>CM060112.1:32641927-33941927 GCA_030522415.1 Channallabes apus
ATATACATGTATTTTTTTATATTGCTTATTTTATAATAATAAATCTTTTCAGGAAAAAAAGTGATTTTTATTTAAAAAAAAATTCATCATAAACAATATTTATTTAGTGCAAACATTTTTGTATTACATGACAAACCAATGAAAAATAAATGTGACACAAAATAAAAATTATATGATAATTTGTATTAATGGTCTCGACAGCTGTCATGTGCCTAGGGTTCATTATAATAGTAATATCATATTTGGTAATTATAAACCTATGAATTTCTGTAGATCATGTTTGGGGGGGGGGGGGGCGCAATTCGTGGCAGGGGGGCATTTTAGCGCATAACACTGGAACCAGTGACAGTATCTGAGTCTTTTTTCCATATCAGCACGATGGCTACGGCACAGACCGACTCTGGGACATCCCGGTATTTTCAAAGCTCCATTTACAGTACCATTTACTAAGAAGCACATGTACATTGTTTCGTTCAGATTACTTTGTCCTAGCAAGAGTTATTATGTTGAGTTAGAATGTTCGGTGTCTCTTTCGAGTGAATCACCTTGTTTATCTATATAACCTGTTTAAACTTGAAATTTTAAAAAATTTGGTTTAACTTTTCTTTTTTAAATAATTCTTCGACCAGCAATTACACACTCTTACAGTTAACAGTCATGCCTAAACCATTTCCTCTCGAGGGTGTGTAGACCGGTTATACATTTTTGTTAATGATTTCACACTGAACAGAAGAATGAAATCTGCCTGTTAAACTGTACAGAGATTTGTGATTTATTTACTGTAGTCAGTATTGCTGTATAAAGTTTTTTTTCCTGCACCCCACTAGCCCCCTCTCTTTCCATCTCATATGATCGTCCTAGTCTGTCCCCTGCAATCATCATTATCATTATTCTAAATTTGCCTTTATTTTTACCCATGCGCTCAGTGTCGCAAACAAGATGCTGCGCATTGTCGTCAGTCACGACCAATGAGAAGCACATTTTCCATTCTGTGTTTTGGTGGAGAACATGACAAATATACTGAGGCGAAGGAGGAGCTTCCTTCTGTCCACTGACTGTTTGCGTGTCATATTTACCACCGTGTCTTAGTAGTTTAATCTGCAACATTTCTCTTCCATTGCTTTCACTGAACTGATTAGCAAAAATACGGAACAAATAGCGTCCTGTATCGATTCAATATGGAATTCATTTTAAAACGGTTGGCAACCCCAGGTTAAGCACTTTGCTCAAGATTGAACCCCTGATTTTCTGATCAGAAACCCAGTTTTAGTTTTTGAATTTTAATTGTAATTTTAGTAACCCATATAGGTCCTGGTCCAGAGTAGTAGCAGACTTTTCAAAAATATATTTTGTGGATATTTTTTGTAATATAATTCAAAATGTTAAACTTTGATATATTCTAGATTAATTACAATGACATTTCAAGTCTTTTTTGTTTTGCTTTTAATGATAACAGTATACAGCTCATGAAAATCAGTATCTCAAGTTTTTAAAATATTTCTCAAAATCAGATAATTTACAAAGGAACATTTACAGAAAGGTCTACCTTCTGAAAAGCATGTTCATTTATGCACTTAATACTTGGCTGGGGCTCCTGCAGCATGAATTCCTGCATCAGTGTGGCATGGCATGGAGGGGATCAGCCTGTGGCACTGCTGTTGCTTTCATAGCAGCCTTCAGCTCCTCTGTATTGTTGGGTCGGGTGTTTCTCATCTTATATTCTCTGGTGTTCAGTTCAGGCAAGTTGGCTGGCCAATCAAGCACAGTAATATGGTAGCAAAGCCAGTTAGTGTTAGTTTTGGCACTATGGCCAGGTGCTAAGTCCTGCTGGAAAAGGTCATCGGCATCTCTATAAAGCTTGGTGGCAGATGGAAGCAGGAAGTTCTCTAAAAATTTCCTGGTAGATGGCTGCGTTTCCTTTGAATTTGATAAAACACAGTGGGACAACACCAGCAGATGACATGGCACAGCAAATCATCAAAGAATGCTTCGATACAGAACAGCCAGCCCTTTCAGCAGTGACCACCTGTGGCTTATCCTCCTTGTGGAGGGCGTAGATGGTCGTCTCCTGGACAGCTGTCAAGTCAGCAGTGTTCCACATGCATGTACTGAACAAGATCGAGAGATACACGGTATTTATGTATGAATAGTACTTTACTCAAACTTGAAATTAAGTATTCTAATATTTTGAGATACTGGATTTAAGATTTTCGTGAGCTGTGAGCCGCAATCATCGAAATAAGAACAAAAAAGGGCATGAAATATTTCACTTTATGTGCAATGACTCTAGAATACAAAAATAAATGTAATAAAAAAAGAAAAAGAAAGAAAAAAAGCACTTTTCAATAACATTCAAATTGTTGTGATGCAATGTGTAACAAGTTGCGTATGACCAAATTTGTTCAAAATGGTTAAAAAGAAATATTTGATCTCAGCCTTTTCTACTGCCATTGTTTTTCTGTACTTTGGTAGTGTGCAGAAATAACAGATCCATTGTGCTTTTCATCTTGTGTATTTATTTAATGTCCATCTTGTTGAGGAGAGTTTTACTTTCAAATACAGAATTACAAATGTATGTTTATTCATTCGCATGTTTATATCTTTTACAGAGTTTTGAGCCGCTGGATCCAGGAGAGAAAGGGACAAAGGTTCACACGCGCATTCTGAAACCATCTGAACTACGAAAGCTCAAACCTCTGGGTTCGGGGGCATTTGGCACTGTCCACAAGGTATCTGCAACAAATCTAAATCTCAGATAGGAATCCAGTACCCTTCAATCATTAAACACTAATATAATCCTTGTTTCTGTCTATTTTACAAATATTTCTCTCTCTTGCTCAGGGTGTGTGGATTCCAGAAGGAGACACAGTGAAGATTCCTGTGGCCATAAAGACTATTCAGGATCGCACTGGTCGACAGACATTCCAGGAAGTTACAGATGTAAGACACACACATTCACAGAGACACTCACATATATACAGGTACTCAGCAAAATAAGAAACGCCCCTTTTTCAGGACTGTGTATTTCAACAATAATGTTGTAAAAATCCAAATAACTTTACAGATCTTCATTGTAAAGGGTTTAAACAATGTTTTCCATGCATGTTCAATTAACCATAATCAATTAATTAACATGCACCTGTGGAATGGTCGTTAAGACCTTAACAGATTACAATAAGTAAGCATTTAAGGTCACAGTTCTAAAAATGCAGGACACTAAAGAGACTTGTCTACCGACTGTGAAAAACACCTAAAGAAAGATGCCCAGGGTCCCTGCTCATCTACGTGAACGTGCATTAGGCATGCTGCAGGGAGGCATGAGGACTGCTGATGTGGCTAGGGCAATAAATCGCCATATAGCCTAAGACAGCGCTACAGGGAGACAGGAAGGACAGCTGATCATCCTCGCAGTGTAAGACCACGTGTAACAACACCTGCACAGGATGGGTACATCCGAATATCACACCTGCGTGACAGGTACAGGATGGCCACAACAACTGCCCGAGTCACACCAGGAACACACAATCCCTCCATCTCACAGCAAGAACTGACAAATCTGGTCCAGTCCATGAGGAGGAGATGCACTGCAGTACTTCAAGCAGCTGGTGGCCACCAGATACTGACTGGTACTGACTGATTTTGAGCCTCCCTTCATTCAGGGACACATTGTGAAACATTTTTAGTTTATGTCTTATGGTGTTGACTCTTTTAGTGTTCATACAAATATTTACACATTAAGTTTACTGAAAGTAAAAACAGTTGAAGGTCAGAGGACGTTTCTTTTTTTGCTGAGTATATTTCAACAACAGATCAGAATTTCAGCTTTAATTTCTTGACAATTATTTACATCTGTTATTTTTCTGTTTCTTGTGGCCCAAGTGTTACAGTATGCTGACTATTTAAGAAATTCCTAGCTCAGACTTTCTACTCCTGGTTTGAGAGGCCAAAAAAAGTCACCAAATGGATTTAACTAAGCAAACTGTCTGTTCATATACTTAACATTTTTAACTAAACGTTGGGTGGTCTGCCACTTTAAATTGTTTAACATATCAGAAAATGAAAGCTGAAAATCTGATCAATCTTTTGATCTCCATCCCAAATGTCTTCAGTGTATAGCAAAAACAAAAAAAGTTTTCAATACCTTCCCTGGGACTGTGCATCTTGATATAATTTGACCTAATCATTAGGATGCATACTGTATGGGACAGACGCTTCAGAGCCTTACACACCATTTCTTGTGTCTCGTAGCACATGTTAGCGATGAGCAGTTTGGACCACCCCTACATTGTGCGACTCTTAGGCATCTGTCCTGGTTCCTGTTTGGAGCTGGTCACTCAGTACATGCCACAGGGGTCCTTATTGGAGCATATCAGGAAGCGGAAGGACAATCTCAACCCACAGAGGCTGCTAAACTGGTGTGTGCAGATTGCCAAGGTGAGCTGTCCATATGTTTCTGTATTTGTATGTATTTACACCATGTTCCAAATTATTACGCAAATGATATCTTTCCCTGATTTTCATAAGTACAGTTAGTATAACTTTCTAGTCATAAACTATTAGGGTATAATTTGAATTTTATTGAACAAACTTCCTAATGATAACAATATTTATATATTTATTTTTTTACTGAAAATGCACTGTTCCAAATTATTATGCACAACAGAGTTACAACATTTTATAGGTTGTAAAGAACTGAAAATGGGCTTTTGTTGAATTTGCAGCTTTAGGAGGTCATATTTAAAGAAATCAAAAGCTATTTCAATCAAAAACATCCTAACAGGGCATGTTACATCTTAACATAGGACCCCTTCTTTGATATCACCTTCACAATTCTTGCATCCATTGAACTTCTGAGTTTTTGGACAGTTTCTGCTTGAATTTCTTTGCAGGATGTTAGAATAGCCTCCCAGAGCTGCTGTTTTGATGCGAACCGTCTCCCACCCTCATAGATCTTTTGCTTGAGGATGCTCCAAAGGTTTTCAATGGGTTTGAGGTCAGGGTAGGATGGTGACCACACCATGAGTTTCTCATCTTTTATTCCCATAGCAGCCAATGACACAGAGGTATTCTTTGCATCATGAGATGGTGCATTGTCGTACATGAAGATGATTTTGTTACGGATGGCATGGTTCTTCTTTTTGTACCATGGAAGAAAGTGGTCAGTCAATATACTTTGCAATGGTAATTTTCACACCTTCAGGGACCCTAAAGCGGCCTACCAGCTCTCTCCCCATGATTCTGACCCAAAACCTGACTCCGGCACCTCCTTGTCTTCATGTACAGTATGTCTGGGCCCACTGCAACCGTTTCTGCTTGTGAGCATTGATTTGGGATGGCCAAATAATAGGTTTATGCACAACTGCAAGCCATTAAAGGATCCTACACCTTGAGGTTCGCGGGACTCCAGAGGCACCAGCAGCTTCAAATACCTGTTTGCTGCTATGTAATGGCATTTCAGCAGCTGCTCTCTTAATCCGATGAATTTGTCTTGCAGAAACCTTCTTCATTCTGCCTTTATCTGCACGAACCTGTCTGTGCGCTGAATCAGCCACAAATGTCTTCACAGTACAATGATCACGTTTAAGTTTTCATGAAATATCTAATGTTTTTTAAACCTTGTCCAAGGCATTGCAATATTTGATGCTTTTCGGCAGCAGAGAGATCCTTTTTCTTTCCCATATTGCTTGAAACCTGTGGCCTGCTTAATAATGTGGAACAACGTTCTTCAGTACTTTTCCTTTAAATTGGGCTTATCTGGCAAACTAATTATCACACGTGTCAATACCATCCATGAGTTTAATTTAAAAACTAAACATTTATTGTTTATGACACTTACATCCGATGGAATGCAGTGTAATGTTATTACTCCAAAGCAATGTTTCAGTGGATGAAGTTGTGTACTGATGAAGGATTAAATTAAATCAAATTCAATATTATGCAATATCCAAAAAATTGGTACTTACTATTCCTTTTGTTATAGCAGTTGAGAGAGAGAGATAAACAGTCATTGCCATTTCAGTTTCTCTTTTTCTCTATATATAAGATCATATGTTAAAAAGAAAAGAAAGAAAGGTTTCTTCTTCAAAGAGTCAATGTTTGCAGTGTTAACCCTTCTTTTTCAAGACCTCTGCAAATTGCCCTAGTATGTTCTCAATCTACTTTTTGGCCACATCCTGACTGTTGGCAGCCCATTCTTCCATAATTTATGCTTGGAGGATTGCCCATAAATTGTGAATTGGATTATGGTATTGGTGGCGGGGTCATGGACCCAAAATTTCAATGTTTTGTTTCGCAAGCCTCTTAGTTATCACTTTTGTCACTTTATCATTCTCAAAACTTTTGGCCATGGCTGTAAACCTGTGATTTGAATCAAAGCCAACACTATTGTTAATACAGTATTACTAATTGCTAATATTTCTACTACATATAATAATATACAGTGGTGTGAAAAACTATTTGCCCCCTTCCTGATTTCTTATTCTTTTGCATGTTTGTCACACTTAAATGTTTCTGCTCATCAAAAACCGTTAACTATTAGTCAAAGATAACATAACTGAACACAAAATGCAGTTTTTAAATGAAGGTTTACGTTATTAAGGGTGAAAAAAAACTCCAAATCTTCATGACCCTGTGTGAAAAAGTGATTGCCCCCCTTTTTAAAAAATAACTTAACTGTGGTTTATCACACCCGAGTTCAATTTCTGTAGTCACCCCCAGGCCTGATTACTGCCACACCTGTTTCAATCAAGAAATCACTTAAATAGGAGCTACTGTACCTGACACAGAGAAGTAGACCAAAAGCACCTCAAAAGCTAGACATCATGCCAAGATCCAAAGAAATTCAGGAACAAATGAGAACAAAAGTAATTGAGATCTATCAGTCTGGTAAAGGTTATAAAGCCATTTCTAAAGCTTTGGGACTCCAGCGAACCACAGTGAGAGCCATTATCCACAAATGGCAAAAACATGGAACAGTGGTGAACCTTCCCAGGAGTGGCCGGCCGAGAGATGGCCCCAAGATCGCAGAGACAACTCATCCGAGAGGCCACAAAAGACCCCAGGACAACATCTAAAGAACTGCAGGCCTCTCTTGCCTCAATTAAGGTCAGTGTTCACGACTCCACCATAAGAAAGAGACTGGGCAAAAACGGCCTGCATGGATTTCCAAGGCGCAAACCATTTTTTAGCAAAAAGAACATTAAGGCTCGTCTCAATTTTGCTAAAAAACATCTCAATGATTGCCAAGACTTTTGGGAAAATACCTTGTGGACCGACGAGACAAAAGTTGAACTTTTTGGAAGGTGCGTGATGGAACCATGAATTCTACTGTCTACCAAAAAATCCTGAAGGAGAATGTCCGGCCATCTGTTCGTCAACTCAAGCTGAAGCGATCTTGGGTGCTGCAGCAGGACAATGACCCAAAACACACCAGCAAATCCACCTCTGAATGGCTGAAGAAAAACAAAATGAAGACTTTGGAGCCTAGTCAAAGTCCTGACCTGAATCCTATTGAGATGTTGTGGCATGACCTTAAAAAGGCGGTTCATGCTAGAAAACCCTCAAATAAAGCTGAATTACAACAATTCTGCAAAGATGAGTGGGCCAAAATTCCTCCAGAGCGCTGTAAAAGACTCGTTGCAAGTTATCGCAAACGCTTGATTGCAGTTATTGCTGCTAAGGGTGGCCCAACCAGTTATTAGGTTCAGGGGGCAATTACTTTTTCACACAGGGCCATGTAGGTTTGGATTTTTTTTTCTCCCTAAATAATAAAACCCCTCATTTAAAAACTGCATTTTGTGTTTACTTGTGTTATCTTTGACTAATAGTTAAATGTGTTTGATGATCAGAAACATTTTGTGTGACAAACATACAAAAGAATAAGAAACCAGGAGGGGGGCAAATAGTTTTTCACACCACTGTAAGTATATGTAAACATGTACTTGTTAAAACCATTTTTAGACTTTGTGTCTAAATAGATATAGATTTAATTGACTGGACTTATTTGTCTCTTATCTTCTTCTTCTCTATCCCAGGGTATGTATTATCTTGAAGAGCAGAGGATTGTCCATAGGAACTTAGCAGCTCGGAACATCCTACTCAAGAGTGACTATGTAGTCCAAATTGCCGACTATGGCATTGCTGACCTGTTTTACCCAGAAAACAAGAAGTGTTTCTACGACACGAAGCTGAACCAGACACCAATAAAGTGGATGGCCCTTGAGAGTATTTTGTTCCGCAGATATACGCATCAGAGTGATGTGTGGAGCTATGGTGAGTGCTTTTGTGCATGTGTCAGTTGAAGAGAGTCATTCAAAAAGCAAATCTGATGTGTGTTAAAGGTTCCATTTATTGCCATCCACCTTGTGTAGGTGTAACTGTCTGGGAGATGATGTCATATGGAGCAGAGCCTTACGCAACAATGAACCCACAGGAAGTTCCAGATCTGCTGCAGAAGGGCGAGCGTCTGTCTCAACCTCAAATCTGCACTATAGAGGTCTATATGGTTATGGTCAAATGTAAGTCCCTTCAACCATAATGTTTCATATTGTGATCTAGAGATACTGGAGTCTATTGATTGTCAATGGGTAAACCATATAAAATTCTAAAACAATGCATACTCAACAAAAAAATGTAGATATAAAACAGATGGTTTAACAATTGGTTATTGTTAACAATTGGTTATTTCTACAGTAAATAACAGTAAAGTTCTACAGTAAAGTTGCTGCTTCATAGACAAGAAATTAAAAAATACCTTTAAGTTTTCTTTTGTCGTATCTCTTTTATCTTTTAACCTCTGCAGAGATCGTAACCTGTAGGTTATAATTGAGAATCCAGAGGACACAGTGATTGTTTAACTTGACTTTAGACTGTGGTAGAGATAAACTATAAAAACAGCTCATGCATTTGTGTTAATGCATAATAACTGGTTTCTTAAGACTATAAATTTGTGTTTTCTTATTTTCATTAATTAGTCAAAAATCTTACCATAATTTACAGAATCTTTTATGTCCGGAGCCTCAGTGACTGACTTTAATGTTATTTTAGAATAAAACATCGCTGTAAAACCTAAAATATTTGATTCATCTGGCAGGCTGGATGATTGACGAGAATGTTCGACCAAGTTTCAAAGAGTTAGCCAACGAGTTCAGTCGTATGGCTCGAGACCCACCCCGGTACCTTGTCATTAAAGTAAGGCATAAGGGTAATCTAAGAAAACAGTAATCATACTTTGTTTATACTATAGACATTTAAATGTTTACTTGCAAATTTAATTTTGATAGGGGGGGTGCACAGTTCCTGACACTGCTTCTGATGAGCCACATCATCGTGGCAGTCAAGGGGACATTCTGGGTGTGGGGCTGGAGGATCAAGAGGATGACGCACTGGAAGACGGCATGACCACCCCTCCTGTGTACCTCACACCATCAAGAAGTCTCTCTAGATTGCGTGTGGATACTAACAGGGTAAGAATTCTATCTGCTAAATATAAGAAGAAGAAAAAAAAGCAAACAGCCAGCAATTTGTAAAGATGAACTGACATAAGCTAACCTGAGCGTTTTTTCAATACTTACTTACAAAATTACCTGCTTCTGTTCTGTTTATTTTACACAGGCCAGTCTAACCCCTGCTGGTTATCTGCCAATGACCCCAAGTATAGAGGGTTCAATGCAGGTATGTCTCAATGTAGAATAATATCTCCTGTAAATTAAACAAATTCCTTCTATGCACACTGTTTTCATGTTGTATAACACTCGTTTCTTGTTTTGCCGTAGGCTATGTGGTCACCTCGTTCACGGCTCAATTCTGCACGCACTATTTCTGAGAGCTCCGAGGGGCATGGCACCCTGGTAGAACTGGAGATGAATGAGGACCCACTGCTGGCTGGTAGCCTAAGAGGAGTGCAACGTCGCGAGGACAGTGCTTATATATCTCAGAGGGACAGCCTATCAGGCCCTCCAGACACACCCATTCCTGACACGCCATCTCCGTGTACTGAGGGAGAGGAAGACCAAAATGGATATGTATTGCCAGGACTAAGTGACAGTTCAGATAAAAGTAAATGAGGATATTTGTGTATTCTTGTTTCTCACCAGGCATTGTAATGACTTAGTAACCACAGTTAAGTGTATAATAATAATACCTAACATTTTTCCATTCTTTTCTGTTTAGACCTGATGTGTTCCCTGCCCTCCCGTGTGACATTATCTAACGGGAGGTTATCTATGGGTCATTCACTTGAACTTTTAGGGGAACATGACAGTGGTGAAGAAGAATATAAATACATGAACAATCAAAACCTCCCCCTGAGACACCCCACAGGACGGAGCCAGAACTGCTGTCCAGTAACAAACCGCAATTTCAGCAAACATAAATCTCCAGGTGCCAATCCTCGATTATCCATGGAAGGCACAGAAAGCAGCGGAGGCCACTCTGAGTCCTCCCTGGATGATAGAAGTCACAGCAATGCCGACCTTCTGTCCAGTGAAGCAGAGTATGTAGAAGCGGACCTGGAGCAGGATCTTCAGTATGAATATATGGACATCCGTAGTGGCCCTGCAGTCACAGCACCAAACACTAACTCCAGAATGGACCTCCTTATACAAGGAAGCCATATTTCTTCCAAGAAATCTCTTGATAAAGATGAGTGCGAAGAGGAAGAGTATCAGTATACAAATTACCAGCCAAGGTTGAGTCGCTCACTCATGGTTCAAGGCTTGATGGAGGGAGAAAGAGATGAGGATGAATATGAAGAAATGGACTCTCGGGTGGCAAGGGGAAACTCTGAAGCGGAATACGAGAACCTCCATGAGGCAGGAGAAAAAGAGAAAACCCATCATAGAGTCAGCCCGTACAATAAAGTGCATGCAGGAATGCGAAATGGAAAGGACGGTGCGGACAGGTATTTCGACAATCCTGACTACTGGCACAGCCGACTGTTTTCTAAAGCTAATGCAGTGCGTACATAAGCTGGGAAGGAGTGAATGTAATTATACATATATACACATACATAAGCATATTTTTTACTGAAACTCTTTTGTTAATAAAGAATAATTGTACAGAAGCATTACAGAAAACCTCTGAAAATACTATCAGACATTCCTACTTTGGAATATTTTTTGTTGAAATGTAGCAGAGAACTGCAGTACCACCTACATAAAGAGCTTTTATAGTTAGTTCACTTGTCATTATGTTACTATAACCTCAGTTTATTTTAAACAGCTACCGGACCTCAGGATGCAAAAGCAGTCTTTATTTTTTATGAAAATATAATTGATTCTGTCTATATTTTATCTTTTTATTTTTTTAATGATTTAGTATGTCTGTTACAGGAGTGTATTCAGTCTTCTTCAAATTCGCCAAGGCAGCTTGCATTACATCTCATGATAAACAGTGAGTCAGGGATGAATGCTTTTTAATACTACTTTTATATATAATGTATACCTTCATACTACAGTCATACAATTATGTAGCTGTTTGATTTAACAGTGTCCATAGTATTGCTTTAAGCACAAATAAATTGCTTTCTTTATTTTCTTGAAATGTTGTGAACACATGGAAAAAGTTGAGTGTTTTGATCATATTTTAAATGAAATGGTCATTTGTAAATCTTTACTGTTTTATATGGCTCACCAGAATAAGTAATTTCTTTGTTTCATTTCTGTAATTGTGTTTTTACACTATCATTTTTGGTTATGATATTATTTTATACATACAGTGTGTCAGAAACCTGATTTTACTTTATATCTTAAATAAATGCTATATTGTTTTATGTGGTCTTGCTTATTGTGTCAATTTTAGATTAATTAAATTAATTACAGTATGAGAATAATTAAAGGGCAGAGTAACACCCGGCAGTATTTTTCTCTGCATCTGATACTACATTGGAGTCCTCAAATGTCTTATAGGCATGGATTAACTGTAAAATATATTTAACTGTAATATATTCCATGAAGAAATTTCAGTTAAAATTTTTCAAATATAATTTTTTAAGCCAGTGTCCTTTTTATTGAGTTTACTTTTGTCCTCAATTTTAAGAATTCAATTTTGTTAATTTTATCCACTTTATCATGTATACAAGGTTGCAGGGAGCCTTATACTTAGAGCTTGAGACAGGGTGTCAATCGATCACAGTGCACATGCTTATTCACACATTACAGGCAACATGGGAATGGCAATTAACCTAATCTGCATGTTTTCCTGACTGTGGGAGAAAACCCAAGCACCAGAAGTTACTCATGGGGAGAACATGTAAACTCTATGCACACAAATCCGAGGCGGGAATCGAACCAGGACCCTGTAGGTGCAAGGCCACAGTGCTAACCCCTACGTCACTGTCCTGCCTTTAATTCAGGATATACATTTTAAATACAAAAAAGGGGAGATGTAAAATTAAACATACTGGATTAAAGTTGAGGAAAGAGAATAAGGGTAATCAGAAGAGGAGGAGTATGAGGTGTTTGAGCTCAATGAGAAGGACAGAAACTGTCCCCTTCATTGAGCTTAGTCCCTTGTCGGCTTTAAAAATGCTCATTCCAGCAGCAAGCATTCCTGGTGGATGAAGAGAAGGGAGCAGATGCCAGAAGAAAAAGACAGTGATGTTGAGGAAGACAACGATGTGGGTTATGTCTTGTTTGAGATAACAAAAAGCTCATTTGGGCTTCTCTCCCATTATAGAGCTCTTCTCATGGATGAGAGAGCAGCATTTCATGTGAAGATGAAACTCCAACCGATGAGATCATGCTACAGCAGAATGATTGAATGAATGCAACCCTAGATTCCAGCTTTGGCTTTTAGTAAATATTTGGTAAGGATTTCACCTCCTACCTCCAGCTTTAGATCTTTTTGTTTAAATCTGAGTTAAGTATTTCAGTCCTTCTAACCAGAGGGAGTGGTAAGGCAATAATAAAAAGAAAGATAAGATTGTAACAAGCCACATATCAGCATTTTATTGTCCATATAAGAGAGAAAAACAAGTAAGTGTGCCAGATAAGGTACACTTGTCACGTTGTGGTGTTACGGGCTGTTCTTATCGCCGTGGGTATATTAATGGCAGGCATAAACGCAGGGGGGTTGGATTAACAAAAAATGTCTTTATTCACAAACACTCACAACCAAAATAAAACATTGGCTCTGAAAGCATACCATCACACACATACCAGGAATTCAGGATCAAAACCCCCACAGGGGGGACACGGAACAAAATCCATTCAAGGGAAAACGAAACAAAACACACTTAATGATAAGAGAACTTAAACACACTCAAGGGGCACCAGAAACATAACACACTCGGACTCTGGGAGCTGGTACACATAATCTCCGTCTATGGTGAGATACCATCTCTGTAACATGTAGGCTCTAATACCTGAAACATACAACAACATACAGTGACAAGAGCTCAGTGTTGTGACACAGGCTCGGACATACAGGCTCTAATACCTGAAACATAGTGACATACAGTGACAAGAGCTCAGTGTTGTGACACAGGCTCTGGGATACAGGCTCTAATACCTGAAACATAATGACATACAGTGACAAGAGCTCCGTGTTGTGACACAGGCTCGGACATACAGGCTCTAATACCTGAAACATAGTGACATACAGTGACAAGAGCTCAGTGTTGTGACACAGGCTCTGGGATACAGGCTCTAATACCTGAAACATAATGACATACAGTGACAAGAGCTCCGTGTTGTGACACAGGCTCGGACATACAGGCTCTAATACCTGAAACATATAGTGACCAGTGCTCTGTTGTAACACAGGCTCTGGGATACAGGCTCTAATACCTGAAACATATAGTGACCAGAGCTCTGTGTTGTGACACAGGCTCGGACATACAGGCTCTAATACCTGAAACATATAGTGACCAGTGCTCTGTTGTAACACAGGCTCTGGGATACAGGCTCTAATACCTGGAACATATAGTGACCAGAGCTCTGTGTTGTGACACAGGCTCTGGGATACAGGCTCTAATACCTGGAACATATAGTGACATATCACAAACAGTAACAGACTCAAGACATACATAGACGGTATAACCCAAGCTCGGTTAGGTGGTAACTAAAGCAGGGCTCTACGAGCGGCACCCACATTCGCCATAGCGCATCACGCATGCACGCTCCTATGAGTGACCAACGCTCCATCCTAGGAGCTACCCATCCACACGCTCACCTGGATGAGCGGCACTCTCTCCCACACGTATAGCTAACACCTGGAAAACATACACACCCATACTCACCTACGCCCATCATACGCACACCCACACGTAACCCACGCTCCTATGAGCGGCCATACACAAACACACACCTAACAAACACATGCATATCATACACACCTATACTCACCTAAGCACATCACACATACCCACACACGTAAGCTATGCTCCTATGAGCGGCCCTACACACACACACACATGCATATCATACACACCTATACACACCTAAGCTCATCACACCTACCCACACACGTAAGCCACGCTCCTATGAGCGGCCCTACACACACACACACACACACACAACCTATACCCCGATACTCACCTAAGCACATCACACATACACACGTAAACCCGTACTGAAACCACGCTCCTATGAGCGGCCCTACAGGCAAACGCCAACCCGGCTAAGAGTCACGCTATACCCGCGCACACTCCCACACACCCACAGAACAAACACTCACATGCATACACACTCGTAGAGTATACCCAGGAGCCGAGCTTAGGTTACATACCGGGAGAGTCTCCAGAGACCGGGGAAGGGCACTAGGAATTGGTGAGAGACACAAACGACTTGACAATGGCACTAGAAGCACAGGGGTAACCATCACAGCTTCCAGACACGTAACTAAGGGTGAAATTAAAGAAACACATAATTACATTCACTCAGAAAACACATTCTCAGAGCCAGTCTAACACAAAGTGAAATTAAACAAAACAAAAGCCCACTAGACAATAACAATGCTCGACCCAGTTTCCCAGAGCTAATAGCTTTTTATACAAGTTCTAATGAGCCACCTCAGCACAGGTGAAACTTTGTCATCACCTGACCGAGGTGCCTTCTGGGAAACTGGGTCTTCTAACAAAAAACTACAGAAACCAAAATTCAGCCACAGTGCCCTCTAGGGGCAGTCCCTTACAACACTGTAACAAATTGCTGTATTTTTTACAGCAAAATTATACAGAAACTTACCGTTTTGCCATTTTACAATTTATTGCTGCAATTTGCAATGCATTATGGGTTATACAGGGTTTTACAAGTGTTAACTGTATATTTCACTGTTAGCTGTAATTAATTTACAGGTAGGAGGTGTTTTCACTGTATCTTTAATATTTTTACAAGAATTTACTGTGCTGTTGCATTATGGTATTGCGCCGGCTGATATGGTTTGAACTCTGGTGGACTGAAGCACAGCCACAACAGCTGAAGAAGTTCAATTAAATTTACTTCCATAATGTATTAATTATTTCTTTTAATGTAAAGTAATTCATATATATATGGGGAATATCCTGATAAAACTTATATAACGTTATATACGTTTTATCAGGATATTCCCTCTAAACGTTATATTTAGCTACTTTGTAATGGGATGTTTAGTTAACTTTATTTATCTGTTGCTTCAGGCGAGGAGGAGAAATACGATGCGTACCATTTCAGAAAGCAGCCTAAACTAAAAGGTAAATTGTCATCGAGATGTTAATGTTGATATATGCTGCAGTTTGTTAGCTTTATTTGCCTTTGCTTTCTAGAGAGTATTTGTAGTTTGGCAGGAACAGCATTGCTATGGAAGTGCGTGTGAGACAAAATTAAAGTTACATGAAGTGCTCAGTTGTCTTTGCTGTTGAAAAATGTAAATATTAACATCGTTGGATGAGTTTCTCTGAAACCTGGAGTATATTTTGTAAAGGAATATGTTGTTAATTTCTTTTTTTTTATTAATTGTTTTGTCAGGCAAGCTGAAACATCACGGAGCTAAAAGGTAAAAACGTACTGTCATGCCGATGAATGCTGCTTTTTGTTACCGATTTATTCACTTTGCTCTCGATAGAGTATTTTTTAAATAATTGCATATAAACAGACACAACAGACTGAAATGCTGACCATTTTTATTTTCAGGCAAACAGTTCCTTTAACTTTTATTTAACTATTGCTTTATGCTTTAATCTTGAGTTGTTTGTAGTTGTTTTGTAACAGCTGATTTTTTAATAAGTTTTTCTGTAGTTGAAAAAGTAAAATGATGTTACCAGTGACAGTGCTGAAGTGTTGTCAGGTGTCAGCGTTAATAAACAGTTTACTTACAACAGCTTTGAATTTGAGTGATTATTTTTTAGAAATCTTTGTTTTAATGCATTTACATCAGTATAATAGTAAAGTACAGTTACAGTTCACAGTTAAAATAGTTATTTACAGGACTTTCATAGTAAAACTGTTACAGCTACATCTTGGCTTTTGTTGAATACACAGGATTTTATTGGCAACTTTTGTTGCCAGGTAAGTACTGTAATTTAGCGTAATTACAAAAAAAACCTGTAATGCCTTTTTACAAGTTTAATTTTATAATCCTGTTAAAAAAATAATAAAATACTGTATTCTGCAAACATCAATTTATTGTAAATTGCTAAGCAGTATTATACTGTAATCCATTTTACAGCAATTAACGGCTATTTTACAGGATTTTATTGGCAACTTTTTTGCCAGTAAATTATTGTAAATTCTACAGTATGTTCTTTACAGTGTAGAGTACTGTAACGTGTGCAAACACTGGAGCAAGTGTGGAGCAACATTGATGTTCAGTATTTATTATTTAACTCACAGCTTCTCGGGATCTCTCTGTCAAACCATATAAGCAAGAACTCTTAAATCCAACCTAAAAATAATCAACATGTAAATTTTAAAATATAAATGTATAAATAAAATTTTGTAATTTCATAAAAGCTATAAAAATATAAACCATCTGTAAAATGTAAAGATTAAAAAAAAAAATCCTAAATATATTAAATATATAGGCTTTGTGTAGTAAGATTTCAATTATGTATGTAAGATATACTGTATTAATTAGTATATATTAAATGTGTAGGCTAGGTAAATTAGCATTCAAATGTGTTAATACTACTACTACTACTACTACTACTACTAATAATAATAATAATAATAATAATAACAATAATAATACAATTTACAATTTTTAGAATTTAAGTGTGTCAGGATGAACTAACCTCGGTGACCAGAAGACGCAGCTTTAGCGGTTAGCCCAATGTAGCATGGATGGTAAACCCAAACGCGGATGTAAGCGAGTAGGCAGGATAACCACGCGATTTATTATAAGGACTCTCACGAAAGAGGAGCAAGGGAAAAACACAAATTTAACCCGCGTCCTATAAATACACACACAATATCAGGAAGCAGAACCAAAGATAGTGAGTACTCACGGTTTAGCAGACGGACAGCCGGAACCGACATGGGCCGAAACTCAATGACTGAGCGGTAAGCTAACGTTTGTTTACCTCTTTTATACTTCCTGGTTTGGCGCCCGCCTTACTTCCGGGTCCTAGTGCCGGGCGCAGATTGAGTGTGCATGACAGTACCCCCCTGTCCAGGACCGGCTCCTGACGGTCCTGGGGTGGAGGATACCCGGCGACGGTAGTCTCGAATCAGTTCGGGGTCGAGAATGAACCGGGCCGGGATCCAAGACCGCTCCTCGGGGCCGTAGCCCTCCCAGTCAACCAGGTACTGAGTACCTCTGCCCCGAGGGCGCGAGTCGAGGATTCTGTGTACGGTGTAGGTGAGACCGCCGTCGATGATCCGGGGAGGAGGAGCTGGGGGGGTGGGTGGAATCATGGGTGATGTGATGAAGGGTTTGAGTAGGTGACAGGGTTTACTCGTAGTGTGATGCAGTATGGTCCGATGAAGCGAGGTGAAAGTTTTCGAGATTCCGTGTGCAGATGTAGGTTCTTTGTGGATAGCCATACCTTATCACCTACGTTGTACAATCGTCCCGGAGGGTGTCGACGGCGGTGCTGAGTGATGTAACGGTTATTGGCTCTCTGGATGGCGAGGTTGGCTTGGTTCCAGACCCGTCGACACCTTCGGACCAACTGTTGGGCCGACGGTACATCGGAAGGTTGGAAACCGTAGCACACCTCAAATGGGCTTAAGTTTGTGGCAGATGAAATGTGGAGATTGTGAGACAGTTCTGCCCAGATGAGGTAGCGGGCCCAGGAGCGCTGGCGATCAGCAACGAAACATCTTAGGTAACGCTCCAGTTGTTGGTTGGTCCGTTCCGTCTGACCATTAGTCTGGGGATGGTATCCAGATGACAGACTGCTGGTGGAATTGATCAGACGGCAGAAGGCCTTCCAGAACCGGGCGGTGAACTGGGGCCCTCTGTCCGAGACGATGTCCTTGGGGAACCCATGCAGGCGGACTACGTGTTCCATTATCAGCTCAGCGGTGGTTTTAGCTGATGAGAGTCCGGTGAGGGCCACCAAGTGCACTGCCTTGGAGAACCGATCAACGAGGGTGAGGATGGTGTTTTTTCCGTCGGAAACCGGCAGGCCCGTGATGAAATCCAGGGCAATGTGCGTCCAGGGCCGTCGAGGGACTGGAAGTGGTTGGAGCTCTCCCGGAGATGGTTGATTTGTATCCTTGGCCCTAGCGCACACCGGGCACGCCTGAACGAACTCCGTGACCTCTCTTCTCATGGTGGGCCACCAGAATGCCCGTTCGACGAAGGACAGGGTTCTTCGGGCTCCCTGGTGTCTGGCGACGGTAGAAGAGTGGCCCCACTGGAGAACTTCTGGTCTTAGTCCTTGGGGTACATAAAGTCGTCCAGGCGGCACGCCTGCCGGTTCGGTCTCTACAGCCTGTGCCTGGCGGACCCTCGTCTCCAAGTCCCATTGAAGGGGTGCAATGATCCGTGAGGAGGTGATGACAGGCACGGGTTCCGCCCGGGGAAGGTCCTCATCGTGCTGTCTAGACAGTGCGTCGGCCTTGGTATTCTTGGACCCCGGGCGGTATGACAGATGGAAGTCATATTGTTCGAAGAACAGTGCCCACCGTGCCTGTTGTGGGTTGAGCTGTTTGAGGTTCCTGATGGTGATGAGGTTCTGGTGGTCGGTCCAGACGATGAACGGCTCACTGGCGCCCTGGAGCCAGTGACGCCATTCCTCCAAGGCCCACTTTATGCCCAGCAGTTCGCGGTCCCCTACTCCGTATCACTGCTGAGTGGGATTAAATTTCTTGGAGAAGAAACCACACGGGTGCAGCTTCTGGTCTGGACCTCGCTGGGAGAGAACAGCGCCGGCGCCCACATCCGACGCGTCCACCTCCACAACGAAAGGTTTGTTGGCATCGGGGTGGAGAAGGATGGATGCGGTGGTGAAGCGATGACACAATTCTTGGAAGGCGGAGTTAAAAAACCTGGTCAATGTGGTTAGTGGTGCTGCAACTGTACTGTAGCCCCGGATAAAGCGACGATAGAAATTCGCAAACCCAAGAAACCGTTGAAGCTGTTTGAGGGTCCTGGGTAGGGGCCAGTGACGTACAGCTTCGAGCTTCTGTGGGTCCATGGCCACACCCTGGGGCGAGATGACAAAACCCAGGAACGTGGTGGAGTGCTTGTGAAAGGCACATTTTTCCAGCTTGCAGTACAGTTGGTGAGCGAGCAATTTCTTTAGGACGTCCCGAACATGTTGGATGTGTTCTTGGAGGTTGTGGGAGTAGATGAGGATGTCATGCAAGTAGATGAACACCCATCGGCCCAGCATATCCCTGAGGACGTCATTGATAAACTGTTGGAAGGCCGAGGGTGCGTTACAGAGTCCAAAGGGAATGACCAGGCTCTCGTAGTGTCCGGTGGGCGTGATGAATGCCGTTTTCCACTCATCACCCTCTCTGATGCGCACCAAGTTGTAGGCGCTCCGGAGGTCCAACTTCGTGAATACGGCGGCACCAGAGAGGGCGTCCAGGGCTGAGTTGGTGAGCGGTAGCGGGTGTCGGTTTTTTATGGTGATCTTGTTCAGCCCCCGATAATCGACACACGGGCGAAGTTCACCCCCTTTCTTCTTAACAAAGAAGAATCCCGCGGCTGCTGGCGAGGAGGAGGGCCGGATGGTGCCATGACGAAGGGCATTGGCGACGTACTCCTCCATAGCTTGCGTCTCGGTGGTAGATAGGGAGTAAAGGTGGCCGCGGGGGGGAATGGAGCCTGGCTGGAGTTCTATCGCCAGGTCGTATGGGCGATGTGGTGGTAGGTTGGTGGCTTTCCTCTTGCAGAAGACCTCAGCCAGGTCCCTATATTCAGGTGGGATGGCGTTGGTGTCGACTTCGGGGGCCTCGGACTCCTTGGAACACGTCCCAGCCTGCGCCCGTAGGCAGAGTTCGCTGCAGGTCGGCCCCCACTGGAGGATCCGGTTTTGTGCCCAGGAGATGAGAGGGTCGTGCTGTAGCAGACAGGGATAGCCGAGTATGATGGGAGGAGACGAGATGGGGGTGAGGTAAAACTGTAGCTGTTCCTGGTGTTGGTCGATGACGAAGGTGAGTAGTTGGGTCTGGTGAGTGATGGGCCTGGTTGAGAGGGGCCGACCGTCGACTGAAGTAATGCGAAGAGGCTGGGATAACGCCTCGATATTCACCCCCATTTCTTTGGCATAGGTGGAGTCAATAAAGTTACCTGCGGCACCAGAATCGATAAACGCAGTACTTAAGACCCGTTTGTGGCCAAACTGGAGGGTTACCTGAACCGTGAGGCGAGAGGTGGTGGCGTTGGTGATGGTGGAGAGGTGGATGGAGCCCGGTGAGTCTCTCCTCCTGCTCACCGGGTCTGCGCGTTTCCCGGGCGCAGTGGGCAGATTGCTCGGTGGTGAGCCGCCAACCCACAGTAGGCACACAAACCCTCTCGAAACCGGCGTTCTCGTTCCGCCACGGTCAGGGAGGCGCGCCCTAATTGCATGGGTTCCCCGGCTCCGGTGTTAACCACGGCAGGAGGTGGAGATCCGACATGTTCAGTGGTGGCGGGAGTGAAGATGTTCGGTGGTCGAGATGAAGTGTAGACGTGGGTGGCGGTAGGCGGCAGGGTCCTCGGGGCTGGCTTCGGACGAGAGAGGAGGCGCTGGTCAATGCGGAAGGCGAGCTGGATCAATCCCTCCAGGGTGGCTGGTAGCTCTGGTCCGGCTAGTTCGTCCTTAATCCGGGAAGCCTGTCCTTCGTAGAAGGATGTCCGGAGCGCGGTATCTCCCCAAGATGTCTGTACAGCGAGGGTGCGGAATTCTGCCGTATAACGGCTCACGGACGATCCTCCCTGCCGCAGGTGGTAAAGCTTGGTGTCGGTCTCCACCTCGCCCGCAGGGTGTTCGAATGTCATCTTAAGTTGACGGATGAACTCATTGTAGGAATGGGCGGTGTCAGAATCTGATCGAATTATTGCCGTGGCCCACTCAGCTGCCTGCCCGGATAGCAATGAGACGAGGAGAGCAATGCGTAGCCGATCGGTGGAATACTTGGTGGAATTGAATTCAAATCCATTTGTCTGGAAGCGCAAGAAATACATCAGAAGGAGGGGGGGGGGGGGCTGGTGCGTCATCTACAGCCGCGCGGAGATCCGCGTTCTCCCGCCGGAGCTCCGCGACCTCGCGGCGCAAGGCCGCTACGTCTTGGAGGCCCCGGCGCAGATTAGCGATCTCTCCGGTTAGCTTATCAATGAGCGCGGCGTGCCGATCTACCACGTCGCAGAGGTGCGCGTGATCCGCTGGGTTCACCGCGGAGGGCTCAGTCATTCTGTCAGGATGAACTAACCTCGGTGACCAGAAGATGCAGCTTTAGCGGTTAGCCCAATGTAGCGTGGATGGTAAACCCAAACGCGGATGTAAGCGAGTAGGCAGGATAACCACGGGATTTATTATAAGGACTCTCACGAAAGAGGAGCAAGGGAAAAACACAAATTTAACCCGCGTCCTATAAATACACACACAATATCAGGAAGCAGAACCAAAGATAGTGAGTACTCACGGTTTAGCAGACGGACAGCCGGAACCGACATGGGCCGAAACTCAATGACTGAGCGGTAAGCTAACGTTTGTTTACCTCTTTTATACTTCCTGGTTTGGCGCCCGCCTTACTTCCGGGTCCTAGTGCCGGGCGCAGATTGAGTGTGCATGACAAAGTGATGTGTATGTTGTTAAATACTTTTCAGTGCAATTGCTTCTGAACACTAAGATTATAACTGAAGGCGTATTTCTATACTGTAATTATACATGAAACCAATGAGAAATGCTTATAATTGCATGAAAATTCTTAGAGACGCACAACGTATAGTAGTTTTGAGCAAAAACAATTGTACTTTTTAATTGTGTAGTAATTTATTTAAATGTATTATTTATTATTTACTATTATTCAAATTGTTTATTTGAAAATAAAGTAAACATCAATGAACTGTGAGTATCAATTAACAATAATAATAATTAATAATAAAATAATGTTTATTAAATAATATTAAAAAGAAAAAACAATTAAAGAAAAATATTAAATATTACTATTATTATTATTATTATTATTATTGTTATCATTATTATTTCATACCAGTGCATTCATGCCAGACCATTTAAGGTGAAAAGCTGTTGTACTGGTCTTTAACTCAACATACAGTATATTTATATGTATAATAGCCCAACAGCTATTTCCGAGGATAGAAACTGAAGAACAGAAGATTTATCTTCCTATTTTCTGTTGCATAAGGTCCTTAATTAAAATATATTACTGCTCATATGAAATGCCAGAAGTAAGATTTAGTAACACTCATTGCACACTGAATCACATTTTTCATCAACATCCAGATTTTGACTTTATACGGGTATCTCAAATCGGGTTTCATAATCAGGTTTCATATATTGCCCTTCCTTTCCTGTCAAGACAAATGTTTTGACTGAATAATGTAAAATTAAATACCAAAAGCGAAGCTAAATTTAAAATTTAGCATAAAGTTAATTATATTTCTCACTTTATTATTAGATAACTATATATCTAATTATTGAATTTTAATTTACAGCTTTAAAAAGTATTTTATTAACCTCTGACTATGTTTCCGCATCAATGCTTTTGTTACATCACCACAGAATAGAATATAAATATTAGAAACCCATAGAAACCCACTACAGAAGGGAAGGCAGTAAGAAGCAGATACAGGAGCACACAGACAGAGTGGGAACAACCAGGCCATTGTTTGACCTTCCTTTTTCTGAGTCTGAGGTCAATGACTGTCCTGAAACAAGTGCACCACCACTGGGCCACTGTGGGAATAGTCAGCATCAGGCATATTATAAACCCATAGAGATTTTAGCCTCTGAGTGGCGCAGTGGTAAAGGGCTCGCCCTATCATCCGGAGATCGCTGGTTCGAACCCCGGATGATGCTGTTTTCTTCTCACAGCCAGAGGCACAGAGAGAACTGATTGGCTGAGCTCTCTTAGGGGGCAGGGATGAGAGGTACTTGCGTTCCCACATTAATCACGGCTCTACAGCCAATTAGGGGGGTCTGTGAGCTCGCGCACGCGGAAGGAGTGGATAGCGCTTTCCTCCGTGTGTTACTCCGCCCCTAATGGTGCGTGAGCAAGCAGTTCGAAAAGATGCGGTCGGCTGACCTCACATGGTTCGGAGGAAACACGTGATAGTCTTCGCCCTCCTGACTGAGTGGTAGTGGGAGCCCCCCTAGCGACGGGGAGGAATTGGCCACGACTAAATTGGGGAGAAAATTAGAGAAAAAAAATGTATGATGATTTTAAGGAGTCATTTAAAGGAGATGATGACAAAGTTATACCTTTTACAGGACCTACCTTTGCCAGACTGATGGGGGTATTTTATATCGTCAAGATATGGCCTGTGAAAACGAGCTAAAGTTAAAGAAAATGTGTGTATATAATAAATTGCTTTGAAATATGTATTAAGAGACCAGCAAATCTTCTTGCATTAGCACTTACTTAATGAGCATACAAGTTCCAGAATAGGATGAAATAACTTATTAGTGTAACACTCCAGTGGACTGATTCTATCTAATGGGCAGTGAGTGAGGATTAGTGAGCAACACATTACAGGGATGAGTGGGGTTTTTTTCAAACCTTTTACCTAGAGACCTTAATTTGGCTTACAGGGCATTCACTGTGCGGAATACTTTGCACTATACAACCTTGAACTAAAGATCTCTGTACGCACTAAAGTGCAAAACAACTTTTGTATTCTATTTTTGATTCTATTGATTTGGAGAAAATTAGGGAGCTAGCATCACTTTAAATTCATGTTAAAATGCAAGAGCCTGGGGGGGCGCTAGTGTGCGAGCGTATGGAGTAGACGTGTGTTAACACAGCTCCTCTTCGTGATATTAATAATTTAGTATTACATACCAGATATTTAAAAAATTTGTGGCCAGTCAAACCAGTTTTACCTCTCTGAATCTCTGATTGACATAAATAATTTGCAAGGTTAGTCATGTCAAAGGCAATTCAGTCTAAACTTACTGCTAGCCATAAAACTAAAGAGGCTAATGTTAGCTCTCCTTCTGTGGCTAGCAAACTAACCCACTCGGAGTCTTCTCACTCAGCGGAGATGTCACTGGCCATGTGCAAAGAGCTTTGTAAAGAGATGTCAGAGGCCATTCTTCGCTGCATTAACGAACGTTTATACACATTTCAGGTAAAATTTCAGTCCCTTTTGACATCTCAAGCCGACCTGGAGTCTCGGGTGGTCACTCAGGAGCAAGCTATCAGTGACCATGAAACCCGGATTCAACTTCTGGAAAAGAAATGTTCTGAACTGACCAGCACTAACAAGCAACTGCAAACTAAAGTTTTTGACCTGGAACCACGTTCCCGCAGAAACAACATTAAAATTGTGGGCGTTCCAGAAGGAGAAGAAAGCGGCAAACCCACAGAATTTGTCTCCAAGTTGATTTCCAAACTGTTCTCAGCGGAACATTGCCCAAAGCCTGTGTCTATTGACCGTGCTCACCGCTCGCTCCAGCCAAAGCCGGCACCGGGCGCCAATCCGCGCACTATCATGGCGCGTGTTCACCATTATCAACAGAAAGAACTGATCATTCGCCACGGTAGACAACAACCTCTGGAATATAACGGGAAGAGAATCTTCATCTTCCCGGACTTTACATGATGTGCTGCAAGTCCTTCGAGACACAGGTGTCAAACACAGCCTACTGTCATGATCGCCCACGTGTGTGTGAAAGACGGACACAAATGCAGGAGAACGTTAACTCTTCTCTTTATTAATCTGTTTCTTGCTCTTGGGTAAAATCACACAAACATAAAGTCTCTACTCCTCTCCTTCTGGAGAAATCATTTGAAAGGTTAACACAAAACTCAAAACAACACAAAATAACCAAACTCCCCTGTGAGAGCACAGCAGGTCGGTCTCACAAATCCTGGAAATCGTCCAGGTGCACCTCCGCGGTGCTTGAAACAGATGAGCCTCTGCTGAGGCGTGCTTGTCACCTTGAACTTGAACCGGGTGACTGAACGTGACACAGTCTTTCGCGCTTCCTTCAACACGGCCGTGCTACTGCTGCGGAGGAGAGATGAGAGCTTAGCATGAAGGGAGACACACACACAACGACACATTAAACACAACGGAGAACGGACGGGGAGCTACGGGCTCGGCTGGCTTAAATAGAGACACACAGGGATGAGACACAGGTGTACGTGATCATGTGATTGGGGGTGACATACCAACATCGACACACTAGGTGGGGACAAAGCATCGGCTCAGTAGTCCGGAGACCCAGATCTTATTTCCCCGGACCGTGGTGGTACCGATGTTACAGTACCCCCCCCCCCCCTCAGGACCGGCTCCCCAAGGAGGGCGAGGGCGGCCCTGACGTCTTACCTGAGGAGGTCGGGACCCATGGCCTGACGTGACCGGCCGACAGTCGGGGCATCCCGGAGGTCGGGGAGCCGGGCGATCCGGCCGTTCCTGGTGAAAGGTGGCGATTAGTTCGGGGCTCAGGATGTCTTTGGCCGGAACCCAACTCCTCTCCTCCGGACCGTAACCCTCCCAGTCTACGAGGTACTGAAGGGCCCCTCCTCTCCTCCGTGAGTCTAATAATCGGGTTACCTTAAATGCCGGGGTACCCTCGATCTCCACAGCACCGGGGAGTGAGGGCTCAGCCACGCCCTCGTCTAGGGGTCCCTGGATCACCGGCCTTAGAAGGGAGACATGGAAGACAGGGTTAATGTGCATGTGAGGTGGTAGCTGTAATTTGAAGGATACTGGGTTGATTTGGGCTGAGATGACAAAGGGGCCTACATATCGGGGGTGAGCTTACGGCATGGGAGGTGAAGGTTGAGGTCCCGTGTCCAGAGCCACACTCGATTGCCTACCTGGAGCGGAGGTCCTTCCTTCCTTTGTCTATCGGCAAACCTTTTAAATCTGGTTACGGCTCTGGAAATGTGTGTGTGCGCATCTGCCCAGACTCTTTCCGCTTTTTTAAACCAGTAATCCACCATGGGTACTTCGGTGGGCGTGGTGTCCCACGGACATAGCGGAGGTTGGTAACCTAAAACACACTAAAAAGGGCGCTAGGCCGGTAGCGGAATGGGTCAACGAATTTTGGGCATACTCTGCCCAAAGCAACCAATTAGCCCAATCGTGTTGTCTGCTGCTGCAGTATGCCTGCAGATACCTCCCGAGTTCTTGGACAGTCCGCTCTGCCTGCCCATTAGACTCGGGGTGATAGCCCGACGTTAGACCACGACCGGAAACTATATCTTCGGGCATACCGTAGTGGCGAAACACGGATGAAAAAAGGGCCTCGGTGACTTGGGTGGCAGATGGGAGGGAGCCAAACGGGATGAAACGACATCCCTTTGGAGAACCGTTCAACGACTATTAATATGGTAGTGTACCCTTGAGACACAGGCAGGTCCGTGACGAAGTCGACAGAGATGTGTGACCACGGCCGGTTCGGTGTCGGTAGGAGCATTAATTTACCAACCAGTAAGCTACGTGGGGTTTTAGTAGTAGCGCACACCGCACAAGATGAAACCACGTTCTTCACGGTTTCCCTCATCCTTGGCCACCAGTATTTTCGCTTTAGATTTTGAAACGTTTGCGCTACTCCGGGGTGTCCGGAGGTTACATTAGTGTGAACCTCACTCACCACTTCATCCCGCAGTGCTCTGGGGACATAGACCCTTCCCGGAGGGCACCCAGGAGGCACGGCGTCTACCTGTACCTGCCGGGCGATCTCCACGTCGAGCTCCCACGCCACCGGAGCTACTACGAGAGGTGCGGGGAGAATCGGTTCGGGTTTCTCGTTAGGTGTTGAGGCTGGATATTTTGAGGCTTTTTATTTTTGGAACCGGGCCGGTAGGTGATATGGAAATGGAAGCGCGTGAAGAATAATGTCCATCGGGCTTGTCGTGGGTTTAATCTCTTTGCTTGTTGGATGTATTCGAGATTTCGGTGATCGGTGTACACAATAAAGGGGTGTTTGGCGCCCTCTAGCCGGTGTTGCCATTCCTCTAACGCTGCTTTCACTGCGAGTAATTCTCTATTGCCAATATCATAATTTTGTTCAGCCGATGTCAGTTTCCTAGAGAAAAAAGCACAGGGGTGAAGTTTCTCGTGTTGCCCATAGCGTTGGGATAATACCGCCCCTATACCAACCTCTGACGCGTCTACCTCGACCAGGAACGGCTTCTCGGAATCCGGAAGCCGTAAAACGGGTGCGGTTGTAAATGCCCGTTTTAGTGTGTTGAAAGCGATCTCTGCTTCTGCGGAGAGCGCTTTCAACTTTTTGGGTTTCCCCTTCAGCATGGTGGTGGGGGGCGCAGCTATGGAGCTAAAGTTGCGGATAAAACGCCGATAGAAGTTGGCAAACCCGAGAAAGCTCTGTAGCGCCCTTACTGACCGGGGCTCCGGCCATTGAGTTACCGCCTCTACCTTGGCGGTCTCCATCTAGACCCCCAGTGGCCCTATGCGTTAGCCGAGAAATGCAATCTCCCTCTTGTGGAACTCACATTTCTCCGCCTTCGCGTAGAGCCCGTGCGCGCGCAGCCGACGAAGGACGGCAGTTACCTGACTGACGTGCTCTGAATATGACCTTGAGTATATCAGAATATCATCTAGATATACTATGAGACAACGGTTCAACATATCCCAAAACACGTCATTCATAAACCCCTGAAACACCGCAGGAGCGTTTACCAGCCCATATGACATTACATTGTATTGATAATGACCAGATGAGGTGCTAAACGCTGTCTTCCACTCGTCACCCTTACGCACACGAACGAGATTGTAAGCGCTGCGGAGATCGAGTTTTGTGAAGATGGAGGCGCCTCGGAGCTGGTCGATAGCGGCCGGAACCAATGGCAGTGGGTGCTTATATTTTACTGTTACGGCATTGAGTCCCCTATAATCAATGCACGGGCGAAGGCCCCCGCCTTTTTTCACCTACGTTACCCAGCCAAGCTTCACATCCATCATCCAAATGGAGCACCCACCATCTTATCAGATCCAAAAGAGGCAACACGGTTTGTGGAAGAGAATTATTCTTGTTCAGAGGTTGTGAAATAATAATAAGTATTTTTTTTAATTCGTGGCAAGTAAGAACTGGTTGTGCCAAGTGAATTTTTGAACTGGTTGAACTGGTCCAATTCATGTTAAAGATGGGTGTCTTCAGTTGAGTCCAATGTAATAATTATAGGCTTTACACTGATGTTTCACAATCTATAGCTTCATAATTTGTGTACATCACTAAAGAAGCATCAATATATATACATGTATGTATGTGTATTTTTTTGTCATAATGTTTTATATCAATATAATTGTTTTCTTTCAGCCAGTAACTGTCACGGGTGTGTGTCGGCATGTGAGTGGCATGAATGCAGGAGACGAGCTGGCGGTTTAGTATTTGCGTTTATTTTAAGCACAAGGTAAAACAAAACATAAGCTCTTTGAGAGCACCTAGAACTCTTTAATAAACTCAACTATTTAACTCAACAAACACCAACACAAAAACCTAAACGCCAACTAAGACGAGTTTTAGACGACAAAACTCAACTAAAACAGGCTATTTATACTAATCATAATCTTCCTCGGTTCAGGTGAACTTCTACGTCACCTGACCGAGGTGCATCCTGGGAAATGAAGTCCAAACTGAAACAATACAAAACCAAACATAAAACAATGGGCGCTTTGGCGCCCTCTAGGGGTTAACCCTTACAGTAACTTATATTACACTCCCATTATGTTCAGTTATTTTATGTATATAGTTTCTTTTCATCTTTATCGAGAGGTTCTGTTTCTATAGGTGTTTAAGGTAGTTTTTGCAATTATTGTTCTTAAGTAGCTTAGTAGCCATCGCCCAGCAGCTCCTTCTGTTCTGATGAAAAGAGTCGCGCTTTGCCTATGTAGGCTTTTGTTATTGTGGATATATGTTGTCTTTGTCTTAGAGTTTTTATTTTTATTTTATTTTCATTTACCTTCTTTCTTTAGTTGCATGATGCTGCCAGGTATTCACCATCATTCTTATTGTAAGCATGCAATTAATGTAATGTCCTGTCTATCCCTAAATGCACAGGTTTCAACAGGGTTAGGGTGGGCAGTCATCATCTCACTTTGGTTTCCTGGAACGTCAGGGGATTGGGTCATGTTATTAAGAGGGGCAAGGTTTTTAAACACCTTAAGTCCCATTCAGCAGATATAATATTTCTACAAGAAACCCATATTAAAACCACAGAACAACGAAGATTAAGATGTAATTGGATTTCACAGGTTTACCAATCACCCTTTACTTCCAAAGCCCGAGGCGTTGCCATTCTCTTTCGCAAAAATGTTCCCTTTCAGCTTACTAATTTGCGCGCAGACCCAAATGGAAGATATATTATTATTTCTGGCAGTATCAACTCAATCCCTGTTACTTTCCTCAACATATATGGTCCAAATTTTGATGACCCATTATTTTTTAAAAAGGTTTTTAATCTGCTTTCAGATGACTATAAAACAAACATTATAATTGGAGGGGACTTTAATTGTGCTTTGGATCCCTATTTAGATAGATTAGATAGATTTAATCAAATCTAGGAATCTCGTTGACATCTGGAGACTTCAACATCCCACAGATAAAGATTACTCCTACTATTCTCACGTTCATAGATCCTAGAGTAGAATCGACTACTTCCTGGTGGATTCTAATTTAATTAAAAGTGTGAATAACACCAAATATCACAGCATACTTATCTCTGATCATAGTCCCCTTCTAATGACCATTGATTTTAACCTTCCCAAATAACACTACTCATGGCGTTTCAACCCCTTGTTATTAGCTGACAATCAATTTCGTGAAAGCATGGCAGTGAAGATAAGTGAGTTTATTGAAACAAACGACACGGGGGAGGTCTCAGATTCAACTCTCTGGGAAACACTTAAGGTGGTAATGCGTAGTCATATAATTTCTTATGAATCTTCTGTTAGAAAGGAAAGGGACAAGCGTCTAATAGAAATTGAAAGCATCCTTCCCATGCTTGAATCAGCATACCAAATTTCAAAATTTCCATTAGAGTTTAACGAAATTGTGAAGTTTAAATCCGAATATAACTGCATTCTAGGATGTCAGGTTAATAAATCACTTCTTAAACTGAAACAAAAGCAATTTGAATTAGGAGACAAGCCGCAGAAACTGTTAGCACAGCAACTTAAAGGCTCTCAAGCTACTAGGTCAATCTATAGAATTAAATCAAATTCAGGTGTCAAATTAAGGACATCAACAACCGATTTAGAGAGTCCTATAGTGACCTCTATTCCTCTAAATGTAATGTCACACAATCTGACCTAGATATCTTTTTTGACTCTCTGGATAATCCAAGGCTCAGCGATTTGGCTAGGGAAGAATTGGACTCTGATTTCACCAAGGAAGAACTACTTTCGGTGATTAAATCATTTCCTTCCGGGAAGGCTGCGGGAGATTATAAAGCATTTTCAGACCTACTAACTCCATTATTACTCAGAATGATTTGTCATTCCGCAAAAGAGAAGAAATTACCCAAAACCTTGTACGAGGCTAATGTCTGTCTCTTACTGAAAAAAGGAAAAGAAGACAGTGACCCCGCCAATTATAGGCCAATTGCTCTTCAAAACGTTGACAGAAAAGTTATCACAAAGGTGCTAGCAAACAGATTGAGTAAATATCTTACATCTATTATTCATCCTGATCAGACTGGGTTTATTCCAGGAAGGTTTTCCTTCTTTAATGTCAGACGACTACTTAATACAATATACGCAGATCATGGCATGACTAATCAAACAGCTATTGTATCCTTAGAATGGCCATATATGCTTGAGTCGTTGCAGAGTTTTGGCATTGGTGAATTATTCATCTCTTGGGTAAAAATAATTTATAAAAGTCCAGTATGCTCAATTATAACAAATGGTGCTAAGTCAATTTCATTTCCTCTACATCGTTTGGTTCAACAAGGTTGCCCTTTTTCACCTGCTCTTTTTGCTATTGCACTTGTAGCCGTTTGCCTTAAAAATCAGAGGTCACCCTGATATTGAAGGCCTAACAGTGGGTGGCACGGAAACACTGATTAGTTTATATGCTGACGACATACTGTTATATATGCAAAATGTAGAAAAATCAGTTCCTAATTTGTTGGAATTAATTAATTCATTCGGTAGATTGTCAGGTTATACCATCAACTGGACAAAAAGTGATCTCATGCCACTGTCGGGTATCTATAGCCCAGGTTTCCTTGAAAATATATCATTTAGGATAGTAAGCGACCAGATCACTTACCTGGGCTTAAGAATTCCCAAAAATCCTAAATTAATATTTAAACTAAATTTTTTAGAGTTCACATCTAGGTTAAAGCAGAATATAGATTGCTGGAAAATTCTCCCTTTGTCTATGATTGGCCGTATTAACTCCATTACAATGGTGTCCCTCCCCAGATTTCTTTATTTGTGTCAAAATTTACCTATCTTTCTCACATCTGCATTTTTCAAAACCTTAGATTCAGTTATTCTTTCTTATATCTGGAATTATAAAACTCCCAGGATATCCAAAGCTTACCTGCAAAAGCCCAAATCTCAGGGTGGGCTTGGCCTTCCAGTGTTTAGACAGTATTATTGGGCTGCTAATGCAAGAGCATTAATGTATTAGAACACCGGCAGCACAATGGATCATGCCCCTGATTCCCCTTTATGGGTAAAAATAGAAGCTAACTCAGTTGGTGACTCTTCTTTACAGCCCTTGCTGTTTTCTAAGCTGGGTAAACCTAACACTCTTGCTAATCTAAATTATACAACAAGAAACTCTATCAGAATTCTCAACCAGATGAAGGAGGTGCTCAATATCCCAGATACTTCAGTAAGAACCCCTATCTGTTTTAATCATTCTTTCCTGTAGTAGGAGTGGATTAACTACCAGCCAAGATCTTTATGTTAATGGTAAATTTGCCTCCTTTGATCAGATAAGGGAGAAATTCCAGCTTCCCAATTCACATTTAAAAGTAAGGCATTATGTCAGAGATAAAATAAAAAAAATTTGAAAGTATACCAATCCAACATCCTTTCATTGACGTCTTGGTGCGTCCTCCTGACTCCAGACAGTTGGTCTCATTGTTTGTGTCTGTTTTCATCATTCATTCATTCATTCATTTTCTATACCGCTTAATCCTGTGTTCAGGGTCACGGGGGACCTGGAGCCTATCCCAGGAGACTTCGGGCACTAGGCGGGGTACACCCTGGACAGGGTGCCAATCCATCGCAGGGCACACACACATACACACACTCACACACCCAATCACACCTGTTTTCATCAGTCAAATTAAAACACCTACTGATCATCTACGAAAGGCATGGAGTAGCGAGTTGGGCATCAAGCTGTCGGAATCCTTGTGGATTGAAATCATGGGCAGAATACATTCTTGTTCCATTAACAGTAGACACCATTTAATTCAGTTTAAAGTCGTACACCATCTTCACTACACTAAGTCTAAACTGCACAAGATTTATCAATCTGTTTCAGCTCAATGTGACAGGTGTAAAATTTCAATTGGTACCTTGTCACACACTTTCTGGCATTGTCATACACTTACAGGATATTGGTCAGACATTTTTTCTTGGTTTTCCAAAGCATATGGCAAAGATATTAGTCCTCATGCTGAACTAGCAATCTTTGGTTGTTCAGAATCAACGCTGCATCTACCTAAAGCCTTACAGAAATCTTTGATGCTTGGTATGAACACCGCCAAAAGGCTAATTTTAACAGACTGGAAATCTCACTCTCCGCCATCTTTTCAAAGGTGGATTTTGGAAATGACGTCTATTATCTGGATGGAAAAATTAAGGTACAAATCCTTGGATAAGTTTTTAGATATTTGGGGTCCGTTTCTTGCCTATCTGGATAAGGACAAAGACAGGAATACTGTTCATATTTAACAATTTATAATTTACTGATGCATGTTGTACATTTACTGTACCCCCCAGTCAGCTTAGTTATTTATTTTTAAAGTTTTATTTATTTATTTATTTTTAAGTGTATGTGCGCAATCATTTAATTGTTAGTTGTTGTTTTTTTTAGTTTTTTTTTTCCTTTGTTACTTTTCAGGTGCTGTGTGTAGTAAATGTGTAGTTATGTTTTTGTTAATAATGTAAAATGAATAAATATAATAATAATAAAAAAAAAACAGCAAGAGCATGAAATCTGAAGTAGAATTATTGCCACCCATGTATTACAGTTGTCATTAGTGATAAGAATAATGAGTAATGACTGAGGACTGAGGAGGAGCATCTTCCAGCAGACGATACAGTCTATCAACCAGATAAACACACAAGACTAATCATCTCCCCGTTTTTGCAACATTGCACAGAAATGGACACTCATGGACATTATTCATCTGTGCACACACCCCAACGCACTGTAGACAGTCATGGACATAGCACATTTGCACACACATTGCACATTTGCACACACTTGCAAACATATTGCACATTTGCACAAACAATGCTCAATTACACACGTCTGGACATTTCTCATTCATTCCACGTATTATTTGCATTTAAATTCATTTTTATCTTGTACAGATAGGTTTATATTTCATATATATTATGAAATCTTGTATATTCTGCTGTACTTTCTTATAGTTAAGATAGTTATTTATTTATTGCCTCTTTTCTATTTTCTATTTCTCGTTCTTATTTCTTGTTTCTTTTTTTTTTTTTTGAGGTCACAGGCAGTTGTGTAAGCATTTCACTGCATATCGTACTGTGTATGACTGTGTATGTGACAAATAAAATTTAAATTTTAATGAACATTGAGCAGAGGGACAGCACATTGAAAGCAAGCTCAAGCAGAAAAAGAGAAAAATGTTCTATTCGCTTATTTTGTGCCACCAAAGAAGAAGACTTATTTGCTATTTTTGATTGATGTGCTGTGCAAATTGTAATTCAATTATTGTCCAATAGAAGGTTTTTAAGAATGTTTACAAAAATTGCAATTCTATTATTGTCCAGTAAAACTGCTCTATTTTTACCTCAGTTAAGTCTGTAGCTACAGCTGTTAACTGGGTTCCTGAAAGACCTTCACCAAGGTTGGCATGACTTCATCCAGCAAGTTGAAAACACATTGCAAATATTGGAAGGATTTCCTTTTTTTTAAAGCCCCCCCCCCCTTAAATTTTATACTAAGATGAGAACAACTTGGAAGAGCTCTGAGGTGCTCCACACAGAGAAAATAGTCTGAGCCAGGACTACAGGGCTTATCTGTTAGAATTTCATCATTAAAAGATGAAAAAAATTGCTCCCCCTTGGCAACCATTTCAACGAAACGTAAAAACAGGTCTCTTTTCACTTTGATCTATTCCTGTAATCATACTTAGCTTCCCCACAAAGTACATATTCATCACCTTCATCTCAAAATGACATCACTGTGTGGTGTGCCAAAAGCGGTAACAAGTATTGCCAGTGAATTTAAAAGATGTTTACCAGCCTCTTATCATCAATGGGAACCCAATAGAGAGCAAGGACACCTCACTGTTTACATCATGCAGGACATGTCATAGTCGTGTCAGTGTCTTTACCACCTTAAACATCTGAAGGACGTGTCATTCAAGGTGGTCACGCCTGCACCATAGAGAACATCCTGATGGGAAGCATCACCACCTTATTTGGGAACAGCAAAAGGCAGGACAGACTCTACATAGAGTGGTGTGATCAGCTGAGTGCACCCTCTACACCGAGCTCCCTGATCTGCACTCTATCTACAGCAAGCAGTACTGAACCAAAGACAGGAAAACAGTGAAGCACCACAGCCATTCAAACAATGGACTCTTTTCTCTGTTGCAGTCAGGAAAGTGCTTCTGTTTCCTAAAGGCCAACACGGGGAGAATGAGGAGGAACTTCTTCCCGCAGGCTATTCAGGCCCTCAAACAGAACCACTCTAAGGAGTAAACTGATAGATTGAACTTGCTTACATAATATATACTGATATATGTGTGTATATATATATATATATACACACACACACACACACACACACAACTAACACACCAGAATTCATGGTGTAGCAAATTTCATGCATGTTACACTTTTCTTGTTTGCACGATCCTCATTTGCACATAAGAAAGGACGACTATCATGCACTCTATGCAACAATCGCTGTTGCTGACACATATTTTATAATTTTATACTCTCTGTTTCAAACATACTGCTGCTGTCATATGCCACATTATATTTTAAACATTTTTATATTTTTATACTTCACACTTTATACTTTCATTTTGTACAATCTGAGCCTGTTTATTTCAATTTCTATTTTCTCTTGTAACCTTGCACTCTGCACAAAATATACATTAACCTTATAAATTATGTGGCTGTTTGTTTACCTGTTTTCTCTCTCTCTCTCTCTCTCTCTCTCTCTTTCTCTGTTTAGCCACATGTCACTCCTGTTGCCAGAGATCCTAACCCCTTCTGCCCATCTAACCTGCCTGTCTGACTCATCCTGGATTGATCTTTGTCGTCTGCTTGGAATGTGTGTGGAGACCAGGAATGGTTATACTTGACCATGATCTCTGAGGGCTTGTAAACGCTGTTGTTCAATATAGTTCAGGACTATAACAGTTATATGTAGTATATATAGTTCAGGACTATAACAGTTTTCTACATCTGTCGCCCTGCACCTCCAGGGTCCGGGTTCGATTCCCGGCCAGGCTCGATTCCCGTCTCTGTTTGCATGGAATTTGCATGTTCTCCCCGTGCTTGGTGGGTTTCCTCTGGGTACTCCGGTTTCCTCCCACAGTCCAAAGATATGCAGGTTAGACTAATTGGCGTTCCCAAATTGCCCATAGTGTGTGAATGAGTGTGTGTGTGTGTATGTGTGTGTGCCCTGCGATGGATTGGCACCCTGTCCAGGGTGTACCCTGCCTCGTGCCCTAAGCCTCCTGGGATAGGCTCCAGGTCCCCGCGACCCTGAACACAGGATAAAGCGGTATAGATGAGTGAGTGAGTTTTGTACCTGAACCTTATATAACGAACGTCGACTTTATATTAACTTAAACACCTCTCCTGTTATACTGTACTAAATTTCTAGCCTCCTAAAACCTAGCCTCCTTTTAATTTGTAGTGAAATTCTATTTCATGTGTATAATTTTTCTGTATTAGGTAACAGACAGTCCTATAAGCATTTTGCTGCATGTCTTGCTGCACGTGTATAGTTGTGTATTGACAAATAAAATTGTACTTGAATTTGTGATGCAGGACTGTTTATTGTTATGGCAGATAAAGCCTATGTTAAAAAAAAAATACTGAGCATTTGTCAGTCATGTCCCTGACGTTACGTTGTGCTTACTGGCTATGGCAGAATGGAAACTATGTAATGTAAAATGCATGAACAGCTGCCTCATAACAGCACTGAAGACATCGAGTGTGTTGTTCATGATGGTGCAGCACTAGTGTGTGATCCATACCCGGATATTTCCGCAGCTTGTATTTTGGCGGCAAGTTGTGCGATGTCGTTGGGTGACGTGTGAGTGCGGTGGGCGTGACCTGGGCGGGGCTATCAGCACGAAGCGCGGTGGCGGTGAGCGGCTCGGTGCTCTGGTTGATCTTGCCGCTTCACTCATCGGATTGGGATTCGCTGCGATCTCCGTCGCCAAGATGTCCGACGACGAACAGCAAGAGCAGACCATTGCCGAGGACTTGGTTGTGACCAAGTATAAGATGGGCGGTGACATTGCTAACCGTAAGTGGTTCAGAAGAGACTAGTGATGGGGTTAATTGTGTGTGTGAACGAGCTTCTGCTGGTGAAAGTGACGGCCTGCGTGAACAGCAGCCATGTGCCGAGCACGGACACGCAGATTATGCGTGATTAAGTGATCGCTTATCAGTATGGATGCAGAAAAAACCTACGTTTTGTATTTTATATGTTTTGGCAGCTTTGGTTTATTTTTTTTTTCTCCTGGCAGCACACGTGATCTATAACGTATTCTCAGCTCTCCGACAACTAGCATGCTAATTTAGCCACATCCATGTATCGTCTTATAAACATTGGTGATTGCTAAATAAAGAATAGACTTGCTAAAGATTTAATTCACTGGTCTACAAAACTAATTTATCTACATATGAGCTCCGTCTGCTCAGTCCACCATGGAACACCAGACTAACGTCCCATGACTAGTGGACTACGAGGCACGCGTTTTTATTCCCGTACGCACGTTCAGTGAAAATCCCGCCTCCTGTGTTGTGATTGGCTGCTATTTCATACCTACTCGCTGCTGATTGGAGCTCAATGAAACGGCCATGAGTACAGATCTCTACGTAGGGGGCGGGATTTATCCAAATACGGACGGGAGATTAAGATGAACAGATGACTTAACTTAAGTTCTAGCAACGCAGTTTGTAAAGAAACCGATTAGCTATGTATATCAGCTGTTCAAATAGTTTAATGCTTATTGACCAACGTATAAGTGAGTCTCGGGGAGCTGGGTGTGTATTTAACCAAATCACGTTTTCTCAGGTTGTTGGGGCAATTTGTGACATCACAAACAAATCTGACATGTAACCCCGCCCCTTGAAGCACAGCGAAAGTGATTTATCTTTCTATAGATACACTCTAGTACAGCTAGAGTCTTTATATAAGTCCATATAATCGACGATAAGATTTTTTTTTTCTACTGCAGGTTTATTTGGAAGCTATAATTAATTATTAATGTACGAAATGTATGTGTGTCAGGGTCACTTCAGTATGATACAGCTGTGTGTGTGTGTGTGTGTGTGTACTGCAATTCTCTCTCCAGTCAAACATTAAACACTGCCTAGTTCCATAAGTTCTGTTCTCTTTGACCGTAACACTGTGGTGCATCTCTATATGCCATGCTTCTGTTAGTGATAACTGACCTCTCTTCTTTTTTTTTTTCTCCCCTTTGATTCTTTACTTTATTCTTCTCATCTTTCTTCTTCGTCACACCCTAAAGAGGCACTGCGTGTGGTCATCGATGCAGCCAAGGTTGGCGTGTCTGTCCTCAGTCTATGTGAGAAAGGAGATGCTTATATTATGGCCGAGACTGGGAAGGTCTTCAAGAAGGAGAAGGACATGAAGAAAGGTAATTCATCTTTTATAACGTGTGTGTGATGCCAGGCACAATGGATTGCAATGACCTCTTGGCAGTGATTTCATTTAGCATATGCACAGGGGTGGATAAATCATAATTTTATTAGCTACGTTTATGTACTGCCCTATTCCGTGATTTGGTTACCAAAAAACTGATCAGTTTGAGCATAATAGAAAGCGTTATGTTATAAGGTATTAGAAGCTAGTTAGGGCATTAATACAGCCTAAGGCAGTGGTTCCCAAACTTTCAATCCCGCGACCCCTAATTGAAGATCGGCAAGATCTCGTGACCCCCACTATCAAAAACAAGCAATAAACATAAGCTGTTCACAGTATTTTGACTACATTTACTATACATCTAAATAATTTTGGCTTACCTTTCAATGGGAAGGGTGTACTTGTTTTTGGCAGCACAAAACATTCGTCCACATTCGTGGCCTGATGGTGGATACAGCTACCAGCATATCATCTTCCACATCATGAAGTGAGCTGTATTTAATTTTTATATGTAACAGCGGAAAAATACTGCTCACACAAATATGTAGATCCAAATTGAAGCAGTACATCCACTGCTGCACGGGACAACTCGTGTATTCGGTTGCTACCGCAACTTAGTGAATACTGATACTGCACTTTATGAATTCTTCCCCATATTTTCCAACGTTTCCTACTTTGGTCTGACGGGGTCTTGCTCTTTTGCTTGGTCGATGTACATGGTTCCGATGACTCAGACAAACAATTTCCTTAACATTTTTAGATTTGCGAATAACAAATGTGTCCATCTCGGCAGTTGTGGTTTTCACGTGCAGTTGTGCGCTGTAGCAATAACTAGTGAGTCAGTCACAGTGATGTCATATCTATGAGTCGCAATTTTTTTTTTTACACTCAATTTAATCACTCAAACTCAACCAGTAATATCTTTACAAATCAGAAAATATTTATTTATAGCATTTACTTGTAATACTGAAAAGTGTGTATTATAATCACAAAAAAAAAAATTTTTTTAATTCCTCTCGCGACCCCTTGAAATTATTCGACCCCTAGTTTGGGAACCACTGGCCTAAGGGATAGTCATTAGTCATTTGTTAATCTGATTATTATCCCCTTTAAAAAAATTTATGTGGGCATCGGAAGCAAAGACTCAGCAAATAATTTGCCAGTGTTTCAGGTGTTTTTTTTTTTTGTAGTGTTCGAGCTTTTCGCTACATGTACAATATACTGGTGTCTGGCTTCTGTCTGTATTTTCTCTTCACATGTTTAACTGTAAGGAGCCGAGACCTGTGAATCGTCATGATTTGATTCAGTTCAGCTTTTTTTTTTTTTTTTGCATTATGATTTTTGATTCAGTTCAATTTGTTTCATTAGCACAAAATTTTACTTCCTGGTTTGTCTTAAGCAGCTATATAATTTTATTGTTTTAAACTGTTAAAGTATAAAAACGGCTAAAGTATAATGCAGTGCACAAGTCTTGAGCCATCCCTCATTTGTTCATATTTTGCTTCCAAAGAGCCAGCCTTACTTGTATTTTGTAATGTAGTCTTGAGGAATAATTCTCCAGGCTTCCTGAAGGACTTTTTTGGCCTTCATTTTTATTTATTTTTTTGGTCAACTCACACAGTAAGCATCTAACGTACTGTATGAACCAGTGAGAAACGGGTGCAGATAATGACATGATCAAGCCGGTAATTAGTATATTGATTATGCTGAATGCTGAGTGGTTGGTACAGACAAAAGGGGAAATGAGGTTGCAGCATTGGTTGTTGCATGAACAACCAAATTTTATATTGTATCTTTAGGCATTTTCCCATTTCTATAATTAAGTCTACATAATTTCATTTAATTTAATATGAAGAAACGAGAGGTGGCTAAATACTTTTTCACAGTACTGTATCTAATATGCTTTGAAATGCTGTGTAACTTTATGTAAAATGTGAAAGATGGAAACAGTTTGCATTTTCTGAAAGTTTAAGGAATTCATTAATTTTACAAAACTTACCATATGAAAGTTTACCTAAGAATATCAAAAGAGTGTGGGTAGATTATGAATTGCGAACTGAGCCATTGATTCATCATTAATTGAATCGATTTGCATAGAATTGATCAACATAAGATTGATTAAATCGCGTTATCAATTAAATCATACAGCTCTAAAGGTGACCCTTAATTACTTGTACGTTCCTGATTCTGAAAAGGTCATGTCTCCTAATCACACTATTTTACTGCCGAGTAAAAACTGTTCTATTGATGGCCGAATGCCCTGTGTGGCCATACCACTGATTTATCCACCCTTGATATGATCATCAGATGGCTATTAATGATTCACCAGTACCATTTAATCTTTTTAGTAACTCATTTGTCTTTGCAAGCTTAATTTGCTGAAATCTACAGAACATCAGAGAGATATTTGTTTTTGAGGACTGGTGGTTGTTTTCTTGCAGGCATTGCGTTCCCCACCAGCGTGTCAGTCAATAACTGTGTATGCCACTTCTCTCCCTTGAAGAGCGACCCTGACTGCACGCTAAAAGACGGAGACTTGGTCAAAATGTAGGCAACTCCCCCTCTGACAAGTTGCAAGCCTGTGTCTAGTCGTCTTCCTTCCCTGCCTCTTTTCCCCCTCCCCTCCCTATCTCCATGCACTATTCTGTCTTGTGTGCAGTCTCCCCCACTGTTTTTTGTCTCAGTGACGACATAATTTTACCTCTTCCGATTGTCTTGTCCTCCTTTCCGATCCCTTGCTGTTTGTCTGTCTGCCTTTTCCTGCCATCTGTGTAGATAGTAAAACAGTTAACGATGAATTGTGTGTAAATGAAGTCTTGTGGTTAAGTTTCAAGCAGCGCATCATCCACGTTTATAATTTGAACGCAGTGGTATTCTGACTTTTTCTATGATGAACACGTACACCTCAAATAATATGCTGTAGTGGAATTTCATGCACTGGATAAAGCACAATACACAAATATATTACACAGAGGGCTGAAATCTGACATCCAGTTCCTCTTTCTTTTATAGCCAAATCAGTGTGGTGTGTGATTTTTAGTAACGCTTAATTTAATACAGACATGCCTATTTGATAGGCATGCATAAGGCATGCATAATAAAAATAAGTAAAACTATTTAGCTGCTTCTTTTCTGCAGCACAGTTTGAATACCACTGGTCTTATAGGATGGAGCTTTTTTGTATTTTTTTTTTTTTAGGATTTTACATGTTGATTGAGAGATGATTGAACATTGATGGTTTAGGTAACCTGGGGCTTGCATGCTGTCTCCCCTTTCCTCTCTGTACAGTGACCTCGGAGTACACGTCGATGGATTTATCTCCAACGTGGCACATAGCTTTGCTGTTGGGGCCAGTAATGTGTGTATGAATTTAGGATATTTATTATTACCGCGCTTGTTCTTGATAATATCCTTATGTCAGAATTTCCGTCTTGCTGCTTTTAATTGTTCCAGGAAGCACCTGTGACGGGCAGGAAAGCTGACGTCATCAAAGCTGCCTACTTGTGTGCAGAAGCAGCGCTGCGTCTTGTAAAACCTGGCAACCAAGTGAGTGCAAGTGCTTTACAGACCAGTTAGACCAGCCAGTCATTCATATATCGAGGACAACCAGTGCTGAAACTGTATACTGAATAACGAGACACCTGGCGTGAATAAGGTACAGGGTCGGAAATAAGCCTCGACTGTATACAGAGGATGGAGTTGTATTTATATAGCTCTTTGTTTTGTTTGTTTGCCCCTTTCCTTTCACCACCACCTCCCCAAAGAACACACAGGTGACTGAGGCATGGAACAAGATCGCCCGTTCTTTCAAATGCAATCCCATTGAAGGTGAGCAAGTCTGTAGCATCATGGGATCCTGCAAATCATGTGTTTAAGGCACTCCGAGTGAATCTGGTTTAGACCTGCATCTAAATATAATGCTGTATTTATAAAAGAATAAATCAATACAGCTTGCTTCTTTAATGATTATTTAAGGCTCGAAATCCCAACAGTGATTAAGGGAAAATAATTTGCTGTGTTATATTTGCCTCTTTGTAGGTATGTTGTCCCACCAGTTAAAGCAACACATTATTGATGGGGAGAAGACAATTATCCAAAACCCCACAGACCAGCAAAAGTAAGATACACAGCCGCCTGTTCTGGATAGCCTGAGATATTAAGTGTCATGAGCACTGTTAAAAAAAGTGGAAATAAGATTATGTAACACAGAATGTTTGTGTGGTGTTTTTTTTCCCTTCTTAAAGGAAGGACCATGAGAAAGTGGAGTTTGAGGTCCATGAGGTATATGCTGTAGATGTACTCATCAGTACAGGGGAAGGAAAGGTAATCATGCCTTGTAATGCACTAATAAACTGTAAATGTTAAGCAAGAAAATGCTGCTACTATTAAGCTTGCAAAGGTCACCATCTGCTTGTGTCTTGGTGATGATGTGCTTAACAGATGGCATATTTAGATCCTGAGCAATGGGTTTTTTCCACTGAAGATTTATTTTTTACCCCATTGTTTCAAAAATAAATGTGATGACATTTACAAAATGAAACAAGAGAATGCACAGACAGTACATTCTGTTGCTTCTCTGTAGACAGCCAAGAACAGAGCTTGTGGAGTTGAGTCATGGTTATGAACCATCTTTTAATCTATCCAGACAAGAGATGGAGGACAGAGGACCACCATCTACAAGCGGGACCCCAGTAAGCAGTATGGACTGAAAATGAAGACCTCTAGAATATTCTTCAGCGAAGTGGAAAGACGCTTTGACGCCATGCCCTTTACACTCAGGTACAGAATACCATTTGTCTAATGTAGGACTGTGAATAACACAGATTTACTTGGATAAAATCCACTCACCAGTCACTTTACCATCAACATCAGTATGTTTGTGCCTTCATCAAGTCTTATAACTGTCATGAAGATGTAGGTCAAGGGGCTTCAGTTAATGTTTAGATCAAATATCTCAAAAGGGGAAAAGCCTGATCTCATTACATCTGATTCATACATCATTGTTAGTTGGTTTCCAAAATGCCTGATTTGAGATTTTCATGCACAACGGTCTCTAGAGTTTTCACTAGAGTCTGTGCTTATGGGTCCAGTTTCTATACAGGTCCAGTATAGCATAATATACCAACTCTTGGCTGACAGGAGTTAAGCTGATGTGGTCTTTTTCTGCTGTAGCCTCTCTACATTTAGGCATTTGGCAGACGCTCTTATCCAGAGCGACTTTTATCTCATTACACATCCGAGCAGCTGAGGGTTAAGTGGCAACTCGGTGGTTGTGGGGTTTGAACCTGGGATCTTCCGAACCGTAGTCCAATGCCTTAACCACTGAGCCTCTCTATCTCTAGGTTTGATGTTTTGCACATTCACAGATGCTTTTCTACTCTCTACAGTTGTACAGGGTGCTTGCTTGACGTACTACTTTCTAGCTTGAACCAATCCAACTGATCGCTCTGACACTTCTGATCAATAAGGTGGTTCTAACCTTCAGAGCTGATACACCTTCATTCATTTATTAATTAACTTTCTATGGCATTTATCCTGTACACCTTGTGCTTGACCTTTTGCTGCAGGCCTGGAGCCTATCCCAGGTGACTGGGCATGAGGTGGGGTACATGTTTGGCATGGAAAACATTGCTTGGAAGTTTCCTTTTGGGGTCAATTAAGCATCCATCAGTCAATGGTTGGGCACAGTGTGAATCAATCAAGCCTATTGTGAGTCTTTCAATACATTCAGGTCATCAGCTGACTTCATTTTATTGCCACATAACATTGCTGGGCTTAGACCTGACCGACTGAAGCAACCCCAGATCACAACACTACCTCCCAGTGGGCATTATTCATGATGAGTGCATTGCTTCACATGCTTCCTTTCCCCCTGATGCATCCATCACTTTAGAATAGGGTCAATCCGGACTCCTTAGACCACATGACCTTTATGCTCCTTTGCAAACTGAAGACTTTTGTTCTAATTAGCTTCACTAAAAGTGGTTTTCTTATGGCCAGCTGTTTAATCTCAATTCACTTATTTAAGTTGCATTGTATATATGGAAAAGTTTTTCCACTCTTAAACATAGCTTTTTCCTGACCACATTTCTTCCATGGTGTTGAGCTCAGTACAATCCTTTCAGGTTTTAAGGACGTGTTGAAGAGTTGAAGTAAATTAAAGTCTCCTTAGTTTTTTTTCTGTGCTTGATGCATGTCTATAATTTGAGACTTTGGTAATGATGACAGGGTAAAGGTACCTGCAGAGATTATACGCATCCGCTCTTTGCTCCTGCAGGGCATTTGAAGATGAGGGGAAGGCACGCTTGGGAGTGGTGGAGTGTGCTAAACATGAGCTACTGCAGCCTTTCAGTGTACTCAGTGAAAAAGAAGGTGAAAATCGACACTGTCTATGATTAACTCTTTTTCGGTTACATTTTTTTTTTCGTTGTCTCCACTCAATGCAATAAAAGCAAATGAAAGCTGAATCCACCTTCTTTCTTCTCTTTCTCTAGGGGAGTTTGTGGCGCAGTTTAAGTTCACAGTATTGCTGATGGCTAATGGACCTCTGAGAATCACCAGTGGACCTTTTGAGCCTGAGCTTTACAAATCTGAGCATGATGTTCAGGATCCTGAGCTGAAGGTACAGGGCATTCATAGATCGCTCTAAAGCCATGAGTCCCATGTGTGGGTGAAATGTTCTCGGATTCAAAATCTCTTGAATTATTATTTTTTTTACTTTTCGGTTTCTAAAAGGCAAATAAATTTAAATCACTAATTTATTTATTTATTTATTTATTTATTTATTTTACACTCCAGTCTCTGATACAGAGCTCTGCAAGTCGTAAAGCACAGAAAAAGAAGAAAAAGAAGGTGAGGCCTTTAATTAGTTACTGATATGCTATTACTGATTTATGTGATGCTACTTAAGGCAAGTCAGAAGCATATACTTTACAACTGCTTACTTGTGTATTTATTCTGTTCTATCTTTTTTTTGCCCACAGGCTTCTAAGAATGCAGAAAATGCTACAGGGCAGCAAGCAGAGAATGAAGTTGCAGCTCAATAGTTACCTTCCTAAAACCAATGTGTTCTTTGACACACACACACACACACACGTTTCTAGCTCCTAGAAATTGAATACATAAATTTTCCATTAAATTGTTGTCCATTGAAACCTGTGACAAAAAGCCATCCACTAGTTAGTGTGGTTTAGAAATAGAAGAATTTAAAATTGATTGGTCTGACGAACAAATCTTTGTACTGATTTGTACTCAACTATTGGCACTTTTTTTGACGCATTAGGTTTATATTGAACTGAAACATTACATATTTTGGAAATGAAATTGATTGAAAAAAAAAAATAGCAGTTCTTTTGTGGTATTAAGATTTCTGCTGTGGTGATCTTCTTAATCTAATAACAAAAAAATGTCCAGTCTAGTAGCTAAATTAAAACTGTGCTAGGTTCATGTGGAGGGATGATTTGAGCAGTTTCAGCTGTTCGGAAAGTTTCTAAAACCTTGTCATTCCTCAGGGCTGGGATATGATCTCTAAGTAAAGCCTCACACTTTTAAGGACTAGTAGGTCTCTGTTCGGATCTAGATCCCTTCCACAGAGTATTTAAATGCTTTTTTTTTTTTTGTTGTTTTTTTTTGTTTTTTTTTTGGTTGCACAGGGTTATTATAACAGCCACGTTCTTTTTTTAATGGGGACATTTTTGGAACTATGGTCCACTTATTCTTAGTAACTGCCATCACTGTTTCCCCTCCAACCTAACAGTGAGGGATACAAACCAGAAAGTAGATTGATAAAGGAAATAGAGTTTAATCAGACCACTCACTTTGCCTTCACCTTCCATTAAATATTGTCTTTTGTCTCATATCAAGCAACTACTGAATCATAAAATTTAAATGAATCCCTTTTAAACATGCATTCTATTAAAGATATCTAGTAAAGATAAACAGGAATAAGTTATTGTTTAACCATTTTTAAGCCCTTTTTGGCATGTGTGTAGAGAGTGGCCCAAAAGTCGGCCTCTACAGGCAAACAAGTAAATGCTGTGAAAGTCAGTGGTCACTTCTCAATGTAAAGTATCCTGTCTTGCACAAGATCATGAGTTTTATTCAATTTTCTGTTGTTTGATTCAAAGTCATTATGGGTCATGATAAAAGGAAAAAATATTACATTTCAAATAAGGAAAATGCCTATGGATCTATACTTTTGGGCCACCATATATACGTATATACGCATAATGCTTATTGCGTAAAAGTGTAGGTAAACTATTGAGGTTGATGCTTTTGAAGAGAATGAGGAGACTGCTTAACATAATCATGTTAAATTGTAGTATTATTCTTCACAATGATTGTCCATCATGGACCAGTTTTGCCCAGTTTCAAATGCAATCTGATATATTTAATAACCAACAACAGTTCTATAATAATAATAATCTCTCTTCGCCCTGTGATGGATTGGCACCCTGTCCAGGGTGTACCCTGCCTCGTGTCCTAAGCCTCCTGGGATAGGCTCCAGGTCCCCGCGACCCTGAATACAGGATAAAGCGGTATAGAAAATGAGTGAGTGAGTAATCTCTATTCAAAGACATTACTGGTTGATCTGAATCACTGTGCTACACCATTCAGATTACTGTACTTTAAAGAATGCATTGGAGAAGTAACTGTGCTGTGATCCAGAATTTGGCAGATGGATGTATGACCGGGCAAAACGGGTTGCCTGTGTTGTGATGTGACTGTGCTGAGCTTGTCTTTGGTTCGTCTCCCAGACTTTACTCCTCAGTAGTGCCATGTGCTTGGGACCAGTCTAGATTGATACTATTCTGATCTACTAGAAGAAACCAGTTTATGAGACTATTTTACATCTAACGAAATAAAACAAGACTTTGAATATTTTTTTCTTTATATCAGTCTCATCATTTGAATGCCTCACCTGTGTGCTTCTTTGGAATGGCTGTGCTTCTTGAATCTAGTCCTGGAGAACCCCTTTCCCTACACATTTTAATGTTCTCTTAGATAACAACACAACTGATTTAACTACTCATTAGTTACAGCTTTTTTTCTGAATCTAAGTGGGTGTGATAAAGCAGGAGAAACATTAGCGATAAATATAGTGAGATGAACCGGTCGTTCTGCCACGGACCAGAATTGGCTGGTTTTCGATTTGATCGGTGCTCACGTGCTCACTTTAGTGATATTTGATGCAACAAAACGTTGCAATTTCTTTATAATCCTACAGGTGGCGCACTCTGAACATTATCTCTTGTGGTTCGAATTAATCCCAGAGATCCGAGACGGGAATTTGCAAAGTTTGTTTAGCAATAGCAATTATGGCAGATGATGGAGATTTAAAAAGAAAGAAAAAAAGACTAAATAAATAATGTATCTGCTCAGTAAAAATAGCTTTTTGTCTTCATTTAAATTGAAGTCAAGTGTGAAACTCTTGTACTTGAAGTTGGTTTGTATTGTTTAGATGCTGCGCTTGGTTAAGTGAGAGCTAGTATTGTAAGGAACGGGTTGTATTTAATTAATCATGAAACTTTTCAAAGGCTTAAAATTTTAACAAAATCGGGGACGGGAGTAATATTCCAAATTATACTTAATAAAAATTATTCTTAACATCGCAATTTTAACGAATCGGCTCCCATGCATTGTTATATCGTAGGTCTGTAAATATTTTAAGATTATTAAAATGTAGCATTAGGTTAACGTCAAATGTAAAAAAATGTAATACACGAAATATGAGAGGCTTCTATGCGATGCATTGCACATCTATAGCCACCAGGCTATGCAGGATTGGAGTAGAAGTATGGTGTGTTTTATTGACTATGTCGTCATTTCCGGTTGCCGCTTCGGGCTGGGCTGAGCTGAGTCCAGAAGCCGGGTTGTGTGTTTTTTTTCCCTTTTCTTTCTTTTATTTTATTAATTTATTTTTGTTAAAAAGAAGAAGACGGCCGTGTATGGATCATGGAGTGTGTGAGTATCTTTAGCCGTGAGTTTATTCGGAGGTAGGGTGCGCAGTTCAGCTGGCCGTCCACCGTTCGCTAGATAAGGTTGTCTGTGTGTGGAATGCTAACGGTAAGTTTTATCTAGTTGACGACCTAGCCTTGTTTTATCCGGAATAAATGACTTACGATAGCTAACAAAGCTCTGCTGCTTCTGAAAGTTGTTCGAAAACGTTTGGATACTAAATTCAGTTCACGTGAGTTGTTAGCTAGAAAGGTTAAATTAGCCGAGTGTGAGATTAAGGAATTCTCCGGCTAGCGGTTGTGTTCAGGGAGCTGGCTGGCTAACAGAGGGGGGTTTTAGCTGCGCAATAACAGTAACCTCATCCAGTCTGCTCCGCTTAACGCTTTTTGCTGGTGTGTGAAAGTTATCAAGTCAAACTGTCCTGTACGGGTTTTTTTTATTCAGCTAAGTTTTACACCAAAAATGTGAGGCGTCAGTGAACTCAGTTATAGCTTAGCTCTGCGGTGTGAAGACATTAAGCCTGTTGAGGTGAATTACTCATTACCAAACCAAGCAGTGAAATATGGGAGGCTACAAGGCAGATTAATGACTGGACTACTGCAATGGATAGTTTAAACTTCCTGATGAGAAACAATGCTTCTTCAGTGTACACGCCTCTGAAATGCTTATGCAAGAGTTCAGAGGTCGTGATTACAGCATGGTGTGTCTTCAGATGGTTTTAGTATAAACTATTAGTCAACATTCTCACTGGCGTTTTTTTTTTTGGCACTGATCAGATTTTCATGCCAGTGTGAACAGCCCATCCCACTAGGAAGCTTAATTCATTAATTTCCTATACTGCTTATCCTGTGTACTGGGTTGTGGGGGCCTAGAGCCTATCCCAGGAGACCTTGGGCATGAGTTGTGGTACACCCTGGACAGGAAGCCAATCCATCGCAAGACACACACACACACACATATATATATATATATATATATATATATATACACACACACACAAGGCGGGGTGCATCCTGGAGATGGTGCTTCTTTAACGGCTATTCGTACCACTGATATGAAACTGACTGATGTCAGCGTCCTATGCATGCACAGACGCATGAATTAGGACGCATGAATTATGACCCGCCAGTTCACATCTTAAGTCCCATGACCGCATATTGGATATGTTTCCAGTGTATGACAAAATACATAAGTAACTCAGAGCCAATCTGAAAAACATAAGACTTTTGCATTCAGACAGCCTGAAAAAAAACATATCCATCCAAAATTAGGGAAACTGTGGTTTAATCGTTTACTTGTACCCTTTATGTGCCTAAGATTTGGGTTTCTGTATTTCAGGTCCCTGCTGTTGTTGATGAATTTGAGTGTAAAAAGGAAGCACATATAGACGGTAAGGAGCTTTGTCAAGCCAAACTGAAATTCGCTATTTGATGGAATTATTTTATTTAACTGGATAAGAGTTTCAATGTTAGAATATCAGTGCTTGATTTCTTTTTCTATCTAGATCCTGAGCACAATGTGTACACTCGCTTTATGAAGTCTCACCGCTGCTATGACCTGGTGCCGACTAGCTCCAAGTTGGTGGTGTTTGACACCTCTCTTCAGGTCAGTCGCTGTTGTCTCGCAATGACTGATGAGCAGTAGAGATCAATTTCATTTCATTGGGTTCATGATGACCAAATCTACAGAAACACTCACCAGTGCCTCAGAAAAAAAAAACTTTTTAGTGGACATGTACACTACCAGTCAAAAGTGTGGATACACCAATTCCATGATCTTTTCTAATTCTTGTCTACATTTTAGGGATGCTCAATTCGATTAATTTTCCCAACCGACAACCGCCGTTCGTTATCCGAACATTAACCGTTAACTGATCCGATTAGAATATTAAATTAGAATTAATCAGACACTCCTCAGTTCTATATTCATTTAAGTATACAAACTTTTTTTTTTCCAGTTTTTTTTTAACATGTGCGAACAATAGCACACAGAACATATCAAGAACAGAATCTGGATTCACACATCGTCAAATTTTCACGCACCTGCAGCGTTTCCGACAACAGAGAAAAACAAAGTACTATAAATAAAAAGAATAAAATAAATAGGCCTGCACTAAATATTTTTTACTTAAATAACAAATTAAGGTTACATGACGAAAGCTTGCCTCAGGTAGGCAAATTATTTCATACATTGGCTACTAAGTTTTTTCGGTTAAAAAAAAAAAATAGCTCAAACCACAAACGGTCACTTTTTTTTTTTTTTTTCTCATAAAAAATAAACATATCAACGTGCTGTGGGGATAGTCTGGAGCGCAACCTAAACACCCACGGCAGAAAACACCCTCTTAGATGGCACAGATGTCCCAGGAATGCAGCGATAACGCAGCGCCAGAATGGCGAGTCTCGGGAAGCGCTGTTCATTTGCTTTCCACCAATCTAGAGCATGAATATCCAAAGAGGACGGATTGTCTCTCATATAAATGTCCACCTCTGCTCCATAATCAGTGACTTCTTTTCTCTCGCTTCATTTTGCTTGCCAGGCAAAATACATTGTAACGCCCCATTAGTTAACAAATAGCGTATGTAACATACGTGAGGGTCGTCTCAAAGCTGCGGGGCGAGAAACTATACAAAGTTTTAGGCGGAAGAATAATAAATGGATTTCTGGGGGAAGAGTAATAAGTGCGCCATATATATAAACATTTTAAACCGTTTAACTGATAGTAATAATCGGTCAAAATTAATTCTTTCGGTAAACGGTTAATATGAGCATCCCGACTACATTTTAACCCCAAATATGCAAAAATGCCCTTTGAACAGTTGATATTGAGATGTATCTGCTACTTGTGCACTGTAAAGCCTTCATAACAGCTCTAATTTGAGGTGCTGTTAATTTGTGATTTCTGAGACTGTTAACCCTATTAATGAACTTCTCTGCAGCAGAGGTTAGTTTTGGTCTTGCTTTCCTAGGACGGTCTTCATAAGAGCCAGATTTTTCATGGTTCTTCATGTGTTTGGTAAATGCACTCGACAGTACTGTTCATGCAAGAACTATTTCAGAACAGCTGAGCTTCATGTCTTAAAATAACAACTGAATGTTGTTGTATGTTACTTAATTACCTGATGCCACATGTTCTTTCACAGTTCTGGAAAAAAAAATCCAGTATTGTTCTATCATGTAGAAAATAAATCAAAACTTTTGACTGGTACTGTATATATTCAGTATATAAACAAATACTGAACAACTTGTAAAACAGTGATTTTTTTTTTTTTTTTTTTTTTTTTATAAATAATATATTGGGAATCTTGACTTCTTTTTAGACAGATCAGTCTTAGCTGAACGTTAACTGAAGAAAAACGGTTACAGTTTAGAATTGCTGCATGATGTGAAAGTTATTAGTTAGGGTGTAGATGTTTTTATATCGCAGCGGGATACATGAGAGACGGAGACTTGTGTTTGCTTGTGTAAATGATTTGTTTCCACTCTTGCACCAGGTCAAAAAGGCTTTCTTTGCTCTTGTCTCCAATGGAGTAAGAGCTGCTCCACTTTGGGACAGCAAGAAGCAGTGCTTTGTGGGTAAGTGGGTAAAACAGTACTAATAATCAGTCATCGTATATTAATTCTTCTTTCTACAACATTCTAATTATACATTTATTACAGGTATGTTGACGATAACAGACTTTATCAACATACTTCATCGTTACTACAAATCGTCTATGGTAAGTGCTCTCTGATCATGAGAAACATTTTTACCTTTTTCTCTATGAACTGTATTGTTGTCAGTGATTAAGTGTGATGAGTGCTTTATAGGTAAATTGTGCAGATCATATTAATGTAATGAATTTAAACATGAACCTTGTCAGGTAGTCATGATCAAATTTTTTGTGATTGTTTTTATGTTTTAGGTTCAGATATATGAATTGGAAGAACACAAAATAGAGACATGGAGAGGTAAGAAAATTATTAGTGCTGTTATGCTCTTTAATCACCCCTTGTGGAATGCCTTTTGTCCAATCAGATTACTCGGTCGGAGCTAACAGTTGTATAATGTTAATTAATATTAATCTGCATGCTTATTTACAGAGGTCTATCTACAGGATTCCTTCAAACCTCTTGTTAGCATACCACCCAATGCCAGGTATCGTAAGACATCCATTTATTCAAATGTGGATGTGTAAAAAAATGTGAAATTAATTTATGATGTCACTCTGTTCCCTCCAGTCTGTACGATGCCGTGTCATCTCTGGTAAAGCACAAGATCCACAGGTTGCCAGTAATCGATCCTTTGACAGGGAACACGCTGTACATCCTCACTCACAAGAGGATCCTCAAGTTCCTCAAACTCTTTGTAAGTTTCAATTCAGATGTCCTTCTTCACACGTTTACACAGCAGACAAGTAATATGAGGCATAGCTCCATCACTGATGCTCTAAAAGCTTATGTCCTTGATATATATATTTTTTGTTAGAGGGTTCAGAACCATGCTAAAGTTAATAGTTTTACCAGAACTTTTTTACAGCAAGTCATGTGTCTGCTGGCCTCTTCCTGTCATTGATACAGCAGGCATTACATTTGACAACTTTTTTTTGTTTTTTGGTGACTCTACAAGTCACTACGTACTGCTAGTGTTTGCATTTTTAATTCTCTGTGTTCTTTAGTAGCTCTGGCTCAGGATTTCTTTTTACTATTCTTAAACACCCTTAATGCCATTAGGGTTATAAAAGCTGACAGGCTTATAAATAACAGATCCTTACGAGTGGGGGTTAGACTTCAGTCCTGAAGGTTTACAGCATTGCAACGATTGTCCTGTTACCTCTGCATTATTAAGGGCGTTGAGTTGTTTAGTGGGGCTGTAAGCAATACTGACTGCGTAACATTGCAATGTTTCCAGCTTTGAGGTTTTGCTTTTTGAATTGCTTGCCTCAGCAGCGTAGGTGTGATATGCACTTTGATGTATTGATTATTTTTTCTCTGTATGATATTAAGTTGATTCACTTCTCATTTGTGATTCTTTTGGACCTTGATGAAAGAACTGTGTATGGAATCTTGTAACACTGCTCTGTTAAAATGTTGTGAAATATGATGTTGCATCATATTTTTTGTATTAGTTTCATTTTCTAATAGTAGGTTTCAAACAGGTTTATTTTTGAGAATTGGACTCATTTTCAGTCTGCTTTTTAAAGGTGACAAGCCCATTAACAGGAAAAACAATGCTACTGCATGTGGGACAAATTTGCTAAGAGAAAAGTGTGAGACAAAATGATGGTAGTGTGTTTTTCTAGAGTTTTTTTTCTTCCTCAAACTAGTTCTACCAGTTGCTTCCATGAACACGAGTAAACACAAACAATGGACGCAAGACTTGCATACAACCAACTATTAAACATTTTGAACAGTTGCAGACATTGTGACGCCTAGAAGCTAAATATGCCTTGAATGTGTGTGCTTGTGATCTCAGCTTTCTTGCTCAAAAGATGTATTTTATTTTGAAGGCAACGGCTGACTTGTTTTAGGTAGTACCAATGCTGGCATGGTGGTGTGTGGGTTTTTTTTTTTATTTTATTTTTTTAATTTTTTTTTTTTTTAATTTAAAGAGCTGAAGGTGTTTATAAGTAGCCCATGGAGACAGATCAGGAATTAAAACTAGTTCACTTTAAACACAATACAATATAAACGTTAAGGTATGTTTTATTGTGTGCTTTGTGGGTGGACGAGGCACACTAAACCCCACAGTGTGTACCACTGCTCAGGAAAAAAACGATGGTGTAACATTTAAATCATGTTTTATGCTTCTGACTGATTAAGCAGGCACACAATCATTTAAATTGAATCTTTCCTCTCATGTCTGTTTTCAGATTTCAGAGATGCCCAAACCGGCATTCCTATCAAAGTCTCTAGAAGAACTCAACATCGGAACATTCCAGAACATTGCCATGGTGCACACTGACACACCCCTCTACACAGCGTTGGGAATCTTCGTTGACCAGAGGGTTTCTGCCCTGCCTGTAATCGATGATAATGGTGAGACTTGTAGATGTTTTTATGAGAGTTGAGAGTTGGGGGAGAAATGTTTTACTTTGTACTATGATGTTTGATTGCAGCTGATGGATTGTTTTTTCCCCTTCTGCCCCCTCCTTCCCCTTTTCTTCACACAGGAAGGGTGGTTGACATATACTCCAAGTTTGACGTCATAGTAAGTTTCTAAATAGTGTCTGATGGTGTGTAAGATTATTAATTTTTGTATGATTCAGGTTTTTTATTTTAAGTAAAAGTGTACACTGGATATAGAAATCTACACACACCTGTTAAAAATGGCAGGTTTTTGTGATGTTAAAAAAAAGAGAACTTTTTTTTTTTTTTAAGTGAAAAATAAACAAATATTTTAAGGTGTGGGGGAAGAGGAAAAAATTTAATGATGTGGTAGCAGAAATATGCACACCCTTAAACTAATGCTTTGTTGAAGCACCTTTTGTGTTTAATATAGCACTCAATCTTTTTGTGTAGGAGTCATATCAGTATGGTGGGCATCTTGACATGTCAGATTGTGAAAGAATCTCCTGTGCACAGCCCTCTCCAGATCACCACACAGATTTTCAGTCGATTCATGTCTGGGCTCTGGCTGGGCATTTCAAAACTTTAATCTTCTGGTGAAGCCATTCTTTTGGATGTATGTTTTGGGTCTATGTCATGCTGAAAGATGAAGTTCATTTTTATCTTCAACTTTCTAGCAGAAGCCTAAAGCCCAAAGTTCTATGCCAACATTGAGTGGTATTTAGAGCTGTTTATAATTTCCTCCTCCTTGACTAGGGCCCCAGTTCCAGCTGAAGAAAAACAGCCCAAAGCATGATGCTGCCACCACCATGCTTCACTGTGGGTATGGTGTTCTTTTGGTGATGTGCAGTTTTGGTTTTGTGCCAAACACACCTTTTGGAATTATGTCTAAAAAGTTCAACCTTGTTTTCACCAGACCATAACACATTTTCCCACATGCTTTTGGGAGATTTTACTGGGCTTTTTGAAATGTTTTTCTTTACTCTATCCCATAGCCAAGACATATGAAGAATGCGGTAGATTGTTGTCACATGTACTATGCAGGCAGCACTTTCGAGAATTTAAGCAATTTCCCTTTGGGATTAATAAAGTTCTTTGAATCTTGAATCTTGAAGTTTCTGCACCTCCTTGAATGTTGCTGTAGGCCTCTTGGCAGCCTCCCTGACCAGTGTTCGACTTTTCATCAATTTTAGAGAGGGGTCCAGTTCTTGGTAATGTCACTGTTGCGGGATATGTTCTCAGCTTGGTGATGACTTGTCTTCATTGTGTTCCATGGTATATCTAATGCCTTGGAAATTCTTTTGTGGACTTCTAATGACCGATACCCATTAAAAATTAGATCCCTTTGATGCTTTGGAAGATTTTTGTGGACTATGGCCTTTGCCGAAGATGCAAACATTTCAGGAAAAGCCTACTGAGAGTGCTGAACTTTATTTGGGGTTAATCAGGGACACATTTAAATGATTGCAGGTAGGGCTGCACGATATTAGGAAAATATGCGATATTGTTGAATATTGCGATAACGATATTTCTTGCGATATAACATTTCCCTAGAGAAATGCATTTTTTAATTATTATTATTGCCTATTTATGTATATGTAATGATCATACTAAAATAAACAGGTAATAGATATTCGTCTGATGTAATTAAATCTAATTCAGGCTAAAAAGAAACTATATGTCAAGGAAGTTGCAAATATTTAGACTTCAAAACACTATGAATGACTTAAACCCCTCAGCAGATATTTGACTTCTGGTTTGCTGTTACTATAAACCTGCCAACACAATATGAATTACTTTCAAACATTGCTTTTTATTCACATGTAACCATACATTCATCAATAGTGTCTTAAAACAAGAGCATCTTTTAAACAAAATATTCTCTTTGATTGGCTGTTTTTTTAAAAATAAATATTATTAAACAAAAATTTAATTAAAAAAAATACTATTTGTTGCACGCACGCACACACTCGCTCCGCGACCGGCACTAGGACCCGGAAGTAATGCGGGTGCAAACCCGGAAGTATAAGAGGAGTAAACAAACCGCATACAGCTTAGTCACTGAGTTCACCATGTTGGTTCAGATTGTTTACTTTCCGATTCGTGTGTGTGTGTTTATTCGAGTGAGTCCTTAAACTAATTCGCGTGGTTATCCTGCCTACTCGCTTGCTTCCGCGTTTTCGTTTACCGTCTATAAAGGGCTAACGGCTAATCGCGGCTAACGGCTAATCGCTAAGTCTTCTGATCATCCGGGGTTAGTTTGCGACAGAATGAAGTATAAAGATATAAATTATGTATGTATGTGTGTGTGTATATGTGTGTGTATATATATATATATATATATATATAGAGAGAGAGAGAGAGAGAGAGAGAGAGAGAGAGAGAGAGAGAGAGCGCGATAGAGATATATATATATATAGATAGATATAAGCGGGTATAAACATAGTAAGGGCCCATCTGATTGGTCAAATTTGGACACACAAATGCTTGGCAAATAAAGTATTTATCGCAACTCCTTGCGGTATGGTTATCGTGCATGCCATTATCGCGATAACGATATTTGTTCGATATATCGTGCAGCCCTAATTGCAGGTGTGTAAAGACTCCTATTTAACATGAATTTGTATGTGATTGCTTAATTCTGAACATAGACATTCCTAGTTATAAGAGGGTGTTTGGGGGGGGGGGATGAGGTTTTCTGTCTTAGTTTTTAATTGAATTTTAGGTTATAAGCAATTTAAAGGTAGAAAAAGATCAGAAATTATTTATCTTGGCCTAATTCTTTTACATCACAACCTGGCATTTTTAACAGGAATGTGTAGACTTGTTTTATTTATATATATATATATATATATATATATATATATATATATATATATATATATATATATATATATATAAAAAGGCCGTATGCTTTTGAAGAGTTTGAACAGCAGATACTCTCACTGGGAATGATGTCACTGTAAACTTTATTAATTTTTATGGTGTGACATCTATGAAAGAATAATTTTCTGCTGCAGAATATCCATAAATAGACAATCTTAGCTTCTCCTACCTTGTGTATGGAGTTAGTAGTGTAGCTATCAGTCAGGACAGATGAACTGATACCGAATTGCCTGTCAATGTAGGTCACTAGCATCCATTTACAGCCTCAGGATTGATTATTGATCAGGCAGGCAGAGTTCATCATCACCTCTGTTTGCTGGCTGTGTTCACAGATCTGTCCATTTCTTACTCTAACAGAACCTGGCTGCGGAAAAGACGTATAACAACCTGGATATTACCGTTACAAAGGCCCTTAAGCATCGCTCTCAATACTTTGAGGGAGTTCTCACCTGTCGGGCCAACGAGACGCTGGAGGCCATCATTAACAGGCTGGTGGAGGCAGAGGTGAAACACCATTGAATTCTGCTTTTTTTTTTTTTTTTTAAATCTAGTACAGATGGTTCCTGTTTTACAAAGGGGTTATATTCTGATAAACCCATCATAGGTATATTATATTATTAAAAAAAAGTCGAAAAAACTTTTACTTTAAAAATAAACTTCAACATTCATTTAACATACCGAACATCATGTTTTAGTTTATTCAAATTCAAATTTTATTGGTCACATACACAATCATACACAGTATAATATGCAGTGAAATGCTTTATACGACCGCCAGTGACCTTAAAAAAAGAAAATAAAAGCTTGTACGTAAAATAAATAATCAATAAAAAGTAAATACTAAAGAAATAATTTTAACTAGTAAAATTAACTGTGCATAAGGGCATAATAAAATATTGCAAAAATATATGATTAAAGTGTCAGTGGTTGTGCAAATATGCATGGAGGTGACATGTGCAATTGTCCAGATGTATGAGTATTTAGTGCAAGTGTGTATGAATGTGTCCATGATTGTTCAGTCAGTGTTGTGAGCTTAAAAGATGTTATTAGTCCTGTGTGGTGTAGTGATGATTGAGAGACCTTATCGCCTGCGGGAAGAAGTTCCTCCTCAGTCTCTCTGTGTTGGCCTTTAGGGAGCGGAATCTCTTCCCAGACCGCAACAAAGAGAACAGTCCATTACTGGGGTGACTGAGGTCCTTCATGATCTTCCTGGCCTTAGTCCAGCACCGCTTGCTGTAGATGGAGTGCAGGTCAGGGAGCTCAGTGCGGATGATGCGCTCGGCTGATCGCACCACCCTCTGTAGAGCTCGTCTGTCCTGCATGGTGCTGTTCCCGAACCAGGTCGTGATATTTCCCGTCAGGATGCTCTCTATGGTGCAGGAGTAGAAGTTCCTGAGCACCTTGGAGGGCAGTCTAAAGTCTCTCAAGCGTCTGAGGTGGTAGAGACGCTGCCAGGCTTTTTTCACCACGGTGCTGATGTGACAGGACCATGATAGGTCCTGCGTGATGTGAACACCGAGGTATCTGAAGCTGTCCACTCTCTCCACTGGGCTCCTGTTGATGACGGGGGTCTGGTAGTTCCTCTCCTGCTTTGTACTAAAGTCCACTATCAGCTCCTTTGTCTTACTGACGTTCAGGAGGAGATTGTTCCTCTGGCACCAGTTCTCCAGATTTCCAATCTCCTCTAAGTAGTCCGACTCATCATTGTTGGTGATCAGTCCGACCACGACAGTGTCGTCAGCAAACTTGATCAGAATTTTGATTTATCATGCTCAAAATATTTACACTAGCCTACATTTTGGCCTTTTATCTAATTGATCTTGATGATCAAATATTCATAACATTGGCAATACGGTACATTGTAGAGTATTGTTTGTTTATGGTTGACTGGTAGATGTGGCTCTGCACAGCATTACGAGAGGATCACACTGCATTCTGCTAGCCATAAAAAAAATCGACATATGGCTTCTACTGAAGTTGTATCACTTGCACACCATCATAACGTCAGAACCATCTTAGGTCAGGGACTGTCTGTACAATTATGGTATAGTGTGTGACAAGTCAACATTACACTGTTACACCGCTGATGATGACATCAGAGAAATTTTTCTATATAGTTTAATTACTACTCACTGTAAAGTACATTTAAAAACGTATTCTAAAAAATATTGTCCCTCTTTCAGGTGCACAGATTAGTGATCGTAGATGATCATGAGGTGGTGAAGGGCATCGTGTCTCTCTCCGATATTCTTCAGGCTCTGGTGCTCACCAATGGCGAGAACGGTATGACTGCTTTAAAATATTTAAGCATTTGACCTTCGACCAAACAGTTTTGGAATGTTCTTAATTGATTAAAAATATGTTTACTTGTTTCAGAGTGCAGCTGGACACACTAAGTGATAAACCCTTTCATCTAGACTCTGCTTGAGAGGTGAGGGGAGAAGAAGTTGGGGAGACAAGCAAGACAGAGAGGCGACTGATGAGAAATTGGAGCAAAGTGACACACTAGTTGATGGACCTTCTAAAGTCTATCAAAAAAAAGGAGCAATCTAATCTTGTAGAGTGAAAAGAAAATTCTTCCACATGCATTTCCTTTTAGGTAATGATAAAATCTAAATAATATAATGTTGCTCTCGCGCCTCCAGGGTCAAGGGTCAAGTTTGCATGTTTTCACTGTGCTTAGTCTGTTTCCCCTCCGGGTTCTCCTTCGACAGTCCAAAAACATGCAGATTAGGCTAGTTGACATTCCCAGTGTGCACGTAATGAGTTAGTGTGTGGGTGCGCGCGTTCCCTCTGATGGATTGGTTCCCTTTAAAGGTATACCCCGCCTTGTGCCCCCAGTCCCCTGGCATCGGCCCCAGGACTCCCCTGACCCTGTACTGGGTAAGCGATATAGACAATGAGTGAGTGAATGTAACAGAACCTGTTTTATGACCAGAGAGAATGATGAGCTCTCGCTTCTTCTCTTCCTTTTTCTCAGTACATGTGAAAAACAGAGCAATAGACAGACATGTAAGAGGTGAAGCACAACTTCAATCATAGCAAAGCACACACCAAAATCCTCTACCTGTAAAAACTGAAGCAGCTGTAGCCCACTGAAACCTGCAGATTTTCAGGACTGAATACCAAGTACATTAGCACTTATTTATTTTTTTACAGTTGGGCGAAAGAAGGGATGTGGAAATGTCACTCCCCAGATATTTGTCTGAGGTTTCAATGGCTGATCATAGCATATCAGGCAACATCTATATAAATAGGCTTTTACGTTACTTCTAGTCCATGCCTTATTAACAGTAATGACTATCAACTTCACACAGAATATAGGATGTTCCTTGATGTGATGAAAGGAACAGTGAGAAAGTAAAGAATTCACATATGGAGGATTTTATTTCCTGAAATTAGAGCAATCTGTTCAGATGTGTAAATGTGTGAAGCACATGGGCCCTTGTCAGCATTTTTTTCAAACTATACAGTAGCTACTAATCTGTAGTTTAGAGACCGGAGTTGTATTGTCCAGTCCAGGTTTTACGTTGTTTAAAGCACTCTTTCACCTACAGTCCAGGAAAGCTGTAACTTTGATACTCAATAATGATTTTTAAAAATAACAGCTAATGAAAAACACAAGTTATTGTTTTAGTTTTTTTTGTGTGTGTGTTTGGTATTGCTTGTCCTTTTATCCGTTATCATCTTTCACAATATGGTTGAAGTGAATCTATTTTTATTTTAAATACTGTGCACCAATTCCATTCTTTAGACATTTTGGTATGAACATGAAACCAAACGTGTTTGAGAAGGAGAGCTGTGGAGTGTCTCGGGTTTCCGTATAATACATTTTTTTAAAAATAATAAAAATAAGTGCTTTAATACTGTTCGAGCTGTTAAAGCTGTAGCTGTTCTTATAATGGCTTCAATATAAATTCTTCAAAAGCAAATCGCTGATAAATGCCAGTTTATTTGGGTTATTAGATTTAGGGAGTCTGGATGATGGATCTGTTAATATGAAATATCGGCAGCTTTTCCTCTACGTTTTGTGTCATGGATGGCTGCTGTCCAAACTGTGGCAAAGGGGAAATGACCATTCCACTGTTTTACCACGTTTGTTCTTTTAGTCAATGATTTATTTTATTCTTAATTAATGAAATGTGTATATAAATATTTACATTTTATTTTTCACGTCAGTTTATAATGCATGAGTGAAATAAACATTTTATCTTAAACGTGGTTTGATTTGCTGGTTTTCTATATATTTGTAAACCTAGCACAGATGTCAGATGTTTAAATGTGGATAAAAAAAAAAAACAGGTGATGTGGAGTATAACAACGCATGATTGCACTCTGGAGTACTGACAAACTTTGTCTTTATGGTATCCACTTATCCACTGGGATTATATACTATGAAATTTCATAAATATGCTCCGTTACCCTGCACAATCAAAAGTCCTGATATGATTGTATTTGCTTCCTTGTAAAATTGAGCAGGGTTCAGGGCAGATGCTAGGTTTATGAACAGGAGATATATCTTGCTTTGGTAAGAATGTTTTTCTCAGCTGTTCTTTCCTGTGAAGATTAAGTTTTAAGTAAATGGTTAATGGCTGACGTGTTACTTTCAGGACACTGAACTGTAATGATGTAAACATCCCATAATCCACAGCATAACTACTCATACATTTAGAGAGCGGGAAGGAAGCATGTGTGTGCGCTGTAACATAAAAAAAACAAAAAAATATAAAATACCAAAAAGTCTGAGAAATGAATGAAGGAGACCAGAATGTAGGAAAAATGTCTTTATTACTGTATAATATTACTTATATACATGATTGGAAACAATTCCTGAAAAGACTGATTTGGGTTTAGGAGCTGACTGAGATTACACTCAGCAGACAGGTTACAGGGTCAAAAGGTCAATCTGTTACAATATACACCTTTTCCTTATAGTAATACATAGCAACAAAGGCTCGTATCCAGCCCGTGTATTAGAAGAACGACGAGGCATTTCAGGCATCTTAGCTACACAGGTCTCTTCTGAATTAGAATCATAACAGGAGCCGACCTAGATTCATAAATATTATAACCCTGACTATGCTCATGCCTCCAAAATACAGCAGCAGCAGAAACGTTGTCAGGAAGCTATAAATATTATATGTACATACACTTTCAGCTGGAGAGGTGAAATCAAAGTGGGGGGAAAATACCACTGAGAAATAGGAAAGAACTCATAATAATAATAATAATAATAATAAACATGAAAAATCTTACCTGTACCTAAAAAAAATGAACAGTTTCACGACTGGCTGATGCTCCACCATGAGAGCGGTCTCAGGATCAGGAGAGACACAGACAGTAGTGTGGAGTTTGTGTTTCAGTTTTAGAGTACTCGAGTGTATTCAGTAGTGTAGAATCCAGTGTAAGAAACACACACACCCACACACACACAGGTTTTCTCCCATTTACATCAAGAGTCCTAATAAGAACATAAGAACCAGGTAAAAGACAACCAACTCTCCATAAATATTATTTTTGGCTTTCACATGCTTGAGAGGTTCTGATTAACAATTTCATGCCGAGCTGGCATCGAATCCTAAGAACTCTTCATTCTTTAACATGACTACGCGTCCTATATATACAGTGAGTATCCGTATACCGTTATCCTTAAGACTGAATAATCGAGTGAGAGGGAAAGAACAAGAGAGAGACTATTAGAGATCAGTAGTACCTGTGAGTGTACATTAAAAAAAAAAAGTTCATCACAAAAATACAGCAAGCTTCAAGAATTGTCTATAGGATAAAAAAAAAAAATCCAAACAGGGGAAACAGAAATCAAACATAGAAACTATTTACAACTTGCATATCAAGAAGAACAAGGGAGAGAGTGAGCAGGAGCAGGGCAGTAGTACTGATTATATAAAAGGTTCTTGTGTGGAATAGTAGTCAAAAATACAGTGTCACAGAGCTGAGGCCGCTCCTTAACGCCAGCTTTTTCACAGCTCGTCCTGTATCCGCATGCACACCACGCCGGGGCGCGAGCTCCAACGCTCCCAGGGAAATTCGACCTACCTTGCGCACGCACGCACTCCCTGTGTATATTGCATATACGTTTCATCTACTCGACACATTTCCAGTGCTTTCGTGGTTAAGAGGCGTATTGGCAAATAGATACTGTTCAATTGGTCATATACTGTTGCTACGGGATGCTACGGTGAGAAAATGTGAAACTGAAAGATTGTTTTTTTATTTTATTATTATTATTTTTTATTAAAGTGACCAGTGTGTAAGGGTTAGGATCAGACAGCTTCACCCTATCTACCGATCCCCTCAGTGTGACAGCAGCGGAGGAAAGAAAAAAAAAACAATGCAAAAAGCTTAGTATCCAATCGACCTAAAGACAGAAGGGAAGGAGATCTACACCGCTGCACCTTTCCAAAAAAATACATTCTATATTACCGAGTCTAAGAGAAAGAGCGGCGATGGAGAGACTAAAAGAGCAGAATGGAGAATATATCGAAAATAACCTTAGCTTGTGAATGAGTCATAAAAAGAGAGAGGTGGCGATTATCCAGTTCACACACACACACACACACACACACATTACATGCGAACTACACAGGGCATCCGTCAATAAATGCACTAATGACATAAATAATCTATGAACAGAAATCATTTTAGGCACTGTCCAGCTTTCCTGAAGTCTCTCCTATATATATATATATTAATCAGTAGTGCCAGAATAATGTTTTTTTTTTTTCAAAGATACCTTTACCTGGAGTTACTAACCTACCTGCCTTTTCTTTAACCCTCGTTTTAAATCTGAGGTTTGGGTAAAATTCTACGCACCCCAATTTTACCGGAAAAAAACAACGCTAAAGCTTAAAATAGCACCTGCATTCAAGTAAAATCTCTAAGGTTTCACACACACACACACACACAATCCACGTTCCTACAAGAGCGAGACAGACGGAGTGCAATAAGATCTGTACAAACCCACGTTCCAATTTCACTTCATGACACGACGGCAGCCCGGACCCGGATGTTAGGAGGTCGCACAGCACACAGAGTTGAAAGGTCATCTCTGGTTCAGGGCTGCTGATACGCGGCTCATTGAAATAGCTGGGGAAATTAAACATCAATACCATGCTAATACAGTTTAGCGATCAGCTGAGAGCTATTACAGAGACAGCAGTGCTCGCCGGAGATCAGCAGGACCAGAACTTGCAGTCTGCGGCCGTGGGTTTAACAAAAAAAGAAAGAAAAGTAAAAAGGGACGGAGGAGCAGTTGAGTTCAAGAATATGACGCGATACAATTTGTGTAAGTAGTTTTGGCTTTGTGGGTGAGGTAGGCCGCGTCACAACTTGACCGACGGCGTTACGTCTTTCTCAAACTGGCAGGATAGTTTGGAGTAGTAGTAGTAGTAGTAATAGTAGTAGTAGTAATTTTGTACACTTTCTTTTTATTACAGTGTTCTCTGACTGTGAGTCTGTTCAGGCTTCATTCACATCTTGATGTCCTCGTCCACGCTGAGTTGAGACAGGGTCTTCTTGATGCGCAGAGCGGTCAGGCGAGCGGCACCGTTAGCATACCAGCACTCCCTCATAATCTTCCCCATCACACGGAGCGCCTGGGGGACGGAAACAGGGCGAACAACAACAGAAAATGTGCTTAGTAGTGATGGGTCGTTCGTGAACGATTTGTTCTTTTTTAACCGGTCTCCAACGTGACTCAGAAGAACAAGTAGCCTCAGAGGCTGAGTCGTTCGTTTTCTACTGGGCGCGCATGTACAAAGCATCGCAAAACCTCCATAGGTTATGTGCAGGAACCAGAAATGAGTAGTTACTTTTGAGTCTTCTAGTCCGAGATGTTCATTCTTTTGTCACATGACTCCCATATCCAAAGAACGAACGACTCGGACTAGAAGACTCATGAGAAGAACCGCTCAAATCTGTTTCCTGTGTAATGCACTGCATAGTGTCTATGTGAGTCACGTGACAAAAGAACGACAATTCGGACCAGGAGACATGAGAGGCGAGCTGCTCATTCTGTTTATCATAATATACAGTGGAACCTCGGATTACGAGTAACGCGGTTTACGAGTGTTCCGCAAGACTAGCAAGATTCCGCAAGATTTCTAATAAACTTGAAATAGACTTGAAAAACGAGCATCGTCTTGGATTACAAGCACCGAGTATCATGTATCACGCATGCGCTTCTTGTTTTGAGCGTCACGTCATCACAACTGATGATGAAACCAACGGTTTTTCTCTCTCTTGAGCTGCGGAATTGTAGGTAATCGTCTCCCCTGCTGGGTGAATAAACACACACGAACACACAAAAACTCTGCAAGCACTAGGACCCAGCAGGGGAGATAGGTAATGTGTGTGTGTGTGTGTGTTTGTTTGTTTGGGAACCTGAGAGGATGGGGCTGTAAAGCCGAGAGAGAGAGAGAGAGAGAGAGAGAGAGAGAGAGAGAGAGAATGTGTGTGTATGTGTGTGTGCTGGTGTAAGTGAATGAGCGCACACACACACACACACACACACATTAACGGAGAGACCTTTTTTAAAACCATTTAAAAATTAACCGTTTAAAAATGAGGAAGGAACATCACTAGCCTGTAAAGTAAAACAACAACAACAACAACAATTTAAACAGCACCTTACTGTAAAGCCGAGAGAGAGAGAGAGAGAGAGAGAGAGAGTGTGTGTGTGTTGGTGTAAGTGACACACTCTTTCGGCTTTATAGCCCCCACCCACCCCACACCCGGCTTCAAACACAAACACACAGAAACTCAGCTCTCTCCGATTCAAAAGTAAGGTGCTGTTTAACTTGTTGTTGTTGTTTTACTTTACAGCAGTGATTCCGTTTGTATGCGCTCACGCGAGTGTGACTAGTGATGTTCCTTCCTCATTTTTAAACGGTTCATTTTTAAACGGTTTTAAAAACGCTCTCTCCGTTAATGTGTGTGTGTGTGCGCGCACATTACACCCACACACACAGTGCCTGCGTGCACAAATGGAAACACTTAACTGTCGGGATTTATTTTTAGGTTAATTTGCAGGTTAATTTGTTTCATATTTTATATTTTGTGTTAATTATTTTTATGTATTTATTTTTTTGGGCTGTAGAACGAATAATTTGAGTTTACCATTATTTGGAATACGAGCCCACTTCCGGAACGTACAATGCTCGTAATCCGAGGTTCCACTGTGTCATAATATTTATCAAAATATTGTAATATTTTCATTACTTTAACTATAGCCACTATAGTGTAGGTACACGTGTTGGGGGTCTGTTTATTGAAAATGTAACATTTTATTTTATTTCTGATTAAAAGAACCAAGTGAACTAAATGACTCAAAAAAATATCAATTAATTTTGATGAATGAGATTCAATGAACCAAGTCAATAAAATGATTCAAACGTCCCATCACTAATGCTTAGTGATGGGAAGTTTGTGTGTGTGTGCGTGTGTGTGTGTATACCTCATAGCTCTGCCACCAGTTGGGCACGTTGGGTCGTAATCTCTGGTCACACACCACCTTTCTCATCTCTTCAATGGATGGGTCGGAGGGGACCAGGTCATAGTAGGGGAGCTGGTATTCCTCATGGATACCTAACACACCCACACACACATACAGAATAATAAATAAAAAAATGCAACTTTAAGGCACTTACGCAAAACGTAACTTAGTAATGGTTGTGTTTAGATTTTTTCATTTCTATTTATTGTAAGCAAACCAGCGCATCGTGCTATTTTTGAAAGTACAGAATGCCCACATACAATTAGTTGGGTATCCCAAAAATTTCCATATACAGTACTGTAAAGGGGGAATTAACCACTTTTAGCTAAATTTAACATTAATGTACAAAACTCCTGACAATATGTGCAATATCTTAGAAAAGTGTGTTGTAACAATGTTGACATTCTGTCATGTTCTGTCTCAGTGCTGATCACTTCTCTGATTCTGACTGCTAAAAAGATGCCGGTTAAATTTTTTTAACAGCAGTAGTGCTGGCTACACGGTTTATATTAAGGCATTTGTTCTAATTGTTTCTATAGCAACAACTTGCTCAGGGAAATGTTTGGCGGACACACCACAAAACAGCTTTTTAAAAGAACGTGTGCGATTGTTGACATGGTGATATGGTCTGTAAGGAGACTTTTTAATTTCATTAACGTTTTGTTTTTTTCAGGAACAGGACTGAAGAGGGTTTTGCAGTTTTCTGGCATCATAGAAAAGTAAAAAATTTTTTGTTTAATGACGAGAGAAGAAAAGAAAACATTCAGAGAGTGAATGAATGGGTTTTGAAAATCGACGGATAATTTAGTCACCGATTTTTGCAGAAGAGACGCATCTGTTTATGGGAAAGGTGCACACAATCATTCCCCAGCAGCACTAGCACTTTACAGGAACTCGGAAAGTTATTACAACTGGGAGTTACTGCCACGTCCCCCGTTCAGTCCTGACCTCACTCCAAGCCATTTTCATATATTTGGGCCATTAAATGAGTTCCTGGGAGACCAACATTTCAGACGTTAAGCAGGCAGTCTGATCATGGCTCTGGCGTACTTAAATAATTCTATCTTGATGGTATCGAAGCACTAGTGAAACACTGAGATAAATGCATTAGTGTAGCAAAGAAATTATATAAAGGAATAAAGCAAGTTTTTACTCTTACTTTTACTCCGGTAGAATAAATAAAACCCTTTGAGATGGGAGATTATTGGAAAACAATTCACTTTGGACTTGTAAGAGTCTTCCAACTGCATCACCACACGTCCGTTTATTCGTTTCCCTTAACAGCACATTCTGTCATGTTTTATTACATTATAAATGCGAATAATCAAAAAAAAAGTGTTTTCCACCTGTCTGCATGTTTCCCTGGCAGTCTGCCTCATCTTGCCACCAGACAGAACACATTTCTATTTTCACGCAGGTGTGAACAGACTCTGCATTTTATTTCTTCTCTACCACTCAAAAGTTTGTACACACCTTCTAATTCCCTGGTCGTTCCTGACTTTTATTTCTTTCTACACTGTAAAACGATGCTGAAGGCATCCGAAATGTATAATAATTTCCTCTGGACAGTTTATATTGAGATGTGCTCTGCTACTTATGCTCTGTCAAGCTTTTATAGCGGCTCGATACTGAGGTGCTGTTAATTGGTGATTTTTAAGACTGGTAACTAAATGATCTTCTCAAGACATTTTGGTCTTGCCTTCTTGAGATGATCTTTATGAGAACCAGTTTCATCATGTCTTAATATCAGAACTGACTGTTGTTATTGCTTTTGTTGTTACTTAATTACCTAATCCCATTTGTGGTGTTTCATAATTTTGAAATCTCCAGTATTGTTGTAGAATGTAGAAAATCACAAAATAAAAAACACTGAATTAGAAGGTGTGTCCAAAACTTGGACTGGTACTGTACACTATTCCCAGCCAACTGATTGCAAGCCAGAGAGAGAAGCATCATCCTGTAAAGCATAGCAGCCTTTTAGCACTTGTTAAACCTTCCAGTCATGTTGTTTGTGTTTTTGGCTCGTGCTTAGAAATGGTCCATTCTTGTACCCTGTTCATTAGTCTTCCAGCATGTTCTTATTACATCACCGCACGGCTCTATTTAACTCATAGTCTTCTTTCTCAGCCAGGTCTCACCTCCGGCATTGCAGCGGCGGGCGATCTCCCAGTACACCAGCCCCAGCGCGTAGATGTCAGCACATTTAAAGGAGTCAAAGTGGCACATGTTGATACTCTCATCCAACACCTCAGGAGCCATATACCTGAAACATACACCGGACTCATTAATCACAAAAAGTGTATACTAAAATACTATGCTGACACTTTTGGGACAGATTGTTCGAGTGTGTATGTGTGGGAGTTTGTGCGTCTACCTCTTGGTGCCCACACGCTGGTTAGGGGCGATATCGATGGTATCTGTGACAGACTCGTGACGTACTGCGAGACCCAGATCAGCGATGGCGCACGTGAGATTCTTCTTTACAAGTATGTTCTTTGATTTCAGGTCACGGTGAGCAATACCAGGCTTACCTGATCGAGTGGAAACAGAATTATTATTTCAATTACAGAAATCAAACACATATCATCTGACTGTTGATAATTAATTCACTAATAAATCATCCAATGATCCAGCTGCCTTGTATTTTACAACTCTCCCACACGCTCACACACATACCCTGAGTGCCCAGGATCTCCATATGCAGGTGTGCCAGGCCACTGGCGGCAGAAAGCGCCAGTTTGATCATGATCTCGATGGTGACGGAGTAGCGGTTCAGATAGTCGAACAGGGAGCCGTGTTCATGATAATCCGACACCAACCACAACTGAGTCCATGTGCCGTTATCTGAAAGACACAAAGAGTGATTGTTGAATTGAATTCCAAGTTCTTTTGCAAATATAATATACAGCATATGTGCATTCTAAAACAATTCTGTATCGTTCACAAAGGAAATCTTAGGTAACCCCAGCCAGTCACAGGCGTCTGTGAAAGGAGCGGATATCGTTGTCTTCAGAGTGTGTTATGCCACCCCAAATGGTCCGTGAGCGAACAGTACGAAAAGATGCGGCGTCTCAAGGTTCGGAGGAAAAACGCAAGAGTCTTTTAGAGTCAATAATTAATTGGATATGACTAAATTAGGGGCGGAAAAAAAGAAAAAAACATCAAGCACTTTATCGCAGAGGAATATCTGCACACCTTCTCTTTCATGCAATTACCTAAACAGTGGCAGAAGTGCAAAACATAAACCATTGTTGAGATACGGTCAAGCAGCTAGAAGTAATGTTCAGGGAAAACATTTTAACCATGGCATGCGTATGGTCACCAGATTGCCTCGTCTGAGTTTTTCTGTAACTGCTGAGATTTTCCACACAGTCTCTAGAGGTGACTCAGAATGATGCAATAAAGTAAAAACATCCAGCAAGCACCTGGCGACGTAAACACTTCGTTGAAGAGAGGAGGGTTCGATCTGTCTGAAAGCCTACAGTAACCCAGTGATGTCTGAACATCTTGGAACATCTCCGAACGCACAACACATTGAACCTTGACATGGATGGGCGCACACCCCTGTCAGGGTTCACTTATGTCAAACGTGACCAGAAAACACCGGTCTTTGCAGTCACCGCACCTGCATTCAGTGGAAAGGGAAGTACCAACCCGGTATTAATATAGTGTTCCTAATAAAGTGCTTGATGAGTACACATGCAGTAGTGTACTATTTTAATGCAGCCTTTAGAACAGTAATGGCTGCTGAACAGGAAGGGCTGCTGTCATGCATTAAATTTTGCTGATTACATAATCTTGTCGTGCTGAGACTGTACGGTAAGGACAAGAAACCTGATGTTACACAGCTGTTGTAGAACAATTACTATATAAGCATAAATCAACAAAATGTGATTTACAACCTAAAGAAGAAAATGTTTGTTGATGTTCAGGTTAATTCGACAGCAGCTGGTATGCAGGTATATATTTTATTATAATGTAAAAAATGAATAAATTGCAACAGGAAAAATCAGTGGTGCAACAGAAAAATATTCACCTTGTCATCACAAAGTCAGATTTAAATCCTGACAATGCCACAGTCACCCAAGCGATTAACTGTGTGTACTGTCTGGACGGAAGGGATGTCATACTGTCTATTCCCTTCCAATCACAGCCACATTAGTCAACTATGCAGGTTTGTTAGTTAATTTATGTGCATCAGGGTAGACAGGTTTCTTCCATAATTGTTATGCCGACCTGCGATGCAGCATGAGAAGCAGATCCGAATGATGCACTGGATATCTCGCGGCAAGCATGTGACAGCCTATCTAGATGGTTAATGTCCTGTGTTAGAGGAGAGCTGACTGGTGGGTGGGAACTGGCAGGAGATCAAATTGGGGAGGCAAAAAAATTATTTAAAACATTTTTGTGTTCATCACCGTGCACAATCAGAAAGCATCTGGTCTTCACAAACTCGCTCAGTGGGTATAACAAAGCTTGAGAAGCACTGCTGTTTTCAGCGTTTAAGTCACTTGTTTATTGCAGCACCTGGCAATGTGTTCCTTCTCTGCAGAAGCTCACAACTCAACAATGATAATTAAGCAAAATCACACTCTAGGTCATGCTGTATTTTCTGTATATAGCACGGCTGTGACGCAGTCGTAGGCACGAGGACGCAGCCTTTATGCAACAGTTATTTTGCTCCTCTGACACATATCCTTCTGTTGAACCGACTAACCGCGACTACCGGAGCTGGCGACCGACAGTTAGTATAATTATATATAATAATAAATAATAAATAATTCTGGATTTAACAGGACCTGAATTGGTTCCTCAATATTCCTTGTCTTTTTGTATACTGACGTTCTCAAATGCTGTTTCTGATGTGCAGTCACCGAACTGTCCATGACCCTTTCGAAGCTTGTCCTCAGAAGAGCTCACTAACATGGAGACTGAAGCCAGGAAGAATGAGCCTTTTCCTCCTCCATGCTCCACAGCACACACCAATCAGATGCGTTTTGACTCCTAAGAATGCTAGGCCTACTGACTTCTGCTACAGAGATGCTGTCTTTTGGCCTACTAGAAGTAGAGAGCTTTCAAAGGTGAGTTATCAGTCCACTGGAGACACAACTGCCCTCATAAGGGTTGTAAACTTAGGGGTGGATGAGAACTAAAGAACTAGAGAGAAAGATCAGATGCAACAGAAAGCCTTAATATCAGGTCAGTATTAACTATTTGTGCTATGTGCAGTCTTGTAATTAGGGCAACCTTGCAATCTTTATATGGAAAGTGTGGTCACAAGCTGTTACCGTCACTGAGGGTGATTGACAGAAACAGGGTCGCAACCAGTAAATATAATAAGTTCAAAACAGAGTGGCATCTGCCCCCAAAGTTAGAAAAAATGTTGGTTAGGCCCAAGTAGATCTCCCTGCCAATGCTAAGTTCACTCACTGTTGAGCTTGGTTCTTTCTAGCAGATCCAAAGTGCCCTCTGAATCAGGATGCACAACTGATCTTTCAGCTCCCGTATGCATTTTCACCTTGTTTGCTACAAATCCTACAAATGTTGAACAGGAATCAGCAGTCAAACCACAGAGTCCTGTTTGTGGCCTTGCCTAACAAGCCACCTTAATATTAATAAATAGACAAGTGTGGCATCGTCCACCAGACTTTTGGTTTGGCATCTGAGGGCAGCAAATATTTGATAAAGGTTACGTAGCAGTTCAAAAATAATCCTAGCATGTAGTACTTGGTCTCTGTATACAGTCAGGTGGGAAATATTCCAAACGTGGTTACACACTCCTGGAACACCATCCAGTGTCTAAAGTGTTAACCTTTCCACAGGGACTACTGATCAATGGGAACTCACAAGCTACACTGAACATCTACAGAGGAACCTTGGATTATGAGTATAATTCGTTCCGGAAGCGGAATTGTAAAACACTCGTAAACCGAAGCACATTCTCCCATAAGATATAATGGAAACTCAAATGAATTGTTCCACATCCCAAAAAACTTATTATATAAAAATAATTAATACAAAATATAAAGTAAAAATAAAACAAAATAACCAGCACTTTAGGTACTGTGTGTGTGTGAAGCTAAAGTAAGAGGAGAGGAGGATTTAGACCCCCCCTCTCCCTCCTCTCATCTTACACAGTAACCCTTCTTCCTCTGTTATTTGAGTTTTTCACACACACACACACACACACACACACACATATTAATGGAAAGATATGGAACATTGTTAAGGACACTCGTGTGAGCGACACACTATCGGAATCACTGCTGTAAAGTAAAAATAAATCAAACTAACCTGCACTTTACCTTTGAAACGAATCGCGACAGAGCAGTGTTTCAGTGTTTCCATTAGAGAGAGAGAGAGAGAGAGAGAGAGAGAGTGTGTGTGTGTGTGTGTGTGTGTGTGTGTGTGTGTGTGTGTGTGTGTGAAAGCGAGGGGAGGAGGGGAAGAGAGGTGCGTGTGTGTGTGTGTGTGAAGGGGCTAAGTGCAGACTGATACAGAAAGGGGGAGGGAAAATAGATCTTTAACCTATCTAATGAGACTTTCTTTTGCTTTACATGCTCACACGTGTGTTATAATTAACAATACGCACGCGCTGTACACACACATACAAACACAAAATAAAATATGTTTTACGCACACACATGTGATCACAGTGTTATAATAAACAGTACATGCGGATGTTGATTATACCAGTAAGACATGAGCACTAAGACCCGGAAGGTGAGACAATTACCCACAATTCCGCAGCATAAGAGAGAGGGAAAAAACGTTGGCTCAGATGTGATCACGTGACGCTCGGCGTCAAAACAAGAAGCGCACGTGTGATACATGATACTCGGTGCTCGTAAACGAAGACTTGTTAGTTTTCCAAGTCAAAATTTATTAAAAATCTTTGCTCGTCTTGCGGAACACTCGCAAACCACGTTACTCACAATCCAAGGTTTTACTGTATATGGTAGCCATCTTAGCTCATCAAAATACATCTTAGGGAGCTCATGTGATCATACAACATCACTGTCATGATATGTCTTTATGGTATACATGCACATACATGGGGGAATATCGGTGAGTCAAACGGTGCTCCTGGCAGTTATCCAGGGTTCATACTGTAAACCCACACTGACACTCATTATTGTCATTTGTCAGTTGTTGTATCAGGCTGTTCTTTTAGTTTACCTTTGTTGTCGGCAGCGATGAAGCCCAGGATGTTCTCATGCCGCAGCATGATGGTCTGGTAGATCTCAGCCTCGCGAAACCAGGAGCGCTCTTCTCGAGAAGAGAAAATCTTCACCGCTACGTCTCCTCCTCTCCACCTCCCCCTCCACACCTCTCCAAAGCGACCCTTCCCTATGATCTCCTGCAGCACAATAGTCCGGGCTACTGTCCTCTGCACGAACAGAGGCAGGCCTGTCCAGAGAGAGAGAGAGAGAGAGAGAGAGAGAGACGCACACACAAACAGAGAGGAGAAAATGTGACCACAGATTTTATTAACTCTTTATGCATTTAATTGATCCTCTGAACACCACTTTACTCTAAATGTGTGCTTTCAAATCAGAAAGACAAAACTTAAAAGTTATTCAAGCATCTAATATACTCTGTATCCAAGTTACAATCCGAGATGTTTAGTGTTTAGCTGACACGGATGGACATATGATAGATTAATTAGCAAGTCAAATCTCCCGAAGGCTTCCCAGCCCCGTGTTTCAGCTGCCTGGACACTGACGACTGTATAGTACTGAGTAGTAAGTGTTGTAGTGTAATAACATACGGTGAGACAGCTAATTAACAAACTAATTACAGACAAATGGAAACAAACTAATTGTATAATCATTCTCTCCTCTTATCAGTTTTTGTCATCCGCTTCCATCTGTACCGCTTTCCCACACTACAAGCTAACTTTAGCTAAAATCTGTTAAAAACAAACGTCTCTGGAGAACTTATTTAGGACAAAAGAAAATACCCAGTGATGAGAATACACTTCGGCTGTCATTGTCTCCCATCACTCCTAGACGGGACTGCCTCACTGCAGGAAATCAAGCTCACACTGATTCTGAAATATTGCTAGTTTTATTTACTACAGACTTGTTACGAGCGTGATGGCCGCTGACTTATATAAAGCTAACCGTGGGTGCAAAAAAGATTGGAGACCACTGGTCTAGGGTATTGAAGTCAGCATGTCAGTGGTGAATGTTTGAGCTACGAGCTGTCCTGTCCTATTCTAAGTGTCCTGTCCTGTCCTAAGCCCAGGTAAGGGATTAGTCCGCCCCTGGCTGTACTCTCTTCTTACTTCTTCAGCTGTAACACTCACCTGACCCTGAGCCGGATGTGGACAGATCGTAGATGAGGTCCTGCAGGGTTTTGTCCTTTGCCAGGTACAGGTGCTCAGTGCTGGGGTCTTCCACCTCCAACCTCTGCCTGTGGCCATAGGCCCTCTGGTGGTGTTGGAACAGGAAGAGGCCAAGCAGCACCAGAACACACAGTGCAAAAAGAGGACCTGCAACCACAGCGGCCAGCTCCACTGGCCCCCAGCTGCCCATCACGGTGGACGAGTCAGGCTGTACAGTCACTAAGAGACAGAACATAAACAATTAAACTTAGAAACCAATCAAACCTTAATGATGAAGCAGAATAGATATTTCTGTTGTAAGCATAATTCTCTGCTTTTTATGCAGTAACAGCGGCTATGACAGTGGTTCTGGCTACATGTTTTACGTTTTTAGGGCCCAAGCACTATGCAGGACCCTCTTGTTTATTTAAAAGGATTAGGAGAATCTTTTCCCCAGATTTTCTCCTTCATGTAGTCGTGTCCCATTCCTCCCCGTCACTAGGGGGCTCCCACATTAAGGCTACTACTACCACTCAGTCGGGAGGGCCGAAGAATATCATGCGTTTCCTCCGAACCATGTGACGAACTGCTCGCTCACACACCGTTGGGGGCGGCGTAACACATTCGGAGGACAGCGCTATCCGCTCCCTATGCTTACGTGAGCTCACAAACGTCCCTGATTGGCTGTAGAGCCGTGATTAATGTGACAGCACTAAGTACCTCTCATCCCTCCCCTCTGAGAGAGCTCGGCCAATCAGCTCTCTCTAGACCTCCAGCTGCGAGAGGTTACAGCATCACCCGGGAATCGAACTTGGGATGATCAAGAAGAATCATAAGAATCAATGACATGGCGAAGTTTATTTATTTTCCTATAACAGCATGTTTAATGTCTAGCTGACGATTTGGACTGCAGAGCAAAAGGCTGAGCGTGCAGGACACTTACCCGAGTGCACCTTGAGGTCGAGACTGTTGCAGTAGTCTGTGTAGCAGCAGTGGATGTTGAGTAGCCCCTCGGCACTCAGGCAGAAGAAGGGCTGCCCAGGAGGAACCAGCTTCTCTTTATCGATGCAGATTCGAACGTGCTGCTCCTGGCCGTCAATAAGGGAGGTCGAAGCCATGCAAGCCCCCGTCGTCTCGCAGCGGTAGCCATTCTTTTCACACTGAGATGTGGTGCAGTTACACAACAGACCTAGAAAGAGAACGAGAGACATGAACTTGTGAAAGCACAAAAAAAAAAATCGACAGTGCTGCTTGAAATCTCCTCACAGAACAGAAAGTACAGGCTTGCAGCATACTGTTGCATTGCTTTCAACCACACACTGACATTAAGGGGATTTTTTTTTTATGTTAACAAATACATGTTGAAAAACAGGAGCTCACAGTCCTTCATTTCCCAACAACTTGACTCAATCGGTGATGACAAGTCCATTGTGGCTCAACCATGCTTTAATAAATGCAGAATGGAAGAAGCGATGGAGTTAAAAGTGGTTAATCAAATAATTTTAACAAAGGCCTAAAACAATCCTCCTGTACATAAGATGAGAAAACAAAAGTTGATCTGCTCAGTCTGTGGCTCTAGATCAGTGGTGGCTGGTGCAAAAAAAATTGTGTGTGGGGGGGGGGGCAAACAAAATAAAAATGAAACTTTTAATAATCGCCTGTAAATTGCCATAAGAAGTGCTGGGAAAGCACAGAGTGTAAGCTCGGCCGCAATCACTCGACTGGTGCTTAATTAGAAGATCAGGTCGATGTGGTCCAAGCTCTTTAACTTTTTTCTTTCTTCGTCCGATCGCCTTGAGAAGGGGTATTTTAACTTACAGAATGTTCTCTCATATTTATCTGGTTTCCACGTCAATCACTATTCAATACATTAACTAACAATCTGCTGATCGTTAATAAGACTCGTTGAGAATGGTCCAATCACATGAGCACAAATATTTAAAAACAATATTGATTCGCTAAGAACAAAACTGGGAGGGTTCGATGATGATTTGAAAAAATCCAATTAGAGCTCTGCCTCAAATCCCATGCTTTTCAAAAATGTACGTGCCTTCATCCAGCGTACCACATGCACAAACACAAACGAACGTAATATAGTTTAGATTTTTTTTTATTGTAAATATTATATTAAGAAATACAGCGCAATATTGTGACTAAATGACTTTATTTCATTATTAAAATTAATTATTATTATGTTGAATAATTACATGTTAAAGTACCAGTCTTCTCTGCCTAATTTTGAGGGGGCGGCGCGCCAGCGCCCCTTAATAACCGGCCGCCACTGCTCTAGATATAACTTGAAATTCTACTGCTTGTTTTTTTTTCTAATTCAGTGTTTATCTACAGTAGGGGTTCTGTGGTAAGTTTCTCAGCTGCCCAGGTTCATTACCCAGACACTGGGTGTGGGGCATCCTTAGTGCCAGTCCCAAGCTTGGATAAAAATGGGAGGGTGGGGTAAGGAGGGGCATCCGGTGTAGAAACCTGTGCCAAGTTATCGGATCATCTGCTATGTCCACCCACCTTAATAGGACCAGCCAAACAAAACAACAACAATTGTGTTTATCTGTAGGATAATACAGAGCCCCTTAAGGGACACAAAAAAAATGGAGGAAAAATAGTCATTTTACTGCAATTTAAAACTCCTAACAAAAGTCTGGGTGAGTCAAATACTTTTATGTCTTCTAAAGTGCACTTAAAAACACAACTTAAGTCCTAGAAGTCTATAATAGACAAGACTGAATTCTTGTAACCAATCAAAAAAGCAGAAAGCGGGATTTCCTAACCTGACACAGTAGAAGAGTTATTTTTATGATTTCAATAATATATAACCCATTATTGTGTATAAATCGTTTATTTATTCATAAACTGACACTGAGATCTCATAAGTCTCATCTGAGTCCCGGGTTTGTGCTTTAAGTTTCTAACAGACAACAGCAAGTTCTTTAACCAATCATAACGTGGATGACAGGGTTTCTAACAGTTTAGTTTCATTATTATTATTATTATTATTCATTTGTCATTTTCTTTCCAAAGAAATAAACAAAAACAAAGAACACTTGTCTAGCACTGACTCTTTTACATTGACCTGGATATACTCTCACTATCTAGGCAAAAAGTTTTTTTTGGTATATTTTTTATGTTTTTTTTCCTATGTAATTAAGATATTTAACACTTTCTTAATGCGTAACTTATTTTCCTGAACCTTAAACTTATGGAACTACACCAGTGAGGAGATTTCTGGAAATTATGCTTATGGTCATTTGTCTGAATGTTCTCATGAGCAACAAGATACAGAACAAAACCAGATTCATAAGAACGACAAATAAACATATAATAAACAGTGTACATGTGGCTCAAACCGTGTCAACACACCAGGCATGTTTTGACTGAATAAGAACCGAGTTAAACCATGTGTCCAGACAGTACCATTATGTTCCTTGGCCAGACTGCACAATCTAGTGCCAGAATCTAGAACACATGCGCTGTGGTTCTTAGAAAAGGGGAAAAAAAAGTCATCTTTCATCTATGACAGAATGGTGCAGTCTGGAACATTTGGTCTGTGTTCACGTTATTTACACAGAGGCACTAAACAACTACACAACATCTTAAAACACTGGTTACAGTAGATTGTTTTTCTTAAATTCAATTCGCTAAAAAATGCTGCGAGCTTCAATCACATTAACAGGCTGAAGTGACATGAATCTGATTTTCTGCCTTAATGTGTGAATTAATCAGGATTGTGTGGACACAAAATCTTTTAATTTTCATATGTGGTCCTTGATAAGATCACACATAGTCTGTACCGTTGTACACAGGGTCGCGGGGAGCCTAGAGCTTATCTCAGGAGACTTAGGGCACGAGGCGGACAGTGTGCCAATCCATCGCAGGACACACACACACACATACACACTAACATGCTCATACACACAACGGGCAATTTAGGAACTCCAATTAGCCTAATCTACATGTCTTTGGACTGTGAGAGGAAACCGGAGTACCCGAAGGAAACCCACCAAGCAAGAGGAGAACATGTAAACACCATGCACACAGAGACGGGAATCGAACCCTCGACCCTGGAGGTGCATGGCGACAATGCTAACCACTAAGCTAAGATAAGATACACAGCCAATATGTGTTGATGTGACAAAAGTGAGAATGATTCAAATCTGGAGCTCATGGGAGTATACTCACTGGATATGGAGTAACTCTTGATGACTCAATTCATGTACAGTGGTGTGAAAAACTATTTGCCCCCTTCTTGATTTCTTATTCTTTTGCATGTTTGTCACACTTAAATGTTTCTGCTCATCAAAAACCGTTAACTATTAGTCAAAGATAACATAATTGAAAACAAAATGCAGTTTTTAAATGAAGGTTTACGTTATTAAGGGAGAAAAAAAACTCCAAATCTACATGGCCCTGTGTGAAAAATTTATTGCCCCCCTTGTTAAAAAATAACTTAACTGTGGTTTATCACACCTGAGTTCAATTTCTGTAGTCACCCCCAGGCCTGATTACTGCCACACCTGTTTCAATCAAGAAATCACTTAAATAGGAGCTACCTGACACAGAGAAGTAGACCAAAAGCACCTCAAAAGCTAGACATCATGCCAAGATCCAAAGAAATTCAGGAACAAATGAGAACAAAAATAATTGAGATCTATCAGTCTGGTAAAGGTTATAAAGCCATTTCTAAAGTTTTGGGACTCCAGCGAACCACAGTGAGAGCCATTATCCACAAATGGCAAAAACATGGAACAGTGGTGAACCTTCCCAGGAGTGGCCGGCCGACCAAAATTACCCCAAGAGCGCAGAGACGACTCATCCGAGAGGCCACAAAAGACCCCAGGACAACATCTAAAGAACTGCAGGCCTCACTTGCCTCAATTAAGGTCAGTGTTCACGACTCCACCATAAGAAAGAGACTGGGCAAAAATGGTCTGCATGGCAGATTTCCAAGGCGCAAACCACTTTTAAGCAAAAAGAACATTAAGGCTTGTCTCAATTTTGCTAAAAAACATCTCAATGATTGCCAAGACTTTTGGGGAAATACCTTGTGGACCGACGAGACAAAAGTTGAACTTTTTGGAAGGTGCGTGTCCCGTTACATCTGGCGTAAAAGTAACACAGCATTTCAGAAAAAGAACATCATACCAACAGTAAAATATGGTGGTGGTGGTGTGATGGTCTGGGGTTGTTTTGCTGCTTCAGGACCTGGAAGGCTTGCTGTGATAGATGGAACCATGAATTCTACTGTCTACCAAAAAATCCTGAAGGAGAATGTCCGGCCATCTGTTCGTCAACTCAAGCTGAAGCGATCTTGGGTGCTGCAGCAGGACAATGACCCAAAATGCACCAGCAAATCCACCTCTGAATGGCTGAAGAAAAGCAAAATGAAGACTTTGGAGTGGCCTAGTCAAAGTCCTGACCTGAATCCTATTGAGATGTTGTGGCATGACCTTAAAAAGGCGGTTCATGCTAGAAAACCCTCAAATAAAGCTGAATTACAACAATTCTGCAAAGATGAGTGGGCCAAAATTCCTCCAGAGCGCTGTAAAAGACTCGTTGCAAGTTATCGCAAACGCTTGATTGCAGTTATTGCTGCTAAGGGTGGCCCAACCAGTTATTAGGTTCAGGGGGCAATTACTTTTTCACACAGGGCCATGTAGAATTGGATTTTTTTTCTCCCTAAATAATAAAACCCCTCATTTTAAAACTGCATTTTGTGTTTACTTGTGTTATCTTTGACTAATAGTTAAATGTGTTTGATGATCAGAAACATTTTGTGTGACAAACATGCAAAAGAATAAGAAATCAGGAGGGGGGCAAATAGTTTTTCACACCACTGTATATTTCAAAGAAAGCTTTTGAAATTTACTAGCAATTGAAACCACTGTCCAATAAACACACATATGACGGGACTTCTGGGAGACTTGACGTTTTTACGTTAAAGGCAGATATGGATCAACTGCAGACATGAATGTGAACCATCAAGATGGTACGTTTCAATCTGAGCAAAGAATCTCACTGTGCAATGACTGAAGTACGTAATCCGAGTCTGTTACATATTGTACATTGTTAGTAATTATTAGAGCTAATATCCATGATTCAGAACTCAAATTTAAAAAGATCAGTATTTAATTCTGCATTGATGTATACACGTGTGTGTGTGTGTGTGTGTGTTCACATTCCCTGTCTACATAATGCAGTACTTCCTGGAATCCAGAGGACTGAAAGAATCTAAAGCAAGTAAAGAAATTCACATTTTTGTGACTGGAGACTTGCTCGGGCGTACCTACTCGAAAAGTGTCAAATCTGCACACATACTTTGAGGCCACTCCACTCCCTACGTCCCTGACAGCTTCCTGCCACTGTGTCGGTCTGAAACATGCAGGTACTTGCACGCAACGTGCTTAATAACTGTAGCTTTTCATGTTCATATTAAAAGCGTTGCGGTATTTCCCTACACGCACAGTCATACTCGTACTCACTCGATCGCTCACTCGAACACACACTCCCATACACACTCCAGTCACTATGGCCTTAAGGCCTGTCTGCTGTAACAGCTTCGATTGGTGTAAAAGAAAGTGAGCAGACAGGACAAGGGTTTGAGGAAGATGGCGGACACACAACGCATATACACATAAAGTTTGTACACAGGTAGTGACGTTAGGTAACATACATACGATATGATCCACTGAAGCAAATATGGAGAGAATAGAGATTCACTTTAAACAAATCTCTCACTACCATAGAGCTTCATTTGGAGACATTACAGATGTTGGGACACCTTTGTTATTAGGCTGTTTTATGAAAGCTAGAATTACACTCACTCACTCACTCACTCCCTCACTCGTCTATACCGCTTTATCCTGTATTCAGGGTCACGGGGGGCCTGGAGTCTATCCCAGGAGGCTTAGGGCATGAGGCGGGGTACACCCTGAACAGGGTGCCAATCCATCGCAGAGCACACACACATACACTCACACACACTGCGGGCAATTTGGGAACGCCAATTAGCCTTAGCTACAAGTCTTTGGAATGTGGGAGGAAACCAGAGTACCCGGAGGAAACCCACCAAGCACGGGGAGAACATGCAAACTCCATGCACACAGAGATGGGAATCGAGTCTTTCACATAAAATGATGTCAGACCAACATGACTACATGATGTTGGGATAACATTGAACAAAAAAAAAAACTCAATAGAATGTTGCATCTACGACTTAATGATATGACTGAATGATCGGAACGATATTAAGTTGTGAAATTCTCGTACTTTTTAAAGCTTTTTTTAAGCCTGGACGCACTGGTGAGAGCCAAGAAAACTACATATGGTGCTTTGTCACACAATGACTCCTGTTATCATACAAGCAAGAAGCGAGTCAGTCATTCTTCCTCTCTCTGGATTTTCGAAATTCTTTAGAAGTCAGGAGAGTAACCGTAGTCTCATTTCTCATTTCTAAACAGCATCGCCTGGCCATTTCTATAATTTATAACTTTGCACTAGGATTGTTCTGAGGAACACATCGGGAGGAGTAATTTTGAACATTATAGAGGCAGTCTCAGTTCAGGTGTGTAGCATTATCACCTCACAGCGTCAGGGTCCTCAATTCATTCCTGAGCTCATGTTACTGTCTGTGTGGAGTGTACACATGCTTCTCCTCAGGCTCCTCCAGCTTCCTCACTTCCACAACAACATGGCAAACTGGCTACTCTATGACACTGGCGTCCAAATCAAGGACGCAAATCAAGGGCACATTACCTTTTCCCCAGTGTTCATGGAATTGGCTCTGGATTCACCTCGAGTCAATGACTTACATTAAAAATGAACAAGGTTTCAAACATTAACAACGCCCATGGCATCGCGGTGTAACAAAGGGTAAACTGCCATGTTCTGCTTTAAACCAACTCACGTAAAAACCTTTTACCTAATAGAGATGCAGAAAAAACATTTGATTCAGTGATATATTGTGATTCTTTTGTGCAGCAATTCATGTATCGCCACAATGACTAAAAACTCTTTTTAATTGTATTTTTTAACTAGTTTTTTATTTTTACATGTTTGCAATTGAAGTGGGTGGTACAACAATGTTGTTTCTCTAAAATCCTACAGGTTGCGTGCTCTAAACTGTTCACACATTCATTAGAAGGTCCTGTGTGGTACAAGCAAATTAGTGGCTAAAAAATGTATACAGACTCTGGAAATTTTTTTAATCATGACACTGAAAGAATCACAACACAGATGGAACCGACACCTAGGTATCGTGATAATATCGTATCGCCTGGTCCCTGGTAATTCCCCTCACTATTACCTAATATTTCAAAACCTTCAGTGTTTTATTGCCACTTGATTCTTGATTCTGAAATAGCGATCATAAAGAAGATGTCATTTATCTTTGAACACGCTTTGTCAGACTGAATGTCGGTTTATTGGCTCATGGAGGTTCTATGATGACATGTCTTCATACACTATGTACATTTTCTAGCTAGCGAACTCGACAACCATCAGCCGAGCTCCTGCTGCAGCGTAACGCACTGAGGAGAAGAGTGCGATCCGGCCTCTTTACATATATGAGCTCACAGACACCCACAATTGGCTAGTGTGCCTGTGACTAAGTAAGAAAGTCTGCCATCAGTCCCACCAAGAGAGCACAGCCTGTCTTTGATTCAAGGATGGATTTCTGTACTCCTGAACGCTTTCTTGTTGCCTGTGAAACTGTTCATGTGTGAGAATGAAATTAAGAGATGAGCGCATTTTAAAATGCAACAATCTCTTTACGTATAATTAGAGAAGACATCTTCAAAATTAAAAGGACATTTTAAACGGTTTGGGATGAAATTTTCATATAGTGAGAAGTTTCACTCTGATGCATGAACTGATCAGTCAAAATTTATGTTTAGACACACTTCCAAACATCTAATTTCCATGATCTTTCCTAACTTTTATTTCTTTCTATATTGTAAAACGATGCTAAAGGCATCCAAAGAATATAATTACCTCCTTTGAACAATTGATATTGAAATATAATACTTACTGTATGCTCTTTAAAGCCTTGATAACAGCTCTAATCTGAGGTGCTGTTTGTAAACTGATGATTTTTGAGACAGGTAGATTTAAATGAACTTCTCCTCTGCAGCAGAGGTAGGTTTTGGTCTTGCCTTCTTGAGATTATCTTTATGAGAGCCAGTTGCATCATGGGTTTTGCAAATACACTTGACAATACAGTTTTATTCCCCCCCAATTCTCTCCCTAATTTAGTCTAATTAGTGTCTAATTCCTCTACACCCCCGGTTGCGAGAGGTTACAGCATCACCCGGGAATCGATCTCCGGATGATAGAGCGAGCACCTTACCACTGCCCACTCGGAGGTTACTTATTTATCTAATGTCATATGTGTTATTTCATAGTTCTGAAATCTCCACTATTGGTCTAGAATGTAAAAAATTCATTACAAACCAAAAGCATTGTCTTAGAAGGTGCGTCCAGACTGGTTCTGTACACACACTAAAAAACATTTTTCCTACTAGCAGTATTGTTTATACTATTATTACTGTGTATGACTGTGTATGTGACAAATAAAATTTGAATTTGAATTATTACAATTTACTGTTTTTTTTGTCCAAAGATATTGGAACAGCAAACCTGCTGTTGTTATACACTGAAGACCTTTGGCTTTGGGATGGGTTCATATGACACAATAGATCAGAAATTAAACTTTTATTATATATAATGTCTAGACATGATAAACAACTTGGAGCGTGCCATATTTGGTATTTTTAGATAAGCAAAATTTATGAACAGATAGTCTTAAAGTACATAGCACAAAATATTTGAATTCATATCCCTTGCTTGAAATAACCGCACTGATTCAGTGGGTGGCTGACGTGATGTCAAACTGCTGCACTTTGCTTTTCCAGGCTTGTACTCTTTCTTCCTTTCGTCTCTTCTTCAGGAAGTGAAATGCATGCTTACCTGACGTTAGGGTCTGACTTGGTCAGTCTAAAATTTCTTCACCATTTTCACTTTTCCTCAACGTTTTTTTTTTTTTTTTACCCAAGACTAGAATTTCAGGGCAATTAGTTCTTTAAACAGTCAGCCAATTTAAAAGAGCTAATCAAGTCTAAACTGAGCAACTAGAAACACTTGTCAGATTCGTGTTCCGATACTTTTGGTCAATTGATTTGTTCGGAAGGCGTGACGTTTTAAGTTCTTTAACACATCCAGATGTGAATATCAGGAAATGAAAACTGCCAGTAAATGTATTTAAGAATTTTTCAAATCTCATGAAGGATCTAGACAGCTTAGCTGTAGGCAAATGACTAAACTAAGGTTTTCACAAGTGTGTTTTAAGCAGCACATTTAAGAGACGCAACGTTGGTAAAAAAGGCCACTTGGATGTATTTCTAAAAAAACCTAAATATTTCTTTCTAAATAAACTCCACCTCACATATGCGGACCAGCGTCACCACCCTCATTCCCAGCTCTGCCCCGTCAGCGATGTTAAAACAGAGGCAGGAGCTGGTAAATGCACTCCTACAGACTGTGAAATCAAGCACAACACACTGCTAGCATGTTTGAATTTCTGAACATTAACCGGAGATGCAGTACCTCTGGCTCGCTTTGAGCGTGTGTGTGCATGAAAACTGAAGTCGACTTGTTCGGTTGTGTGTGTGTAGGAAGGAATGTTTTCATATGTACAAGCATGCCTTCGTCCCTTGGTTTTCTCCCACACTCTAGAAAATAACCGAGCATTGTGTTAGAGTTACAACCACACAGTGGAGGAATGTTCCTGTTCTTCACCTTTATCTTTATCATGTAAATGCATGTAAATATAGCACACTCACGATCATCATAGATACAGTGGTGTGAAAAACTATTTGCCCCCTTCCTGATTTCTTATTCTTTTGCATATTTGTCACACTTAAATGTTTCTGCTCATCAAAAACCGTTAACTATTAGTCAAAGATAACATAATTGAACACAAAATGCAGTTTTTAAATGAAGGTTTACGTTATTAAGGGAGAAAAAAAACTCCAAATCTACATGGCCCTGTGTGAAAAAGTGATTGCCCCCCTTGTTAAAAAATAACGTAACTGTGGTTTATCACACCTGAGTTCAATTTCTGTAGTCACCCCCAGGCCTGATTACTGCCACACCTGTTTCAATCAAGAAATCACTTAAATAGGAGCTACCTGACACAGAGAAGTAGACCAAAAGCACCTCAAAAGCTAGACATCATGCCAAGATCCAAAGAAATTCAGGAACAAATGAGAACAAAAGTAATTGAGTCTGGTAAAGGTTATAAAGCCATTTCTAAAGCTTTGGGACTCCAGAGAACCACAGTGAGAGCCATTATCCACAAATGGCAAAAACATGGAACAGTGGTGAACCTTCCCAGGAGTGGCCGGCCGACCAAAATTAACCCAAGAGAGCAGAGACAACTCATCCGAGAGGCCACAAAAGACCCCAGGACAACATCTAAAGAACTGCAGGCCTCACTTGCCTCAATTAAGGTCAGTGTTCACGACTCCACCATAAGAAAGAGACTGGGCAAAAACGGCCTGCATGGCAGATTTCCAAGGTGCAAACCACTTTTAAGCAAAAAGAACATTAAGGCTCGTCTCAGTTTTGCAAAAAAACATCTCAATGATTGCCAAGACTTTAGTAAAATACCTTGTGGACCGATGAGGCAAAAGTTGAACTTTTTGGAAGGTGCGTGTCCCATTACGTCTGGCGTAAAAGTAACACAGCATTTCAGAAAAAGAACATCATACCAACAGTAAAATATGGTGGTGGTAGTGTGATGGTTTGGGGTTGTTTTGCTGCTTCAGGACCTGGAAGGCTTGCTGTGATAGATGGAACCAAGAATTCTACTGTCTACCAAAAAATCCTGAAGGAGAATGTCCGGCCATCTGTTCGTCAACTCAAGCTGAAGCGATCTTGGGTGCTGCAGCAGGACAATGACCCAAAACACACCAGCAAATCCACCTCTGAATGGCTGAAGAAAAACAAAATGAAGACTTTGGAGTGGCCTAGTCAAAGTCCTGACCTGAATCCTATTGAGATGTTGTGGCATGACCTTAAAAAGGCGGTTCATGCTAGAAAACCCTCAAATAAAGCTGAATTAAAACAATTCTGCAAAGATGAGTGGGCCAAAATTCCTCCAGAGCGCTGTAAAAGACTCGTTGCAAGTTATCGCAAACGCTTGATTGCAGTTATTGCTGCTAAAGGTGGCCCAACCAGTTATTAGGTTCAGGGGCAATTACTTTTTCACACAGGGCCATGTAGGTTTGGATTTTTTTTCTCCCGAAATAATAAAACCCCTCATTTAAAAACTTCATTTTGTGTTTACTTGTGTTATCTTTGACTAATAGTTAAATGTGTTTGATGATCAGAAACATTTTGAGTGACAAACATGCAAAAGAATAAGAAATCAGGAGGGGGGCAAATAGTTTTTCACACCACTGTATGTGTTTCAACATTTCTCTGTACTGGGGGAAAAAACATGACAACTATGCATTAAGAAAAACATGCTTGTAATAAGGTTTTTTTTCAATGGCGTCTTCTAAATGCTTCCATCGATTGTTCACTCATATAGGCTATATTTCTAAATTAAGCTCTAAACCTGCATAAATCATTCCTTTAAAAATGCCACTGGCTTCAGAGGAAATCATGTTGCCATGCATTATGAATACAGACACAAATACTGCACCAGTAACCTGAGTGATTCAAACTCTACATTATCACATGTAAAGCAAAGTTGGATAAACCCTAGCAAAATATATCGTCATGTCCGTCTCCTTTTCACTTTATTAACTTTAAGCGTTACAGCAGTCATTTTGAATTTGTGTTACACAGGAGCACCTTTTAAACATTAATCCAGAACTGTATGCCCTGTACCATCTGTATTAATGGCACATTTTGCTACAGGCGCAGTTTTGTTTTTCCTTGCTGACATTTTCCCAGATGAGCCAGCAAGAATACAGGTGCTCCACATACAGTGACACCTCTCTCTTACTCATGGAGAAACTACTGTACATGATCATAAATGCCACTTGCATGGCACAAGGTGGATGGTCTACATGCATTACAATGTCACTAATGTTGAGTAACTTGCTAAGGTGATGGAAATCAAAACCTGACTGTAGTTGAAGTTTCGGCTACTGACTGAAATCACATGACATCAGCCACTTTGCCACATGCTCTATTCACACTGGATCAATTTTACATACATTTGATGTAACAATTATTATCTCTGGGAAAGTCTTATCAAAATCTACCGTATCAGTTTGTTTTTTGCCACATGTGGATGGTTAACCCATTTAACTTAAAGAAAATGACCAGTAGAAATAACCAGTCACCACCCAATACGATGTTATCATGATACCTAGATGCTGACTTTATAAATATCCCGATACGATCAAAAATTTTTTCCTGATGTTGTTACAAATTATAACATGAATTATTAAATGTTGCTCGTTCCTTAAAACTAAAAACTAAAAACTAAGCGCAGCATATTGTGAGTTCATATTGTTTAATTCACATTAAACAATATGAACCAACTTCAAATACAAAAGTTTAACATTTAACTATAAATGAAACAAAAACGAAGTCATCACTATTATAATTTTTTTTTAGAGTCAGTGTGGCAATACATGAATTACCACACCAAAGAATCGCAATTCAACCCAGCAATCATTGGTCGAACTACGATGTCATGTCGCCGGCCCAAAACAATCACGGTAGGATGAGATTAATTGGTAAAAATATGTGACACAGAACGTTTCCTAAAATGAATTCAAAGACGCATTCTTTTAAATCAAAATTTTAAAAGTTGCATGTATTGCTGTTATTGACTTTTAGCTAAGTGTTGTTACTCAAGGTTGGACAATTGATGACCGTTTATGACAGCTGTGAATCAGATAATGTCAAACACATCTGTTCAACTTTTATTTTGGAACTATTTGGACCATGACAGGGCGTGTTAGAGGGACATAATTCATAACGTCAACGGTCATCAGACGTCCAAATGTTTGCTGGGTATATATATATATATATATATACAGTGGTGTGAAAAACTATTTGCCCCCTTCCTGATTTCTTATTCTTTTGGATGTTTGTCACACTTAAATGTTTCTGCTCATCAAAAACCGTTAACTATTAGTCAAAGATAACATAATTGAACACAAAATGCAGTTTTTAAATGAAGCTTTACGTTATTAAGGGAGGAAAAAAAACTCCAAATCTACATGGCCCTGTGTGAAAAAGTGATTGCCCCCCTTGTTAAAAAATGACTTAACTGTGGTTTTCACGACCCGAAGTTCAATTTCTGTAGTCACCCCCAGGCCTGATTACTGCCACACCTGTTTCAATCAAGAAATCACTTAAATAGGAGCTACCTGACACAGAGAAGTAGACCAAAAGCACCTCAAAAGCTAGACATCATGCCAAGATCCAAAGAAATTCAGGAACAAATGAGAACAAAAGTAATTGAGATCTATCAGTCTGGTAAAGGTTATAAAGCCATTTCTAAAGCTTTGGGACTCCAGCGAACCACAGTGAGAGCCATTATCCACAAATGGCAAAAACATGGAACAGTGATGAACCTTCCCAGGAGTGGCCGGCCAACCAAAATTACCCCAAGAGCGCAGAGACGACTCATCCGAGAGGCCACAAAAGACCCCAGGACAACATCTAAAGAACTGCAGGCCTCACTTGCCTCAATTAAGGTCAGTGTTCACGACTCCACCATAAGAAAGAGACTGGGCAAAAGCGGCCTGCATGGCGGATTTCCAAGGCGCAAACCACTTTTAAGCAAAAAGAACATTAAGGCTCGTCTCAATTTTGCTAAAAAACATCTCAATGATTGCCAAGACTTTTGGGTAAATACCTTGTGGACCGACGAGACAAAAGTTGAACTTTTTGGAAGGTGCGTGTCCCGTTACATCTGGCGTAAAAGTAACACAGCATTTCAGAAAAAGAACATCATACCAACAGTAAAATATGGTGGTGGTAGTGTGATGGTCTGGGGTTGTTTTGCTGCTTCAGGACCTGGAAGGCTTGCTGTGATAGATGGAACCATGAACTCTACTGTCTACCAAAAAATCCTGAAGGAGAATGTCCAGCCATCTGTTCATCAACTCAAGCTGAAGCGATCTTGGGTGCTGCAGCAGGACAATGACCCAAAACACACCAGCAAATCCCCCTCTGAATGGCTGAAGAACAACAAAATGAAGACTTTGGAGTGGCCTAGTCAAAGTCCTGACCTGAATCCTATTGAGATGTTGTGGCATGACCTTAAAAAGTCGGTTCATGCTAGAAAACCCTCAAATAAAGCTGAATTACAACAATTCTGCAAAGATGAGTGGGCCAAAATTCCTCCAGAGCGCTGTAAAAGACTCGTTGCAAGTTATCGCAAACGCTTGATTGCAGTTATTGCTGCTAAGGGTGGCCCAACCAGTTATTAGGTTCAGGGGGCAATTACTTTTTCACACAGGGCCATGTAGGTTTGGATTTTTTTTCTCCCTAAATAATAAAACCCCTCATTTAAAAACTGCATTTTGTGTTTACTTGTGTTATCTTTGACTAACAGTTAAATGTGTTTGATGATCAGAAACATTTTGTGTGACAAACATGCAAAAGAATAAGAAATCAGGAGGGGGGCAAATAGTTTTTCACACCACTGTATATATATATATATATATATATATATATATATATATATATGATACAGGAGGCTTTCGGGGAGGCTGTTCTGTTTCATATCTATTCTTCAGTGTTACATACTCCTCTAAACACTCATTTCTACTGTGTCCTGCTGAAAAACAAAACTGAGCCAAGTGTTAGCCAGGATTCAAACAATGGACAATGGTTGAAGCAACCGTTCTGGAGACTTAACCTGGTTGCAGTCAAGTGACCTACTAATGATCAAGCGTGAACTAGCGTGCCGACAAGTGTTTATAGTCGGAGTCGAAACAATAAGTTTGTATTAAATGACGAGTAGTACACAAAGTGACAACCATGTTTACAGTGACATAGTGGGATCTCTTGTCCACTCATGTGAGGAAAATCATAATATCTACATAGAGTATATCTATGTGCTCAGACAAGACTTAACATACACACAGAAGTCTAACCTGTTAACCTGTCTGAATCATACTACACACAACCCCTGGGGGTGATTTAAAACATTTTACTACTAATAATAATAATAATACCTGAGTGTGAACACTGACAAGGTGAGAAAACACTTCTCACTCTACCTGCAGTCTGGTCCATAACTATTTTGTACATATATTGTACAGTGAAACATTTTTTCAACAGTTTTCATATTTTTCTCTCTGTTCACCACCACAATGGATCTATATGAGACAATTAAGATGGGATTGATTTGTACTGCATTCACTGTTTATAAATCACAGCCTTTTTTTTTGCAAACTATCTCCATTTCCACAGACCTAATCTTAAATAGACAAAAAAAAATCATGAATATAATGATTATTTTTAATACTTGGAAGCAAATCCTGTGTAGTCAATTACTGCCTGAAATCTGAAATCCATGGACATGACTAAATGCTGAGTTTCCTCATTTGTGATGCTTTGCCAGGCCTTTACTTGCAGCCTCCTTCAAATGCTGCTTGTTTGGGGGTCTTTCTGCCTTTAGTTTTGTCTTCAATTAAGTGAAAAGTATTTCGTTGCCTTGACAAGCTCTTGGGTTGTGTTTTTTTCTCTATGTTTTGGGTCATTATCTGGCCTAACAGTTTTGTAGGATTTTACTGAATCTGAGCAGGAAAATCTCAGATTCAGTGCTATACACTTCATAATTCATCATGCTACTTCCATCAGCAGTTACATCATCAATAAACACCAGTGACCCAGTTCCACTGGCAGACAAACATGCTCATGCCATAACGCTGCTTCCACCATGTCTGTGAGATGATGCGGTATCCTTTGGATCACAAATCCTTCTTTTCCTTTTGTTTTCTTCGCCTCCAATCATTGTGGTACAAGTTAATCTTGTATCAGAACTGTGCAGGCAAGAGTTGTTGTTTTTTAAGCAGCATCCAATCAACGTCTGGCCTTCCTCGTCTTGAGTGCTTCCAGTGGTTTGCATCTTGAGGTAAACCATCTGTATTTACATACATGTAGGCTTCTGTTGATTGTAGACTTAGACAACGATACACCTACCTCCTCAAACATGTTTGTGACTTGCCTAGATGTTATAAAGGAGATAATTATTTCATTCTAGTAATCTCCTGCAGCCATTATGCCATGTTGATGTCACTGAGTTCGTCAGTGTATGCCAGATTGTTGATTTGGTCACTCCTAAAGTTTCTGCTATCTCTCTGATACTGTAGGTGTGTTTTTTTTTTCTGACTAATGGCAACCGATTTCACTCGCATCGACACCTCTTTGGACGTCCCTATAATGAAGTACCAAGTCAATTAATGCCAGCCTTTTTATTTTTTTAATTTGTCATGAGGGCGGCACAGTGATCTTAGTGATTCACACTGTCGCGATTCCCGGCCAGGTTCAATTCCTGCCTCTGTGTGCATGGAGGTGGCATGTTCTTCCCGTGCTTGGTGGGTTTCTTCCAAGTACTCCGGTTTCCTCCCACAGTCCAAAGACATGCAGATTAGGCTAATTGGCGTTCCCAAATTGCCTATAGCGTGTCTATGTTTGTGCCCTTCGATGGATTGGCACCCTGTCCAGGATGTACCCCACCTTGTCAAAGTCTCCTTTGATACGCTCCAGGCCCCCGCAACTCCGTATAAAGGATTAAAGTTATATTGAAGATGAGTGAGTGTATTTTCTCATAAAATATTTTATTATATTGAAACCTCTGAAAGCTGAACGCATACAATTCAATCCAATTTTGATTGCTACATTCTAAATTCATCATGATTACAGTATGTACTGTACAACAGCAAAAAATTGCATCACTGTCCAAATATTTACAGACCTGACTTTAGCTGTTCAGGTGTTTTACCTAAACCACAAAAATGTTTGCTGTATAAAGAATTTTGGTGAGGCAACATAAGCGTGTCGTAATGTGCTTGTTATAGCTGAATGTTGGCGTTTTATTATCGTTAAGTGTTAATACACAATCTCTGTAAATACAGGAAGGATTTTTCTTTTTTAAAAAGCTCTCAGAATAGAACTCACACCCTAAATCAAACCTTCTGATATCCTGCATGTAGGGCGTAGAGAGAGCAACAGAGAGAGAGAGAGAGAGAGAGAGAGAGAGAGAGAGAGAGAGAGAAAGAGAGAGAGGAAGAATGCGAGAGAGAGAAAAAAAGGAGAGTTTGTGTGCCAGTCTATGTAAAACAGTGAAAGATTGTATGCTGATGTACTCATGTATAGATCTCTTTCCTGTTCCAGTTGAATCCACTATAGAGAGGGTTGAGGATTGCTATAGGTTATGCAGACATGTTCATGACAACAAAGCGAAAGAAAAAGGGAGGATGAGGAAAAAGAGGAGGAGGTGCAGGGGGAGAGGATATTATTGACCGGGTGTAAGATGATGCTTGAATTTGCTGCGCCTGCAGCAACACAGGCCAGTATGGAAAAGGGAATGAAAGAAAGAAAAGAAAGAAAGAGAATGCAAAAGAAAGGGTGTGAGCTCATGTAGGAGAAGAGTTCATGTCCATATCTACCCCTAGGATGGAACGGTGGATCTTTTCTCCATCCTTTTTTCCAGATTAATAAGTGAATCTGGCCCCAGGTCCTGAAGCCGCAGGTCCAGCTTGGATGTTGTTATCATCTCAAAGCCGATCATGTTTCTCATCAGTGACCATGCAGACCTCAAGACCTGTGCTGCTACTCTCAGCTCCATTACCATTACCCAGTGTTCACCAGGGAGCAGGACTCAAGTGTGCCATCTTTAGTTGTTTGTGCAGAGAAACAAGCTGAATGGAGAAACTGTCATTAAAAACATGTGCAGTAGTTGTGCACTTGTTATTACAAGTCTGTACTTTTATTATGTAGTGATCACTGCATGAGGGTTCAGTCATGTTAAAGACTAACAGATTAATGGGATTTGTTAGTGACACATCCTGTAATGTAATTACGACAAGGCCTGAATTCACTTAGTAAAGATATTCGACTGAAGAGGATATTCTGTTTAACTGCCCTTGGGTTTATCACTAAGCTTACAAATCAGTTACCCGAGCGTTATGGTGAGATTACAGATGATTAATGCTAACCAGGTAAACAATCACTACACTCTACACGGAGCTCGTTGTTAGCCTGTGCTAACCCACTAGCCTCATTCCTGACTCTCATCACCTGAGCCAATGAGCACGATTAGCTTCGAGATATCGTCGACTAATATACAAACCCCAAACCGAAAACGTTAATTTTTTCCTTTAAAAACAACAACAACAACAACAACAAAGCACCACCACTTCCTCGCCCCCCCCCCCCCCCTAAAAAAAATAAATCCCGAAAGGACGCTAGCGCGTTAGCTCCCGAGCTCCGGATCCGAGCAGCGCCATGTTGTTGGAGTTACTGCCAAATTCACCGCGAGCGGATAAATAAACACGGAAACCCGAATATCACCGGAGTAATAAGACTCCTCACGTACTCACCGTCACATCGCCCGGCAAACCCCAGCACACACACACACACACACACGATCAGGACTCGGCTTTTATCCATGATCAGAATCCCATCGCATTACATCGGAGCATTTAAAGTGCGATATTGACAGGAGAGCCCGAGCTCAAACCATCAAACACACACTCACACACACACACGTACACACACACACTCTCACTCTCTCTCTCACACACACACCGTCAGAGCCGGGTGGAATTAAAGGCATAGGCGGTTTAAAGGGGAGTGTCTTCATTTTGGCACAAGCATCTGAGCCGAGCAAATATCTTCCCTATTAGTTATCTATCCTGATTAATTCATTCACTAATTAATTAATTCATTAATTAATCGTTTATTAATGCTTTATAACAGCAGCTCTGATACTAGTGCCAGATCGAAAGCAAGTTATTGCTTCTAGTAACAGCTACGCCTAATAATAATAAAATAATAAAACAACCACAGTGACCTAATATATGATTGAAAGAACAAATTATTTAATTTTATTTTCCATCCATTCATCTATCCATCTTCTTCCGCTTATCCGAGGTCGGGTCGCGGGGGCAGCAGCTTCAGCAGGGATGCCCAGACTTCCCTCTCCCTGGCCACTTCTTCCAGCTCTTCCCGGGGGATCCCAAGGCGTTCCCAGGCCAGCCGAGAGACATAGTCCCTCCAGCGTGTCCTGGGTCTTCCCCGGGGTCTCTTTCCGGTGGGGCGTGTCCGGAACACCTCACAAGAGAGGCGTCCAGGGGGCATCCTAAATAGATGCCCAAGCCACATCATCTGGCTCCTCTCGATGCGGAGGAGCAGCGGCTCTACTCTGAGCCCCTCCTGGATGACTGAGCTTCTCTCTAAGGGAGAGCCCAGACACCCTGCGGAGGAAACTCATTTCGGCCGCTTGTATTCGCGATCTTGTTCTTTCGGTCACTACCCACAGCTCATGACCATAGGTGAGGGCAGGAACGTAGATCGACCGGTAAATTGAGAGCTTTGCCTTTTGGCTCAGCTCCTTCTTTACCACGACGGACTGATACAGAGCCCGCATCACTGCAGAAGCTGTCCACCTGTCGATCTCCCGTTCCATTTTACCCTCACTCATGAACAAGACCCCGAGATACTTAAACTCCTCCAGTTGGGGCAGGATCTCACTCCCAACCCTGAGAGGGCACTCCACCCTTTTCCGGCTGAGGACCATGGCCTCAGATTTGGAGGTGCTGATTCTCATCCCAGCCGCTCACACTCGGCTGCGAACCGATCCAGTGAGAGCTGTAGGTCGCAGGATGATGAGGCCAACAGAACAACGTCATCTGCAAAAAGCAGTGACCCAATCCTGAGCCCACCAAACTATACCCCCTCAACGCCCTGGCTGCGCCTAGAAATCCTGTCCATAAAAATTATGAACAGGATCGGTGACAAAGGGCAGCCCTGTCGGAGAATCCGATACAGGGAATCCGATATCCCATACTCCCGGAGTACCCCCTACAGGACTCCCCGAGGGACACAGTCGAATGCCTTCTCCAAGTCCACAAAGCACATGTAGACTGGTTGGGCAAACTCCTATGCCCTCTACAGAACCCTGCTAAGGGTGTAGAGCTGGTCCACTGTTCCGCGACCTGGACGAAAACCACACTGCTCCTCCTGAATCCGAGGTTCGACTATCCGACGGACCCTCCTTTCCAGGAGCCCTGAATAGACTTTCCCGGGGAGGCTGAGGAGTGTGATCCTTCTGTAGTTGGAACACACTCTCCAGTCCCCCTTTTTGAAGAGGGGGACCACCACCCCGATTTGCCAGTCCAGAGGCACTGTCCCCGATGCAATGTTGCAGAGACGTGTCAACCATGACAGCCCTACAACATCCAGAGCCTTGAGGAACCTCATCCACCACCGGGGCCCCGCCACCACAGAGCTTTTTGATCACCTCGGCGACCTCGGCCCCAGAGATGGAAGAGTCTACCTCTATGTCCCCAAACTCTGCTTCCTCATCGGAAGGCATGTTGGTGGAATTAAGGAGGTCTTCGAAGTACTCCCCCCACGATCCACAACGTCCCGAGTCGAGGTCAGCAGCACACCATCCCCACTATACACTGTGTTGACGGTGCACTGCTTTCCCCTCCTGAGACGCCGGATGGTGGACCAGAATCTCTTCGAAGCCATCTGGAAGTCATTCTCCATGGCCGCCCCAAACTCCTCCCACGCCCGGGTTTTTGCCTCAGCAACCACCGAAGCTGCATTCCGCTTGGCCTGCCGGTACCTTTCAGCTGCCTCTGGAGTGCCACCAGCCAAAAAGGCCCGATAAGACTCCTTCTTCAGCTTGATGGCATCCCTCACTGCCGGTGTCCACCAATGGGTACTTGGGTTGCCACCGCGACAGGCACCGACCACCTTACGGCCACAGCTCCGGTCAGCCGCCTCGACAATGGAGGCACGGAACATAGTCCATTCGGACTCAATATCCCCCACCTCCCCCAGGACGTGGTTGAAGCTTTGCCGGAGGTGGGAGTTGAAGCTCGTCCTGACAGGGGACTCTGCCAGACGTTCCCAGCTGACCCTCACAATACGTTTGGGTCTACCAGGCCTGACCGGCATCCTACCCCGCCAACGAAGCCAACTCACCACCAGGTGGTGATCAGTTGACAGCTCCGCCCCTCTCTTCACCTGAGTGTCCAAGACATGTGGCCGCAAGTCCGACGACACGACCACAAAGTCGATCATCGAACTGCGGCCTAGGGTGTCCTGGTGCCAGGTGCACATATGGACACCCTTATGCCTGAACATGGTGTTCGTTATGGACAATCCGTGACGAGCACAGAAGTCCAATAACAAAATACTGCTCTGGTTCAGATCGGGGGGGGGCGTTCATCCCAATCACGCCCTTCCAGGTCTCACTGTCATTGCCCACGTGAGCATTGAAGTCCCCCAACAGAACGATGGAGTCCCCAGGAGGGACGTTCTCTAGCGCCCCCTCCAGAGACCCCAAAAAGGGCGGGTACTCCAAACTGCTGTTCGGCGCATAAGCGCAAACAACAGTAAGGATCCATCCCCCCACCAGAAGGCGGAGGTAGGCCACCCTCTCATCCACTGCGGTGAACCCCAATGTACAGGCCCCGAGCCGGGGGGTAATAAGTATGCCCAGACCTACTCGTCACCTCTCACCGGTGGCAACTCCAAAGTAGAAGAGAGTCCAGCCCCTCTCAAGGAGACTGGTTCCAGAGTCTAAGCTGTGCGTCGAGGTGAGTCCAACTATATCTAGCCGGAACTTCTCAAGCTCACGCACTAGCTCAGGCTCCTTCCCCGCCAGAGAGGTGACATTCCACGTCCCTAGAGCCAGCTTCTGCAGCCGAGGATCAGACTGCCAAGGCCCCTGTCTTCGGCCACCGCCCAGCTCACACTGCACCCGACCTCTTTGGCCCCTCCTACAGGTGGTGAGCCCATGGGAAGGAGGACCCATGTTGCCTCTTCGGGCTGTGCCCGGCCGGGCCCCATGGGTGCAGGCCCGACCACCAGGCACTCGCCATCGGGCCCCACCTCCAGGCCTGGCTCCAGAGGGAGACCCCGGTGACCCACGTCTGGGCGAGGGAAAATGTTTTCCAAGGGTTTTATTCATCATAAGAGGTCTTCTGAACCACTCTTTGTCTGTTCCCTCACCTAGGACCAGATTGCCATGGGTGACCCTGCCAGGGGCATGAAGCCCCCGACAACATAGCTCCCAGGATCATTGGGACATGCAAACCCCTCCACCACGATAAGGTGGTGGTTCAAGGAGGGGTACTTGATCTCTCGTTTAAAAAAAGAGAGAGAGAAAAGAATTTTGGGTATGGCATGACAAACTATGTACAGTACTAGGTACTACTGTATACAGTGGTGGTGAGGAGGCATTAAATAAAAGTGATTGGTTATTGGGAACAATATTAATCAATGATTGGTTATTGCGAACAACGGGGGTCAGTGATTGTCCAGTGGCATAAATGGTGATCAGTGATTGGTTATTGGAAACAACTGTGATCAGTCATTGGTTATTGGGAATAGAGTTGATCACTGATTGGTCAATAGGGAAAAATGGTAATGATTGATCTGGAGCATCTGCTTGCAGCTTATCAGGCTTCATGCTTTGGTGGTGAAGAGCCCAACCCGGTTCTCTCATCTTGTTCAACCAGCAGTGGTGAACCTGAAGAACTACAACAGAAAAACATCTTTAATGTCTTTTTGAAACATCACTAGATTTGTCACTAAGCTCTTTTTCAATCAAATTCACTCAAGCAGCCTAAAATTGATCAAAGCTAGCCAACAACAAAAAAAAGGATGATTATGACTCTTGTCATGAACTGTGTATCAAATTGAAAACCCAAATTGAAAACTAATCACGGTTCCAGAAGACTAAACAACAAAATAGATATTTTGGTGGGGCTGAAGGCCACATGAGATGTTTTTAAAATAAACTTGGAAAAGGAAAAATAGTTAGCGTTTGTTGGTATATAATAAAAGTTTAGACCAGTATATAAGTATGCAGTTTGTTTAGTGAAGGATGATGGGTGAAGAAATTTTACCTTTTTTTAAATTCCTGAACTACAATGAAAGGTGGCTTGTTCAAATCTGTTTCCATTTTAATATCTTATTATACATATATTAGCTGATAGTGTTATTTCTAATATATCTGCTTTTAATATTAATTTAAATTAATATTAAAAGCAGAGATTGTGAGTTTCTCCTATGACCACATTTTTGCACGTGGAAGTGACCCCATGTCAGCTGTCATGTGTCAAAGTTTGTGTTTTACTTCACACAGATACTGCTCAGTGCTTATATTTCTCTACAGCCTCACAAATGCAGACTCCAAGCTCCAAACTCTTACCATCACTTATAGCAGCTATTGTTCAGAAAATTACTGAATTACATAAACCTGGATTTAATCAGCACGCCTTTATTGTGAAGTTCTGCTTTTCGAACGGACTTGCTTGATACCAATTAGAGATGTTCCGATACCATTTTTCCCCTCCCGATACCGATTCCGATACTTGGGCTCAGGGTATCGGCCGATACCGAGTACCGATCTGATACCTGGGTGTGTATCTGTACAGTGTATATATATATATATATATATATATATATATATATATATATATATATAGCATTTCTTTTTTTAAGTAAACTACTACTAGCCCTGTGTAACGGGTTCGACCCTAAGTCACGGACACGAGGCGAGGTCTTACAGGGAAAAGGGTAATTTATTTATAAGGAAAGGGTTAAAGGCTCTATGCGGTCTTTTCCGCTTTGGCGGCAGGGATGTGAAGGCAGGCTCGACGCGGAAGTGAAGGTGCCACGGGAGCTTGCGCAGCTCATTCACGCGCTCCTCTTGCGGAGATCAAAGGCACCCCCCTTTTTAAAGTCTCTGGGGCGCATCACATCGACCCGCTCTTGTGCCACTGTCTCTCATAAAATCCACCGCGTCGCAAAGTCCAGCTTCCCAACAGTCAGACCCCGAGCTACACTCCCCGCTGTGTTTTATAGTGCCGGGATCATTAGCGGCGATAGCTCATGGGCCGTAGCTTGATTCTGAGGCCCTGCTCCTTCACATACCTAAAGAAGGGGGAGGCCACCTAACTAGTGAACGAGGAGCGATATCAATTTGGGCGCACGCCCATCACAGGCGCATGCCGTGACACTCTGTAAGTAAGCTAAGCAAAGCTAGTGGGCATAAATAGGTTATGTTTAGGAAAATGGTATCGGATTGGTACGTGGACTCAAATACTCGCCGATTCCGATGCCAGATTTTTTTGTGGTATCGGTAGCATTTCCGATACCAGTATCGGAATCGGAACAACCCTAATACGAATGCCATCTTCTCTGATTTATACAGTATACTAATAGAAGGGGTAGTAATCTTATATTCTTAAACCCAGGTTGGAAGTGGCGGCACAGTGCTGTAATGGTTAGTACTGTTGCCTTGGACCTCCATAGAGTTTGCATGTTCTCCCTGTGCTTAGTGGCTTTCCTCCTGGTACTCCCGTTTCCTCCCACAGTCCAAGACCAACTGATTAGGCTAATTGGCATTCCCAAATTGCCTGTAGTGTGTGACAGAGTATGTGTATGTGTGTGTACCCTGCAATGGATTGGCACCCTGTCATGGTGTACCCAACCTCATGCCCTAAGTATCCTGGGATAGGCTCCAGGCCCCTTCGTGACCCTGAATACAGGATAAAATGGTATAGACGATGAGTGAATGAGTGGAAGTATACACTTGGCCACAAGAGGGTGTATAAGGTCTGGGTTCTGAGAGTGTCAAGTCAAGTGTTTCACAGCCATGAACCTAGAGCAAAGCTCATGGCAAATTTGAATAAGTTCCTGCATTTACACACTCATTTACCCTCATTTTAACCTGCATTTTCCTGTAAAGTTCCCACCCGTTTATGAGTGCTGTAATTTATATTGATGTGCTTCATTTGTTTGGTGAAATGTGTGTGTGTGTGTGTGTGTGTGTGTGCGTGCGTGTGTGTGTTTGTGTGTGTGTGTGTGTGTGTGTGTGTTTGTGCGTGCGTGCGTGCGTGTGTGTGTGTTTGTGCGTGCGTGCGTGTGTGTGTGTGTGTGTGTTAAAAACCAGCCCCTTATGTGTAAACTGAAAATGAAGTGACAATAAGCTGATGAAATGGGGGCAGGGAGGCCGCGGTGTCTCAGTTAAGCACTGTTGCTTTGCACCTCCAGGCTTGCGTGTGAAATTGCCTCTAGTCCATGTGCATGGAGTTTGCATGTTCTCTTCAAGCTTTGTGGGTTAACTGGTTTTCCTCACACAGCCCAAATACCTTATAGGTGTATTGGTTTTTCCAGAGTGACATGATCGTGTGTGCGAGTATGTGTGCTTGTGCCCTGCAATAGGTTGGCACCTCATCCAGAGTGTCCCCTGACATGTGGAGCCCAGTTATTTATATATATATATATATATATATATATATTTTTTTTTTTTTTTTAAATTCTTTTTTTTTTTATATATATTTATATATAGGGGCCTATATATATATAGGAAGGTGTGTGATGGTCAGAGCAACTCCAAAGCATCATCTCTTGTCAGGTCTTTCTGGTATAGACTGGTCAGTCTTTACTTTACCAAAAAGTGGTCCAAGTGAGGACAATTGGTGAAGCAATGACAGGGCCTTGACTGTTTTTTTTGCAGACCAAGTGCACTCCTTCATGGCAATAGTAATCTCTAGTAGCAGAATACTCACTGTAAAAATTGTTCAGTAATGGTTTGAGGAACATACCAATGTTCAGGGTTGTTGACTTGGCTTCCAAATTCTCATTGTGATCAAGCATCTGTGGGGTGTTCAGGACAAGTATGACACCACCTTGCAAGTTACAGCTCTTAAAGTATCTGCTGCTACCATGGTGCCAGATTCCACAGCAGACCTTCAGAGTTCTTATGGAGTTCATGCATCAATGGATCAGAGCTGTTTTGGCAGCACAAGGCCACACATCATTAGTCATTGGATAGCATGGCTGATTGGTGTATATATATATATATATATATATATATATATATATATATATATATATGTAAGAAGTAAGAGATAAAGATGAGTTAAAAAGGGATTGATGATAGCTGAGAGCTCAGAAACAGGATGGATGGGAGGAGGACTAATCTGACAGCGCTACCAAGCTCTGCAAGAAATGCTCTGTGAGATTCAAATGGACCCGTTGTGAAAACAAGTGGCACCACGAGCAGCTCCGAGCCCAACTGGGCAAACATACTGTAGGCCTTTCCCAAGGGCATTTTAATGAGATCAGCCAAACACTGACAGCAGCTTTCCAGCACTTCCTAGTCAAGACGTCCAAAGGATATCAGCATATCAGCCATATGCTTTTTGAAAATTCCATTTTAGATTAGAATCTTATTTGCTTTTATAATAAGCTCCACTCCACTTCACTCCAGTACACTGGTAAGACTTTCCACTAGATTTTTTTTTTTAGAATGGCTGTAGATATTTGTCCATTTTGCTATGAAAGCATTAATAAGGTCATGTACTAATGTTGGGGGAGAAAGCCGACGCTCAATTCATCCCAAAATTGATCGCAGGGTCATGCTTGAGGAGGATACTTTAATTCTAGTGAAGGGAAATGAATGAAGTATATATGGGTGGAAAACATGGTGCCATTGAACTGTATTGAAGCCTTTTATTATGAATACTGGAGCTAGAATATTCTCAGTAGAATACTGAGACATGGATAGGGGGTCTGAATTTTTTCCTGAACTTGCACATGCTATACCAGTGTGTCAGGTGTATCTCACTGGTTAAGACCTTGGCCTACAGATGGCACTTGAGCGTGACCCCTAACTCTCAATGGCTGAGATGTATAATGACCCCCTCAACTCACTGCATCTGCCCCTCGTTCATGCTAAATGTCTGACTCTGTATGTACGTTGTAGTTTTATCACCTACAGTATATGTTTGTTGCAAAAAATATTTGCTTATATCATAAAGAGTGAAAAAATGTTACCAGTGCTATTTTTATTTTTAAAGGAGAGATAGTAATGACATACTGTATACACACCATGTATGTATACATTTGCCCACAAGAGGGCGTATAAGACCTGGTTTTCGAGACAGTTCATCTCAGCCCAGGATCTAGAGCAACCCTTGTGGCAAATTTGAATATGTTCCTGCTTTTACACACATTTAACCACAGGAGGTTGTGTTGTAGATTAGATATATAATTTAAGATGAGAGCCAAAAAAGCCTGAAATCCTGACAGAAAAGGATTCTTAAGTATTTATATGGACTAGTAATTTTTCATATATGTGTTTCTCTATTTCTTCTTGTAGAAATTTGTGATCTTTGTATTTCCATCAGGATATACTATAGATGCTGTAATTTGCATCGCTATGCTTCATTTGTTTGAGCCTCATCCTTCTTCTTGTTGTTGTAAGATTTAAATATGATTTGTCATTTAATTGTAATTTATATTTGACTACAGTGTTCACTACTGAGGCCAGTGTACAGCGCTGGTGAATATTGTAATTGGAGATTATAGACAGAAGACTGTAATGTGTCATTACAGAACTTCAGTTCTAGTACATTTCTCTCACTTATTCTTCATCTACATGGCATAATTCGTTTGTCTGTTTGTTTATAGCCTCCACCCGCTTTCTGTATACTGGCAAGGGCTATATGAAAAGGTGTGTATGTGCATGAGGTGGGGGTAGGGTAGGGGTGTGTGTGTGTGTGCGCACTTGCGTTACTCTAGCTATATGAATGAAGTAGTGTTTAGTGGTGCCTCATGAATGCTGTTTTGCAGGCCCAGCAGACAGGCCACCTCATTCAGACAATTTTAACTCCCCTCCCAATGCACTTTATATGAAACCCAGCCCCTATGACGCTTAGGATAAACTGAAGATGAAGTGTAAAAAAGCTGAAGAAATGGTATTAATTCTATGACCTCTGTCCATCTTATTATATAAGATCTTTGTGCTTGCTCTACTTGTTTTTCTTGACTACTCCCTCTAATTAGTGTGTGTGTGTGCTTTTGATCACTGTGGGAACTGTGATCTGGGTGGGCTGGATTAAATGAGCTTAAGATGAGAACACTGTAAGTCTATGTATATGAGCTATATAATGCCAGGCTGATGAGGGTAATATATATATGAGTTCCTATTAGTTATTATTTACACAAGTTATTTTGCTTTGTTTATTCCTTATTAAATTTCATATTCATTATTAACGAGGGCCGTTTGTTCCATGCGTGGCACGGTGGCTTAGTGGTTAGCACTGTCGCCGTGCACCTCCAGGGTCTGGGTTCGGTCCCTGCCACGGCTCTGTGTGCATGGAGTTTGCATGTTCTCCCTGTGCTTGGTGGGTTTCCTCTGGGTACTTTGGTTTCCTTCCACAGACCAAAGACATCCAAATTAGGCTAATTGGTGTTCCCAATTTCCCTGCAGTGTGTGAGTGAGTGTGTAGGGTACACCCTGTCCATGGTGTACCCGGCCTTGTGCCCTCAGTTTCCTGGAATATAGTCCCCCCCCCCGTCCCACGACCCTGTTTACAGGATAAAGCGGTATAGACGACGAGTGAGTGAGTGTTTGTTCCATTATTCTTCTTATCCAGACTCAGGACATTACTTTAGACGTGGTTATCTGTTACCCCTTTAAGAAAAGTGTGAGTTTCAATTTGAGCTGTACAGGTGGGTCCCACTAGTGTACAGCTCGTGAATGCTGCCTGAGGTGTTGCCCCTTTAAGAGTTTCCCAGCACCGGGGCAGCCTCTCCGAGCTGATTCTGCCCTATGTAACTCAGTGTGTGTGTGTGAGTGCCGCTTCACCGGCTCATTGTGAGAACCGTACTTATGCAAAGAAAACGCAACGTCCGTTCCTCGCACTTTCCTCTACTTCTGAGAGAATCTTTTCCAGACATGAAGAGTTGAGCGAGTTTGTAGGACTATTTATTATTTTCCACAAACTGACCAAGATTATCTCAACTCGTCCACGGAGGAATTTGAGGGTAAAACCCGGGGATGTGCGCGCGGATGTCGGAGCTCGACGTTAAATTACTCGCAAACTGGATAAACTGAACGGCTTCCACTTACACACACACAGCTGGGGCAGAGCTGTTTGAGACAGAGGTGAAGCAGGTTAAAGTGGGACTGTCTCCTGAGCACTCAAGGTGAGTAAGTGTGTGTGTGTGTGTGAGAGAGCTCCATGGTCAAATAAAACACAAAGCTTTAAGTGAGTAGGTATTTTAAAGAGCCTGTTTGTTTGTTAGTTTATTTGTGTGTCCGGATTAAAATGCACTCACATGATCTGCGTTATTACCTGATTTTTTTTTTTACTGGTAGCGGGTGTCAGATAGCACCTCGGTTACCAAACAAGTGTTTTTCTTTCCTATTTCTGGTTAAGAGAAGCGTAGCAATTTTCACAAAACCCAATGGTTATGTTGTTTCTTTCTGGTAATAAATCCGTTTAAAACATGTTTACAGGAGTAACAGGGGGCTGTGGGCTCTGGCTTGTCTCAGTAAGAGTAAAACACGACCTGTGGATCTGCTGTTGGTCTGTCAGTGCGAACAACTGATATATTTTATGGCCTCCTGGCAAATGGAGACACACTGGGACTGTTACTTTATAGGCGGCTTGTACTGAAGCTTCGCGATGCCATATCCGGTGTCGCTCTCTTTAATCAGCCAGGTGTGCTGACGTGGGGGGGTGGGCGTGGCCAACACCATATACGGCAAAGAGCGTTTGTTTGATTTTATTAATGTTGGTGATGCATGGGTTGATGGATAGACAGATAGATAAGTGCATAGATGCATGCATGAATGGATGGATAGATAGAATAATAGATGGCTGGATAGATCACCTTGTTCAACCTAGATAAAATGTAAACACTGACAAAATGAATAGTATTATATACAGTACATATGAGTAAGGAAGAAATTGAGAATAACTAGACTAGCCATGTTAATTAAGGATTGGAATCACCAAGCACCACTCGCTATATATCTCATAATAATTATAGAATTGCAATACATATCAAATACACCTTGGTCATTGCTCCCATGACACAGAACTCATGTGCTGCCTGCTAATGTGTGAATAGTTTAGAGTGCACCACCTGTAGCATTATAAAGGAACGGCACCATTTAAACCACCTCAAATGCAAACAGATCAAATAAATCTGAGAGAATTTTTGGTTTTTGGAATTAGTGTGGCGATACTAGAATTGCCACACTAAAATATCACGATATGTAATTAAATAGACTCCCCCCTCTAGTGTTTATTCTGGTGGTGGTAAAGTCTAACAATCATGCAAATGGCTTATCCTAAGACAAAATGCAAAATAGTGTTGTTTTTAAAACATTTTTTTACTGTACCTTTTGTGCAGAGGCATTTGGGGGAATATTGTTTTACTTAGTTTTTTTTACTTTAAACGTTTTAGACAATGTTACTAAATAACATTGTCTAAAACTATCACAGTTTCACAGTATTGATTGGCCATTTGTTAAGCAAAATAACAAAATATGTATATGTGAGTGCTTGTGGTGTCCTGTGATGGACTGGAACCCCGTCTAGGGTGTACACAGCCTTGTGCACCGAGTCCCCTCATATAGCCTCCCCGTGACCCTGTACAGGATAGAACATTAGCACAGTACAGGATAGAGTGAGTTAGCGTGAGAAAATTTGTGTTTTAGAAAACATATGCGTACAATAGCCATTAATTCAAGATAACATGTCAAGGTATCAACCTTTGCTGTCATGAAAGAAAAAAAAGTCTTCAGGAGACTTTATTTCCCATTTGTATACATACCAACAGTATGGGTGCATTGGACATTTTTGTGCAGTCAGTAATGATAAAAGAAACATTCTACAAAAGTAAAATGAACATGCAATACAAGAATAATACAAGAATAAATAACAAAAAATCTTTAAGCTTTCAGACTATAACGCACTATAACAGTTATCTAGTATTCTGGTAATGTGATATTTTTTAAACATGATACTCATATCAAATTATTGCACTTTTTAAAATTTACAAATTGCACTTATAGTTGCACAAAAACAGTAGTTTACAGATAATACTGGTTATATGTTGGACATTTAAACAGGGGTGATAAAAGGAAAATCCTTCACCCGTATTCGTATGCATTTATGCATTGCGGTGATTTAGCTTCTGTGGAACAGGATACTTCTTTGTGCGGGTAAGTCACAATACAAACACTGTTGTGAAAAACTGACTTTGCTTGTTTAACCACTGCAAAATATTCAGCAAATTCTATATTCAAACCTAATAATCTTATTTCTATGAATTACCGGATAATACCAGGTGTGGCCAAGGTTGAAAACTGAATTCTACCGCACTACGCAGTTGGGGATAGCAAATTATTTTCATCAACACATGTATTGCCATCACTTACACAAGTCAATATAAAAAGCACTTGACCCTGCAAGTATTTTTGTTCTGATAAGGATCCACGTATTTGAGCAGCACATTGTTACCTAGATACTGGTGGGAGAGGGGAAAGGAATTAGCATTATCACCAAGAGCTCCATGACGTGCGCCATGATGTGTGTATAGTGGGGGGTAGGGATGGTGGGTTTTTTTTTTGTCTGTCTGCTGTGAAATTAAGCCTTTGGGGAGCTTCACAAGTAAGGAGTATAGATGAAAGGGAGGTTTGCTTAATAATCACTGGTGAAAGAGGATCCAATGAGGATGAGCAACTTTCCATAACTTAATATTCTGTAACGTAATAATCAGAGGTTATCAGGCAATCCATTTTTTGGAAATATTACTAATTTCTAATCCTGTAATCATCTGATCCAGGGCAATTCTCTCCCATCTGTAATGGAATGAAATGAAAGCTCAGTGGCAGACAAAGCCGTCAGCCGTCTGTCTGATCAGTGACTATCAGAACTGCCGGCTTCTTCCTGGACAAAACTGGGTCATTGTTTAATTCAGCAATTCCCAGAGAGAATGCGAAATACGCTCCTTCAGTTTCCAGATGAATGATTGAACAAATGGCCAAATGGATTTTTACATGCTTCTGTTCCATGGTCACTTGAGTTGAGGAAATGTACAAACATCTGGATTAAAGATGTCTCTAATATGAAATGCTTCACCTTCAAAATAGTTTTATATGCAGTGTGATAGAACTGACACACTATACACATTTAGCACGGGGGTTTAATTACCAGTATTCTATTGTTATTGTGTTTTTTTTGTGTGTGTGTGTGTGTGTGTGTGTGTGTGTTAAAAACAACAGTGATTTACAATGATTCTTATACACATTGTATACGTGACATGCTGTCCATGTACAGAGAGTACAGCTTCAATCATTAGTAGTTTTATTAGGTATACCTACCATTGAGGTCACTTTCTAGATGTAGTTATTGATTGTAGGCCATCTGTTGTTGTAGGGACAATTTGGTACCCTGTCCCCTTACACCATCCATTAACAAGGAAAGCCTAATGAATATAAACACATCACATTTTCATCCGATGATCAGGCGACTGAGTGATTCATTTTGTAATTTGAAAGGTATGAAGGTATAATGATCTCGGGCCTGCAAGTAGATTTATTTGTTTTGTGAACAATTACTCAGCATCATGTTAGTAAATTGTATGTACTGTTCAGTATTTGAGATTGAAGTTAAGGGACAATTTCGCAAACATCCACACAGTATGTGCGATTGTTCCCGAATTTATGTCTTGCATTCGACTTCAGTAACATAGAAAAGTTTTTGTTTTTGTCTGGCAAGTCTAGAGATTTAGGATGTTGAATATTTGGGCTAGGGTTTTAAAATAGTGTATCCAGTCAGTGGTGCCTGTGTCCAATACAAATGACCTGTACACTCCTGAAGGTGTAAAAGCTGCTGAGAGAACACTTAAAGGTTCTATAGTCCTGTGTTCCTCTTATGGAAGAACTCCATGTGAATAACCAAATTTTGTGGTTGTAGTGTATTAGGTGTTTGAAGATTAGTGTTCTTCAACTCTTACTTTATATGTAAGTTTTGTATTGTAAATGGAGTTTATGTCTGTGTGTGTTTAGCTTTATAATCATGTCCGTCCTCAGGTTGAGTCCTGGACAATGTCTGAATGTGGGAGCAGGAAAGCGAACTTGACTTGTTAAATGACCTTTAACCCCTAGTATAAATGGCACCATTATACATTTACCGTTTGACCTGTTCTGACCTCTAAACTGAACATAAGCCTGTTAGGCTGCCATAATGGAAAAAACTGAAGAAACAGGGAGACCTTTTCAGCCATGCCCAACACAGAACAAGAACTAATGTAACTAAGAATAGCCTCTGTGTGTGTTGAGTGTGTGTGTTTTCACCACAGAAGGTATATTAGGTATAGCTAATTATGGATCTCGCTGTAGTTCCAGTAAAGCCATTCGGTATTTTGCCATAGAGAAAACCTTACCCCAAAGCCTTCTTCAGTGAAAGTGTGCTTCTGCTTGTTTTTAGCTTTAATTCAAATATTTCCTTGCTGTCCTAGGACACACGGATGCAAATATTTGAGAAAAAGAAATAAAAAGCAATCATCATTAGCATGCAATTTATCCTGCAGTGGAATGGTTCATGGTAAAATTCTCAATGTTGCTATAAATATATATGAGAGTCTAATTGATAGCATGTGTTATCAGATTGACGACCATTTATCATCGTCAGTGAACTGAAGCGTGATTGTCAAGGGCTGAATGAGGCTCTCCTTGCTCTCAATGCAGAGGGCAGTGTGATTTGAATCCAAATATTTTATTATCATGGGGAGAGAAAGGACTGTCTTTAAGGCCCAGGGTTTGCAGAACCTTTCAGGATAAGTCTTGTTTTTCTTATAAATTTTATTGAATTTTTTTTTTACATGTTTGTGATCATTTACATGTAAGTAATAGTCATTATCGTGTGTTTTACCTGGCTCATGGATAAAAGAAACCTTTTAAGTTCGAAAAGCTGTAAAGAATTAAGATCTGCAAAAGTAACATGCAAGTGGTTAAGGTACTACTGTGGTGCAAAAATGTACTTTTGGCCACAGTTATTGTGTTCCAGTGATAATGTGTCTGTGGCTTTCCGCAAATGGACAAAGCCACATGAAATGATTTGGACCACAGATGTGATTTGGGGATGTTGCCGCACAAGAATTTAGTTAGGATTATGATAAATGAAGATCAAGTTTCATTGAGTGAGCAAACATAAATGATATCTTAAACTCACTAAGAGGAGTTATCCACATTCATACAGTGTGCATACACATACCAGCAAGAAAACAGTGACTTTAGGAGGACTCAACTGTATTGAATGCTCTTCACTTGTGAATAATCATTGTAGAAGCATGACCATGTTTACACATCGTTAACATCTCTCTCAGGCGATTGACTCACAAGCGGACGGCGCTAAGTACAGGTGAGATCAGGCTATTTTGATCCGATTGTTCAGGCCACATGCAGCTACATTTCATAACTGGTGTGAACGGCAGCACGTCATCGTGTGTTCCCTACAGCGTCAGAACGATGTTGCCAGGTTCATGGGTTTTTACATAGAATGAAAATTTTAATCTGCCTGGCCCTTCATATCCAGCCAGTGATGCATCGACATCGACTGGCAAAATAAATATAGGCACACTTTTATCAGGTAATCAGAAAAGTTTCCTTGTGCCCTTGTTCAGTCTGGTGTTTTGGTTGCCTGGAAACCTGGAAGATAATTTATTTAAAAAGTACATCAAGCTAATTATCTTGTTAAATAAGTTAATGCTAATGAAAAATACTTATATTCAGTGTGGAAATTCTTTGTAGATGGTATAGTGTTGAGTAATTTGCTAATCACATTTCACTCTTCCCTAAATTGGGAATAATTTGTATAAAGCGTGTCGGTCATGTGCAGAAGTTAATTCACTGAAATGGTAAAAAATATCTGTGACTGAATGTATACTTGGCTGATGTGTGTAGTGCAACAGGTGTCTGTTTTCGTTTCTCTGGTCAGTAGCATTCCCAAATCAACTTGAGTTCTAAATATACCTTGTGTTTTATTTAGTTTTATTAGTAGTTATTTAGTCCCTTTCTTTTCCTTTTGCTATTTTTGTGAACGTACACAATCTGATTAATCTTAACAACATTATGAATACAAGTTAGCAACCAAACTTGTATTAAAATTAACATCAAAACAGTAACGGGGGAAAGAGAATGTTTTACCAGCTCAGCCTGCCTTTTCTCTCATTAGCTTTCTTGCTGTGTCACAGTGGTGTGTGCAGCGAGGTCAGGCTCACAGGACCAGTGTTATGAAGCATGGAGGGCTGCTGAGGTTGCTTTAATGCGTTATCTCACTATTAAACCCACAGTTTTTTTTACTTTATTTTTATTAAAGACTAAAAAACTAATATAAACTTATTCTAAATGCAAGGACTTTGTTTCCAGCACGAGCTTGGACAAGTTATCCGGCCTCTAGGACGGGATATCATCATGATGCTGGAATGTGGAATAGTGATCAGTTCGAGAGATTGTGCACTCAGATTATGAGATACTTTGCCCTGAATCGTTTACCGTCAACCCACAACTGTCAGAATGGTTGAATCGTATCCCGTAGCTCCAAAGGCTCTTGTTGCCATATAAGACTGAAAGGTCTTGGCATTTTGGGATGGTTACCAGGGTAATCTGGCGAGCGGTAAAAAGCCTGTAAAGTGCAAAAAGCCTTTTACCTGCCTCGATCTGATCTTTTAAACTCTCTAAGTTGTCAGAGAGAGAAAAGGAAGATAAGAAAAGTCCAAGGGGGAAATGAGTCTGCTGGCGGAAAAAATGCAGGAGACATTTTCAGACAGTCTGTACCATAGCAACTCAGGGTCTGGTGCATGAGGTTTTAGACACGTTGAAATCTGGAAGATACTTTGATTTGATGGTCCACTGTTCATGTTGTTAGAATCAAATGAAGCTCGTGACTACTGGATACATTCTGAATTTTCTTGTAATGTTTATGCTCCATGCTCCCTGAGATAGGGTCCAGGCCTCTGCACCTCTACACACGAATAAGCAGTGTGGAAATGGGATGGATGCTCCATTCCCACCCATTATTTCCATTTTCAGTATGATACTAATCTATAATTCATGAATTAGGATGTTGCCTTCTAATTTTCTCTGCTTTAGCACCTCGTCCATAAATGGGTTGAAGGGAAAGGAGGGAAAGTAAGAACTCAAATAAAACACAAGGTTTATTCATAACGTAAGTTGATGAGGGAAACTCAACTGGTCAGGTGTAGCTCAGAGGTTAAGGCATTGGAGAACGGGTCGGAAGGTCCCAGGTTCAAATCCCACGACCATCAAGTTGTCCCTGTTGGGCCCCTGAGCAAGGTCCTTAACGCTCAACTGCTCAGATGTATAATGAGCTAAAAATGTAAGTCACCCAAGATAAGGGCGTTCGCCGAATGCCGAAATGTATTAAAGTCAGTATTAAAGCGATCAGTATTAAAGCGATTGGGATTATATTCTGATAAGGGTAAAAATATGTTCAGTTTATATTTATGCTACATAAAAAGTAAAAAAAAAATCATCATTGCTTCCAGTGATGCTTATGTTTACAGTCTATAAAGGCATGAAAGAGAGGGATTAAATATTTGGCGGCTCACAAACAAAGTAGATGCATACTGCCACCAGCTGTATCGGAGAGCGTAAACACACAAGTGTACCTGAGTACAGAGTAGAGATGCACGATATATCGAAAAATTTACATTATCGCGATAATGGTATACGCAATATCTGTATCGCAAAGAGTTAAAATTATATTAGATAAATTAAAATTTATTTATGTGCCAAGCATTTGTGTGTTCAAATTTGACCAATCAGATGGGCCCTTACTATCTTTATACCCGCCTCCCAAGTAGGTGATATAATGCTATTGCCTAGACCGGGCCAAAAGGTGAACCTAGCGGCTCAGAGCAGAGAATGAAATAAACATGGCAGGAGTAGAGACAAGCGAGGAAAATCAGAATATCTGCTGAAGTCATTCATAGTGTTTTGAAGTCTAAATATTTGCAACTTCCTTGACATATAGTTTCTTTTTAGCCTGAATTAGATTTAATTACATCAGATGAATATCTATTACCTGTTTATTTTAGTATGATCATTACATATATGAATGATTTTTAAAAAATAGCCAATAATAAAAAAATGCATTTCTCTAGGGAAATGTTATATCGCAAGAAATATCGTTATCGCAGTATTCAACAACAATATCGCATATCACATATTTTCCTAATATCGTGCAGCCCTAGTACAGAGATCAAAAAACAACGTGAACGCGATCTTTCCTGGGCGCGGTACAAATCAATCGTGCTTAATGTGAAAACGCTCTAAGAGAGCAAAACTGGATAGCAGGTGGGAGAGGTGGCATACTGTCCTCCTTCAGTCACAGTAATGCACTGTTCAATCCCTGATGCCTGCGAGTTCATGTAGGTGGCAGGGTGTCGATAGCGATTTCCTCTGGGTGGGTTAATCTGTACCCTGACATGGCTTTAGCAGCAGCTTGAAAACATGCAGTAGTCTGGCTCGATGTGTCTCAGGGGAAATGTGTGATTTTCAGAGGAAGTCTTCACCTCTAGTGTAGTCTCATGATTAGAGAGACCTAAGTAGTGGATGGCAGTTGGCCAAGATTAAGTCACGCAGAAGAATCATGAAAAGTGTACCGGGACATAACCGATCATCTATATTGATTTTCTCTTCATCTGGTCTAGACTGATACCTGGATAAGTTTGAATCCTGCGGTCACCGTTTGGGTATACGTCCACAGGAAGTCAATAAAACATAAGGGTTTGTGAAAGAAAAGCTCCATGTGGCATGATTTTGAGAGCAGCACTGCGAGACTGTGAAAAACCACAGCGTCACATTTGGCTGGTTAAGGTTCACACTTCATACCCCCTGTTCTGAGCACGAATGTGTGTGTGTGTGTGTGTGTGTGTGAGAGAGAGAGAGAGAGGGGATGTGTTAAAGGCTTCAGAATAGCACCTTGTTCTCACAGGGCGTTAGGACGGATCGTGCGCGGCCTCCTCCCCTCTCTTCACTCTCTCCTGTTTCCCATTAGATTTCCTCAGGACTTTGGGTGTGTGCTCATGTTGGTGTGTGTGTGTGTGTGTGAGTGCTTACATGTTTGTGCATGTCACTCCTGCTGCTGAGTGGCTTGCAGGACACACCAGTGTGTGTCACTCCCTCCTAGGTACCCCCCTCTTAGCAGGGGGTAGAGGAAAAAGAGCCGTCCTTTCTCCTTTGTGTTCTCCTTGGAGTGGAGGGTGAAAAGGCCAGCGAATAAGAAAAGGGGAAGATCGAGACAGAGAGAGAGAAAAGGGGAGGAAGGCAGAGGAAGAGGAGGGAGGATGGTTGTTGTTTTCTGCTGGGAGACAGTGGGAGACTAGCAGTTGCTGAATGTAAGTGTGTGTGTGTGTGTGTGTGTGTGTGTGTGTGTGTAAGGGAGAGGAAGGTAGACTGGATTATGAAGACGTAGTGAAGTGGTGGGAACTCAAGGTCTGTTTGATTCTCAGCTTTGGATGTTTTTTTGCGTGTCCTTAAGAAGCCGGCTAAGACTTCTGATTAAGTTTGATCAGTTTGTTCATCTTAACCGTCTACTGTGATGGTTAATCAATCATGAGCAGGATTTGAAGGATCAGCAAAATTTTTCCTCCACCACAGGGACATGTCCTAACAGGTGCCACAGCGTGGGTTTGTCATGAACCGTGTTTTGCTTTGTCAGACAGAGGAACGCCGTTGCAGGGAGAGTTCACTGACTTCTCTTGAAAGGTAATGGTGCGCTAACTAATTGTTTTCACTGTCATTTTCTCACTGTCTGTCTGTCTCTCTTGCTCGCTCGCTCGCTCAGCCATTCTGCATGTCGTATATGTGCACACTCTCACCCTCAGTCTGTGTGTTTTGTCTACACTTCAGTCCTATCAGCAGCACCCAATGGGGCAGTGAAAATGTGAACCTCCTTTCCCTTCCCCCTCCTTATCTTTCCCTTTCTCAATTACACACACACACACACATGCATACACGCATACACGCCCCCAGGGTCCCTGTGTCCTGGGAAAAGGAGTTTCCATAGAGAGGAAAGGATGAATGTAGGACCAGACTGCTAAAAAGTTTCTTGCTTTGCTTTTAGAGCTTTACACCCCCTCTCTCTCTCTCTCTCCCTCTCTCCCTCAACTACAAATTAAAAATTTCTTTAATACTTACACATTCATACACAATATGATATGCAGAAATGCTTATATGAATGTCCGTGACCCAAAATGCAAAGAAATAGACTAGAAGGATTCCAATACAAAAAAACTGTTGAACTAGAAAATAGGACTAAACTAAAGATAAAAAAAAAAGTGGTCAATAAAACTAAAATTAAGAATGAAAAAATGTAGGATTTAATTTATAAATTTACAGAAAAACTGGAATTAAAGTAGAAATGTATAAAAATATATAAATTACACAGAGTTTACAGGATGTGCAACGTGTAACTGTAAACTGAAGGGTATAAAAATAAAAAAATATAGAAGGGCAAAACTGTGTGTGTGTGTGTGTGTGTCTTTCTCTCTCTTTTTAGACATTCCATCTTTTCAACAGAATCCTGAAACCAAATCTACTTTAATATTCAGTTATCCATGTCGTTATCAGATGCTACCTGTTGTGGTTAACCACAGAAGTTATTTATTACTGGGCACAAAAGCCTTCCGGGAACTCAAAGCATTTCAATAAGAACAAAGTTTTCCTCTTCTCACACTCTCGCAAAAAAAAAAAAAAAAAAAACAGTCAAAATGTCTAATAGCAAGTTTAGACATGAAAAATATTTGATTCCCCCGGTTCGATTGCCAGGTTTTTAGTTTATGGATACAAGCAGGTGTTCTGTTAGCATTTTTCTTGAACTCTTTACTGAAGCAGATGTGAGCATGCCATCGCAGTGTAAAGATGTTCCGTCATGTGTAATACGTAACTATAACACTGTGACTGCGGCCCGATCTGAGTTCCATGTGCAGTAGAACAGATCGCATCTTGTACGAGTGTGTTCTCCATTCCAGTGTAAACGTTATTGTAATCTGACATGTGCTGGCTCCGCTCAGTGCCATCGGGTTGACAGTTGGTGTGTGTCACTGTTTTGTATGTGTGTGACTGTGTGCTTGTGTGTGTTTTAAGGGAATACATTTTTATGTACTTTTTTATTGCAATTAAGACTTGACAGTCTTTTTCAAAAATGATATATATCGATTATTGTTTTATGCTATGCCTTTATACTATGCTCTTTGAGATACTAAAGCACACTTGGTGTGTGTGTGTGTGTGTGTGTGTGTGTGTAAGAGAGAGAAAACCTTCATGTAGTTAGGGGGTTTCCTAGCAACCCCTTTGCCACTTGTTGCCAAGCTCTGGTGGGACGCTAGTTGGCCAGGGAGCAATCTCGTGCTGTGAGGGCCTCTGTTCACTTCTCTTCCCTTTAGTGGGAAGATTTACAGAACACACACACACATACAAACACGCACACACGTTCAGTGCTGTTAAATAATTTGTGCGCCTTAGAAATGTCATGGACTGAGTGTTTTTCACATCACCATTTTGAAAATCTGCTGCCGTTTAGTATTTATGCGTGTTGTTTGATTTCTGTCACGTTCATCTCACGCTGTAGACATAACGTCTCTCTGTGGTTTTCACGTAATGCTTAAAGTAATTCCACACTACCTGCTTCCTCAGCGCATTAAGATGATATTCTAATGTTTATAAGAAGGTGAGAGAGGAAGGCGTGATGGGAGAAGGTGAATTCTTCCTAGGCCAGTTTGTAAATGCTTTTGTCTTCGTCCCCTCCATGTACCTCGTCCCATTCACACCATAGATACCACCCGGGGAGTGTGAAGGCCAGGGCATGCTTTCTAGGAGACGTGTGAAGCCAGCAACCGGATCTTTTTGCTCGTCCTGCTTGTCATGGTTGGGGGGGGGGGGTAAATATCTGCCCTCTTCCACATACATGAGCATGTGTGAGAGAGAGAGAGGGAGAGAAAACACACACACGTCTACACACCTGCCAACTAGTAAGATACCGTGAGGGCGTTTTTACACTAGCCGCATGGGATCAGTAACTCAGTGCCTTAGCCCTCTGAGCCACCACTGCCCTGTGACGTCAGACATTATGGATCGATTCAGATATGAAAGCCAGTCGTAACTGACCATGGAAGTGCATCGCTGTTTAGAAAGCAACATTATCTATATCAACAATATCTGTGTGTCCGTGACGCGAAGCTAAAGTAAGTGAAACGGTGGAGCTGAAGTACAGGCTCAACGTACAAGCACTTCCTGTGACACAGAGAGAATCACCACCTCTCAGTCTCTACCCCTTGGTAACTATGATGGGTGTACAGTATAGGATCAGTGCATAAAATACTGCGTGTATGTCAAGAGACTGCAGTCAGTAACACTTGAGACGGGGAAGCGCATCCGCTGCTGGTCAGCACAGGGACCCTGACGGTATGATAATATCGCTCTTTACTTATACGAAGGGCGAAAATATGTCCACAATACGAGAGAGAAACAGTAACTTATGTTATGCTATGATTGTTGTTTAAGTGTAGTTTCCATACATTCACAAAAAATTTAAATGATGTCGTGTATCACGTTTGCTTAAACAATGCATGAAACAGTATGTGTTAAGTTTATTTAAATTATTTTGTTGTTGTATTTGTTCCCGTTTTATTGTACTATTATTTTATCAGAAGTAGTGATGTGCCTCCTTTTTGTGTTTTTTCATTTAAGTTTATCAAAATCCACTTTGAACGATTGTTGTGTAACCTGCTAAACTGTCAAACACAAGAATTAAAAAGTGATTCCAGAGTTGATCCCTGTCTCCCCTGTGGGCGGCTAATGGCTTTTTTTCGAGTTTAAAGTAGAAGTTGATGTGCAAATTCCCAGATAACTCGACACACGCCATCTCATCCTCTGACCTACACAGCCATAGCTGATACAGTAGGAGGGCAGGCGAGAGCTCGCCACATGTTTAACCCCTAAATATCTCGAATATATTAGGCATAGCCCAAGATTCGACTTGTTCCCTACTTCTCTTTGTGTTTTGTGGTGTCTTGCAAACCAACTATGTGCATACTGCAACTATTAAAAAAGTGCATGGGAAATGGTGCCATCGTGGAGGAGTTTGGGTAATTTATTGGTCCGTACCGTATAATTCAAATGCAGTGTTAATGCTATGAGTCAAAATCAGATTTTCATAAATGCTGGAAGTTTTACGGGTTGAGATGCGAAACAAGCGTCTGGGGATGTTTGACACAGAGGTTATACTAGTATAAGCGAAAAGTTATGATATTAATAATTTTACAATCCGTAATGATTTTTTCACATATCCCAATTATGAAGCTGGGGTCAGAGCACAGGGTCAGCCATGTTACAGCGTCCCTGGAGCAGAAAGGGGTTTTGCTCAAAGACTCGAAAGTGGCTACTTGGCGGTGTCGGGGCTCGAACCCCCCACCTCCCGCTCACTAACCCACAGCTTTAACTGTTTGAGCCACCACTGCCCTCACCTAATAACTTTTAGTTGTATTTTCCTTCTCTTTTCTTCTTTTTTTAAGCCCCATTAGTCTCTGCACATCTCTCAGCTCCCAACTACGCAGCACCGAGTTATCTGACTGTCTATTAACATTCCTTCCATGAAACTTCAACAGTATGTGTGGTGGAGGGACAGGAAAGACTGTCCTAAGGCTAGCAGGTGTCCTTGATCCTGTCTGCTTGCACACACACACACACACACACACACACACACACACACACACACACACACACACACACACACACACACACACACACAGAGCCCCAGGAGGTAAGTACGGGTGGGACCCCATGCCGTTTTATTCTGCAGTGATTTTCTTCACTGCCTCACTGTGAAGCAGAATGGATCCTTTGGGAAGGCAAGCATTCGAAGTTTTAACTTGCGCATTACTCCATGATAGGCTGGTGTAAACCTGCACCTCTTAAACAATAAAACGTTGCTTTATAGGCTTTTCTTTGTACCCTGAAGGACCAGTGAAGGACTATAATGATTGTTTCATTTGGCAGCCACTAACTATATAAAATGTGTTATCAACACAATGTGCGAGATGTACACAGGGTTGGTTCACGTTATTACAGGTCAGACTTCTCTAAAATTACACCGGATTAGTGAACATTTATGGCAGCAAATTAATATACAGTCATGCTTCATGTGAAAGGAACCATTGTCCAAAATTCTTTTTGTCTTTTTTTTCCCATTTTGAAATGTTTGTATTGGCTGGAGCTTAAACAAGCCTTTTATCCTGTTGTGATCTCATATAAGAGGATGCATTCCCACAAGTTATTGCTCTGCCCTCCTGTTCTCTGGTGTGACATTGCTCTGCAGTAGCTCATTGACATAGACACTGTAATGGAAGATTTGGAGGAGGAGTGTCAAGTCAAGGACGATGAAGGAAATGCATCTGAGGGGTTGGTTTAGCTCGAGCATTAATAGAGACACTTTGGGGAGCTCTGAGACCTGCGTTAACCTCTTATAGATGTAGTAAAATATGATTCAGTTTTATTTATAAAGCGATTTTAACAATGGTCATTTGTCCATTGTGAAATGAGATGTTCTGTATGATGGATGTTATGCGTAGTGTAACTTCTTTCCTTTGTTTGGAGAGTCATAATGTACTTCACTGTAAATAACCTTATGGGGCTGCAGATGTGTACGCAGTTGGAACTTGTCTACTTTTTTTTTTTTTTTTTTGTAATCCAGATGTGCTATCCTGAAACAGAGGCAGAGATTGAGAATGCTTTCAATGCGAGTAGGGGACAGGTGTTCAGAAGTCACCATTTCTTTGTAAGCACACACACATATATTTATATTATAATTAACATCCGTTAATCACAGCCAATCAGGGGCGTCTGTGAGCTTAAGCAAGTGGAAGGAGCGGATAGCACCCCAACGGAGCGTGAGCAAGCAGTTCGAAAAGATGCGGGTCGGCTGGTGTCACATGGTTCAGAGGAAACACGTCATAGTCCTGACTGAGTGGTAATAGTAGCCTTAATGTGACGGGGAGCAATTGGAAACGACCAAATTAGGGAGAAAGTCTGGGAAAAATTCAAAATAAAAAAAAAATCTTTTCCCTGTGCATGGAGACGTTTGAGACGCCCTGGTGGGTACTCAGGAACTGTGCTGAATGGTAAATTTTTTTATGATTCTGCAGTAAACAGTTTTTACAAGCAGTGCATTTCTACATAGCCCGTGTATAAATAATTTGTCGCATTTGGTCCAGATTGAAGTGTTCAGCAGGATGATATTGTCAAACATTTTTGTAAAGTGTTCGATTTAATGATTTGTTGAAAGTTAACTTTACTTTAGCATCTATGTATCTAGGTAATACAAAAAAGTATTTTATTAATATTATATTTAATCATGAATTCAAAGTGTTGATTGTGTACCTTGACCGAAAGCGTGGGAGCCAACACGAGCCGAGATCGGTGGGGGCGGGTGTGGGGACAGGAAGCGTCACCTAGTATAATAACTTTCAAAACAGCTGCACACATCACATCAGATGATGAATATGTGTATCGGTTCATCTTCTGCTTCAATTTATCACTCATCCTAGGATACTAGTGTTTATAGAAGTTTATATTGCTCAAGCCTTGTAAACGTAATATGATGCACCATGTGTAATATGAACCCCAAAGCAGACTTGGAGCAGAGATTCGTATGATTTTATTGTTCTGTGCACTATGGTCTGCCTTTGTCTTCCCAACAGTGGGCCTTTTCGTAATGTCCAGCCTATTGTGCTGTTTAAGGAGCTACATACGACGACCCTTATGCTGGGGACGGAGGTAATGCAGGGCTCGATCAGCAGCCGAGGTCGTTGGCTGGGTGCCATCTGGTGCTTTTATGAAGCTGTCACCGTGTCTCTGTGTGTCTCTGTGTGTGTGTGTGTGTGTGTGTGTGTGTGTGTGTGTGTGTGTGTGTGTGTGTGTGTGTGTGTGGACTGCTCTGAGCACAACCTTCACTTTTTCAGCTTCGCTTCTTAGTCCTTGTGTTTAGTTTTCAACTGGAATGACCGCTAATCTTCCTTCTTTAATGGAAACCCAAACTTTTTGTTTGGAAATTATTTAATATAGAGCGCTGAAGTCAGTGTGGATAATGTGTTTCCGAAAAGGAATTAACAAACAATTATAAGATTAGGCATGACAAAAACATATGATTATAATAGACAGAGTATAATGACATAATATCTGTTTGGTTGCTGTTGAATATTCAAATGCTTTTTTCCGATTTCGTGAAGTTATTGTATCAGAATTCTTTTTTTTTTTTTTTTTTTTAGAATGATCTTGTGCCAAAAAAAAAATCTATATAACTTTTCACATTTTTGTATTTTCTGGGGTTTAAACAAACCAAAAAGATTGTCCCCTTTATTGTGACCACATATAAGAAGAGTCCCTCCCCTCTGACTTCTCCAGTGGGCGTGGCTTGGCAGGAGTGGCTCATTTACATAGGCACCAAAAAAGCCCATTTGGAGGAGGAATGAAATAAAGGCTCATTATTTAATAATAACAATAATAATAATAATATAATACTATTATCTGTGGGGTATTTTTTCTGGAGCATTAGCAGATACACTTTGCGGGAGCTCTGAGACCTACATTACCTTACAGAATGAGTAAAATATGGGACCTTTAAGAGCCAGAGGGTTTGGGTTTTTCTTAGAAAGTAAAAGCATTGTTTCCTGCAGTCCTCTTTCATTAGGACTATTTTAATCCAGACAGCTACTGCAGTTTTAAAATTGGAAACGGCTGTTCATTCATAATGACACCCATAAAAGGCCATGTGTAAAACACTAACAGTAGTCCACTTGCGCGCGCGCACACACACACACACACACACACACTTGCGCATACACAGAAAGGGGCACAGAGGATGTGTAAAACAATGATGACTTGATGTGAACCAGCTGTAAGAATTACAGCCAAATCTGCACCAGGACACACACACAGTGCAGATTTGTGGGAGGTAAAGTGCAAACCATGCAAGCAGATTCTCATGAAGGACTATCTGCTTGCACGGTTTGCACTTTACTTACTGTACAAATTGAGTTTTCCTTGTCTTTTCTACTTGTCCTCCCCACCCCTCTCACCAACGTCATACATGTAACGCGGCATGCTTTTCCTCTCTTTCATATCCTCAGTGTCTCACAGGCTGTGTGTCTAATTCTTTGATATGTGCAGGCATGCATTGTCAGAGTGTGGCTTTGGCACATTCCTCCCGCTCAGGGGTTAACCCAAAAATGTTAATGTTAAGCAGTAGCTTCTAGATATAAAAACACACTTATCTTGCGTGCCTATATCCAGGCTACTGGCAGTTACGTTGTTTTTTTCTATTGCAGTCGCTGCCTTTTCTTCCCCGAGCCATATTTCTTTGAAACATGCTCTTTCCTTTTATTTGAGGATTTGTGGATTTGCTGTTTTTCCATAAAACTGGAATATACTCGGGTCTTTTTCTGTCTGTAGTGGATGAAAAGCAGATGCATCAGTGCGCTCTTCTTGTATGTATACTGTATGTATGTGTATATGTGTGTGTGTGTGTGTGTGTATATATATATAATATATATATATAAGGCGCGGTGGTGTAGTGGTTAGCACTGTCGCCTTGCACCGCCAGGGTCCGGGTTCGATTCCCGGCCAGGCTCGATTCCCGTCTCTGTGTGCATGGAGTTTGCATGTTCTCCCCGTGCTTGGTGGGTTTCCTCCGGGTACTCCGGTTTCCTCCCACAGTCCAAAGACATGCAGGTTAGGCTAATTGGCGTTCCCAAATTGACCATAGTGTGTGTGTGTGTGCTCTGCTATGGATTGGCACGATGTCCAGGGTGTACCCTGAGTCTCCTGGGATAAATGTACATTATTTATTTATTTATTTATTTATTTATTTAGTGTGTGTGTTTGATGGGGAGTTATAGTTTTTAACAGGTAAGTCTAGAAAACTTTTAAAATCTCATGCTGTAAATATTACAGATAATGCCGTTGGAAATGTTTCATTGGGGAATTTGCGACACAACTAGAGATGTGTATATACTGTATGTGCCATGATATCTGTCACATACAGTATATATAAATGTACAGTGTAATTAAAACTCACGCCCAGGTTACATTTTCTAATTTTTTTTTACGCAGCTGGTTGCTGCCGCAAAGCGCAGGTGTTGTTTTGTGCGCTTGAGCACTTGTTCCCGCATGACGCAGTTAACTTTTCTGAGCATATCAGCTGACTTCATTTTATTGCCACATTATGTTGCTGAGCCTTGACCTGAGCAACTGAAGCAACCCCAGATCATAACGCTGCCTCCAGAGGCTTGTACAGTGGCCACGATGCATGATGGGTGCGTAGGGTTCCCATCTTACCCTGACACACCCATTGCTGTTTAATAGGATCAGTCTGAACTCATCAGACCACATTAGCTTTTCCATTGCTCCAAAGTCCAATCTTTATGCTCCCTAGCAAATTGAAGACTTTTCTGATTAGACTCATTAAGTGGTTTACTTATGGACACACAGCTGTTTATTCACATAAAAAAATTATTATTCCATTATATGTCACATGTACCTTACAGCACAATGAAACTTTTGTGTATCTCAGTTAGAAGGATTCAACAGTGGCGACTTAGTGGTGCTAGGGCTTGAGCCCCTGACCTTCCGGTCAGTAATCCAGAGCTTTAAACATTCATGCCACTACTGCTCATCACTTTGTGTGCTTATGGAAATGCTTTTTTTTTTTTTTTTACTATTAAACATAGCTATGGTTTTTACTGTTGATTTTTACCGTGCAACTTCAGCAAGTCAGTGTCTGTGTGATTTTTATTACATGCATGTGCAGAAGTAGTTTTCCTGTCAGTAAAATCAACACTGACACAGGCATTGATACCAGAGGGAGGCGGGATCTCTTTTGTAATTTGTGGATCTGTAGGCAACATGCGTGGTGTGTCTACACGGCTCTGACTCACCTTCACCTCTGTAGCAGGTTAACTAGAGGTATCACAACCTCTGTCATAAACAACTGTCACACCCTGAACCTGTCGATCAAATCCTAATCTGAATTTCTTCATCGCAGTCTCCTCTGCAGGTGCACACATGCTGTTCAGTGACTCTGATTTGTTCATACAGTATGTATCAGTTTAAAATACTGAGAGTAGACAAGGTGTGTGGATTAGCTGGATGACAGTTTAACCTTTTTTTTTTTTTTTTCTCCTGAAGGTGATAAACCCATGCTAGAAACAGTCCATGTTCTTGCCTCATTTTGTGAAGAGATTATTGAAGTCCACTGGATCCCTGTTTGTTTTCTGCTGCATCTAGTATGAAATAAGCATTTGAGCAATTGCACTATATTTAATATGACCTCCACCGAGAGTTCCTGTACTTTAGAAAGCTACCAGGCTGGAGCACAACCTAAAGGGTTCTTGATATTGGGAACCTGGAAATTTACCCAAGGTTGGAGATTTACCTTATTAAAAAAAGGTCCAGTCCAGAGTGATCTGATTTTATCATCTAGACTATGGAGTGTGTAAATCTGTACATACTGTGGTTTCGTGATCGATCGGTATTGCAGCATGTTCCAGATAACAGTCAGGACCAGACCTCTGTCCACTATCCTCAAAAAATATATATATCTTATATAAATACTGTTGTTATTACTCAGAAAGTGAATTGTTCCTCTTTTCCTTCTACAGCTTTATTGACATTTTATTTGCCTGTTTGTCTGTCAGCTTGTTTATAGTAGTTAAACAGCTTTATTGTATTAAAAGCTCATAAATATTAAATAATGTTTATTCTAATATTCACAAGTCACGGTAGAAAATGAAAGATGTAGTAGTTGATTTTTGCACAAATAATCAGAAAATATGTAGACTGTGATTAAAATAAATAAATAAATAATCTTGTTTAAGACATGTCCTCAGCAGCACGTTTATCATACATTACCAGTCCAAAGTTTGGACACACCTTCTAATTCAGTGGTTTTTGTTTAGTGATTTATTTTCTACATTCTAGAACAATCCTGGAGATTTCTAAACTATGAAATTACATTATGAAATTACATTAGGTAATTAAGTAACAACAACAAAAACCCATCAAGCACCATGCCAAGGCCATGTTATAATGTGATGTTTATTTATTTATTTTATTATTATTTTATATACTACCCTTTAAATCCCTTACATTATACCTATAACATAATATATTGGTTCGTATAAAACGTTGAATGTTTAAAATGTATCTGCCATGAAATAGCCTGTGAAGCTGATATGGCAATAAACCCTAATACAAACAAACAAAACCGTGATGAAACTGGCTCTCATGAATTCAGGCAAAATCAAAATTTACCTCAAAAGAGAAGTTCAAGCATCATCAATTAATAGCACCTCAGTTCAGAGCCGTTATGAAGGCTTTACAGAGAGTAAGTAGCATACACATCTTGATATCAACTGTTCAAAGGGTTTTATTGCATATTTTGGATGCTTTCAGCTTTCTTTTACAGTGTACTGTAAATGTAAAAGAAAGTTTACAGTGTAGAAATAAATAAAAATCAGGAAGGAACATGAAATTAAAAGGTGTGTTCAAATAATCTGATAAAATATTAGAAGACAACCACATCAATTTTGACCATTTTTATAAATAAATATGAATTTGTGATTATAGAGTTGCATCTTGATCCTAAAACAGCTGACAAAAATACAGTATATCTTAAAGTAAAATGCTAATAATGCCAAGATGCTGACACCAAAGCTTAAAGGCTCATGAGACCTCATTATAAGGATATCAAGGACAAACTTTTCTCCTGATTCTGTATGAGCTCACTCTCACACTCACTCACAGACTACGGGCAATTTGGGAAGCCTAATCTGCATAACTTTGGACTGTGGGAAGAAACTCACAAAGCACGGGGAGAACATGCAAAGTCCATGCACACACAGACGGGAATCGAGCCTGGCCGGGAATTGAAACCGGACCCTGGCGGTGCAAGGCGACAGTGCTTCAGTATGAGCTGAATTTGTTAAAAGTAGTTTTAACAAAGTATGAGCTTATACGTCGTCTCATGACAGCCCTTGCTCATGCTAACTCTAGTTGACCGCTCTGAGTCAGTTCCTGGAGCAAAGCTTAGTGAACTTGAGCAATGTTTTTGAATAGACATGTATGTCTGGCACAGAAACACACACGCACACAGTGCCCCAGTGTTGTTAAAAGATAACAAACTGCCAAAACCCTTAAAAACAAGTCTGTGACTAAATCAGTGTTCAGTGAAGCCCTGATGCGGGGCAGAAGGCTCATATTCACAGCCGTCTCGGCAGATTGATGTTTCTTGTTGTTGATGTGATTCTGCTGGAACTGGAGCAGACGTCAAGTAGTGTACTCATGCTTCCCATGACGACTGATGAGTTGTGGAACTAGGGCGAGCAGTGTTCTCGTGGTCTGTTTTTGTTTGTTCTTACAAAAAAATAGCTCGCCCATGTTTCACTTTCACAATTTTTAGATTCTATTTTAGTCTTTTCCCCAGCAGGATTTTTGGATAGGACGGATGGTTGCGTTGCCTTCAAAGCTGAAATACTCAATTCTGAGAGCAGTTGCTTTATTATTAAGTTTACTAATGTGATCTTTATGACAAGAGCCGTCATTTGTCTGCTTTGCTGAGGAACTTGTGAATGAAAATTAATGTGGTATTGTATTGTCACAATCTGTAGAGATTTCGAGGCTGGATTAATTCTTTGGGCCTATAGCGTGAAGCTTTTGTTCTGATGGAAAGTGTTTTGTTGTAGATAAAAAAAGAAACGGGCAGTGACATGTTTGTTCACTTTCTTTTATCCTTTTAGTCTTTCTCGTTCTTTCTTTGTTGCTCAGCCACTCGCATGTACAGACACACACACACCGAATAGTGCCTGTTAAGTCATGCCTTTCTGAGCACAAGAGTTTTTATTTTCTTAGAAAGATTTACTGTAAAGGAATGTAAGAATATTTAACAAAACTGTGTTTATTTGAACACTCAATACTTTTTCTTTTCCTCATGGTTCTACACACAATGACTAAGTCAAAAACAGGTGTTTATAGTTTTTTTTTTTTACATTTACTAAACTGTTTAAAAATAAGGACTGAAATTCTCATTCACATCTTTTCAGCCCCTTTGTTGTGAAACTTGCAGTTGAGCTTTGGTTCATCCTTCACCTATCAGTGGTCCTTGAGATGCTTCTACGATGTGACTGGAGTTCAGATGTGGATTTATTGGACATTTGGAAAGGCACACACCTCTCTGTATAAGATCTCACAGTAGATTGTGCATGTTGGAGTGAAAACAGGATTATCTTAAGACGGGATTGTGTCAAGACACAGATCAGGGGAAGGATACAAGAAACTTTCTGGATTATTGGAGACACCCAAGAACACAATAGCCTCCATTATTCTCAAATAGAAGAGATTTGAAACGAATAAGGGTCTTTGGTCAGAGAGGTAACCATGAACCTAAAAGTCACTATAAATGAGATACAGTGTCTTCCCTAAGCAAGCTAATGGCAGGTAGTTTAGCCAGTATAGAGGAAAAAATTGATGTTGATAAAATAAATAGCTATCCTAAGTGGAAAAAACTTTCACACTTCTCACATACACACACACACACACACACACACACACACACACACGGACACACACACACGGACACACACAATACTATCCAAACATCTTATATTATCTGTTGTACAAATGTTGGTATATGTATTTACCATGTCTGCTTTAATACGCATGCCTGTAAAGAAAATATCATGAAGAAGCGAGTGTGACAAAGTTACAGGAAGAACTCATATTCTCATATTTTTTAAAGCATTTTTAGCTATAATTCAATTTATTTGGCAATAAACCCAATATAAGAAACTTCTATAAAGAGCATGAAAGTATAATAAAATAACCACATACAATATTTGATGTGAAAAAAGTTTGGTTGATAAACTCAGTAGTGATTACAGATACAGATTTGTGCAGTTTTATAAGGAAAACTGTTGGATGCTTTTTTCTGTGTGTGTCAAGTTATTCTGGTAACTTTATTTTAAGGTTTGTAGGGTAATATTGAATGATTTTGTATAACAACACATTCATTAAAGATATTTTGTTGTAAAGACTTTCACAGTACTCTTTGTGCGTGCGTGTGCGCGCGCACGCGTATGTGTGTGTGTATATACACACACAGAGGGGCCCAAAATTTATACACTCAATAAAGAATACAGTTCATACACAAAATAGGTGCTACTATGGAGTTAATTTAAAGGAAACAAAATGCTACATGTTGCTGCCATAATTCAATTTGAGTTTAAAAAAGGGCATAGATAACAATTGTGTATGTTTTTGGCTGGTGTTCGTGCATGTGTGTGTGTGTGTGTGTGCGTGCGTGTGTGTGGGGGGGGTATATAATACACACACTCTGTTTCTTTCGTGTTCCTTAATTTGGTGATCTCTGCAGAAGTCTTTATGAAAAGCTCTGGGAAGTGGACTCTTTCAGATCACGTTTGACTCTTTCAAGCTAAATATTACCTATAGAGGTGTATTTATTTTTTTTCTTCTTAATTATAACTAATTGCAATAAGCACATTTAACAAGTCTTTATTGATTGATTGACATTTAGCTAACCATGTCAAGGAACATACACACACACACGACCTTGTTCTTCTGCATGCATGGTGTTTGGCAGGTACTGTATTTAAAATTGTATATTGATACCCTAAGTAAACTAAAGACAGGTTTTGTACAGTAGCTGTGAGCTGCCAAGTCCTTACTGTAATTTGGTTTCTGCAACATAACTAAACTAGACTCGGTTATAACGTAGCTGTCAGCCGAGAGTTTGTGTTCATCTGTAACAGACGAGTGTGACTGCAATAAGGAAGCAATTAAAATGGTATCAGTAAGTACCACACCTTGCCAAGTGGTTGGCGTGGGTGACCATAGACACAGGATATTCCAGAGTTAAACTGGGAACATAAATGCAGAGTGGAAGCGTAAGAGAGAACGAAAAACCACAAAGCGAAGAGTTTTTATGAGATGTGTGTATATACTGTGTGTATGTATATATATATATATAGAGCTCAATGTGGCAAGTTCACACTGGGACAAATGAACTGGACGCTGTGGCTTTGTCAGAGATTTTTAGTGACGTGATGACAGGATATTGTGTTCATCTCTTTGAATGGTTTAATATACTGGTGTGCGTTTTTCACGTAATCGAAATCCCAAACACGAACTGTATTCCTTCTGGACATTCGGTTTTTCATTTCTGCAGTACCTAAAATCTCCTTTCAGTTCTTTTTTTCCTGTCAGCTGAAAAAGATTATTCCTTCTGTGGAGAATGAATAATGAATGTGAGAGAATTGCGAGGGAAATGTTGGCATCTGTTAAGGTTTCTCTCCCATAAGGTTTAAGCTCATAATCTACTTGGACTTGGTGAAAACCCAGAACACTGCACTAGCAGTGACAAGTGTCTGCTTTAGAATGTGCATTTTTAAAAAAAAATAAGACCACATCGAGAGCCTCTAGTATTTCTAAACTATTTAGGTCAGATTTTTTTTAATTTATTCATCATTTGGCACAGTTTGAAAAGCTTTCACAGGATCATCAGATTTGCCCTGGTGTCCATCACACCGATTGTTTTGGACTGTTGCATTGTGGGAATTGTTTGAAAGACAAGGCTTTTTGCATGGAAATCGGTGGCATTGTTCGATGCAGAATGCAGAGGTTATTGTGTTTTTTAGAGAGAAAGAAGGAAAAAAGCCTATATTTTTCCATCTAGTCTGTGTCTCGTTTTGATTGCTCTAAGACTTCAAGCTTTGGCGGGGTGAAGGAGAGCCAGGACGTGCGTGGTAGGGGTCTGTAGCAGAAGAAGAAGAATTTCGCTTCAGAAAGAGGCAGAAGAGGACAAAGCAGTGAGTGAGGTGGGGTGTGGGGGTGTGTGACGTGAGAATTAGTCTGCGTTTAACTTTAATAACCAAGATTTTTTTTTTTTAAAGAAAATGTCTGATCACCTTGGAATTCCAACTTAGGAATTCAAGATGGGTGTTTTCACATCAGGAGTCTGGGCCTGAATCTGGCTACACTTGACATTGAATTGAATGCTGTCTACCCTCTGTTGGTCTGTGTCCAGGTCCTCTTGGTCTCAAGTTCAATCTTGGAGGGGTGGCTCAGTGGTCAATGTGTTGGACGTGTAGAAGATGAGTGAGAGTGAGTGAGAAAGGAAAAAAACAAAAAACATTGAGCTGGAGGTCTGTATCTTATGTGGAAAAAAAGGAGGAGGGGAAGAGAAAAAAAGATATAAAAACAATCAGATACAAAGGGGATTAAACTATAAATGTACTGTATATGAGAAAGTGAAGGAAGGGGCCCCACACCTGTTGAAATTTCAAGTCTGAATTGAGTAGTGAATCTACTCCAGGTACAAACAGGACATAATATTTCTGAGCCACTGGGCATCAGCATGAGGGGGTGACGTGGCATCCTTCAACTTGAATAAAAGACAAGGCCTGGCCAGGAGTGTTGCAAAAGACAATAAACACTGTTTAGCTGGAGTTGGACGCTTATGTTCCACTCTAGTGATGCCAAAAAGAGCAATCAGAGGGTCTGGTTCAAGATTGCATTTCAATATCTATGACGAGGTTTGAAAGACAATTTTTCCATATTTGGGCATGTCCAATACTTATGAATAAGAGGCGCCTCTCTGCTTTTACTTTGATCACCACAAGGATCAATCTGGGTAGAAACAAAGGAGATTAAGTTCGGAGAAATGAGCCCTTTGTACAACCTTAAACTGTAATAATAGTCCCCAGGTTTAAAACCCCAGCACCACCAAGTTGCCACTGTTAGGACCTTGAATAAGACCCTGCCCAGATGTAAAATGAGATGAAAATGTAAGTTGCTCTGGTTAAAGGTGTCTGCGAAATTCCGTAAATGTAGAATAAGATGTGATCACATGCTCATGCCAGCTTGTGAACTGTACGGATATTAAAGCTGTCAATCACAGGTAGTCTGTTGATTCAATTAGATCTTCTTTTTTTTTTTTTAAATCGATTCATTTCAATAGCACTAAAGCTTACTGTCTGATTTGTATCAAGAAGCTATATTACTTTTAGGTCTTGAAGTATTACAAAACTATTAAACGTATTTAATAAACATTGAAATGCCGTGCAACTTGTTGTTGGCTGTTTAAATTTCAAGTCTCATAAAAAGTAATAAGCTTTTTTCCCAGACAACCATCTCCTCCACACTGCACTCCTGTACAGTAGGTGATGGTATTGCACCAACTGCACGTTAACTCTAAAGAAGAATAAAAAGCGGTATTCTTGCAAAATGCAAGTATTTGCAGAGGATGCCAGCAGTTTGTTTTTCCTGCAAAACCCATGGTGTATTTTTAGGGATTAAAAAATATTAGACATTTTTAAAATGCGTAAGTTTACTTAAATAAAGTTTACTTTACTTTTTAAGCTCTACGGATAGTGCTTAAAAAGTGATAGTGATAGAAAGGAAAGCAAGAGGGCAGTTTTTGCTCTCTGGCAGCGGCTTTGTTTAAGTACCGGAGTGCACCGTGTGTGTGCGTGTGCGTGCATGGTTACGTTGTGGCTCATTTTCACTGCTTCTACATACATTTAGAGATGCAACTTATAAGATAGATGCAAACTATACTCAATACACAATCAAATGATAAAACCATTAATGACGTTAGTCTATCATGTTAAGAATATCACATGGCAGTGAGCATCTCACTTATTAGTAAACGTCCATTCCAAGGAGAAGTTGGAAGGCAGATGTTGTTCTCAGGCTAGGATATGAAAACGCAGCACATGCTCTCATTTCCTGTGGAAACCTTTACCTTTTTAGCTGTTCCAAAAATGACGGGATGTGTTGCTACGGTTTTTTTTTTCTTCTTAGTTAACATTGCGTAGAAAAGATTTCTGTATTCACTGTACTACCCGGCAACTGGTGGAGTATTTTCTTGTGTGTTACTTGTACAATCAAGACTATTCCATTCATTTTCTTGTAGAATATTTTACCTGGTATACATTGTAGAGATGATTTGCTCTTACAAAAATGTTCATTCAATTTGGGAATATTTTTATTCTCTTCATCTGGGAAGAAAAAAAGCGGTATAGCGTTGTTGGTACCAAAAACATCGAGGAGAAAAAAATGCCCACTAGCATCTCAGCCGCTCATTGCCACACGCACATAGTGTGAACAGAATCAGTCAGACATGCATGAAATATCTACATACATAACCATGCATAGAAAAACAAAGGATACAACCAATGTACCCAGTAACTCATGAGGCCCAATAGACAATTTTATTAGAAACATTTAATGCTATTTTTGATGATTACAGCAGGTGACGAGCAGGTTTGGTGTTGACCACAGAAATTATGTCGTAAAAGTTTTTTTTTTTTTGGTCCATATTTTTGATCACTGAAAGAAATGTCTGAAAGAATTTAGCCGGATAAGTATCCCAACATGTGTTAAAAAATTAAGCTTATTTGGGTCCACTGGGTCCCACCCAAACAACCGCAATAGACACTGTTTCTAAAATGTCAATAATATTAGGGATAACACAAATTTCGAATTTAATCACGAAGGTCGATTTTATGATGTTACCTTATGTTATAGAATGGTAACACAAACAAATGGCACATTTCTTCTTATATGCATTTACTGTACCGTACTGTACCGTACCACAACCTAGTGTATTGGAGTGTGCAGAAACAAAAGTCTACTCGAAGGATCAAGCTGACCAGCGAGGGAACAGAACGGTTTCCTCCAAGTTCAGCCAGTGATGATCAATCAGCACAGATGCCCGCATGATCAGCCGTTAACAAAGCAGTCCTAACACTAAGCTTTAAATTTGATCTACTCTACAGTGAAACCTCAGATTACAAGGGACGCGGTTTACGAGTGTTCCCCAAGACATTTTGATTTGGAAAATGAGCATTGTCTTGGTTTACGAGCACCGAGTATCATGTATCACACATGTGCTTCTTGTTTTGACGTCGATTGTCACGTGATCACAACTGAGCCAACGGTTTTTCTCTCTCTTGTGCTGAGAAATTGTGGGTCATCGTCTCCCCTGCTGGGTCTTAGTGCTCATCTCTTACTGGTATAATCACACTGTAACAACGTGTGTGTAAAACATATTTTATTTTGTGTTTGTAAGCGCGTGTGTACAGCGCGCGTGTACTGTTTCTTATAACACACGTGTGCGCACGTATAAAGCAAAACAAAAAAGTCTCAAATCCATTTTCTCTCTCCCTCTCTGTTTCAGCCTATGTGAGTTTGTGTGTGTGTTTGTGAAGCAGAGAGGGGGTGCTTCTCTCACACACTCACACACACACACACACACACACACACACACACACACACACACACACACACACGCTCTGCTCCTCACAAACTCTGCTCTGTTGCGATTATTTTCAAAGATAAAGTCTGGTTCATTTGTTTGTATGTTTTTCTTTACAGCAGTGATCCATTATTAAGCGCTCACATGAGTGTCAGTAGCGATGTTCCTTGATAATTTTTGAGACAAAACAGTCTTTCCGTTAATGTGTGTTTATGTGAAATTCAAATAAGAAAGGTTTACTGTGTAATAAAGTCTCATTAGAAAGTAAAAAATCCATTTTCTCCCTCAGCCTCGCTTATGTGTGTGCGCGTGTAATTTGACACCGTGCCGGTTCATACACTCTCTCTCGGGAAGGGTGGGGCTTTACACATAATTTTTCCATTATTTCTTATGGGAAAATTTTATTTGGTTTACGAGTGTTTTGGAATACGAGCCCGCTTCTAGAACGAATTATGCTCATAATCCGAGGTTCCACTGTATATAGATATACTGTACTTTAGAACTGAATCACTGATGACATGGTGTGTGTGACCTTTAATGAAAATACTGTATATACATCACTCCTCACAGTTAACTGGCTAGACTGTTTCTAACAAAATATGAAACGTGGTGGTCTCTGTGTTGAGCTTTGAGGTCAACTGGCTTTTGAATGCAGCTTATACTATTATTTCTTAGTCCAAATCTAATAATAGTTGCGGAGCATGTATTTTTCAAACGATGGTTACAGTCGAGAGCTTATATAATCTTAGACTGTAAGTGTATGATATGAAACACAAACTGTAATTTGTCTACATAGTTTTCTGAAGTGGCTACAGTTGATTTTGTCTTATGGTCACCATTTCTTTCCCCAGCCTCAAGTACAACCAGGCATTCATTTAGGGTTATGACATCATCCTCCCTCCATGACAGACTGCCAAAAAAGAACATGGCTGTTTCTGTCTGTGGCCCCAGTCATGCCGTCTATTACATGATTGCGCTTTACAGTCTCTAAATGTTCTCTCAGGCTTTGCCTCGGTCGCTCCTTGTGGGAATGATTTACTGGACAAAAAAAAAAAAAAAAAACAGGTTCAGGTGTTGAATGAGAGATGAATGGAAAAAGAGAGTGATGTTAGACTGTGCACTCTCTCAAGGGACAAGATGTCGGCAGAGGACATGGATGTGTGATTTTGTCCCCTTTTTTATTCCCCTGTACTCAGCCAGTAAATGCAGGCCATATCGAGTGTAATGAAGTTATACCGTCGCTTTGTTTATAAAATGCATTTCCGTTTCTCCCTGTAACTTAATTTTCGGCACTTTTATCTGTTTACGCAGCATTTTATGTATTCAGGTGCACCACAGTTTGGAAATGATGCAAATGGACAACAGAACTAAGTCTGGCAGTGATACAGTATGTGCTGATGTGTCGATAATAATAGCACAGTAAGCGCAAGATTACGATGTTGTTAGCTTAAGAAGTCTTGTGCAACCAGTAACGAAGACTATTATTGTACATATAATGCAAACACACTCAACACATAGTGTTCTTTAACCATTAAATGGTTGTTTGATTAGAATATTTGTTTGATTTTCCTGGACACTGGCCCATTGTGGCTCATATTACCTGTGTGAATGAGACAAATGATAAATGTCTGCTCTATGTGGGACAGGTGAGCGGTGGATGGGAATCAACACCGGGAGTGTACTTTTTAGTGAGGTGTACGGCCAATGTTAAATTTTTATTTCTTTATATGTGCACAATAAAAAGTGTCCCATCTTGGGTAGATGATTAGCCACTGCTGGGGAGGATGGCCTCTGCTTAAAGACACATTTGACTAATAAGGACAGTTCCACATCATAGTCTTTGGACTGCACTGATACAAACAGTTTCACTATGAGGGCTCATGACTACAGATTTCCAAACAGCTTTCGGACTGAAATTGCCACAGACGGTTTTGTACCAAAGTCTACATAATTGAACATTTTTTTTAAACTGAAAGTGACAAAATGAACTTTATATTAATTGAAACACATTTCCTGTTATACAATTGTACTGATATAGACCATAATTGTAGTTATAATCAAGCTATATGATGTCACCTAAATGTGGATGGTTTCCTTTTGAGTCAGGTTCCTTTTAAGGTTTCTATCATGTCTTCTCAGGGATTTTTTCCCCTCACGACTGTCACCTCCAGCTTGCTCATTAGGGAATAAAAATAAAGCTATAATTTATACTTTTTTTTTTTAATTACATTTCTAAATTTCGATCCAGAATTTATTCCTGTAAAGCTCCAAAACTGACATTGTTAAAAGCGCTATACAAGTAAAATTGATTTGAATTGAACTAAAGCTGATGATTTTGGAACTGAACCATCATTCCAGCTCAACAAGCAACTGTTCTTGGCCGCAGCACCACCTGAGAGGTTTTTAACTCAAGCCTCCGTACATCAGTAAACACGTCCGGATCAGCCTCTAGTATATTAGATGTTTTTTTTTTTTTTAATGATGAAGTGAAATCCATGGCATGGAATTTGCTCTTCATAAAAAAATTTTGCATATTAAATTCCATTGCAACAAGTGCTGCACTTGTTGCAGTGTAATTTAATACAGGACATTTTTTATTTAGATGGATTTAAAAAAATAATTGGCAGTCAACAATTTCATGAATGTGTTGGAGCGGGATTCAAAAATGTCTTGAGTATACCTCTACACTTCATGCAAATGATCTGAAAAATGGGCAACTGTGGAATTGGCTTAATTTCATGTGCAATATTTTCAGACAAACAAAGTACAAAGTTACTCTGGCTTCTTTATGGTTTGCTTTACTATTTTAGCACACTATTATAGGAAAGCAAATATGGTTAAGTAGAGAAGGTTTAGTAGATTGTTAATAACTTTGAGAGTTTAAGAGTCTAATCCTTTAGGATTAACGTGACCTCTTGAAACTGGATTAAAATTAAGTCACAATGAAGAAATTACTGGAAGATAAAGCACTCTGTTGCACATTGTCTTTCAACAATGTAAAGCTCTGTAATGTGAGGTTATGTGAGGTCGAATACCATACAAGTCTTCAGTCCTTTAACATTTAATATGAAGCACAAAACCTAAACCTTAACTAAACTGGCTTCACTGCAGACTGTAGAAAAGCATCTGGGGTAATAACTATTTTTGTGAACTCTTCACTTCCCTCTTTAAAACAACACAAAAAAAAAATCGTATTATTTGAGTTCCCTTCAGCACTTATTGTGAAATTCATGTGGTCATTTAAAATGGGTAGTGATATACATCTCGCCGTACCGTTTAAGTGCGGCTGGAAACTTTTTACAAGTGCCAGAGCTGCTAACTGTATAGTGTTTGCCTGAGCTAGCCTGCTTAGAACATGTATGGACGATAACAATTACTGTATAACAAACCCAACATTATGTCCTAATTGCAAATGAGTCATTCCTCAGCTTCTGTCTTCCGTTTATAGGTTCAGGTTGCTGCTGCAGATATGTGCTGTTCCTGATCACAAGGCGGACAAAAGAGAACTGCCAGGATCAGAGGTATGTTCACTTCATGTATCTGATTCTTTGTGGGGGTTTTTTTCCTTGTTTTTACTTACTGGTGAGGTTAGAAAAGGAATGCAGACATTTTGTATTCATGATCAGTTCCTAAAGACAAGCTGAAATGGATCAGGCTGCTTCTTGAAAGAACATTAAAGTAGACTTGATATAATTTTTCCTGACAAATACTGTGTAATTTAGTCCAACATTCAGATTCGTCTTTGAGCTGTCTGGACACCAAGACACATTTTTAAGACATTCACTGTGCACAGTCACACGAGCCCTCTGGCCATGTGCCTTAACACAACACTTATGACAAATGCATTTCCGAAACCACAACCCTACACTTTTTAAGAGCTATTCCTAGTGTTAAGGTCTGCTTTCATTTATCCTGGAGTGAGGGCACGGGGCGGTCTTCCAACAGTAGCATTTAGACGTTTGTTTTCATATTCCTTTTCCTTTTGTTAGCTCTACTCCTCCCTGCCTTCTGTGCCATCATGCTTTAATCTGGGCCTGAGCTCGGCTGTCTTTCTTGCTTTTTGGTGGGTTATGTAAACTTCTACCATTTCCTCTTTTTGTCTTTTCCCAGTCTTTCTCGCTTCTCTGCAATGTCCTCTGTTTTGAACGTGCTGGGAAATTTAGGAAGATAGTTGATTATAAGTTTCTGGTTCAGACTGTTGGACAATACAGAGCAGATTAGGACATGTCTACAGTCTATCACTAATTTGCTCCCTTCTAATATGGTGGCATTTTGTGTCTGAAACGCCTAGGACATAGTACATAGTTGCTCACAAAGTTAGTTAGTTTGTTTTTCACCTAGATCATGATTCAGTCATCTTCAGAATCAGCAGCGACCAAATTAGATGCCCAAAAAGAAATTATTTATAGATTTATATATACATATTATTGTAACTTTTTCTGGGGAGTGCTAAACTAGAAAGTGTTTGCCATGGCATTTGCCATTTTCTATGAATTCGTCCTGCCTATCAGTCTGTACTATCCAAGTTTTGTGAATATTAAAAAATGAGGTTTCACCGCTTAACAACGCCCATTAATTTGTGATACAACTGCCATTGATTTTTTTTTTATTGATGCTTAGTATTGGGAAAAAAATGTGGTGTTATTAGTACATTTAAGCTGATTTGCATGGTAAATTTAACAGTTGATTTGTTAAAACAACATTCAGTGCCACCAGTGTTAAAACTGTAAGGATTATATTCTGGCAATGTGAAAAAAAAACAACAGTCAGAAAGTGCTACTAGTATGTCAGAGAATGCTACCTCCAATAAAATCTGTTTTTTTTCTTTTTGTTTGTTTTTTTGCATTGCTGCCACCATTCAATACTGTGAGTAGGAAATATTGGTAAGGTTGCACAGACCGATGGATATGACAAAACAAGTTTGCTTGTTGAGGAAATTATAAAAAGGTAGGAAAAATTTGCAGAACATGCCACGTCCTCTTTATTAATGCTAAAGTATAAACCTCAATCTGTTTGCATACATATCTGTGTGTTTGCACATGCACTGTTCATGGATTAATAGTGACTGAATGTTCAGTAGGGCAATCAAAACTCTGTGTGAGTCAAGTCTAGGCAAACCGGTCTGCTCCTGTTTGGCTGTTTAATAATTCAATGTGAAGCATGTGGCACTAGCCTGATCAGTCACGGTTCACTTTGAGATGAATTTATGTGAAAACTAGACAAGAGTGAGGTCTGTTAACTACACATAATACCATGGGTATTCAAGTCAAACCAACACTGTTTATTGTGCAGAATAACAGAACACAGTTATGAGGGTAAAAGCTACTCTTATTTCTCTGTATAATCCCCGTCTACACATAGCCCAGCGTTTCACTAGTTCCTGGAACGGATCATGGGAAAAGGTTTTCTATTGTAGGCTGGAGGCATAATCTGACTGCCTGCTTCATGTCTGATCTCACAGGAGCCTCTTTTCTCTCCTTTAATGGTCCGAACATGTGGGAATGGATTGGACAAAGGTCAGAACTGTATGGTGAATATGGCAGTTACTCCCAGCCAAGTTCCTGTAATGTGCAAGAACGCTTTTGGTGATCAAACCAGGCCGTTTTTTTTTTTTTCTTCTATTGAAGGAAAGGGCCATTAGTTCTTGGATGACCTAAAGCACTCGTGTTAATGGCTCCAGCATACTGAGAAACTTTTCTACCTTGATGGTATACTAGCAATAGTGAAACACCAGGACAAGTGCATTAGTGTAGCAGGGCATTGTATAGAACTACAGTATAAAGGGAGTTTTTCAACTCTCACTGTGTTCTGTTATATGCAATATCCATATATGCAATACGGAAGCAATAGACAACAGGATCGACAGAACGAGGTTGGATCACATACATTTCCATTGAAGCAACTGAAAGCAATGTGTGACTGTGTGTGATGTGTTGATTTGTACAGGAGTTACTGTACATCAGGAGGTTTCCGTAAACTGAGGCCAATCCTTGTGCCCTGTCTCTGTGTGTTTACTCAGCTGCTCTCACTCGAACAAAAACAAGCACACACACTTGTTCATCAAAATATATTGCCGCACTCACCCACCTATATCCTTTGTTCACCACACACATACACACACACACACATACACACACACACACACACACACACACACAGAGCAGAGATTAGGTTGAGCAGACAGGCATTAAATTACACCTAGTGATCAGGGAGCGCTGAGTGAGTGGAGTGTATGTGTGTTTATACTGTGTGGATATAAATCTGTACTGTGTGGCTATAAATGAATTTTTATCTGCGGAAGAGGAAGTCCGTCCTCCTTAATCTGTTAATCAACACTTTACAGAGATCTGACAGCCCGTGTAATATGATCACTACTACCCACATACAGTACACTTCACCTCCATGCATGTCTCTACAGAATGTACATGACGCAGTCATCTAGCGGAAGGAAATAATGTCAGAAAATCAAACCACAATACGTGATATTTGGGACACATTTCTGTCGCATATACGCTGCCTGCTCAAAAAAAGGTTGCCATTTCAGAAGGAATTATTGGGCTGCATCACAAAAACAAAACAACTAAGGGAATTTTATATTACTGGAATTGGGTTAAGAAACCTTCAACACATTATCAAAAGCTCAAAGGATAGTGCTGAACCATCAACTTTGTGGAAGAAAAAAAACATGAATGAATATCACTTAAGCACATGAAGATGCATGGTACTAATCTACAGGAAAAACTGTGAAAGTAAGAGCATTTGCATATACCCAATGTGATGGGAACTCTCAGAATTGGGACTAAACTGCTGTGTGGCCATAAGAAAACTACTTCTTAGTGAGAATAATCAGGGGAAAAAGGCTTCAGTTTGCTAGAGATCATAAAGATTGCAGCCATGGAAAACGGTCATGTGATCTAATGAGTTCAGTTTGATCCTATCCATCCTCCAGTGTAATGGGTGTGTCAGGTCATGCGTAGTGGCCACTATACAAGCCTCTGGAGACAGTGTTATGATCTAGGGTTACTTCAGTTGGTCAGGTCTACGCCTGAGCCATTATGTTACAATAAAATGCATGTCAGCTGATGACCTGAATGTTCTGAATGACCAGGTTAACACATCTATGGAGTGTTTCTTCACTGGTGGTACAGGCATATTCCAGGACTCAAATTGTGAAAGAGTGGTTCTGGCACTTGAACTGGCCACCACATTGTGTGCTGTAATCAAAGCTAAAGGTGACTGAATGAAATCTTAGAGCATGCAAACTTTTTTTTGGCCAGGCAGTAAGTTTGCATTGACGTTGGTATTTTTTTTTTTTTTTTTCCCCAATCCCATTTTTCCCCCCATTTGGCATCACTGTTTTCTGCCAACTTCATTTATAGTTGTAAATCATTGAAGCCATCAGGCACTTGATAGCTGCATATACTCAGCCACAAAAAAAATCAATCGATAATAAAAAAGTAATATTTATCCATTGTTCTGTGGCGATGGAGATTCCTGATATTACTGGAATTGGGTAAGAACTGTCCAACACATTATTAAAAACCTGCAAGGACACTGCTCAACCATCAACTGCATGGAACAATGTAGTCGGGGAAAAAAAGTCACAATTGACTTTTTCACAAACGCTTGTTGAAGTTCCATCATAAAACATTCAGGGTATAGATAAATGATAGGCTTAATAATGAAAATACAGTAAGAGCATTTCTACACACAGAATGTGACAAGAACATTGTTCCCTGATGGCAGGGGCATACTCCAGGACACAAACTATACAGAAAACCTTTATCAAGCAGAGTACATAGTGTGCGCTAAATACTATGGTAAACCGTTTTTCTAAATCAGAAATGTGCAGGTAAGTGGAAACATGGAAAAAGTGGAAAATAAAATGTAGCACAGTGCTGTCATGTTTCTTCATATTAAATTAAATTTAATGAAATGAAAGAAAAGTTTCACTAAGAAATAAGCCTAAAGATACCATTTAAAAATGTATTGTTTACGTAACAACCTCAGCAGCAACCTCATTTCCCCTCTCGTCTCTTCCAGCCACTCAGCATTCAGCATCAGCAGTATACTAATCACCGGTCTGATCATCTGTCATTATCCATACTCATTGTCACTGCTTCATGCCCTAAGTTAGATGTTTGTGTATGATTTGATGGTTCATGGGTCACTTTGTGGCTTAGCAAACAAACAAAAAACCATTCCTCTGATACTGGTCAGGTACAGAGAATATACTGAACATGAGAGACAAAATTAGAAAATTGTTCCACAAGAATAGATTAGAACTACAAGAGAGTCCAGTTCTTTGGAAGCAAAATATGAAAGCAAGGAAATGATGGGTAGCTCCAGACTTTTACACACCTACTGCACATCTTTGGTTTATGTCACCTTGCAGTGAGCCATTTACTAAACATCAGCACGTGAACAGAACATTACTCTGTATCTGATAGACTAGCATGAATAAGATAAGACTTTTAACAATTAAAAAATAAGTTATAACAGAGAATATACCAAGATACTGTAGACTTGTTCCTAAGAACTGCTCGTGTAATCATAAAGGCTATATCACAGGACTCTTATTCACACAATGCTTATACTGAATGTCCTTTAACACACTTGTCACTCTTTATAGTGTTGGAGAGAAATTATTTATAATCACACATCTCATCCACCAAAAAGAGGATGCGGTCCATTTGGAGAAGGTTTTAACCTCGTATCTTCTAAGGGAGTTTCTCCTCCCCATTCTGGCTTCCTCATTTGGGATCTGTATCCTGATTTCTGTAAACTTGTATTATACTTGTAAAACTGAGTTGAATGAAATGAAGGTGAACTGAGCCTGATTGATTATTGACTTTACCAAGATAAAGCAAAAAAATGTTTAGTCACAGTATTAGTCAGTAGTTACGGCATTAGTTGTTCAAATGTTCATCAGTGGTGTAAAGGCAACTGATACGAGATCTCTAATGAGAAAACGCATCATGTGAATATATTACAATATTGGCATCAGTCATAATATACAAACCTGTTGTTCATATAACCTGAAAGGAGCATTGTGTTTCCCTGTTCAAACCAGTATTCGTTCAGAAGCCTTATGCCTTATGTTATGAAGCGTACACTCTCCACCCACACAAAGTGCCTTATAGTAACTGCCTCTTTAATTTAATTAAAATCTTGAGTAATCAGCTGAATCAAGCTCGGCATTTGTTGACTCTGCCAAGCGTGCACGTACATGTGAAGAGCAGCGCTGCCTGATCTTTCTCCTCTTTTTCTCCTCCAACTCACACTTGTTGTTCTATGGGCCACACCCCTACTTCTGTGCGTGTCTTTCTCTATTAACCTCCTTTCTTGTTTCTTCTTTTTCCCCCCTCATCCTGTCTGCTTTTTCTTTTTTCATCCATAAATCCAAGGTGACTCTGTCCTCGACGTATGAGCCGCGCAGAAGAAAGATGACTGTTATTGGAATAAGCGGACGTGAGTAATCAAATCAGCTCATCTATCATCTTGTTGTCCCGCGCTCTTGAGCCATGTCTTCGTTTCAGTCAGACGTGGGCTGTGTACCTACCGTCTGATCACTGGAAATGGAGAGGAAGAAAAAAAGAGAATAACGGACGTGTGAGGTTTGCAGAGTTGGGGTGAATGAGAGAGGGTGTGTAGGGGAGAGTGGCAAAGACAGAGAGAGAGAGAGAGAGAGAGAGAGAGAGAGAGAGAGAGAGAGAGAGAGAGTTCATCTGACAGGGACACGGTTTCTCCTTGTCGTTTCGTGTCCGTTGCAATGTCACCCCATCTTTCTTTCTCTCCCTCTTTTTTATTACTTTGATGTCTGGTAACACAATCATTGTCCTGAATCATAATGAGCTGAAAGAGCATTTGGACAACACACACGCACACAATTTTGTTTAATTCATTTGTTCATTCTGTGTATGATTCACACACAGGTGTATTTTGTACCAGACTATCAAGGTCAGAGAGAGGGAGGGGAAGAGGGAGTTTTTTTTTTTTTTAATTGATGTTGAAGTATTGAGGGTATCATTTCTAATGTGGTTTAAATATTCATCAGAGCCTCCATACTCATTTCAACACTGGATTCACTTTGGAGTGAAACACACCACACACTTCCTATTTTACTGCATTTACTGCATCCCACAAAGCATGCTTAAAAACCTCATAAGAATTCCAGCAGTTTCAGCATTGTTTTTAACTTTACTCGCATTCAGAATTTGGACCTCAGCTACAAGATAAAAGGACCACACTCTTACCTGCATGTTTTTAGGATGTGGGAGGGAAGAGAAAACAGGCGGATAGCATGCAGTACTTTACACAGACAGACAGTAACCTGAGCGCAGGATGTTAATTAGCATGAGTGACAATTTGGACTTGTTTCTCTATGCTGAGAAAAGAACAGAAAGCTGTCGGGGCAGATTTTAGAGCTGTAAGCAACTGCCTTTAATATACTCTCTTATATAATTCTGTTTAGTGTAGACAGTCTTTCTCTTTCTTATTTGTACATTGACAAGAGATGCACTGGATTGAAACAAAGTCTGGACTACTATTTTAAGGGAACTACACTGCACATCGGTGGGTGTGTATAAAGGATATTCAGTGATGCGTGTGGAGTGACATGCGTGTGGAAGGCATTTTCACTGTAGGCTTTTTTTTTTGTAAGATTAAAGGAAAGATTCATGTATATTGTTTTTTTTTTCTTCTTTTTATTCATATACCCTCACCTATTTCCTCTTGTCTGGATTTATTCACTGCGATTTTTTTCTTCTTCGTGCTTTTCTCTTTGTTGAGGGTGTGGGTGTGTGATTCAGACACCAGTCTGATGTGTTCAGCGATTGCTGTCAGGTGTGTGTTTGTGTTTACATTAAGGGTGTGGATGCGTGACAGGCTCACCTCCCAGAGGACAAGGGAAGCGTGTGGTTGCTCTCCTCCACCCCCAGACCCTGAGGCCTTCAAAGCCGAGCTGACAAATTGGACCGTGTCTCGTCACCTCAGCATCCTGAAGGCACAGACCCCTTCCATTATACATCTTCTCGGGAGCATCTGATTAGACCATTAAGTTCAGCCTGGTGATGGAAAAAGCAGTCCAGGCTGAACATAGTGGGTTTGATGTATTGAATCAGATAAGTGAGCACGAGGAGATAAAATAAATAGGATAAGAGAGATAGATGGCCCGTCTTGTGTATTGGAGTGGGTGGGGGTCGGATGGAGAACTAGGCGGTTAGGTAAAGGTGTAAGAGCCTTTATTTAAACATTGTAATGGGGGATTTGTGAGCTTTTGCAAGAAATCAAATTGGGACCATGTAGACGTCGATGTCTGTGTTAGTGAATCAATAATCCCAGGTGGTAATCAGCTTGTATCTTATATCAGTTTGACCTTTAGGGATGGGAATCACCGGGGCCACCTGATACTGTATTTTCACAATACCAAGGTGTCGATTCCATTCGTGTTGCGATTTTGCAAATATCCTGATTTGCTATTAATTTTTTGTTTTATTATTATTATTATTATTTTTTTTTATAAAAAAGGTTTTGGTATAATTTTAAATTTGGTATTAATTTGCTTCTACCACAAAGAATGCTGTTCTGCCTGCTAGTGTGTGAATAGGTTAGAGCCACCTGTAGGATTATAGAGGAACTGCAACACTTTACCACTTCAAATGCAAAAATATATCAAAAATCAATTTTGGATACACAAATTGCTACACAAAAGAGTTACAGTTTGTAACTGAATCAATCTCATCCATCAATCCCTGCTATCTGATATCACCCAAATGAGGATCGGTTCCCTGTCGAGTCATCTCAGGGGGTTTTTCCTTGCCACCGTTGCCCTCGACTTGCTCATCAGGAACAAACTGATAATTATGATTTTTATACATATTTACTCTCATTAAACTAACGAGAGAATAAAAATTTTCTGTTAGGCTGCTTTGTGACAGTGACCATTGTTAAAAGCGTTATATAAATAAAACTGAATTTAATTGAATGTAATCTCTATTGACAGAAAGAAAGCCCAGAAAGAAAGACAATTAATTAAGAGGATGCCATGTTGGATAACATTATGGTTACAAAGTTTGTCCTTTGGTGTTTGTTTATTTATTCATTTATTTGAAGGCGAATAATGCTTTGTGATTGTGTTTTGTTTGTTTGTGTTGTACTTTTCTTTAGTGGTCTTAAAATTGTGCAGTACATGCACAGAAGTTTCGGTTGTCTGTGTATGTACAGAGAGAGAGAGAGAGAGAGAGTGTGTGCGTGTGTGTGTGTGTGTCGGGGTGGGGGTGGAGTGGGGGATTGTTTGTTTGTTCCAGATTGTCTCATTTGTCCTCCGTAGGAATTGTGATGAGAGTAGGCAGACCTTCTATTGTATTTTAAATGAGGAGGGAAGCCCTCCTACCCTCCACTCAATACTACTCCTCATTTCCCCGTATAGGGATAATCTCAACGTTTGATGGCACCCGGCCGTTAGAAAAGTAATTTGTCATCTCTCTCCAGTCTTTTTATCCACTGTTTCCTTAAAGTAGGTTCGTGCTGGGTTTACCTCTCCCTTGGGCACACGTGGAGCAGACCATTAAAGCACAGATGGTGGCGGAATCCCTGCGGTCTTAATCAGCCAAGTGGAGGTGGTGTTCACCTCGTGAGCCTCAGAGCGATTGTCCTCAAGGATTTCCTCTCAACCGGAACTGCCCGATTTAGATGATTTACGTTTTTTACCAATTACAAAGCTGTTGTGAAGTGAGTGTGGGTGTCTCTCTCTCTCTCTCTCTCTCTCGCTCTCTCTCTCTGCAGTGACCCTCCGCCTGAGAGGATTCATTAACCACTTGTGTCTTTTCTCTCCTTTGAGTTAAACTAAGTGCATTTGTGTGCATGTATGATGTTAGTGTAGGCCATTGTCCTTTGACCCCTGACCTTTAAGTAACTGTGTCGGGATGAGTGGTTCACTGGAGCCAAAACGGCAGCAGCGGACAGATGACGCTGTTATAGAGGGAGCGTGAGATTTCATTTAGGAGTGTAAGTAAACTTGGACTGGTATTTGTGTGTGTGATAGATAGAGGCGGGAGAGAGAGAAGACTTTAATTTGCAATGTTTCTGTCCATAATTATGCAGCAATGTCCGTCATTAACTGAAAACAGAACCGAATGTAAAATCCACTTACTCCCATGTTACAAAGGAAATTACACAGACAACTTAGAAAAAAATGTCTAAAGGATTGGTTTTAAAAATCCACATGAATTTCCGGCTGAATTTCAGGATTGGATAATGTTTGCTAGTCAGGATTGTCATTAGGCTTAACATGCTTCACTTTACCCGGCGTTTTAAAAATATTTGCTAACTTTGAAAGCTGTTCAAAAGGTTTGCATGAAACAGTTGCTTCCCGGTTCTGGTGCTCTACGCTAAAACAGACTCTGTTGTGAAATCTCAGATCTGGCTTGTAAGACCAGATGTAACATCAAATTAGATATAATGGATTAAATTAACTTGCGCCGTCTAGCTCTGAGCCTGCTGTGTTTTACGTGCACTCTGTCTTACATCCAAGACCATTGATCAAACCTTCAGTCCAGGTTCTGTGTCGGTCCAGTTTTGCGCTCCCCTTCCCCCCACAAACAGATGGAGTATAAACTGGATTCAGGGATCTGCTGCGCACGAGAGCAGATGAATTGGATTTCTCCTCTCTCAACCTCTCACTGTCTCAGTTCTTGTGAGTAGTTGCAGAGGGATTCACACTATACCACTGCCAAGAATATCAAACATGCTTGAAAATATTGCCGTTTAGCTGTGAAATTCACACAGCCGAACCGTTCAGATTACTCTAGCAGCAGTGTTGAGTAGTTTTTACCCTTGACTCATGCTTAGCACAAAACCGCAGGCTTGCTCTTTAGGTTATGTGCATGACTGTGACCATGGGTCCTGGCAACACAGCCTGTTAGAGCACGTAACCTTTAAGTTAAGAAAAGATAAACACATTCATCACTCCACGGGAGCTCGAGCCGCCCCAGTCTCACTTTTTCCAAAAGCCTGGTCATTTCACATCCATCTCCAGCATGTCTCTTTTAGGGGTCTATACTGTATATATACCGAGTCATGTGTTTTAGGAGACAGGTTGTATGCATGTTGTATAGAGTAAGTGTATTCTACAGGACATGCACACATTCAAAGACTGCTAGCTTGGGGGGGATGAGACTAGAAGCATTCTGAATGTCAAACACCCCAGAGACGCTTTTAAAGAATTTGTTTGCGAAATGTCGAGCGACAGATCTGTCTTTCAGTTTGTTTTGTTTTTTTCCAAGCGAAGGTGTAAGGAGTCAATATTTAGTTGGAGAGATGAAAGCACTGAGCAGTGGAGAGGGGTTGTCAGATGGTGTGAATGACAGAAGCACATCCTCCACAGAGCTTCTAATGTGGGAGCAAGCAGTTGTCATTAACACCTTCAATTCAATTAAATTTTATTTGTATAGCGTAAAAGCATGAATTGTTTAGATAAAAGCAACTAGTTTTTCTGCTTGTTTTAGTGACACTATATTTCTTATCTTGGCAATATTTCTGAGGTGAAAGAAAACTATCCTGGTAATATTATCTACATGTGCTTCAAATAAAAGGCTGGGATCTATAATCACACCGAGGTCTTTCACTGTTGCACTTGAAGGAACAGAAAGGCCGGTCATTTAATGTTACAGTTTGATCAGAAAGCTTGATCTAGCTGCTTGTGGTCCTATGACTAGAACTTTTGTCTTATCAGGATTAAGCAGAAGGAAGTTAATTAACATCCAATCTCTTATGTCCTGCAGACATTGCTCAACTTGCTGACACGTATAACTGTGTGTCATCAGCATAACAATGAAAACTAATACCATGCTTACGAATTATGTTGCCCAGAGGAAGCATGTAAAGAGAAGAAAGCAGTAGGCCTAAAACTGAACCTTGTGGAACACCAAACTCCACTTTAGAACATGTAGAATGGTCACCATTTAAATCCACAAAATGATAACAAGGGGAAGTAATCATGCTGCTCCTCCTATACTCGCTGTAACTGATGTGTGTGTGTGTGTGCGTGTGCGTGCGTGTGTGTGCGTGTGTCAGCCCATATTATAATTCTCAGAATTAGCCACCATGAAAAAAAGTAGTGTGAGTATTTTGGATTTACGCTTGTGTCATGGCAGTTGTTTCTGTAAGGAAATATTTTGAGTTAATGACCGATTTACTGTCTTGCTTCATCTGCTTTGTGTGTGTGTGTGTATGTTTGCGTGTGTAGGGCTTTCCACCCCCATTGCCCTATTTGGATGTTTTTCATTTTCATGCTTTGTAAAAGTGGGTGTAGGTGAAAATTCTGTTCTCTTTGATCCATTCATGAGATGTGTGCGGGATGCCTGTTGGTTTAGCTGAAGATGTGTGCAGCATTGTTCAGCCACAGTAACAGTAGGCAGAAAAAGGAGGAAAAGATAGTAAGGTGCGTTTATCGTGTATGTGTGTGTGTGTTTTACTGTACAAAAGAAAGTTTCACTATCAGTTTTTTTTCCCACTCACAAGTGGTGTTTGTGTAAATCTATTAAATGAAGCATGTGTGTAAATTGACACCCATCTGATTTTTGCCATGATATGAAGAATGTATGAAGGTCCAGCATGAGGCAATCCAGAGCAATGACAGTACAGCGGCATGAGCACACGTACACACTAAGCGGTGAGTCCCACACGTTATTGTGTGTCAGTCTGTGAAAAGAAGGCCAGCAAGTCTAGGTCAAGGAATGCCAAGTATTTTACAGCCAATAGAGAAGAGCACCTAGGGTCATTTAAACACACACACACACACACACACACTGAGGTCTTGTACTGTATCTTTACTCTGTGCTCAACTAGGAAGGTCTTCTAAGCAGAAGGTATTTTTTGACCGTATAAACTGAGAATATACCATGAATATACCCAATACTCAATACAGTATAACTTCCTCACTGTAAGAATTCTGAAGAACTACAGTGTGTGCATGTGTGTGTGTGCGCTTAAACAACTCGATCTGTTCTTCTCTGTAGGCTGTGAGATATTTGGCATTCCTTGAGCTGCACTGCAGTATTTTTCTGCACATTTTGGTCTTTACACTCATGACTACACAATGATGAGCACACACACATGCTGCTAATGAGCCAAGATAGCCCCTCTGTCTTTTTCCCCCCTTTTCTCTTTCCGAAGAGTTTGTTTTAAACCATGTTTATGCTGATTTCTGCAATATTTAGCGCACAAACGCACGAACATGACTCTCTTGTGTTAAATCATGTCATGTTGTTATTGTGGTTTAGAAAATTATTTAGTTGTTCTTTATTTAGGAATTTCATATTTTTTTGCTGATTTCTCCTCTGCTCGTTTCTACATCAAATGCCAATTTATGCTCGTTTGGTTGGAGCATTTTATTTTATTTTATTTACCTTTATTTAACCAGGCAAGACAGATTAAGAACAGGTTTCTTATTTACAACTGTGGCCTGGCAAAGGCAGAGCCTTTTGGGGGACGTAGGGGAACTGATAAAAAATAAAACATTTTAAGAAATATAAATGAAATTACGAAAAAATAATAATAATAATTTAAATACATATATATACACACACACAGATACATAGGCACACATGCACATATATATACACACATATGTACAAGCATATGCATATACATACATATACACACATACATACATACATACACATATAGACATGTGAAGAGTGGAGCAGCAATAAATAAGAGCAGCTAGTCAAAATAACAGCTACAGACGTCTTTGAAGTGGGCTGAAATCCGTGAATGAAAAACAGACTTAGGAATGAGATTGTCCAATTTTAACGTTTTTTGCAGATCATTCCAATCTCTAGCAGCAGCGTTCTGAAAAGATGACAGGCCAAAAGCAGAAGAAGCCTTAGGAACTGTCAGCTGAATCAGGTTAGCAGAACGGGTGTTATACCCAGAAGAAAAGAAGTGTAACAGTTCTTGTAGGTAAGAAGGGTATAAGCCGATGAGAGTATTGTAAATGACCATATACCAATGGATCTTACGACGGGTATACAATGAAGACCAGTTGAGAGAAGAATACAGAGTACAGTGCATTAGTTTATATGTTTCATCAAATGAATTTTAATATTACACAAAGATAACTTTTACTTTTTCACATAAATTGGGCAGCTATTTTTCATTAATAAATGAAATCATCATTTAAGCACTGCATTTTGTATTTTCCCTGGTTATCTTTGTGTTGTATTAAACTTTATCTATATCCGTCATTTCAATTAGAAGTATGCTAATAAATAAATAAATACAAATGCTTTTTCTCAGCACTGTGAACCACTTACCAGTCACACCAGACACTGCATTTACCTGTATCTGTACTATTATTTGGTTTATGTATAATTTGTTATAAAACTGACTTTAAATGTAAAATATTATACTGAATATTTGATGGGTATTCTTTACTGAAAGATTTGCATCCATACTGCAACATTAGATAATCAACATTTAAAATTCAATATTTACTCATCAATGTCAATCTATTGCTTTTCATCTTGCTTTAGTCCAGAGTTGTAACTAAACGATGACTCAGAGATCAGATAATCACTGTCTTGTTTTAAAAATAAGTGCCCCATGGGGATTACCATCATGCCCATACACTGTCTGGACTGATCTCCATGGAGGTTTGCTGCTGCAGAGCGCGAGCTTACTGTAATTCCGTGCACACATACAATAGCATGTTCACGCGTGACGCAGTTATCTATTTTGAGGTGCAGTTTATAAATGCTGTTGCTGGTTATAAAACCCAGTGCAAAGTCACGTAACACAGCCCTGGAGACAGACAGACCAAGAGATGCACTTCTAAGCACAACATAAAGAGATGCACTGAGGGTATTTATTTATTTATTTATTTATTTGTGTGTCCACTTAATCTTCTTACTGAAGTTGTCCACATTAACACGCTTTGACGCAAGAGTGAAGCGGAAACTTGCTTAGTGTATGTGTGTATGGAGCCACTTGGTACTGGTTTGTACACCAGTGTTGTATCTTGCCCAAACACAAATTTTGTTCCAGGTGCTTGAATGATTTAATGTCCACACCTAACATCCGAACAAAGGCCCACTTATGCAGCACATGACTCAGAACCAAAGAAAATGTGCCTCACAACTTTATTCCTACTCATGGAACCAGAAAGTTCTCCTCAACATCAGGTACAGCAAGTGATCAACATAACTGCTAAACAGTTAATACCTATATATATTCTCTCTCTCTCTCTCTCTCTCTATATATATATATATATATATATACACTTTATATATACACTTTATATATAATTTATTAATTTTTTTGGTGTATATTCCTCATATTACTCCTTACATTTTGCTACCTATGCACTAAGATCCTCCCGCTGTTCTGGATGACTATTAAAGCTCAGGGTTTCGAGCATATCTCAGGTCCGGCGAAGTATAATGATTCCTGCAGTCCTTCTGCTTGGACGTTCTTGGCTAAACAGCGTGTTCATATACAGAGATGCCAAAAGTATTTAGATAAATGTGAAATTCATTGTTTACTAACATTCTAATTTTTTTAAATAATGACAATCAAGATAATGAGAGAATCATTCATTATTTTATGCACTAAAATGAAAATGAAAAAATTGATGAAAATTTTTTTTTTTAAAAACTTGCTGGGTCTGGCTGGGCATAGAGTCAGAAAGATGTCTGCAGTACCCTGGTGTCACTCAATCCATGGCTGTTTGATCGCTGCCTGAAGATCATGTACTTTGAACCGGATTTAGCAGTTCACTTGAGAATTCCCTAGTTTTAGCCGTTTCTGTGTGGAGGTGGACACCCCGGCTTCAGGGTAGTAAAAGTAAAACTCTTCGGTCTGATAAGAGGGAACTGATTATTAGTGACATCACTGTTTTGTGCACAGGGAAAACTAGAACACATGACATGTTGTCCTAATACTTACGACCACAACTGTACAATGTTTTTCCATCGCGGCTCAATATATGGTATGTTTGCCCTTTTGTAAAACAAATTTCCTCTTTTAAACAATCTATTGCCAGAAAGAGTTGTATTTCTATAAAATGTCATGCCACCAAATGTAGCCATCTGTTAAAACTTATTACTGTATGGTACAAGCACTTCCTTCTTAGAATCGCAATTAGCAAATCTGTCATTTTTACAGTGTGTCATACAAATTTTGAGTATTTGTTATTGACATTAGCTTTGTGTTCCTGGTGCAAATCAAGCAAGAGAAAACGTGGATTCCTGACTCGTCTTGATGGATTTAGGACATCTGGAATCAGTGGAAAATGACGGGAGCTGTTACCGTTTGAACATATTTAAAACAGATCACAATTTGTAGCAATTCTGCAGCTTCAGTCAGTTCTGATGTATGTCATCGATCAGCGATGCTTCTCAGCACTTCAGTCCCGGTTAATGAGTGGAGTTGCCGGGTAATTCATGCACTGCCACTCATCAGGCGTGTCAGTTTGCTTTCCCACCTACAGTACACTTTCTCCTTGCTTTTTTGTCGGAAGTGAAACGGGAGACCGTTGCAACCCTGAGTGAGTGCGAGACCGGATCTCTGTTTGTGTGCGAGACAGACTAAATGTTTTTCTTCATGTTCTGATTTGCGGTCAAGTTCAGAAAACCAAGTTGTTGTTTTTTTTAAACACATTTTGTGTTTTTTCAGTGTCAATCATCCACACAGCCAGACAATGACTTAGCAAACTGTCGGTAAACTTCTAGACAAAACTACTCTGGTATAGCCTGCGGGCTGTTTTTTTTTTTTTTTTTTTTTTTTTTTTTGTCCCCCCGCCCTCGCTACTTGTCTACTCCTTCACACTACAGTACTTCCATCCTCTCCCAGATCTTTATCTAATGGTGTAAATGTTGCTCTTTCCTCCCTTCAGTAGTGTTTCTGCTGTGTTGGACACTGGTCTGTTTACTAAGTTGTTTTTTGTTATTGTATTTTGCCAGGAGAAAAGTGGCAGGAGTTTTGTAAACACCGGATAGCAGGGCTGCTCATCGCTGTATCACTGTCCTCCCAATCCTGTTAATATTGGAGGGAATTTCCAACATTCATGTGTGGCAAAGTAATCACCCACACCCACTGGATCTTACCTTACCTAGGGCTAATATTCAACACACACACACACACACACACACACACACACACACACACAAACTGAGTGTACAAAGAGATGGTTTGTCTTACAATGTTACAATGCAGTCACAACCAAAGGACCCATATAAGGCTATACAATTGTGTGTGTGTGTGTGTGTGGGAATTATATACAGTAGATCAGAGTTATAACTCCAGTCAGGCAGAAAACCACTGGCTTTTGTGTTACACTGAAACCCAGCGTCTCTTCCCTGTTTCCGTGCCGGTTCCTCCCTCAACCTGTACGTGCTTGTCTTTGATCACAGCCCTGTTTAAACCCGTCTCATCAACATGAAAGCGAGTCCTGCTTTGTTTAAGAACTTTGCGAGCTCTAATTTATGCCCTGGGTAAAGGGTCTGATGCATAAACATGCACTGGAAAGCTCTTTTACTTTGTGCCGGGGTTATAAACCTCAGGCCACGTTACTATTTCTCACCCACCAACTGTTCTCTTGATGAATAATGAATATCGCTGAGGATTCGTGCTGTTCTCCTCTAACTGTATCACACAACAGCGTTCAGAGCAGTTCATTCAAAAATTAACTGTTTTCAATTGATAAAAATCATTATTATTAAAATTATATATATTTTTGATTATTAATTAATTATTTTATTTGTATCTTTGTATTTAAAATATAATTTATTTATATACTGTATATCTTTATGGACTGTACCAGGCATCATTAAATTTGAACTTGCACCATAAGGCCAAAAGTATGTGGACATCTCACCGTCACACCCATATGTGGTTCTATACCAAATTGCTCCAGGAAACATGGACTCACAGAATTGTCTAGAACTTCTCTTTCTAGAAAACCTGTTCCAATAAGACAATGCCCCTGTGCACAAAGCGAGCTCTGTTGATTTGGCAAAAATTTTATGTCTTACCAAGAACCCTGCCCTCAATCCCACTGAAAACCTCTGGAATGAACTGGATCAACGCTTGACCTCACTACTTATTTTGTGAATGAATGAGCACAAATCCAGACAGCCTCGCTTTCCTATCTAGTGGAAAAACTTCTCAGACAAAAATATTAGATAATTACAAAGGGGGGACTTTGAATCTGAATTGTGATGTTCAACAAGCACATATGGGTCTCATAGTCAGGTCTCTACACACGTTTATCATTTGAGGGTGAGTCAAGAATTATCCACACTCCAATTATACTGCAGTAAAACTTCTTCTGTTGACTGCAGCGTTTTCCGTTCAAAAGAAGAGCAGCATGGAATGATTCGTTTTTTGTAGTCCGAAGGTGCGTATCTGGTGCCAAAACAACTCACGGACGAGCATGAACAGAAGCGTTTGGATATCTGCAAAACAATATTTAGACTGATTTTCTAAGGAAGTTGAATGTTTCTTAAAGAGAATAATTACTGGTGATGAGCCATGGATTCATCACTACGAGCCTGAGAGTAAACGGTAGAGTATGAAGCAGAAACATTCTCAAACGCCGACCAAAAAAAAGTTCAAATTCTCATAGGCCAGTATGGGAACGTCAAAAGCTTCTGTCTAAAAAATATTTGTCTTTTTTAAAAAGTGAATTAAATTAAGTTCTCGAGCTAGAGTGTGGATAATTTTTGACGCAAGGCTGTTGCTGGAAAGAAATCTTATGTCGACCCTGGATAAATTTACGTACCCTACTTGAGCAGCGAAAGATGATTCAGAAATTAATTACATAAGATCCAGCGTGGTTTTTACTTCTATGTTCCAGATGTGTAGTGGAACTGTTCTGCATTCTTATCGTCTTCCCTTGCTAGGAAGAACATTATACAACACAGGCTATAATTTCAGCAAGGAGACCTAACATGTCCCCTAAGAGACCTAAGAATGTCCCCTACAAGGACGCATCCTTGCGGGCACATGGGGATCTACACAAACACATTAAGTGCCTTCAATCTCAGGTGCATTCGCTTGACTAGTTCTCTGATTATATGCTCATTTAATTTTTTTAATTTTTTAATTTTATAGAACTTTATTAATCCCAGAGGGAAATTGCTCAATTTTCACATATCCCAATTAGGAAACTGGGGTCAGAGTGCAGGGTCATCCAGCTTACGGAGCAGCGCCCCTGGAGCAGATAGGGTTAAGGGCCTTGCTCAAGGGCTCAACAGTGGCAACTTGGCGATGCTGGGGTTCGAACCCCCGACCTTCCGATCAGTAACCCAGTAACCCACAGCCTTAACCGACTGAGCCACCACTGCCCTAAAAATTTAGCTTCCTAGCCATCTGTATGATGACTGAAGCTTTGACATCATTTGTTCTTTGAGACGAAAATGTCTCCTCCTCTCCTCCTGTTACCCTTTGTCATGCTCTCGCGCGCGCTCTCTCTCTCTTTCCCTCTTTAAAAGGTAGTAAAGAGAGAAAGTTTGGTGGAAACTGGTTTAATACACTTACTGTCCTCAGGTTGTACCCTGACATTCTCACGCTCCTCACCACACACACACACACACACACACACACACACACACACACACACACACACACACACACACACACACACACACACACACACACACACACACACACACACATCAGCTCTGGGTGTGTGTTTGTGTGTGTGTGAGAGAGAGACTCTTGCAGAGACAGAGCATGTTTTGAATGACGGGAGCAATGCAAAGCCACACGCATTTAAAGACCTATACTATATGTAGCAGACAATGGACTCATTTCATACTGGATCATGTGTATCTGTGCTTGTACGCACGTGCATGTTAGAGAATTCTCCACGCAGACTGGCTTTCAGTACGTCTTCCTTCTGTCGTACTCAAACCAACAGATGTTTGTTTGTTTTTTTGTTTTTTTTTCCTGACACTCAACGTATATCAGGTCATCTGGTAATATAAATACACACAATTCAACATTTCACTAAGCGTGTATACAATAAGCAGACTTTCTACCGTTTGGTTGGGAGCATGCCGCTGTGATGAACATAAAGGTCAGTAGCCGATTTGTCTGTCTCGTCTGTATTCAGCAGACGGACATTTTTTCAGATGAAAGGTTGTGTACAGTTATGACTGATAGTAAACGATAGGGTTAGAGATAAGGCTAGGATTATATACACATACTACTCTGCCACATCTTTCCATGAGTTGTTACAGAAAATTTAGAGTGACAGGCGGTCACGAACGTAATAGATGATGATAATACCATAGTCATCCGAGACTGAACTCACAGGAAGCTAATTTTCCACACAAAAGAGACAGATGTTTATTGACCTGCACAAATCAGGTTATGGCTATGTATAGAAGATATATTTAATACTTGGACAACAATGAAACGTTTCATGTGTCTTCTACAGTTTGATATGTCTGAACGATATGATAAATGTATAAAAAAAAAGTAAGTAAAATATTGGATCCGCTTAGAGGGAACTATAATTTTTTTTTTTTTTTCTTTTCTTTTGTAGCTTCCAACCCTGATCCTTTAACAATCAGGGTTTTTTTTTTGTTTAGTTTTTTTCGTCTCACTTATAACCCTGAAAGTCCAGTCTGACCCGAGATGAAAACATGTTCCTCACTTTTAATTAGACCCTTGGTACATCCCCTGTCTCACCGGCCAGGCCAATTATAGCTAGACAGGTGTGTATGTGTAGGTCTGTTTATATCTCTTGGGATCAGCTGGAGCTTTGGAGGATGCTGGTGAACTCTTTTGTCTGCCATGTAAATGATCAGTTGTGGCGTTTAGATGTTATATTAACATCTTGCACTAAAACATTCAGGTCAAAAAGAGGTAGAGCAGTTATTTTTCAGCAATTGTCTAGCTGGCGTACTGCTTTTCTGTTTGTCTCATTTCTAGGCAGTAGACGTACAGCAGTGACCCGAAAACTCTCAAATCTCAAAGTGGAATCTAACTGCACTCCAACAGAACACATTTCTATTGAAGCAAAGTTCAACAGCTAAATGCTAAATACAAACAAATACCAAGTGACTACAATTTTATTTTCTTTTTTTTCTGGTAATACTTTCTCATATGCTACATCCTTTCATTGCTTATCAGCCACGGAGGAATGTGAGTGTTGGGGCCGGCTGTAAATGAACTCACAGAGGCAGTTAGACATGCTTTTATCTAACTCTTATAATTATGACCCAAAATACTGTACCAAAAGGCTCTTCTATTCTACAGGCACAGAATAAAACAACACATTATAGAAGAACTAGCATTTGAATATAGCAGCTCCAGAAGTTTTTTATTTTATAGCACGCGGCACTGAAACACCAGCCAGTGGTTTTAAACACTAATAAATGAGCTTTCGAAGACTTATTGATGTTAGGATGTTATTGGCTTGTTGGTTACGTTGTGACTTTTTGTGAATGTGTGGCCTAAAGCTTGCTATTTTTTTTACACATCTGTTTCAACTGCTTTTAAAGCCTTGTATCTTTTGGTTTTAATGGGCTTGTATATGTTAATTACACATGCATGGACCTACACACTGGCACTTTTTATGTGTTTGTGTAAATGTGAGTGAGTGAGACTCTGTCATTGTTTCATTCCTCTAAACAGTGTTATAATGAGGGATGGAGTAGGCGAGTGGGAGGGACAGTGAGGCGTTCTGGCTAAATTCTGTAATTAACACCCCTCACCATCTCTCACCCGCTTCAACAAGCCAAACAACCACATGAACTCACTTTTGCCTTGTTCATTATCAGCCCCACTCCACGTTGGTACATTCCATATACAGTAGGTGGGATAAACCGCTTTTTCTACAATGTACTAATAGAGTTCAGCTAGTTACTAAGCACTCATTCCAGTTCTGATTTAAATTGAAGTTGACTTGTGGGCTTGTTTCTGGACGTTAAGTCTCCAAATGAGTGCGCCTGTTCTTTTTGTTCTTTGAACTGGAATGAGTTAATGGTACAGAATCACTTCCTGCACGGAGGGAGGGATTAAATAAACGAATAACATGATTACAGCTTTGTGAGAGGCGGGTGGGGGAGACAAGACGTCTACCGAAGCTCAGGGAGAACGTGCTTTCCTGTGTGTACTTGTACGTGCGAGGTCACCGTTTAAACCACCAGAGGAATCGCAGGGACCCACCCGATACGATATTATCATGATACCCATGTGGTGAAAATATTTTTATTGCTATTCTATAAGTATTATGATTTTATAAATATCCCAGTTAAAAAAATTTTTGTTTACATTTTGTTGCAATTCTAAACAAACTTAGCAAATGATTTGCTCCTACCACACAGAATGCTGTGCAGCTTACTAATGTGTGAATAGTTTAGAGTGCATCACCTGTAGGATTATAGAAGAATGACCTCATTTTGCCACCTCAAATGGAAATATTTACACAGTAAATATTAAAAAATATGATGTATATTTATGTATCGACACAATGACTCCAATGACTCCAAAAAGACATTTAAACATCTATAGTTAATTACTAATAATAGCAGGTCTGTTAAAATTAACAGTGGTGCTTATGGCCTGATCCACCCTGATGCCCCACTTCTGGTTGGAGACCATTGCTCCAGCATGATGTGTAAAGATACATGTGCCTGCTCCGGATGATTCCAATTACAGACCATGAAAATGGCTTTGTTGTGCATTTGATGCACATAATTTTGCTGTGATGGCTTATGACTGCATTTCTTTCAACAGTTTTACAGTTGGTAACCTTAACAAAATGGACTGTTGACCTTAGAGTACGCAGGAATAGATGGTTTATTTATGGTTGGATTATCTGGTGTAACCAAAATGAGGATAGTTTCCCTTTCAGAGCTTCTTCCTCATATTGACTCTGTATTGATTTTTTTTCTTGCCAGCATCGCCCCTGGTTTGCTGATTAGGAAACAAATAAGTGACTTTTTTTTTTTTTAATTGTGTGATTTTAATAACTGGACGTGGTTTCTTTTCACTTCTGAATTACTCAGAGTAACTTGTAACACCTACCAACAGAGTAATGGGCCACAAACGTAGTGAACCACCAACACATTACAAATCTGAAGCTTTTAATGTAAAAACCCCCAAACACATACCACAAGCAGAACAAATCAATCCAACTATAATAGCAATTACATTTGCATGGCTGTTATGTTTGTAGGAAACGTATTACTTTTGCGGGATTATTGCATTAAAAGCTTCAGATTTGTATTACTTTTGTGGTTTATTACGTTCACGGGCTGTTATTACTTTGGCAGGTATTACACTTTCCTTCCTTGATTTCTCCGCTCATTTTCCCATCCCAAGCTTAATTCTAGTTCAACACAGGATGCTGGTCTGACTGTGGCTCACTGCTTTTGCCTTTGGACTTAACCTCGCGCATCAGAATATTGGTTTATTGCTGTCATTGAAAGTGACAACTGTGCAAGACGTCTGCGAAATGAGGCTTGACCCGTGTCTGAGTTATGGGCAACCATGCAGAAAAGCGGAAAGGAGACCGTCACACAGAGAAGCCTCTCTTTCCCATTGCTCCGGAACTTCTGTCAGAGAGACCCACCGCATTCCAGCTGTTAGGATTGATCTCGCATTACAGTGTACATTACTGTCTCTCTCTCTCTCTCGTTCACTCTGTTTGTGGTCTCGTACCCATCACCCCTCCCGCTAGTGCCACGCACCTAACACACCTTCTTTACTAGCTTTCTTCGCATCACTTCCCTTCTTTACCCAAAGCAAAGCTTTAATATGCATTTGTCACTAGTACAGGTTAGCGTGCTGGGCCCTATCGTGTTGATTTATCACGTCTTCAGCTCCAAACAAGAGGTCATTAATCAAAACGCTTTGGCAGAGGCTTGAACTCTCGAGCGCTTTAGGAACTAAGAATAATGTCGGCCAGTTTATCTACAGCAAAACAACATTGCTTTAGAGGAAGTAATAGATTTAGGCACAGATATGACTCCTGGCCAATAAGAGACTGATAACAGTGGCAAGTGGTGCTTGAGGTTTTTTTCTTTTTCCACTGGTTCATGCTGAATGAACTTTTGGTTGTTTGCCAGATTGGCCTGTGTAACAAAACATAGCATTCTTTCACATGCTTGCGCACACACACATACACCGTCACATGCGGAGGTTAACATCTAGTTATATAATGATATAGCAGTATTTCTGAGGTATTTTTAAGAAATTATTTATTTGCACGTATCTTCAGACACACTGAAAGAACGCTGAAAGGTCTTGGTTTGAAAAGAGTCTGTGCGCGCGCACACACACACACACACACACACACACACACACACACACACACACACACACACACACACACACACACACACACACACTGTTCTTTCCTTTTCTCTTTCACATTCATTCAGCTTCACTTAAGCCTGTATATACACACACACACACACACACACACACACACACACACACACACACACAATGCTCTGTGTACGTCAGCACTATTTAATTCCATTCCATGCTGATGAGAAAGGAGGTGTGTGTGGCTGGGGAGAGATTGTGGGGGGTTGGTGGTAACTAAGAGAGAGGACTTCACTAATTCCCAATTTTCTCAAGTTTGCACAAAGCAGAGATATTAAAGATTCAATCACAGTACTATGTGGATTTCAATGTATAATGCTGAGTTAATACAGAAGTTAAAGAAAGTTGCTATAAAGAAGTTGCTACCGTCATTATAATCTCACACTGGTCTATTTTGTCTCTCAGGTTGAGTCCAAACTCCGGAAGGATGTTTCTTTGAGTGAATGAGAGTGTGTTTATCTTTGTGGGTGTGCCTGTGTGTGTGCATGTGTGTGTGTGACACACCATACAGCTGACCTGTCAAGAGGGGACATGCCCCTTTAACAGACAATTACCAAACAAATGGTGAGGTGATAACCAACTGTTTACTCTCTCTCTCTCTCTCTCTCTCTCTCTCTCTGTCCCCCTCAGTTCACTCTGAGGTTCACTCCGATTATTTCTCCATTTGGTCAAAACAGACTGGAGCTATTTTTAGACACTTTAACTTTGCCATTTATTGTTCTGATTTGGAATGGTAACAGAGCTGGTTCTTTTTTCCTGGCTGTGATTCGTTTCATTGGATGTATACTTATTTTAGTTTCCCTGCCTCTCACATTTTTCAGAGTGGTCACCATGCTGCCCCGGATGGTGCGTGTGTTGCATGTTCTTCTCCCTGTCTTGGCGTTTTGCGCAGTCTCTCAGATCTCCCTTTCGTCAGGTCATTATCCAGTGTTCCTGCGCAATGACACACAATTCGAGCATCTGGCTCTTCACCCCGAACCGGACCTGGGGCGCGTCTACGTGGGTGCTCGTGATCGCCTGTTCCGGCTATCTTCGGACCTGCAGCTGGAGGAGGAGGTGAAAACCGGGCCTGTGACGGACAGCCGGGATTGTCTGCCTCCTATCAGTGAGACCAGTTGCCCCCAGGCGCAAAAAACCAGCAACCACAACAAGCTGCTACTCATCGACCCTTACAGCAAGGTGCTGATCAGTTGTGGCAGTGTGCACCAGGGCACGTGTCAGAAGCGAGATTTGGACGCTGTGGCCACGGTGCTCTTTTCTGCCCAGAAGCCAGTGGACACGCAGTATGTGGCGGCCAATGAACCCAAGGTTTCCACTGTGGGCCTGGTGGTGCCCCCGCATGGCCATAGGCAAGCAGTGCTGTATGTGGGACGCGGCTACACCAGCAGCCAGCCGCCCATCTCTACCCGCAACCTTGACACAGAACCCATCTTCTCATACGAAGAAACGGCCAAGCTAACTGTGGTGGGACGGCTTTCGGAATATGACCATCACTTTGTGACATCCTTCACACACAATTCACATGTCTACTTTCTGTTCTACCGCCGTGATTTGAAGTCACAGCGCGACTACCGCACGTATGTGTCTCGTGTGTGTCTGGATGATATGTCCTACTATTCATATGTGGAAGTTCCACTAAGCTGCCGCTCAGCAGCCGGGAAGAGCTACAACCTGCTGCAGGCCGCTCGACTGGGACTCCCCAGGCGTGGAGAAACTAGAGGGATAGACGACGAGCTTCTGCTGGGGGTTTTCTCCAGGCGTTCTGCTTCATCCAGCAAGCCCAGCAATGAGTCGGCTCTGTGTATGTTCTCCCTGAAGGAGCTGGATAAACGCATCGACAACACTCGAGATCTCTGTTACACCTATATGGGCCGTCAAGAAGGACAGGAGGCCGCCTATATAGAGTACGAGGTGAAATCAGTCTGCGCCAGTTTGCCACTGGTGAGTATTAAACTCACTTTAGAGAATAATATATATGATGTATATACACATTTGCAGTCAGAAGTTTACTTGCATTCATCATTAGCATGGATGTAAATTTATTTTAATCAATGAATTATTTTTAACGCATCTTTTTCTGTGGCAGAATGATTGTACAATATATTTATTTATTATTATTTAAAAAAACACGAGAATTTGGTAAACAAGTTTTAATTTATTTACTTTAAAATTTATCTGAGGCAGAATTCTGCCTGGATATTTGACCTCTCGTCTTGAGGATTATAAATTCAGTTAGAATTGATTCTCTAGAAACTTACAAGAGAAAAAAACCCTGCTTTATCCATTCTACAACCAGCTTTAATTTATGTAGTTTGTCGATTAAGTATTTATTTATTTATTTTTTGAGATGATAAAAAAAATTGGCAAACATCCGCTTAATAAGATCATTTGTTCCTTTACAAAATATTACAAACTGTTACATTTTAATAGTTACACATTACAGTTTAAATCACAATCTGTGTCAAAATAAATGTGATTTTTTTTTCCCTTATGAAATTGTGTAGCTGTAGCCCAACTTTATTCCATCATTTTATTATTCCTTTTATTCCATCTTTATAAAGATGTCATTCCCAATTCCATGTATTTTAAATTCCACTGAAATACACCCAAAATTTTAGAATGATCTTCCTTTTAAACATTTTGCTGTTTGGCTGGTTTAAACCAAACATGTTTCATTTATTTGCTCACTTTTCTAGATCAAGAGCTAGTAATTTTACATCCCCACTCCATAGAGCCTCCATGCAATAAGTAGAGTGGATAATGAAATGTAATGAAATGACTCCTTTTTAAAAATGTTATTTATTTATTTATTTATTTATTTATTTGCTGGAACGTACTGTAGCAGCCGTGGTTAATAATTTAATGTGTGCGCACAACTGACAACAAGAAGCACACTTGCTGTATGGAGCACAGTTTATCAAAGGGATAGCATTCAAAATTAATAACTAGATAGACTGTAGTTATCATTATTAATGTCTTCATAATGCACCGGAGCTACTGCTGTAAATAACCTTATATCGATGTAATGGAGAATAAGGAAGAATAATGTGTGACATTAAGTGTAAAGCAGGTACCTATTCTGTAACCGTAGTCATTATTTTAATGTGTTGAGATAACAACAAATAAATCTGAATGACCTTTTAAAAACCTTTTTTGACTTGTCTACAACATAAATTCCAACATTACCCTTTCATATAATGATGATATTGGATGAATATCATTCAGGTATTCTTTGCATGCATTTTTCCCCCTTTCTTTCTGTTCATGTCAATTTCTAAGCACCAGTGATTAGACGTATTAGCTTCCAAAAATTCCATCCTCTTGTTAATGCGATCGAATGTTAAAGCCCTTTTCAGCACAAACGGTATGCACACAGTAAGACGTAGTCAAATTAAGTAATGAATCCACTAGTTCTTAGTGCTAAAGTAATTACACTGAGGTGAAGTGGATTAGATTGGATGTGTTTTACAGCTTGCTTTACAGTCCCTTCATCGCTTGGGGGATTTCTGTGTGTGTTGGTTGTGTGGGTGTATAGAGGGTGTGGAGACAGATGGGGCTGATTTTAACTGAGTAGTAAGTATTGATCCTCCATATAGTTAAGGATCCCCGATAAAGGTCATTCTACATGAGTCGACTCCTGATCTCCCAGCACGCCTTGCACTATAGCTCGGGGCGGAGAGAGCTGACTGGGTGTGTGGCTGATGTTTAAATAGAGCTTCATAGAATCGATATTGAAAAATATCTTTATTCTGTGTGATGGAGACATCGATGCTCCAAATGTGGTGACTAGGTCAGCGACCACTAGCTCCATCTTCATGAAATGAGACTATGTATTTAAAAAAGAATATTATGTGAGAGAGATACAGGAACAATGATTAATGCATTAATTTTTTTTTAATGCATTTTATTCTGAACTCACATCGATTTTAATATAAAAGTGCAAAATCACTGTTGTTTATCTGTTGTCTTTTCAGAGTAACAGAATCAGGTTAGGCCCCAAGGCCTTTGGTAGAGCGTAAAACCAGAAACAAATCTCTTTTAGAGCCTTTGAACGTCAAGCCTGCCATAGCTGTGGCTTTATCCTCTCGCCTGGGTGGTGTCGCAGGAAAGCATGAGAAAGCACAAGTGATAACAGCGAAAAGGATTTTTTTTTTTTTAAGATAATTTTAGTATCCTGGGTTATTGTTTGTATTTATTAGCTTATGTAAATAAATAACCATATTGTGATTATACCTAGGATAGTGCACAATTGACTGTTGTTATAGATAAAGGATTTTGGAGTCCATCAACCACATGATTTTGGGTGATTAAAAAAAAATAGCTTATTTGTATTTTTAAAATTTAACATTTTATTATTTGTGTGACCACAGACCACTCTAGAAGCTTACCCATGTGGTTCTGACCACACTCCGAGCCCGATGGCCAGCCGTGTGCCGGTGGAGGCCGAGCCGATCTTGGACAGTCCATTTGCTCGTCTAACTGCAGTCGCAGTCAGCGTGAAAGCAAATTACACCATTGCTTTTCTGGGAGACTCTAATGGATATTTAAAGAAGGTAACAGTATTTTTTTTTCCATATTTATTATGAATTGCTCCCATGATCTGAGCTATGTTAAAATTTATTTAATTAAGAAATATTCAAATATTTCTTTAGATTTTTGTTGAAGTTGCTTTTGAAGAAGCCTATACAGGTCATTCTCAAAAAATTAGCATATTGTGATAAAGTTCATTATTTTCTGTAATGTACTGATAAACATTAGACTTTCATATATTTTAGATTCATTACACACACCTTTTTTACGCCTTTTTTAGTTCAAGCCTTTTATTGTTTTAATATTGATGATTGTGGCATACAGCTCATGAAAACCCAAAATCCCTATCTCAAAAAATTAGCACATCATGAAAAGGTTCTCTAAACGAGCTATTAACCTAATCATCTGAATCAACTAATTAACTCTAAACACCTGCAAAAGATTCCTGAGGCTTTTAAAAACTCCCAGCCTGGTTCATTACTCAAAACCGCAATCATGGGTAAGACTGCCGACCTGACTGCTGTCCAGAAGGCCATCATTGACACCCTCAAGCAAGAGGGTGAGACACAGAAAGAAATTTCTGAACGAATAGGCTGTTCCCAGAGTGCTGTATCAAGGCACCTCAGTGGGAAGTCTGTGGGAAGGAAAAAGTGTGGCAGAAAACGCTGCACAACGAGAAGAGGTGACCGGGCCCTGAGGAAGATTGTGGAGAAGGACCGATTCCAGACCTTGGGGGACCTGCGGAAGCAGTGGACTGAGTCCGGAGTAGAAACATCCAGAGCCACCGTGTACAGGCGTGTGCAGGAAATGGGATACAGGTTGCAAATTTTGCATGTCATTCGGAAATCAAGGTGCCAGAGTCTGGAGGAAGACTGGGAAGAGGGAAATGCCAAAATGCCTGAAGTCCAGTGTCAAGTACCCACAGTCAGTGATGGTCTGGGGTGCCATGTCAGCTGCTGGAGTTGGTCCACTGTGTTTTATCAAGGGCAGGGTCAATGCAGCTAGCTATCAGGAGATTTTGGAGAACTTCATGCTTCCATCTGCTGAAAAGCTTTATGGAGATGAAGATTTCATTTTTCAGCACGACCTGGCGCCTGCTCACAGTGCCAAAACCACTGGTAAATGGTTTACTGACCATGGTATTACTGTGCTCAATTGGCCTGCCAACTCTCCTGACCTGAACCCCATAGAGAATCTGTGGGATATTGTGAAGAGAAAGTTGAGAGACACAAGACACAAGAATCTGCAAAAGGATTCCCGACCAAGTATTGAGTGCATAACTGAACATAATTATTTGAAGGTTGACTTTTTTTGTATTAAAAACACTTTTCTTTTATTGGTCGGATGAAATATGCAAATTTTTTTAGATGTATGCCACAATCATCAATATTAAAACAATAAAAAACAGGCTTGTGTGTAATGAATCTAAAATATATGAAAGTCTAATGTTTATCAGTACATTACAGAAAATAATGAACTTTATCACAATATGCTAATTTTTTGAGAAGGACCTATAGTCATAGTAGGTGAAAAAAGTATGTCCATATCTCTTGCTATCTTTTTTGATCTAGAAATCTTAGTATCTACAATGTAAGATTGCTTTCCATTGTGGACATTCCTTTAAAGGTTCTAACTTTTACTATTTCTTTAGGAAGTAAAAAAATAAGTCTTCTAGCTCATCCAGAGTGTGTGTCTGTGTTAATCCAGCTGAAATACCCCTGCATTTTTCTTTTCTTTTAAACTACATTTCACTTCTCCTCAGAGCAGGCCTTTTTAACTGTCTATGTAAACTTTTGAGCCACACCCCTACAGAGAACTGTAGAGCTGAGCAACACGCCAGGGTAGAGTTTCCCTAATGTAAACTTACATTAGGAGGAATCTACAATATTTGGCATATTTTTTGCACACAAACACCTGGAGACCCATCTGAATGTGTAAAAACGTATAGATTATGCTTTCTTTGGTATCCACTTGCATGCAGTATTACCCGTGTTAAATCAAAATTGCTTTTAGTCTCTGCTATTGTTACTGATGGCAGTAGTGAGATATGATTGTAGTGAAACTAATCTTCAGCAGCAATACACATGACTGACAGGGTAAATCTTGACAGGATGATTTTCTCACACACACACACAAAAAAAATTAAACCTGTTGCATGCTCATGTGTAGAATGTTAAAATCTCCCATTTGGCCTCCTATTTTGAAGATTTGCCATGGAAGCTTGTTGAAATGTTACCATGAGACACTAAGAGCATTGTTAAAGGAAAGTGAAAGAGCGAAACAGTGATGTGTGCTTTTTCTTTAACACATGAAGGAATTCTTCAAAATGATAAAAATAGCAACTATGGTACAAAAATATAAAAATCTTCCATACCACAGTGTCTATAGAACTTTCACTAAATTCGCTTGTTTTCAGCCAGCAGATGAATAGTAATGTAAATAAAAGAGTGTAGTGTGTGTATGACTAGCCTTTTTGTAGCATGAATGTAGTACAGATGTCACTTGCAAGGCTTGCTAAAGACATGGGGTGCACAATATTTCTTTGTCTCTGGATTCTATTAAAGCTGTGTAATGGCACAGATGTGAATAGTGATGCTCACGCTGTGTGTTCGTGTGAGTATGAACAGGAATGTCTTCTGGTGCAAGAGAACCTTGAGCCACAAACCCCCTGTTTCATATACATACACACAGAGCTGAATCTGATTATTATTACATTGGGGGAAATGCAATAGCTTTTCATTAACTTCACTCTAAAGTAGTGAGTCTATTCTAACCTCAAGGACATCAAAAAACAACCATATACTAGGTATGTAACGGTATCAAAACTTCACAGTACGGTAATACCTCGGTATGAATGGCACGGTACGGTGTTTATTGAATCATTTACAGGAAAAACAAAACTATTAAAGAGAGTCGAAAAAAGTGCCAGAAGTGTTTATTAAACAGTTTACATGAACACTGAACATATCAATAGCATACAAATTAGCCATCTATCTGTAAACTTTGAAACAGAAACTTCAATTTTTCAATTTTAATAACAAAAAATTATTAAACCATGTAAAAAAATAAAGTTTCAATTTAGTATTCTTGAAAACTCATAAAAAATAAAAATAGCAGCCTACTTATTGCAGCTGGCCCATGTGCTGAAGGAGTATTTGAGACACTAACTCATTCACTCACTTATTCACACAGAGACAGGATTTTTTTTTCCTTTCTCGTTTCTTTTCAGAGAGAAACCGAAATGACTCGATAAAACTATGGGTCTTCTGAGAAAAGTTTGCTCAGGCGAATGGAGCGAACGGGAGGTAGCGGGAAATACAATTCCCATCAGCCCAGGCGTGACCATCATCCTTTGCGGTCTGTTGTCGCTACAGATTCAGTAATGCGGAAATGGCGGGTGCTGCTATTAGTGGCGAAGGAAAAGAGATGGAAAGAGTAATTAATCATTACGGAGTAAGCGGGTTTTAAATCGGATGTACGCATTAGCGGATCTGTAGTGACAACAGACCGCAAAGGATGATGGCCACGCCTGGGCTGATGGGAATTGTAGTTCCCGCTACCTCCCGTTCGCTCCATTCAAACTTTTCTCAGAAGACCTATAGTTTTACCGTCATGCGACCACGGTATTATCGAAATAAATTATTGCGGTACGACGGTATTTACAATACCGTTACATCCCTATCATATACCCATTCTGAAATGTTCTGAAATTAGTTCGGAAGCAATAAAACTCACTATTTGGTAACGTATACATTATGCTTTCTTTGATTTGATCACTCTGCACTTTTCTCTGTTGGTTCAGTCTCTTGTTGTCATTTGTTTATACAGACATGTATATCTGTGCTTACAGGTGTATTTGGGTCCTAATGATGAGGTGGAAGAATATGCCACCATTCTCATTCAGTCAAACACAGCAATCAGCAGTGAGCTGAGCCTGGACCAGGCAGAGGAGCATCTGTACATCATGACCAGCACTATGGTAACATCATTTTAGATGGCTCAAGTAAACTTTTATTTAAAAGTTATTTTATGACCAAGTTGAACCTAAGCTACTCAGTATAACCTGATACCTGAGTGTTGGTTTATTGGACATCCAGACTCAACATTTAATATATAATTTTACATGCAACAGGAAATTAGTTGTGCTCATACAGACCATAATCTCTCATACACTCAGAAGATAAATATTAGCCATGCAAACACTTGATCTGATAATTTTCTTTCTTGTCAGAATAAATCTATTCTCCCTGCTTAGGTTTGCCCCCACATATGGGTAACATTAGGTGACCTCGAGGAATATTTAGTTTCCGTTCCTGATCGGTAAACTCTGTAGGAACAACTCTCTCCCACTGGGTCTCTGGTTGAGTTTTCATACGTAGTAAAGCAGCTAACCAATCATGGAAGAGAGTGAATTCTCGTAACCAGTCATAATGCAGAAGTCGAGATTTATCAGGAAAGAAGGGAATCTTAACTTAACTTCAAAGTTGGAGAAAAGAACTTCCTCTGTTCTGTTATGAAAAATATATAAGATTAAAAAAAAAGTTGTATTTTGATTAAATGCTTTGTTGATCTTGTTGGATCAGCATCGATGTAAACAGTTTAGTTGGAATCTCTCATCAGAATGATTTGAGTTGGACTGAAGAAATTTTGTCTGCTTTTAATCAACACTGGTTCCTGCATTCTGGTTTTGAAAGAACCTTGCAATTCACATTATACTGTACTTCTATAGGATACACGAGAAGTCAGGTTTGGACATCCTATTTTCATTGACTAGGTGGGAGCTGGGAAACAGTGTATTAGAAACACAGCATTAAAGTGGTCTTTAAAATGTTCATTGTCAAAATGACTGTTATTCATCTCGGACATAATGACTCTTATCCATCTGGGACAAAAAAACAAACTCTGACTAGACTCAAAGCTATTTATCTCTAAATACTGATTTGTGAGGAATTTTATAGTCTCTTTCAACTCACTAAAGTTCAGAGCAAACAAACAGGATTTTGGATGTCAAATTAAAAGCAGTTAGCTGTATGACGGATTACTTCTGGACGATTTGACCTCAAATCAATATCATGATTAACTGAACATTTTACCTCAATTATGATTAATGAACACATTATTTACTTTTTGTTTTTTTGCCCTCATAGTTCACTGACAAGGTTTGTACACAAATATGCATTAACAATTAAATCTGCAATATTTTTTCTTTAATGAGAGAGTTCTCTTCCATGTTCCAAAGTTCACATGACTATACAATGCAGTGCATGATTTAATGATTAAAAAGAAATAATTAACATGGGCAAGACTACGTTGACTTTAGAAGTTCTGTATATCAGTTTCAATTAATTTGCGATTCATTTCCCATCCCTATGATGGATATATCCAAAACTTCTAATAATTAAAATAAAGGCAAATGGAACACCACATGTTCTGGACCAGAAGGCTGCCAACAGCACCAGACAAATAGGAATATTTTGCAGTAGATTTGTATAATACAAATATTGCCATACAATACAAAGTGGATAATTTCATTTTTGGACATGGATGCAAGAAAACATGTGGATCATTTGTAGTCATGCTCATTTACAACCCATTCATGCATTATTTATGTTTTCAGATGAGGTGGAAAACGTTTATAGACAAACTCTATAAAGCACTTGCATGTTATAATAATGAGCTACTGCTGTTGTTATTCTAATATTATTTCAAATGATATGTGAAACATAGGCGAGCACATGCTTGTACTGTATGTGAATGAGTGAATGGTATGACTATGGAATGGTGCAAATTTTTTTTTAATTCCTTTCATTTTTGTGAAGCTGCTTTGAGACAATGACCATTGTTAAAAATGCTATATAAATGAAATAAAATTTAATTTAATTGAATATTTCTGGACTAAAAATTTGACTTGACGTGTTATTAACCTGTATGTTGTGTGTGTTTGTGTATATAGCTGCAGAAAAGACCTGTTGCGGAATGTCACCTGCACCGGGACTGTCAGTCTTGTCTTTCAGCTCGAGACCCTTACTGCGGCTGGTGTGTACTGGACGGGAGGTGAGATTGTGTACACACACACACACACACACACACACACACACTCAAGCACAAATACACAAAGACCCGGGCACTAATGGGCCTATGTGCAAAAATGTCTTGAAAAGTATGAATTAGACCAAGTGCTTAATTTGGTGGTCTCTGACTTCAAAGCATTTGTGCATTTACAGAAAACAAGATGCTGTTACTGTACATGCAGAGAGGATTTCTTCCTTTAGTGCAGAGATTGGCCTGGGCTGATTCTGATAGATTACTAACATGATACCACAAAAAAAGATGAGCATTGCTAGATCTAAAATCATTAGTTTCAAGCCCATTTTGGGTCTGAAATAAAAAGATAAATATTCTATCATGACAAATACTTATGGATGGAGACGATTTTGTAGATCTATGGTTATGTAAATGTTATGAGTCCTACTAGCTCACCATTCAGTAAGACTGGTGGAAAAGTCAAACTGTGTTTTTTATAATGGTGGGTCTTTAACAACGCAAAAGGTCATATTAGCATGTGTCTGCAACTACCTAATCATAAGTAGACAGTCAAGATGAATAGTAATTCACACCTGGTATTGTTGTTTTTAGTTATATAGAAATGATCAGATAAGGAATACTACACTAATTAAAAAAATAACCTCTGCTGTGGGATTTGTCTTTAGTTCTGGTGTATTTCAGTCCAAGATAAAATGTTGGCTTAGGCTTTGGGGCCAGAAGGTTATAAGTTCACTTTAAATGAAAGATATGATAAAACGTATAGTTAAACAAAATAAAAGTCAATCACACTACTTGTCTGTCATTATATTTGTATACAGTGGAACCTCGGATTACGAGTAACGCGGTTTACGAGTGTTCCGCAAGACAAGCAAAATTTTAAAATACATTTTGACTTAAAAACGAGCGTTGTCTTGGTTTACGAGCACCGAGTATCATGTATCACGCATGCGCTTCTTGTTTTGACGCCGATCATCACAACTGAGCCAACGGTTTTTCTCTCTCTTGCGCTGCAGAATTGTGGATAATCATCTCCCCTGCTGGGTCTTAGTGCTTGTCTCTTACTGATATAATCAACATCAGTGCACACGTGTACTGTTTACTATAACACAGTGACCATGTGTGTGTGTAAAACATATTTTATTTTGTGTTCGGAAGCACGTGTGTACACCGTGTGTACTGTTTCTTATAACACACATGTGTGTGTGTGCGCGAGTAAAGCAAAAGAAATTCTCAATACAAAAATCAATTTTCTTCCTCAGCTAATAGCGGTGTGTGTGTGTGTGTGTCTGTGCGCGAGCATAATTTGACACTGTGTTTCTGAAGGGGGATTCTCACACACAGCCGGCAAACACACACACACACACACACACACACACACACACACACACACACACACACGCACGTGCGAGACACACACACTCTGCTCTCCGAAGAAACTCAGCTCAGAGGTAAAATGTGGGTTCATTTGTTTGTTTGTTTTACTTTACAGCAGTGATTCTGTTAGTTTGCTCTCACACGAGTGTCATTAGCGATGTTTGTTGCTATTGTTCAGATAAAAAAAGTGTAGCGGAAGAGAGATGTTGATTTATGACTGCTGTTTACGGAAGTGTAGTCCAGTGCGGGAGATGCATTGTGGGTAATGCAATCCGGTGTGTGTGAATGCAAGATGTAAGCTAGGATATAGAGCCTGAGTTTTTTTCTTCAGTAGTTTTTTCAGTTGGATTTAAGTGCAGGATCCACCCGAAAGTTTGTACTATAGCCCGACAATGCAGCAAATAAAAGAACAGGCATCGAGTAGTTTGTCCATCTCATCATTACACGAGCATGAATTAACGGGCTGTTACACTGTAGCGAGCAACATTAAAATAAAGTGGAGAAGCTTTAATAATTTAGGAGAGAACAACAGTCTTTCTGTTAATGTGTGTTTCATTCAGACGAAAGGAGAAAGTTTTACTGTGTAAGATGAGAATGGGGAGACAGGAGGGGCTGAAAGCAAGAGTCTCCCCTTACTCTAGCCTCTCACACACACACACACACACACACACACACACACACACACACACACACACACACACACACACACACACACACACAGCGCCTGTACGCACAAACAGAAACACTTCTGTCGGGATTTATTTTGTACTTTTTTGAAAGGTAAAGTGCAGGTTAATTTGTTTTATTTTTACTTTATATTTTGTATTAATTATTTTTATGTATTCATTTTTTTGGCCTGTAGAACGAATAATTTGAGTTTCCATTATTGCCTATGGGAAAATAAAATTTAGTTTATGAGTGTTTTGGAATACGAGCCCACTTCCGGAACGAATTATGCTCGTAATCCGAGGTTCCACTATATATGATATCTCTCTCTCTCTCTCTCTCTCTCTCTCTCTCTCTCTGTGTGTTTCAGGTGTGGTCAGCGTGCCGAATGTACACGTGGGGATCAGGCCAATCAGTGGCTGTGGAGTTTTGATATGGAGCAGCACTGTCTGACCGTGCAAACCATCACACCATCAAACATCAGTAAAGAAGAGAGCAGGACAGTATGTGCCTCACACACATGCCACTCCTCTCTATTTCTGGGTGCTGTCTGTCTAATAATACTCCCTGATATCGCTGTGCACATGTAGGAGCGTATGTATCCTTGTGCATGCAGTTCAGTTAGGCCTGGAATCTTGGCAGTGTAAAAATATGCTTGTTATTTTTGTCACAGTGAGAAATGGATGGCTAATGAGGAAATGCATATCAGTGTAACGAGGAAGAATAACATTAATCATGAGTTTGAATTAATAGCTCACATAGTTCTTAAAAAAATGAGAGGAGGTCGATACACAGAAGGAAACAACAGGGATGAGATATACTGTAGCAATATTGGCGATATAAGGCAATGTTCTGTGTACATCTGTGCATTTATTGCAGTTCTTTAATGTTCATGTAATGCTGTTGTAACAGAAATGAAAAGTCTAAATATTTTCGGCACTTTTTTATGCTTCTCTTATTCTTAAGTATAAGCCATTTGCTTCACACCACTGCAGCTTTGTTCCACTTCAGTTTAGACACACTGAATGAAATCATGATATTGTTTGATCATTATAACTCCGGGTACGGCACAGGACCCATCTTTGTGATGGCAACCTGTGAAAGGAACAGTGGCATGCTCCTAACTGAATAGAATAATTGATCGCCACTATGCCAATTCTATTTTTTGTTAAAAACATTGGTTCTGACGTTCCTTGTAGTCTATATGTAGATGATATCTGCATTTGCTACAGAACCAAGAATATGATAACTATTAAGCGGAAAATCCAACAAAAGATAAATAATCAACAATCAACAATCTTGGTCAATGCAGAATGGCTTCAAGTTCTCACAGACAAAAACCGTCTGCATGCATTTTTGTCAGCTTCGGTCACTGCATAATGAACCAGAGTTGTTTATGGACAGAGCCCCTATTAAAGGCGTTAAAGAGACTAAATTTCTTGGCGTCACCCTTGACAGCAAACTATCTTTTATTCCACACATTAAACTTCTTAAAAAGAAATGTTTCAAAGCCATAAATATTTTAAAGGTTTTATCCAAAACCAGATGGGGAGCAGACAATTCATCTTTATTCATAAATATAATAATAATAAACTTTGATTCAATCAAGACTGGATTATGGTAGTATAATTTATGGTTCAGCCAGGAAATCATATATACGCCTTCTGGACACTGTACATCACCAAGGCATACGACTGGCATTAGGAGCCTACAGAACATCACCAATCCAAAGTCTATATGTCGAAGCTAATGAACCCTCTGTGTAAAACAGACGATTAAAATTGCGACTACAATATACTGTATAATCACACCGACAACAAATGAGGAAAATCCAGTATATCCGGCAGTCTTCACAAATCAACATTCAACAATCTATCAACAGAAAGCAAACTATATCTGCCCGCTTGGTTTACATATTAAAACACATTTAGAGAACCTGAAAGTTGACTTGAACGTCTTAGAACAGACACATTTGTGCAGAATTGCTCCATGGAATCTCAACAAGTCTAACATTTATCTGGATCTAGGAAAAAAACAGAAGTCTAAAACCCACCAGCAGTTTCTGGACATTTTCGAGGAAAATTACCACAGCATACCCCAGTATACACGGATGTATCAAAATCAGGAAATAAAGTGACCGCAGCCTTTGCAACAAATCTACTACAGCATCCCAGACCAAAGTAAAATTTTTACTGCAGAAGCAAATGCTCTGCTTATGGCTTTGAAATTCATTGTTCAGTTCCAATTTTCTCCCCAATTTAGTCGTGGTCAATTCCTCCCCGTCGCTAGGGGGGGCTCCCACATTAAGGCTCCCACTACCACTCAACTAGGAGGGTCGAAGACTATCACGTGTTTCCTCCGAACCGCGTGACGTCAGCCGACCGCAACTTTTCGAACTGCTTGTTCACGCACCATTAGGTGCAGAGTAAAACACTTGGAGGAAAGCGCTAGCTGCTCCTGCCGCGTGCGCGAGCTCACAGACGCCCCTGATTGGCTGTAGAGCCGTGATTAATGTGGGAGCGCAAGTACCTCTCATCCCCCCCTGAGAGAGCTCGGCCAATCAGGTCTCTCTGTGCCTCCGGCTGTGAGAGGAAAACAGCATCACCCTGGGTTCGAACCAGCGATCTCCGGATGATGGGGTGAGCGCTTTACCACTGCGCCACTCGGAGGCTCTCAAAATCATGTCTACAAGCATTAGAAAATATAAAAACAGATCAACCAACAATCGTGTAAATCCTAACCAAGGTATCATTCTTAGAAGCCAATAATTTTAATATAATTTTCTGTTGGATACCCAGACACTCAGGAATCCCTGGAAATGAGATTGCAGACAAAACTGCCAAAGAAGCATTGTCTAAAAAAACAATCAAATGCTTTATTCCCTTCACAGATTTAAAACCAATTTTAAATGAATACATCAAAAATAAATGACAATCAAAATGGGACCAATGCTTAAATAATAAACTATATGAAATAAACCCTGATGTTGGATCAAGACATGCATTTCCTTTTAAAAATCGCTGGGATCAAGTGACTTATACAAGATGCAGGATAGGACACTCAAAAGCAACACACACATTTTAACTGTCAAGAGAAAACCCACCACAATGTTTATTATGCAGAACCCTTCTGTCCATCAAACATTATTTTATTTGACTATAACTGTAAACAAGTAAATGCAAATGTAGTTTTAAAGTTCTTAGAAAAAAATAATTTGAAACATCTTATCTAGTTTTAATATTGAATAACAAAAATGCTTCTCGCCATGGATATAGCCATAGAAGCTGGTATGGCGTTAAAAAAGAAAGATTATTGTAACTCTTCCTGCTTTTACTCCTCAGATCTCTCTGTCCATCCCTGGTCTCCCAAGGCTTGAGGAAGGGGAATCATATTCCTGTTTCTTCCAAGACGCTCCCTCTCCGGCCACCATCACTGAGAGTGGGGTCACCTGCCCCTCACCAGAGCCCTCAAAAGTGCCCATTGTGTCCCTCGGCCAAGGTGAGTCTAAGCTGCACTGCTGCAGGGTTCTTCTTGGTTGCTCTGTGTCGTGGGGATAGTAAAGTTACTCGTCCCTAATAATAGCTGTGTGTTGGAATTATGTTGACCGCATCAGCGACATGTATTGTTGTGCTTTTCCATGGAGGGGTGGTGGTGTTTTATGACTGCTTGTTTTTATAACTCATAATTCTATGATTAAGAACTTAATGGCAAAAACGGCATTCAGGATTTTCAAAGCAGTTGCCATCCACCCCTTTGAAACTTTGAAAGCATTCCTGTGGTGTGATAGTTTATTTTGAGATTTTATCTCCTGGCTGCTGAGGAGAGAGAGAGATATAGAAAGAGAGAAAGCTAGAGACAAAGAGACACTGAGACAGAGAGACACAAACAGAGACTGAGATGCACAAAGAGAGAGAACCATGCAGAGACAAAGAGACAGACTCACAGACAAAGAGAACGAGGCACACAGATAAAGACAGACAGACAGAGATGGACAGAGTGTGAGAGAGAGAGAGAGAGAGAGACTGAAAGAAACAGTTGGTCAGTGTTCAGCTTTGCATTTGTCAGATTTTTCATAGTCTTTATGGATTTGGAAACGTTTGAAAGTTTAGATATACAGCTGTTCTCCTTTACAGTTAAGATCTGCAGTAAACAATCGTTCTTCTCCGTCAGCTGCCAGAGAGGTTATGGTATATTTACAGCACACAGGATCTGGGAGTCTCATGTTATGACATTAGCAGTACTATGATGCTCTGGTTTCAAGCTATCAGTTGTCACACTGTATATCATTCACATCTAGTTATATACAGTATACATACATTAAAGTGTGTGAGTGAGACAGGGTGTGATTAAATGTTGCGTGCACATTACAGAGCTCATTTCTTTAACTTATTTTGTAATAATAAGATTAGATGGAGTATCAAACTTAATGTATGAGCCAACACACTCAGCATTGAGGTGTGTGAGAGCGCACATGTGCTCACATCCAGGTTGGTCAGATGTGTTTATGTCTGGTATTCGGTGCACATGGATCCTATTATATCTGTTTGGACTGTATGTGGAAACCTGCTCTCTCTCTCTCTCACTCTGATGTTGAAAAATGCACTAATTTCGGACGGAGAGCTCTGTACTTCAAATTCCCATTCGTCCATGATAAGCGTCGACAAATATTTAGAAAACCCGTTCGCAAATTTAGACCTAAAATACATCACCTAACTATACTCATGTTCTCGTTTTCATTATCTCTCCTCCATCTCTTGCTGTCACACAAACAATCTATCCTGTGTTTTTTTTTTTTTTTTTTCCTCCAGATTTTTTATCAGTGTCTTTGTCCTTACGGTTCGGTGATGTCATCGTGACCTCTCGGGAATTTACCTTCTATGATTGCAAAGTTGTCAAACATCTCTCGGGGAGGATGCAGTAAGTTTTACACATGCACATACTTCTGATAATAGTCAGGAGCTGCTGCTTTGGTGGTCCTTGGTTTAAACCCAGCCAATCCAGGCATACTTTAATTTACTGCTTTTTTTTTTCTTTAATTGAAAAGGAATGTAATTAAGATTATCAAGTCTAGTATTCTTCTTTGTATCTGAATGACATACTCTGTTTTATTTCAGTTGTCAGGGCTGTGTGTCAAGCCATTGGGGTTGTAACTGGTGTGTGCATGAGCATGTGTGTACCCACAAAACACAGTGTGAACAAGGGGTCATCATCTACAACGAAAATGTGAGTCAGCCTTTCCCCAATTGCCCATTTTATTGTGTGTCTGTGTGTGTGTGTGTCTGTGTGTCATGGCAATGGTGCCTGTTTTTGTAATCAGTTTAATTGCTTCCCATGTTGACAGTTAATCATTTTCCTCATTAGTTCAGTTTGAGTTTTTTATAACAAAAAAAATTATCATTAATAAGAATCCCTTGCTGATGTTGCTTGACGATTATTTTGCATATCTGTTGCAAATTATCTATATCTAATTCTCTTTTTATACGCACATATTAAGAAGAGCATCCAATCCTTATTTTAATTTCAGAGAACATGCTTTTTTTTTTTTCCTCAGTTTTGATTACTTTGCATTCCATTTACATTTTCTTTATTTTGATTGCTTTGCGTTTCTCCCCTTCCTGTCTCCCTCTCCTTTCAGTTCAAAGTCCCCAGACCCTCCCCTACTCCGAGTATACCTGTCAGGATTACAACAGTCACCATGAAACATGCAATCCATACCACCACACCAGCTACTACGCCTCCAACTACAACCACTGCATCTACAACCACTACAACTACCACTCCAACCACTCAAGCTCCAACTACAACTACGACTACAACTACATCAGTAGCAACTACAACTACCGCACCAGCCACCACCTCCACTTCGACTACATTGCCGATCATTTCAGACCCCACGACTGCTCCTGCTATCCCTATCCCCATGTTGCCGTCCCCCCCTGCCGAAATCACGACCGCGACTCCCTCAGCCTCCACGTTGCCTGTTCTGATTGAGCATACCTCAGAGGAGATTCTGCTAACTTCTGAGACAGACACAGAAGCCCTTAGCGAAGCCAAGAGTGTTGTGATCACCATCTCTAGTCTGGATACTGGAATGAAAACAGATCCACCGTTCGTCAACTCATCAGCCATGGATCAGCAGTTGCCGTCACTGTCGCCATCACAAGTTGGTGTGTTGCTTGTTCCTGAAGAAGTCACGCCGCTTGTGGAACCAGTAACCGACGCTCCAGAATTACCAAGCAGTCCACAGATCATTGAAGATTCTCCTCCGCTGGCCAAGCCTCCTACCGAAACTCATAACACAGCATATTCCGAGAGTACTGAGACTGTAGGAGCAGATACTGATCCAGACATTTGGTACTTAGTGACCACAGTACCTGCTGTTCTCCCAGTAGACTCGGAGAAGGAGGCAGAAGAAAGTGAAACACAAGAGGAGGTGGGCATAGCTGAAAATGACACAACTGCCTTTTCAGCAACGACGGTGCTGTCAGGTGATGGAGAATTAGACCAGGCCTCCCCTGAATACCCTCGTCTCTTGGATGTGGATTCTGAGACAGACTACAGCTATGATGTGCCAGACCTACCGGTGAGTCCACATAAGTGGAACTTTGTCCCAGCAAGCTCACTTCCTACTGGAGAGTAGGACCTCAGAAATGTCAACTTCTGAAACTCCAGAAATTCTGCCCAGTTCATTCTTTTCAATTTGAAAATAATTTAAATTCTGCCCAATTCATTTCCGTTCATCTGTTGTGCTACTTTTTGCTTTATTTAGAAGCGTTTTCATTAAAACTTACAAATTGCTTACAAATTGTTTGGTGATTGTGTGTGTGTGTGTGGGTGCACGCAAGCAGGGGGACGAGGGCTCCCTTGAGGCTTGGGGTTCGACTGCATGTCCCTGTATTGAGAAGGTTCAGGGCTCACCACTGCTTCCTGTACAAACACAGAGGAAGATCAATCTCTTGGCTCGCAACCTTCACCTGTATCTGGTAAAAAATATATATATATATGTTCCTAAGTGACATATTCACTTTTCTGCAAGTGTTAACATGCACATTATTAAAGTGAAGCGCGTTGGAACCAGTTTTAACACACAGTTCTCTTAAACTCCACATTTCTTTAACAGCACATACTTATACTTAATATAAATTAGAACACCAGCCCTGGAGTAAGAATATGTTTTTGTTGTTGTTGTAGGACCAAGACTTGGAGTACGAGTGTATCTTGCTCATTGAAGGACAGACTGTGGTGGTGGATGCCTATGTAGAGAGAAATGACATGGACCCCTCTCTTTTTGACATTACCTGCCAGAATCACCAGGTAATACACATGCACATGCACACACAATTCACTTGTCTATTAGCCTTTTTTTTTTTTTCCAGAAATTTAATTCCACGAGTGCTGATAATAGACGGTACAGGGACATTTAACTATTTGTATTACACCGCTTCACTGTTCTAACAAACATTAGTTACACTGATATCTCAGCCGCAGCATGGGTGAAGGTACGCTGTAAAGTCTACGGTACTAAGGAAGAGCATATCTGTCTGTCAAAACCCACATTTAAAACCAGTCACGGAAGAAAGCAAATAACAAGAAAAGAAGAAACTAACAACACTTTGACTTCTTAGGAATTGCTTCTAAGCAGAAAAAAAGTTGCTCTGAACCATCTGTATTAACGCAAGATACTAGTGATGGGTCATTCATTTAACTAGTAATGGGTCATTCATTTAACGTAACTCAGAAGAACGAGAAGTCTCGGAGAGTGATTCGTATATTTTCTACTGGGCGCGCATGCGCAAATCATTGCAAAACCTCCGTAGATTATGTACAGGAAACAAAACTGAGTTATGCTTTCTCAATGACTCTTTTACTCTGAGTCGTTCGTTCTGTTGTCACGTGATTACCATAGATGCTATGTGCAATAGATTCAAAAGAACGAACGACTCAGACTAGAAGATATGAGAGGTGAGCTACTCATCCTGTTTATTATAATATGTCCACTGTAATATTTTCATTACTGGATATATTAGGGGTCTGTTTATTGAAAATTAATTATTTTATTTTATTTCTGATCAAGAATGAAATGAACTAAATGACTCAAAAAAAAGATTCGTTCATTTTGATGAACGAGGTTCAAAGAACCGAGTCACTAAAATGGTTAAAACTCTTCATCACTATAAGATACTGTACAAAGCTAGTTAGCTTCTAACACAAAGCTGAATCCCAAATTCCCCTGTGACTACTGATCAAGGGCACTACCTAATGTGGGGAACTAGGGATTGTACGCCCTGCATAGTGCACTAGCCACTAAGTATTTAAAACCACTTTTAGTCCTGTTAACCACAACTAACTGTGTTGATGGAACAAATCAATTTGTCAAACAAACAAACAAACAAATCATAATATGTTGATAATAAAGCACTCGTGTTGAATTGTTGTACAAAAGCAATATTACACTCGAGGGGGTGATCCTGTATTTGGAAGTTCTGCACAATAATAGAACTGAAAATAGTGTTTTTCGATTTTCGAAATTCCCGTGTCTCCAATAACCTGCTTAGCAGTAGTCTTTTAAACAAAAATCTTTACTCTTTCTCCAGTATTCCTACTCAGCCCTGGTGGAGGAGTACAACGCCATTCTGTATGTGAAGAGGAGAGACACATTTCATGTGGACAGCGCTAATGACCTCTTTGGTGAGTAGTGATTTATTTTGAGTGAATTTCTTTCTGTAGAGCCTTCGAGAAACCAGCAGGCCTTGTGTGTTTACTTTATTCTAAAAGTAGAAACAATCTTAAATGTCAGTGTCTGTTTTGTTTGGTACCTCAAACTATGGTTATAAAATCATTGTGTCAGAAGGGCACAATCTTCCAGGGGTGTGGGATATGATTATGTAGAAGTGGGTAAGAGAGGGAAAAGCAACAGAGAAGCTCAGTGGTTATTTCGTGGAGCTCACCATACTAATGCACATGTTTCTCACTCACCTGCTTTTCCAACACAGAAGCATATTGTTTTTGCACTAGTGGGAAACTAATTGTTCCAGATATGTACACTGTGCAAAAGTGTAAACACAGCTGCTGGAGAGCCTGTGTGTGTTCCTGAGAAGAAGCTGTTATTACTGGGCTAGTAGCAGACTTTGTATCAGAGTGAAGCCTGGTTAAGTGATGAGTTTATCTGTCTCTTGCTGTTGTGGCCTGTGGTTTTTAAACTGCTGCCTCTAGTAGAGCACAGAGAGAAGCACATTATAACGCCGAATTCATTTAATCCTCAGCCAAGAGGCCTCGATTTAACTTTTTGGGTTTTTCCTCTGGAAGTGGAAGAGAACACTCAGTCCTTTGAGACTTTTCTGAGATTTTCAGGGAAAGAGTGGAAAATTCAGATATGGAATATCACAGCAGCTTGAACATTCAAGTCAGCCTTTTGAAAGCATGCTGCATACGAAGGTCACTGTTTGTATTCTTTTTTTTTATAAAAGTCGCTTTATGTCTGCTCTGACCTTTTGCATTCACCCTGTTTTTCAGTAAGAGGAACTGTATCTCTGCTTAGCTTTAACCTTATAACGATTCTGTATCAAATGTAACAATAGTGTAATAATGCTAAATTGGGTTGTTGTGTTCCTTTAAAATCTGCATTAGAATTTAAATTACTTGAAACAAGCAATAATATAATGATTTTAATAGTATTTCACAACATTAAATAGCCTATTGTTTTATATTGCAAATGACTCGTTTTTTCTTTTTTTTTTTTTTCTTTTTTAAAGTTGCATGAATTAATCCAGTCACATTTAAGCTTTGTTCTGGGAATCTGGGAAGAAAAGCTCCATAGATGAGATACATTCAGGTCATTCAGTACATTCAGGTCCTCATTTTATTGCCACAATACTTTTCTGAGCCTAGACCTGACCAACTGAAGCAACCCCAGATCATAACACTGCCTCCAGTGACTGTGGCCACTATTCCTGATGGGTGTCCTGAGGGGAAGCGCATCGCTTCATGCGCTTCCCTTTTGCCCTGGAATCGGACCTCATGACTTTTTTTAATTGCTCCAAAATGCTTTTTAGCAAACTCAAGCCTTTTTCTAATTATTCTCAATAAGAAAGGGCGGCACAGTGGTGTAGTGGTTATCACTGTCGCCTTGCACCTCCAGGGTCCAGGGTTCGATTCCCTGGCCAGGCTCGATTCCCGTCTCTGTGTTGCATGTTCTCCCCGTGCTTGGTGGGTTTCCTCCGGGTACTCCGGTTTCCTCTCACAGTCCAAAGATATGCAGGTTAGGCTAATTGGCGTTCCTAAATTGCCCGTAGTGTGTGATCGGGTGTGTGAGTGTGTGTATGTGTGTGTGCCCTGCGATGGATTGGCACCCTGTCCAGGGTGTACCCCGCCTAGTGCCCGAAGTCTCCTGGGATAGGCTCCAGGTCCCCCGCGACCCTGAACACAGGATTAAGTGGTATAGAAAATGAATGAATGAAGAAGTGAACTGTGAACACACAGCTGTCAGTTCTTACTACAGTGTGTGTATGGAAATGTTCTTACTTTCACTGTTAAACAAGCTATAATTTTTCACTCTTAATTTTTTACCATTTGACCAAGTGTTTGTGATCTCCATTCATGATTTCTTTTCTGACCACATTTCATCCACAAAGTTAACAGTCCATCCAGGTTTTGATAATGTTTTGAAGGGTTCCAGTTCCAGTAATTTTAAATCTTCAGTTGCTTTCTTCGCTGGGTGCAGCCCAGTAATTCATCCTTATAAAATGGCAGCTTTTTTAAAATTAAAGCAAATAAAATAGCATTAAAGTTTCCCAGTGGCTAATGTAATTTATAGTTTATATTTGAGGTGATCCAGGATCATTTAAAAAAAAAAAAAACCTGACATGTTTAACTGGCTTTAACACCAGAATATTTCAGTTTGGCAAATTTGTATAAGGTACAAATTTACTATATACACCGATGTAATAGCACTGTAAAACCTATATTATAGTGCACTACGTAGTGTTTCATAGAAACCCATTTGAGGTTCAACCACAAATTTTGACTCTGATAATGCATTTTGGATCTTAATTAATAACCTGTAGGCTAATATTCCTTTTAGGACTTTGTTGATTATATGCTTTGAGATGAGAATCTTTGGATATGAATTATTTATTTCAATAAATTATTTCAAACACGTCCTATTACTTTCTTTTACAGTCAAAATCTTTTGTACCTGACTTCAGTTTGACATCTTATAAAACATACTGTCCATACAGCTGCAGTTTAAAACACCCCCTGAGTTTGGCTGACTTGGAGCTTTTCTGTATATTGCAGTAACATTGTACAACTGTTCGGTGGGCCGTTCAGACTGCAGTCGATGTCACACGGCACATGAGAAGTACGATTGCGTGTGGTGCGGTGATGTTCACTCAAGCTGTATGCACAAAGAAGCCTGCTCAGTGGGCGTCAGAGACACATGTCCTGCTCCTGTCATTCATTCAGTAAGTTCACGCTGTCTAGTAATTCATGAATTTACAGAACCTTTAAGGGAAACCTGGCTCTGAACAAGGTTTTTTGTGAACTTTGTATTCAGTTTGAGCCGCAGACAGGATTGAAGGAAGGAGGCACCATTCTTAACATCACTGGCTCCAACTTGGGCCAGAAAGCTAACGACATCTTACAGTCTGTCACTGTGGCTGGGATTTCCTGTACAGTCATACCAGAACTGTATGAGATATCATCTAGGTGATCACATACACATACACTAAATATATACACTAAGTTTCCGTCCCCACCACCTCCTACTCACATGTCTTATCTCACCTGTCCTGTAGAATTGTGTGTACAACAGGAGAAAGCAGAGAGGAGAAGTTCGGTCACGTCTCAGTAGAAGTGTCGGATGCAGGACGCAAAGGTCTCTCAAGTCAGACTTTCACTTACCAGGTCAGTCATAGTCATAATGGCCTTAGTAATGCACAAATATTTTCTAAGTGATGAAGAGACAAAATGTGTATAAAATGGTAACACGGTGTTCTCTGCACGTGAACAGGATCCAGTGCTGGAAGGAGTTAGTCCTCAGAGAGGACCCCGTGCAGGGGGAACCATTCTCACCATCACAGGCAAAAAGTTACTGACCGGCAGATCCAGTGACATCAGCGTGTTACTGGGCGATGTCCCCTGTGTCATGTAAATAAATCACACACACACACACACACGAAAACAGCATGTACATAAGTTAAACAGTGAACAAAATTGCCTTATATCAGTAAAATAACATAACATTGGGTAATTTATAGCATTTGCTAGACAATTAGTTCCACTAAAACTAACTAACTAATCTTATGGTAGTACAAATAGCCCAGGTTTTAGAAATATATTGAGTATTAAGCCTGTTGGGGGAAAAAAACTTTTTAAAATAACGGCTTTTTAGGGTTTTACACAAGTATTTTGTCATCTATTCACGGTCGAATATAGGTTTAACTTATCTGTCTTGATGCTGGATGTTACTCTCGTCATTATCATGAAATTATAACGCACAATAAATGATTGTCTAGATCATTATACGAGACACTTGTGTATGTTATGATGTTTGTTTGAGCCATTTAATGACTTTGGAATGTAATTGTTGCTAATTTAAATATCACTCCTTAGATGATTATGCAGTAATTATGACTGGCCTACTGACTTTGCATTCAGATCTGATATATTATCATATTATGACTATTTAATAGTAGAGATGGGGAAAAAATAATTCAGTCCCATATCACTTCCAAAAATCTTTTTTTTATTTTATTTCATTCCTCTATAATCTTAAAGCTGGTGTGCTACGGTAATGTGCACGGAGCACATTATTTGCTATGTTTCTTTAGAATTTCTGAATTCTAAAATAAAAGCTATATGGAATTGGGATTTTTTTTTTTATTATTAGATCATTAACAATTGTGATAATAACAGAATCACAATAGATATTGAATAGACACTAAGGTATCATGATAATATAATATCGGATTCCAAAATGTAAGATTCTTAAATCTCTTTTTCTAGGTCAGATGTGCAGGAAGGCAGAATCATGTGTGTCACTGGTGCCAGCAACCAGACAGGAGAGCATGCAGTAACAGTGCGCTACGGCAACCGCAAACGCCATCTCAACAGTGTGCGCTTTCACTACACCGCAGATCCGAACATAACAAAAGTCGAACCCTCCAAAAGCTTCCTCAGGTACGTGCTTCATGTGATTTATGCACAGCACACTCGCACGTTTATTTCATAAACGTCCATCTCATTTCTTCAAAACAACTTCCTGTTTTAGTGGTGGCCGTGTGATCACTGTTATTGGCAACAACTTGGACGTAGTTCAGGAGCCACGGATTCGTGTGACCATGTTCAGGAAAGGAGGTAGCAGGCGGAGGAGAAGGAGAAACGGGAGGAGTGATAAAGCTTTTGGTGTTGAGAATAGTTTATTGTGGAGGCACAAGAGGATCATTCCTGAAGTAAATGGTCCAGAAAGCAGCACCAAGCATGTGAGTAGAAGCTATTCTGTTATACTATTGCATGTCCATGGGTTTTTAAGGAAACTAAATGGTGGTTCTTGGCTTAATTCAATTTGATTAAATTTTATTTGTATAGACTCGTATTTAAAAAAAAAAAAAAAAAGAAGTTGCATGACCTAATCCAGTCACATTTAAGCTTTGTTCTGGGAATCTGGGAAGAAAAGCTCCATAGATGAGATACATTCAGGTCCTAATTTTATTGCCACAATACTTTGGCTATTAATAATCTGGCGGCAAAACATTTGAAGACATTTGATATTTATATGTACAGTAATATACACATGCACACACAAATATAGTTGTCTGTTTTCACAGGTTTTGCCATATAGTTATAGTCAGTTATAAATAATATGTGGCCATCATCTATTCTCTCTCTCTTTTTCCTCCCTTTTGTAGTTTGAAGAACGGTGTGAGGTGAATACTTCCTCTCTACTGCTGTGTCACACCCCTGCTGTGAGCTCAGAGATGTTAGAAGATGACGTGCAGGTGGAGTTTCTTCTGGATAACTTGCGCTTCGACTTTAACAAGTTCAGCCAAGCACCTTTTGCATACGAGCGTAACCCTGTCCTCCACCCTCTTAACGACCATGACCCTACTGAGCCGTATCGCTACAAACCTGGTTCGGTAATATTGGTAGAGGTCAGTAGTAGTTTATTTTCTCCTAGTCGTTATGCATTTTTACCATGCACTCAGATTTCCTATTGCACTCTCATCTTTATCCCCTCCCTTCTTTTCTTGCATTCTTTTTCTCAATGTTTCCCTCACTTTAGGGGCAGGATCTAGACCTAGCTTTCTCGAAAGAGGAGGTGGTAGCTCTCATTGGTGAGGGCATATGTCTGGTTAAAACTCTGACTAGTAACTACTTGTACTGTGAGCCACCGGCCCAGCAACCTCCCCCATCATATAGCCATGGAAGCAAGAGAGAAGGAGCCGATGCACTCCCAGAATTCACAGTGAGTAATAGCCGTTAACAAAGAAAATGCATCTGGCATCAGTCGAATAGTCTGTGATTTTAGTACAAAATATAAAAGATCCGCTTTTAAGACATGCTGATAAGAAGTTTCATGCTTAAAAGTGTGTTTTGTGGCTCTAGGTACAGATGGGGAATCTGAACTTTTCTCTGGGCAAGGTGCAGTATGACACCCTCAGTCAGTCCACCTTTCCTTTGGAGGCTCAGATAGGGGTTGGAGCAGTGGCTTCTCTCGTTGTCCTTATCGTTGTGATCATTGTTCTCATCTACAGGTAGAATTTTCTATCCTGATCTGTGTGCTTTTTGTGTTTGTGTGTTTTGTCAGTATATAGTGTAGAATGTATAATTCACTGTGCAAGTAAGATAGGTTGGCTTACTATTAGAGCACTTCATGTTAACAGGACTAAAGCTTCCATTTGGTGTCAATTACACTCTTAACACTTTTCTATAGGATAGTCATTGTATCATGGACTGTTGTTTTAGATTAGACTGCTTTTCTATCCCAGGTGTGAACCTAATCTCTGTCCCTGGTTTGATGGAGACTTTTTTTTGACCACCCATTTCTCTCTCTCTCTCTCTCTCTCTCTCTCTCTCTCTCTCTCTCTCTAAGGAGGAAAAGTAAACAGGCTCTAAGGGATTACAAGAAAGTTCAAATTCAGCTAGAGAATCTAGAGACGAGTGTGAGAGACCGCTGCAAAAAAGAATTTACAGGTGAGAGAAAAGAACGGGAGAATTTGCTTTAAACATATGAAAAGGGAAGTCTGATCTCATTTTGTTCCAACAAACACTTGTTATTATGTGGAAAAAACGATGCTTGCTCTTGATCTTATATTGGACAGATTCATTTAATATTTAATCAAAACAACAATCTAATGACAATCAACTCAAATCTGACAACTAGTATTTGACCTTTGACCTTTATTCCAGACTTGATGACTGAAATGATGGACATGTCAAGTGATCTGGTGGGATCTGGAATTCCGTTTCTGGATTACAAGAAGTATGCTGAGCGGATCTTTTTCCCGGGTCATAGGGAGTCACCGCTACGCAGAGACCTGGATGTGCAGGAGTGCAGACGGGCCACAGTGGAGCAGGGTCTTGTCCAACTTTCCAACCTGCTTAACAGCAAACTTTTCCTCACCAAGGTACACAATCTTATGCTATAGATAACTAACCCTTTTGAAGAGGGGAAAATATTTGTTTTTAACACAATCCTATTTTATACTTGTGAAATATATTCAGATTTTGTCTTAAGTAAGGATTTGTTTTAGTGTTACCAAATTATACTTGATATACACCAGTTAATTATGTAACTTAAACGCCTTAAACTGTTAGCAATGTACTGCTGTTACATATTCACTAACTAAACGTACAAGTTTGAAGGATGTAGGTGCTTATCACTTATAATTAATTTTTCATTATTCATATCCCTGTGCACATATTTTTTTCCCCATTCTGATCATCTCTTCTTTCTTCTGCACAGTTTATTTACACTCTAGAGAGCCAGAGGACGTTCTCTCCTCGAGACCGAGCCTACGTGGCATCTCTGCTTACTGTAGCCCTCCATGGGAAGCTGGAGTATTTCACTGACATTCTGAAGACGCTCCTCAATGACCTGGTGGAGCAGTATGTCGCCAAGAACCCCAAACTCATGCTGCGCAGGTAAGTGGATGGGAAAAAGCAGCCAGGTGCAGAATGAGGCCATTTTGATCACTATAGACACATAATCTACATTTGATATTGTATATCTTTCCATACAGAACTGAGACTGTTGTGGAAAAGCTCCTGACTAACTGGATGTCTATATGCCTTTATTCATTCCTGAGGGTGAGTGTAAAAATAAAGACGTTTTTAGGAGCTGACATCAAATACAGTGAAACCTCGGATTTGGAGTAACGTGTTCCGCAAGACGAGTAAAGATTTTTTTTTCTAAATTTTGACTTGGAAAACAAAGAGGTCTTGGTTTACGAGTACCGAGTATCATGTATCACACATGCGGTTCTTGTTTTGATCACAACATGAGCCAACTGTTTTTCTCACTCTTGTGTTGCGGAATTGTGGGTAATCGTTTCCCCTGCTAGGTCTCAGTGCGCGTCTTTTACTGGTCTAATCAACATCCGTGCAGGCATGTACTGTTTACTACAACACTGTGACCACGTGTGTGCGTAAAACATATTTTGTTTTGTTTCTGTATGTGTGTGTACAGCGTGTGTGTATAGCAAAAGCAAGTTTCATTAGAGAGGTTAAAAATCCATGTTCTCTCTCTGTATCAGTCTGCTCTTTGTATCTGCGCGTCATTGGACACCATGTCACACACACACACACACATACCTCCTACTTTCGCCTTCACAGACACACACACACTCTTTCTCTCTGCTCTACACAGAAACACTCTTTTGTTGCGATTCTTTTCAAAGGTAAAGTGCCCGTTAATTTGTTCTATTTTTGCTTTACAGCAGTGATTCCATTAGTGTGTTGCTCAATCGAGTGTCATCAGAGAGATTTCTTGTTTGTTTTTCCGATAAAACAGTGTTTTCATTGTGTGCGCGCGTGTGAAAAGAGTCGGTAGGAAGGGTAACTGTGTAAGACGAGAAGGGGGAGGGGGGAGAGTGGAGCTTACTTTAGATTCACACACACATACACAGCGCCTATGCGCACAAACGGAAACACTTATCTGTCTGGATTTTTTTTAAAGGTAAAGTGCAAGTTAATTAGGTTTATATTTTCTTTATATTTTGTGTTAATTATTTTTCTGTATTTATGTTTTGGGCTGAGGAATGAATAATTTGAGTTTCCATTATTTCTTATAGGAAAATTCTATTTGATTTACGAGTGTTTTGAAATATGAACCCGCTTCCGGAACGAATTATGCTCGTAATCCAAGGTTTCACTCTGTTTTATTTAACTTTCTATCTTGATGGTACCCAAGCACTAGTGAAATGCTTGCGTAAGCGCATTAGTGTAGCAGAGGATTACATAGAGAAATAAAGGCCGTTTTTATTCTCTTCTCTCTGTGTTCTGTTATTTTGCACAATCAAATGTCCTGGTTTGACTTGAATACCCCTTGTAAAATATGGAACTTTAACATTTTAAGATGGCATTGTGTAAATGATTGTGTACAAGGTGTGTGTGTTTGGCACTAATGATTAAAATAATCTTTTAATCTGTTGTTCATAAGGACTCAGCAGGGGAGTGTTTGTACATGCTCTTTAGAGCCATAAAGCACCAGGTGGATAAAGGACCTGTGGATGTAGTGACCGGCAAAGCCAAATACACCCTTAACGACAGCCGACTGCTCCGAGAGGACCTGGAGTATCACACACTGGTTAGAATTCATACTTTTTTTTTTTTGATCTCTGTCTTTTTGAAACATAAAACATCATTTCTTTTATCTAGTAGAGTATCAAAGCTGTGCAATACATCTGATTTTAGTTTAAACAGTACTTTTTGGTACTGTCAACGCAAGTGTGTTTTAAACTTACAGGATCTCTCATACCACAAGAAAATTATATAAAAATAATATGTGATGAGTGCAAATGTATTGCAAAGGTTTTTTTTAAGCTAATTTAATTGCAAGGAAGAGCAAGTATGGTCTCAATCACATACTCCAAAACTCCTTATGGGGGATTTTAGTCTGCTTGATTATATTAACATTAATTAATAGTTACTAAAAAGAATTAATAATGTTCAAGACTAGATATTTCTTTCCTAATTTTTGGTTAAGCCTCCCAGCACTGTACCTGTCAGGTGACATACAGTAAGGCTACAGCCTTACAGTGCTCAACCCATTCACACTCTGAGGCACTGCTGTTCTTGGAGCTTAGCTGAACGATAAAGAACACAAAAAAATCAGGGCACTCCTTTTTGTATTTTTCCATTAATTTTCTTAGATGTTATTTATGCAGGAATCTTCTTTGGCCTGTGTATTTCGAACCGCTGGCACGATCCCTCTACCAGGGGAAAAATCCTTCAGTAATGTAATGACTGTTTGTTACTTTTTGGCAAATGTTCTTTTTTTCTGACAGACTTAAAAGTGAAAGTGATCTTTACAGTTTCATTAAGTAAGCTAATTACTGACATGCCAGCGCGATGGTGCAATTTTACAATTGTTGATTTGGACAGAATATTTTGTTTATTTTTGTTCCAAAAAATAGAAATAGATCCTGAAATAGACCGACTTTTCAGGCACATCGGGAGAGCCCACATTGTTTTGTGCCTTCTAGTTAAAGGTGTATCTGTAAAAAATATATATATATATATATATAATTCCCCCCTTTTGAGTTGACAAGCATTCATATTAAAGTTTAAATATATGTATGCATATTCATTATGTATTCTTGTCTGCTGCTGATGTAGCTAACTCTGCTCTAGTAACTGTTTCAAAAGACAGTTGATAGAATTTGAATTGTACATGGCAAACCTAAACAAGCGCAGTAACACACAAACAGTAAAACGTCTGAGTGCACTTATCCTTGTGCATTATGTTTCGTATTCATTACCCACACTAATGCTTTATTTCTTGCATTTTATTTTTATGATTTTATATCTTTGAAGTTGCGCTGAACCCCAGATGAATAGCAGATTTCTTTTCCTTTGTGCCTTACAAATGATGAAATATAATGATGCTGTAAACCCTGCCTAGTGCCCTACTTGCACAGTGTAGAATGACATTTAAGATTCTGTCTCATTTTGTTGTATTTTTCAACAGAAAATGCCTGAAAACTCCTCATTATTTTCACTGAACATGATGTTAAGTTTTACCTTTTGCCAGATTGTCACACTTAATGGTTTATGCTGTGATAGATATATGCAACAGTGCTATACAGTTATACATAAAATGTGATATGCATGATTCTGTGACTGTTCACAAGCCCATGTGTTACCGTGGGGTGACTATCTAAACCCACACCCCCAACCATCATCTATTTTTAATTTTTTTATTTTTAACTGTTTAGAATCTGGACGTGCTGATGCAGGGAGTAGGAATGAATGAGACACAGCCAGTAGCAGCTAAAGTACTAGATTGTGACACTATAACCCAAGTCAAAGAGAAGATCCTAGATCAGGTCTATAAGGGAACCTCATTCTCCAATAGACCGCACACAGACTCACTGGACCTGGGTAAGAACAGTCTGTTCTTGCTCTATATGTAATATGCATATTATACTCATTCCTAAAAATTTTTTTTTTGGAATTAGTCTGCCCTGTTTATTTCTTCTGTTAATTCTGAAACTTTCTGTAACAGTTTGTATTCATGGCGGTGTGTTTGCAGAATGGCGTTCAGGCGTTGCAGGTCACCTCATCCTCTCTGATGAAGATCTAACATCTGTGGTGCAGGGCAACTGGAAACGCCTCAATACACTTCAGCATTACAAGGTGCGCTATACACATTGTACAGTACACTAGTCCTGCTATGAAATGTATTTACCAAGATCATTTCTTTTATGTAACATTTTTGTCCCCCTAGGTTCCTGATGGAGCTACAGTTGCGCTTGTGCCACGACATAGCAAACTCGTCCACCATGACAACCATGATTATGTGGCAGGAGAGAGTGAGTACACACAACACTTCTCCGAGACCTTAAATTCTGAAGCTGTGCTGACGTTAGCTATTGACAGCATGACAGGAAGCCAAGGTCATTTTCTTTGTAAATAAATGATTCGGTCCTATGTCTACAGTAAATGACAGGCGAGTAAGAATGGCAATTAAATAGTAATGTCTTTAGTTTCATGCACATTAAGTAAGAACAAATACACAAAAAAGTACTTTGGCTGTAAATTCCTTGGACCACAAAGTGGAGGTTATTTTCACCCGTGTTTCATCCATATGTCTTTCATCAGCATTTGTCTTGGCCTAAATAGTACAACTACTACTACTATTTAGCTTACAACTACCATTTTGGCCCTAGTTCCATCCTGGATAAAGTGTAGCAATAAGCAGAAGTGACCACTGTTCCCAAAATAATTAAATGTTGCAGTGTATTTTTAGCAGTGTTTTCCTCCGATATATAATTTCAAATGAGCTCTGCATGCCTTAGCTTAGTAGGCCAGCTTCTCACACACACATTAGAGTCTGGGTGGAATATTTCACAATCACTTTTCCCTCCTCAGAGACGCCGATGCTGGAGGACGCAGATGAAGGTGGAATCAGACTGTGGCATCTTGTAAAGGCCAGTGAAGAACCTGACCTGCCCAAACACAGAAGAGGCAGTTTGAGAGAAAGAGAAAGGGCCAAGGCCATACCGGAGATCTACCTCACACGCCTGCTCTCCATGAAGGTATGGTACACATTCAACTACTTAAATATTCAGTGATAATGGAGCTACGTGTGTCTGGGGCAAAGCTGGAAGACAGTAAGTGCTGCACTGTGTGTAATTAATGCTGTCATCTGCTGTCTGTAGGGCACTCTGCAGAAGTTTGTTGACGATCTGTTCACCGTGATCCTGAGCACGAGTCGGCCCGTTCCTCTCGCTGTGAAATATTTCTTTGACCTGCTGGATGATCAGGCAACTCATCACGGCATCTCGGACCCAGAAACAATCCATATTTGGAAAACCAACAGGTACCAGTCACAGTATGGAAATCAAAATGCTTCGCAAAATTGATTGAAAATTAAAAAGAGGTTATTTTAAGAGACTCTTAAGATTTTATTAGCTTTTAAATCATAGTGTTTATCTAGCTGACTCAAAGAAGAGTTTGCATTATCACTGTGATCGGTCAATGATCTCAGTTAACACACTACTAATCTGCTAAAGAGCATGCAAATCTGCTTTATGAAGTAATAAATGTTCTACTGTACTGTACCCTACTGCTTACAATTATTTACAGTTCACTACAAGTAAGTAACAATTCACACAGTTTTGTATTAAGATGAACTAGTGAACTAGTTTAAACTAATGAGTGAAAAGAGCCTTGAGAAATGTTCTGTTTGTTCCCCAAAGACAAACTTGCACAGACTCAAGTAAGAGTGGCAATTAAATAGTAATGTCTTTAGTTTCATGCACATTAAGTATGAAGTTATTTCGTTCAACGTAATGATCAACACATATTTCTGCAGGCTAATGTTAGAGCCAAGGCCAGTACTATATGCAATTGATTGGCATGCAGTTAAATAATTTAATAACGAATTAACATTTTCCTGAGCGACAAGTTAGAGGTATGCACTGAGAATAGGAACAGGACCAGGATGTTCCTACTCCACTCAGCAACAATTCAGCACACGTGTACTATATGTTAGAAAACACTGATGATGTGATGGTAACAGTGTTCTCTACCTGTTCCAGTCTGCCTCTGCGCTTCTGGATCAACATAGTGAAGAACCCTCAGTTCATCTTTGATGTACAGGCATCTGACCATGTGGATGCTGTGCTGTCTGTCATTGCTCAAACCTTCATGGATTCCTGCACCATTGCTGAGCACAAACTGGGCAGGGTAAGATGAGACCTTCTAATAAAAAAAAATATCCGTGTGGCTAATTAGCTTTTAATTTCAGGTTGAAATTAACTATTTTTCAGGAAAAAATACTTAAATAAATGTATTCTAATTAAAAGCCTAATATTTATTCTTTACCCAAACCACATGTATTACAATTATTGGCAGTCTTGTATTCAACCGTCCCTTGAAACCAAACACAACAGAGTCTTCTCTATATACAGAAGATCTGTGACTATTCCTCAATCACAATCTCTGCAGATCTTTCAGGTTCTTAGGTCCTTTCTTGTAGACTTTATTCTGCAGCACAAACCACAAGTACATTTTCTTCTGCCAGTTTCTAACCATAATCCTTGGAGAAGTGTTTGTCCCTCTAACCATTCCATTATAATGCCTTACATCCATTTACAAGCAGGTTCATTCCAATTATTGTGGATACGGAACATTTTTATTGTCCATTGCCTGATTTTGCCTGATTTATGATGGTTAACACAGTCTGGTCTCATTTTATTTGTGTTTTTCTCTTATCCTCCCCCATACTGATGAATGTGAATTTGGCATCTGTATCCCCTCATTTTATACAAAAACCAGGAAGTCATAGATAACCACTTAAGAGTTCTTAGACATTCTTAAAAAAGGAAAGAAAAACATTTTTTTTAAAAACAATTTCTAAGAAGCCCATTTATTGTGACATGATTTAGTTTAAATCAATGTTTAAAAAATAAATACTTAATTGTCTTAGAATGAATTCTATTCAATATTGGATTTCTCTATTCTTTTCATTCTAATAACCACAAAAAAAAAAAAAAAAAAATATATATATATATATATATATATATATATATATATATATATATATATATATATATATATTTATTTATTTTTCCTTCTTCTTTTTTTTTCCCCCACCACATATCAGCCATGGTTAAATATTTTCCTTTTAATTTAACATCTTGTCTTCCTCTTGCTCAGGACTCCCCCATCAACAAGCTGCTATACGCCAGAGACATTCCTCGTTATAAGCAGATGGTGGAGAGGTATAATGAGCAAACTCGTTTTTGCATGAAGATGTTGGATTCTAAATCAGATGCCTGATTTAAAATTCTAAACAAAATGATAGTAATAGTTTGAGACAGTATTGCCTTTATAATTCAATGTGTCTGTATATTTCAGGTACTATGCTGACATCAGACAAACCATCCCGGCTAGTGATCAGGAGATGAACTCTGCCTTAGCCGAGCTCTCCAGGGTAAATCCCTTCCCTTGTCAACCTTCATTTTATATATCTTAATCAGAGATGTTCTGACTCGTGCAGTGCATGTGAAGGCATTTTCCTGAATTCCTTTTTTGTTTGTGCCTAGAATTACTCAGGAGAGCTGAATTACCTAGTGGCCCTGCATGAGCTCTACAAGTATATCAACAAATATTATGACCAGGTAAGCTGATCGTTAGACATGGACAATAGATGATGATGATGATGATAATGAGAAGAAGAATTAAATGAGCATACCGACTCTGTGTGTATTTCAGATCATCACTGCCTTAGAAGAGGACACCACCGCGCAGAAGATGCAGCTTGGTTACCGTCTCCAACAGATCGCAGCAGCGGTGGAAAACAAAGTGACAGACTTGTAAATAAGAGGTCATGATGAGATGATTGACAGAATGGAAAAGGAATAAGCAGATGGTGAAAGACATGGGTTGCACTGAAGAATGGACCTACTGTACGTAGTTACTGCAGAAAGTTGTGTAGTAGCAGCAAATGAGTACCACAGCACTGTGGGCGTTGACTTAAATGACCGAGTAAACACACTGCAGCTTCGCAGAGGTAAAGAGGACTCGTGTGTGATTATACGGTTTCTGTCATTGTTTGAGATTAGTAAACTGGAGAGTCTTCATCCTCGGAATGACGGAACAGATGGAGTTTTGTTCAGGAGAAAACAGGGAGGCCATGTGCCGGTGTGGTGCGATTCGAGTGATGTCACTGCCAGAGAGGCAGCCATGTTGTCTGGCTCTTCCACTACTCTGACAGGTGACTACTACAAGAGCGATTGTGGTCTCACCGGTTCCATCCACGTACACCAATCAAACTCAGCGCTGACTTACAATGGGCTTTAATTAATGCTGTTTTGCTCCACATGGACAGACATTTACTAAGGAGGAATAGATCACCTGTCAAAGTAGAGACAAGTAAGGTTTTTGAAAGCATAAAAATGACGTTTGGTCAAAAAACGAAATCTGTGCCTCACAAAGCATTTGCTTCTTCCTGCCATTCTCTACCTCCTTGTACAATTCTCTCTCCGATTTCTCTCTACATAATTCTTTCTGTGTGTTTTTGCCAATATGCAGATTGTACACCACCGTGCAGCTGTTACTGTGTGCGTACTAATATAACGAAGTGACTGGCTTTGTCTGTTAGCGTTTAATTTCTCCTGCATATTGTCACTGGCAGGGGAGCGTAAGCGAGAACGTTCATCGTGTAAAACATCGGTGTGGAACGTTGTCATTTTAGATTATTATTTATTTAATATCGGCACACGTAACATGCGTCTTCGGTTTCTTCTACAACTGTCTGTATCATCCGTCATTAAACAGAGCTCTGATACTGAAAGGAAAAACGCAGGCAAAGACTGTCAGTCATCTCTAATCTAGCACTAGATTGCATTTCAACATTTTCTCTCTTGTATTAATGTATTTTCTGTGTGCGGCACTACATTTTATTTCATGTGTTTGTTTTTTTTGTTGTTGTTTTTTTTAACTGTATGAGAATCACTGGAAGGGCAGTACGCAGAAATACGTCTCTATAAATCTCTGAGTTGTCATGACTGAAGTGTCGTCGGTTCTGCTCTAACATTCCTTTTATGTGGTATAAGAGAAATTGCTCTCTAAATCATTAGCCTTTTAAAAGTATTTTACATATGTGTGTATGTGGGTGGGAGACACGTTCAGTTCATTCTACAGTATAAGGTCAATATGTATATTGTTTTTCTACACTGCTTTACATAAATACTCGATAGAACATGTTCAGTTTATAGAGAGTGGTTTCCTTCAACCTCCAGCTTATCATTTTCAGCAAGTGGATTGATGACTAGCCATTTTAATGTTAGTTTTTTTTTGTTTTTTAACCAAAGTAATTATCATCCATCCTGAAAAAGACGCATAGAAAGAGAGAGAAAACGTCAACTTCAAAAGAGGCTAATATGGGAAGATGGGTTGATGGTTTTATGGTACATTATGTGTAAGACACATGCACCACACGTAATTAATATTGTGAACAGATATAATTGTACAAGATAAAATATGTGCAGAGGTTTCAGAAGCTATAGCATAAAGCTATAACTATTGTTAGGTTCTTTAAATTATGTGTAGACTAGAGCAGGCTCTTTAAAGTTGAAAAATTGTTGTTAATATCATCATACATAATGATTGTCCATCAGCTGTAGCGTCTTACCAACAGTATGTGAAAATTTTTACAAATTATATGGAGATTTAATAAAAATATTCTAAATGAAGTTGTGTGAATTTCTAATCTGACAAATTAACTCACAAGATTTTTCATGTGTTACTGTAGTTTCTCTAAACATTACAGAATGTGAATATCAGTGTTTATTGATGTTTCCCATTACTGCTGATATACTTTTTTTTTGTAGGACATGGAAATATCCTTGAATTACAATAATCCTCCTCTTGTGGTAAGCAGCTCATTATGGCTCCTCAACTAATCTTTTGTATCGAGTGTTGAAGCCATTTTCCATCCTAAAAGATACTGTTACAGTACATACAAGAAGCAAAGAGGCGAGTTAAAAACCTGAATCCAGCTCTTCTGTGAAAGGTGAGAAAGTGAATCATTTGAGGAAAAAAATGCTTTAAAACTACAGTATGTTCCTGAGTTGCGTTTGTTCAGACAAGTTGCCCTACCAATAAATAACAATTTCTTATAAAACAAAATATACAATGCATGGAAAAAAGTATCACACCCATTTCAAAACCATGGAGTTGGTCCCCTCTTTCCTGTTATAATAACATCCAGTCTTCTGAGAAGGCATTCCTCTAGATTATGAAGCATGGTTGTGAAGATATTTCTCTTTAACCAAAAGAGCATTAGTGAGGTCAGTGAAGGAGCCTGGGGTCCAGTTGGCCTTCGAGTTTATCCTAAAGGTTTTCTGTGGGGTTGAGGTCGGGGCTCTGTGCAGGCCAGGGACATCGGCAGCCGTAATCCAGTACGCATTTTTGTGGTGATTACTGGTGTCTGGTGTTCAATGCACATGTCTAGGTTTTTATTCACATTTAACTTATCTTCTGTGTCTCTAAGCAAGCTTAGAAATTAGCAAAAGAAAACAACTGAACATTCTCCAAGCTTTTGATAATAGAATGTGAACTGCTGTACGCAGTGAGGATATGCAGTATGGTCATAGAGTTTTATATTAGTAACATAAAAATAAAAAAAACCTGCCCCCTCCATTTTGCTTGCTCTCATGCTCCCTGAGTAGTCGTCTGTGAAATAAAGGGTATGTAATAAAGACGGTTGTTGTGCATACCTGTCACATGAGAGCAAGTGCTGTTGTGCTGGTTATCATCATGGATGTGGTCGTAGACAAAAGGGTGCCTACGACAGCATTCCCTCTTGTGTATTACTCGTTAAATATAAACCTGTCAGTGTCCATGGTGCAGGCCATGTCTTCATGGGTCTCGCTTTGTGCACAGGAGCGTTTTCATGCTAGATCATGGACCTTTTAATTCTAGTGAATGGAAAGCAATGGACCCTTAATGATTTCCCAAGTGTTAGAGTTAATTTGAAATTTTGTAATTAGGTTTAAAATTTCCATACAATATTTCTGAATAAGTATTTACACTTAAAAAGCAACCAGAATTAATAAAACGAAGTCATGATATTTGACATGTTATCTTTGTGTGTTAGCCTTGTGTGTTGATCTGACTTGTCATTAAAGGTTTTGGGTGTGCCACAGAAGAATCACATTTTGAGCCGCAGCCATGTTCTGTTTGTGTATGGCTGTTCTATACGATTGAATTCTTCAAAATTGTGGCAACAGTTTTAGAGAAAGACTGCACATTGTTGTGAGAATCAAGTGCTTTTGGATATAGACTAAATAACAGTTTTGCAACAGTTCTATGCTTAAGGCTTTTCTGTTAATGTAAAATAAAAAAACAAGGTAGAGAAAATGGCACCAAACACTTGTGGTGTACAAAGTGCTCGAAATGTGTGCTGTGGTAGAAAAGGGGGAAGAAACTATCAGCCATGTGAGCCTGTAATGCCACCTTTCCCATGTGCCCAGCCTGTGACTACGGTAGTCTCATTCTGCCCCCTGGTGGCAGATAATAGTCTTCTTCTTTGTCTTTCGGCTGTTCCCTTTCAGGGGTCGCCACAGCGAATCATCTGCCTCCATCTAACCCTATCCTCTGCATCCTCTTCTCTCACACCAACTAACTTCATGTCCTCTCTCACTGCATCCATGAATCTCCTCTTTGGTCTTCCTCTAGACCTCCTGCCTGGCAGTTCCAACCTCAGCATCCTTCTACCGATATATTCACACTCTCTCCTCTGAACATGTCCAAACCACCTCAATCTGGCCTCTCTGACTTTATCTGCAAAACATCTCACATGGGTTGTCCCTCTGATGAGCTCATTCTTGATCCTATCCATCATTGTCACTCCCAAAGAGAACCTCAACATCTTCAGCTCTGCTACCTCTAGCTCTGCCTCCTGTCTTTTCTTCAGTGCCACTGTCTCTAAGCCGTAGAGCATCGCTGGTCTCACCACTGTGCTGTACACATTTCCTTTCATTCTCGCTGGTATTCTTTTATCTCACAACACACCTGACACTTTTCTCCACCCATTCCAACCTGCCTGTACTCACCTCTTCACCTCCTTTCAACACTCTCCGTTGCTCTGGACCGTTGACCCTAAGTACTTAAAATCCTGCACCTTCTTTACCTCTGCTCCCTGTAGCCTCACCGTTCCTCTTGGCTTCCTCTCATTCACACACATGTATTCCGTCTTGCTGCAGCTAACCTTCATTCCTCTGCTTTAAAGAGCGTACCTCTACCTCTCCAAACTTTCTTCCACCTGTTCCCTGCTCTCGCTACAAAGCACAATGTCATCTGCAAACATTATAGTCCATGGAGACTCCTGTCTAACCTCATGTCATCCTGTCCATCACCAGAGCAAACAAAAAGGGGCTTAGAGCTGATCCTTGATGCAGACCCACCTCCACTGTCTTACAACTCTCATACATGTCCTGCACCACTCTAACATACTTCTCTGCCACTCCAGACTTCCTCATACAACACCACAGCTCCTCCTCTCGGCACCCTGTCGTACGCCTTCTCTAAATCTACAAAGACACAATGCAACTCTTTATTACCTTCTCTGTTCTTCTCCACCAGCATCCTAAAAGCAAATACTGCATCTGATGTACTCTTTCTAGGCATGAAACCATATTGCTGCTCACAAATGCTCGCCTCTGCCCTTAACCTAGCTTCCATTACTCTTTCCCAAAGCTTCATTGTATGGCTCATTAGCTTTATGCCTGTGTAATTGCCACAGCTTTGCACATCTCCCTTGTTCTTAAAAATCGGCACCAATACACTTCTCCTCCATTCTTCTGGAATCCTCTCGCTGTCCAAGATCTCGTTAAACAAACTAGTCAGAAACTCTACTGCCACCTCTCCTAAGCACTTCCACACCACCACAGGTATGTCATCAGAACCAACAGCCTTTCCACTCTTCATCCTCCAACGCCCTTCTCACCTCACTTTTACTAACATTTGCTACTTCCTGCTCCACAAGTCACCTTTTCTACTCTTTGTTTTCTTTTGTTTTCCTCATTCATCAACTCCTCAAAGTACTCCTTCCATCTTCCCATCATCCTCCTGGCATCTGTCAGTACATTTCCATCTCTATCTTTAATCACTCTAACCTGCTGCACATCCTTCCCATCTCTATCTCTCTGCCTCGCCAACCTGTACAGATCCACCTCTCCCTCCTTACTGTCCAGCCTAGATACAAGTCCTCATATGCTCTTTGTTTGGCCTTTGCCACCTCTATCTTCAGCTCACGCTGCATCTCCCTGTACTCCTGTCTACTCTCTTCAGTCCTCTCCGAGTCCCACTTCTTCTTAGCTAGCCTCTTTCCCTGTATACACTCCTGGACTTCCTCATTCCACCACCAAGTCTCCTTGTCCACTTCTCCCTTACCTGATGATACACCAAGTCCCCTCTTACCTGTCTCCCTGATCACATTGGCTGTAGTTGTCCAGTCAACTGAAAGCACTTCCTGACCACCCACTTCCTGTATCAACTCATCCCTGATGACTACACAACATTCTTCCTTTCTCAGCTTCCACCACTTTGTCCTCTGCTCTGCCTTTGTCCTCTTCACCTTCCTCACCACAGGGTTATTTTACCACCATCCTGTGATGTCTGGCTACACTCTCCCCTACCAACACTTTGCAGTCACTAATCTCTTTCAGATTACAACGTCGGCACAAGATGTAGTCCACCTGAGTGCTTCTGCCTCCGCTCTTATATGTCACCCTATGTTCCTGCCTGTTCTGGAAGAATGTATTTACTACTGCCATTTCCATCCTCCTTGCAAAGTCCACCACCATCTGTCCTTCTACATTCCTGTCCTGAAGACCAAACCTGCCCATCACATTGTCATCCCCTCTGTTCCCTTCCCCAACATGTCCATTGAAATCTGCACCAATCACCACTCTCTCACCTCTGGGGATGCTCTGCATCACTTCATCTAACTCACTCCAGAATGTCTCCTTCTCTTCTAACTCACATCCTACCTGTGGAGCATAACCACTAACAACATTGAACATTACTCCTTCAATATCCAGCTTCAGACTCATCAACCTGTCTGATACTCTCTTCACCTCTAGGACATTCCTTACAAACTCCTCTTTCAGAATAACTCTTACTCCATTTCTTTTCCTATCCACACCATGGTAAAACAATTTGAACCTTGTTCCTAAGCTTCTGGCCTGGCCACAGTATATCCACCTTCCTTCTCTGCATCATATCAACCAACTCTCTTCCCTTCCCTGTCATGGTCCCAACATTCAAAGTCCCTACTATCACTATAACTCTTGCCTTTCCTTTTCTCTCTCTGCTTTCGAACACTCCTTCCTCCTCTTCTTTTTCGACCAACAGTAGCCCAATTTCCACCGGCACCCTGTAAGTCAACAGCACCGATGGTGGTCGTTGTTAACCCGGGTCACGACCGATCCGGTATGGAAATTATATTTGTGATTCGCATCATTGATTTGGCAAATGTTTTTACCTCGGATGCCCTTCCTGACACAACCCTCTGCATTTATCCAGACTTGGGACTGGCACAAGAAGACACTGGATTGCGCCCCCCATGGTTGCATTTGGTGGCAGTTAATAGCACTGCGCTTATATTTTGTTCGGCAAGAGAGATGACGTCACAAAAGGCAAAACAAAAAAAGTGTCGGATTTTATTCGCTTTTATTTGTTTAAAGCTCATTAGAGGTATGTTATAGGCTACTATCAAATTAATCCCTTATTATGTAGTTGAGAGGCCACAATATATAGGTCCTTCTCAAAAAATTAGCATATTGTGATAAAGTTAATTATTTTCTGTAATGTACTGATAAACATTAGACTTTCATATATTTTAGATTCATTACACACAACTGACGTAGTTCAAGCCTTTTATTGTTTTAATATTGATGATTGTGGCATACAGCTCATGAAAACCCAAAATCCCTATCTCAAAAAATTTACATATCATGAAAAGGTTCTCTAAACGAGCTATTAACCTAATCATCTGAATCAACGGTTGCAAATTTTGCATCAGGTTGCAAATTTTGCATGTCATTCGGAAATCAAGGTGCCAGAGTCTGGAGGAAGACTGGGGAGAGGGAAATGCCAAAATACCTGAAGTCCAGTGTCAAGTACCCACAGTCAGTGATGTTCTGGGGTGCCATGTCAGCTGCTGGTGTTGGTCCACTGTGTTTTATCAAGGGCAGGGTCAATGCAGCTAGCTATCAGGAGATTTTGGAGCACTTCATGCTTCCATCTGCTGAAAAGCTTTATGGAGATGAAGATTTCATTTTTCAGCACGACCTGGCACCTGCTCACAGCGCCAAAACCACTGGTAAATGGTTTACTGACCATGGTATTACTGTGCTCAATTGGCCTGCCAACTCTCCTGACCTGAACCCCATAGAGAATCTGTGGGATATTGTGAAGAGAAAGTTGAGAGACACAAGAATCTGCAAAAGGATTCCCGACCAAGTATTGAGTGCAGAACTGAACATAATTATTTGAAGGTTGACTTTTTTTTTGCATTAAAAACACTTTTCTTTTATTGGTCAGATGAAATATGCTAATTTTTTGAGATGGGGATTTGGGGTTTTCATGAGCTGTATGCCACAATCATCAATATTAAAACAATAAAAGGCTTGAACTACTTCAGTTGTGTGTAATGAATCTAAAATATATGAAAGTCTAATGTTTATCAGTACATTACAGAAAATAATGAACTTTATCACAATATGCTAATTTTTTTAGAAGGACCTGTATAAACTTCCCCAGTGGACACTAACGGCTCATGTTTTTCAGTCACAGCTCCATAAAATTTATATCAGTTGAACTCTCTTTTAGAGGCCTCTTAGTTACTCATTTTTGAGTGATTTGTTATTTCACAGATCCAATTTTCTATGGATTTGCTTGTGTTACTAGATGTTGCCCAGTCATGCGGCAGACCACTTTCTGTCCCACTTTGCCTCCATGGAGATTTATTGCACCTAATGGTCTCATTTGTGCAACTAGAACTCAATAGGGTCAGGGTTTGTACTGTCCAGCCCTTGTATTGTTTTCTATGTAAAGCCATTTCCAATTGCTTTTAATTAGTTTCAGGTCTTTTGCATGGTTTTTAATTGGCTTGGATATGTGGCTCAAATCACTCCATTCTGGTTAATACTATTTCTCTTATTTGTTATTATCTGTGTTCAATGTATTAAGTTGACCCATGCCAGGACCTTTTTTAAAATAGAGTTATTAATCTTAATTGGCAAATTTCACATCTACATAAATGAATGAAAGTGGTGGTTAAATAGTTCAACACTCTGGTATGGTTGTTAAATATCTAAAGGCAGTTAGAACATCTAATTTAATAATAGCAAATACAGCAAACGTTTACCTGATTTTAATTTGGAGATGTGTATGATTCATTAAACCTCTCCTTATGCATACTTGTAATTAGGGATGTCATTATATTCATTTAAAAGACATTAGATAGGCTCCAGGCCCCCACAATCCTGTACATCCTGACAGGAAACATCTCAACCTGGTTCGGGAACAGCACCATGCAGGACAGACGAGCTCTACAGAGGGTGGTGAGATCAGCAGAGCGCACCATCCGCACCGAGCTCCCTGACCTGCACTCGATCTACAGCAGGAGGTGCTGGACCAAGGCCAGGAAGATCGTGAAGGACCTCAGCCATCCCAACAATGGACTGTTCACTCTGTTGAGGTCAGGAAAGCGATTCCGCTCCCTGAAGGCCAACACAGAGAGACTGAGGAGGAGCTTCTTCCCGCAGGCGATACGGTCTCTCAATCACACCACCACACAGTACTGACCCACACATATGGTTTTTACACACACTCTGACATTCTGGACATTCGTTTACACTAGCGGCCACTGCACAACTACACTTCGTGCTCATCAAATCACTCTATCACAAGTCACTTTAAATAATCACTTTTAAGCGTATTTGCACTGCACAAGACACTTTAAATATGTGGATTGCACAAACCTGGATATTACCATTCTTTTATTACCATTTATTCTAACTACATTCCACACAAAAATACATAAATATATACCTACTCGTACACCTGCTCTTATTGTTCTATATTTCTTCATATATTCTTCATATATTTTCTTTATTGTGTATTTTTGTTGTACAGTTATTTTATTCTTTCCTAGTTAAATTTACCCTTTATTTTATTTTTCATATTTCCTATTCCTATTCATAGTCTTTTTATTTTAAGGTCATGAGAAGTTGTCTAAGCATTTCACTGCATATCGTACTGTGTATGTGACCAATAAAATTTTTATTTGAATTTACAAGTGGTATAGATGATGAATTGAAAGAATTAGGCAGACTAATTTAACTACATATTTGGTGTAAATAACGTGTGCAGTAATACTGAATGTATAAGTCACAAATGTCCATGCAGTTAAATTGAATAAGCTAGTTGTGGAGAAGCGATCTATTTTGTATAATTTTTCTAACTAATTAACATTAGCATTCCACAATAAAATTTAGCTGAATTAAAAAATAAGACACTTTCAATGAAAAATGAGGAAAAGTGTGAATATAAACTTAACATTAAAATACAAAACTGAAGGTAGTAATGTTTTTTTTTTTAGATTGATTAATTTAGATCGCCAAGTGTTTGTAGATCTGACCATCACACATATGTGCCTTAACCAAACTTTGTTGCTCAAAGTTGGAAGTCTACATTTGTATTCCCAGATAGCAGAACAACATTGAATCATCGTTGAATCAACATTAAAGCATCAACCAACTTGTTATTGAATCAATGTTGAAATTTCAATGTTAAATGTTGATTTTTCATCAGGTTTGCACCTTGAAATAATGTTATTTCAATGATGAAAAATAGATCAAGATGGGCATAAAATCAATGTTTGTTCAACGTAAATTCAATCACTTATTTTACATTGAATCAACATTGAAACAATTATAGTTTAGTCTTGCTTTATGAACAGCAAGATTCTATGACAGTAAATCATGTCCGTTTTGATTTATTTCTTTAAATCAGAGACCATGTAGGGCTGAAAAGCTTTTTTTTTTTTTTTTTTTTTTAAACAAAAAGTCAGTAACTCAACATCCTTCAGTTTACATGTAAACATATTTATTTATTTATGCTCCATACCCATTTAAACAGGAAGTAACATCACAATTACAATAAAACAACTATATAATAAAACACACTACAACTTACATACAAATTATAAACTGGATGACAATATGACTTTTTAGAAGAGAACTATTAGAAGAGATTGTTAATTCTGAATTCATAAAACAGAATCTAACTGCCAAGAGAAGAGACTGGAAAACCATAATATAAAAATGGCAGCCTGCCTCAGCAAAATTCAGTCAAATGCAAATAGAAACAACCAAGTCAGAAACACAACAGATGACTGAAACATTATTCGTAAGTTGAAATGTATTTACTCAGCAAAACAGATAATAAGACATGAGTCTGAACTTATGGCTTTCCACCACGAGCAATTCCCCCCAGCCGTTCTGGGGCATAACGAAGCCATTTCTGAACTGTTGAAGCAAAGAAACTCTGTGGCCTCCTTTTCTTCAGCTTTCAGCTGTTGTTGTTGTAGTGCATCTAAAGAATGAAAAACAAACAAAAGGTTAGAACTATACAATGCTCTAAAAACTTGGAGTGGTAGTTGTTTATGAATGACAGAAGGTGGGTCCTACATTTTTGGAAATGTGACTTTTACAAATGTACAGATATGCAACATATGTTTTGAAATGTCCTACAATCTTCCATAGATACAATGCACACATTAGATTTTTTTGAATATACAGGTCCTTCTCAAAAAATTAGCATATTGTGATAAAGTTCATTATTTTCTGTAATGTACTGATAAACATTAGACTTTCATATATTTTAGATTCATTACACACAACTGAAGTAGTTCAAGCCTTTTATTGTTTTAATATTGATGATTGTGGCATACAGCTCATGAAAACCCTAAATCCCTATCTCAAAAAATTTGCATATTTCATCCGACCAATAAAAGAAAAGTGTTTTTAATACAAAAATAGTCAACCTTCATATAATTATGTTCAGTTCTGCACTCAATACTTGGTCGGGAATCCTTTTGCAGATTCTTGTGTCTTGTGTCTTGTAAAATAATGAACTTTATCACAATATGCTAATTTTTTGAGAAGGACCTGTATGTGTTATTTCACAATCTGCAAATGTTGTCCTACAATGTACATATTCAATGCTATGAAAACAAATATACTTAATGTAACAATGTAGTCTGTTATGTGCAAAAAAAAAAAAAAAAAACCTGTAGGACCAAATAAATAAATAAATAAAAATCAATCCGTGGCGACGGTTTTGCAATTTGTCCCCCGCACTCACAAATACTTAAACTTGTTCCCTCAGTTTAACAAATCGTGGCCACGGATTAACAAACTGTATGCACAAATTTCCAATCCGTACGCTCAGATACCGTACTGTTTGCATATTTATTTTTAACGTGAAGACTTATTTTGGTGATTTTATTATAAGCTTTTTACCCAGAGTTAGATGCATGCTGCACTGTTAATGCTATTATTAAATAACGCCTATTATTACATTGCATTTAGTTTGAGAGCAAAGTAATGACAACATAAACTGTACATTATTTGTTTTGTATTGCTTTTTACCTTCTCCTCAAACTCACACTGCATGATTTTCAAAGTCATCGGATCACCATTGTTTTCACACTGTACTATCTGTGGTAGCATTTAGTTGCTGCTGTGTTCACACTGCACAATGAATTGGCGACAGGAGATTACACACTGCATGACTTTACAATAGGATGAATCGCCAACAACTCTGTCTGGTGTGCAAGCTACAACCAAATGCACACAAGAAGTGATAAGGAAACAACGCAAGATCATGCTGACATTGTGGTCTATAATTCCTCCCCGAACAAACAATAATTAAAAAAAGATGACGTCCTTGTTTAAGATCCCATATGGTCAAAACTGAAATTTCATGGCTTTTTTCATGGTAACTGAGGTCTAGGGGCTATGTAACTACCATATAAGTTTCAAAACAGTCAATCCACAGTAGAATGCACACAGCTTGCATAAAGTAGCTCTGCCTTTTCACGAGCTGCTGTGATGTCCAATCTTTCAGTCACCATCAACCACCATCCCACCCTTCTTTTGCCAAAACATCACGTCCATGCCGTTGCTGAACAACAATAACATGAAAACAAGTCGAAAAAACGCTGTTCAGACGATAGATGTCGAAACTACATCATTACACAGGCTTCCGAGCAACATTAATATAAAAGACCATTGGCACGTCAGCTTCAGCATCTTTCACACAGCCATTCCATTAAACTTTAAAAATTTACATTAAAAATTTTATTTAATTAATAGAAGTTAATTGATAAAGAAAATCTATTTATGACATTATTTTTGACAGCATTATGATTATTTATTAAAACTTCAGACAACAACAATTAGTGCCACGAGGTTATTTGCAACACTATATGTTCTACAAAATAGAGGACTACACACCTTACAGCGCAATATAATGTGGCTTTAGAAGAGGAAAGGTAGGATTAAGAAGTGAGCAAGTGATGAATTAGTATTATAGGTCGCAAGCAGATACAGTAACAATAATGGGTGCTCTACCTTATGCAGTCTCCATTGATGGCTAATAAACATTGATACAAGTAGGTTATGGTTAAAGTTGTGAACTTATAAAGTCTTAAATGTTTTGTTTTCCCTTCTCAACGCATTATGCATTTACTCACCAATAATGGCTACCTTTTTAATTTGGTCAAGTCTCCAAGTCGAAGGTGCCCAGCAGCAGATTCCGTACCATGGCAGTAGCAGAGGTGGCAAGGCGGGCTGCTCTCCACACTTCTGCCTGGCAAACCACCCCAGAGCCCTTTATAACTTCAATCTGAAAAATTATTTCACATCACAATATTAATTTATTGGCAACTTTTAGAAACTTTTCATGTTTCATACTGATTCTTATGTTTAGCTTCCCAATAGTTAATAGGATTTTATGTATAAATGCAGATTAATGATAATCTGGACATTCTGGACATTTGTTTACATGCAGGGTAAAACTGCAACAGGAACAGTACAAAATAAAAACTGAAAAAAGACGGACATTCAGAGTAAAACAGTGCAAGATAAAAAAAAAAACCTGTACAAAACATACATGCAGGGTAAGCATTGGTGGGAGCAATGTCCAAGCAGTGTAGAGAAATATTTCTGTACGACTTCATTGTTTTGTGCTGTGTAGTATAGTATTGTAATAGCTGATCAGAGTGATCAACTCCCCATGTGCTGGTTGTACGCAGTCACAGGACATGGAAATGTCTTTGTAGTCCATGTACCTTGTAATTTCACCCTCATCTTCACCGCGTCTACTGTAAAGCAGAATGGATGGTAGAACAGGTAGATACTTCTCGTGTGTCCATCCACTTCACAAATACAAGAGGTCCATCTGAACGGAGCTTGCGTGTCCTGATGTGAGGGGCTGGTGAAGGCAAGGGTGATGGAGACACATTCCTAAAAACAAATAAATAAAAAAATGTTAACCTATACTGTTCAGAGTAAATGGATGTGCAATTAATATGGATGCACAATATATACAGTACAGAGATGACCAAAAATGTATCCATACTTCAACATGAAAAATATACACCTCTCTTCTGTAGGTCACATGACAGCATCAATGATGGTGATAGATAATACTACACACTGCAGCCATAATTCAATTTGAGTTTTAAAAAACACCATCCACTGGACATTACACACATATTGAACACATTCTAAACAATTACATCTTATCAGGTATTTGTAAATACACGCTAAACAAAAGGGATTATATACATTTACACCAAAGAAATATTCATAAGCATCACTTAGCTACATAAGGCAGTATTTTAGCCACCTGCAACTTGCTTGTTTGTGCTAAATAACATTACTGATAGCAGTGTTATAAGCTAACCAAAATGGAGCCAAATACACATTAGCAACCATAATCTAAAGCTATCAAAAACAAGGTGAATATAAACATCTGTAAACTCCATAAGGCATTAGCTTAGCCACCGGGAAATATCATGTTTGTGCTACATGAGGCAGCATGTTAGCATGATTTACCTAAACTATATAAATGTCATTGAAAGCCAATGTGTCACACAAGCTGACAAGAGCTAGCTGTAGTGAGGAAAATATTTACTAATATTAGTTTAATATTATCAGAATAAGAGTTATATAAGACTTAATAACTTACCCAGTGTAGCATGGGTCTATTCTCTGTTCAAAATGCTCCCGTTCGTCGTCGGAGTCACACAGTCTTCTTCTGAGGTAAATGTAAACTTTCCAGAACATTCTGAAGAGTTTCCACGGATGTGTAAGCGCGTGCCATCTTCCAAAACGTGCTGAAAACTCACTGAATCGGAGTATTTTCAAGCCTGTCTCTCTGTGTTCGTTTTTTCATGCCGGTGTCCGGGGGCGTGGTCTAGTATGTAAATTACCCGGACTGATTTCCGTGTGATTGGCGCATGGGCGTGTCCTGCCTCGGGTCATTAGCATACAAGTGTGACAGAAATTCTGTGCCTCTCCTTGGTTTCATACGGATTACATAAACTGAGAATATTTGTTTTCAATGTGACTTGCATCATTTAAAAGTAGACACTTTAAGCTTTATATAGATATATTTCTCATTTCATTTAATTATAGTGACGTGTTTCAAAAAGATTTTCACGGAGACTGAGGTTTCATATATGTGCATATATCCTCATATACTGTATGTGGCCAATTAGGATTAGTTTTTTTGCATTTTTTTTGTTAGTTCTTAGTTATTGCCTTGATAATAGAAAATATGAGCTAGGCATCATGTATGACAGTTGCCAAAGTGAGATATGAGCTAAAATGACCAGATCCTGCCATAGGAGACATATCTTGTATGTACATATACAGTAGGGCTTATATGTGGATATAAAGAAGCAATACAGGAGACCTATATGGCCTGTATATGCACATATATGCACCTCAATGTTGCCTACATGTGGCATATATACGCATATATGCAGCATATATACGCATATATGGAGCATATATATTATCATATATGTGCATATATACTGCATATAGGTTTCATATATGCGCATATATCCTCATATTTACATTTAGGCATTTGGCAGACGCTCTTATCCAGAGCGACTTACATTTTTATCTCATTATACATCTGAGCAGTTGAGGGTTAAGGGCCTTGCTCAAGGGCCCAACAGTGGCAACTTGGTGGTTGTGGGGTTTGAACCTTAGTCCAATGCCTTAACCACTGAGCTACCCCTGGCCCCATATAGGTGCGGTTATATGCGCATATATACTGCATATAGGTTTCATATATGCGCATATATCCTCATATAGGTTCTTTCCATGTGGGGCACGCACACTGCTCTGGGTCAGACACAGACAACGGGAAACAGGAACTAAGGTCTCAAACAAATGCTTCCCAACAGAATACTGTAGGTCGCATCGCCAAAATTCTTTCACTGTGAGTGGCAGGAACTTCCAGACTACAACATATTGAATTCTCATGCCTGTAGAGTGTATTATAATGACGTGGCGACAGTGTAAAAACACCCTCCGATGTTAAATGCGAGCCGAAAATTGAGTACTTTTGAACGGCAAACAGGAATTAAGCTCTCAAGTGAGTAAACTAGACAGCAAGGTAAATACACAAAACTTACAGTCAAATTATTTTTTTTCCTCAATAACTATATATATATATATAATTATTATTATTATTATTATTATTATTATTTTAAGCACCATGGCAAATCTCTTGTAGTCAATTTTTTAACCTGTTTTAAACACATACACACATGCATACACATTTTTATAGAAATGCACTTAGTTAATTTAATTTGCCTTACATTGTTGAATGAGGATGGGTTCCACAACCAAAAATCAACATTGATTCAATGTTTGTCTTTTCAACACTGAAAAGCATTGAATTATCAACATTGATTCAACATTATTTAGCATTGAAAAATCAACCTCAACCAAAATGATGATTCTGATGAAATTTCAACATTGAATCAATGTCACCTTGCTATCTGGGATTGAATGACTAGCTTTAGGAACATCGACTGCACCTCAGAAGTACATGCCATATATCAGTGCCTGACCTCACTAATGCTGTTGTGGCCAAATGAGCATATCCCCACAACCACACCCCAAAATCTAGTGGAACGCCTTCAAAGAATAGTGGGGTTATTATAATGTAAACGCAGACTAAATGTGGAATGGGATGTTCAAAAAGCACTGGATGTAATGATCACTCATTCATGCTCAATTGCACTTATCCAGTGCTGGGGTCACGGCAGGCCTGGAGCATATCCCAGGGGGATTCTGCGCATAAGGTGGGGTACAGCCTGGATTCGGGCCAATCCATCACAGGGTTTACAAGCACTATGGGCAATTTGGAAATACCAATCAGCCTACTATGCATGTCTTTGGACTGTGGATGGAAAACGGAGTACCCAGAGGAAACGAACTAAACATGGGGAGAACATGCAAACTCCTCACATACAGAACCTTCAAGCCTGGAGGTGCACGGATGTAATAATCAACCCTTTATGTTTTAATTAGCCTCTTTCCTTAGGGGACTTTTTATTTTTGATAAGCTTTTCATTTCTGTCTTATCATCAGTATATGACTTTTAGTTCCCTCTGATGATGCCGGTGCTGTCAGGCTGCCCTGGAACACTGGTTCTCAGAGTAAAGTCTGTGAAGAAGGTGATGGAAATCACACCAGCAAAAAAATATATTAACTTTTTTCTAGGTGTGAATTGTTAATCCAAATATATATATATTAAAATATGTTATCTTAGGCATTTAAATAATATGCTTTATAGCTTTGTATTTATAAGAAACTTGTTAAAGAATCTATTTTACATTTAATGGGCGTGAGTGGGAAAATTCTCCGCTTTGACCCGGAAGTAGAACGGGAACGTAACAGTATGGCGGCTCTGGTGATGCGCATTCGCACTGGGATAAACTGCAGCTAGCAGAATAAAATATCCAGTCAGACGCTAAAAGATAATTAGACGAATAATTTATTTTTAATGCTACTGTATATATATTTTTGACAGTAAAATAATAGGCACAGACGTCCGTTTAGCAGCGAAGCGTGGGATTTTGTGAGAGTTCAGTGTTAGCGCGTGAGCTGTAGCTTCTCATCACAGCGCAGGTACGTAACGTTAAGCGCTCGTGTGAGGGGTTTGATCGCGTGCGGCACATGGCCCGAGACAGATCGGTAGCTAGTAGAGAGCATGCTGTTTGCTAAGGCTAAGCTGCATTATCCGATATAAAACAGGCTTCCTATTATATTAAGCGCATCATTCTGGGTGTGATACACGGGAAGCGTGATTTTTTTTTAACGTCCTGTCGTGTGTTTTGTCCAGAAAGGTGACGTAATGGAGTCATCCGAGGAATGTCCCCCAGACTCAGCTCATCAGGAGGTGAACCCGGTGTTCCTCCAGCAGCTCAGAGAACTGGACATCCCTGAAGAGGCAGCCAGACAGGTCTGCATCAGACGCCTAACACTTCACCAGTATTATCAGTGCATCATCACAAGCAGAAGATCGTTACAGGATCGTAGACTTCATTCTGTCGTTCATTGTCACTAGCAGCTTTATCCTGGCTGGGATTGTTAGAGGTCAGAATACTGTTCACTGTTAGACGATCCTGAACACAATTAAACCTGGCCAGCATTGTGCCATAGCGGTTAGCCTCTCCTCGTATCATCAGGGTTCTGGTTGGATCCCCGCCTCGGGGTTTGTCTACAAGGAGTTTGCATGTTCCTCCCGTGCTTGGTTGGTTTTCTCAGGGTTCTATCGTGTCCTCCCACAGTCTGAAGACATGCAGATTAGTCAAATTGACGTTCCCAAATTGCCTGTAATGTGTCAATGTACATGTCAATGCACATGTATTTGTGTGCGCCCTGCAATGGATTGGCACCCCGTCTAGGATTCACCCTGTACCTCGTGGCCTATGTTTCCTGGAATGGGCCCCCTGTGACCCTGTAGGCAGGATAAAGCGGTATAGTGAGTGAGAGTAATCCAACCTGCTTCTTAGGGGACAATATTAGAAAACACAAAAGAAACCAACATGGATACAGAGAACATGCACATAAACACAAGCTTAGGATTGACCCCAGAGATCTTTCAGCTGTGAGAAGGCAATGCTGAATAAAATAGGGTAAGATAATTCTGAATAAGCGTAGGTATGATCCTTTGTGTCCCAAAACCATTCATTCATTTATCTTCTGTATTGCTTATCATGTACAGGGTTGCAGGGGACTTGGAGCTCATAACAGGAGACTTTGGTTATGAGGTAGAGTAGGCGGGATACACCCTGAAAAAGATGCCAGTCCATGACAGGGCGCGCACACATTTTGGGAGCACCAATTATCCAAATCTGCACGTCTTTGGACTCGGAAACAGGAGTACCCCGAGGCTACCCATCAAGCATGGGAAGAACATGAAAATGCCACATACACAGTCACAGACCCGAGGTGGGCATCAAACCCTCGAGGCTGGATGTGCAAGGCCACAATACCTATCCACTACTCCACTGTGCCGCCTCACTCTCGCTCACTCATCATCTATACTGCTTAATCCTGTATTCAGGGTCATGTGGACCTGGAGCCTATCCCAGGAGGCTTGTGGCATGAGGCGGGGTACACCCTGAACAGGATGCCAATCCTCATACCAAGCTCATTCACACACTACGGGCACTTTGGGAATTCCAACTACATGTCTTTGGACTGATCCGAGTCCACTCTTATTGGATTAATATTACACAGTGAGAAAGAAAATGTTAACATGCAAATGGATAACAGTCTGCTTTTCAATTCGAAGGACTTTGTAAAAGATGAATTTCTGCTTTTTTCATTTTACTCATATTTGTGTGTTTACATTATCTAATTATCTTAGGCACTCCTACACACAAGGAATGTGTCTGCCGAGGAGGCGGCAATGTACTACTTTAACAAACTGGAAAATGAGGTCTGTTGATGATCGTACACCTACACATCCCCATTAAAGCTCGTTGCCTTTGTGCGTTTGTTTCTGAGTGCGTTTTTCTTGTCTTTTGTTTCAGGAAGAAGGGGAGGAAGATATGATGTTCAAGATGGTCTTTGTTGTGAATATGGAACTGTCAATGGGAGTGGGGAAGGTGTGTGTGTGTGTGTGTGTGTGTGTGTGTGTTAGGTTGCCTAAATGTAGCCTGATTTACAGTAATGCAGTGCAGAAGTACTGAGATTGTCAGTGACCCCCCCTCCTCCAGGTGGCGGCGCAGGTGGGTCATGCAGCTGTGGCTCTGTACCAGGCCATGCAGGAGAAGAATACTTGGAGAGAGATGGCCTGGAAATGGGACCATGCTGGGTGAGGCAGTGTCAATCAGTCCTCCATAACTCTTCAGATATCTCTAAAGCACTTACTCCTTGCAGAGACTGTTGAAAATAGTTAGTCTCTTTGCAGGCAATGTGATCAGCTTTTCTAATTTTAAATAAAAGTACTAAACACAAAGTGCTATATATATAAAAATTATAAAATAAATAAATTATAAAATTTAGTAAAATGAGTAAGATAATTGGGAGTTAAATAAATGTATTATAAATATACTATAAACACATAAATGTAAGAAACTGAAATACATTTAAATTATAGACTCCAGGATTTTCTTAGAGAACATTTTCTTTGTTCACATACCTAAAAAAAGCTTTAGAAAAAGCCCAGAGAGGTTCTAAAGAAGCACAGTGGTAGTAGCACCATATTGAGTATTTCCATTGCTCTGTATATTGTTTCTCTGATTAGTGCCTTCTGCAATGTTAACACTGATTTAACTAACGCTGAAGTTGAGTCTTCGTCACATGTACGTTACTGCACAGTAAAATAATTTTTTTTGCATATCCAGTCAGCTATGATAAGGTGACCCTGGTGCAGGCAGGACTAAGGGCAGAACAATGGAAACTTTGGGGACCTGAGGCTTGAATCGTTGACCTTCTGATCAATAACTCAGTGCCTTAGCCCTCTGAGCTACCGCTAACTTTGATGGACAGCATCCTTTAGGCAGAGTCACAGTTTTGTTCATGATTTTGCTTGTTTATACCTGATAAATAATATACATGCTCCACCTTGAAATATAGTTTTATGTTAAGATCACATGACAACTTATTTCACACAGGTGAATTCTTCTTAATTACTAATGTAACTTCATGTGGTTTCATAGCAAGTGGGATAAATACTTTTCAGTCACTTTTTATTTGTTGTAATTTCAATAATATATATTATTATATATATATATATTTATATAGATCTAAATATAGTTTTAGTTACAGGATGTATCATTACAAAATATAAATATGTTCAAGTGTGGGTTAAAATTTTTTCCAAGCCAATGTATTTTTGTTTCTATTCGGACAAGCAAGCAAACAGTTGCAGCAATTCTCCCAGAAGTCGTCAGTTTGAGCAAAATCCATTGCTCAAGGGCAAAACTGAATGTCATTGATAAAGCAGAAAGTCAGCATGACAGTGTAGTGTTTAACAGATTTTAACTCAATAACACCTTATCTCTGGGTTAAAAATATATTTATTTAATGTAATTGATTTTTTGTTATGTTTGCATGTTTAGAGCTAAGAAGATTGTGCTACAGGGCACAAACACGGCACACCTTCTGGAGTTGCAGGCTCTAGCAATGAGTTTGAGCCTTCCAACAAAACTCATACAGGATGCCGGACTTACACAGGTAGAAATATGTATATATGTGGTGTCACATATTGAGACAAAAGTGAAATTCAATGGTTTAATTATATGCTCAATTTATTTAAAATAATAACCATCAAGATAATAAGAATGCAATGAAATTGATATATGACAATCATTATTTAGAATTAAGTCCTTTATTTTTCAAACCATGCAGTACAACTCAATACACTTAAACACTTTATTGGGAAAAATAAACGTAATCATATAAGATGAATTGTTTATATACATTAGAGCACAATAAACTTTTATTTTTCCTAGGAAGTTGTGTTCAGAGCTAAATTATAGTGCCCATGGAGCAAAGAGGGTAAAGGGCCTTTCTCAAGGCCCAACAGTGGCATGCTGGGTCTGGAACCCTCAACCTTCTGATCAGTATTTCAGAGCGTTTAATTAGACCCCTGCCACATGATTTTGTTATTAGATAATTGCATGAATGATAGTACGAACACAAGCACATCCTAAAGTGACTAATTAATGATGAATGAATGTTAAAAGGTTTTCAGCTGAAGCGACAAAATTGTGGCGAGTCACTTTAGATTTGAAGTCATTGAAACATGCTTCTTGGTTTTAGGTGGAGCCGGGATCAAGCACTGTGCTGGCCATCATGGGAGAGGAAGACATGGTCAATAATGTTACAGGCAGCCTGAAACTGCTTTGAGCACTGAAAAGAAGCAGCAGTGGAAATCCAGATGTACAAGATGCCACTGTGTCCACAGGGGGGCAGAACAATACCACAGCAGCAAAGCTCGCTGCATGAAAAAAAACAAAAAAACAAAAAAAAACACCATCTATGGCATTTACATAGTTCTTCTGACGCTCACTCTCACACACAAATACAATAAGAGTAATAACATCTGAAATAGGAGAAAGGCTGTGCATGTGGGTGGGTGCCTGGATGTGTCAGTGCTGGTGGGTTTAATATTTACTGTGTATCTGCATTCATTAAGTTAATGTAAAGGTCTTAGATTCTTTAGATAAAATGTGAAAATATATGATGCCACATTAAGCATAATTGATCAAATGGGTAGAAGATGCCAACTTGTATGAATAAATATAGCCCTTAAGTTAGAACATTGTGTTTTTTTGGTGATTGTTGGACCAAATTCTTCTTCTTAAAAGATTCAAATGAATTTTATCACTACATGTAAACCATTTTTTTTCCAGATGTATGAAGTATCCTGTAATGAGTTTACTGATTATCTGCAAATGGACTTCCTTTGTTCTGGGTTGTGATGTAGAAATCTGTGTTTGTCTGGAATTTGTTATGTAAGTTTGGCGATATTCTTCCCTACCAATCCCTGGTACGTAGACATAACATGCAAGCATACTGTTGAATGTGAGGGGGGCGGAAATTCTTAAAGCCATACCTTTATTGTGGAGTGCCATTGTTAAAAATTTCTGTCAACTTGACTGTTATTTATTTTTATGCATCTAATTGTTGAGCACACTCGATATTGACTTGTCAGTTCTGGGACTAAAGGGGTTAACTATTTGCAATAATATGGACATGCTGTTTGTCTCAATTAATGATCAAAGCTTTGTATTTATACTCTGGAAAAAATCATTTGTGAAAATTGCAAATTGATATTGGATAGAATGTTGAATATTACTAGTGTCTCACAAGCTTTAAATCCTCTCTACACCATGCATTTGCAGCTAAAGAGATTGAATTGTTTTGACAGTTTATTGGTCATAAGCTTTGAGCAATAATTAGTACTGGTATTTTTCTTATTCATTGTGAATCATGAATTAGTTTCAGATGAAGGATTCAGAGAGAGAAAGATTCGCAGATTTGGGAATAGTTTGTGATCTATGCTCTGTATCTCAAACTATTTGAAATACAGCTTCTCTATACTCCATGTCTTCTCCGTGTCTGTTTTTGAATGCAATCTTTTCTTTAGGAAAAACATCATCTTCACACCGCCATTATCATAACCATATTTACATGTCGCCATTTTTCGCAGTGTAACGTCGTATTAAATATGAGCTGTGAGAAAAAATGCGACAAAATATATAACTCGGGATTGGCGGGGGGACGGTTTGTCACGTAACCGCTCGTGAGAAACAATCGCGTTCGTTATCTTTTTTTTCTTCCGGTGACTTAGCTTTCGGTGTCACGTGACCTGAATCTGAGCATGTAGGCTGGTACAATAGCAGCATTGTAACGCGCGAGCCTCGAACTGGCACTGCTGCTGGGAAACGGACGACCGACCGCGTCACGTGCTCGACCAAATGCTCTGCGACCTGAGCGCGCGGACGAGTGCTGACGTGGGAGTCTGTGATTGGCCAGTTCCCTCCTTAAACCTACAGGCAGTCATACACGTTCTGCGTTATGGAAAAATAGCAGCTTTTTTGAAAATATCGGCCGAGTTTATTATCTGTGTGTAAAAAATAAAAATGAGCAGTGCTGTCTTTATAACGCGTCTGTATTTTTGTGGAACTAATATTAAGCTCATCCATGTTGGTTAAACAACTGGACGGAGCTCGGAGTCTACGTGCGGCTCTGCTTTCCCAGTATGGCGGTCAGTCCGGTCACGAGCTTTTACTGAAGAAGGTGCGGTTGTATTTTAACGTTTGGGCTAACACTGGTTTCTCAAAATGAAGTTTTAGCCGTTTTACAAAGCGTTTTCATATCCGCATGCCGGGAAAGTCATGGTACGTTTTCGGGTATTACCCTCGCTGGCAAAGTGCCCAGCAGCAAACACACTTACAAATCACTCATAATTACGTAATGTGGTTAAAACCTTAATACTAACCGTCTACCTAAACTCAAACAGCCCTCATGACTGTAGGCCACTCTAAAGTACATGATTAGTAACCAGATAGTGCCAAGATCCATATATTAAGGCAATCAGTATGAATCTAAAGTGAATATTCTCAGAGTTTAAACATTTTAATTGCACATTTTAATTTTTTGTTAAATATGCACTGCTAAAAAATCATACATCTCATCTTGAATAAATTACTCAAGTTGAAAATCTTTACTAATGCTCATTGTATAATTTGTTTAAAAAATAACAAAAACCAAAATCATTAACCCATGTAGAACTGCATTGAAAATCAAAGTGAAACATTTTTAGGTCATAAATCATAGGCATATCCACGAACTGCCTACACACATGAGGCCAGACATTGTTCTGTGCCAGGAGGAAACTCGGGGCCCACTGCACAAGCATACAGCCTGACCATTCAGATCGCTCTAAAATCTTTATCTTGGTACCTCACAGCCAATCAGGGTGCCCTTGGCTATGACATGGAGATATGTGCAGCCCTCCAAATATACAGCTCCCTGGACTGCCACTGACCCACCACCAAACTGGTCATGTTTGATGATGTTACAGGCAGCATTCAAGAGGACACTTGGCCCTCTTGCGTACATTGTGGAGTTTGGTCAGAAACATGCACTGCTGGAGGTCATTCGGTCAGGGTCTCGCAGTGCTCTTACTGAGTCACAAAGAAGCAGACAACAGTCCTGGTGCTGGGTTGTTGCCCTTTTATGGCCCTGTCCAGCTCTCCTGGTGTAATAGGCTGTCTCCTGGTATCTCCTCTTTGCTGTTGAGACTATGCTTTTAGACAAAGCAAAACCTTACACTTGCACATATAATTGTGCCATCTTGGAATAACTGTGCAACCTGATTGGGCTGCAGGCACTGGTACTGCTTTATGCTATCAGAAGTGGCAAGGACATTAGTAAAATAATGATCAATCAGGAATTATAAGTAAAGCATTTGTCTGTGGCCACAACGTTTCTCTCACTCAGTGTTGTACTGTAATGATCAAGTTTGCCCTGTTTTTTTTTTAGCGGTTTATATAATCTTGCTTTCCAGTTCCGGTCTTACTTTAAGTACATTACACCCCACTGACTAGGTGGAACCAAATGGTTTCAGAAGTCATTGCAACAAATGACGTTAACGAAACTTGTCTAAACCAATCCCTGCGGTCCTCTCATCCCACGTGACCTGGTACAGAAATACCAGTCCAATCGCATATTCTCATGTTTGTCTCCATTCATATCGTGACTATTCACAGCAGTGCCTCGCTACAGATTCAACACGAAGCTCGTCGGAACATTGCGCATGTCGTGATAACATTTGCGGGTTATACCGATCGAGTGGGTTATTTCTTCATATTAATGGCACGAAGAAATACAACAGACACATAATACTTGAAAACGTTTAATAATATCCATCGTTGTGGGGTATGAATTCGAACCCAAAGAACAAACAAAAATACCCTGCAGCGTCTGAACGGAAACGTATAGACAAGTCGATAACCCTGTCCAATCCCATAAGACCGACACTGCGTGTTCCATTCATAGCGGGGTTAAGGTGGGGCTGACCCTACCTCTAATGTCGTAGTCCCTGGTATGGGGCCCCGGAGACCCCGTGCTATGGACAAACAGCTGCTATATGGCTAACCCAAGCTGAGAATAGATTCCCTTTAGCGCTGAATAAGTTTTGTTTACAAGAATACAAGAAAAAAGAATAATCCCTTTATGAAAGAATTGAAAATTCCACGGCGTGTGTATTTAATAACGTGACCACTGTTCCCATAAATATCCTCATTTACTTCTTTCGAATATCCGTTTAGCTACTCTCGTCGTCTGCGTTATTCACTCCGTCCACCCTCTCACCGAGCGGTGCAGAAGCTGACTACTCTTGCCACCCCTCCCAAAAGCTGAGTCCTGCCCTGTCTTGGACGACGAACACGTTTCACTTTTCTCATCCAATCGTATGTGTGTGTGTTCGTTAGCGCACGAAGATTGACAGATTTCAAACCAACGGCGTGTTAGCGGGCTGCGCCTCAGCGCTGGGAACGCCTCGTTGTGGAGCCCCTGCTCGAGCCGCGCGGAAACCCCGTGTTATGGTTGTGTGTCAGTTTCGCTGGCAGCCGCGGTCGATGCCGGTGAAGAGGGGGGGATGGGCCACTGCAAATGTTAAGGACCTGAGCTAGAATCACAGCCTTGTAACACACAGAGCTGTACCTACCCAAAATAAATATCGACTATAATTATTGTTAAACAACATTATAAATGGATGCAACCGGCCGGGATTCAAAGTAACACTTGAAGGAAGTGCTATGACCCAAACAGAAAAGGGTATGAAACTTTCACCCACTGCGTGAGGGACATTGAGAAGTTTGGAAGGTAGCCCGGGAGAGGGAGCTGCCTCTCGGCTTACAGCTCGCAGGAAAAGCCGAGGTCAGAAGAAGAGGCCTGGTGGTCTGATTCGTTTTGATGTGGGAATATTTAAACACAACCAGTTCTCCCAATAGGATATTTTATCTGAACTGATCTGGAATGAAGGGCTGGGTAAGTTTACATAATTTACCACGGGTATTTTTTGCACATAATTGCATGTTCTGAATCACTAAAGGCAAAAGTTGCAGCATAACTTGGCAGCTCCTTGGCTAGCTCCTATGCTAGCTAGCTTTCTATCTCTCTGTATGTGGTAAAGGGTTCTATGGTCTCGTCAGATGTTTATTAACATTGGCGTTTTTGCAATATCACTGTGAAATAATTATATATATATATATGTGTATTTAACGAGTTTGTATTCGTTTAACCAACTGTACAAGTTAGCTAGCTCTCTGATTAGTAAATGGTTTGTTATAACCAGTAATCACAATATTGCGACCAGTTCCTCGTGCTGCGGGATCTGCATTTTTTTTCACAAGACCTGGCGATGTAAACATTCGCTGTTTGGACTAATTATATGCGTATTTGCTATTTTTATCGGTCCATGGTGTTTACAGCACCTGGTTCAGTCAAAACGATGAACTGTGCGCATATACACGAGGATAAAAAAATATATACACACACGTATATAATGAAATGTTTTTAATGCTACTAATGAAGTAGCTAGCTGTAGAACTGGGCAGTTTCCTTTTACTTGGCTAGGTTAGCTGGATGGAGAATGCTGGCTCATTCTTTGCTCGAAAGACTCGTGTGTGAGTTTATATTAACGCTAGAACATGCATATTAGGCATTTTACCCCCATTTTTGCCACAGCTTGGGCTCCGAACACCGAGGAAACTCGGTGTTTAGCAAATGGGTTGAGATTCTGGGTCACCTGGAAATGTCTAACTGGTTTCCCACTTACAAGCAGCTTGGTACGCGTTCAAGGAGTTTGTAAAGGCTAGTTAGCTGTTAACCTTAGCCTCCAGGTCAGGAGAGATGTATATGCAGAGATGTATTTTTCCATCAATAATCCGTGTTAGTGGTGTGAAATCTGCAGAGTGCGTTTCTATGCTCGGTGAATCCTCTGTCTTCCACATGGGAAGTGGTATTTTGTTTTTAATAACTTGTTTTGGGGTATTTTCTTTTCAAGATCTGCGATTTCATTTCAATACCCATCTATAAAAAGAGATTTGTTGCATAACCGTTTCCGGAAGTCTTCTGGTTTTGTATTTGGAACATTTTTATGTCGCTTGGTGGTTTTGCAGTCATCCAGTCTTTTTTAAGTGTATTTTAATTTTTGGCTCGCACAAGTTTTTGATGGACTCGAAGGTTTTTGGTGTGTTGAACTTTCTCTCTTTCGTTAGCTAACATTGCCAACTCTTTGAAGGGTGACTTGCTTTTCTCAATCTCCCCCCTCCACCACCACCTCCCCCATGAACCAACCCCCAAGCTCTTCGGCGGCCATGAGAAATGGGTGGTATTTCTGAGGGGAGCTCGCGTTTCCTTTTTTAGCCTCCATTTTTATTTCAACAACAAGTGAGTCGAAGCGACAGGAGAGAGAGAGAGAGAGAGAGCGAGCGGGAGGCAGGCAGGCTGCAATGGCTGTCTTAACGAGTTGTTTTTCCATCCAACAGGGAATTTCCCGTTTAATTATTACTCACATGGACATTTTTAGCCAGTTTCGACATTGTAACCCCCTCTATCGCAGACTTCGTCGCCCAAATGCAGTGTTAAGGCTGGGAAATTCTTTATCTGTCTTTATTTGAAACGCTCGGTTATTAATGTCTTCAGCCCTCACGTACGCATGCTCTCCTCTGATGTAAAACACATTTAAGTTTTTATTAAAAATATGGTTACTTAGTCAAGGAAATTAGTCAAGCTTCCTACTAGATGGTTTAGTAGCTGATTTCCAGGACCCCTGTTTTCCCTTGACCGTGAACAAAAGGTGTCCATAACAGTGCCTGAAATATTTTGTTACTGTTACACAACAAATAACCTGTCTCCCGAGTCCTGCAACATCAGCACGGCGCCATTGCAGTTAGACAAGCCTTGAGCACGTGAGTGTGTGTGTGTGTGTGTGTGTGCTCGTTCATTAAGCACCTAAACGCGGCTCAGGAGCTAGGGTTTCCTAGTCTCATGGACCGCCTGGCTCACAAATTTACGCTTTCAGATGAAAACGTGAGGTTTTCTGTTAATTTTTAAGGAACATCATTTTGGTAAATTAACCCCTTTAAAGCCTAAGCATTTTACAAACACTGTCTAGAGCTAAGTAGGAGCTGAACGCAGGTTTAATGTGTGTCATGGTGAGGCCTGTGTACATAATAATCAAAAACATTGCAGTTAAATGAAAAAAATAACATGTCCTATATCTGTAGTTTATCAATGACAGCCACTGTATCTCTCTTTACTGGGTGGGTGAAAGTATGTAGTTGTTTAGGCCACACATTGTCTGAATATGCTTGTGTTATTTTGGTCACTCTGGATTTCTGGCCACCTTTAACTATGTGAAATTTGAGCTCCAAACCCCACTCACCCAACTTATCTTAGTGAAACACAATGCTTTCTTAACTCTCTAAAGATTAAGCAGTTTGAGCAAATATATAAACAAATCCTTAAATCTAAGCACTTCAATACTTTCTATTAAACTCAGGTCTGTAAGGGTCCATGTTTGGTGTTTCTCAGTGTCACCTCCTCTAGATTTGCAAATATTTCTTCAGGTTTTAGAAATGAGCTCTTGTCCACTTTGGGAGAATGTTAAATTTAACAGACACATTTTACACTGCCTCCTGCTTTATTGAACAGATTGTTCCAATGATCAAGGTCACTGAGTCTCCAGTATAATGACCTCTTGACAAAAGGGTATTCAGAGACAGGTGTTCACATCAGTAAGAGCTACAAACATTTCCTCAGAATTATCTTATGAGTGAATCTTAATTGCAGTTTTTTTTGGCCATCATGGCCAGTGTCATAGCAAACCAAAAGTGAAAGCTTAGATTTATTTTTAAATGCTTTTAATCGTTACCAAAGCATTGCTTGTTCTGAATATATTAATGTCTGTTGTTGCCCCAAAAGTGGGCCTCTTCTCCCCCCCTTTGCGCTGAAACATGATGATCTAAAGGAATGTTCAGTCAGACCAGACAGTTTTCTGTTCTTTCACATTCTTACTCTTGTTCCCTTGTTCTTTCAGCCACTTCTGTTGCTTCTGCATATTCCTGTGTGCATGCTTGAGCTGTTTCCTGTCCTTTCTGAGGGGAAAAAATCATTGCCCCAATGAGAACCAAAAGCTTGTGATTAATCAATGTCTCTGAGAAAAGGAGAAGTTGATAGAGACGTAACAATTATTTAACTGTGACATGATCACTGTGTAATTTGAAAGCACATCCTTTCTTATTTGCCTTGCCTTTATGTTCAAAATAAGACATTACTTCTGGCCATTTAAAATGCATCTTTTCAGGTTAAGCATATAAATACAGTTGTGTGGGTTTTTTGTTTTTGTGTGCGTTGTGGAAATGCGAAGCAGTGCCCTTTTGAAAACAGACGTATGATTATCACATAATTCCAAATTATGTATTGTTAATATTTAGTTTCACTCATGTTTGACTGCCTTGTGTATTTTTTTTTAGTATACAAATGATGTGGAGTCATGCAGGAAATCACATTTAATGTGCATGTTGTCAAAAACAAAATAATGGAGGAAATGTAAAGGTTGTGGATCTCACTCAGTGCACATGCACAATGCATTATGATGTTAAATCATATTTATATTTTATTGTGAACTGCAAGTTTTCTAAATGTGGTTAGAACATACAGTAATCCTATGTTTTTTTGTTTTTGTTTTTTTAAATGTACTCATGTGAGTCTGTGTTAGGTGTGAATTTGAAACAGACAGGAAATCAGAAAAACATAGGTTTGCTGCAGAGAGGAAGGGTGTGATTTAAAATAATAATAAATATTTAAACAGAAAGAGATGAGGAAAATCACAGGAAGATGGTTCAAAGTGCATTTACTAATTATTTAAACTTATGCCTCATATCAGGTGAAAAAGCAGGACAAGAAAGGCTGATTGGAGGCCAAATGATGGCAAGGTTTTTTTTGTGCTCATGAGATGTAGAATAAGCAGCATGTCTTTTAAGCAGCTGTGTAAAAAAAGAAAATAAATCAGGCTTTGTGAAGGTAAGAGTGAATCAGACTTGTTATATGGCACAGCATGGACTATACTGTGTTCATAATCCCATATATGTTCAGTACACTTACGGGTTCCTGAGCTCAGTAGCCATGTTTACGATGGTGCCCTACACTGCAGTCGGGTTAAAACGTGGCTGTCTGACGCCTGCCACTCTGCTGGTTCATGATTGGCTGAGAAAATCAGAAAACTCTCCAATCATAAAACCTGTGTCCTTAGATTGGACTCTGTGTGCACACATATGTTTGTGTTTTAAGGTCGGTGGGGGTGGTGTTTTTGTGCCTGTGCAGCGAAGAACAGAAATTCTTGAGAGAGGGTGGGATTAAAAAAAAAAAACATTGGACAGTTTGCTTCCCTCATCCTCTCTTATTTACCTTGGGTGCAGTCTCATAAACAGCATGCTAAAATGGAAAGATTTGCCATAACGATGATAATTATATATCCTGTGAAGAAGGACAAGTCACTTTAATCCCCTTTTCTTGCATACGCATGTATGTTTTCTGCTTATTAATATCTTTTATTTAGTAGTTTGTTTAATAGTCTGAATTTTTTTTCATCTCTCAAAGAAAATCAAGAGCTAAGCAAGCTATTTTTTACCAGATAAAATAGTCAGGCATTGTGCAAAACATGTTGACTTACAGGGTGTTGTCATCACGTGGAATGTGAACATGCCAAGATGATCTTTTGCATTCTGTGAGAATGTTATTGAGCAACTGTCAGTGAGATTAAACTCTTTTATTACAGTGTGTTGGTTAAGGTAAAAATATGATTGTGTGTGTGTGTGTAGGGATTTCAGAAGGCCACTTGCTTTAAATTAGAATAATCTGTATTTTATGATAAAACTTCACATAGTAAAATGTTAAGAAAAAGATCTGCTAATGTTCCTGTGCTGACCAGAGGGTAGAAATCTAATTACTTTTGCCCGTTTTATTACTTCCTCCTGTGTCAGACAAGGAAACATTATACATTGTTCCCTGAGGCAAAATGGCTGTCCAGATAGTGTGAAGCTTGTTTGTGTTTAAACAAGTCAGTGATGCGGAAAGACTGATGTCATCGCTTGTGCTCAGGTGATCGATTTTGTGTTATAACGGAAGAGGTTTGCAATTCCTAAGTTACGATTTTATTTGAGAGAATAACCGTAATGTTTGTGTTGTAGCCCTGGCCACTGAAAAATGTCCAGACCATCCTTCTTCTTTGTTTGTAGTTTTTGTTGCTTTAAAAGCTTTATTGCTGCGCACATTATGTAGTGCCGTGTGTTGACAGCCGTGCAAGCAGCACCCCAGTCAACCGGGTCTAACAGCATTAAGTTGAGTTAAATCACATTAGCGTGTTTTGTCTTTCAGGTAGTTCATCTCATTTGGTCTTAAACATTAGGAACTCTATATGAACGCCCAGAAATCAACCAATGACCATGTGTTAATTTTGTCCTTGATTTGAGAACCAAAAGGGCAGAGAACTAGTGTGTGTGTGTGTATGTATGTATATATATATATATATATATATATATATATATATATATATATATATATATATATATATATATATATACACACACATGTGTGTGTATGCGTGCGCGCACAGACAGGGTAGGACGTTACAGTGGAATTTGGGGTAGGGGGTAGGGCCAGTCTGGCTTAGTGTGTGGGTTGTCTTGTTTCCATCCCCTTTCTGTGCTGGGAGAGATGATGTCATCCTTGTGTGTGTCAGGTTGGATATTTGAGCTAGGTTGAGCACCGTGGGTGTTTTATTGGGGAATTTTACTTTTTTTTCTTCTTTCTTTCTTTTTAAATGGTGCATTCCTATACGTTATTGGTTTTATTATTTATTTTATTCCTTAATTTACATTACAAACAAAACTTTTAAATATGTTTTTTTTAGTGCTACAAATTTCCAAATGTTAATCAAATAAAAATGCTGATTCATAGTCATTTTGTCAAGTATGTATTTGTACTTGTGTGGACAGCAGCAGCTTGTTGCCAAAAGGTTAATGCACATGTAAAGTCTTTATGATGCATCACTTTCAACATAGAAACTAGCATGAATATGCCATATTGTAAAACGAATAGTCAGTCAAACCCTGTTGCTCGGACGTTCTTAGAAAATACAGCAACCGCAACAAGTTAATAAGGGAGTGTAAGAAGGAGAATGAGCGGGTAAGGAACAAAGAGCAGGTTGGTGACAATCAAAGGGGGAGTCAGAGGTATTTGGGATATTTAACCTCAGTGTTGAAACAAACACCCCTCCTCCTTTCAGTGCTCCTTCAGAGGCTCCTCCCTCTCGAAACTGATGGAAATGCATTGTTAAGGCAGCAACACTAACAACCGGGCTAGCTGGCCAAATATTAATATAATACGTTGTCAAGCGTAGAGGTCCACTGTTGTTGGACAGCTGTAATAGTGCTGTGTGATGCAGTATATGACACTTTTTTTTTTGTTTACCAATTTCAGAGCCAGGGTTGTATACAAGGGCTGTATTATTTTTATTTAATAATTTTTTTAAAGGCTTTAATAAAGAGACCTGTGAGAAGATATTCACAGAATTTAACACATTTCTCCTTTAATGACAGTTATGACTAAGGAGTAGGTTGTTGATTGTCAGGATATTATAATAGTGGTGGCTCAGAAGTTAGTACTCTCGATTGCAGATCATAAAAGTTATCTAGAAACTGCTTCAAGGAAGCCGAATATAGTATAGTAATGTTTCAATTCATTTTTGGTAAATCCTGGTTGGATTTACGGAAAGTCTGACCAATCAGGGTCACGTTTGGATTTGGAACCTTTTCAGGAACACTGTGCACAAGGCAGGATACCCCCCCCCCCCAATAAGTGTGGACCAATACGAATGAAAAACACAGCCTTGTTAAAGTGATAAACACCTCCTACAACCTGCATTACGTGGCGAACCCGCTTGCGGCTCTTTCAGTGCTCGTCTGCAGCTCTTCAATCTATCCACATTCTGTGTTTACACTTGCAAATTATAAAAAAAAAGGCCAAAACATAATTTTCCAATAAAGGGGTATGCATTTTAATTATTATAATTTTTTTTTACACAACCTCTCGCGCGATTTAACATAGACTAACACGATTGATGTGAAGTTCGTTAGTAACCTGTCAATCGTCATGGCAGAGTCAGGGAAGCGTACAGCTAAGCGCAAATACGAAGATGAGCACAGAACATTTTTGTCTGAATGGAAGGAACGAACCGTGGAATTTTGAAAGATTGTGCCGATTAAGAGAGATCCCAATGTCAAACAGGCTCCCCTCAAACTACTGTCAATGTTTGGGTCAACTTAGTGTGTGTCAATCTGTGAATCCCTTTTTTTCGACACTGAAACAAGTGAAATCAAAGCATCGCTCTGCTCTTACTGTCGCACGTGAAAGATTTACTACGAGTAGCCACAACTGAATACAAGCTAGACTTGAAAAAGATTGTGGAAACCAATTGTCCCACTGAGTCAAATAAAAGGACGTAGGCTGATTAAAATCCATGAGAGCTGCAGCGTTAGGCACCGTGAGTCGCCGTGATTGCTCGCCGACGTTCCGCTGTCGTTCTGTGAAGTTCTGTAAGGACTTCCGCGAGGGCCGGCAAAGAAATTAAACATATTTAATTTTTCGCGCGGAAAGATGGAAACGTACTCATGGCGCCAAAAACTCGCGGTGAATCATTATGAACCGTACTTACGGCCACCGCGCGAAACCGTATAGGTGAGATAGGGGTATTATGTAATTAAGTGTATAAGTTGTGATTCTGTTGTTTGCACATCTGTTGTGTGGCTCTTTGCAGTGATAAAAAATTTTTTTTTGGCTCATTATGGCAAACCGGTTCGCCACCCCTGGTCTAAACGCTGCATGCTTAGTTACAAAAACAAAAAAAACTGATAAACAAGTAGCAATTTGCCGAAGAGCTCACAACAAAGAAGCTCAACATTCAAACATTATTTCAGCCTAATATCGTAAGCGTATTTCGCCAGTTGGAATGATGTCATTTTAACCACAATCAACAAATGAACTGTGAAACTGGATGCTTTAATGTTCGTGTTTTTGTTAGCCACATGCTAGGTAGCTAACTCAGACGAGTGTTTAAAGTTAGCTGTTTAAGAAAGAAAATGTACGAGTAAAAGTTTTTAGATTTAACATATTCATGAATTAAGTTTCTGGTAAATTTAACATAATTTAGCATCGTAAATCTAACACAACAAATTTAACATAATAAATCTTAAATATACATGATGTACTTGTTTTTCAGTTGCTAAATTAGAGTACATATAGGGGTTAATATGCCTTTTTTTAAATCGTTGTTATATTTCTCCATGCTTTCAGTTATCATTTTCTATTTATTAATTAATGAATTAATTTTTTTATTTTTCTCCATTCCCTCAGATCTGTAATTGGGTAGATTGTTCCAATGCTAGTTTTCTCATGCCTGTTTTATCATACGTGCTAAACATACAGGTGTGAGTATACATGCAGTGATGTCAGATACTCGTCAGACAGGCCAGCTAGGTGAAGGGTGAATAGCAAATTAGGGAGAAAAATAGATCAGATATTCACAGTTTAATAACTGACACTGATAGGGGCACAAAAAATACCATATCTTAAATCTGCCATTGCCATCTGTTGTAAAGAGCAGCTAGAACACGATAAAAATCACTCATATTCAGTGACTAAAGTTTCTTGACATGCACCTTTATCTGGTGTCTCGTCATGTGTTCTGTAAAATTCCATGGGTGTAAATGTAGCCAGCGATTCATTATTATTTGTAGCAGGAATGATTGACAGACAAAATTACAAGGTTTTGATTGTTTTATTACATGACTGCAAAAGCTGTATCGATGGTGTTGTGACTATTTTTGCACATCTGTGTACTTTTCTGTTCGTTGTAATAAATCCCTAAATAAAAACCTTAAAATTCTAAATAAAAATGATGCAATTTATTTTTAAACTGATAGTCATGAAGTAATTATTCATTTTTTAAATTCTGTTAGATTGTAATCCACACACACACACACACACACACACACACACCGTGTATCCCCCCCCCCCCACTCTCAATATCACCCATCCCCAGGTGTCATATGGAGGCGGCTTTGCTACAGTTCAGTCGAGGAATTTGTCCTTTATTTTTAGTGCAAAATATAAATGAAACCTGACTACCTTGAAATCCAGGAAATCGTTCATGCACAGGAAAGTACAGCTCATGGGATTTGAACAAACTATAGGTTTAAGTCAACACCTTTATTAAGCATACCTACTATTTAAGCCTGTACATCCTTGGCATAAATGCGACGTGTCCTGCGACTTCAAAAATACTCTCTTGTTAATGCCACATTGTGCAATAGATATGTGCAGTGCATTTGACGCGTACACACCGTGAATGATTTTTAATTGAAATGCTACAAATTTTAGGTTCTTGTTTACTTTGAAGCATATGCCTGTCTATTTTTTTTAATCCAAAAATGTAAGTTTTAAGACAGTAAAAAACCTTCAAATGCGGACAGCTGAAATCTTGGGACAACTGCGAGCCATATGCTGGAGGATTTCTGAGTAAATATAGGAGTGTAGGGATGAAGGGGAAGTAAGATATCTAAAGCCTTGGCCTTGCTCTGTGATAAGCTGAAGTTTGTATTGTAGAAAGCGTCAGACAGTGAATGTGAGCAGATTCTGCACCGTGACTGAGGACATACCTGCTGACTTTATACTGAAGCTGCTGTAATGGTCTAGATCTGTGAAAATGGTTTTACTCAAATCTTGTGGTTGACTGATGATAAAAACACAGGCCGAATGTGCAGCAGTATATTTTGTGTTTGGCACGAAGCAGAGGTGAGCAGTAAGGCAAGGTCGAAATGTACAAAGTGAGGTATAATATTAAAGTTTTGAATGGATTTATGAACGATTCTTGTTTACTATTTAAAGTGTTTTGTTCTTAGGCGATGCAAAAATAAAAATTTCAGAAGTTTTATTTGTTAGAACGGACTTGGGAAAATAAGTAACGTATTGTGCAAACTCTCTCCACTAAATGAATTTTTTTTTGTTATTTTAATTATATTTATATAAATGACCTCAATTGCACTATTTGCTCTTGAAGGTGCTGTTACTATTTCTACAGTAACTAAGTGAACCCTTGTGTCCTGACAGAGTAAATGCAGACGGTCTTTCATGAAATTAAATTCCCTTGTAACCAAGACATGAGCTTGGGGTATTCTCAAATCTCAGTTCCTTACATATTGACGGAGTGACGTTGACTTTTCAGTTTAAATGAGCTGTAATGTTTAGCTGCCCAGCACTCTGCTAACAAATCATGAGCACGGGAGTGTCCAGTTCCCCACTTTGTCTGTCAAACACGTCAAGGTTAATGATGACTCAGTTTTGACCGACAAATTATCACTTAGGACGTAGTGCCACATTCTATCTGTTCATCCAACGTGAACCAATTCCATATGCCTGAAGTGATTTGAGTTGAGCCTTGCTTTAGTATTTGCTCTGTCAACTGCTACCTGTACGTCTCTGTATTTCACTTTTTTTAAACTAACCATGTTTAGACGTCACCTTAAGAAAGCTGTTTTTTTTCTGTTGTATTTTAAAGCTTTTAAAAAGCATTTATGAATAAAAAAAATTCCCCAGCACTAGTTTAATAACAACCCCACTGATATTAATAGGAAAGAAAATGAAATTATCAATAAATAATAGTTTTATTGCATTTCTGTTTTAGATAAATATAGTTCTGAAAGTTTTTACACTTTTATAAAAATGTGAAATTTGTAAAACTTCACTATTTTAATGTTTTAGGATTTGGAGAAGCCTTTCCTGTTACTACTGGTATCCTTTGTTGGAGCTCTAAATACACGTACACATGGACGAAACTCGCCAGCAAAAGATTTTCTGTAATTGTTTTCTGTAACTTTTAGTCTGTTTTGTCTTGTTGAAATGTAACCACACCAGTAACTCGTATGGTCACTAGCGTGTTTATAATTTAAGTGTGTGCAGGTATTTGAGGGTAATACCAGACACAGTATGAGCATGTGTATTGAACTCTAACTAAAGGGCAGGTATGGTTTGCTCTCCCGAGCGCTCTGTGTTACAAACCTCATGTGTCTAGAAAACCCTCTCCATCGCTCTAGTAGACCGTAGTGTGGTTTAGGAGTATAGTGCATAGCAGGCAATTTTAAAAAGTGTAGGCATTGTCTCATCCCTCAAAATGGCCACTTGAGGTGTGTGTGTGTGAGAGAGAGAGGCAGGGGTTATAGAAAAGGCAGCCTGCTGGTAATCTGAAACTGGCTTTCAGGAGGGACTCTGTATGAAGGATAAAGAAAATGAGACGAACTTATAGATGACAAGAGGTTGTTGCTCGCATTTGTTTTTGGTGTTTGTTTTCTTCTTCTAGAAACAGTTCAGCACTGCAATAAAACACATATTGTCTGTCTATAGATCTGACAATCTGTCTCTAAATAGCCATCGAATTGTGTGAAGTGTCACTGAAGCTGGACAGGTGTGCGCTTGTCAGCCAGAATGAGCTGAACTGAGCTAACAGTTTTATTATATTTAATACATTCTACAAGAATCTTGTTAGCCTTATCTTATACTTGTTAGCCTAATCTCATACATATTCATATAGACACACGCAGTGCGTTGACCAGTGATTTTAGGAGTGATCGTTTGATTAAAAAAAGCTGTGCATGTTTCAAGAAACAGTGAATTTGTGTTCATGTTGGAGATGTCTAATGTACATATAACGTAATGAGTTTTTAAAAAAACGTTACACACATTTGATCGGCCACTTACTAACGGTTTCCATTACAATCATCAAATTTTATCAGGTACGTTAAATATTGTGATTGAGAAAAATGATGCCCATTCAAATAACAAGGCTTCTGTGAAGGTAAACTTCCGAAGCATATTCTTAATGAACTCCCCCAGCGAGAGGTATGGGAGACTTCAGCTAATACCATCAATGTTTAATCTGTGTATCAGTCGTATCAGTTTAAGAGACACATGTTTGTAAAAACCTCTCTCAGTAGCTCACATACTGTACGTCAAAGCAAAAACTATCATTCTCACAACCCCTGATGTGGCTGTGTGATACCATTATGGTTGCCAATACTTATTGCTAGTCCACCCAACTATACAACACTACAAAATTATATTTGGTGACTGCATAAATAAAACTTTTCTTGGCAATAGACAACAAGCTGCCTCTCTTTTCCTCAATGCTCTCAGTAGAAATAACCGATCAATCATCGTAAAGGCAACTTGGTGGCGGTGGTTATTGATAGACATTTGGTTACCTGGTAGGTTAAAAGGGAAGTGAGGATGATGCATTATTGGCTTCTTTGTGTGGTTGTTTTAGAGCTAATAGCTCATTTCAACAGAGTCCTTGTCCACCGTATCTATGGGCCGTTAGCAACTGTATCTATGGGGACATGTTAGTGAACACCATTCATGTGGGTGCTGAGATGTTTCCTGATTAGAGGTGAAAAATGTCTGCATCAGCTGTGAACTTAAAGATAGTTTGGGTTGTGTTTAGACTGCTGCAACTGCCTACTGAATGACTAATCACTGCTGGAAGTTTCTGGGTTATAGGGTTATGTGGTCATTATGCTTTTTTTTCTTTTTTCTTTTTTTTGGGAAACAGCCTGATGATTTTAACTTTCTCATTGTTGAGGTTTATACTTGAAGCTTTATTAGTTTGATTGTATACTGTATTGGTACAGTAGGGGAAAATGTCTGGAAGTCTCTTGTAAGAATAACAATTGTTGACAGAATTTTGACTGTTTTAACAATCATTCAACTTGACATACCATGATCATTCACTACTCGGTAATAAAAAAGAATCTTCATGGCTATATACCACACATTTTGTTTTGTTTGTATGTTTGCTTTTGTTATATGATGGTGCACAATTGAGTCCAACCCTCAGGCTGCCCGACACCCAAGCGAATGCACCCACTGCCCCCTTCTGTATAGCAGAGATATTGCATCATTTCAATATGAGTCGCATGATCTAATCCAAAAATCACACTGCATTTATTTGGACATGTTTTGTGATTGCTGTGATCTAAACTGCTGTATGTAACTCCTTAAATGTACCATTAACTATTCGAACATCTTTATCTAGGCTAACAGCAACACTGTGCACAGGGCAATTTAATGTTCAGTAGACTTTTGAGGAACTCCACTTGAAATCCATGACACTGCGGATATTACTTGTTATGTATGGCAATTTTTGTAGATTATTGCAAGTTCAAGTTCAAAGGCTTTATTGTCATTTCAACCACATACAGTTAGTACACAGTGAAACAAAACAGCGTTCCTCCAGGACCAAGGTGCTACATGCAACATAAATTTACAACATAAATTAACAGAAACACTAAACTAGCTAACTAAAGAGGCCTAGTTAGCTGGCTAGCAGAGACAAGATAGATAGACTAACATAAATTACAACATAAATTTGCAACAACTAACTAGCTAAGTAAGACTACAGGTTTTACAGACAACATAAAGTGTACGTGCAAACAAAAGCAACAACAAAGTGTACGACATATAACAGAATAACATAACAGAATACTATGGTGTTGACGTAGTGAGAAACTGTAAACATCAGCAGTAGTAGTGTGCTCGTTTATATACTCTACCTGAATAATTGTGTGCATTATGGTGTTTAGGACGGTTATCTGGTTTGTTTCTCAGTAAACTGTTTGCATTTTATTTTTAGCTTTTGCACCTGCTTTTTTTTGCTGTTTTGAAGCACCAATTTATAGGCCTAGTGTGACCTGCATTGCTGTTACAGCTCACTCATTTTTTTTGGTGCCTTTTTTTTGACCAGGATCGTGAAGGTTAAAATGTCTGTGGATTTTATTAATTACATCCTCTACCCTATTCACCATCTGTCTTTTGACATATATTATTTAGTATTCCCCTGTTTATGGTTTCAGAGTCACTTTATGTTTGACTGACCTTCAGACCTGATATAAAGATCTTGTTTCAGATGACCGGTCACAAGTAAGATCAAATGTAAAACTGTTTCATCCGATGAGTCAAATCGCTGTCGTGGATCGCAAGCGTGACATTTCACATGTCCGTGTCACTCCGTTTCTCGAGTGGAGTGCTGTTACTTAAAAATATACCTTAAGTCAAAGTGAAAGCTGTCATCCATGTAATTGAGTATGAGTAGGAAAGTATTTAATGCAAATCTGAAACAACATAATACAAATAGTTAGTGATGAATCACATTCTTATTTGTTTGGTCTGTTTTGTATATGCCGGGATCACTTTATATAGACTACACAGACATTGATTTAAAATGCCAGACAACAGGCCAAAAGCGGCTGAACCCTGAATATTACACCCTATTGTTGAGCCTAATTCAAAACACATGTCCTGCAACAATCATTCATTTTGGGGCTAGTGTGAGCAACAGAGGAAGCATGTAGTGCTGAACCATGCTTATTAACCACCAGCTTCTCTGTCGACTCACAGTAATGTTTACCGCTATTTTCTGCACTTTTCAATATTGTCTTGTCCTCCTTGGACCAAAAAAGCAGTAGTTTTAATGAATGGTGGTCTTGTGTAGCTAGATGGGTAGCTAGATAGATGGTGTACTTTATTAAACTTAAAGGGTAATTGTACGACGATCATTAATCTATGAGATGGAAATTTGCTCACATAACAGCTAATACCACGAAGCTGTATTTGTAGTTTGCAAATTTGATTTGTTATTAACCCCTTACATTAATATTGCATTTGTGGTTCAGAGTGTGCCTTATGTGTAGATTTCACCCCAAGTAGTCACATAAAGACCATCAGTTCATTGGACGATGCTAAGCATAGGAATGCAGGAAACTTGCTTTAGTTTGTGTGTCTGATTTGTCTGAATGTTCTCTTGCAATGCCTGGGAACTGTAAATTAATCAATTACCTGAAATCGATCAGTTGTTTCCCAAACCTAAAATTATTGACATGACATGTTACTTGCTGTATAGGATCTTGTATACATATATATGAACATTCTTGTGTACAGTCATTAAAAAAATCCTCATCTTTCTGTTTGATCTTCCCAGGTCTCCTGATGTGTGTCAGGTGCTGTGAGTGGCATTGCGGCACCCCACCTCAGGAGTGGACTGTCTCTGCCATCCGGATTTCGTGATTCCGTCTTCCCTCCCCCCTCCTCTCCTTTCCCCCTGTCCCTCCATCCCTATTCCCCCTCCCTTCCCCCTTTCCCCCCTCCCTTGCGGCGCTGTGCTTGAAGTCATGAGCATAGCAATCGCACTGGGAGTCACTACACCTGAGACACCTTACACAGACATGGCTGCCGGATCAGAGTAAGTACTGTAAACTTCTTAGGCAATCTTTCTCCAACACTTTGAAACTTTAGCCGACCCCTGGTAAAATATTTTCCATTATAGCAGAACTCATTGCTAATATTTGTCTTTGTTTTAGTTTCACGTCTTACCAATTAATAAGATAATCAGATTTTGATTAGTAGATGGAGGTGTCCTGTGACATTTTACACCAGAATTTACGTCAGAATTTAGTTCGCGACTTAGCGGTATCCCATTTCACTGGGAAAAACTTTAGATTTATTAAATTATGTTGCATCAGTATTAGGGCTGCACGATATTAGGAAAATATGCGATGTGGTGTTGAATATTGCGATAATATTTCTTGCGATATAACATTTCCCTAGAGAAATGCATTTTTTTATTATTATTGGCTATTTTTTTATCATTTATATATTTAATGATCATACTAAAATAAACAGGTAATAGGCAATATGAATTACTTTTTATTTACGTGTAACCATACACTCATTGATTTAATTTATCGCAATTCTTTGCGATACAGATATTGCGTATACCATTATCGCGATAACGATAGTGACCTGACACTCAACACAGACCGGATTGCTTGTGAATAAGCAAGGAGTAGATATACCTCATGATTAGCAATTTGTAATGTTTTTATATAATCTCTCCTCGGTTATATAATAACCACCCAAGCTTTAATTTGGTGTGTCAGAACCATTAAGCTTTTCCTTTTTTGAGATACGACAGGACAAATGCAAAGTCGTCTTGTATGTTCATGTTATCCTAAGGTTCTTTTGCCACCTAGTGGTCAGCTATGAGAAGGTTTCACAATTTGAATGATGAATACTGTACCCTTGGTTTTCTGTAATGTTTTATCTTCTACTCTGTCTCAGTCCTGAGTCAGTGGAAGCGAGCCCTGCAGTGAATGAGAAGACATACTCAAACCACAGCTGTGGGAGCGCACAGAATCATGGATACCGGGGCCTGCCCTATGCTGTGAGTATCGCTTCACTTGCATGGCATGAGTATTTTCATAAATATACACAACATCCAGGTGTTAAAAAAAAAAAAAAAACACTGGTGTGCTGTCGTTTAAGTTATAACGCTGACCGTAAGTCAAAGATGTGTTGTGTGTTCATTCTAGTTGTAATTTTGTTGTTAGCTGCTGGTAACTGATGATATGTGTTATGAACTAAGTACACTAATTATAAATAGCATGTTATGGTATATTTTAGGGCTGCACGATATTAGGAAAATATGCGATATTGTTGAATATTGCGATAATGATATTTCTTGCGATATAACATTTCCCTAGAGAAATGCATTTATTATTATTATTATTGCCTTTTTTTTTTATGTAATGATCATACTAAAATAAACAGGTAATAAATATTTGTCTGATGTAATTAAATCTAATTCAGGCTAAAAAGAAACTATATGTCAAGGAAGTTGCAAATAGTTAGACTTCAAAACACTATGAATAACTTAAAACCCTCAGCAGATATTCTGATTTCTGGTTTGCTGTTACTATAAACCTGCCAACACAATATGAATTACTTTCAAACATTACTTTTTATTTACGTGTAACCATACACTCATCAATAGTGTCTTAAAAATAAATATTATTAAACTAAAATTTTATTTAAAAAATACTATTTGTCTCACACACACACACACATACACACACACATACACACACACACACACACACACATACACACACACACACACACACACACACACACACACACACACACACTCGCTCCGCGACCGGCACTAGGACCCGGAAGTAATGCGGGTGCGAACCAGGAAGTATAAGAGGAGTAAACAAACCACCACATGCATAGTCACGGAGTTCACGCATGTCGGTTCAGATTGTTTACTTTCTGATTCGAGTGTGTGTTTGTAGGACGCGGGTTAAATTTTTGATTTTCCCTTGCTCCCCTTCTGTGAGAGTCCTTAGACTAATTCGTGTGGTTATCCTGCCTACTCGCTTGCTTCCGCGTTTGGGTTTACCGTCCACGCTACAAAAGGCTGACGGCTAATCGCTAAGTCTTCTGATCATCCGGGGTTAGTTGGTGACAGAATTAAGTATAAAGATATAAATTAAAAGATATAAGCGGGTATAAACATAGTAAGGGCCCATCTGATTGGTCAAATTTGGACACACAAATGCTTGGCACATAAATTATTTATCGCAACTCTTTGCGATATGGTTATCGAGTATGCCATTATCGCGATAACGATATTTTTTCTATATATCGTGCAGCCCTAGTATATTTCATTAAGAATGTGTGTGTGTGTGTGTGTATATATATATATATATATATATATATATATACACACACACACATACAGGTCCTTCTCAAAAGATTAGCATATTGTGATAAAGTTCATTATTTTCTGTAATGTACTGATAAACATTAGACTTTCATATATTTTAGATTCATTACACACAACTGAAGTAGTTCAAGCCTTTTATTTTTTTAATATTGATTGTGGCATACAGCTCATGAAAACCCAAAATCTAAAAAAATTAGCATATTTCATCCGACCAATAAAAGAAAAGTGTTTTTAATACAAAAAAAGTCAACCTTCAAATAATTATGTTCAGTTATGCACTCAATACTTGGTCGGGAATCCTTTTGCAGATTCTTGTGTGTCTCAACTTTCTCTTCACAATATCCTACAGATTCTCTATGGGGTTCAGGTCAGGAGAGTTGGCAGGCCAATTGAGCACAGTAATACCATGGTCAGTAAACCATTTACCAGTGGTTATGGCACTGTGAGCAGGTGCCAGGTCGTGCTGAAAAATGAAATCTTCATCTCCATAAAGCTTTTCAGCAGATGGAAGCATGAAGTTCTCCAAAATCTCCTGATAGCTAGCTGCATTGACCCTGCCCTTGATAAAACACAGTGGACCAACACCAGCAGCTGACATGGCACCCCAGACCATCACTGACTGTGGGTACTTGACACTGGACTTCAGGCATTTTGGCATTTCCCTCTCCCCAGTCTTCCTCCAGACTCTGGCACCTTGATTTCCGAATGACATGCAAAATTTGCAACCTGTAGCCCATTTCCTGCACATGCCTGTACACGGTGGCTCTGGATGTTTCTACTCCAGACTCAGTCCACGGCTTCCGCAGGTCCCCCAAGGTCTGGAATCGGTCCTTCTCCACAATCTTCCTCAGGGCCCGGTCACCTCTTCTCGTTGTGCAGCGTTTTCTGCCACACTTTTTCCTTCCCACAGACTTCCCACTGAGGTGCCTTGATACAGCACTCTGGGAACAGCCTATTCGTTCAGAAATTTCTTTCTGTGTCTTACCCTCTTGCTTGAGGGTGTCAATGATGGCCTTCTGGACAGCAGTCAGGTCGGCAGTCTTACCCATGATTGCGGTTTTGAGTAATGAACCAGGCTGGGAGTTTTTAAAAGCCTCAGGAATCTTTTGCAGGTGTTTAGAGTTAATTAGTTGATTCAGATGATTAGGTTAATAGCTCGTTTAGAGAACCTTTTCATGATATGCAAATTTTTGAGATAGGGATTTTGGGTTTTCATGAGCTGTATGCCACAATCATCAATATTAAAACAAAAAAAGGCTTGAACTACTTCAGTTGTGTGTAATGAATCTAAAATATCTGAAAATCTAATGTTTATCATATATATGTATATACTGTATATGCATGTATGTATGTGTGTGTAAAGAGTTTTTCATGCTATGCTTAAAAACCATACAGCAAGTACCAAGTCCTGCATGATTTTTGAATGCCACATTTTATTTTTCATTCCCACCTTCTTGCTTTCCCTCTTTCCTTTCTTCCTTTCTCTGTGTCTTGTCCTCTCTGTCTTTCTGTTTCTCCCTGATACCTGAACACCATTGTTTGAAGATGCAACAGTCTTCCATTGTGTGTTGTCAGGATCATAACTATGGAGCGCCACCCCCTCCTACCCCTCCTGCCTCCCCACTCTCCCAGACCATCATTCCCCGCCTGGAACTCAATGGCGCCCTCGGCCGTCCCCGACCCCGTTTCCACACCAATGACGCTGACAACTCAGCTGACAGCGACAGCTCCTCCGACGAGGAGGGCGCCGTGCCATCAGGCTGGTGCCAGTGCCGCCTGACGTCAGACCGCTACCTCATAAAATGCGAGAGCTGCAGGTAAGGACACCTCAATGCTTAAGGCTCTCGGTTATTATAGTCAGTGATGATGATAAAGGTCGTCATCAATATGTATCTAAACTTGAAGAAAAAAACACATGGTAAAATATTTACATATTCTTTTATATGTTATTTCAAACCCAATAGATTTCTTGACATGGAAAATCTGTTTACCATGTAGCCTTTGAAATATCTTTAGGCAGATTTAATGGTTTTACAGACATATTTCTATTTTTTTTCAGTCTATTTTTAATAAGGTTTGTGAGAAAAGGACATTTTTGTATAAGATAACAACAAAACATAATTTTGTTGTTTAGACAGAATTCAGGTGAAGTGACATTCAGCTACACTCGTGTGTACAAATTAGTGTAAAATGACCAGTCAATCAAGGGCTGATGATTAACACCATCTGGCTGCAGCTTTACCCTCATAAATCCTGTGGAAGCAGTTATGGGGGTACTTATTATTGCCCACATGTTCTTTTTCCTCTTTTTTTTAGCTTCATTTGTGTTTAATAAACAATTGCATTGCAAGAATTAAAAGAGGGGATACTAACATTTAAACTTGAATGTATTTTATTTCATGAAGAAATCCACATATATTTGTTAAATATTTAGGTTGTTAGTTGCAGTGTAGTTGTATGTGCAGTGTGTCTTACCAGTGTGATATGTACAGGGGGCTGGACAGGAGGAAAGGACTTGATGGGCAGCGTCGGAAACAAGACAATGTGTCAGGTAGGCAATCGAAGAACACACACCTGCACCCTTAAAGCTGCAGTGTGACTTGAGTGTACTGCTTTTTGCTACATGTGTGTTTCCAATGGTGTACTGATTGGTTGTGTTTGGATGATTCTTTTTCTTGGTAGTAGGAGAGAGCAGCGCTACAGAAAGTGGAGATGAGGAGGTCTCAGCTGCCACAGTGTCATACACAGCCACACAGCACACACCCACCAGCATCACCCTCACTGTTAACAGAGTTAAACGCAGCAAAGCCAAGAAGAGGAAGAAGAGCACGGAGAAAACACGAGCTGCCCCTAAAGCTAAGAAAGTCAAGGTGAACATGGAAGCGAATAATCTTGCACTACTGCTCACAGGAACAGGATTAATCACAGCCATATTCTAAAAGGCATATGTTAACAAATATTACACCTGTTTTATTCCACAGGCCTTTAGGGAAGGGTCCAGAAAATCCTTAAGGATGAAGGTAAGAACAAGGTGTTAACATGTTACAGCAAATGGTGTACTCCTTTTTTTTTATTTTTTATTTTTATTTTGTAGTACTGTGATGCAATTGGTAACCAAGTAACATTTTTTTCTTTCTCTTTTCCTTAGAACTCCACCAGTGAAGCGAGTGTGTTAGATGAGAACACAGCTGAGGGTTGGGAAACGCGTATCCGCCAGTGGACAGATCAGTATGAAGAGGCACAGGCCAATCAGTACAGTGCTGATATTCAAACACTTCTCCAGCTCCATCACTCTGCCACCAAGAGCTCGCCAAACCCTGCTGCCCTCGCTATGGACACCATCAACCGCACAGAGTTAGCCTGCAACAACACCGTATTGAGCTCCCAAATGCAGGTACCATACTTTCATTGTATTTAAAAAAAAATGTAGATTTGCATTCACATAAAACATTTTTTTAAACAAATAACGTTTGTATGTGTAGTTACAGCTGGGCCGCGTAACACGGGTGCAGAAACACCGGAAAATCCTGCGAGCAGCACGAGACTTGGAGCCTGACACACTCATCATTGAGTACAGAGGCAAAGTCATGCTTAAACAACAGTTTGAGGTCAATGGGCACTTCTTTAAAAAGTGAGTGCACTTCAAAATTATAGGGGGATGACCATGTGGCTTGTAAGTTATGTTAAAAAAATACAAGTTCATTATAATTTTTTAAATGGCAAAAGTTTGGTAAAGTAAATGGTAAAAGTTTCAAATATTTTTTTTAATGTAAGTGGTTTGCCTTATACTTGTTTTTCAACTATTAAATAATTAGTTAAAATGTTAGAATTTTAGAATTGGCCTGGATGTTTACAAGTCTGGTGAATGCTGTTTTTTTAATGTGTTTTTCTTTAGGCCCTACCCATTTGTCCTGTTCTACTCCAAGTTTAATGAAGTGGAAATGTGTGTAGACGCACGGACATTTGGGAACGATGCTCGCTTTATCAGGAGATCCTGTACACCTAATGCTGAGGTGAATATATAGTTGAGGTGTGATCAGAAGGACATAATAGACAGGTTCACTGCTGCTATCTATACCTAAGTCTGGTATTGTATTAATTAAACAGTTCAGTGCAGCATTATTAACCAAAATACACAACCATGACGAATGAAATGCAGTACTGAGTAAGTTTGTTTCTCTCTCTCTCTCTCTCTCTCTCTCTCTCTCTCTCTTCTACATGCACACTCAGGTGCGGCATATGATTGCTGAGGGGATGATTCATCTGTGTATTTATGCTGTTACTCAAATCTCCAAAGATACTGAGGTCACAATTGGCTTTGATTACGAATTTAACAGCTGGTCAGTGTGTAATTTCTTACACTGTATCTTATTTGCAATCTTTAAACAGACACAGCTGTACTGATTATTTCCCTCATGTCTCCCACATTAGTAACTACAAGGTGGACTGTGCATGCCATAAAGGCAATCAGAACTGTCCCGTGCAGAAACATAACCAAAACCCATCTGAGACGCTTCTGCCCCCACCCCAGACCCCACTACCTACTCTGCCAGGGGCAGAGACCCGCAGAAGGCGGGCACGGCGGAAAGAATTAGAGGGAAGCGGGTTTATTGGGAGTGTTTCCGACGATAGCAATCAGCTCCTGGATGAACATGGGGAGCCTGGAACTAGTGAAGCAGAGGTGGGTGTCTTCATGTGATGGAGATGAGTTTATTGCAAGCCTGATATTAGATTTCTGTGTTCTGTAACGGTCAGGATTACAGTTTAGCTCTAACCCATACCAAAATTACATGGTGTGGTGAAGATCCTTGTATATGAGTTAATTTTGATACATTAATATCAAAGCTTAGACTCAAACATTTCTGCTATTTGCAGTAATTTAAAATAATTGCTTTCATTTATGCTGTTAATATTTGCTGTTTGCTGTTTGTTTTTCATTCACTCTTGGAATTTTAACAAATACTCCCAGTGCATAGTTGAACATTTGTCACTGTCAGTGGACTTAATGCTCAAGAAATGTTTATTAATGTGTAAATTTTACTCTCTTTTAAATGATTGTTTGGCTTCCACAGGAGGGTCTGATAGACGGTGTAAAGCAGGAGGAGGGTCAAGATGAGTTGGATGAAATGGGAGCACCAATACCTAACAGCAGACGGGTAAGGAGGGCAGCAAGATCATAAAGGACAAACAGCTAATAGTGACAATTGAATAATAATATTTGACTCAACAACAAAATATTTTATATTATAACAAAATATGTAATTGTTTTTCTTTTCCTTTTTTTTTTCCTTTTTCCATTTATTTGGTATAGAATTCTTAGTTTCAGTTTTCTCTCTTTTTATAAATTTTAAATAAATATGTAATTAAAATAAATAGATAAAATGTAAATCATTCAGATTAAAATAATCAGCAACCCATGACCAAGGCAGCAGTGGTGCAAAGGTTAACACTGCTAACCGCTCCAGGGCTTTTTCTGAGTTTGGGCTGCTGCCTCTGTGGGGTTTCTCCCGTTCTCCCCATTATTACATGGGATTTCCCTCTGGTTTTCCCCACCTTCTGAAACATGGTTGGTTGATTACACTTTTGTGTCATTTAGCTTTATTAAAGAATGATGCCTTGCCATGATTCCATATAGGTATCTTGGGGTCAGTGTATAGATGCAATTGGACATATTCAAAAGTGAATAATGAGAGACAGTGATTCATTTTGTGGAACAAGGAAATGCAAATATTTTATATTCTATGCTTTAATTTATATCTTTATAATTAAGGTAGTTGTTGCTGTATTATTTATTTTAACTTTTTTGTTAATTTTGGTCTTGAATAGAATAAGATGTGGTTTATTCTGTTCGGGTTATTCTGTTCCTGCTGATTGTGCTGATTGTGTGGTATCTACTGCAGTCTCGAGAGGACCGGAAAGCTGAGGCCATCATGCATGTGTTTGAGAATTTGGAAAGGAGGAAGAAGCGTGTTTCTCAGGGTACGGAGCGTGCCGGGCTTGATGACCTCAAACAGGAAGGAATGGGCCCTGAGGATGGTGGACCCACCTCTCCCACAGGATCTAACCCAGGTCAAAATGCTGGGTTGATCGGAGGAGTCAGCACACGCCGCACGTCTTTTGCCACGGTGAGTTTTTACTGTTTCATTTACTTACTTTCTTCTTTTCTGTTTTAATCATCTTCCCTCAATCATAATTTTTTTGGGATCTTTTGTTTTTCCTTCTTAAGGACCCAGTGGCATCAGTTGAGGCAGAAAAACCTTCCTCAGTGAATGTTGTTGCTCCCAAACCTCCACCAGCACGGCCCAAACCACGGCCAAAGAGTCGCATCTCACGCAATCGGGCAAGTTCTGCCCAGCGGGCACGTCGCCAGAGGCAGGCTCTTCTAGCACAACAGGCAGCCGAGGCGGGAGCAGCAGGTGGGGAAGAGGGAGGCACTGTGCTTGGCACGGGTGAACTGGGGCTTGGGGATGGACCACTGGGTGTCGGACAACCTCAGGATGGAGAGAGCTATGGAGTCTCGTCTACAGCACTAGGCAGCAAGGCGGGGGTGAGGTGTCCCAAAACAAAAAAGGTAAAATAATTCTAGTTTCTGATGCCTCTACTGCACTGTTAATCAGGGCTACATTTGCAAAAACACGCACATGTTTGTCTTTAGTAATTAATAAATTAATAATAGAACACTTCCCCAGTTGTGAATCTCAAAACATGCAGTTTTTTTTACATTTTGAAATAAACCACAACACAATGCTGATGTCAGCACTTTGGTATTTATTTTCATTTCAGTTCTAGTTTGTTCAGTTTGTAGGTGGTTTTGCATTACTCACAATTGCTAGAATGTTATGTGTGCTGCCCAGAGCAACCTTAGCGATAAAGAAAATGCAAGCTTTAAATAATCCGCATTCCAATTCTCATTCTAAGCGAACAGGATATTAAGTCGGTTTATTATTGATTGTTTTATATGTATCATATTGGTGATGCCATGCTTTTGACCCTTCAGTACCTGGTGACAGAGTGGTTAAACGACAAGGCCCCAGACCGAGCAGAGGAGCCAGTAGAGCGGCCCTTGCGCATCACCACTGACCCCACTGTGCTCGCTACTACACTCAACATGCTGCCAGGCCTTTCACACTCACCCCTCATCTGTACCACTCCCAAACACTACATTCGCTTCGGCTCTCCATTCAACCCAGAGCGACGTCGCCGGCCCCTTATCGTCGATCCCACCTACGGCTCCTGCAAAAAAGTAATTACGGTTTTGTGTGGCATGTTGTGTTTTCAGAAGACGCAGTAGTGTTAACTTACAAAGAAAGTCTGAGCTTTCTGTGTATTGTTTTGTAGTTTATAATTGAATATCCTTCAGCTGTTTGCTGCTATTGACTTCTTACTCTCATGTGTAGAGGTGGATAAAGCAGGCGCAGGATGAGAGCATGTCCTCTGTCTCCATGGAGGACGGAACCGAGTCTAATTCTTCACACCAAAGTAACAGCAGCAGCACGGCCTCCAGATCTGGTAAAAAATTTACATTCGAGGAAAAAAGTGTACATTTGACCTTTCCTACAGAAAATAATATAAGAATAATATATTTTATTTAGTTTCATTGATTTGACATTCCTTTTCTCAGAATTAATGGCACCTTTTAAAAAGAGGAAGTCAAAGTATGCGTCAGAAACAGTTGCACCACCTCCTGAACTCCTCCTTCGACCTTTGTCCCCGATCACACCTCCATTGCCGTCTGAGCCCTCTGTGAGCTTGCTCCACCCTCTCCTCTCTTCCTGCTCGCTGTATTTAGGAACCGAAGAGGAGAGGCAGAATGGTGCTATGCCACCTTATTCTCCTCTCCCATCTCTTCCTGCCAGCCGGTGCAACACACCTCTGCAGTTTGAGGTACAAATAGTCTGCTCACGCATTATTTTGTTTTCATGCACACCGCATGTGCGCATGAGCATTAAAAAAAAACATTTGTATGGCACAACACCAATACTTGCCACAAATCTTAATAGACTACTGGAGCTCTTCTTAAACGTAACTTTTTTGTACGAAGTTTATATCTCCTGCATTTACCCCATTTCACTGTGAGTCCTTATATAATGAAAAATAATGGAAAGCCTGTTTACTGGAAATCTCTGTATAATAGAAGAACACATGTTCACTCTGCAGAAGTATTAACCCATGGGTGTGAAGTAACTGGATATTTCTTGCGAATGTAGCAGGGCAACAGAATAATTAATCAACTGTGTTCTCCACAGAACATCTCCTCACCCGAGGCATCTCCTGTACACAGACCAGAGTCCCTTTCTCCAGAGGTATGGACAGACATTTAGTTTATTTTTGTACACATGCGCATATGCTGGAGAGACTGAGAGTGACCGTAGCAGTAACAACTTCTGTAACTCTCTGCAGGCCTGTTTGCGACCAGACTTCGATTCCCCACGTATCACCTTCCCTGAACTTTCTGTGACGTCTGGTCTTGGCAGTCCAGCGCCCCCATCCGATGACTTTCCCCTAACTGGACCAGAGTCCGTGACTGGCTCTGGAGATGGTGTGAGCCTCACACCAGTCCCTGTATCTCATGCCGGTGACGCATCGTCAGGCCCACGCTCAAATGAGGCGCAGGTTCGAGAGCAGGTCTTTAGGACAGAGTTCAACCTCATCTACACCTGCTCTCCCCTTAATGCCAACCTGAGCACCGGCCCTGTGACTGACAGGAGGCATTCCCAGTCCGAAGGCAGTTTCTCCCCTGCTGAATCCTACTTCAGCTCTGTGAGTGGCCAAGGCTTAATGGGTGAGCCAGGGCCTGGTTCTTTTTCGCCTTACCCTGAGCCTCAGTTTGGGAGTGGCACACCTCCTCATACCAGCAATCCACCACAGAAGAAGAAGGCAAGTCATCCTAACTCCAATTGTCTTCTGTTTGAATTTACGTTTTAGTCAAAGCGAGAGTTTACACATGTGTTATTCCGGTGAATTTATACACCATCACTTGTGTCTCCCTCTACTGATTTGTCTTATTTCTAACTTCACTGTGGACTTTGTCATTAAATGTGGAAAATGGCAGACAATTAAATTTTAGCTGGTAATAAGTTATGCTTTGAGGCGTAAAGCAACATCGTCAGTCCAGAATTTTCTCTTTGTTGTACTTGTTGGCACAAAACAGATTTAAATTAATGTTTTGGAAATAGAAAGTTACAACTACTGATTTACATCTGAATGCACAAGTTAAATTAATACTTTGTACTGAATAATAGACAGGTATTTCCTCTCTACCACATCACTCACAACGTGATGTCTCTTTGTATGTCAACCCAAATCAGGACTCTTCTTTATTTCCTCCCTGTTCCTCTCGCTCCCTCTCTCCTTCCAACTATTGCAAAGTCTTTTCTTCTTCACTTTTTTCAAGGCAGAGGGCCATGGGAAGTGGCGTTAGTCAGCTGCCAGGCTTGCCTAATTACCAGGCACTAGCAGTAAGGCGTGAATTCAAGCCAGGGCAGAATATGGTGAATATTAAATACATGGCCTCCATTTAGAAGTGTGCATGTGGATATCGTTTGCATTAGCATACAGTATGCCTCTTTTACCTGTACTGCCCTCAAAACCCTTTAACATGCATAAAACCATTACATATTGTTTGTTTCTTTTACAGACACAGCAACATGTGCATCATTTATGTGTTGATACTGTGCTTGTCATGCACTTAGTTCTTTGACATAATTTTTTTGTAATTTAGTTGTTAATAAAGTGTTTTAGTGATGCACTGAAATAGAAAAAACAAATACTTGGCCTAACTAAAATGTCTACATTTATTATTAAGGAAAAAAGTAAGTATTATACTTAATTTACTTATTTGTACTTTGTTTTTGTCCAAATTATTTATGATTTTATGTATGGCTTTAATTTTAAAAGCACAAAGGAACAACCAAAAAAATTAATATTCTTGTACATAATTCTTTTAATACCATTTTTTTAATGAAAAAGCAAATGTGCATTCTTAGTTTTTTTCAAGTCCCGAGTACCTGAAATGATTGAAAACTCTAATGCAAACAAACTGCTTTTTAAAAACTCTTACTTGCTTCAAGTAAACCTTGAAATGCAGCTGGTCTTTTTCTGTTCGTCATAATCTGTCACTTTCTTTTGGCTGAGTGTGTTCAAAGAGCTCAGTTGTAGGTTATTTGGCAGATGAGAACAAGTTGCTGGAACTGTTTCAACAGTCTGGTGCAGGAGTGTGTATTTCATTATTCGTGAGACAATGACATTTTTCTTATACAGTGTGTTAAAAAAAAATCTTAAATTAAAGCACTGACTCTTCTTGTTGCACAAAAGTGCATCACATTGAACATAAGTTGATGTTTTTTTTTTGTTTAGTTTTTTTAACCAATTTGATCTAAATACATTAGGTGGCCAAAATTTCGGTGCATCCCTACTTGATATATGTTGATCATATATGCTGAGAATTTCCATGAATTCTGCCATTGTGTGTGCGTACATGTATTTGAACTTGTGTACAATTTAACAAGCAGGAGAACTGTTGAATATTGTGACATGCATATTAAAAGCAGCAAGTTTGTAATACACCAAAATGCTGGTTAACACTGCATGCCTTACCATTCTCATTCTCATTGAGTCTATGGATGGTGCCATGTTACATCCTGGATATTTTGGTAATTTGTTGTGCATGTGCGTGTGTGACATGCAACCATCAACAGCCATTTATTCTTTATCTAAAACTTTTGTCAATGTCTTATGTCGTCATTTTCACTGCATAGGTATCTTTGCTGGAATATCGAAAAAGAAAGCAGGGATCACGGGACCCTGAGCCAGTAGGCTCTGCCGGCGGCACCATTGGTACCCCTGTGCGCTCTGGCTCTCTGTGCCAAACTGCTGAATCTCCTGGTGGGCCGCGCTCACTGCTGCAGCCACCCGCCTCCCCACATAGCTCCTTCTCCTCTCCGGCCCATCAGCCTTTCCCACAGATAGAGGAGGTCAGTCCTCCGGATCTCAGCACCTCCGTGGGGAATCACTCACAGACATCCAGCCACTGGTGAGAATGCACACACATACATACACACGCACACTCTCAGGTCAGAAATGTACTTATGCGCTGTGAACGAAGATGAGCTTTTGTACGTGTTTTAGGATGGTGCCAACATCAGTGGAGAGGTTGCGGGAAGGGCAGGGAGTTTTGGAGCGTGTTCTGAGGGGCAATATAAAGATGGAGCGAATACTTAAAAGGTCGGATGGTGGAACCAATGAGCAAGGAAGTAACCGAGACAAAGATATAGGTATGGAATAACCAAATTAACATTTTCTTTGTGAAGGCAAATTTTCCTAGTTTGGATTTGTGATTTTGTGTATCTGTTGAGTAGGTGTAATTAGGATATGTGTGTTTGTGTTCATGTATGTGGACAGATGGACTGGAAGAGGATAGATATACCCTCCAGAGCTCATCTTTGACTTCCCCCATGAGGAGTCCTCAGAGTTACAGCCCATCTGTTCACCCGCACCAGGTAATACTTGTTTGATGGTATCACTGTGCTAAATGAGGTGTCTTTTTTAAAATAAAATTTTTTGCATACTTGAATTTTTTTCCCTTCCTGTGCATGCTAGTGTTTTTAACATTTTTGATTTTTGACATTGCTTCAGGTGCAGCCTCATTTGGCAGAACCAGATCTACATCTCGAAAGCTCCACCTACCACCAGCAGAGTAGCTCCTCTCCTTTTCATCCTTCCTTCAACACCTCTCCTTCATCTTCCTCTTTGTCAGTGGTTCAGGGCTACCATCCTTCTCGACTGGGGACATCTGCTTCTCTAGGCCAGGATATGCTCTCCTCCTCAGCCTCTCCTTCAGGGGACTCCAGACACACAGGGGGAACTCTACAACATCATAGTAGAGCAACAGGAGGGTTGGACCTGTCTCACATCTACTCAGACGGCCATCATAAAGCCAGCCTGTTAAACAGCAGCACTCTTTCAGGGTCTATGAGTGTTTCCTCCAGAGGCCAGGGCCACTCGGACAGCTGCACTGCCATTAGCAGCCAGGCCTCCCATGCGTCCAGACTAACCCAGTCGCCCACGGTGCGAAACCTGAAAGCAGGCAGTCCCAGTCCCTCAGTGCTGCAGGCCAGCTCCAGGCTTCTCTCAGTCAGCGCAACACAGCACTATCCACAGCGACATTTGCAGCAGCCCCCTATGCAGGGTTCAGGTGTACGGACACATTCTGGGACCTTCTAGAACTGTTTGTGTGTTTGTATTTGAGAGCATATATGAGTGTGTGTGTGTGTCCGCTTGTTTGTCACCCTCCTCAACTAAACCTGTGGATAAGTTCTGGGTTAGGGGAGGGGACTTGATGTACAGACATCAGAGGAGTATGGACTCTTGTAATGACTGCCTCTTACTTTCTTTATCTTTGTTCTCCTATTTTTCTATTTTTTCTCTCTCTCCATCACCAAAAATCCTGCATTTCTGCATTCTATAAGTAGTCTGGCGTGGATTTTGTTATAATCTTGCAGTCAGTGAAAAATAAATAATAATAAAAAAATATATATATATATAACCAGTTTGGCAAGGGGAAAAAAGCAAAGAGTTAAATCATGTGTAATTTTAAATTTACCACATGCTTTAAAATAGCTTCACTCATAACTTCCGAAAATACATGATTTGAATCAGACACCATATGCAGATACTCAGTTGTTAAATCAGTTAGTGTTTGGTGCTTTTCACTTTATTCAGTCATTAAATTTGGGTCAGTCTGCTGGATCATTCACTGACAGCTGAATTTCATTCAAGCGAAATGTTTCTTAGATTCACTCACATGGGTATATATACTGTAGGTAAATTTAATTTGCTTATCTTTCTTCCTCTTAATCATTCCATTCAGTCTGTCAACTGTCACTAGGTTTCTAGGATCATACCTTGTTAACCTTTTTTTTTTTTTTGTATAGACTCATTCTGTAATACTTGACAAACACAGATCTTATGGTGCTGCAGTTAGCTCAGTCTTTGTTTGAACTGACTTTAGGGTTGTCTGAAACCCAGTATCATCATGTCCATTAATAGTCTGTTGAAATGTATAGCTGTCATTTGGGACTGGTTTTATGTTAATTTTTAAAACTGGGTTCTAGTAACTGTTGCTTTGGTGACTTTGAAATGCACGGAACTATTTTGAAAAGTAAGCTGCAGAAATATTGTTTTTACTCCGTTATAGGATTTATTCCCCTTAACAGTTGAATCCTGCAGGATTTTTTTTTATTATTTTCATATTGTTGAGAATTTATTTTTCTCTCCCTTGACCAATCCTTGCATTCCATACACCACTCAAGGCAGGAGGAGAAGTGGAGGTGTGGCTGGATGGTTTGATTAGGACATAAAGACATATTAAAATGGAAAAGATAGCTGCTGGGGTGTCATACTAAGTATTGTTCATGCAAAGTGCTGCTTTCAGATGTGGTGGTTTTTTTTTTTTTTTTGGTTTTTTTTTCTTTCTTTTTTTTTCTCTTTTTAAAAAAAAATACAGAATGCTGTACTTTTGTCCGTTTGATATTCATCGCAAACGTTGAGGTCACCTAGTTGTGCCATGGTGAGAGTGAAACTGAATATCAAATCAAATGCAAAGGATACCACTGTTGTATCTTGGGAGCTGTAGTTTTTGTCTTGGATGTCTGTTGGGTGGACGCAAGATGGACTAAATCTACAGTGACCCAGAAAGCAACTTAAAAATTTTTTTTTGTTGTTGTTGTGGGGGTTTTTTCCCCCTCCCTCAAATCCCTCAATCAAAGGACCTTGCAGGAGAAGGGAAAATGAACAGGTTCATTTGATCAGCCTTTGAGATACATTTTGACCTTTGGCTTTTTCTGCCAGAGTTCTTCCTCCCGATTTAGGAAAAGACTCAAGGGTACTCACTGATTAACATGAATGTTTGTCTTTTCACAGAAGACTACAAAAGAAAAAGATTTTATGACCAGAAATTTACCAGCACCTTAATTACAAAGGAAAAAATGTTAACAAGCAAGAAAACATTTATGTATGATCACGTGTACTTGCATAAAATGTTATATACTGATCCAAGAAAATATAGTACACTAAATTTGCAGCATGATATTTTTTTTCTTTTAGGTTGAATTAACAGTTGAAAGTGTGTGGATGTTCCATAAAAAAACTGGACATGTTTCAAAGGTTTTATTTTTTACACAAATCCAAGTTTGACCCCTCCCACTCCTTTAAATGACGATAAGCAGAAGATATGTAATGTCTTTTGATAATAAAATAGTCATGACAACGTGTTTTGGAAATGGCTGTAGTATATAAGAATTACACAATGTGACCAATGAAGACAATCAGTAACATGAAAGTGAAAATAATGGATGGTGTAGGTTATACGAATGATTAAACAGGTTAGACATGAGCCTAAATTCATCTCTGAGCTTTAGCGTGCAGAGTCTCACACTGAAGATCTCACCTGCATAATTATCCTTTGTTCATTTGATTAGTACACAGGAAGGCAGCTTGGTCATATTTCAAAGAACAACCCCCCTACCCCCCCAAACAAAAATAAAAAAAACAGGTTTGCACACACAGGTCAATGACTCATTCAGTGTTTAAAATATTACAGGAACGTCTTCTAATTGTAATGAAACCATTCTGCCTGTACAGTGGAACCTCAGATTACGAGCATAATTCATTCAAGAAGCTCGTATTCCAAAACTTGTAAATCAAAGCAAATTTTCCCATAAGAAATAATGGAAATTCAAATTATTTGTTCCACAGCCCAAATAAATATATACATAAAAATAATTAACACAAAATATAAAGTAAAAATAAAACAAATTAACCTGCACTTTACCTTTCAAAAAGTAAGAATAAATCCCCGACAGATAAGTGTTTCCATTTATGTGCACAGGCGCTGTGTGTTTTTCTCTCTCTTGCGCTTTGGAGTGTGTTGTGTGTGCACGCACGCATAATTTGACACCGTGCCTGTTGTGTGTGAGTGAAGCACCCCTCTCTGCATCTCTCTCACACACACACATTAAAGGCCAGAAAGAGAGAGTGTGAACCGGCACGGTGTCAAATTACGCACACACACACTCAAACACTGACGCACACTAAAGACGAGAGAGAGTGTGTTACACTGCAGCGCAAATGAAAGAAAAACACATGTTAAAGGCGAGAGAGAAAGTGAACCGGCATGGTGTCAAATTATGTGCAGAGTGTGTGTGTGTAGTGCAAGAGAAAGAAAAACATACACTCACACACACGGATGTTGAGTATACCAGTAAGTGACGAGCACTAAGACCCAGCAGGGGAGATGAAGACCCGTAACGCAATAGAGAGAAAAACTTTTGACAGTTGTTACAGTATGACGTGACGCTCAGCAGCAAATCAAGAAGCTCATGCGTGATACATGATACTCGGTGCTCATAAACCAAGACAACTGTCGTTTTTCAAGTCAAAATTTATGAAAAATCTTTGCTCATAAACTGCGTTACTCGTAATCCGAGGTTTTACTGTAATTCCATTAAGAGGGGGTGTGTAATGAAGACAACAGAATACATTATATAACAATATGGTTCTAATGCGATTTTGCTAAAATGTCGCACCTAGATGTAGCTATACTATAGCTGTCTAGGGAAAAAGCATATTAGCAGCACTGCTGTCTTTTCCACAGTGTGAGAGATGAGGTAGAGATCAGCCAGCATCAGTAAATCCAGGGCCAAGTTTTTGGGACACACCGCGTGGTAGCCATATCCCATGGCATGTGCTGAAAATGTTGTTACTTTGTTTGTCCTGATGATAAATTTTCATTGCACAATATTTTACAGCACAAATGAGCCTGTTGCCACTGCAGCCTCATTTTGGTTTTAGTTGACCGAGGTGGAACCCAACGGGGTCTTCTGCTGTGGAAGCCCATCCACCTCAAGGTTCTGCCCTATGTATTCTGAGATGCTTTTCTGCTCATGACAATTGTACAGATTATTCAGCAGTGTTATTGTCGCCTTTCTTGTTAGATCAAACTAGTCTGGCCATTCTCCAGTTGACCTTTCTCATCAACAAGGGACTAGTTGTAGCCAAAATTTCACTATATAAATCATAGAAATCATAAAAATGCTCAAACCAGCCAGTCCGACACCAACTAACACACCATGGTCAAAACCTAAGATCAGTTTTCCCCATTCTGATAAGGTGGTTGATGTGATCATTACCCCGAACTTGATGAGAGTGTATCATTGGCTGAAGCATCACCACCAGAGTGTGCTGTTGCCTCAGCTGGGTTGTCTGAGTCTCATCATTAACATCCATTCTAACTACTGTACTTGACACTCTGCAAAGGGGTGGAAAATTTTTAATCCAGCAACATGGGAATACACACACTGGATGGGGCATCACGGCATCATGGATGTACTCCAACCGTGGGCATTTTAGAGTCGCTAATCCACCTACACGCGTTGGCTAGTAACATGCAGACTATACTTCTTGCGTTTTCTTAGCATTAGTAAGCGGAATTCAGAATCAATCCAGGGATGCTGGAGCTGCCGCAACTATTATTTTGTAAAAAAAAAAAAAGAAGAAAAAAAATGTTTCATGCCCTTGTTTGAGCAGGGCAATTATGCTCACAATGTCATGTTAAGAAGCCGCATGCGTGTGTGATGGTACATGGCACCCCAGTGCCCAGCCTCTTTTCTGTGCTCATCCTGATCTTTGCCCACAGTTAACAGAGCTGAACTCAAAGATGTGCTAAGTTGTAACTCCTTCCAGAGAGTTGAGCCAGCTGCTGTGTGAATGTGACTGATGTTGGAAATGGCAAGGCAGCAGGTGAAAAGCTCTGCCATGAGGAGTGAGTTAAAAAAGCCAGAAGTTAAAGAAGTGCAAAATCTTTTTCTAAGAGTCCAGATGGTGAGTGTGGGATCTGTCACTGCCGGTGTCTCTGTCCTGTTTCTTTTCTCACTCTGTTCACTATTCGACTCCAGATGGAATTTTTATAAGCTCAATCACAGCTGGAAAGAGAAAGCTGGAGATGTCTTGTGAAAAACCTCTTCCCCTACACTCCTCATTGTATTTCGCTCGGTTCTTCAACCTGCCTCATCCCGTCTCACCTGCCTTTATCTTACTCTGTTACCTGTCTGTCTGCTTCCACTTGGCTTGTGTGTCCTGACCACAGCTTCTGGCGTTTTGGATAATTAAATGGTGCCATTAAAGATATGTAGCTTTCCTGTCCTGTTTTCACAATTATGGCATGCAAAGGATATGACGGAATCTCAGGTGGGAAAGGGGCATGCATGAATGTTCTATGTTATATCATTCATTATACATGTAGGAAGCTCTACACGGAGTTCCTCTGGAGAGCAACAGCAACATGGGACAGCTAAAAGAATCTCAGAATACTGTAGGATGCACATTACTGGAATGTCTCTAATCAGAGTTTTTTCCTCTCTCTGTTGAAGCAGGAAACTTTGATGTGGTGACATGTGTTCTCTCCAAAAGAGGCTAAATCCGGAGTATGATCCAGTTACATAACTGGATTTTATGTCTGCTAATATGAGCGGGCTAATTTAGAGTGTGTTACTGGCCATGTGAGGTGTAGTGTCTCTCACCACGGCTGGTATTGTATGCGGTTTATTTCTGTTTATGCGTAGCCCTTTCATTTTCCTATTCCCATGTATATGTCTTTTACAATGCCCTAAATAAGCTGCTCATTCACTAAAGCAGCAGAGTGCACACGCGAGGATCGGTATGCTTTTAAAACCTTGCTGTAAATGTACAGCCAGGGCACTGTACATTGTCTGCTTCTCGGAGGCAGCACTTGATCCACTGTACATGCAACATGTTTATGGTTGTAAGCCACAGAATATGATATTTAGGCGATCAGGCAGAAAACAAGTACTGGGGATCATATGGAACTGTTGATCACTTTGATCGCCTGGACCTTCCAGTCAAATCCCTAAATATAGTTCACTGGGTGCAGTAAGATTATAGACTTTAGCCTATTATTATAGATGCAGTTACTGACTGGATCTGAACCAACCCTGACCAGATACATTCCAATGTTAGATTATTACTAGTACAGAAAAGGACCATAAATCTTTGGGCTTTATTGTGATTTTTTTAAATTAATTATTTGTTCATTTAAAGTGGTTGTAAGTTGTGTATAAATGCATTGTTGAGTGTGTGTGACTCTCTCAAACAATCTATCAAACAGTGACACGACAGAATTACTCTGGTATTGGTGTATTTAGTACACCATGTACCATCCTGCTTGTTATTACTGTGCTGAGAATGGTCCATCAGCCAATAATATCATTTAGGATGAGGTTCTCTGAGGGTTCTTTTTTAGAGTAGAGAAGGGCAGCAACTATGTCCACCACAAAAGATGCAGATATAATGATCGGTGGCTAAAGGTGTAGTGTAAGTGTACAGAATAAAACAACAGCTTAGTGTATGGTGTTTTATGTTTTTGATTTTTCACTTTCTGAAAATTTTAATTGCCACTGATTTCTTTTCCATTTTTGACATCCACTGAGATGTGTGTTCTAGTCTCACAGATGCGGTGCATACTGTACAAAGACATTCAAACTAAACACATGCACATACATGCAAGATGTAAATAAACGCCTACAGTTTTATGATCAAATGTGAAATAAACACATCTTTAAGCCTGCAGCTGAACAGTTCTAAGACTGAAGCTATTTTAGTAGGCACCCCACACCAGGTTAGGACATCTAACATCACCAGTATTACCTTTTCTTGTCAGGATATCCCATTGTCAACATCCGTTATAAACCTTGGGGTTCACGCAACCTCCGCTCTGTATCGGTACATCTTTTGAAAACTCCTAAGACTAAACTTCATACCATGGGAGATCGAGCTTTTTGCTCAGCTGCACCTAGACTGTGGAATGCTCTCCCTGAGTATCTGAGGACGCCACAGACTGTTGATGCTTTTAAATCTGGTCTTAAAACGTATCTTTGTATCAGAGCTTTCGGGTCAAATTAATTTTGTAGCACTTTGAGATTAGTTTCAAATATAAAGTGCATTATAAATTAAATCTATTATTATTATTATTATTATTATTAAGTGAAAACTACCCTTTCGTTATACGCCTGGGTGAGTTGTTTTTCTAAATTTTTTTCTTATTATGTATAATTTATTAATAGGTAAAGCCAACCTGTTTAAAAATTCAACGCTTTTTTGGTGCAAACTATGCTTTTCTATTTCTTGCATTTATGTATAGATTGATGTTTTTTTGCACAACCTCAGTGTATGGTATACCCAGCTCAGAGGGAATTAATTGTTGCCACAGTTAACAAGCTTTTGTGCAGTTTTTTTTATGTGTTTGTGTATCTTTTTTTTATTTCTCTTTGACTAACACTAACATGCTTCTCTTATACCCTACAGGTTTCTGTTTCTTCTTCCTCTGTAATTTAATTTTCTCATCTATCATTATTTTTTTTCCTGATTCCATCATCCCACTGGCCTGTTACATTCTCCCCCACATGATCATTGCCGAGCCGTTTATCACTTCCACACTGGTTCTGTTCCAAATAAAAGCTTTGATATTTAACCTGCAGGTGAGCTGCTGGCTTCAGTCCACTCTTTCTTCCTCACTACTTTACCTGGACAGGGTTTCTGTGCCAGGTGCCTGTAGTGCAGCTTTCATGGTGTAAGTGAGGCTTTCTGCAGCTTGTTTCTCTGCAGGACGCACCAAAGAGTCCTGTTTGATGCCTGCTGGCAAACTGGCATCAGCCCTGGTGCTTCCCAGTCTGCATTGGTTGGCCAGTACCCCAACCTTCTCTTTTTTTTTTTTTTTTGGCTCTCCAGTTCGGCTTTTTATGCTTCATCTCCATCCGTACATTTTGCCGGAGTCGTTAACCAGCGCTTCAGGAAGTAGCTTTCCACGGATGAGTGCAAGACTGGCCATCTGTTCATCTCTCTCAATCTTTCTCCCTCTCTCACACACATCTCCTTTCTCTTTTTACCCTCCCTTTTTCCATCCATATTAAAAGTTTTTTTTGTTCTTTTGATGCCAAGTACAGGTAGACCAAAAAAAAACGTTCTGGGAAAGATCCCAACACTTCAGTGGTGCTTGAAGGCAGGATTTAAGCCTGTCAGCTACTATATTTTCTAACCGGCTGAATTCACATCATGAGTTTCCAAATCGATAAACAGAGACCACCAGTGTGGGCTTAATGGAGAGAAATTACAATGACATGCGAGGCTAAATGGAGTAAAATGGAAAACAGCACATGTGCAAAATTTTTTTTTAATTTATGATCTCTGATATCTCGTTTCTTAATAGTGTTTCAGCTTCGTCTCGGGCCGTCACCAAATCACACTAATCCATAAATATGTCCCATCAACTATATTTTTTTGTGTATTCACAATGACATGGTTGACTATCTATCTATCTATCTATCTATCTATCTATCTATCTATCTATCTATCTATCTATCTATCTATCTACAGTATCTTCATTAACCACAATCTTTCCTTTAAATAGCTGGTATTAATTATTAAAAGGCGAATTGATATTAAGTTCTTAAATCTTCTAATAAATACAGTGGCTTGATGTCCTCAGACTCCATTTTGTTGTTCCTGCTAGTTTTCATTTCTTGTTGTCATAACTACTTGGCTCTTCTTTAATCTATTTTCACTCATTTTGTTTTACATTGCTTTACACAGTCTTGTCTGTAGAACACTGGTCAACCCTGCATATGGGAATTTTAAGGGATGCAAAACAGCAGGAGGAATAAAAAAAAAAAAAAATTTGAGGACACATTGCTGAGAGCTTCTCAATTATTATACCTTCCTGTCTGGGCATCCTTGAAACACACACAAAGCCCAATCTCATCTGACATATCGTGCTGTGTGCAGCCCCTGGCCATCTTTTTTTCTTTTTTTTTTTCAGCTAATAATAGCACATAAACACACACACACACCCATTCTCACCGGGGTGAATGGATACACAGCGAGCCAAGACATGTTTCCAGAAGACTGTCTGGCATTGGCTTGCTTTGACAAGAAGTTAAACTCGATTCTGGTGTGGAAGTGGATTGCTGCTTTGAGCAGCGTCAAATATTAGGCTCAGTCATACAGATTTGCAGATTCTGAATCTGCTATAAAACAATCTGACACAACTTGTTCAGCACTGAGAATCAGTTTAAATAAGATAATTATGCATCAACTAAAGCAGATTGAACTGTCGTCTTCACTCCTCCTGTGCAACTTAAAATGAACTTTATGCTTTAATCTGATTGGTTAGAGAAAGACTCCAATAATTTTCTACAGTTCTGATGATAATGCCACCTCCGAGATTATACTCTATATTAATGCACTTTCTCTGAAGTTTTCATTTTTTTGTTAAGAGTTTGTTTTGCCCTTGCACTTATTTATTACATTTAACTTTTTGTATATTTTATTGCTTTTACTCTTATTTTGTTTTTATTTATATTTTATATTAGTGTGCATTTGATTCAACTTACCCTGCACTGTATTTAAATTATCTGGTGATTGGCAGCATTTAACTGCATGTACTGTATATGAGATAAAATTTGATTTTGAGTCAGCAGTGTCAGTGTTTTATAACGATCAGAGATAAATATATAACTTTTGTGATATTTAAATCACAAAATATTATCCATTGATTGATTCTTGTTCTATACCACTTATCCTGTATAGCATCGCAGGGGCAGCTATGAAATGTTTCAAACTGTTGTTAGGGCACACACACACACATACACACACACACACACACACACACACACACATAATTGGCAATTTCTTCAAACTGTTTGAACGCCACGCACACATACCCGATGCGGGAGTCGAACCTTCGACCATGGAGATACAAAGCCACGGTGCCGCCAAGTAAGAATTAATGACTTTGCAACTTCCTGGCAACAAGTCAAGCTAAACTAATGTTTTTTTTATCATTTAGATAAAAAGCAAAGGGTGGGGGGTAAGAGAATAACTATTAATAATGTTTATAAACAAGTGATAAAAGGAATTAACTTTTGCCCCAACATTTAATATAATTATAAATGGATTAAACAAAAATTTTAGTCATTCTTTAATAGTTTATTAATAAATGTTGGAAAATTGCTGTGGTATAAGATCAGTTAAGCATATTAGAACATTAAAAGGAAAATAATAAACTTCAAGGTAATAAACCTCCTCTGCTTGGCTTTTTCATATAACCCATAACCTTGTCATGTTTTATTCTTTACATAGAACATTAACTAGAGCGGCTTCCATAGGTTTCCAAGGTTTGAATTATATTTTATTTGTGTGTGTGTGTGTGTGTGTGTGTATGAGAGAGAGAGAGACAGAGAGAGAGATTGGACACTGCTCTCATTAGGGGCTGATAGTGTCCATCAGTGACAGTCCAGTGACATTTGTTTCAGCTCTTCAGCACACACAAGCAGATGAGTATGGGCTCAGTGAAAGAAACGTTAGAGTGTTATGACTGTTGCAAAAAAAAAAAAAAAAACCTGATGGTTGAATTAGTCAAACAAACTGACTAGTCTAATATACAGGTCCTTCTCAAAAAATTAGCATATTGTGATAAAGTTCATTATTTTCTGTAATGTACTGATAAACATTAGACTTTCATATATTTTAGATTCATTACACACAACTGAAGTAGTTCAAGCCTTTTATTGTTTTAATATTGATGATTGTGGCAGACAGCTCATGAAAACCCAAAATCCTTATCTAAAAAAATTTGCATATTTCATCCGACCAATAAAAGAAAAGTGTTTTTAATACAAAAAAAGTCAACCTTCAAATAATTATGTTCAGTTCTGCACTCAATACTTGGTCGGGAATCCTTTTGCAGATTCTTGTGTCTTGTGTCTCTCAACTTTCTCTTCACAATATCCTACAGATTCTCTATGGGGTTCAGGTCAGGAGAGTTGGCAGGCCAATTGAGCACAGTAATACCATGGTCAGTAAACCATTTACCAGTGGTTTTGGCACTGTGAGCAGGTGCCAGGTCGTGCTGAAAAATGAAATCTTCATCTCCATAAAGCTTTTCAGCAGATGGAAGCATGAAGTTCTCCAAAATCTCCTGATAGCTAGCTGCATTGACCCTGCCCTTGATAAAACACAGTGGACCAACACCAGCAGCTGACATGGCACCCCAGACCATCACTGACTGTGGGTACTTGACACTGGACTTCAGGCATTTTGGCATTTCCCTCTCCCCAGTCTTCCTCCAGACTCTGGCACCTTGATTTCCGAATGACATGCAAAATTTGCAACCTGTAGCCCATTTCCTGCACACGCCTGTACACGGTGGCTCTGGATGTTTCTACTCCGGACTCAGTCCACTGCTTCCGCAGGTCCCCCAAGGTCTGGAATCGGTCCTTCTCCACAATCTTCCTCAGGGCCCGGTCACCTCTTCTCGTTGTGCAGCGTTTTCTGCCACACTTTTTCCTTCCCACAGACTTCCCACTGAGGTGCCTTGATACAGCACTCTGGGAACAGCCTATTCGTTCAGAAATGTCTTTCTGTGTCTTACCCTCTTGCTTGAGGGTGTCAATGATGGCCTTCTGGACAGCAGTCAGGTCGGCAGTCTTACCCATGATTGCGGTTTTGAGTAATGAACCAGGCTGGGAGTTTTTAAAAGCCTCAGGAATCTTTTGCAGGTGTTTAGAGTTAATTAGTTGATTCAGATGATTAGGTTAATAGCTCGTTTAGAGAACCTTTTCATGATATGCTAATTTTTTGAGATAGGGATTTTGGGTTTTCATGAGCTGTATGCCACAATCATCAATATTAAAACAAAAAAAGGCTTGAACTAAAAAAGGCTTGTGTGTAATGAATCTAAAATATATGAAAGTCTAATGTTTATCAGTACATTACAGAAAATGATGAACTTTATCACAATATGCTAATTTTTTGAGAAGGACCTGTACAAGGGGTGTTAAAGTCAAACTGGGACTAGCAGGTCCAATGAATGAAAGTATACTACTGATTGACATTTACAGAAGATTTTAAGCACAGTATGGTGATGAGACTCTTAACCGCAGTAAAACACCTGAAACGTTTTAAAAAAGACCATATGTCTGTGAATAATGATCGCGGCTGATGAGGTGATTCTGAGCTCACTGCAGTCGTTCGTTCGTGTTATCTGATCCTTGAACATCAATGGATAAATTGTTGCCAGGTTGTGGAAGGGATGCATCTGTCAGTGGGAAGTGTACACACAATCATTCACCAGCAGCAGTTACACACTAGAGAAACTTGGCTAGGAGTTATTGCCACATCCCCCATACAGTCCTGACCTCACTCCAAGTGATTTCCAAATGTTTGGGCCATTATAGGAGTTCCTGGGAGGCCAGTGTTTCAGACGTGAAGCAAACTGATCATGGCTCTGTTGTACTGAGAAAACGTTCGAGCTTGATGGCATCCAAGCACTAGTGAAACGCTGGGATCTGTGCATTAGTGTAACAGGGGACTACATAGGCGAATAAAGGGAGGTTTTACTCCCTTTTTATCGTCAGTTTATCAAATTAAATATACCTCGTAACAATTATATCATTACATTTCACGGCAAAATAAACTTTCAAATCCAATTCAATTAATTTATTTCAGGGTTTTTTTTCTCATCATTTAAAACAACACCAACAATGTATAAGTGGCGGTGACGATGTCAACCATTTTGCACTCCCCCATGACAATCGTGCAGAAACATTCACATAACATTTTTCATTTCATGAAGAGACATCGCAGCATACCAGAAAATATCAGAATAAAAAGAACATTTACAACTAGACAAAAGAAGACAAAACTCCAACAGAAAGGCATTCAACACTTGCACAGGGGAAAATACATACTGAAAAAAAGAATAAAACGGTTCTGTCTGTCCACAGCAGTCTGCTCGGTTTGGTTTGGCACATCAGCATATTCCAAGCAAAGGATTGCACACAAAGTTACAAACTAGTTAAAGAGAAAAGGGAGATGTAAAGTGACAGCATTTAATACCAGATTCATAATTTCCCCAGGATTTATCCAGTTGTATACCTCATAATGACACATAATGTGTGTACAAACAGGTTCGAAATTTAGAATCCCCTGAATTTCAATTATGAAGAAGTGAAGAAATGCAATTTTGTTAAATCACATTTTCTCAAATGAGATAACGTCATTGTTCGCTAATAAAAGCTACAATAGTTCAGTGCATTCTTCGATATGTAAATTCTTTCCAATTTTAATTTGCTTTTACTAACTGAATAAATATAGCAGCACAGAATAGCAGGCTGATGTCTTCAAATATTTCAGCATACAAGACAGTACGGTCTGCACAACAAACAAAGCAAAAGTGTTTCTGCATTTCTGTTCACTTTTTCCTTTTAAAGGTGAATGCATGGATTAATGCAGGCAGCTGATGGATGGTTTGTGACATACTGTAAAAACTGCTATTCCGAATATCCAAACCTTTCTACAGTAAATGTTCTTCGCAGGGCCTTTATGACTTCTACCTAAAGCTTGTGCCAACCCACATCATTGAATATGTGTGCACTCCTTCCTTTACACACAGTTATTGTTCTTACATTCTTTTCTAATTTAATAATAGAACGGTCGATGCCACACACAATATGGCATAGTCTGCATGTTACAGTACCAATACTAAGCAATGACTTTTAACCTTGTGAAATAAAAATATTCCAAGTGTATTTATGTATCCAACTTTTTCCACAACATTCACTCCCACTACAATAGAAACTCCTGAGGACAGTATGCTGTTTTACAGTGGTTCTCAGATCTCACTGTTCAAGACCCCTGTTCTGTAGTCTAGTGTTTTTACTGCTCCAACATGCCTGATTCAATCCTTTAGCTATCAAAAGGCAAGGCACCACAGGCAAAAATGGTGATTTTGCTTCCGAAATGAAAAAAGAAAAGAAAAGGAAAACAACAATAACAGAAACTTCACTTTATCATATATTGTTGGAACGCTTGAAAAGTCACTGTGAGTTTATCCATTTGTTCACATTTCTGTGATATGCCAGTTAGTCTAGATCTAATATATTGTCGTCTCATGTGCATATTTTAATACATTTTAACCTCTTGACACCTGAATATGAAGACATGGCATTTTCTCCCAACTACACTGTATATATGCTTGTACACTCCTCATATGAGGATCATTACAGTAGGTATAATTCCTTTACCAAAATTCAAAGTTATGTTCAAAGTTATCGGGTGCTAATAAAAGTCAATTGTGAGGAGGAAATGCAATGTACATACAGAACACACCATCCAGGTCTCAGGAGGGTAATAGGAAAAGGTTTGTTCGAGATATGGGAGTAAATAAAAAAGAAGCCTATTTGTCTAAGGTATCCAGCCTTTAATGAGTTTATTCAGGTGGGTGGTAACATGAAACACACTAAACTCTGCAGTACAGGGATTCTCCAGGACATTAGAACCACAAGTGACACCCCCTCATATGCTCAAAAGATGATTTTAGACTTAAAAGGCATAAAAATGAAACATGATCAAAACCACTATTATGTTTGTTCATATATGATCAAGAAATCACAGAGTTGCATTTATAAGTATTCATGGATGTTGGTGAGAGAAAGAGAGAGTATGGCAAAAGGGAGACGATAGACATATAAGGATTCTGATGCTCTTTGCCAGGTATATAAGGGGATCATTGCTTCTGTTTTGCAGACTTCACTAAGAAAAAAAAAGTTCTGCTTGGTCTGTACCACTCCATTTCCTTCTCTCCTTCCCATTCACAGATTGCATTCGCATCCCCTTCATCTCCCACCTCCTCCACAGTCATGGGGCTGTGGGGCGTTTGAGGCTGGGGTGACGGAGAGCACGCCGATTGAGAAGGAGACCGGGATAAAGCACCATATGGAGGAATTTCACTCTTCAGCTTCATTTATCTGAAAGTGTCCAACCACAAAGCTGCACAGTGCTTTCCAGACCCTCCATCCAGGTTAGTGCAGTGTGTGTGTGTGTGTGTGTGTGTGTGTGTGTGTGTGTGTGTGTGTGTGTGTGTGTGTGAGTGTGTGTTTGTGTGTGTGAGTGTGTGCGTGTAATGTCCTTCAAATGACCCAGGAAATTATTCCCAGCATCAATTTTAACACTTTCTTGCGGAGCTCAAGGAAAAGTCTCTGTACAAGAAATTCACTGCGCAGGGAGCACAAAAGGTGTTACATGTGCAGGTTATTTCAGGGAGAAGAGACAAAAAAATTACACCTATTTTAAAAACCAACACTAACCATAAAACAAAACAACAACAAAAAAATGCAACCTTTAATGGCATTGTAAACACATTTTTGAATATAAAAGTCTACACGATGTATTTAATTGCACAATTAGCCTCAGTGATGTATGTATCTGCTCAAAGCCTCAATCAGGGTCGCTACAACTGACAGGTCAGATTCAGTACAGCAACATCAGAAGCTTTGCATTTGCCATGTACAGTATAATTGCCATGCTTAGTGAGGATCTCAGAGTTTAGTGTTACTATGGCAGTTCTGAAACCTGACCCCTACCAAAATATCGGCCACAACTTTTCAAAAACTAAAAAAAAAAAGTCTTTCAAATCGCATCACTTCGTAGCTGTGCCCCAAAACTGACATTACAGTGTTTTTTTCCTCTTCTGTTATATAAATATGAGGACTGCAAAAGTTGAAGCTATTTCAAGATGTAGTGAGAACAATGACTAGAACTGAGACTCATGAAGAGGTTAGGATCGTTCTGTAGTTAAAAAGATTTATTAACCTAGGTCTGATCTGGGAACGTTTCTTAGCTAACGTGAGTTTAGAAGCTAACACTGAGATTAATCTCCATCCACTTGTGTTCCCCTCAAGACAAACATTTGCTCCTTGACCTCATATGACCAGTAATGGTCAGTAATGTTGTGCTGTGTAGTCATATGGTCTCACTGATGTTCGACTTGTTGGGTCTGGGAAATGGTGAAATACAACTTATCAGTGCTCCACTTGTCAGGCCTGAGTAGAATGCAGCATGCAGGGCTTTTCATCAAGACAAAATGTAAAACAAACATACAAACAGAAAAAAATGTCACAGGATTATAACAAGCAAGTTTACGTAACTAGCAGTGAAATGATCAGAACCAGAATGCAAAAATGGTCATTTTTCACCTCCCTGCTGTTTTACAGAGTCTTATTACAAAAAAAAAACATAAAGAAAGAGAGATGAACAAGATTAAATAATCAGAGAAGTTTTGTGATTGGAAATTTCCATGCCAACATAAATGTTAAACCTTCAGACATTAACATAGCCTCCTCACGGTGTGTAGCTATAAACTCTGAGAACTGGCAGTTCCCATTTGATCAAGAGATAAAGAAACAGTGAGAAATTTCATAATACCGCTCCAGGGTGGAGTGGGAAAATAGTTTGGGTCAGTAAATGTGTTATGTCTGTACCCTGTCTCCATAGAAATTTATTATTTACAAATGAACTACTTCTTTTCTCATACTAATCTCTGGTTGTTGGCCATGTGTACAAAGTAGGGAGTTTAAAATCGTCCAGGAAAAAAGGTTGGTCTTCAAAATTACATCTTGTGCTGTACAAAATGTTGCCCCTTTTTTTCTTTTATTTGAGTTTTGGCTTGATTATTATTATTATTATTATTATTATTATTATTATTATTATTATTATTATTCATCTGTGTCTCTAGTAGCACCCAAGCACTTATACATATGCATTAATTCATTATTAGAAGTTATTTTTTTAAAGCTAGAAATAATTGCTTTTCCCGTTTTAGATAAAATATGTCAATTTGAACATAATACTGCTGTTGCAAGCATAATTATCACTGTAACATTGTAATCATAGTAATAACATAGAATAATAATACTTTGAAGGTTCGTCACTTTCCCAGAGTCGTTGGATTTGTAAAGCTGATTTGTTTTGAATAGATTTTTGTCTTGATTTTAAATTCTCTTTAAATCGGTGTATGTACGTAGAATAGGGTCTCTTTTTGTAGTGTGCTCCAGGCTAGTACTATATTACAAAGAGCTGAGCTAGCAGCTTCCTAACTGAGGTCAGAGACGCAGACCTGAGAGGACAAGGAGAGAAGGACACGGGGATGAAGAAGGTAGAGAAGAAAGAAGAGGAGGTGGCATCTCTTTAATGGAACCGCTGCACTCCGAAACGAGGATCCTTGGTGTCACGGATCTCAATCTGAAATAAAACATAAGAGAATGAGTGAGACAAACTCCAATAACTCCAACTCAACCCGTCCAGATGGGGTTTGAGCAGCCTGAAGAGTCTACAGTGCAACGGAGGGAAAGAACAAAAGGATGCTGGTTTACATTTATAGGGTATAGCCAGGGTGAGTGCAGAGTTGCAGGGGAAAGACAAAGCAAGATTTAGATCAATCAGGAAAACACAACCTCTTCACATCATTTTCAGTATCCTGTGTTGGTCACTTCCACTGTTTCGACTTGTCCTGGGGTCAGGGGATGCTCAGTGGTTAAGTCCTACAGTGTCAGGTAAACTACAGTTTGAAAGGTCCCAAGTTCAAATCCCACAACCACCAAGGTGTCCCTTGAGCAAGGCCCTTAAACCTCAACTACTCAGATGTATAAAAAAAAAAAAAAAAAAAAAAAAAAGATGTAGCTCTGGATAAGGGCATCAGCCAAATGTCTAAATGTAAATGTCCTGGGAGCATGTGCATGTTTCTTCTACCAAAAATGTCCTATAAGGCTAAATGTAAAAGCTTCTCTTAAATTGATCATTTCCTCTAGCCAAATCCTTAAAGGTGTGAGTAAGAATTTGTACACAGAGCTTGGAGTCAATCTCCTGGTTAACATCTTCCGTGAAAAAGGTGCTAACAATCATGTGCTTTTGTACTTCAGCCCAACCCCATTTATCCACTAGCTTTCAAAAACTCAATATTATGCATCAGCTCTAATATTAATTAGATTAGAATAAAGCAGCAATTGTTTCTGTCAGTTTCTCTCTCTCTCTCTCTCTCTCTCTCTCTCTCTCTCTCTCTCTCTTATTCACTTTCACAAATGTAGAGGCTTTGTTCTTCTTTTATCATTGATATCCAATCTCTTTCTTCCTCCCTCTTAAGTCAGTTAAAGTGATATCGAGATATGTCTGAGGAGTGTCATTTCTGTGGACTGTAGTGCTGTAGGCCTGTCTAATGCCATTTCAGGTAAATGCTTTTAAGCTCATACCACATTTCTCTCTCAGCACATTCCTTCCATTTAGAGTCCATTACACCTTACACATGTCCCGAGCCTCTTAACCTGCCAATACAATCCCCTCCTGTCTTAGCAAGGAAGTTTGGGCATAGAAGCCTGTCTTATCTCATTCACCTTCCAATGTGGACAGTGTGATTAAATATTATACTGGAGAATGATACATAAAACCTACCCCCCCCCCCCCATAACAAATGGAATATTGCATAAACTATATCCAGAGACTAATGTCTGGGCTACATTACAAGGTTTATACAATCCGAGTCTGAAAATGTGAGCACAACCAGAACGAAAGATTTCTTTTTTTTTGTCCTCAATCATCCTTCAATCAAACAATACAACACACTTTCAGATTATGTTCACAAACTATGCTCATAGCTCTTGAAATTTGGGATGCTGCAGAGATTCTGCTGAACAAACGTTGCTTCATACCGAAACAAACACGAGTGCCTCGGCTCGCATGTCATTGATCGTCTGTCTTTTATGCAGTATATCAAAATCGTGTTTTCACACAAGACAGTCTGCATCCTCATACACTACAGGAGGTGGAGTCGTAAAATACTGAACAGGTTTAACGTTAGAGTTTCAGATTGGGGCAGCCACAACTGAACTGTGAGGGGTTAATACTGGATTTTACACACGTATCATCACTGGACAGTCTGTGTAAAGTTAATACCTCTTTTAAATTTTTTTTTTTGTTAAATATAGGGTCATACAGAGTGCTGTATCCCTTAAGACCTGTTATTCCTGTCTGTTTCTGGTCAGTTCTCTTCGTATGGTGACCTTTAACAATGCATGTAGGCTGGGCATAGATAATGCTTTACTTGAGTGAACATTTAAAAAGAGATTTTAAAAAGCAATGCTCGCTTGGCAAAGTACAAAATATCTAAATGCGCCAAAAATCATTATGACCTGAGGGCTGATAGAGCTGTACTGTTTATCTGGCCTGCTAGATGAACCATTAAGAAGCACTGCCCAATTAAATGAAAAGTAAATTCAACACCCACAAATCAATCTGAGGAGGTACTACTGTATGCTGAGCAAAAATCAAGTGCGATGATACACAGAGAGATTACATAAGCAAGTAATCTGTCATAACATTATTACTGACCTACTTATGATGTCTGATGACACAAGGCTCGATGTCCCACTTGGCCCAGGCAATCCATTGCACCACCACACAGTAAACAACTAAATTATTCCCTCATTTAAAGCAAATAAATAAATAAATAAATAAATAAGAGAGAAAATGAGAAGGAGAAACATACGGTGGAGTACTGTGATACCACCTGGTCCCCCACTTCATCTTCCATCCCCTGCTCTGTGTGCTTATGGAGGCTTTGGGCCAGATGCCCAGGCTCAGCTTCTCTGCCTTGCATGCGATCATTAACATTTGGCCTGAGATGGACAATCTAAATATCTTAATTACCCTAGTTTGGCTAAGCAGGAATTATGGGTGACTGTTCCTACTCTGGATTCATTAAAGACATTTGGCCAACACCCGCTAGGTTCATGGTGCATAATATAGACAAAACATCTCACCAAACTACAGAGGGCCATTCCATAGAAAGCTCTCTGTCTGACTGTTGGTTTCAAATGTTTCATATTAAATAATTAATGAGAGGATCTGTGGAAGACCTCAGTCCACAATGCATTGCTTGTGCTAAAACATTTCACCCTGTACACTATGGTGTTGACTTAATCTCTGTTTAAACACTCACTTTCACTCATTCTCTATACTACTTATGCTGTACAGGGTCACGGGAGGCCTGGAGCCTATCCCAGGGGACTCGGGGCACAAGGCGGGGTACAACCTGAACAGGGCACCAGTCCATTGCATGGCAAACACACACTCCAGGAGAACTTCACAGACACAGACCTGAGGCAGGACTCAAACTTTCTGCTGTGCCACCCTCTTCTAACACCTCTTGTAGTCTTGCTTGTCCATAATTAAGAAACATACTTACAAAAATTCACGTCAGTAGTATTAGAACTGACTGAAATAGTGTGCTTTCTAACAGCAAAGCATATGTTGCCTTGCCTTGAACTGTACTTCACTACCATCAAATATGGATTCAAACATGGGTCAATTTATATGACCATTTAAAGATTATATTAAAACATTCCTGAATTCAAAATCCTGTTACAAAGTTGAAACTAATATAAAGAAAAAACTATTTCGTTGAAATTTGAAGTTTTGAGCAGAACCTCTAGAAGACAATCGCTATAATGATTTACACGATGCATCCTAAGGTATTTGTGTAATCTCAGCTACATTATATATCTAAGAAAATGGCAAAACCTGTAATCATGTTGAGTCTTGATGTCAGTGTAACATGAGAAATGTCGGCTGCAAGTCATATTATTTATAGTAGCTTAATTCCTAATTCCAAAAAAACAGGATAAGGTGACATTAGGGAGATGCACATTGAAGGGGAAATCACAGATTAGTCAAAATGGGAAATTACTGCACCACTTGGTCAGCACCAATAAACCAAAGGGAGAACATTCGAATCTGAAATCTCTTTGGCTAAAGCAGACTCAAGCTGCATGCTAGGACTGCATGCACATGTCTAGAGAAGGGAGATATGGGTAATAAATTGATTTATTTGTTTAATTATTTCGTCTTACACCATCCATTCGGAGTGTTGAGGTCAGGTGCAGTTGCTGCTGAGGAGAAAACAGGACTATTAATCATACTAGTAGGACATGTACACTAGATATAGTAGATAGAACACATGAAGAAATTGTGTGTATGTGCATCTTAATATACAGAACTTCTCCTAATATACAGAACTAGTCCTACCTCACTAGCCTATAAACTGGTCAATTGGGCCAGAAAATATTTAGTATATTAGAGAGACGTTACATTTTGAATGAATCAATTTGCAACACTGACTACTTTACAAATAGTCGTACATTTCCTTTTGCTTGCGTGTGCACCAGCACAGCTTTTGAGCATGCGTTTTTCATGCAGCCTATTGTCTGGTCACCAATTTTCTTTAGTTTAGAGACACATTTATGTAGAGCATTTGTCATATAATAATTAAGCTATAGGTCTCCCCATTCGTTCTCTGCTTTAATGTATAAGTGTGAATACATGCTGTTTTGCAGTGTTGGTGGGAATGTGCAGCCGGATCTGTTCTCTGACCTGACATCTCAAGGCATTTGCATTTTCCAGGAGGGAAGCATGTGCCGCTGGAGGTTTCTGTAACACAGAACAGTTCTTTACTGCTTGTTCTCCTGAACACGCTCCCTCTATTGTGTTAGTCTCCAATGCCATGCATCTGCCCCTCTTTGACCCGGCATCTCTAAGCAACGCCTGCGCTTGCTGTTATCTGGGTAAATTCTTGGCGTGACACTGTGGGGTGGGGGTGGGGGTTCAGGTTTGAGAGCACTAACACACAAGCCAGGGTGAGCGCTAACCCAGAGCATACAGAATGCCAGGATATACTACAGCATCACGACAATGATGTTTTGGAGCACAACCACTGCATACAGCAACACAAGCACGGAAGCCACAGCAATGGGGAGACTTACCCTCGATACTGCAAAGTCTGTAAAGACAGAATAGAAATGATTGTTTAGTTTGGGCTGCATTTATATGATGGTGTGCATCAAAGGATAAATCTGCACACTTTCGCCAAAAAAAACGTGTTGGTATAAAGTTAATGAGCAAATCTTCTACGGTAGTTCATTTGATTAGTTTGTTTTCTGCCATGTTGAAGTAGAAAAGGGCACCACATGCAGTGTAGTCTATTACTACCATTCATAAACGGAGTCTGCCTCCCATTGCCCTGTTACAATAGGATTTACAGTGCCAGTGGAATGCCATCCAAAGCCCTGACTGCTACTGCTATTGTAAATCAGCAGGATGTTCAGAGTGTGGGAGACCAAAGCCATTTACAATATCCTCTCACATTCTGAACCCCTACAGCACGCACACAGACAGGCACACAAAAGAAATCAGAATTCGTTATTCCCATCAGGATAAAGTTAAGTAAATGTCTGCTCTGTAGTGGACAGCAGAGTGTCTTTTTGACGTATATAACACGCAATTATTTTTTTTGCTCCCGTGTTGGCTGCTCTTGTTGTTCAGGTGCTCGCTAGGATTACTTAGAAGTGTGAGTCACCCAGCGGCAGGATTCCCACCAGGGTTCATAAAATTGTAATGTGTGACGCCATGGCTTGTGCACTCTTGTTCACTAAGGCTAAAGGCAAATGACTCAACATAGCAATTAGCATGATGAAGGAGGGGTGCTTGAGAAGAGGGGTGTGATCAGGAAGAAAGATTTGATCAAATCTTAAGGGCTTTTTGGGAAATGGAGTAAATGGTGAGCAGAGTGGATTAAAGCCAAAGAGAAGAAATAGAAACTGGGGGATGCTTGGCAACCTGCCATGAGTTTTTTTTTTGTTGTATTTTTTTGTTTGATGCTGCAACGCAGATTCCCTGACTAGCACAGATGCTGTGCACAAACACACACGCACACACTCACAAAACTACCCCCTCTTCATTTCTCTCCACCTTAGCGCTCCACCCCTCTTAAAAAAAGCCTTCATATGAAATTGAATTAGCAGCTTGAGTGGGTGTGATAATAATGAGTGTGTGTGTGTGTGTGAGAGAGAGAGAAAGAGAGAGAGAGAGAGAGAGAGAGAGAGACAGCTGCAGAGTGCCCAGTCGTTGGGGAGAGAGCAGCAGCCCTTCTTATCCTGCCGGAATCACACATGTAACAATGGCAACAATCTCAATAGAATCAGGAGGCTATGAAGGTGGTTATTTTTTTTCTTGTTCTCTTTCCCCTCTCTTTCTTTCTTTCTTTCTTTCTTTCTTCACTCAGTTTCACGGTTTCTTGCTTACCCCCCCCCCCCCCACCACGTCTTCTTTCCTCTCCCGGTCACTTTCATTTAAGTTGTATTACTTTCTATCTAGGCTTCAATGATTCCTATCATAAATGATTTACAAGAGTCATAGCAACTCCATTCTAAACCCTTAAAAAACCATGTTCCATCCCTCTTTTTTGTCTCATTTACAGGCATGATACAGTATAAAAGAGAATCTTGCAGGATGATGAAATCGGCTTGTCGCACAATAGCAATATAGATCTGCTTTAAGTGGGAAAGATGAAATATTTATGAACATGTGCCCTCTCTTGTGCTTTCATGAGACAGTTCAGCTCCACCCTCCCCTCACCCCCCCACCCCCACCCCCACCCAACCTACTTCCTGCAAACATCAGTCAGCGGAGAGGAGTAAACAAGATGAAATGGAGGTGGTGACGAACGCCACCATCTCACCAACACCCATGTTAATGCAGCAGTCATTTTGTTTAAGGCAGGGGTTTCCCTTCTTTCTTTTCATCCTGAAAAATTTATAGCAACAATGTGAGCTTTCTCGTTTGATTCTGTTAGTCTCCAATGGCAGTGTAATGGAATGTCTTTTTCCCAATAGTTCTTGATGGCTGATCTACTTGTATGCTGGTGGTAATGATCACCATATTGAGCGGCAGTATTTGACAGTACAGTGGTACCTCGGCATATGAACCCATTCCAGAGATGAGTTCTTAAGGTGAAATTACGTATTGCGAAATTTTTTTTCCCATAGGAAATAATGTAAATGCAGATAATCCATTCCAGCCGCCCAAAAAATATTACCGATATTAAGAATTTCCAACACTATAATCATATTTTTGCATATAAACACATTTAGAAAAGACTGCAAAATATAAGTTTCTAAGACAATTCAAATTCATTTTATGCCAAGGTACCACTGTATAAAGAAATTAACCCTACATGAGAGGGCTGAAAAACTATTAAGCCAATCTTTATTACATGATGGAAACCGTTGGATATATTCAGCATTTCTTTCTGTTAGCTACAATCTTCAAGCAAGACGACTTTCAGACAGAAGAAACAGGTCCATTTCAAATGATATTAAACCTGGTTTATGATGTTACCACACATGCAGTCCTTCTACCCCTTTATCAGAGTGTACTGTACTGTATATGCCATTATTCTCAAAAATAACATGCCATATTATTGTGCTTCAGGCAGCCAAACATGGTCGTGCCTGTTACCAACCGGAGAAGCAGAGGGTTACTAGCCCACCTTCTTCGAATGATGGTTTCAAATGTTAGATTTTTTCCTTTGTCCCATTTTCCACCATGTTTATCTTTTTTTTTTTTTTTTTTTTTACAAAAAATCTTTTATACATCTTATATTATTTTTAGACCAATCGAACAGTCCACACACTCAATGGCAGAAATCTTAAAAGCCTGGCTCTTCCGAGACATCTTGTTTGTTCTCTGTAAGATTTGTTAGTCAGAGGCATTGTGGCCAAATGCATTAAAATCCAGTGGACATCAGATTTATTTATTGATCTTCTCATGTATAGGTAAAGTGGTTTCAGTGCTTTTAGTCCTTGCTCTTGTTCCCAAATGTGGATTTAAAAAAACAAAACATGACCTATTCTGCTTAATGCCTCTCTTTCCGTTGTGCTGTTGAGAATTCTTCTTGCCTAAAAGACGTTAGACATAATTGTTGGTATATCCAATGCTTACTTGCATGGTAACATGCATTTCTGTGATGACTGATGAACTGTCCGAATCTTTTTTCGTACCGTTTCCTCTCACCTTTATTGTCAGCCTTGATTTCATCTTGAAGGAAGTCACTCTGGCGATTCCCGAGGACGAAGGCAAGGAAAGAGAGGATGAGTGCATCCAGGATGCCGATGATGGCCAGGATGTAGGCCCAGCGCACTGAGCAGTTCCCCAGTGTGTACTTCCCTGTTTCCTCACCACATAAGTCCTGAACCACCTCTGCATCCCAGCCAGCAGGAAAAATTATACATCCGAACACCAGACACACAGCTACAGAGAGAGAAAAGAGACCACATTATTCAGGACCAGCAAGAAAGATGCAAGGGTTACATAAACAACCTCAAATGAATGCAGTGTTTGGACTGAGTTCCGTTTCAGCTGTAATACTGCCTGGGTCCAAGAGACGGCTGACGTATTGACATTGTGCTACAATATGGACCTTCTCACAATATTTTCTTCTCAGTTATTGTATTTGTAAAATAAAAATGGTTTTCAATTATGACATAACAAAATCAAATAATGTGACTGCGGGCGATATCAAATTTCTTTTAGTAAGGGCTCAAAACAATATTATTGCTCACAGCAATACTCGATGTCATGGAGAACAGAGAGTGGGGTAAAGAACTGACACCTCAGCAGCTCTGCCTATAAAGGAGAGAGTCTTACAGCCTGCAGCAATGAGCATTACCTCCTCCCATACACACACGCACACAAAACAAACATCTACATCAGCGGAACTGATTTTTTTTTACAGCACTGCATGTGCATCACTCCATTGTAGTGATTTTTTTTTTGTCCATCTGCAAAGAAAAAGCAATCTCAACACTTGTGTCTTGATGTCGAATGCAGCGTTGCTCACTGTCACAAATGCAAGAATCAAAGATCACTCAGAGGCGCACCACATCAAATGCTTCAAAAGTTTTAATTTTAATGACTTATGAGCATAACAAAACTAGACCATGTGAACATTACTGCTTCATCTAACCAGAGACTAAAAAGAGTACAAGACAAAGACAAAATAAAGGAAAAGTATACAGGTACTGTAGATTACACCCTGGATGCGATGGCAACACATAGCTGGGTAAAATGCTCATACATATTTACACACTCATGCGTACACACACCTAGGGGCAATTTAACACAGCCAGTTGACCTACATGCATGTTTTTGGTAAGTGGGCAGAAGCTGGAGAACCCGGAGGCAAAGCCATGCAAACACTGAATGTGGATTTTCAATTTCACATCCTCACATTCTCAGTACCCTGAGCTCCAGACTGCTGCCAGGTCCCTGGAGCTGTGAGGTGAAAAAGCTGCCTACTGCACCACCATACTGTGAATATGGATCTAAAATATAGTGGACAGAGGTTCACCTAAATTGGACAGTTGAAGATTGAATTAAAGTCTCTTTTTAATCTTTGGGTGAGCACGTGTAAAGTCTTAACCTTACTGTGTTCATGTCTGTAAAGAGATGATCTGATATTTCATTTTACAGAATTTCACTTTATGTGAACATTAACCGAAGCTCCGGACCTGTATCTGCATGAGTTTATGGCAGTGTGTTTCTTGCCTGAATAAGCAGAGCAGAACATTTTTAAAATTCATATTAACTTGAATGTATATACTCTTACACACATATGGTCATTCATATCTAGATCAATGCAGTCCACCATCACAATGTTTTTGGTAGGTGTGAGGAAACCCACGCAGACATGCGGAGAACATATGAGACTCCAGTCACACTATAACCAATCTCAGGATCACACCAGGGACCCTGAAGCTGTGATTGTTGAGATATAAAAGAGGTTCAGGTTTTCGGTTTGTCTCACAGTTATTAAATGATTTAATGTCTGTTATTTTAGAAACGTGTCATTTTACAAGATTGTGGACAATTTTTAAAAACACATATACTGTATACAATCACCAGGTACCTCATTAGATAAACCTGTTCAAGTGCTTGTTTATGCAAATATTTAATCATCCAATCACGTAGAAGCTACTAATACATTTAAGCATGTAAACATGATCAAGACCATCTGCTGAAGTTCAAATTGAGCATCACAATAGGGAAGAAATATGATTCAAGTGAATTTGAACATGGCAAGGTTGTTGGTGCTAGACAAGTTTTTCAAAATTGCTGATCTACTGGGATTTTCACAAGTAACCATCCCTAGGGTTCACACAGAATGATATCAGTGAGCAGCAGTTCTCTGGGCAAAAATGCTTTGCTGATGCCAGTCAGAGGTCAGATGAGTACATTATGGCCATATTGGTTCACTGGTTCAAGCTTATAGGGCAACAGTAATTCAAACACTCACATCTTGTTCAAACCGACTGACATATGCTGAAGAGCATTTCTGAATGCACAGCACGTCGAACCTTGAAGTAGATGGGCTACAGCTGCCAACGAACAAACCGTGTGCCACTCCTGTCGGCTACGAATAGGAAACCGATGCTACAATTCAAATGAGTTCACCATAATTGGACAATAGAATATTGCCTCCAGCCTCCAGACTGGACTATTGTAATGCATTACTAGGTGGCTGTCCTGCATCCTCAATAAACAAGCTTCAGTTAATCCAAAATGCAGCTGCCAGGGTTCTCACTAGATCCAGAAAATATGATCATATAACCCCAATATTATCATCCCTGCACTGGCTACCTGTTCAGTTTAGAATAAATTACAAAATAGTATTACTTACATACAAGGTCTTAAATGGTTTAGCTCCCACATACCTAACCAGTCTTCTGATACGCTACAATCCACCACGCGCCTTAAGATCACAAAGCTCCGGACTTCTGGTAGTTCCCAGAATTTCAAAATCTACAAAAGGGGGTAGGGCTTTTTCATATTTAGCTCCAAAACTTTGGAATAGCCTTCCAGACAGTGTTCGGGGAGCAGACACGGTTTCTCAGTTCAAAAGTAGACTCAAGACGCATCTTTTTAATCTGGCATACACATAACTCATCCCAGTACTCATACTCCAGTACACCTATACCGAATGGCAACTACGCTAATTCTCCCCATCTGTTCTGTATTTCTCTACCCATCCCGAGGCATCGGGAGATTTTGCCAGCTTCAGTAGACAAAGGCCGACCCTGCGAGGTTCCTGAGGCATCCAGAGAAGGACCAGCTCCAGCTGGATTCAGCTTTATGATGGTTGGAGCTACACATGCTGCTCCTGTGCTTCCAGTGATCCAGACCTCATCTGCCCTCTGCACCTACTGACTCGTCCCTATGCTGAACTGGTCTTCATGTCAATTTAAATAATTTCTGTCATATTGAATTTTCACCTGCACAACACACAAGATGTTATATAATTTCTATCTGTTATCGCCCAAATGAGGATGGGTTCCCTGTTGAGTCTGGTTCCTCTCAAGGTTTCTTCCTAATACCATCTCAGGGAGTTTTTCCTTGCCACCGTCGCCGTCACCCTTGGCTTGCTCATCAGAGAAATTTCATTCATTCGTCTCATTATTATCTGCACATTTTTCTCACACATCCACACTTCCAATTATTTTCTTTTCTATAATTATTATTATTATTTGTTTTTATTTATTTATTTTCTATTATTATTATTATTTTATTCATTTATTTATTATTATTATGATTTGTTACATTTCTTTAATTTTTGTGAAGCTGCTTTGAGACAATGACCATTGTTAAAAGCGCTATATAAATAAAATTGAATTGAATTGAATTGAAATTGAATATTGGTGAAAAAGTTTCCTGGTCTGATGAGTCTGCTGTGACATTCGGATGGTAAAATCAGAATTTGGCGTAAACATGAAATCATGGATCCATCATGCTTTGCTTTGTTAAGGATGTTGCTTGTGTTGTAGTGGTTTGGAGGACGTTTTCTTGGCACACTTAGGGTCTTTAGTACCAGTTAAGCATTATTCAAATGCCACAGCCTACCTAAGTATGGGGACAACACGGCATGTCATAAGGCAAAATCAACTCAAACTGGTTTCTTGAACATGTAATGAGATCACTTTAAATGGCCTCCACAATCACCAGATCGCAGTCCGGTAGAGCACCTTTAGGCTATTGTGGAATGGGAAAGAAGTAAGGCAGTCCTGAAGGCAAAAAAAGAGGGTCTGACCCAGTACTACTGTAGCAAGGGGTACCTAATGACCGGTGAGTATACATACAGTACTGTACACACAGACTTGCATTCACAATCATTTCCACAATCACATGAAAATCACAATATGATTTATTTATTTTGCATTTAAGGCATTCCTGCAACATTTTCAGAAATGTCTTATTTCCTAAATATCTCACAGCTGTATTGCAACCGAATACAGCTGAAAAAGTGTAGCAGACTGATCAAGCAAGAGAGCCAGAAGGCAGACAAACCATACTGGCTGGTGTTAAAGCAGATGTATTTTTTCAGTAGTCTACAAAGCAATTTATCACTATTTTCAATAGTTAATCAGATTTTCTCCAGCTACTCTGATGAATACTATCCGTTGGTTTAAGGGATTTGTAAAGAAAGAAATTTTACAGATTTACCATTTTTAACACTACATAAAATATGTGGCTCTAATGGTGGCTTGGATTTAAAAAAGAAATAGATCAGTGATCCTGACATCGTAGCCATCATGACCACTGTTTCCTTTCACAAATACTGAGAAGAACGTTGAGTTCAGTTTAAGATTCAGTTCAATTCCCTTAAAAAAATAACCAATTGTGTACAAAATTCTGCATCATGTTGCGCATTTCAAAGCCAGAAGAATATAAAATTCAGTAATATTCCCCTTGAGAAGACACTACTGGTGTTGTTAGAAGGTATAAGAGTTGAAACTGTTGTACTGTACCAGTCAAAAGAATGGACAAACCATCTAATTCCATGGTCTTTCCTGATTTCTTTCTATATTGTAAAACAATGCTGAAGGCATCCAAATCTTTCTAATCTCAGCCAAATCAGATAATGCAATAATCTCCTTTGAACCATCGATATTGAGATGTATCTACTACTTATGCCCTATAAAGCCTTCATAACAGCTCTAATCTGAGGTGCTGCTAATTGCTCATTTCTGAGGCTGGTGACTCTAAATGAACTTCTCCTCTGCAGCAGAGGTAACATTTGGTCTTGCTTTCCTAGGACGGTCTTCATGAGAGCCAGGTTCATCATGGAGCTTGAAGGGTTTTGCAAATGCAGCTGGCAATACTGTTCTTGCAAGGACTTTTCCAGGACAGCTGACCTTAATACATAATTAGCTAATTCCATATGCTATTTCATTGTATGTTTATTTTATATCCATATTGTTCTAGTATGTAGAAAATAAACCCAATCTTGTGTCCAAACTTTTGACTGGTACTGTATGTGCTTGTTGCTGCTGGAAAAAGGGGTCATTTTAACAAATTCCATTTGGCATGACTGACTGACTAAGAAAGTTAAATACCAAACCGCATTCTTTCTAAAATAAAGAAACTGTTGACAACTGACAACAAACATCTTCTAATATTTTATCAGATTAATTTCTCCTTTTGATCAGAAAAGATAAGCTGCTCATGCCATTGAAATCTACAGGGTGTTCCAAATGTCTTCAATATGAGACATTAACATTTTTAGCAGATCATTTCCATTTCTTTGTAAACACACATTGAATCATCTTCCTCACTCATGATGAACTTGTGTTAACACATCTGGTGTTATGCAAGTAATTGCTTAATCTTAATTTCCCCAATGTATGAAGACTTTTGGGACACTCTGTGTTATGAAGCTGCACGAAAGTCTGGGGTCTGTTTCATTCTAATGCCTGTGTTTTTTTCTCAGAAGCTTTTCTTGTAATAACAGTAGAGAGCAATCATTTAAAAATGGATGAAAAACATGCATAATGAATGTACAAGGGAATATTTAGTTAATAAATCAAACAGTTATAATTTGGAAAGCCCAGTGTATATATGCTGTCACATGTGAGCCATACGGAGTGATGGCTCTGTAATAAAACATATTATTTGTTTGGACAGAAATATGGTATAAATATTATTTTCATAGTGTAGGTTGGGCTACTGGTACAAACCAGTTTTGAAGAAAACGGAATAGTACACCTTGTAAATAATATCCGTGTTAATAAAGTGAGTACCATGAGCAGAACAATTCTGAAAATAATACCCACATATTGCTGATATACGTTATACTGCAAATAAAGACTGAGAAAAAAAATGTGTCTACCATTTCATATGCCTAATTCCATATTCCATATGCCATATTCATATGGCTGTTTTTTCGAGCTCGCATCTCTCCCCACAAGCTTCCTTGAGTTGTTTTTTAAGCTTCACATTAAAGTAAAAACAATGTTCTTATGCAACCTTTTTTAATCATGTGGGATCTCGATGCACACACCTAGTGTAAAACTTTCTGGCAAGGTTTTTATTAAATAAATAAATATATAAAAACATAAGAATTTAAAAAACCCTGAATACTCTGCTCACTTTTCGTCTGCATTCATATTTGTTTAGAAGATTGTTATACATATTCAGTCCAAATAAAGTATTCATAATCTGTTACATCCTAATATGTGCATATGTTGCTTCAAATTACCCATGAGTCCCTGGGGAAATTTTTCTATCCTTCTCTCGTTAATATGCATTCCATCTTTGTGTAATAGAGCTGAAGAGGTTATTCACGGTTCCTAAGGAAATATCATATTGGTGCATTTTCGCATAAACATAATGTGTAAAATATTTCAGAATGCATTCTTCCTCCAAAAAATAAAGTTTTCAATATTTTAGCTTGTGGGACTACTGGGTTCTATCATAGGAAGGGTTTTTGTGCTGCATGTAAAGCAAGTTGATAGTGATATTAACTGATCTAATATCCCACCTGCTATGTCCTTCTTGTGCCACCAAAACAGCTCTGTTCCACCGAGTCCTGGACTCCACTAGATCTATGAAGGTGTGCTGTGGTATCTGGCAGCAAGATGTTAGTGACAGATTGTTTAAATTCAGTAAGTTGTGAGGTGGAGCCTCTATTGATCAGGCTTGTTAGTCCAGCACCTCCTACAGATGCTTGATCTGATTGAGATCTAGGGAATATGGAGGCCAAGTCAACACATTGCACTTTTGCACATATTCGTAAAACCTTTCTCGAACAATTTTTTGCAGTGTGGCAGGGTGTATTGTCCTGTTGAAAGAGGCCGCTGACATTAGGAAGTCATGTTGCCTTGAATGTGTTGGTTGCTTGGTATGCTGATATCTAATTTTGTTTCTCTGCCAAACATGAGATTTAAATTATTCTTTGATATTTAAGGTTTCTTTTGAGTCTGTACTATACACAGGTCTGTATGCAAGCAATTAAACAAGACATTGGTTGTTTTTTATGATGGTTGCCAGACTGATCAGGGAACAGGCATTAGGCAATAGGCTTTAGGGGAAAATTGATGATGACAAATATGGTGGATGCCAGCAAGTTCAGTATAAAATCTACTCTTTGCTGTAAGCATGTGTGTCTTGAACGCAGTGAGATGTGGACCAACAGAGATGATTATGTTTTCAAGATAAGGAACATTATTATTCATGAGAATTGAAGAGATACTCAGCATGAATTTTAAATTACAGAAGCATCAGGGCATTTGAATATTGAAAATCTATTATTTAGGGCTATACCAAAAACACATGCAGAAGTGCTAACTGTGGCCTGTAAATAATTGGACATTTTCCCAGTTCTTGTTTGCTTATATATTAACACTTTTAATTTAAAATGTTTATGAAACATTAAAAGTAGACAGCATGGCGGCACTGTGGGTAGAGTTGCTGCTTCGCAACATCTGCATAGGTTTTCTCAGAGTTCCCCCCCCAAACCCACAAAAACATGCCAGGCTGAGGATTGGCTAAGATAAATTGCTCCCACATGTGACATGGGTGTAAAGGTGTGTGTTTTCCTGCATCGCATTCTATGATTGACCGACATCAGGGTGTATTCCTACCTCATGGTTAAAAGATATTATATTGATATGAGGCACACCATATAGGAATTCCAGACTCGTATCTATTGACCAGTAACAGAGATGTTTGAAAGGGCTTGTTCATAATGAAGGAAAACTTTTTAATTGATCAAAAATCCTCCACTGAATGCATCCTTAGATGTGGAAGAACATTAAATGTAGAATAGTAGAACAGTAGAACCAACTGCTCTACCAGTCAGTAAAGCTTTAGAGCTAAATTGTATATGTAATGGGGGTATTTTCCACTGTATGTATATGGGTTGTACATTAGGCAACTTCTCATGGCCCACTCATTGGACGATATATAAACCTGCCAGTGATTCTCTTAGGGTTCACTTAAAATATATGCAAATGTACTCACTGCTGACATTCCATGTTTCTAACTTCATGGTCTCTGTTAACTTTCACATCCAATGTACTTGGGTTTAGAATTTTTTTTACTGTTCAAATATTTATGAGGTGTATGGTATATCGTGCTTTCCATTGGTAGTCCATGTTCTTGGGTGTCATTCAATCTCTCTCTCTCTCTCTCTCTCTCTCTATGAATTGTAACAGCCTGATCCCACAGTGCTATCTGTTTGAACAAGAGTGAGGGTGCTCTCAAAGTCCCCCAGAGACTGTTACTGCCCCAGCCAAGAGCATAGTCTCAGGGGAGTCACTCGATGGATGAATTTCCTCTCATGCTGATGGCAGTGGAACAGAAAAGCCAATAGTGATGAATTGCTTGTTCTGTGTGTGAGCGTATGGTAAAATGAATAATTCAAACTGTAATTTGTTGCAGGGTGATTTTCTCTGCTCCCGAATTTGATTGCATGAGCAAACTCATATATAGTTTTGCAGTTCTTGCAGTGTGGCAGGTGCACTATGATGCTGAAAGAGCTTACTGCAATTAGCAAATATCATTGACATGAAGTGTAATTGGTCTCTTTTGGCATTTTATGTTAACGTAACATGCACATGAAAGCAAGGACCCAATGTTTCCCAGCAGAACATTGCACAGAGCATGAATCGACCCCCTGCCTTCTTCACAAAGTACATCTTGGTGCCATTTCTTCACCAGGTAAGTGATAAACGCACCCAGCTTTCCACATATGAAGAAAAATAAAGCATGTTTTAGCAAACCAGGCAACTTTTTGTCCACTGGTGCCTTGGCCAATTATGATGCTCACAGGTCTGTTGGGCAATCACATCCCCATACACTGGTAGCTGAAATGCACTGTGTGTCCTGAGACCATTCAAACAGAGCCAGCATTTAACCTTTTCATCAATTTGTGCTACAGTTGCTTTTCTGTGGGATTGGAGAAGACAGCCTAACCTTTGCTCCCCATGCCCATCAATTCAGTCCCTCCTTTGTACATTATTATTAGGTAGTAAGCAGTGCATACCAGAAATACCCCATGAGATCTGACATTTTGAAGATGCTTTGACCCAGTCATCTAGCCATCACAATTTAGCCCTCAGTCAGTCAGATCCTTACGCTTGCCCATTTTTCCTGCTTCTAGCACATTAACTTCAAGAACTGACTGTTCACCTATTGCTTTACATTTTACAACCCTTTAATGTAATGAGATGATCAATGTAATCAATCAAGATAATCACTTACTGTGTGATATATCCCACTCCTTACTTAATGCCATTTATAATAAAATAATCAATGTTATTTTGTGGGGAAGTGGTGGCTCAGGCAGTTAAGGCTCTCGATTGCTTATTGAAGGGTTAGGGGTTGGCACCGTAGGGTCCTTAGGCTCTACAGTATGTCCAATACAATACAGATCCTACACCCATACTGCATGTGGATCCGATCTCAGCACATTTAGAAAATGGATGAGTGGCGACAACAATGGCATACAATGTTTTTAAAAAAATGAATGCCGCAGGAGTAAAGATCAACGTTCTTTTAATTTTAATGCACCCCTGACACACAAGGCTTTTATCAAAAATAAAAACATGTAGAAAATATACAAGGAAAAAAAACTGACTGCTTTGAGACACTGCTCTGCAAAAAACTCCAAACCTCCATGTTTTTATGAACTTTTTATTCCACCGATAATTCTATGAGACTTATTTAACCGGGCTCAGTTTTTGCAATTTAAGCATCAGCTCCTCATTAAATGCACTTAAGTCATAGTATGGATTATTTTAGGCTCCAAATATCTGCCAGCAAAGTCTATAAAAAAATGGATCAATACAAACTTCCTTAGGAACACTGAAGAACTACTTCTACTCCAAAATGACAGAATGCATGTTGAAAGAGAGAGGCAGAGAGAGGTATGAAATTTACCCTAGGGGCTCATGGGTATTTATAAGGGTCATATTCACTTACAAGTGTTTTTGTTCTGTGTGTTGTTTTAGGTGCTAGAAATGAAGTGAGTGTCAGTGTGTGTGTGTGTGTGTGTGTGTGTGTGTGTGTGTGTGTGTGTGAACACGCACACGCTTGTGTTCAACCTTCTGATTCTCTTAAGACTTGTCTTTCGGCCTTAGGTTGAATATCAGTGCTGATCCTGATCCTGTTGTTACTCTCTGAAGTCTTTGTACTGTACATACATTCTTTCGTACATCTCCTTCCCCACACCCTCCCTACATGCTCACACACTTACTCATCGTCTGCCTCTCTATTATCCGTCATCCTCGGTCTTTTACTTTCTTTTACGCACAGGAACAAACTATGTGCCTTACAGTATATGCATACTGTTTTCCTCCCTCATTCTCTTGCTTTCTTATTTGCACATTATGTGAGTATACATTAGCGTAAAAATGTACCTGCCCCCATACATCATTTACTGCCACAGATAACTAATTTAACTTTAAAACAAGCTATAGACTGTCACCTCTGTATAAAACTCTTTCCCTCTCTCTGTCTCTCTTTCCTTCTCTCTGTCTCTCTCGGACACTTTCTCACACTGTCTCCTGCATAATGGTGATTCCTGTCTGTGGGGTGACAGTGTTCTTATGTCACCATAAGCAGCTCGATCGAATCTGTCCTCTCTACAGCACAGCTCCATTTCTGTACCCAGTTTCTTTCCAATTAGGAGACACACACACACACACACACACACACACACACACACACACACACACACACATACACACACACACACACTGTTTGCTTGACACTGATACAATCTTGCTGTATTTGGTTGCGCTTTAAGATGGCTCTAAAGATATTAAGATGGATTTGACTTAAAATTTGGTCTAGTGTCTGCAGCAAATGTTAAACAAACAGGTTAGTTGAGATTTAATAACAATTGCAATGAATTGTGTTCAACTGTGAAAAATGTACTGAATTCTGAATATCAGAATAATTTGACGGGGAAAAAAAGTAAAGAGGAAACAAAATTCATACTCTAAACATAATCTTAATGCACATGTGTAACTGTGAATCGTTGGCATTTGAGCACTTTATTTTTAACTGATGGGTTATGCAGATACACACAGTATACCAGTGCAGAGAGATATTGATTATCCTTGCCTTACTCTGCCTTAAATAACAACGATTCCCAGAAACATTAATGCATCACAGTTCCAGAAATGTTCATTAGCACCCTGATTGGTCAGTGATGGAGGTATACACAGGAAATGAGATCAGTCATTTATTTCTTTATAACAAGACATCACTTTCAGCCTAACGTGCTGAAATGTCTAAAATGCCTAATGTCAAAGTTACATGTAGGATGTAGATACTGGATGAAAATATCATTTTTCCATGGCTATTTGTATACAGGTGCAGCTCAGTGAATTAGAATAACATCAAAAAGTTTATTTATTTCCGTAATTTAATTCAAAAAGTGAAACTCATATGTTATATAGATTTACTACACAGAGACTGATATATTTCAAGTTATTTCTTTTAATTTTGATGATTATGGATTACAGCTAATGAAAACCTAAAATTCAGTATGTCAGAAGATTTAAATATTGTGAAAAAGGGTTAGGGTTAGGTTTGGAGACTCATGGTGTCACACTCTAATCAGCTAATTAACTCAAGACACCTGCAAAGGTTTCCTGAGCCTTTAAATGGTCTCTCAGTCTGGTTCAGTGGTCATTGCTAAAGAAGCTGGCTGTTTACAAAGTGCTGTATCTAGCACTTTAAGTGGAAAGTTGAATGGAATAAAAAAATCTGGTAGAAAAAGGTGCACAAGCAACAGGGATAAGCACAGCCTTAAATTCTGAAACTATGCCTATTCAAGAATTTGGGGGAATATTCAACAGGAGTGGACAGCAGCTGGAGTCAGTGCTTCAAGAGCCACCACACACAAACGTATCCAGGACATGAGCTACAACTGTCACATTCCTTGTGTCAGGCCACTCTTGAACCAAAGACAACATCAGAGGTATCTTACCTAGGCTAAGGACAAAAAGGATTGGACTGTTGCTCAGTGGTTTGCAGTCACTGGTGGTTTGGGAAGCCCTGTCTTCTGCTGGTGTTGGTCCACTGTGTTTTATCAGGATGAAGGTCCTGGCAGACGTCTACCAGGAAGTTTTAGAGCACTTCGTGCTTCCCTCTGCTGACCAGCTTTATGGTGATGATGATTTAATTTACTGCCAAAAGTACTAATACCTAGTTTAAGTACCATGGTATTCCTGTGCTTAATGGACCAGCAAACTCACCCGACCTAAATCAATCTATGGGGTACAGTGATAAGGAAGATGCGAGATACCAGACCCGACAACGCAGAAGAGCTGAGGGCCCTTATCTGTCAACTGATCACCTCCATGCCATGCCGTATTGCTGCAGGAATTCATGCAAAGTGAGCCCCAACCAAGTATTGAGAGCTGTACATGTTCAATGTTCATACTTTTCAGTAGTCCAACATTTCTGTGTTAAAAATCTTTTTTTTTGTCTTAAGTAATTTTCTAATTTTCTGAGATACTAAATTTGGGGATTTGTTAGTTGTAAGCCATAATCATTAAAGGAAATAAACACTTGAAATATATCAGTCTGTGTGTAATGAATTTGTATATAATATAACAATTTTAATGGCGATGAGACAGTAAATGTTCTAAAATCATATTCTTATGATAAAAGGTTATATAATTATTTGTAACGTATACATTTCAAAGGTATACTCAGTTGAAGCCAAAAAAATCCACATACTTCATGCTACCATATATTTTCTATGTTAGGGCAGACAGATTCACCAATCAGCCATGATACTAACCCTACCACCAGGTGAATTAATAACATTGATTATCAATTATATAACCGGTAACCGGTGACAGGATCATGGGCACCCAAGACTACACCTGTGGAGAACAAAGGCTAGCCTGTTTTCACCCTTTTTGTCCATTATGACCAAACAGTTTACTAATCAGAGGACACTCCTCCAAGAGTATACATTTTTGTCCTGGTGATCATCTGCGAACTTCAGTTTGATATTTTTATGTCCCTCTAAGACTAGGGGCTTCTTCCTTACTGGACAATCTTTCAAACTATTTTGATCTACAAGTAGCACTCTTCTAATGGTGGTTGTACATATTTGGGACCTGATACCTCCAGCTCCTTCGGCAGTTCCTTCATTGTTGCCTTTGGGTGCAGTTGAATATTTTGGACCAAGTGTGTTCCTAAGACTTATACTGTATTTGCACACAAAGTACAAATAGTTTTGGTGCCTTCAGCTATTTCAAAATTGCTCCTAAAGCTATTCTGTTATCAGATGCTTTCAATAGTTACTCCATTAATGTCTGGAATCTTGCTCACATGCTTAAAGAGACATTAAACTTGGTAAAGGTAAAATGGTTTAAAGTTTGGTGTGAACATATAAAATTCCTTAAAAAAACGAATGTGTGCGAATCTGATTGAGATTGTATACCTTAAGCCTATGGGTATGTAAACACTTGGCCACAACTGTATGGTGATGTACAATACACAGTACTGTATATCTGTATGGTGTAGACATGCTACTTACAGTAACATACAGTATGTACCAAAGGTAAAGAGACTTAGGTCCTGCTAGTGTGTCTATGTGTATGTGGGTGTGAGAGTGCATGTGTGCGCGAGAACAAAAGAAATGATGTGTACAGTAGAAGATGAATGGCCACACAAATAATAGGGCATGAACTGGAGTGCAGGCTTGTGGCTGTTGAGGAACACTGTGTTCCTGCACATGTCAGTATCTGTATGTGAGTTCGAGTGTGAATGCATGTGTTCATGTGTGCATAAATGTGTGTGTGTTTGGGGTGACAAAATTGAATTCTGCAGTGACATGTGAAGGATTTGTTAATACAGCCATGGCAGAGAATCATTCATAGAGTCATATGCAAGTACACACACACATGTAAAACTCATGACTAATGGCATATACAACCACTCGGTGACATTATATCAAAAGAAACGAGTAAAGATTTAATATAGCATGGTTTATCAAGGGGAAAGTTATCATGTGACAACTTGGCACGTAAAATCCACCCAGCCACAGGTTTTCGAACTGCAGCTGACACAGCGTTAAGGAAGGAACTGTGAGGAACATACTTCTACTTCCACACTGACACAAGTATGCAAATTTGCTCCCTAGAGCTCCTGCCTATGGATGGTTGTGGCATCACTGGGATTCATACTCGCAAACACGTTTATTAAACTTTTGTTTACCTGCGCATCATTATAGTTTGACATTTCAAAAAAAGGCTACCTTTACCTGTACAATACAATACTGCACATTGTTCAATACTTTTGACTTTTAATAACGTAAGTAGTCTAGTCTAAAAACACTGTCCTGAAGTGAGAAAAGCAAATTAAAAATAGGATTTCATGGACAAATTTTACCTTAACAGATTTAGTAGAATATCAACGAGACAAGCTCATCATCATCATCATCATCGTTAACAACAACAACAACATTAGAAGCATCTGTAAACGAGGTAGACAAAAACTGACTTTTAATTACAAATTTACTGGAAGTGTTCTGTTGCAATTGTCAATATCTTATTCATAATAATATCTCTGATAATATTGTTGTACCAGTGCAGTGTTACATTATTGCAACTAATTTTTTTGTTGTTTAATCTATCATCAGTTCATTATCATATCATTATCATCATAATGAACAGCAAGTTTAGCCATGTCCCACAGAAATCTCACATTTCCCATTTCCTTTCCCACTCTTTTAACTGTTTACTCTGTGAATAAGGGAACATCAGCACTAAAGACTAATCTAATTACTGTGCTTTTTCAACTCAATTTTCAACAGATTTGTGCAACTTTAACACTAGTCAGGTTGTTTGTTTGTTTTTTTGAGATGAATAATATCGGCCAGGCCCTGATGTCTCCTGACGCCTAAGCTTCACTTCAGCACAGGGGATAAATGAGAGAATAGCATCCATTACTGCTGAAAATCAATACCTCTATGTTTTACACTGATTGACAATTTGATGCTCCAGAGACACGCTCCATTACCTCAGATGCAAGCATCTGCTAAGGAGACAAAGTCTGTTGCTCTCCTCGTTACGGAAATGCGATGCAATCGCATTTTCTATGGAAGAAGGCGAGGTGATTAAAAATCTATAAGAGGCTGTTATGACTTAGGGCCAGCTGGAAACAAGCCGGGAGAATTCTCTACGCAGTGTTGCATGAACACTGTCTCTCTCTCTCCCTCTCCCTGTCTTTCTCTATCACTGAGTCATCCTAGGAGACTACGCTTATGTAGATTTTAGTTGAACCTGAAAGCTTAAGTCTGACCGTACACATTGAAATAGCTGGTAATGTTTGAACTTGTGTGTGTTTGTGCACATGGAGGACCATGTGAATGTCTTTAAGAGCATTTGTGTATTATAGTATTTAAATAAATGTAACCGAACTTAACATTCATGCAGTCATACGAGCTAATAATAAATTCGATTTATGTGGACAGGGCGCTACTGGATATTATCTCATGTACAATAAGAAATAGGTTAAATGTTAAGGTCACAATATATGGCACATAATTCTGTGTGTGTGTGTGTGTGTGTGTGTGTGTGTGTGCGCGCGCATACATTATTAAACTTTGTCCATGTCTCTCTGACTTTGTCCAAGTCTGCATGAACCAATAATATACAGTATTAAGTACCAAATACAACCCTGAAATCTGTGTTACACAGTAAATGAATGATAGTTGTAGCTATTGCACTGACTCAAATGAAAGCTAATTAACCACTAACTTACCGGAAACAACTGCAAATGAATACCAACTGAACTGATACAGTAAGTACTGTATATGGCGGAACCAAGAGACATCATCCTACTGTATATACAGGTACAGATGAACTGCAGCTTTATATACTGAATGGATGAAATCATTACTTATGTGTATGTGTGTATATATGTGTGTGTAAAGCTTTGTATCCAACTGGCATCCTAAAACAGGTCTCATCAATATTCAGAGTCAATACTCTAGTTATCAGTATGCTATACGAGCTGCATGAGCAATGTGGAGAGCAGAAGGTGAGGGAAGCTGGAGTGGGATGTAACGTGGTGTATTAATTCATCGTGAAGTCTAATTCATAAGTCCTTTGTCATGGTTGCTTGTGTATTTAATCCATGTTTTCTGCTGGCCGTTTGCAGACGCTGATGGTAAATGATGGTGAATTGGATTGTTTAGCCATTGGTAAACTTTGCACATTTTTATATTTACAATATAAGGCTTTTCCATTGCAAGGTCAAACACGTCTGATTTATGCGTGAACACTTTCAAACCAGTGTTATTGTTGTTTGGTTGGATAAGCATGCTCAGTGTTAGTTCTACTTTCACATCAGGGCCAGATCTAATAACAGCATGTGGTAAAATACTCAAGATTCACAGTGCTTCTCATTTCTTTCTTTTTTGGGCTTTTTAGTCCATTGTCTCCAAATTTGGTCATTTTCTTCATCACAGTAGGTCTTCCCTATCACACGGTAGCTACCAACCAGAGAAGGCTTAAACAGAGAGAAGGCTTCCAAAATACATGAAGCCAGTATTCATATCTTTTCAACCTGCTGCTCATGCTGCATCATAGGGAAGATGAATACAACAATACAATTGATACAACAAACGAAAATTTCAGAAGCGTCACAGTATTGGCCTGCATCTAGCAAAGTAAACAACTAGGGAGATTTTAAAGTATTGGAATCACATTATTAAACTCTGGATGCATAGTGCTCAATTTGGACTCAAAATTAGCCTAATCAGAAAATAGTATTTTTTTCTGGCTAGGGAGCTTAAACTTTGGAGCAATGTGAAAAAGTTCATGTGACCTTTATGAATCCAGACTCACCCTATTCCAGAGTGTTTTATTTCCTGATGGTACAGGCATATTCCAAGACTCAAATTGTCTGCACACATGAACTTGCTTGAAATTGCCTAATGGTGGTCGAATTAAACATTACAAGTGTGGCAGGTTGTGCACATGAGCTTACAGACCTCTACATTTTGTTAGTGTCAGGTCAGAAAGAATATGCTATCCCTCCCATGAAAAGAGAATGATGAATAATACCAGAGTTGGACGTCTGGTCATAAATGAGTGTGGTGTTATTGGGATTTAAAATTGCACTGATAAACAGAGAGCTTCTTTGTTGCTCCACTGGGAAGCATCTTCTCATTTCTTTAATTGGGTTTCCGTGTTTATTTTTCTTGCTTCCCCTTATTGCTTTTTAGATCTTGCCTCTGAGAATCCAAGGAAAGAGACGGCCACCTGAACAGGCTACAGGAGAACATGGGTTTAACACTGAGGATTGGGAAAGGAAGAGGGAGGGCTGAGAAAAGATAAAAGCAGGTGAGAGACCCGGGTAGGACAGCTGCAGGTCAGTATCACAGAGCTGATTAAACTATCATCAACACCAAATCTGAAAGCATCCAATCCGATTACCCGCACTCCCTTGCTCAGTGCCTTACCCATCTAGAGCTGCAGGAATACTATTCATTTCAACTGGATGACCTCCATGACACTGTTCAGTATTCTGTGCGTTTATCTGTAACCAGGCGTTCAGGCAGTGTGGTTTGTACTATCTTTCCTATCTCTGTGTGATTCCTGCAGTGTGGAGCCCATTTGCTGCTGATGATATCTTAGCATGCAGCAGTGTGTAGATGGTAGAAGCTTATACCCTCAAAAGGAGAAAGATGGATTAAGAGTAAGAAAGCTGGGAGATCCAACATACTGTAATGCTTTAATTTAGCTGAGTAGAGCTGGAACATATTTCAAAGAGCCATCATAAGTAAATGAATATAATTTTCACTTACACACTGGTAAATGATTAGGGTTTTTTAAATTCCTTTTTTATTGATGCTATTGATTGTAAACGGTTGAATTTTCTCTAGCACTCTCACACACGAATACACACGTCTAAGTCTATAGTATACATATAGCATACAGTAGCCCTCAGTGGATAAATCTTTGAAAGAATCAGGCTGCTGGCTATTGTGGAGCTCCTAACCTTGTGTTGAATTTTCCAGTAAAGAAGCATTCACCTTTCTTTCTGAGTACTCATAATAATTACTTACATCACATTTTTAATGCAATTTGCACTGTATGTTTTTTATTTCTCTTTTAAACAGCACATTTGCACACAATTTATTCAAAACCAGAAGGTAACAAACCAATAATTCAAATGATTTACATGGTCATTATTGATTATTACACTTTCTATATAGAACTGTGCTCTGTAAATTAATTTGCTTCAAAGGCAATTCCGCAATGTATTTAAAAGTGTACAACACAACATCTATTAAAGTACCAAAAAATACACACCTTGAGAATTATGCAGAAATGTTCTATAATTAACAAGCTTTCCTTTTTCAAGAATCAAATATGCGTCAGCATTAATCCTGGTCTAGATACGTTTTATAGTACACAATATGCCACATATACTATATGGCCAAATGTTTGTGAGCACCTGATCATCACACTCGTGTGCTATTTGGACAACCCACTCAGATTTATCCTAGGGTTAGGATAAAAAAATCCTGTTTTTGCTTCTTAATATCCATTCACTTTTCTGAGAAGGCTATCCACTGGATTTTTTTGTAGGCGACTGTGGGGATTTTAGCCATAATGTGTTCGACTTCATCCCAAAGTTGGACATTGGTGTTGAGGTCAGGGCGTCCAAGTCAAGTTCAGCACACTTGTTTCCATGGACGTGGCTTTGTGCACAGGGGCACTGTCATGCCGGAACATGTTTTGATCCCATATCCCCAGAAAAGGGAAATTAAAAAGCCATTCCCTACAGTTGTGTGCTTCGATCATTGTGGCAAGAGTTTGAAGAAGAGCCGCATATGGGTGTGATGATCAGGTGTCCATGAGACTTTGGTCATACGGTGTAACTGTAACTCCGTTAACATAACTATACAGTACAGGCTATACAATGAGGTTATACTGTACAATATTACTATACAAAGAGTGCTTTAATGTTTTACTCTAACATTACTTATTCAGTCTTCCAGACAATGGCTGTTGATAGAAAAAAAAAGATTCCCTAATACACCCAGCCAGCTTATTCCTGCTCAGAATAGACTACAGCTCCTATAAGCCACCCATTGTCATGCGACTAAATTTTTTTTTCACATGTTCTGTGTTTGGTCTTTGATTTGTTAATGTACCTGTATTTAGATGCGGGTGGGTTGTCATGTGTCTTGCAGTAAATCATACAACTGGATAACTGACTCTACTCTACTATGTGTGTGATAGTTAAATGTACAGACAAATCTAGCTAGCTTTGATATACATTTGCCTTTAGCTGTCTATTGCTATGGGATGCTGATGATGGCCTAAGGTGAGGCTTCACTACAACTCAGAGTCTTATTGTATCCCAAGTTCAATGCCACTACTGACTATCTTTTCTAGTCCTCATGGAATATCTGTGCACTTTTTGTCTTGTGTTTATATTTGAAGGATTATTTCGTTTTCATACCTGGTCACTGACTTGCGGTGGATACATTCATGTTCTTTAGCATTAGAGAAAGAAATTAGACAGAAAGGGATTTTGAGCTTGGCATCTGGTCGCTTTCAAAACCAGCTGTCAACATTCAAGAGAAAGTGTCAGCGATGCAGTTTTTTTTCCTCCTCACACAGCAAATCTGTCTCATCTTTGTTGAGCTCAGAGCTTACAGCTGATCACAGTACACGAGTATCTTGCGCCAGTTAGGCTTTTTTTTTCTTTCCCAATACACACACACACCCACACATGCACCCACACATTCACCCGCACACACATATACTGTACACATCCACGTTACTACCTCATGTCTGTATTCAAGTCTCAAAAAAAAATGTTTTCTGTCTGAAGGTTATAAAAGGATACTTCAGGTTTTTTCCAAGTCTGTCTCATATCAAAATTGAGGTGCATGTAAGTACATTACAGTAGATCGTGGTTGTTATAAATTTTCCTGCTCTCTGGTTTGTCACCCGGAATGCGAGTACAGCGTAAGTAATTGGAGTCAAATTCCACATCCCTCGTTCTGTACAGAAAAGCATTTCAAAGTTCAGCTGAGACTCAGGTGAAGCTTCTGCAGTCGCACTGAGCTAAATACAGCTGGTAGCATTCAAGAAAATAGGAAAGAAAAAGAAAAGGAAATAGGTAGAAAAATAGAGGTTAATAAATAATAGCAAATGCATATTAAGTGAATTAATATGGAAAAATTAAAAAAGTTTCTGCCGACTGACACAGCTTAAGTCAGAAAGGAAGCAAAACTGTATATTACAGTATATGTGAATATTTCATCTGGTCACTGACTATCAGTGGATATGTTTTTGTTTGTCTAAAAAGATCTGGTTGTGTTCGAAATGATGATATTTTCACTGTCCTGTATAGTATACGTATGTTGGAAAATTCAATTAATTCATTATTATATTTGTTCATTTTTTAATAGTTTGTGCAGCTCTGGATTGAGTTGGATTCAGGGTGAAGGATCCTGTCCTGAAAAACCCTGGATGCACCATGGGAATGCACACTGAATAAGATGCCAGGCCATGCACACCCACACCCACAAACATTGAAACACTTGGGTCAATTTAGATTTGCCCATCTACTATTTACGTCATGTTTTTGGCTGACGGGAGTTAAAACACTGTGGAGCAAGAGCACAGAACAACTCATGTTATCAAATAGGTGTTTGTGTAACTTTGCGATGTTCCACAGTGTCTTTCTTTTGCAGGACAGTCTGTCTCTTTAGTCAAAGGAAGATGTGAGAGTGGGTGCAGACAGAGAAATTAAGCAGTTTTGGGATCACAGTATCACTAAACTATACATCACCACTTTGATGCCACTTAAGGCACAGAAAAAAACCCTGATATTAGCAGTGCAAATGTTAACAGAAATGTCAGGGTATTTTTTGAAAGTGAAAGATTTTGCACCCTGATAATGTCCCTGTAATACAGAAACAAACATGAGCAAAGAGAAGTGTGACTGCTAAATGTAGCAGGGCAAGCAAACTGAGCCGGTGTTACTGAGGGGAAGGAAAACAAGGTGCTAACACAGCACCATCACACACAGGCACACACATACAAGCACACACACGTACACACACATACACATGCAAGCAAATACACCCATAATTGCCTAAATAAACCCCAAGCATTAACATTTCTTTTAGCAAAACACCAGACACCATCTCAGACTTTTAACATGACAACATGAACAGAAATGCAATAGAGGAGGAGGAACTAATTTTATTAATTTTATTTTATTAAGAACACCTGTACACTAATGCAGATATCTGTAAGGCTTGTAATAAAATTTGATGTTGAACACAGGCATAAAACCGATTGACATTTACAGAGGACTACAAGTACAGCACAATGATGATATTCTTAGACGCAAACTTTTGAATTGTGCAAAATTTTTAAAGAAGGCAGGATACATCCGTGAATGACAATTCTGGCTCAGGTGACTCGGAACCCACTGCAGGACTTCCTGCGAACATTCAGTGAGAACGCCTGAATCTTGTAAATCAACAGATAATTTGTGGGCAAGTTACGGAAGAGACACATCTGTCTGTGTGAACTGTACACAATCATTTACAAATATAATCCTGACAAATATAATCCTGACCTCACTTCAACCAGCGTTTCAGACATGAAGCAGGCAGTTCGATCATGGTTCTGGTATACTGAGAAAGCTTTTTACAAGTGCTGGGAAAAGTGCATTAGTGTAGCAGGGGATTATATAGAGAAATAAATTTAGTTGTTACGCTCATAACTTTATGTTATTCTGCACAATTAAAAGTTCCGGTTTGACTTGAATGCATATTGTAAATGTCAATCATGTGGCAGCAGCGGAATGCATTAAATCAGGCAGATACTGGATCCTCACGTACTGTTCACATCAAACATAAGGATGAGAAAAATTGTATCTAAATGAATTGTTGGTGCCGGATGGCCTGGTTTGGGTATTTTAGATACTGATCACCTGGGAATTTCACACACAACATTCAACAGACTCATGCAAACTGGACTACTACTGTCCAGTTTGGGTGAGCCTGTCCCCTTAACTGAGAGGTAAAACAAACAAGCAAGCAAACAAAAAACCCACCACCAAACTAAAAAATGCTAAATGTATGTGCGTGATCAGTTTAGTGAAACCAGTTTAGTGTGAACTCCATATTACACTACAGTATTGTAGATACTTGGCAAAGTTAAAAACAAAACATTTTATTGATTTTCCAGCTTTTTTTGTTTAATAACCTTTTGTTTAACTTGGTCAGAGGCTGTTGGTCAGAGGCTGTGTGGTCAGACATTGAGCAGCATAATTACTATAAATAAAGGTTGATATTGCAACATTGTTTTACTGTAATTCAACATTCATTGACTATTATCCAGTTGTAATTTTCAATTATTCTAACTAAAAAAAGCGTTTTTCCAATGTTGTATTTTGGGTAGATAATGTTGCAACACTATCGCCAGGTGACATGAACAACATTAATCATTATACACCAACAAACTGACAAGTTCACGGGCACCCACGAAGCATCAATGCCTGTGGGGACCAAAGGCCATCCAAAGCCCAGATCCCAATTTAGTGGAGCACCAGTGGATGCCCCACCCCAGAACACACAGCATGTAAAGGATCCACTGCCTACATCCTGGATTTCAGACACCACAGAACACTTATAGAGACCCTGCAAAGCCATGCCCTAAACGGGCCAGATCTTCCCAGGTGGCACAAGGGAACCCAAAACCAAAGTGGTTTTAAAGTTATGACTGATTGGTGTATATGAAGACCTTACACAACATAAGAATTCCTGCTGGGAAGCCATGGTTAAAATCCCTGCGATCACATTTTTCCCATCCTGATGTTTAATGTGAACATTAATTCCTAAAATTGTTGGCCTGCACTCTTTTATTTACTGCAATGTTGCCACGTGATTGGCTGATTAGATGCACGACGGTGTACAGGTAAAGGTGTTCTTCATAAAGTGCATGGTGAGTAGAGGGGAGAGAGAGAGAGAGAGAGAGATGTTGCAATATATTTAAAGGCCATAATAATGCCCTCCTTTCATAAACGTCTTATTTCAAATAAACAAACACTATGACCTTTCTGAAATAAAAAAGCATTTAAAAAAACCCATAAAGGTCAGGTCTGAATGAAAATGCAAAAGGAATTTGACCTGAAATGAGAAGAAGCAACAATCACACTATCTAATGACTCAGATGTTGCAGGTCATAGTTTCTCCCTCTGGCCCATTTGTACTAGTGTGAAGAGGCCTACTTCTATATGTTGCGCTGGATAGAGGAAAAATAGTCTGTAAAATACTTTAAATGTAACAAGAAAATGTACTATTCTCTCCCACCTTTTCTGGATCTCTCGCCATGTTCTCATTCTGAAAGAACAAAGGGTTGAGGTTTCAGGTTGTGCTTTCTAAAAAGTTGATCTAAATGAACACTACTCCATAGGGGTATATATTTATACAGTAGCAAGGATGTGCGTGTATTGTTAATATGTCTGTGAGCATGCATATAGCCACTAGTCACCATATGAGATCTTAGTTTTATGCATGGCATAAAAGAACTTCATTCATTAATGTTTCATTGACAAAGTGTCATGCTTGTGAAGCATCCATTTTGTTGCACCTTGATGATGATCATTGCTTATGATTGGTTGTGTGAATCATGTGACAGAAGATGGGTTGATTTACAACTGTAAATCCCACCTTGTACATCCAGAAGCATGGAATGACTACCTTCTCTATGAATTGTCATCCACTTTACAAAATGGCCACATTTCATGTTGCAAAAAAAATCCTCTCGTTTCAGTATGAAAGTGCCATCATGCGTTATAATAATACACAGCATCTGTGACTCTCTGTGTTTGCTTGTGTGTGTGTGTATGTGTGTGTGTGCGCGCGCGTGCGTATGTGTGTGTGCATTCGAGTGTAATCATACAGTAAGTGTTCCTCTTTTCAAGCCAGCATAGGAAATCATCTCTGCTTTGTGTATTATTACCACATTGCATCACAGGCAGATTAAAGTAAATGAACTCGAAGAACTACTTCATTTACACTTTCTTTTCTTATTAGCTGGAGGTGTGTACTAAGATTTATTAGCACAGGTTCCACCACATTTAACATTCGGGCATTTAACATGTGTATGCTTGTGGTATGATTCACCTGATTAGAACTACTCTAAGGTTGAACAAACATTGAGGTCAAATCTATAAACTAACCTTTAATCATTGCATGTAAACCTGACAGAACAACAAGCATGTAGCAAAACAGTTCCTACGCATATCATATATTTTACATTGCATAAATCACTTCCTGTTCATTCATCAAGCTGTGGTATGCATAAATCAGAGCCTGTTGATGCAGTAGGCGATTGTGTGCATACATTCCATCAGTACTCAGCAGGAAAGGCTGATTTACAGCATGGATTTACAGCAAATGGCATTTTCCACAATGGAAGGTTTTAAATGCAGGCCAATTTAAGAAACCACACTTGAACACAATTCAGCCCTGAGATCATCGGATTGCCTCGCAGCTCGCGTCACCAGCATCTGTAAAAGAAAAAAGAAGAAAAAAAAGAAAGCTATAAAGAAAAGAGAGGTCCTCACCGCAGATCAGCTGCATCCAGGCGCACGTCTTGTACACGGTGGCTGTGTTGCAAAAGAAGAATAGCGCCATGAAGGCGATGCAGCTCAGGATGAGCACCATGGAGAGCAACACGAAGAAGAAGGCGGCCTTGAAGGCGCCTGAGGGCATGGAGCTCATGTCGGAGAACGTGCCCCGGCAGCTGAGCTCTCGGTTCGAGCTTCCCTCCCCCATGCAGTAGTGGAAGAGGCCGAAGTAGCCGGCGTACGGCGTGTTGACGCTGTCGCCTATCCAGTAGGGCTGGATGAACACCACCACGTTGATGATGGCGAAACAGATGGTAAGGATGGCCCACAACACGCCGATGGCCCGCGAGTTGCGCATGTAGTTGTCGTGATAGATCTTGGAGGCTTCTTGTGAAGGCAGCATGATTTAATGTTCCTTGCTTCCTCTCCCCCTCTCTTTCTCTCTCTCTCTCCGTCTGTTAAGCACTCTGGGTTTTCCAGCTCTGATGCGTTCTCCCCTACGTCTATATCTCCCCCTATCTGCCCTGATGGGTTCCCTCAGAAAAATGCGTATCCGGGGGCCGAAGACGAACGACAAAGCCGACCACAATTACAGTCCGACTCCGACTCATCCACGATGCTTCATCGTATTTCGGACGTTGTCCCACATCACAGCCCAGTCCAGTCCAATTAGGATACCAGCGTGATTTAGTAGTATTCCCCCAAATGAACAACAACAACAACAAAAAGGATATATCCAGGTCAAATTGCTCTTCTCCACCTCCGCTTTCCGTGTAAAGTAAAAGCTCAAGCGACAGAGATCACATTGCACAACAAAATAAAACAAGACCTCTGCTGTGTGTTGGTGCTGCACCTGGATCCGCTTTGACTCCCATCAGATCTGACACACACACACACACACACAGACGGGATGCGCTGAGATTTACACAGCACGGCAGCGCTCGCGCCAGGCGTCGCTCATTCTCACTCTCGCGCAAGATAACGACCTACAAACCGGAGGTGACGCCTCCCTCCCTCCGCTCGCAACACAGAACGGCGAGAGAGAGAGAGAGAGAGAGAGAGAGAGAGGATGACACACACAGACACACACACACACACACACACACACAAAGGATGCCAGACATCCGTTTTCCTGACGCCCCCCCCCCCCCCACACACACTCACCGCTATTCCTCCCCCCGCGTTCCCTCCTCTTTCGCCTGTGTCTCCCCAGCGCGCGCTCACAGTCACCGGGACGGCGCGTTCGCTCTCTCTAAAGACAACGAGACGAGTTTTGACATCTGTTTGACATCTGTTTGTTCAATTTTAGATGGTCATAAAAACTAATAATAAAACTGGCAACCGTCATTAAGAAGATGATAATGTGCTGTATGATGCACTGCATTCCATGCACACTTTCACCCCGCACACCACGCATCATTTCTTCGTATTATTTAGGGTTGACCTGTGAATCATTCATAAAAAAAAAGCATCTAACGACCCAGTCAGAAAGAGGTACAGATGGTGACAGATGATCAGGTGATAAGTATACTGCTGATGCAGAATGCTGAGTGTTTGGAACAGACAAGAGGGGAGAAGAGGTTGCTGATGAGGTTGTTAAACTGTATCTTTAGGCACATTGCATCCTTTGGCAGTAAAACATTTGTTTCCATGTTTTTAATGTAACCTATGTACTTAAATTCAGTTAAATATGAAGAAATGATGGTGGCCTAAGACTTTTGCACAGTACTACATTTATTAAGACAGCCATACTTTCATGGATAACTTTCAGTGGATAAGCACAGTCACCTTGGCAGAAACAGGAAATGTGCCACTGAAGAAATATTTTTTCAGACCTCGATCTGATCTCGATCCCGTTTGGATAAATTCTGAAATGTAATCAGTTAATCTGCTGAATGCAGTGACAATTCCATATAAATCCTACAAAATTCTTTCTTGAGGTATGGTACTTGCGATAATCTTAGATCAAGCACAGACAACCTGAACATAATACTTCCAGCATATAGTGGTGAAAGCAAACACATCATAAATACTAGGAAGTAATTTAAAGTAATAACTTATAAATAGACAATAGACACAAATAGCTCAGTAGCTTTTTTCTCATTTCTTCTCATAACCTTGAGTACTGTCCTCCTAGTCTTTTCTTTTTGATATATTGGATCACGGCAATACTAGGTTACTGGATCACACACAAGCTAAATAAATCATGGAAGTAGATTTTTTATGTGGCTTAGTGGTTAGCACTGTTGCCTTGCACGTCCCTGGTCTGGATTCGACTCCTGGCCAGGTTCGCTTTCTGCCTCTGTGTTCATGGAGTTTGCATGTTCTCCCTGTGCTTTGTGGGTTCCCCTGGGTACTCTAGTTTCCTCCCACAGTTCAAAAACATGCAGATTAGGCTAATGGTCATTCTCAAATTGTCTGTAGTGTGTGAATAAGAGTCTTCTGGGAAAGGTTCCAGGCCCCTCTAGGACCCTGTTTACAGGATAAAGTGGTATAGAAGATGAGTGACTGAATAAGAGTGAATACATATCCTCATTATTTATTTCAGAATTCTTTATTTAGTACTACTTCCTTGTGAAGGTGTCACTTTATTTTTTAAAGTACAGTTTTACTTACTTACTTTACTTTTACGTTATTAATGTACAGTTTCCCTCTTTGTTCCTCTGTGCGACTGTTAAGCATTTCAATTCTGTGCAGGGCCAGGGCAGGAATGTGCCATTTGAACAAACCCCCGACATCTGATTGACAGCATGACGTCACAATGCGGAAGTGTCAATGACGCGGCCGCGACAGCTTCCTGTTTACTACTCGCTGCCGTTCCATGTCTGTGACTCGGATTGCAACACTCAGAGCGACCTGATTTGCCTGTAGGACCCCCAGGTTATTTTGTTGTGATTTTTTTGTTGCACCAGTGACAACCGTGTCATGGTAAACTCCTTTAAATACCTTTGCAACATTTGGTTTTTTTTTTATTGAAAAATGAAGACGTGACGGTGAAGCGCGTGACTAGGCCGGGAGTCCTCTGGGTTTCCTGAGCGAGGTGTCCGGTACTCGGTCGGGGTGAGAGGGGGTGGCTCGGACACAGAGAATATGAAACTGGTCAGTGGACGAGAACCGTCGTGCTCAAGCAAAGTCGTTGTTTTCTTTTGTGAACGGACGAATCTGACAGTTTGTTAGCGGTGGTTTGTGCGTGTTGCAGAGAAACGCTCCGTGTTGTCGCTGCTGGTCCCTGTCACGGAGAGAGAGAGAGGTTGACTAGCTCGCTCCGCTAGTTAACGGACCAGTAGCGTAGAGAAGGGTTCAGCTCGCCGGTACCCTGAACTCTCGACGCCTCCCCGACTCGGGCCCCCTGAAGCGGGCGGTGAGGAAGAAGCTGGCCGGGAAGGGATGGCCTGGAGGCGGCTCCCGGTCTCACGGAGCGGCGCTGTTTGAAGGAGGCCGAGTTCGGATCGAGCACGAGGCGGCGGCGGCGGGACGCGGCGGAATGATGATGGCCACCGGCAGCTTGAGTGCGTCCGGAGCCACAGCGCGGAAGAGTGAGGACATAGCGGATCTGATAGCCCTGTTCTCCAAGACTCAGTACAGAGCGAAGGAGGTTACCCCACGGGTAGGACAACTATTACACAATGTGCCGTGCATAATCATCTGTACAGTCTAAACATTAGACAAACCCATGTACACACTTAATACCAAACATAAATATAAACACTGATCAAGCAAATCATTATGACCACTGGCAGGTGAAATGAACAAACTTTTATTAATTATCTCCTCTCACTGGGACCTGAAAGTATGTGTTACATATTAGGTGAACATGTTGTCTCTGAAGTTGATGTGTTGAAAGCAGAGAGAAATTGGCAATTGTAATGATTTGAGCAACAAATTCTGATGACTAGACTACTGGGTCAGAGTAACTCCAAAACCGCATCTCATATGGGATCTGCAGCGCTCAGGACCTACCAACATGTGGTCCATGGGAGGAAAATCAGTGAACCAGCAGCCGTGGTGATGGAGAGCGAACAGAAGAGCTACTGTAGTTCAAATTGCTGAAATGATTAATGCTGGTGTTGACAGAACACATGGTGCATCACAGTTTGTTGCATAAGAGTTTGGACACCAAATTCTCCAAATCTCCATCCGTTTGAAAAGCTGTGGGATGTGCTGACAAAACAAGTCTGATCCACCTTGCAACAGGACTTAAAGGATCTACTACTGACGGCTCGGTGCCAGATATTACAGCAGACGTTCAGAAGTCTAGTGTTGTCCATGCCTCGACAGGTCATGGCTGTTTTGGTGGGAAAATGGGACGTACACAGTATTAGGTTTGTGGTCATAATGTTAAGGCTGATTGGTGTAAACAGTCTTTAAATAACACTTGATATTCCATTTAAACATTTAATACCAAACATGGATATATACAGTTGACGCTCAATATTCCATTTACACATTTGATACATTCAGCCACAAATGGTTGCCCATGAGCTCTCTTAGTCACATGACACATGGTTAGTAACAAGTAAACATTTCTCTTAGTGAAGACAGTGTGACAGTCACGTGGCCACTTTCATTATCACTGACACGAATTTTACCCACCTCATGAATATTACGATATCCTTCACTGAAAGTGACATTGGGCTTCCCATGATTTATTTATTTTTGTCCTGGCAATCGTAGTACATTTATTTAATGACTTATGTCTTTCTCTTTCACTTTAAATTTTACTAGGATCATAACTGTTAAAATTTTAACCTTCAGACTAAAAGCAGACAGACCTAACACAAATAACCATTACATACTGTAAAAATCTAAAATACACAGCTGGTTTACTGGACAATAAATAAATTACTGTATACAACTGCCTATATAAAATTATACAGATTTATGTAAAAAAATCATGCTGTCTACACTAAATATGAATGTTGTTCATGATGCTGCATAGTTATTGCCATCTTTTTTTTTTTATTTGACCAAAAAAAATGTGATTTTAAGATCAACCTTTGTAGGCCAACCACAACCAGTTTTAAAGTGGAAGTTGCATTGTAAATGTTATAAAACAAACATATGACACTGCCTTGCATCAGATAATTCTTCCTAAATTGAATTTTATTGCTGCAACTGTGTGCAAATCCACCTCTCTGAAAGAGAAAATAGAGATTCGATGCCTGGGGTGTGTACTCTGTGTAATGCTAGTGCTGTTGACAGGTGGAGAGAATAGAGAAGCGATGCCTGGAGCTATTCGGCCGTGACTACAAGTACTGTGTGATCCAGAACAGCAATGGCGAGGTGTGTGGCCACTACCCTCGCCATATTGTCTATTTGGAGTATGAATGCACTGAGCCCAATAAAGAAAGGTAAAGAAGCCTCAGGCTCTCATCGTGAATGTATCTATCCTAAAATGATGCTTGTTATAGTTAATCTTAATGTTGTGTTTTGTTTAGTTTTGCAGATATTTCAGGATATAGTATATATAACGCACGTATGACATTTTAAAATAATGAATTAATTTAATTTTTTTACGCAAATATTTCATTTAACACACGTTCATGTTACTGTTTTATGAGCACCTTTTGAGGCATTTTGTAACTGTTGATTTTGTTGGGAATGGTTTTCATGATTGTATACTTGGATGTATGGTGAAAATGGACATAGTGGGAGATTTTCTGACTGACTGGAGCTGTAGATTTGCATGAACTGAATTGCTGACATAGAAGTGTTGGCTTCTTTACAAATCCAATGTTAACAGCTTGCAACCAGACTCATAGGTTAATTAACAATTTTGCCAAAGCATTGGAAAGGCAATGAGAAATGACAAAAACAACAGAAAATATAAATAATAATATTTAAATATGTTGTGTAATGTCCACAATTCATTCTGTATACAGTATGCAAAATCTGTAACAAGTCTGTAGACGATATATTCAGTGATAAATATTAGTTGGCCGACAATGACCGTATATTTCTGCTTCGAAAGTTGGTAATAGATGCTTATGCAAGGAATGCTGGTTGTTGTACATATGTGTAATGCACTCTGGGTGTAGTAATAGTAAATACTGGTGTGATTGTCAGGAAATACAAATGCTTTTTTATGACCTTTGCTATGTAGATGGTTCATGGTGAAACTCAGAAGAAGACAATGGGGGTTCAAAAGATTACTTAATCTGTACAATGTTAATTATCGATGATAATCCTTAATTAAGTAATTGTCATTAAACATGTAACTGACAATGCTTGTTTTGCATTATATTTTTCCTTAGCTCACATGTGTATTTAAGGGGGGTATGTAATATTTTTAGCTCCCTTGTTTTTGAATGATGACCGGGACAAAAGCAGTACATTCCACAGTCTTAACATAGAAATATTACTATCTTAAATATTAACCACTAATTAATAACAGTTAATTGATTATTAATTAACATGTTCCACAGTCTACTATGAAAAATGTGTTAAATTTGCACATTTAAAATTAACGATAGAAACTACAGTACACTATGTACGTAGGCCAGTAACACTGTTTGACTATCATCAAGGGATAAATGTTATGTACAGTATGTACGTTTTGTATGTATTATACCTTTACACATCTGGTAGTGCAATTGTACATGTTGTGTGCCTGAAGCTGTTGCGTTTGCTATGGTTTCTACACCCTGATCTCTGAGAAGGATGAACGCTATTAAAGCCTTAGAGGACCACGGGCGTATATTTGGTCAGACATTGCCCAACATTGACTGTAATAAATAAATAATAATGACAGAAATATTGGTATGTAATGCTGTTGATACTACGATTTGTGACTATGACAGTAATAGTAAGAATACAAAGAGCAGTACACGACTAGCTAATAACAACAGTCAATAATAATAATAGAAGAGATTTCTGGGGTCTAACTTTGTAATGTCTTGTTGGAGCATAATATTACTGTCATGTCAGAAGCAATAGATACTGCTGCTTGGAAAAACTATATGGCTATTAGTGCAGTGTTACAATGACTGATGTGTATTGCCAGGGCCTCTGGACAAATTGCATTTTCATAACTTGAGATGGAAGCTTTACCTGCAATATTTTCCTTTGGTAACATCTAGTTTTATATATCATTGAAGGCTTGCTATTGATCACCAGACTCTATTATTTAGCAACAATCGTGTACAGTAGCGCCCGTACATATGAAAAAACGGTCATGTTACACAATGTTTTTTTTTCTTCATGTCTTTTCTTTAGACATTTGTTCCACAATTTGTGTTTTCGTACGTGTGTTTCTAATGAATGTAGACTTTTTTTTATAGAATGACTATTCCCACAGACCATCTGAGGGGAAAATTCTCAGATTCTGACTAATGTATGGTGTGATGTGTCTTAACATTATTTATCCGAGCTAATGTAAATATAAAGGAACATGCAGCTGTAACATGCATAGTCTGTAATGAAATGGTTATCCTGATATCGTTATAACAGAATAAATATTTTATAGGTTAACAGGAAATAAACAAACAAAAAAATGCATATTAAATTCAGTACCTCTAAGAGCTTTGTTCATAATATAATTTAGATTAAGTTTTATCTTATCCAGATTAACTGGGACCATCACAAAAATTTTATGTAAATAACAAAAGTACTACATGTACAGGTATACAGTACATAGCAGACTGTATTAATTGGAAACGATTATTATTTTGTTAAAACTATTGTATTAAATTGAACTATTTACTTTTTACTAATGCGTAATCTTGACATAATAATAAACTATCATGCAAAAACTGAGGATTAAAGTAAATAAAATTTATTTTTTTTTGCTTTATAATTTCTAATTACCGAGGTCAACATAATTGGAGTGCACATATTTCCGAATTTCCTTTTTTAATCATACATGTTTTTTTTTTTTTTTTGGAAAAGGATTCACAGTCATACATAAAATCTTCATTTAATTTCTCTTCTTTCTCTTAGTTTTGAGAGTACGGTGCAGGTCAACAAGTTGCAGGATCTGGTGAACCGCAGCAAGATGGCCCGTTGTAGAGGAAGATTTGTCTGTCCAGTCATCCTCTACAATGGCAAGGTACAGCTACTTGTTTTTGAAGGAAATGCTCTTTAAAAGGAAAAAAGGCTATTGAAAATAGACGTGTGTATTTGGTGTTGGCTGAACAGTCTTTTGTACTTAATGTAGTTGTTGAGTGGATGTGTATATTTTCGTTCTGTTGTAGCATGTGTGCCGATCATCGACGCTGGCAGGCTGGGGGGAGTTATATGGACGCACTGGCTACAACTACATCTTCTCAGGTACAGTATCACTATACCAGACTTCTCCAGGATTCCTCCGTAGTATAATCTTCTTTATTTCTCACATCTTCCGTCTCCCTGCTCTGTGCATTTCATTTTGCACAAGGAAGCTGCCAAGGTGCTGACAGTTCCTTTCCTTATCTTAAAATAATTACATGACTGAAATCCAAAATGAAAGTTTTAATCGCAAGTCTTTGATAGTGGTCTGGTTAAATCAGCTTAATGTGAAGCGTAGGTGGCAGTTGAAAGTGGTATGGAAATGAATCAGTCATTGGGAGAATCATTTGGAATTGTCCAAATATATCCATTATGTTCACGTTAGCTTGGACACATCACATGATGCCCTGCTTTGTGAACAGCAGCACTGTGTAAAGGAAGTGAAAACTGTGGGCAAATTACAGAGTCACATGCATGAGTTTGTTCCATGCTTTTTTTTTTTCCCCCTTCCACAGGGGGCTCTGATGACACATGGGCCGAATCAGAAGACGTTCCAGAAGATGATTCTGCTGTCCGGTAGGAGTGCAAACCATACATTTGTTCATTATGCAGACAATATTTGTATCTTGAAGTTACAAAATGAGTAAAAAAAAAAAAAAAAAAGCAAGGGAATATTCAGTTCCTTATTTTATTCACACCTACCTGCTTGTAAGTTGACCTACCACTGGTATACTTAAGCTTATCTTAGTTTTCCAAGTTCAGATTTTCAGTAATGATTACATACGAAAGAAGTAATTTTTAAAGCCTTATGTGACTTGAAAGTTAATTAGCACCTTGCTATGAAAACATTTAAACTTTTACGAATTTGGCAGACGCCCCTATCCAGAACGACTTACATTTTCTGTCACATTATGCATCTGAGCAGTTGAGTGTTAAGGGCTTTTACTCAAGGGCTCAACAGCGGCAACTTGGTGGCGGTGGGGTTTTTGAACCTGGGACTTTCCGATCAGCAGTCCAGCGCCTTAACCACCGACTTACCGCTGACCCATTCATGCTTCGTTCTCTTTCCACCATCACACCTCCCTACCCTTTTTTGAAATCACAAATGTAATATGATTATTTGTTTATTAATTTATTTATAATAAAAAAATTACCATATATGTAAATCCAGCCAGCCTATTTTCTTTTCAAGCAGGCAGCGTTACAACCACAATAAAACACTACAGTAGGTTCTGCTTTCAAGTTCACAGAAGTGTTTGACAGGGCAACATTCATGGCATTTCAACAATGCAAGTCACATTTTTAGGTTATTACAATTGTAAAATATATATATATATATATATAGATAGATAGATAGATAGATAGATGTGTGTGTATATAATTTTTTTTTTTTTTTTAGTACCTGTAAACCGAAAGACAGAAAGCAACACTTAACTTCTGTAACTCTTAAATTACAAGGTGCACAAATGCTCGTGATTTGTGCACTAAGAAGCCCTTAGCCATGTTTATCTAGACATAGTCATATGGCTAACTGTAACTTGCAGACTATTTCCAGGGAAATAAAAGAGTTACATTTGTGCTAAATACACCATGACTTTTCAATACTTTTCAGAGATACTCTTTATCTCTGTGGAACTGCAGAAGCTTCATATCAGTCTCAGCTGAACTTTGGAATACATTTTTGCTTAGAACAAGGTTTGTGTAATCCGACCCTGGTTACTTAATTTGTACTTGCATTTTGGGTGACAAACCTCAAAGTTGGTATGCAGAGCAGGAAAATGTATAAGATAAGCCAAGACTTACCGAAATGTACATGGACCTCAATTTTCATTTAAGACAGACTTTGAAAAAATTCAAACTATCCCGTTAAAGTTAAAGCTACCAGGTAAAATGTTGGACGTCTCCTTATGCAACAAAAGAATGGTCAAATGACTGTATACTTTCATGTTGTCAGATCAGATGCACACACTGTCATGACATTTCTCCTTTGGACTTCTTGTTCTTTGCTTTCGCCTCTAATTTTGTTTCTGTTCACCAAATGTTTGATCTCCATTTAACCACCTCATCTGTGCATCTTGTTTTGCTCTTTATTGATGCCTTCCTGTGTTCTGGGTTCATGTGCAGGAATGGAGATTCACAGCTTTTTGATAAAGTGAGGGGTTCAGACATTAAGCTGCTGAAGTATCTGTCTGTGCGCTACATCTGTGACCTAATGGTGGAGAATAAGAAGGTCAAGTTTGGCCTCAAGTGAGTACAGATCTAACTGAATCTCATGACCCCATATTATCATACGCACACTTAAACTGAATCATGATGACTCAATGTCACTTCTGCTTTTGTTTAAACTTACAGGTGGAAGTTGTGTGTCGTGGTTTCATTCACATAACACAATTACTGTTGTGTGTTTTTTCCCTAACAACATGGTAATGTAATAAAATTTTCCTGGGTTATTTTTGGTCCCCCCCCCCCCTCTCTTTCCGGTGCATTTTTCTGTTCAGTGTCACATCCTCTGAGAAGGTAGACAAGGCCCAGCGGTATGCAGACTTCACCTTGCTCTCTGTGCCTTACCCAGGTACATGCTGTCTCTACATGAAGTTCTTTAGAAATCAAGTAGAAACCTTGCCATACTTTGTGGATGGCTGAACTCGGTTGATTTTCTGTATTCTGAATCGGTTTCAGGGTGCGAGTTCTTTAAGGACTACAAAGACAGAGACTACACAGCAGAGGGGCTGGTCTTTAACTGGAATCAGGTACAGTGTGTCCTCTAGGCATTCAAGTTCTTTCAGTTTATTTCATTTATATCAGTGAGTATTTTGTACACTTGAGGCAATTGACTACCACACAATTGAGTAAAGAACACTATTTTCACATTTACAAAGCAGGATGAAGTTCAGGTTCTCCTTCTGAGAATGCTTTACACGATCAGCCATGACATTATAGCGCAAAATATTTCCAATAATGTGTAGGTTTCCTCTTGTGCCACATGAGCAGCTCTGGCCCCTCAGGATCATGATCACTGTGTGTTCTGATGGCTTTCTATCGTGGCCAGCATTGACATTTTTAATGGATTGTGCTGCATTAGCCTTTCTGTGGGATCGGATCGGACCGGATAGGGTAGCCCTTTATCCCCATGGGTATGGGTGCTATTATATTGTGTTATGGCTGATCTGTGTATAGATTAATGTTTTAGATTAGCAATATGATGTTCATTGCAAGTATTTTTTTGTTTTTGTCCTTAGGACTTTGTGGATGCTCCCTTGACAATCCCTGCATGCTTTACAAAGAACCTGAACATTGACTGGAGTGAATATCAGGTAAACGCACTATTGCTGCACTTACTATGGCAGAAAGGATGGAAGTAATACAAAAGAAATAATACAAAAGATCTCCTTCACAACTCATAAGAGTTTACAATCATACTGCTTTCATAGCTGGTCTCATGTAGCACCCAGACTCTCTCCATCATAAGCTATTTTTTACTACCATCTGCTGGAAGATTATGAAACTACAAGCACTGATTAGAGATGTTTGGCCTGCTACCACTTATTTAATGTAATTTAACTTATTGAATAATGAGACATATGGGGAAACATTTGTTTTTTTATAACGATTCAGCTTAATGTTTTAACCTGTATCACTGCAGTAGCAGCACATTCCTGGGTGTCTGGTAAAGTTTAATCTTTTAAAGTCAAACGTCCTTTTTTTTTTTTTTTTTTTTTTTTTTTTTTAAAGCTTTATTTTTTAGCAATCTAACATTTTGAAGTTGAACCACACAGCCAATCAATCAATAAATACATGCTTTCTGTTTAAACAACAAAAGTCTCAATTATACATATTACTAGTGGAGCACGAAGGATTAGGGTTAAGGGTCCAACTGAGTCAGCTTGTTGCTGCAAGGCCGAAAGGAAATTATGACCACTATATCAGATTAGAGACTTAATCACCAAGTCATCTCTACTCCTTAATACCGGCGAATTAAAACAGGAATAAATGCTTTGTTAGCTAATTTCTAACAGGTTGTGTTTGGGAATTTCATGCACTTTATGCATTTAAAACCACCAAGTTATAGTTACTTAAAGTAAGTTTCCTTAGGTTTCTAATGACTTTAAGGTGTAGTTTGCAGTGCAAGGAGCAGCTGAGAATTCTCACTGAATGTGTATTGCTTGCTACTTGCAACTGTCAGCGGATAAGCATAATGTGTTTTCTAAAATGTGGACTCCTATTGTACAGCAATACCTTAGGTAATTGATTTGGTAAATCACTTGCTAAAAAAATTTATACTGTATGCAAACCTGGTTTTTTGTACATTTGTAGTTTAAAATTTAATAGAATCTTGTATGTAATCAACATATTTTGTTATTATAAATGTATGTTGGGGTCAATTATTTTGTGAGTGCTCATTCGTGTGTCTGGAAATGCATCTATAAATCTGATGCTTGATCTTTATTCGGTATTCACAAACGCACCAACACATGCACTATAGTCATTGGATTAGTGTAGCTCAGTGGTTCTCAAAGTGTGGGGCGCGCCCCACTGGTGGGGAATACAGACATGACAGGTGGGGCGCAATGAACGGGAGGAAATAAAAGGAAAGTACCTATTCTAATTCATCCTTTTCTTTATTGATAATGAAGAGCGTACGCTCAAAACTAAACAATCACACACAAATAAATGGATCAGAAGTAAATTTAAAATAACATCAGTTGTGGGCCGGGAGAAAAAGTGGAACCATAGTGGAACAATAACGGTTTAACGTCGGATGGTTTAAGTGCTCGAATCACAAACCTGCGCGAGCCACTGGGCAGCGCTGTGCGACTCTGACAGAAATATACCGCGCCGACCATCAAAATACATTTTCTGGGATGCGCACATACAAACCAGGCATGGCAAGGCGGAAACAATAATAAACAGTCCTGACATTTTAAATAGTTTGTAAATAAAAACATAGTGGGTTGCATTCGAGCGGCGCTGCGCGATCCACCGGGCTGCGCAAATAAACCAGATCATCACTGCGCTATTCAGATAGTCGCGCTGCGCTGTATTTGCGCAGATATTTGGTTCAATCGGGTGCCGCAGTTTCGTCCCACTTTTGATATGTTTGGCTTCACATACACTTCGACAATGGAAGAAGACGAGCAGTGAGCTTGCTTATATGTGACAAAACCAACAACGAGGAGATTGTAAAGAAAAAAGGTGCCTCGTCTGTGGTGTGGAATTGGTTTGGGTATAAGAAAAGTGATACGAATGAGATGAACGTGATCCACTTTAAACATGTGGATTGCACAACCCTGGACATTACCATTCTTTTCCTACTCGTACAGCTGCTCTTAATGTTCACATATTCTTCATATATTTTCTATATTGTGTATTGTTGTACAGTTATTTTATTTTAACTTTAGTTTTTATATTTTATTTTATTCTTTCCTAGTTAAATTTACCCCCTATTTTATTTTTCATATTTATTTCCTATTCATAGTCTTTTATTTTAAGGTTTGAATTAAATAGAATTTTTGAATTTGATTTGCAAGGTACGCAAGTTCACTGTTTTAACAAGTGGTGGAAACACGTCAAACCTCTTCTATCATCTGAAATCCAAGCATCCAAACGAATATGGCCAAAGTAAAAAAAAAATGCGGCAAACCTCAGTAATTCACAGTTTATATAAAATTACATTATGTAAAACAGTTTCTTTGTGTTTGAATTTTTATTTATGCATTTTCAGATACAAATTGCTATATTGTGATTATATATATATTGTTACCGAGGTAGAAAATAACTTCTACTGTGATAGAAGATTTTGGTTATATCGCCCACCACTAATGAAGCCTAACTTGCTTCATGGTGGGGATGGTGGGGGCAGAGGAGAGACCTGTGTGTGTTTTGTGTCTTATACCGCTGGCAGCAGACCGCATGAGACCCAACAAATTAGGAAGACACTTAGAGACAACACACGTTAATAAGCCACTCGACTTCTTTCAAAGAAAGCTGGCAGAATACAGACAGCAGGAGAATCGCATGGTAAAATCTGAATCAGTGGACAGCAAGCACAAATGGCTTCATTCAAAGTTGCATACAGAATTGGCCAGTGCAAAAAAACTACAAACGATTGCTGAGCAGCTAATAAACATGGGGTCAGTTATGCAAAGATAAGTGACAACGTAAGCCTTTTATAACAATTGCACGTGTATTTTATCTGTTTTTAACTTGGTGTTGTTTGATCTTATTGGTTTAGGAATTGATATTTCAATAAACAGTAAACTTGGCAGATTTCGTTATTATTTTGTTGACAAGTGGGGCTTGAAAATTTGCTCACCCCCTTAAGTGGGGAATGACAGAAAAAGTTTGAGAACCACTGGTGTAGCTCATGGGTTAGAGTACTGCTGGGCCCCTGAGCAAGGCCCTGAACCCTCTCAGATGCAAGTGGCATAAAAGTAATCTTCTGAGGTTGCACCACCTGTCACTGTAGTAGTAGTTGTTGCTCACTGTGCTTGCAGTTAGTACAAGGTGTTAGCTGTGGGCCACTGTTGCAGCAGCAACCCTGTCAGTGCTTCTGTTATGGCAGTGTTTGAAGAACATTTATTATTTTTAAAAAGTATAGATTTCGCCCTGTGCATAGTACAACCCCAATTCCAAAAAGGTATGCATTCCTTCAGCTGAGCCATTGTATGGTTTTTGCACTTCGTAAATGTTTCACACATTCTCAGTTAGAGACACGTCAGAACTGCAGACACCTGTACTCTGTGTTTGACAACCATGCATATGTCATCTGAGCAGAATATGGTTTGGCGGTGTCCTGCAGGGAGGAACATCTCTGGAAAAGATAATGTTTGGATGGCAGCAAATTTAAACATATTGACGCTGGCTGTTGGACCTGACTCTGATGACAGCTTGGATGATCCATGGCTTTTTTTTTGGTTTTGTTTTAAACAAGAGTTGAAAAGGTGACTCTGCACCACTGTCCATCTCAAATGAGACCAAAGTCTTCATCGCTCCTGGAAAGTATTGATGAATGGCTTTAAGTGGCTCCTTAAATTGCAATCTATAATACATCGGCAAATGGTGTTAATGGACAAAGGTTTACTAAAGTGTTCCCGAGCCCACATCATGATATCCACTAGAGACGCAGGACGGTTTTAAGACAATGATGTCTGAGAGCGCATTCAGAAGTGGTTTTCAGCCCTGCCCTTTACGCATCAAGATTTGATCAGTTTCCTTGGATTCCTTGAGTATATTGTGTTCCTTCGAGTCTGCATTCCCAAAATCTGTCCAGTTTTTCTTTTGGGAACATTATCCTGAAAGCACTGGATAATTTGCTGGTGTACTTGTTGGCAAATCATTGAGCCTCGAGACCCATGCTTGGTGTAGAAGCACTAGGCCTCACTTGGAAGCTCCTTATATACTATAACATCATTATTATACGGTATGTTCACCTGTTTAGTAGCATCTTTCTCATCACTTATTTCAGCTTGTCACATTATTAGTACTAACTTGGCCTTGTCCTAACTTTTTGATGGTATTACAGCAGGCGGATTTGAAATGAATGTGTATTTTTAACGAACAAATCAAATCACGTGGTAAATCATTAAATAATGTGTCATTGTTGCCCGTAGTGTGTGATTGGGTGAGTGAGTGTGTGTGTGTGTGTGCCCTGCGATGGATTGGCACCCTGTCCAGGGTGTACCCCGCCTAGTGGCCCGAAGTCTCCTGGGATAGGCTCCAGGTCCCCCTGAAGGATTAAGCGGTGTAGAAAATGAAATGAATGAATGTAGAGTATTTAATATAGTATAAGGTGAAAGACTTTACAGGCAACTCCTTTTTAGGGCAGTGGTGGCTCAATCGGTTAAGGCTGTGGGTTTCTGGGTTACTGATCGGAAGGTCGGGGGTTCGAACCCCAGCATCGGCAAGTTGCCACTGTTGAGCCCTTGAGCAAGGCCCTTAACCCTATCTGCTCCAGGGGCGCTGTAAGCTGGCTGACCCTGCGCTCTGACCCCAGTTTCCTAATTGGGATATGCGAAGAAGAAATTTCGCTGTGCTGTAAAAAGTACATGTGACAATAATTGAATATTCTTCTTCTTCTTCTTCTTTTTGGTTTTTGATCCCAATTTACATATTTGCCCAACATTTTTGGAACTGGAGTTGTGTTAAGGTTCCTTTTGTGTTTTTCTCAGTCATGGGACCTGGTGCAACAGACACAGAATTACCTGAAGCTGCTTCTGCACATCATCAACAGCGATGGTATGTATGCACAACGTCTCCATATCGTAAACTACTCTTGCAGGATAACTATCCATGTTACTGCATGCATAACGTCTGAGCAGTGTGTGTGTGTAATTAAAATGAATAGGCTATGTCTCAAACAAATACTAGTTTTACTAGATATGAGTGTAATGTCAACTGTGTGTGTTGCAGATGAAAGTGGTTTGTTGGTGCACTGTATATCAGGGTGGGACAGAACTCCACTTTTTGTGTCACTCCTCAGACTCTCACTGTGGGCTGTAAGTATTCATCTCTTATCTTTTCTACTTTCTGTTTCCCTCTCTACTTCTTTTGTCTGTCATGTTGCTGTTCCCCATGTTTGCTTTGTGGGTAGTGGGAGTTTAACTTTATTCCATTTTTCACCATCAGTCTTACTTGCTGTTTTGTTTATAGATGTTTAATTATTTGTTAGCATAATAAAAATCTTACTCTTATTACATGTGATAAGGGTTTAATCTAGTATACTGTACACAGGATGGTGCTGTTCATGCAAGCCTGGAGCCAGCTGAGATACTGTATCTGACTATTGCTTATGACTGGTTCCTCTTTGGGTGAGACTTGTATTTATTATTTAGTTATTTATTAATATATGCTGTAGTAGGAGCATATATAATTTTTCTATGCATGCCTCATGAACTGGCCATCCTTACCATGCGCTATTTATTTATTTACTTTTGCTGGGGGGTTCATTTAAAACCTATAGTTTAATAGTTTTTAAATCACCTTGATTAATACCTTGTGATTGTGATTTCTAACTATTAAAGTGGACAAATAAACCCAACAATCTCCAGGATAATAGAACAAAAGCAGGCATAATGGATGTGTATTTATTTTTTACACAAAGAAGAGATAAAAATAAATAAATAAATATATATATATATACACACACACACATCATATATATATATACACACACACACATCATATATATATTTTTATATATATACATATATATATATATATATATGATGTAATCTACTTAAAGGCCATGTTTATTTTACAGGAGAACCCCCAGTCGTTTTTTTTCTTTACTTTTTTTTCAAAATTAAATCAAATGGCAAACCCAGCTGGAATTCTGACAAAATTAGATTCTTTTTACTATTTTCATGCAATTACTGGCACATGAGCTGACTTTAGGCAGCTCAACTTGGTTATACAGTGGCTTGCAAAAGTATTCGGCCCCTTAAACTTTTCCACATTTTGTCACATTACAGCCACAAACATGAATAAATTTTATTGGAATTCCACGTGAAAGACCAATACAAAGTGGTGTACACGTGAGAAGTGGAATGAAAATCATACATGATTCCAAACATTATTTACAAATAAATAACTGAAAAGTGGGGTGTGCGTAATTATTCAGCCCCCTGAGTCAATACTTTGTAGAACCACCTTTTGCTGCAATTACAGCTGCCAGTCTTTTAGGCTATGTCTCTACCAGCTTTGCACATCTAGAGACTGAAATCCTTGCCCATTCTTCTTTGCAAAACAGCTCCAGCTCAGTCAGATTAGATGGACAGCGTTTGTGAACAGCAGTTTTCAGATCTTGCCACAGATTCTTGATTGGATTTAGATTTGGACTTTGACTGGGCCATTCTAACACATGGATATGTTTTGTTTTAAACCATTCCATTGTTGCCCTGGCTTTATGTTTAGTGTCGTTGTCCTGCTGGAAGGTGAACCTCCACCCCAGTCTCAAGTCTTTTGCAGACTCCAAGAGGTTTTCTTCCAAGATTGCCCTGTATTTGGCTTCATCCATCTTCCCATCAACTCTGACCAGCTTCCCTGTCCCTGCTGAAGAGCAGCACCCCCAGAGCATGATGCTGCCACCACCATATTTGACAGTGGGGATGGTGTGTTCAGGGTGATGTGCAGTGTTAGTTTTCCGCCACACATAGCGTTTTGCATTTTGGCCAAAAAGTTCCATTTTGGTCTCATCTGACCAGAGCACCTTCTTCCACATGTTTGCTGTGCAAACGGGACTTCTTATGGTTTTCTGTTAACAATGGCTTTCTTCTTGCCACTCTTCCATAAAGGCCAACTTTGTGCAGTGCACGGCTAATAGTTGTCCTATGGACAGATTCCCCCACCTGAGCTGTAGATCTCTGCAGCTCGTCCAGAGTCACCATGGGCCTCTTGGCTGCATTTCTGATCAGCGCTCTCCTTGTTCGGCCTGTGAGTTTAGGTGGACGGCCTTGTCTTGGTAGGTTTACAGTTGTGCCATACTCCTTCCATTTCTGAATGATCACTTGAACAGTGGCTCCGTGGGATGTTCAAGGCTTTGGAAATCTTTTTGTAGCCTAAGCCTGCTTTAAATTTCTCAATAACTTTATCCCTGACCTGTCTGGTGTGTTCTTTGGACTTCATGGTGTTGTTGCTCCCAATATTTTCTTAGACAACCTCTGAGGCCGTCACAGAGCAGCTGTATTTGTACTGACATTAGATTACACACAGGTGCACTCTATTTAGTCATTAGCATTCATCAGGCAATGTCTATGGGCAACTGACTGCACTCAGACCAAAGGGGGCTGAATAATTACGCACACCCCACTTTTCAGTTATTTATTTGTAAAAAATGTTTGGAATCATGTGTGATTTTTGTTCCACTTCTCACGTGTACACCACTTTGTATTGGTCTTTCACGTGGAATTCCAATGAAATTGATTCATGTTTGTGGCTGTAATGTGACAAAATGTGGAAAAGTTCAAGGGGGCCGAATACTTTTGCAAGCCACTGTACATGCTAAGATGACATTTAAATTCATTTACATTTAAACTTTGCATGTCTCAACACAGTACAGTAACTACACTGTACTGATCTTAACCAAACCTCTAGGGCCCTGGCAACATTTCGCAATTAAAAGGAAAAATGTGGAAAGATACACTAATATGAAGAACAAATTCCTTGTAAATAACCTTTGATTTACACTCTCCTAATATGGTGTCTGCCATATTATTACAAGACAATGTGATCCCATGCTGTAAATACTTTTGTTTCCAAAAAAAGTAAATTGTACATTAATTGTGTTTAATATTGATACTGTTGTACATCTCTGCAGTCACATGCTGCCTGATCGTCTCTCTAAAGGAGAGGAAGTAAGTCTGAATATTGGATTACATCATTAGAGTCATTATACTTTTCTACATTATCGTTTAAGATCTAACTCATCCTGTTATTCTGATTGATTGGCAGATTTTCTTTTTTTGCTTCAATTTTTTGAAGCACATTGTCTCTGAGTATTTCTCAGTTGTTAGGAAGCCGAGGTGAGTTTCTGTGTTTTACTTTTTTGATGAAGCTATATTGAAAGTTTTGGTTAATTTAACACACTCTATACTTTTATTAAAATATGCTCATAAGAAAATGGTACTGTACTATACATGCCTAAGCAGATAATATGCATTGTTCATCAAAGCTGTACACTGTGTTTATGTTGTTCTGCTGTCACATGGGTCTTTTACATAAATTAAACGCAGATCTGTTTCTGTATCATTCTGCACACACACATCTGTGTTTCGCTGCACCTTAAATAAATAAGAAAATCCAAATGTCACAAATGGCTTTCTCAAAGTGCGAGTACAGTGTCCTTGAATTTTTTTTGTTTCACTTTTTTCTTTGTTTCTGTGTCTCTTGTAATCTTACAGAAGGAAAAATTCTCAATTCAAAGACACTGATTTCACAGTGGATGACTTCTGCCAGCTACGTAAGTCAGCCCCTTTTTTTTATTTTTTTAGCAGAGTTGTTTTTTTATTTTTATTTATTTATTTATTTATTTTTATTGCAAAAATGCTTTTATTGTAATCGGGAACAAACACGTGCATATAGTCCTTGGCAGCAATAGCACACTGAGTGTGTCTGAATGAGCCTTTTTAAAAGTTCGGTCTTGTTCTCTTTCTCAGAGACCAGAGACAGGGGTAGTATGACCAGTTTGAGTAGTGATTTCTCTTTAATCACAGAGGATGCTGCTGCTCCCTCCAGTCTGTCTGCTGAGCCTGTGGAGCTGATCACTAGCGGGTACAGTTTTCTTTTTTTAACGGCACTTTACCTTTAAATCTCTAGTTTATGTTTATATATATTTTTTGCTTTTTTTTGTTTTTTTTTAACAGGCAAAGGCTTCCATCAGTTGTCACCCTTCCTGTTTTTGAGCATTAAATGACACTTCTTTGTGTTGGCCTTTCACAGAACAAAAGCTATGACCTCGTCTCCTCAGACTGTGGTTTGGAACCGTTCTGTTCCATTTGAGGAGCGACTACCTCATCCACTTACCGAGGGCAGGTCCTCAAGCTCCTCGTCCTCCAATCAATCAGACCAGGGATTTATCCGAACAGGCAGCAGCCCACTGGCTGTGCCGGGGAGAAGGTGAGTGAATGTGGTGTGATTTGACAAATGTTTGCAGTAGTACAAGAGATTGTTTTTAATGCTGTGCAGTGTCTGCCTCAAGTGAAATGCTGTTTGCCCAGTTTGATGTTCTTTGTTTTCTTCTATAACCACCAAGTTTGAGGAAAATTTTTGAGATTTGGTAAACTTTCTGATAGATATGATTTGGTTTGGCAGGCATAACTGATGAAACATCTTAAACAAGTTTCACTGTATGGACTTCTTTTAGCCAGCAGAGGCCTCCACAGCCTCAGGGGTTTGTGCTGGTGCATGTTTGGGTCACAAAAAGGCACCAAGATCGACAGATACCTCTTAGTGTTTTTATTTATTTATATATTCTTTTATACGGATTGCTCACAGTTAAGCTAAATATTTTTAGGTGGGCAAACAAACTGGTCAGTGGACAGGATGGCATAGTGATTAGGCTAGTCATTTTATTTAAGTTTCCTTTTGTTAAAAGTGGTCTGAACCTTGGTGCATTTAAAGCAGAAATGTTTTAATGTCATTGTAGTAGCACAACAGAGAGCTTTGCTGTGCAGGTCCTTGTTGTAGTCATGATCTTTGTTGTAGATCTTAGATTTCTATGTTATTTCCATGTCTGTGTGGGTTTCCTCTGGTTTCTCTGACTTACTTCTTCCTCCCAAAAAAATTGCTATGAAGGTTACTGGGTAAACTGGGCTCGTAATGCGCATGTGGCTGTGTGCATGTGTGGGATGCCATGTGATGAATGTGATGTGATGATCCACAGTGTATTTGCTTGACCAGGATAAGGCAGTTACTAAAAATTACTGAATGAACACATTGTGTTTACTGGATCAGTTTAACTAAAGGGTTGTTCAGGAATAAACTGTGTGAATGAAAATTATTATATATATTTTTTGTGCCTACAACAATTATTACTCAAACAGTAACGTACATATATTTCTCTCTGTCAGATTTTTTGGCTTAGCTGCCTGGAGCCCTTTCGCTCTTCTCATTGCCCTACTAGTGCTACAGGCCACATTTCTATCCCCTGCATGCATTCAGCCTAGTTTTTTTTTTTTTTGCTCCTTTCCTACTCCCTTATCTCTGTAATTATGTCTCTCCACTCCATCTGAGCCCTATTTCTCACTCTTTGTCCTGTTTTGATGTTCCCTAGCAATCATGTGAGAATGATGTAATTGCAAGTGAGGCTTTCTCTTTGTTTCTGTGCCTTTCTTTCTCTCTCTAAGGTCCTTGGTGGAGTATGCACGTTCGGGGTCTTCTATTTCTACAGAGTATGGTAGCTGGCAGATTGTCTCAGGCTGTGGGAGCATCCATGATGCAGCTCCTCTTCCTTTGGAGTCACCCCTTCCCTTCAGCTTCCAAGATGAGGGGCCCAGCGGCCGCATGTGAGTCTCACATGCTTCCTCTGTCCTACCTCACCCTCCTTCTTTTGATCATTCCTTTTTCCCTCCCATTCTTCTGCTTTCCCGGCTTTTTTTTTTTTTTGGCCCAGTGGCACAGGGCTGAGCGAGTGAGAGGGCTGCTGCAGCAAATGAAGTGCGTGTATGATCTTTCGTGTATGCGGTTATGGGTGGTTTGATTCTTTTGTTCTTTAACTTCACGCGTAAAAAGGTTTTTCATGTTCCTTATATAGGAGATGGATTATAGGGCAGTTTTGTAACTAATGTATAAAATACAAATATCATCTGTTACAAAGACATTACCTAAAATAATTGGCCTCTGGAATTGGGGTAATAAGAATAGATTAAAGAGAAACAAGAAGATATGTACAAGCAATTTATCTCTCCATATCTTGCTTATGTCTTCTTTCTTTGTTCCCCCCTCTGAGCTACTCTTTCTGCTCAATCAGGCAAGCAAATTGAATGCATCTTCCCAACAGGGCAAGCAATGTGTGCAAATAACATCCAGCCTCATCTCCTCACAGTAGATTGCAGAGAGGACCAGGATGTTTGAGATGCTTTCAGTTGTTTGTTAATTACCAAATACAATTTAACTTTTATTACCTCATTAACAGCTCTGTAATAAAACTCTTCTTAATGGAAAAGAGAACACTGTAGTTGTTCTGTATCTTTAATTCATTTTTAAATGATGGTCCATCTCTCTGTCTTTCATTCTCTCCCCCTCACCCCGTAGGTGTACATTTGTATCCGAGAGGCAGGCCCGTTTGGAGGCAGTGAGAGAGTTGTTCCTGGCAGCTTACAGCTCCAAGGTGGGGCTGAAATCCTCCTTTCCAAGTCCATCGGGAGCCATCTCTGGTCTGCTGGACCAGTTTGCTCGTGGCGTTGGCCTGCGAGGCACCAACACCATTGTCTGAACTCAACGTCCCTTCCCTCCTGTCTCCCTTTCCTCATTTATTTCCAGTTCTCCATCTTGTCCTCGGTAGCAAAGAATCACAGCGGGAATGGTTCTTACTTCTGCTGGTCTCCTTAGTCTGACAATTTATATAATTTTCATCTCTGAACCCTCCATTCGATGTGATTTATCATCCAGTGAGCCAATGTCTCAAGTAGTCTAGAGTTATAGTGATTCCTCTAAAATCAGTTCCAAAAAACCCTGACACACCAACGTGCGTCCATAAACTCCTCTCCGTTAAACAGCCGTTTCCAAATAGATCTGCAAAACTCAATCCATATTTAATTCTGTTCATTTTTCATTGCCCCTGTTTCCCTTCATTATGTGCACACCATTCTACCAGGATGTAAAAGTGCCAAACTTGAACCTTGGGACAATCTTTTATTTCTTTATTTTTAATCGTTTTTTTAATCGTCACCATATCCGACTGTTTAGGAAACCTCAAGTAGATTTCTTTTTTTATTATTATTTATGTCCCTCATACTCTTTTATGTATTTATAGTGAACAGCAGAATGATAGAGCCTGAACACAACAAAGGGAAAAAATTTAATTTTTTTTTTAAAATAATTCTTCCTATTGATGTAGCTGCATTGCTGCTCAAAAAATATATATAGTAATGAACAAATTCTTAAAATGTAATTTTTATGTGGACCTCAAAGGCTGTGCTTCTTTTGGGGCATCAAACCTATAAACATATTTTGTAAATTGTCTTTTGTTTCTAATGCCTCTTTTTGTCTTAAGGTTCACTTAAACACTTGAATATATAAAGCATTATGATATGAAGTGTAAATAACAAGTACAAACTGCTTTGTGTAGGAATCTGGAGGGAGGGAGGACTTTTTTTTCTTTCTTTCTTCTGAACAGAAGAAGACTGGTTTGTCATTAAAATAACAGTGGTTTTCAGATGTTCCTCATCAAGCTATTGTAACAGCACAGTTTAAATCATTTGCTAATGTAAAATGACGCTCTTGTTCCTCCCTCTGTAATTTTTTCGTGTGTTTAGTTACACGTCAGTAAGCAGCAGGCCCATTGTATGGCCTCATAAGATTTGGTTCATGGACAGAACCTTTCAGAGTACTTTATAACATTTTTTGACATTTATGTATTTGTCTCATGCTCATGGTTTGTGACTTCAGAACTACTACTGGTTAGAATCCCATTATTTCCTACGTTTGGCCATTAAATCCACTGAATCTTCAAAACCATCTGCAGTAGAATTACACTGCATGAAAGTGTTAACCAACTTTAGCTTTCATGTAATCTGTTATACCTCTCCGCTACATTGTGGTCGTATTTAGCAGTGAAGTGAAACCACCTCACCTTACATACAATGTGATTAGTTTGGGCTGCTCATGTGGTTTTGATTTTGGTTAGGGCAGGAGTTGCTGTGATGCTTGTTGATTGTTAAATGTCGAATACGAAATTAAGGCAGCACTTGAAAATTAGCATTTAGCACTTGGGATTTATGTTCTTAATGCCAAATGGTTTTGATGGCCTTTTTACCTCAGGACCACCACGTGTTGTGCCTTTCTTTCTTTTATTATTGGCCTACATTATAGATTGTTTATGCAGTACCTGGGAACTATTGGTGTACTGTATATGTTTTTCATTTTGTAAACATTATTTGTATTACTTCAGAGTCTTCAGTCTAGCATTGAAATACATTTTGATTTTGGGTTGGGGATGTTGCGAATATGGCCATGCTTTTTTTTTTCTTTCTTTTCTTTTCTTAAACAGTTCTTTTACTTTTATAATGTTTCCTTATAACCTTATAAATGCAAGAAGTTTAGAGTGTCAAGAGTCACTCTGACCATTAAGGATTTTTTTTTGCCCGCAATGTCTGCCAAGATTATATTGAAATGTGTTTTCAAAGTCCACAAACAGTTGTCAGACTCATAAAAATAGAACTCCATCATTAAAACTAGTATAGCAAATGATTATAGCAATAGCAATCAAGCACCTTGCATGGCCTTGCATGTTTTTGTTTTTAATTTTCTTTCATATATTCCAAAATTCATGTTTCACATCATTGATCAGTGTCTTTTTTTTTTTTCTTTCTCCTTCCTGGAAAAATTTTTAACTTTTATTTTCATTTTAATGGTAATCTTTACTTTAACCATGATTTTATTTTTTTAAATAATTTGCACACATTATGTCCTGTTCATAATGAGTGGTGCACTCTGTCTTTGTACAAATTTTGTTTGTCTTGGTTTGTGTTTTATTTTATTGATTTCTCAGTATGTCAATATGAAGGAGTGGCTGAAGAGATATGGGACAGAAGCTCTTCCAGTGAAAATAAAAGACATTAAAATTAACTGGTTTTGTGTATCTTCTCTGTAAACCCTGAAATGTTTGCAGTTGGACTGATGATCAGAAAGCCATGGATTCAAATCCCAGCAACACCCAGCTGTGACTGTTGGGCATTTGAGTGAGGCTCTGAACCCGTAACTGCTTAAATGAATAATGAGAAAAATGTGTGTTGCTCTGCATAAGGTGGTCAGTAAGATTGTACCTATGCCAATATCTTTGCTCACTCATTCATTGTCTATACAGCTTTATACTGTATACAGGGTCTCTGGGGGTCTGGAGCCTATCCCAGGAGACTTAGGACACAAAGCAAGGGACACCCTGGATGGGGTTCCAATTCATAGCAATGCTCACACGCTTATTCACAGACTACGGACAATTTTGGAATGCTAATCAGCCCAGTCTGTGTGCGGAGAACTCGGAGAAAACCCACCAAACATGGGGAGAACATGCAAACCCATGCACACAGACACAAGGAATCGAACCCTCTGCCCTGGAGGTGTGTGGACACTGTTATAACCACTACATTACCGTGCCACAGTATGATATTAAAAAATAAAAAAAGAATATATAATTTGAGGTATGTTGCGGAGTTCTTGGGAAAGACATCTAATTCACTGGCTCGCTGGAACGTTCCACGTGTAAGCACCAACCTCACCCACGCATCTTTGAACGCGTTTTACATCCAGAACTTTTCTTGTGTTCTGTCTCCACCTGTTGGCTGGCGATGAAAACAGCAGCAGTTACAGGCTTTAATAATAGAAACGCGTAGTACAGGAGGCGTCCTATTTTAAAACCCAATCAGTGATAAAGTGTGTTGTTTTGGACGTCGGTCAGGTCGTTGTAAGTTTTCCACCGAGTGCACGTGCTCTTCGCGGCACTCGAGTGAGAGACGCGCGCGCGGCTCCGCGTGCGCTGTGGGACGCAGCCCGGGTCAGGCAGAGCGCGTGCGGGGTGGCGCGTCACACAGGTAGCGCGTTGTGCTCGCGCGCGCGCCACTCCAGTCCAGTCGCAGTGCCTCCTGTTACCGCCGCCGCGCGTCCCCGAGACAGACTTTAGGACACAAACACGGTGTCGGATGGGAAGGTAAAAACTTAGAATTTTGTTTGAACAATATTGATCATCCCGAGCATCACGATGGCCTCAATCGGGGACTTCGACCCGCTCCATTCTACAGTACCGGCAACTAAGATCGAAGTTACTGTCTCGTGCAGGTGAGTCCATATGCATGCTTGGATACACAGAAAATAATTATTAGATCCTTCAGTACACCTTAATACACACAGCATGGATTCCGACCTGTTTGTTTGAACCCATCATTTTGTGAACTGGACACCACCTGCTCGCTTTTTTTTGTTAATTTGTTAATAATGTTTGAATAAAGCAGTCTCTAATGCCTGTGTGTATTTTACTGCTGGTTCTTAGAGTCAGTGTTTTTTTAAATATATTTTTATTTATTAAACCTTCGAGCCATATTTGCATTTGGTGTAGGTGTTTGAGGGGGTGCGCCCGTTTTCCTCGCCACGCGCTCACTCCACACACACACACACACACACACACACACACAGAAACGTGCCAGCTCAAAGTGAGTTAAGGATGGTTGTTTACTTAACACCAATGCAGTGTATTTTACTCGAACAGTAACAAGTGTGGTGAGAATTTCCTTTCTGAATGAGAACTTTTCTTTGCTTGTGTTTGAAAGTGAGAGTATTACCCAGTGAGCATGCAGGCTAACCCTCAGGTCCTCTGTAGAAGGTCTTTAGGTCATCCTCTGTATGAATAAAAACATGTCACTGATTACTCAGTGAAGATACCCTAAAGGAGACTCCATTATGAAGAATTTAATATGATGCCTTTTTTTATTATTTGTTTATTAAATTTTAATGGGTCCAGTAGATGTCCCCAATTGGACTCTAGTCTGTATGGTCCTGAAGCATTGTGCAGTCGTATCTGCACCTACTGGGAACCATTCCTTGTCCATGGCGTTGATCCCCTTAAGCATATACTCTTGTATTGTTAGTACACTGAAGTATTATATGTGGATCCCAAGGAAGGTGCATGAATCAATTACAGTATGCACCTTCAATCTTTTTAATGGCATACTCGTCTATATCACTTTATATTATATATTCTGTATACAATGTTGTAGGGGGCCTATCCCAGGAGACTTGGGATACTATATTTGGTCCATAACAAAATTTCATCTCAATACTTTATATACCCTTTGTTGGCAATGACAGAGGTCAAATGTTTTCTGTAAGCCTTCTGTAAGGTTTTCACACACTGCTGCTGGTATTTTGACCCATTCCTCCATGCAAATCTCCTCTAAAGCACTGATGTTTTGGGGCTGTTGCTGGGCAACACAGACTTTCAACTCCCTCCAAAGATTTTCTATGGGGTTGAGATCTGGAGACGGCCACTCCAGTAACTTGAAATGCTTCTTACGAAGCCACTCCTTCGTTGCCCGGGTGGTGTGTTTGTGATCATTGTCATGCTGAAAGACGCAGCCACATTTCATCTTTAATGCCCTTGCTTATGGAAGGAGGTTTTCACTCAAAAGCTCACGATACATGGCCCCATTCATTCTGAGATCTTACCTTTTCTAATAATTGGTCCCACAGTTGATTTCTTCACACCAAGCTGCTTACCTACTGCAGATTCAGTCTTCCCAGCCTGGTGCAGGTCTACAATTTTGTTTCTGGTGTCCTTTGACAGCTCTTTGTTCTTGGCAGTAGTGGAGTTTGGAGTGTGACTGTTTGTGGTCGTGGACAGGTGTCTTATATACTGAAAAATGATGCCAATAATACAGGTAACGAGTGGAGGACAGAGGAGCCTCTTAAAGAAGAAGTTACAAGTATGTGAGAGCCAGAAATCTTGCTTGTTTGTAGGTAAACAAATACTTATTTTTCACCATAATTTGCAAATAAATTCTTTAAAAAAACAAAATTACAGGCCTCTCCCATCTTTTTAAGTGGGAGAACTTCCACAATTGGTGGTACTTATTTTTTTTTTTACCCCACTGTATATACGTGTGTGTATGTGTATATATATATAGTATATATTATATATAAAGAGAGGCCCAAAAATATATGCACAAAATAAAATCACGGTCACATGGTAGCATCAATGATGGAATGAATACTGACATTTATGCTCCATATATCTACAGTATGCTACATGTTGTGATGCTACTCATTGCTGCCATAATTCAATTCGAGTTTTAAAAAAGCACATAGATATCTGTTGAAAGGTGTAAAAAAGCCTCTCTGTATATATAAATATATTAATTTTCTGTTTTTAAATATATACATTTAAGAGAAGTCTATGAAGCATAAAGTATAAAATCTATGAAGCATAAAAAGGCTGCATAATGCATGGGCACACACAGACACACACACACACACACGTGCACATCTCCCTCCCAGATGACAGTTCAGATGACAGGATTTGGCTAACGCTGCTTGAGAACAGGGCATCAGGTGTGCGTTTGTGTGCTTGGGTGTGCACGTGTGGCCGCCTGCCTGTAGTGGAAAGGGATGTCCTACTGAATTAGTTATTTTTATACATTTAAATCCATACACAATCACTCATGGTTTACTTTATTAGAAATATTAATACTGGGTAGGGCTTCCCTTTGCTTTTAAAACAGCCTCATTCCAAACAGTCTCCTGGGACAGGCCGCTGAAACCCTGAATACAGGATAAAGCGATATAGAAGATGAGTGAGTGAGTGACTATGGTCCATGTTGACAGGATTGCATCACATAGTTCCTGCAGATTTCTCAGGATCACTTTAATGCTACGCATCTCCCGTTCTACTGCATCCCAAAGGTGCTCCTGTTGGATTCATGTCTAGTAACTGGGAAAGCCACTAAAGGACACCAGACTCAAGTTGGTTATCTGAGTTACTGTAGCCTTTCTTGTTAGCTCAGACCAGCCTGGCCATTCTTCATCGACCTCTCTCATCAACAAGGCATTTCTGTCTGGAGAACTGCCACTCACTATTCTTTAGAATACGTTTATGCATTGCACTACTGCTACATGATTGGCTGATCAGATGATTGCATAAATGAGTAACTGTACAAGTGTTCTTAATAAATGCTCAGTGACTGGAAAAATAAAGCAATGACAAAGCACAGGAAAAGATTTCGTCATGTCTCATGTGCATGGCAAGATTTCTAAACCATGCTTGTCTACCACACAGACACGGACATATATGTCTTTATGCCAAAATGTGTCTACTTTTAGCTAATGGTAGGTTGTTGCACACCACTGTCAGATTTCTTAGGCTGGGCAGATATCTTTGCTTTTTTTTTTTCTTCTGCATTTCCCTGTGGAGACTGCTTATGTTTCCTCATGTTTAGGACAGATGTCAGCCATCAGTTTCAGACAGATTTCCTATCCGTCATTCAGTCTCTGAGGGATTTGATGGCATTGAATTCAGGTGGTGCGAATATGATGAGAACCAGGAGGCCTGTACATTTGCATGCACATCAGCACTTTGGAAGTCATCTATCTAGTTCTTCTTTCACATTTTCATCACTGTGTCAGATACTGCCCTTATGCTATGTAGAAGTGAAGCAGTGAGAAATTAATGCATTGATGCATCTCTGCATAAGAATGTACAATGAGTAAAAAGAGCAGGTGAGTGTCACAGTTTGTTGAAAACATTCTGTCCAAAAGTTTTTTTTGGTTCACCTCTTTGTGTTTTCTGTAGTCACTGAGATTGATAAAGTGTTGATTTAATTCCTTTTTAAATTAATTATTAAATATGCAAAAAATGCATTTCTTACTAATCTATATTTTTCAAAATAACTGGCAAGCATTTGTCTATATATATTTTGAATTTCACCAGCTACGTAATCAGAATGTACACTAACCCCAGTGTCTATGCAACAGATGGACCTCAGTCTCACGCATATGTTGCACAATTAAAATGAAATCAGACTATTTTAAGGGAAATAAGGACTAACTGAAATTAGTCATTCCATAAGCAACTGTTGAAGAATGAATGCAGGAAAATACATTGGTTTAGTGTTGGCAGAACAAAGAGTACAGTTTCATAGATGCAAAAGAAGAAATTCCCTTATAGTGGTAAAGATTTTGCTCATACTGTATACTGTACATCCAAGTAACCTTTAATTTATAGCCCAAATGTCGATACCTATCCCAATTCACCTTAGTTCAAAATAACAAAATATTAAATGTTAAATATAAATTTGTATTATCTGGTTCAATTTTTTAAAATCAGTTTATATTTAGCATAAATTAACATTAACATAATAGTAATTATTTTGTTATCTAATAGCCCAGCCATCAGTCTCTCACATAACACCTGGATTAATTATTATCTGTCGGAATTAATTATCATCTCTCTCTGTCTAATTATCTCCTGGCATTTGTGTACATGTTTGTTACGGAAGAAAAAAAAAAGAAGAAGAAGAAGAAGAAGACTTGTTTGTCAAGTATACATTAGCTGACAATTAATTCTTCTTTTTGTTAGCTTGTTTGGAAGTTGGGTTCAGCCATGATAGCAGAGAGGGTTCGGGACCTTGCTTCAGGGACCAACAGTGGCAGCTTGGCAGAGCTGGAGTTTAAACCCCTGACCTTCTGATCACTAACCCAGAGCCTTATAAATTTTGTTATAGATTTGAAAGACTGTGCTGCAGACATAATTATTGTATCAGCTGCAAGACTATAATATAAGGGTGACCTGTTTTTATGGCTAAAGCACACATCCAAACACAGATGTAACTCTTATAACACTGAATTTCACCCAGTCACACAACTGCATGTAATTTTTTTGTATTTATTAAGGTGTGAAGGGCTTATTTTATCGGCTTTGAGACGAGGTGAAAGCCTACAGTATGGATGCTTAAAATATACATGGGGATGGGCTCCTGTGCCTCTTTTTTCTTTCCTCAAGCTGTGACCTCATTCATAAAGCGACTCCAGAAATACATACAAGGCATTTTATAATGTTCGATGCTACTCCTGTAATGTAAATATGATTGACCTGTTGATTAGTTTAAAATAAAGAAAAGGTTTATACATACAGTGCTTTTGTAATTGTTCAGATACATTCACATTTTCCAAATGCTGTTACATAACAACATTAGTCTAAAACTGATTCTTTTTTCCCTCATGAATCGAAAAAAATGTTCCATAATGAAGCCATAAACAAGTTTCACGTTTCCAAATGCTACATTTACATAAGTGTTTAGATGCTTTGCCTTTGAATTTAAAATTTAGATCATGCATATCCCATTTCCATAGAGATGCCCCTGAGTCCTTTATACAAATTGATTAAAATTAACCTGTGGGAAATTAAGCTGATTGGACAATGTCTAGAAAGACACACTTTTGTAACTATAAATCTCCACAGCTGCAAAAAGGTATATAGCCCTCAGAGACAGGATTTGTAATGCAGCACATAACTGGAAGACTGAAAGATTTCTGTCATATCAAAGGCCCCAAGGTCAGTGGGGACACTTCATCAGAAGAAGAAGTTTTAAGTTCAGAAAGTAAAGCTTGCTGCCCAGCCAACCTGAGCATTAGGAAATATACAAGAACCTTACTGTTGCAAAACAGAACTTCAGAAATCTTATATGGAAATGGAACGTGGAAGAACAACCATCACTGCAGCACTTTACCAACTTTATGGCACAAACAGGGACATGAGGATTTTCTAAGCAGAATTTGCCAAAATACCTCAGAAGGACTCTCAGTATCTAGGAATAAATGGATCCATAATCTGATAAAATCAAGAATGAATTATTTGTCCTAAATGGCCTGTACATTTACATGCACATTAGCACTTTGGTTTCCCCCAAAGTTCTAAACATTATATCTCAGCCTGAAGTAACCAGCAACACCTGATAATTCCATCTATACACTAATGCAAGGTGATAGAAGCTTCATGTTGTGGCATTGTTTTTCAAAAGCAGAAACTAGAAGGCTTCTAAAGTTATAGGGATCTCTGAACAGTGTACAGCTCTCAAGAGCCCTCAAGATTTCAAATTGGAGTAATGATCCTCATTCTCAAATGATAATGACCCGAGACAATCAGCAGGAGTGGCTTCGGGACAAATCTGTAAATGATCGTGATGAATTGTCTCATTGAATGCCTAAATGTGAACCTGATTGAACCTCCCTGGAGACACGAGAAAATGGTTCCCACTCAGTCCAACAGAGCTTGAGTGGTCCTGCAGAGATGAATGGGAGAAAACCCTTAAATCCAGGTGTTCCAGCGTGGAAAAGACTGGGAGGCCATAATCACTGCAAAGAATCTGAATATTTATGTAAATGTGTTATTTCAGTTTCAGTTTATCATTTATTAATTGAGAAAAATTGTGAAAACCTTATAAATAACAACAGTCTATTAGTAATAATGAACATAGAGAACATAAATGTTTAAACTGATAAATTTTACATTTTTATGCACAAAATGAGCTCATTTCAAATTTGCTGCCTGATACAGGTCTCAGAAAAGTTGAGGGGCCTTGTTTACCATGGTGTAGCAGCTCCTCTTATTTTTAAAACAATTTGAAGACATCTGGGCATGAGGTTTTGATGTTGGAATTTGGTCCCGCTCTTGCCTGACAGGTTTCCAGCTGCTGAAGAGTTTGTCGTCATCTTTGAAGAATTTTTCGTTTAATGGTGCGCCAAATGTTCTCTATAGGTGAAAGATCTGGACTGCAGACGGGCCAACTCAGCACCCAGACTTTTCTACTATGAAGGCATGCAGTTGTAATAGCTGCAGTATGTGGGTTTGCATTGTCCTGCTGAAATACACAAGGCCTTCCTTGAAATAGACGTCGTTTAAAACCTTTATATACCTTTCAGTATTCATAGTGCATTCCAAAACATACAAGCTGCCCATACCGTATCCACCTACAGTATGCACCCCATACCATCAGACATGCTGGCTTTTTTAACTGAATGCTGAAACATGCTGGAAGGTGTCCCTCCTCTTTAGCCTGGAGGACACGGCGCCCATGATTTTCAACAAGAATGTAAAATTTGGACTCGTCTGACCATGGAACACTTTTTCACTTTGACACACAGCATTTTAAATGAGCCTTGGCCCACAAGACACGATGGTACTTCTAGACCATGATCACATATGGCTTCCTTTTTGCATGATAGAGCTTTAGTTGACATCTGCACATGGCACGGTGGATTATTCATTCATTCATTCATTCATTCATCTTCTGTACCGCTTAATTCTTACCATATTCAGGGTCGCGGGGAGCCTGGAGCCTATCCCAGGAGACTTAGGGCACAAGGCGGGGTACACCCTGGACAGGGTGCCAATCCATCGCAGGGCACGGTGGATTATGTTTACCGATATTGGTTTCTGGAAGTATTCCTGGGCCCATTTAGTAATACTGTATCAGTGACACATCATGCTGATGAGATAATTCAGTGTCGTCTGAGGGGCCGAAGACCACAGACATCCAACAAAGATCTTCGACCTTGTCCCTTTGTGGAGCTTTCTCTAGTTCCTCTAAATCTTTAGATGATATTATGTACTGTGGATGATGAGATTTGCAAAGCCCTTGCAATTTGACATTGAGGAATGTTGTTTTAAAAGTATTGCGCTATCTTTTTAATTACTCTTTCACAGATTGGCGAGGCTCTGGCCATCTTTACTTCTGAGAGACTCTGCCTCTCTAAGACATCCTTTTTTTTATAGCTAATAATGGTACAGACCTGATGGTAGTTGTTGTTCGAATCTTTTCAAAAGTTCCTGCTTTTTCAGCCCTTTATTGCCCCTGTTCCAACTTTTTTTGAGACCTGTAGCAGGCATCAAATTTGAAATGAGCTCATTTAGTGGATAAAAGTGTACATTTTTCTATTTAAACATTTGATATGTTCTCTATGTTCAATTGTGAATTAAATATTGGCTCATGCGGTTTGCAAGTCTTTTAGTTTTCATTTCATTCAAATAAAAAAAAAAACGTCCCGACCTTTCCGGAATTTGGGTCGTACAATCTACTATGACCCAGACAAGGATAAATGCGTACTGAAAGTGAGAGAGTAAGTTATGAGTACACTTACAAATAGTGGGTACTGTTAAGGTATAATTATGCATTGCCTATTTATACAGTGAAACGGTTTGCCTTTTATTTTTGGGAAAACACTGTCGGTCAAAATATTATGTTTAAATTTATTTAACATCAAATTTGTAGCATTTTTTTTGACTTCACTAATATGTCATTTATGATGATGAAGTATAAGAAGCAGTGTGTGTTGAATTGTATGTTAATTGTAACATTGTGTAATGTCTATTTCTCTCTTCTGAATTTCGGCAGGAATCTGTTGGACATGGACACTTTTTCTAAATCAGATCCTGGTAAGTGGATTCTTTTGATCCTTCAGCATACATATTCCAAGAAATACTCCATGAAAACCAAAGCACATGCATGCATAAACATACATGCATAGATCATAAGCAAGTGTTAATGGAGGTTGCTGTTATTGTTCTTTGTTTCTTCTTCTTGGGAAGATGCCTATCAACACAGCTAATCATTAAGTACTTCTAAATGGTGATATTGTCCTGAATTGCATGTTTCTCATAGTAAAATAAAGTCACAGTGGCTGTTGTGTAAGTGGAGCACATGATTTAAATCAAAATTACCCAATCATGTTCACAAGTAATTATCATACACCATGCATCAATAAGAGACTCTGATTAACTAAAGATTGATCCTGATTAATTAAAAATGAACTGTTTCTGTAATTTGGATTTTAAACAAATAATTAAGAGTTTTTCATTGGACAATAACTGCAGTCATTAATGTTTTAGCTTCCAACAATTCTTTTAATCTTAACTGATACAATGAGTAGTTTCTCATTTCTTAAACAGACGCGTCAGAATATGTATCTCATGGTTGTGGAGATGTTACTATTACTGAAGGGTAAAAATATTGCTCTCATCATTGGTCAAATAGATTATTAAATCCTGGAACAATAGTGCTGAACAGTCAAATGGGCAGAAGAAATGTTTTGGGGCAGAAATTTTGAATGATTGTGATCGGAGGACACTTAAACATTTGGTGAAATTAAATTGAGAAATGGCTAGGTTTAATCATGAAAGAGCATTTGCACGTGAACAGTGCAAAGAGAACTCAATGGATTGGGACTGAACAGATGTGTAGTCTTAAGAAAAAGGCACTTTGCTGGGGAGGATCCAAAGAATGGACTGTGAAGCAGTGGAAAAAGTTAATGTGGTCTGATGAGTCCAGATTTACCCTGATCCTGTCTGATGAGTGAGGTTTCTAAGACAGGGTAAGGACTCATCATGCTTATTGCCTACTGTACTAGTCTGTGGAAGCAGTGTTATGATCAGATCCAATGGATCTATGGATTGGATATATCCAATGGAAGTTATATAATGGAAGGCTCTTACATATTTGCTTAGTTAAATTCAGGTGGTGAATTTCTTTTTGGCGGGGCAGTGTGAGAGCCGAGTGACCAAAATATTTCAAAAGTTCCTACAATTAACAGATTTGAATAGAAGAGTTGATGTATTAAATGTGTATGCGCTGTACTTTTCTGCCTTAAAATGTAATTAAAATATTACAAGAGCTATACCTATTAGATTTAAGTAATTATTTTAACAAGAAAGTGATGAGAAAGTGATATGAATTCATATGGCTCTTTTAGTCTTTGTGTGTTTGTGGGAGGTTGACTAGTCAGGAGACCAGTACTTATACGTGTAAGGAGCCGACGCGGTTCTATAATAAAGAATTACGTGAAGTAATTTTAGACAGCTTTAGCTCTGTGTGGCCTGAGCCCAGTGCTGGCAAAGAGGATTTATGTGTGCTCGCTGTGTGTTATTACATTATGCTGAGAAGCATGAGTGCCCAGGGACTTTTCCACCAATACAAAAGTAATTAAAGATTTCTCCACTTGGGCCGATAGGCACCCAATTAGTCTTGCTCTTTCATCAGAGTTTCTGTGTGAACAGACTGTCTCCCTGAAAAACCTTTCTCAAAGACAGCCTCCCACACCTCCTTAATCATTATTAATGCTAATGCAATTACATGATTCTCTTTTAACCACATCACTTTTGTACCTTTGTCAAAACATGATTACTTAATTTCGGAGAACTTGATTATTTGAATTTCTCCTGTCAGGTAATTTCCAACCAAACATTATGCTTCAAAAGCAAAAAAGACACTTGCTGAGGGTTTGGAATTACAAATCTTATTTTAATAATTGTATTGTAATTATTGTATTGTATTGTATTGTTTTTCAAGATCATAGGAACTTTTAGGGGGTCGGCACGGTGGCTTAGTGGTTAGCACTGTGACCTGGCACCTCCGGGGCCTGGGTTCGGTTCCTGCTTTAGGTCTGTGTGCATGGAGTTTGCATGTTCTCCCCGTGCTTGATGGGTTTCCTCCGGGTACATTAGTTTTCTCCCACAGTCTAAAGACGTGCAGATTAGGCTAATTGGTGTTCCCAAATTGCCCGGAGTGTGTTAGTATCTGTATGTGTTCTGTGATGGCTTGGCAGCCTGTCCAGGGTGTACTATGCCTCGTGCCCTAGGTCTTCTGGGATAGGCTCCAGCCCTTTGCAACCCTGTAAACAGGATCAAGCTGTGTAGATGGTGAGTGATTGAGGAAATAGAAAGTTAGTTAGGGTTTAGAAATTGTAGTCGACGATGCTAGGAGATTTGAAATGTAAAGTAGTTGGTGATTTTATATATGTATATACATTATATATAGTTATATATACTTGTATACAGAATATGTGTGTATGTAATTTTTGACATTGTAGCAGTTTGTAAGTTATTGGAAGGTGGTTTGTACTGTAGGTGGTTCACAGATTCTGTAAGTGGTTTGTGCCTCGTCGTAATTTTAGTGTACAAAAATATGCAGAATTTCTTGTTTAGTGTTGACATGGACAGCAGCGGCATTGCTTCACATGAAGCTCTATTTGGTATTCAGGGTGTTTTTTTCTTGAATGTCTGTTGTACTGTATGTTTAAAACATGCTAATGGGTGATAATGATTCATTTTCTGATACCCAATTACAGGAGTCAATAAAGCTTGAGAGACTGAGAAATAAGATCAAGGCGATAAGATAAAATAAAAGGCTCTTTTATTTTTTATTTATAAAACTTACTGTATATAAAAAAAATTACATTGTGGTATCATGAATCAACCCAGATTCTTGTTTTGGGAGCCAGTACATGTGCACTGCATTTCACAGCTGTAGTCTCAGATCGCACCGTGTGCCTCGGTTTGTATTTCTGGTTACTCTGATTTGCTTTGACATTGACGTTGACTGAGTTGCTTTGGCATCAAAAAACCAGAAAAATCCTCCCTGTTATCAATCTAAATTTAATCAAAGCTTGTGAAAACTTGAATTTGAGATTCTACTGGAGTACAATAGATCAATCCTGGGGTACATGCAGCAGCAAAATTGGTCTTGTGACACCTACAGTATGCTAAACAGCTTCATACATTGGTTGAAGCAAATATGCTAAAATGGTTCAAATTTGATGGCGCAAAAAACTACTATATACAGTAGCATGCTCCACCAAATACTACACTTTGTATGTTGACTTTTATTACAGAAGTGTTTGGCAGGTTCCTGTAGTCACAGGTATTAAGGTTGTTGTAGAGACATTGTTAGAAATTGTAGCAGTTCATAACAAACTGTGAGGCGCTGTAGGTAAAGGCTTTGCAGACAGTCTGTGGTGGTTTGCCTTTGGTTTTGAGTTCATGGTGAACTCATCCATTTTGATTACATCATAATCATAACTGCATCATAAATACATCATAGGATTTTATACCCAAGGCTTAGATGAGTATGAGCGGTTAAATTATTTTCTTCATTTACCTACAAATCAGTTTTTGATTTCAATTTTGGCATAAAAATCTGAATTTAACTTAACTTTAAGAGTCAGTCTTAAATCATAATCAGTATTAAACTCCTTAAGAGTCAGTATTAAACTTTAAACAGATACTACACATTACTAAGTTATTAGCTAACATGTAACATGCTTGTATAGTTTGGTGTTTTCAGCTCAGTGTTGAATGTGGCTTGTTTTGGAGACCTCGTGGGCTTTCATTTTTTTTTATTTATAAATGACCCAAATATCTGTAATGATGCTCCAAAAGTGTCAGATTTATTTTAATAAGGACACCCAGACCAGTGTTACTGGAATAATATTTACTCAATGCTTTTCACAGAGAGTTACCGTTTGCACAGTATGAACCTTTTGAAATGTTTATTATATTACATTATTAATCCATATATATAATCCATATTTACTCCAACAATCTATTTAACGATTATATAAACTCCATATCTTTAGACATCGATTAGAAAATTATGTGCAGGGATTTTACGCTGAAATTATTTGATATTTGGTGTTTGACACACACACACACACACACGCACACACATAACTAGACACACATACCCAGTCATGTAACAGTAGTGAATCAGTGAGGTTATGACTGTAAGATGTGTGTGTGTGTGTGAAAGAGAGAGGGGGGGGCAGTGCATATATCAGTGTGATTTTCTGAGCACATGTGGGAGGAGGTAATGATTGGCCAGAGAGGAAGTCCTGCACTTCAAACCGTGATCACACTGAGTGTAAAGGAGAAGCCATGTGAGTGTTCCCTTTCATCTCTCACTGCCCTGTCTGTCTCTTATTTCTCTCTCCATCCCTCTTTCCAGTGTGAGGCACACACTATAAAAAAGTAAGAACATATTTCTAAAAAAAGGAACGAGGAGAAAACATACAATACTGAGAAATTGTAAGTAGTTGTCACACATTCCACTTTTTTATAATGCATGCAGCCATTTGTGGCTTATTAGTCACAGAGGAACAATCCCTGGTCATAGTATTGCAAGCTTGTCTGGGTTAGGGCGAAAAATGGCAGGGAGTCATTTTGAAGCTGACAGAGTCACCTCTTATGACCTGAAACAGTCAAAAAATCTATTCACTAGTCCATACATGTACAGCATAAGGACACGGTTATCAATAAGTTCTTATGACCTTAATGGAGATAGGTGATCAATAGACAAGTATTTAATTATTTTTATATAGTATTTATATAGTATTTTTATATATTCTTAACCCTGGATAACCCAGACCACCTTATCCTAATAGGAAATCTATCTCCTTTGGCTGAAATGATGATAAAGACCCAGTGAACCCTAAAACAGGTGTTGTTTTTTATTAACCCTTTCCTACTACATGTAATGACATGGGTCATATATGACCCCTTGGGATATCCAGTATGTTTTACCAACTGGTAACTTTGACTCATGACATAAAGGCAGGAGTTCTTTCTTAGTAAGGAAACACCAGATTCTCATTTCAAAATATATTTATTGATTTTAACTTTTCATCAATGACTATGCACATACAGTAAAATTTTGTTCTAAGGCAGGAACTAAAAACACTGGCATCAGCTTTTATATCACCAAATAAAAAGCACAGTAGCAGCCATGTTTGATGTTAAAAAAATCAGGTTAGTTCAGTCAGTTACCACTAAATGTCAGTGTTATGGGTTCACATAGGGCACACTGGGTTGTAATGCAAAAAGAAATCTTTACTTTGGTGTGTGGGTTGAATATGACGATGAAATAAAAGTCTGGGTCAAATATGACCCCATGGGTTCTCCAGGGCTAAACACACTAAGTTCTGGTATGTTTTATATTATAATACACCACAATAGCAAAACCATAAGTGTGATCAAACATTCTTTGAATCCATCCATCCACCCACCCACCCACCCACCTAGTTTAACTAGGGATCATGGAGGCCAGTGGTGACCTATTGTATTTATTCCCATTTTTCACAACCGTGGTAGGACCTCTGGTCAACTACGGGCAATTTGGGAACGCCAATTAGCCTAATCTGCATGCCTTTGAACAGTGGGAGGAAACCTGCAACGTCCATGCACACAAACCATAATGCGGAAATCGAACCCCGGACCCTGGAGGTGCAAGTTGACACTACTACATGACTATGTCACCAAATTCTTTTTTATCATAATAATATTTCCATACCAGTTAAAGTGTCTTTAATTAATTTTGCTTAACTTAAAGTATACAGAGTGTTTCAAAAGACTGGATATGTAGGCATATCACTCTTATAATATTATATATATATATATATATATATATATATATATATATATATATATATATATATATATATATATATATATATATATATATTTATTTATTTATTTATTTATTTATTTTCTTTTTTATTTATATTTATTTATTTTCTTTTTTATTTATTTATTTCAAAACAGAACCAAGCTTGACTTTTTTCTTTCAGTAATGTATCAGAATCAGCCCAGAATAGTCTTTGCACTAAATTCAAAAATCATCTCTGCATGAAACAACATGCAGTTTGTTCATCTCAATATGTTGAAGCATTCTTGTATTCAGTGCACACGCAAAGTCAGAATGATCAAATTAAATTTTCGTCTATGGATCCAGACTTGTGGGACCCTGTACTGGATACATCATACTTGCTTTTCTTATGTTGCCAACTCTGACTGTAGCTCAGTATATTCAGATTTCATCTTGGTGTGAGAGTCAGCATTTCTGTGCCATATAGTGGATGATGTCAGGATACACTAGATGATTGAAAAGTAGAACTGTATCAATAGTCACTTTTTTACCCTATATTTCTTCATTTGCCTTAAGCAGTAGAGACTAGTTTGACTTCTTTCAAATACAATAGTGGTGCTCAGGTCTCACTGCTGATATGTTTGGCTGGAAACATGAAAGTGTCTGTATTGATTACACATGATGTGAGAGAGAGAGAGAGAGAATGAGAGAGAATAAAAAAAAAGATGACATACAATCCTGAGAAATCTTAACTACTAGTTGCATATTTTACTCATTAAACATGAACGACATTATCTGTGGCTGTTTTCAATATGCTAGCTCTTAAATATAGGAGTTTGTTTAAGATTTATGTTCTTCCACACCGCTGTGGAGAAAATTCTATGAAATTCAATAGGATATTTGAATTGCTTTTCATTTGTTACACGGTGCACATGGAAAAGAAAAACCTTTATCAGACTGATCTTATGTCACTTGACCCTTTTAATGAAAAGAAAGACAAATAAAGAATTACTTTTTAACTATAACTTCTTGTTTGTTTTATATGATTACTTTATACAGTGTATGGATTGAACTGCTATTGCACTTTGAGTGCATTAGACAAATATACTAAAACCCTTTTACATGCAATTAACAGTTATCTGTTCTTCCTGTTTATTTGAATCACAAAAAACATATCATCAATAGACAACAAATAGACTTCCCATAATGGTTAGTGCTATAGCCTCATTCTTCCAGGGTTGATGGAGTTTGCATCTTCTCTCCATGCTTGGGGGGTTTCTCCAGGTATATTAGTTTTTACCCAGTCCAAAAGCATGCAGATTAGGCTCATTTGTGTTTCCAAATTGTCTGTGTGTGTGTGCTGTGTGTGTGTGCTGTGTGCTGTGTGTGTGCTGTGTGTGTACTGTGTGTGTGTCTGTGTGTGTTACTGTGTACTGTGTGTGGTGTGTGTACTGTGTGTGTGTGTGTGTGTGTGTGTGTATGTGCCCTACAATGGATTAGCATCGCATCCAGGGTTTGCCCCGCCTAGTTCCCCAAGTCAGAAAATACTGTTTTCATTAAATTTAAGCAAGATGCATGTAAGTAATATGTTGCTGCCATCAATTTGGCTCTTTTATGTGAACATTAAGATCCAGCTCACATGCATGTAGGCATTGCTGCTAATTTTGCTGTGTAATTCATCCCAAATGCTTCCATGGAAACCTAACCTTGTTTTCACATCTGAGCTGCTCATTACTGTGAATAGTTAGGTGTGTGTTTGTCTTCTGTGTATGAGGCAACGCAACAGAGAGGGTCGGCTGCACTGCTGCTTGTAGTGGATGTATTGAATGTAATCAGGGTATAAGGGGCGGGTAAGCATGGCGCTTCATAATACAAGAAAAGTGATGGGCTAGAAATAAGTACGTATGATTTTAATAGGGACAGGTGGGATTGGTTACTAGTTTCACTATTGAATCATAAGAAGTCATAAGAATATTGATTTGCTGTGTGTGTGTGTGTGTGTGTGTGTGTGTGTGTGTGTGTGTGTGTGTGTTACATTAAATCTGACTGGCTTTATTACTGGTTCTGCTTAAATCTTCAATCCCCTTTGGAGTGTTGGGAATGAGGCTGCTGAGCTCAGTCCAATAATAGACGTATCATCAAACACATTCAAAGAGAATCTGTTTGCGAAGCATAAGACCAGAAACAGGACAGAACCTAGAGCTGGGGTATGCCTGTGTACAATGATTATGACTAAGAATTCTAAAACCATTTATTAAAATATTATGATTAAACATACCAATAAAGATTTTATACTCAGTGGTCAAGTTCTGGTTAATTTTAGGACACTACATTTTATTTACAGGACATGTCTACTTAACCACAATATGAATGTTCTTATTTTAGGCAACTGATAGCTGAAAGAACAAAAATCGAGGTTTAACAGGTGCTATTGAGATGTGTCTGCCTCTTATACTCTGTAAAGCCTTCATAACGGCTCTATTCTGTTAATTCTGCTCTGTTCTGTTAATCTGTTAATTGGTGATTTTTAAGGCTGGTAACTCTAAATGAACTTTCAGCAGAGGTAAGTTTTGGTCTTCCCTGGGATGGTCTTCATGAGAGCCAGTTTCATCATGTGCATGGGGAGGTTAGCAAATACACTTGACATTTCTGTACTTGCAAGAACTTTTCTATCTTAAAATACCAACTGACTGTTTTTATTACAACAGTACTTAGTTACCTAATGCAGTATGTGTTATTTCATTGTGTTAAATTTTCAGTATTGTTTTAGAATGTAGAAAATGACCCTAAACTCATATATTCACTATAATATTGCTGCTTCCTTGTGACCTAGACCTACATCAAGACCTGCTCCAATTAGGCAAGAACTGGAATCTGAGGCTAAAATAAGTTTGGAAAATTAGAAAATCACAAAAAAATAACAGATAAATAAAAAGTTCTGTTGTGACATGCACTTCGTAGGGTCGGCATAAATAGCATGAATCTAATTAATCCAACCTGCATTATTTTAACAGTTTAGGTGGTTACAGTTACAGTTTTGCTGGTGGTTGTGTAATGGTGTGGGCAACACTGTATTTCTTGGCACACATTGGGTCCCTCAGTATTAACTGAGCATCATTTACATGCAGAGTCACAGTGTTGTCGTTAAATATGTTCAAATTCTTTATGGCCAGAATAAAAATTCCAGAATATACTTAATGTATCATGGCTACTTGTAGCATGATAATACACCATACTACACTATATCATATGAAATTCGTTGAGCATGTCAGTGAGATCAGCAAACTACGATGGTTTCCCATCGGTCAGTTATGCCTAAACGGACCAGGGTTTTAAAGGAATAATGGAACATTTTCCACACCTTTTGGAGTCCATGCCATAAAATATGATGCTGTTTTAGAGCAAAGGGTGGCTTTAGCCAGGATTAGTAATAAAAAGAAATTGTATATTAAAAGTCAATGAGGTGGTCAATGTGTTTCATGCATTATTAAAGTCTATATATATATATATATATATATATTCATTCCCTTTTTTATCTTGATATTGGTATAACTGAAGATTTCATTTTTGGTGCTGTTACCCACAACTCTGCAAATCCCACTGGACAGCCTGTCATTTTTTTTCTGTCCTTTATCCCTCCTTCCTTTCCATCATTTATCCATCTCTGTATTTATTCATTTACAATGGATGTGCTTATGGTTTCTTTAGAGGAGATGGAGGGGAGTAGTGGGAGACTGAGCTCTGGTGTTCACGCTTGGTTAGATCCCATGGTGCTGGCATTATGCTGATTGCCTTCTTTCCAGTCTCACACCCAGCTTTGATGTACCATTATGGTGATGGAGAAACACACACATGAAGCAGAAGACAATGATTCAGAGAAAATATTTTTTTGTAATGAAAAATCTTATTTATGGAGCACTTTTCTTTTCTCCATTTCCATTTATAGAGCCTTTCTTTTTTGTTTAGTTTTTGGGTGGGGGTGACATAAGAAGGTGGTGTGTATAGGAATAAACTGTTCTCTGTCTACACAAGTATCTATGCCTAATTTGTGGTTAAGTTCTAATTACCTAATTTTGTATAAATGTTGCTAAGGTTTTACTATTGAAGAATATTTTAAATATACTATTAGTATAGCAGTCATTGACGTAAAATTAAAACAGACACCCTAAGATTTGTGTTCCCCTTGTGCTACAAGACTTTTGGGGGAATGATATCCATTGGATCCACTTGTTTGTCTGGCTGCAGGGTCGCAGATTCAAACCTGAGCTCAGGTCACTGTCTGTGTGGACAGTAAAAAAGGTTTTCTCTGGGTTTTCCATTTTCCTCCCTCTTTAGGATGCTATGTAAGTGTGTGTGCATATGGCACCCTGTAATAGAATATATATTATTACACATAAAAGAATATCGATTGTTTACTTGGCACCTAGAGCACTTTGATGTTAATATCCCCCCCCACACCTTCATTTGGTCACCTGCCAATTTCAACCCACTGGCCAGCTCTCACCTGTCATATGACCGCTACCGACCAAGGAAGGTGAAGGCTAACATGTACCTCCTTGGAGACACCACAGCCAACCAAGCACATCTTTTTTGCAAACTGCTGCTCATGCTGTCAATCCTCTGCCGCACAGCTGAGCTTACGGACACCCACGATTAACTAGGGTGGCTGTGATTGACAGGAGAGAGATGCCATCCTCCCCACCCAGAGAGCAGAACTAAGGGTGCTCTTTGGACTCTTGATCACAGATGGCTGTGGAACCATTAGGATGTGACCTTGCAATATCAAGACAAAGGGAAATATTTTTCAGGTTCTCCACTTGGGAGCCAAAATATCATAGTATCTATGAGGACATTTAAAGTAATTCTATTTAGATATGCATAGGGTATTTCTTTCTAATTATTCAGTTATGTACCTTAGGAAATTTGGGTAAACTTTATAACAGTAATGATAATGGTACATCTGGGAAGATTTGTCTATATATTATTATAGATAAACATTTGCTAATAACTTTGTGCAAATATTTTATTGTGCATTACAATAAAATACATTATTACATTGGTTCTCTACTCCTTAATTGTGTCGACTCTTACAGAGTTTGAAAAGGTCATCTAGAAGATATTTGACTACATCTAATTTGCAGTGGCATTTCATTTTGCACTGCCTCTTGAGCTCTTTAATCTCATGTTCTCATACTCCCTTCTTCCCTCACAGTTGTCGTGTTGTACATACAAGGCATTGGAACAAAAGAATGGAGAGAGGTGAGTCTGATTATTCATTTCTGTCTCAAGGTCATTTACTCTGAGCCTGTCAGGAATGTTTTATCTTGTGTCTCAGGGATGGAAATTATCAGGAGGAAGTTAATCAAAATTCTTAATGGACAGAGGAAGTGCTTCGAGATAGAATGAAAGATTGTTCCATCAGTCCAGCAATGCTAGACTTTCCTTTAGTCTGCGGATGTTATCTCGCTACTAATCAGTCGCTATCTCACACTCTTGCACACGTCAGGGTTCTTACGTTTAATTTGCACTTTGCACAACAATCAAAGGCCCTCTGTGGAGAAGCCTGCAGGACGTCAGTCAGTCTCTGTGAGTCTCAGTTATTACATCAGTATACAAGACTTCACTCTCATCAATAAACTGATTGATTGAACGCTCTTCCAACACTGGCTATCTACAGACATACACACTCCAAAATGATAAAGAATGATAAAGAAAACATGTTTGAAAATAATGCCTTGCCTTCAGCCAGAATCAGGAAAATTAGAAATTGTGACTCAAATCCTCGTACAGTACGTTTATTTTGAAATACACCAAAATTTCATATAAAAACAGGGTCCACGAGCAGTGAGAAAATAAAAAACTTTTTTTATTGAAACTAACTTAACTAACAAATAAAACTAACAAATTAATATTTTATAATAATTTTTTTTAAAAGTATAAAACATAATAAATGGTATTATTACAAATTTCCTAAATTAGGCACCAAACCGGTATAGTGCAGAAGGAATCTTGAAAATTTTTTTAATAAGTTGGCCTTACTTAGTTGGCTTTACTGGTTTAAAGCAACTTTTACTTATTTATCTCCTGATGAGATGATGGCAGTATAACAGATCACATAACATGCTGAAAACATGTGTTTTACATTCAACAAGATTTCAATCATCATTTGACTTCTCTTCTTTTTTCCATTCTTCTGCTCCCGTTAGGGGTCACCACACCGGACCATTTGAGCCCCAAACCTGCACTGTCCTAATCCTGTCCATTCTTGTCACTCCCAAAGCTAATTGCAGCATCTTCAGCTCTGCCACTTCCAGCTCTGCTTCCTGTCTATTTTTGTGAGCGGCAAAGTCTCCATACCGTACAACATTGCTGGTCTCACTACCGTCCTTTTTCTTTCGTTCTTGCTGATACCATTCTGTCACTCCTGCTACACTTTTCCACCCATTCCACCCTGCCTGCACTCTGTTGTTCACTTCCTTGACAATGCTCCCCATTGCTTTGGGCAGTTGACTCTAAATATCTACATCTACAGTACAGGCCAAAAGTTTGGACACACCTTCACTCATTCAATGTGTTTTCTTTATTTTCATGGCCATTTACATTGGTAGATTCTCACTGAAGGCATCAAAACTATGAATGAACACATGTGGAGTTATGTACTTAACAAAAAAAGGTGAAATAACTGAAAACATGTTTTATATTCTAGTTTCTTCAAAATAGCCACCCTTTGCTCTGATTACTGCTTTGCACACTCTTGGCATTCTCTCGATGAGCTTCAAGAGGTCATCACCTGAAATGGTTTCCAACAGTCTTGGAGGAGTTCCCAGAGGTGTTTAGCACTTGTTGGCCCCTTTGCCTTCACTCTGCGGTCCAGCTCACCGCAAACCATCTCGATTGGGTTCAGGACTGTGGAGACCTTTTTTTGTTAAGTACATAACTCCACATGTGTTCATTCATAGTTTTGATGCCTTCAGTGAGAATCTACCAATGTAAATGGTCAAGAAAGTAAAGAAATCCCATTGACAGATAGATGAGAAGGTGTGTCCAAACTTTTGGTCTGAACTGTACGTCTAGATATTTGGCAGACGCCCTTAACCAGAGCGACTCATTATACATTAGATTAGTCTACTCTCCTCAACTTTTTTACTATTTCAATTCTTTTTTGCAAGCCTCTATCTTTTGATGCTGTCTAGTACCTCCTCATTCCACCACCATGTTTCCTTATCTTCCTTTCTCTGTCCCGATGTCATGCCAAACACCTTCCTACCCGATCAGTCGTCTGTCTCTTCACCACTACCCAGTACCTGATTCATCTCCTCTCAGAATTTCACACACAAATCTTCATTCCTCAACTTCCCCCATCTAATCCTGGGTTTAGTCCTCACATTTTTTTCTTCTGTACCTCTAAAGTCATCCTGAAAACCACCATATGATATTACCTAGCTTCACTATCCTCTGCAACCACCTTACAGACTCTAATCTCCCTGATATTGCATCTCCTACACAGCAGAGAGTCCACTCGAGGAAATCTCCCACCACACTTATATGTCGCCCTGTGTTCACTTCCATCTTAAAATATGTATTCACCACTGCCATTTTCACATTCCTTTTTGCGAAATCTACAATAATCTGTCCTTTCACATTCCTCTCCTGGACCCCATAGCTACCTATCACCTCCTCATCACTTCTGTTCCCTTCTCCAACATGCCCATTAAGGTCAGCTCCAATCAACGATCTTTCGTCTTAGGGGACACTCATGACCACTTTGTCTAGCTCTCCACAGAAATCTTCCTTTTCCTTCACATCACATCCCACCTGTGGAGCTTATGCACTGATGACATTTATTATTACCCCCTCAACTTCCAGTTTCACACTCGTACTCTTCTCTCTGTATTAGACTTACCCCCTTTCTATTATTATCTATGCCATAGTAAAGCAGTTTAAACCCACCTCCAGTGGCCTTAGCCTTGCTTTCCTTCCAATTGGGCCAGGGGTAGCTCAGTGGTTAACGCATTGGACTACGGTTTGGAAGATCCCAGGTTTAAACCCCACAACCACAGCCACTGTTGGGCCCTTGAGCAAGGCCCTCAACCCTCAACTGCTCAGATGTATAATGAGATAAAAATGTAAGTCGCTCTGGATAAGAGCATCTGCCAAATGCCTAAATGTAAATGTCTCTTGTACACACAGTTTTTCTCTGCTCCATCATGGCAGCTAGCTCTCTCCCTTTACTAGTCATAGTTCCTGCTTTCACCTCTACACTTCTACTGTTCCTTATTTTCTTCTCTCCCTGGATACATCTGCCTTTCTTCAGTTCATATGCGGATCATCATTTGACTTACCTCTTTTTGAAAAATAAAAAAAAGGCATAGTAATTGCTTTTCATGAAAGGTTTTATACTGTATGTAACCTTGGTTTGTTTGTGATTCACATTATTGTACATTTAAGTTATTTGTAGGGAGAAGCACTTATGTCGTAGGCTTACATCATTTCACCTTCCCAATTTATTCCCTCACTTGATCAGAAAATGAACATAACCATGTCAGTTCATTTGAGCATACAAAGTAAACATTAGTGCTCAATCAGTTTTTTTAGGTATTAAACGTTATTTTTTAATAAAGCCCCCCCATATCGTCCAAATCTCTTAAAAATTGTTTTTGTTTGATTGTGCATTGTTTGAGCAAAAAACATTTTGTGTGCATATTCAGTTTTTGAGAGATTTGGACGTTTTCTGCCTTCCGAAAGAGAATGCAAACTGGTAATGTTTCTCAGACATTAAATCATAGAGTCACCATTACCACAACTGAGGGGTTTATGAACAGCTGCTCCTCGCGCACCATACACAGCAACCTCGTGGCCTCTGCTGGTTTTGTAAACAAAGAACACCTGGCGCAAACGATGATCAAGGGGGCTCAGTAAAAAAAAAATTCATTAATAAAATTAATAAATATTACTACTACTGCTGCTGAAAATAATAATGAAGGAGGTGGCATGGTGGCGTAGTGGTTAGCACTGTCGCCTCACACCTCTTCAGGTGTGTGTCCAAAGACATGCAGATTAGGCTAATCAGTCTTTCCAGTGTGTGTCTGTGTGCGATAAATTGGCACCCCGTCCAGAGTGTACCCCATCTTAAGGCCAAAGTTTCCTGAGATTGGCTCTAAGCCCCCCCAACCCTGTATAGGATAAGCGGTATAGAAGATGAATAAATTAATGAAAAAAAATAATAATAAAGAATTGATACTGCTTTAAAGTTGCCTTCATATGCTGAACAAGAGAGAATTCAGGACATAGGAGGCATAAAAGTAAAGTTTTTAAAAGTATCCTTTGTTAAAGGGAGCCATACGCTCAATTCAACATGATCAGTCAATGTATGTTTATATTATATTAAACTTACATCCACAAGATTTATTTCAAAGACTCATTGAATAAAATTTGCGCTTTGCTTTGCTGCCAGATCAGAGAGCTGCCAGTTGTCTCCCACACTATGTGAATGCCAGGAAAGAGCACAGCTTGGACTGTCCCATATGTTTCTATGCCATGTTTTCACTAAGTCCACAAACCCTTAGGGCATGATCAGTTATATACAGTGGTGTGAAAAACTATTTGCCCCCCTCCTGATTTCTTATTCTTTTGCATGTTTGTCACACAAAATGTTTCTGATCATCAAACACATTTAACTATTAGTCAAAGATAACACAAGTAAACACAAAATGCAGTTTTTAAATGAGGGGTTTTATTATTTAGGGAAAAAAAAAATCCAAACCTACCTGGCCCTGTGTGAAAAAGTAATTGCCCCCTGAACCTAATAACTGGTTGGGCCACCCTTAGCAGCAATAACTGCAATCAAGCGTTTGCGATAACTTGCAACGAGTCTTTTACAGCGCTCTGGAGGAATTTTGGCCCACTCATCTTTGCAGAATTCAGCTTTATTTGAGGGTTTTCTAGCATGAACCGCCTTTTTAAGGTCATGCCACAACATCTCAATAGGATTCAGGTCAGGACTTTGACTAGGCCACTCCAAAGTCTTCATTTTGTTTTTCTTCAGCCATTCAGAGGTGGATTTGCTGGTGTGTTTTGGGTCATTGTCCTGCTGCAGCACCCAAGATCGCTTCAGCTTGAGTTGACGAACAGATGGCCGGACATTCTCCTTCAGGATTTTTTGGTAGACAGTAGAATTCATGGTTCCATCTATCACAGCAAGCCTTCCAGGTCCTGAAGCAGCCAAACAACCCCAGACCATCACACTACCACCACCATATTTTACTGTTGGTATGATGTTCTTTTTCTGAAATGCTGTGTTACTTTTACGCCAGATGTAACGGGACACGCACCTTCCAAAAAGTTCAACTTTTGTCTCGTCGGTCCACAAGGTATTTTCCCCAAAGTCTTGGCAATCATTGAGATGTTTTTTAGCAAAATTGAGACGAGCCTTAATGTTCTTTTTGCTTAAAAGTGGTTTGCGCCTTGGAAATCTGCCATGCAGGCCGTTTTTGCCCAGTCTCTTTCTTATGGTGGAGTCGTGAACACTGACCTTAATTGAGGCAAGTGAGGCCTGCAGTTCTTTAGATGTTGTCCTGGGGTCTTTTGTGGCCTCTTGGATGAGTTGTCTCTGCGCTCTTGGGGTAATTTTGGTCGGCCGGCCACTCCTGGGAAGGTTCACCACTGTTCCATGTTTTTGCCATTTGTGGATAATGGCTCTCACTGTGGTTCGCTGGAGTCCCAAAGCTTTAGAAATGGCTTTATAACCTTTACCAGGCTGATAGATCTCAATTACTTTTGTTCCTGAGTTTCTTTGGATCTTGGCATGATGTCTAGCTTTTGAGGTGCTTTTGATCTACTTCTCTGTGTCAGGTAGCTCCTATTCAAGTGATTTCTTGATTGAAACAGGTGTGGCAGTAATCAGGCCTGGGGGTGACTACAGAAATTGAACTCAGGTGTGATAAACCACAGTTAAGTTATTTTTTAACAAGGGGGGCAATCACTTTTTCACACAGGGCCATGTAGATTTGGAGTTTTTTTTCTCCCTTAATAACGTAAACCTTCATTTAAAAACTGCATTTTGTGTTCAATGATGTTATCTTTGACTAATAGTTAACGGTTTTTGATGAGCAGAAACATTTAAGTGTGACAAACATGCAAAAGAATAAGAAATCAGGAAGGGGGCAAATAGTTTTTCACACCACTGTACTGTGTGGATGAGTGCGTATTTCTGTGAGATCCATAACGTTTCATGGTGCATGTCCGGTTATAGTTTTTTCTCCGATACACAAAAATACACTTTGATAAAGATAAAGCAAATGGACAGATATATTTTTAGGTCTCATAATAATTTGATTCCTTCATTTAACCATTTTTGTGAGAAAAAAGCATCAACTATTGAAGCTTTAGGATGTTAACCAGATCCTTTTTTTTAGATCTACTGTGATATGGCAGGAGGGTTGTAAAAACATTCAGAAAATACACTCAGCACAGATAGAGTGCATAAAGTGTTTAAGAGCCTTTTAATTTTTTTAGGCATGAATATAAAAAGCTTTTAATGCTTGTCCCCAGTTGAAGTGTCTTGCTATGGCACTTGAAGTCTTACAGCTGAAGTCCCTTATGCCTGTAATTGACTGAGAGCCGTAAGTAATCGGAAAGCTCACATATACCTGATACCTAACCACAGTACTGTTTATCGTTGAGGGTTGTCAGTGATTTTTACATTTTGGAGCCATATCTGAGTTTATCTGGTATGAATAAAATAATTCAGTAGTTTGTATTTAGATTGAATTAAGTAAAGGAAGTCAAGTGTAATATGACACTAAATCATTCATTCATCTTCTATACCGCTTTTTCCTGTATTTAGGGTCGCAGGGACCTGGAGCCTATCCTAGGAGACTCAGGGCACAAGACAGGGTACACCCTGGACAACGTGCCAATCCATCGCAGAGCACACACACACACACACACTCATTCACACACTATGGTCAATTTTGGGAACGCCAATTAGCCTAATCTGCATGTCTTTGGACTGTGGGAGGAAACCGGAGTACCCGGAGAAAACCCACCAAGCACGGGGAGAACATGCAAACTCCATGCACACAGAGACGGGAATCGAACCTGGCCGGGAATCGAACCCAGACCCTGGAGGTGCAAGGCGACAGTGCTAACCACTACACCACCGTGCCGCAGACACTAAATCAGTAATGCAATAATGCACTTGGTGTCATGTTCATAAAAAGAAAAAGAAAAAGAAAAACTTAAATTAAATGTTAAGATGGCCTGTAAAAATAATTTGGTGGTCACATGACCTCACACCAAATAGCACCTGATCAAATTTGCATCCTCAGAAACTGCACTTATGTCAGCACAAAACTCGTATTGCGTGTAAACAGAATCGATCATTCCATTCTCTAATGATAGTTCCTAGTTCATTTACTTTCGAGATGTTTATAAAGAGCTGATGAAAAATCATTCCCAGAACTACAGTTTTATGAACGCAATCACTTTCACTTGTTTCATCTTGAATAGCTGTAAGCAATCACATAATTATGCTTCTGTAACTCAGACATTCCCATTTCTTCCTCTTTTTATTCTCTTGCGCTCATGTACATGCAAGCGCGCACACACACTTTTACAAACCACTTATCCTGTGTTGTCCTGGGAATTCGGGGCACAAGGCAGGGTTTAACCTGCACGCAGAGTCTTGCCATTGTAGTGCACAAGCAAACTCACACCTAATTATACACTGCAGGTAATTTGACCCGACACAAACTAAAGTGAATATAATGCTCTCTTGGTATAAATTTCAGAAATAAAATTATTGTTAAATGTACAGTACAGTGCAATGTCTTGAGCTACCCCTCATTTCTTCATATTAAATGCAATGAAATGTGGAAGATTAATTGAAAGAAATGGGAACAAATATATTACTGCCACATGCTGCATACATGTTTATTTACACGATCAACCTCAGCAGCAATCTCTTTCCACTTTCATCTGTTCCGTCCACTCAGCATCAGCAGTATAATAATCAGCGGCTTGATCATCTGTCATCACCTGCACCTGTTTCTCACTGGTTCATGCCTTAAGGTAGATGTTTTTTATTGCTTGAATGATTTATAAGTCACAAAGTGGCTTAACACACAAACACATTGGCTCTTTACAAACGAAATATGAAGAAATGAGGGGTGGCTCAAGACTTTTGCACTGTGCTGTACCCGTATGATGGACAGAATGTTAGAAAAAATGCTAATAAGAGGTAATGAGTACTTTTAGCATTAAACCAGAATACTGCAATATGGATTACTCGGTGATGAATCCACCACTTTATCACCTGCCTTAAAGGGTTTCACACATCATTTCCTATAATATTCTGGCTTGTGTTTGCACATAACCCATAAAAATCACCTGAAACAAACTAAAGTTTTTTTAATCTGAATTGCATAGATGTAAACCCTTCCTACTCAATTGTAATAAGAGCGAATGTGGTAAAGAGTTTTTGTTGAATGTGGTTCTAGGAAGTAGCTTATGCACTCACGTACCCATGCACACGCGCACACACACATTATAAAGCTTGAGTCTTTGTTACTTGAGTGTCCACTGAATAAGACATGATGAATCAGTCAGTATTATTAGCTCTTGAGACAATGAGATACATTTGATGGCTGTGCAGGTACCTTTAACTCTCAACGGAAGCCTCACAGTTTCTTTCCAGTGGTAACTGTCACAGAAAGGTAGCCTGCTGAGAGACCCTGCCTCTGCCTGCCAGGCTTGGCTCAGCAGGAGGTCCAGGAGATGATTATTTTTTGCGGGGGCAGGCAGACCAGATAGCGGTGTATCGTAAGAGGGGGTTTAGGAAGAAAGAGGATTGAGCACGGGAAGGTGAAGCAACTTCCAGGGCGCCCTTTACAAGCTGACTATGTAAATCCCTGTATCAGTAAAGTTAATGAGATGCAGAAATACAGGAGGTTTACATTGTTTACCAGTCAGAAGGAAGGTCACTTTCATGCTCATTGGTGTTTTCTTTTTGATATTTTCTACTTATGCTTTTATATTTTGAGCACAGAGAATATTGCAAAGCTGGGAAGAATATTAAATGTTGGCGAGAACAAAGAACAAAAAAAAAACATTTCTAGTATCTCAAAAATGTTTTAAGCACTTATTAGATATTATTAGCAGCCCCAGTAAGCTTAATAGCCTGAACATGAGCATAATTGTCAGGTAAAATGCAGGTAGCTCTAAAAAAACCTCAAAACATTTTAGTGATTTTATTTTATTTTTTTACCAATCAGCCATAACATTATGACCATCTGCTTATTGTTGAGTAGACCAACCCCCCCCCCGCCTTGTCACCAAACCAGTAAGAACCTATATGTTCTGACACCTCCCTAAGGAAACCAACTTTAGCCTTTTCAGCAATTAGAGCTCCAGGAACTCTTACACTGGATTAGACTACACGGGCTAGGCTTCGCTCAGCCATGTGCATCAGTGCGCCTTGGCCACCCATGACCCTGGCACCGGTTCAAATGCTTTCCTTCCAGGTCCTGAACACTGCAGAACAGGAACGTTTCACAACAGCTGCTCTTTTTGTAGTTGCTTAGATTCTGTTGTCTAGCCGTCACAGCTTGGCCCCATCACAGTAGCTACAGTACATATAAAATTATTTGTGCCAATTGCACCTGGAAGTGTTGGGTATATTAAGCAGCAAGTGAACCTTTTTTCCTGAAGGTGATGTGTTGGAAACAGAAAGAATGGGCAAGGGTAAAGATTTGAGTGACTTTGACAAGGGCCAAATTGCTCTGGCTAGATTGGTGTCTAATCTTATGGCTGATCAGTGTATATACAGTAGGGCTCATGATTGTAAAGTATAGAGTGACATATCCTTTTTTTCAGCACAACATAGGTAATATGATAAAATTGTATAAAACGATTATTATATAACACGACTAAGGAAATTTTTTTTTAATAGGAAAGAAATAGCATAGACACACATGATCACATGTTTTTCTGATTATTTTTGGTTGTTTCTATGACCTAATAAAAAAAATTTAATAAAAAAAACAGTAGTGGTAAAATATTATAAAAATAATAAACTTTTGTTTAATATCCAAAAACCCAAATGTACACAGTTTGTTGTCTGATGCCTCCCTATTAATACTAGCTATTACATTTAATACCCAGGCAATACCCAGGCAATACCCAGGCAATACTAGCAAGGCTTCCATCCAAGTACATATTTTTTTAAACGTCATTGATCTCAGCTCTGTTGCCAGCACAGATCTGTTCTGCTTGAGTTTTACAGGTTAAAGAATAACCAGAGGTGGGTAGAGTCAGTAAGAGTAGCTGTACTTCAAAATAATATTACTCAAGTAGAAGTAAAAAGTAGTCATCCAGAAATATTACTCAAGTAAGAGTAAAAAAGTATGCCGTGAAAAGACTACTCAAGTACTGAGTAACTGTTTCAATCCTAATGTCAGACAAAATTATGAAATAATGTACAAATTCTCACATTTCAGAATAATAAAATAAATGAAATAAATGTTATAAAATAAATGAAAAAATTTATAACTTTACAAAATTCAAATTAAGGAATAAGAAACAAATTTCCTAATCCCACTTTTTTTTTTTTTTTTACAACATAAAGCTTTTGAAGCAACTACTGTAGGCTACATATGAATGTTTAAACAGTGTAAACTATTTCCAGTGTAAGATATACTGTATATTCAGTTGCTCTCCAAATGGCTCAGCAGATAGAAAATAACATTAGAACATGTGTACAATAATGTAAGAAACGTACATATATTTTTTAGCCTTTAGCTTATTTGCTAATTATATATTTTAACATTGCAACATTAAATAACACAGCTAAACTAACTGCGACATGTTTCGCTCACTGTCTACCATGGCTGTTTAGTTTTTTCCCCCGCTATATGCAGAGTTTCTGTGTGGTCATTTGACCACATGTGGTTATTGTTATTGCGGCTGATTGGTCAAACGATCAGTCATGTGATCATTGTTGCTATCTGATTGGTGAAACACAGTTACGTGGTAGATCCACCGGCTGCAATTCTCTGGAAAAAAACAAAGAATATCTACTGTGTAGAATAAATGGATAGAAAAGTAACCAGAGTCAAGTGTAGCCGAATGTAAGAGTAGCGTTTCTTCTTCACAAATCTACTCAAGTAAAAGTATGGTGCGGTAAAACTACTCATAGAAGTAAATTCTTTTCAAAACGTTCCTCAAGTAAATGTGTAAATGTAACTCATTACTACCTACCTCTGAGAGTAGCAGATGATAGTATTGTCTAGATTAAAGCTAGGTCTGTAATTTGGAGGTAGACAGTAGCAGAATGATTTGACTGATGGTCTTTGAGGGTGTAGAGGGTATAAGTGTTTCCAAGTACAGCAGGCGATCGATAGCTCATCACTACCTCTTAGTGAGCAGGAAGTCCACCTTTTGATTGGAACTGGAATTTGGAGCTTAATGTTACCATGGTGACTTGATGTAAGTTATAGAATGAAATGTTTTTGACAACTCTGTTGAGGAAAAAGACATTTCTGAAGAATTCTATTAACAAAGTAACACGATGTGTATTACATTGTAAAATTAATATAGATATAACAGACGTGAAATTAACACACCCTGAGACTTTATTTCTTATCCAATTTTTCTTTCTGTTTCTCAGTATGGCAGAACAGAGGTGATCGACAACACGTTGAATCCAGACTTTGTGCGGAAATTTGTTCTGGATTTCTTCTTTGAAGAGAAGCAGAATCTTCGATTTGATGTGTGAGTACTGATTTATGTCAAACCTGTAGATTAAATAGGTTTTTTAACAGCTTTTTAAAATAATCGATACACAGTGAGAATATAATATACAATAGTATATTTTATGATGATGAGCAAGTGAGCTTCTCCTGGTGAGATTCTGAAGCATCATCTCCCCATCTCCATCTCTTTCCATCTTTTTGTCCATCTTACTCACTGGACTCCCTGGAGAGGTGATCGATGTCCTCAGTGGGGGATGGGGGAGAGCTCTGGGTATATCAGGGCAGCTCACAGCAAACTCTCGCTTGAATCATTCAGATGCATCAGGACTTGACAGCCTTCCAGATTTCCCCTCAAACCATATCTGACTGTATTGATAGACACTACGTCCCTTTACTTTTCTGATCTTCTGTTATTCCTCTACCAGGCTTCTCAAAAACATTATGTTTATACATTATCCCTCTATCTTACCTCCTGTCTGTAATATTAATACATCTTATTTTATCCTATAATTGCCTATTTCATCTACTCCATGTTACCGCTCTGCGTACCTCTCCCTTTATCTTTCACTCTCCACAGTGAGATTGCTATTTCATTTTTACCACCAAGTTTATGTTCCTTTTCTCTCTCGCACTAATCAATCAATAGAAACTCCAACACAGCTTTCCTCTACTTGAAGGAAAGGTGCTGTTTATAGGCCATGTGAAAAGTTGTATTTTTAACAGATAAAGATAAACTGTGCACATAAAATGTACGTGTTTAACCGTTTCCACAGTGACGGGCCTTAATGACAATCAATTTAATGCAATAGGCACTAATTTAATGTCATTTAATATATTAAAATCAAACAAAATAAACAGAAATCTTATAAAATATAAAATAAAAATCTTAACTAGAACATTGCCAGTGAAGCTCGTCTCTTTTGTCTTTACAAGCTTTCTACCCAAAAGCCTAAGGCCACATCTCAAACGGCATTTTCACCTTAGGGAATGTTTCTGAGTACACTTGGCCCCAAAGTCTGGTTCATTTTGATCAGTGAGAACACATCTTTCAAGGCTCGGGAACTGTGCCAGACTTTACTTGAAGAAGTGGTCTCGGGCACAGTACAGCGTACTCAGGCACATATTGAATCAGATATTGAAGCCAATTGTATCTGAACATGGATATAGACTGATGTTTAGGTGTGATGCCAGTTGTGCTGTTGGTGTCCCCCAAAATCTGTTAGCGTATATCACGCACAATCTCATCCTCTGACCCACACAGCCATATGCGAGAGCGTTGCTCTTGACAGTTTTACCGAAATATCAGTAATATTAGGCATAGCGCCAAGATTGGCTTCCTTGTTCTCTGCTTCTCTTTGTGATTAATGGTGGCTTGCAAACCTACTAGTTCAACCTGCTGTATCGGAGAGTGTATCCGATAATAGAGAACACAAAAATAATGTGAGCGCTGACCAGTGGGGGAGTGGGGAAGGAAAGATGTCGTTCCAGGGCACGGTACAAATCAGTCGTGCCTAAAGTGAAAACACCTAAAGTGGAACGATTGTGTTCTCACTGTTCAAAATGAACCGGACCTTTGGGGTCAAGTGTACTTAGTAACGATTCTGGGTCCCCAAATGTGAAAAACACCCTAAGTTAAGTAAGTGGTTAAGGCATTGGACTACGGTCTAGAAGGTCCCAAGTTTAAACCCCACCACCACCATTCTGCCCCTGTTGAGCCCTTGAGCAAGGCCCTTAACCTTCAACTGCTCAGATGTATAATGAGATAAAAATGTAAGTCGCTCTGTGTAAGGACGTCTGCCAAATGCTGAAATGTAACGTAGATAATAGTGGTGCCAGATCCCAATAACACTAGCTTTTGTTAAAACTATTTTATTGGATTTTGGGATTTTCTACACATGGGAGAACCATTTTCTTTTATATATACGTAAAATAGAATGTATGAAAAATTTATTTTATTTTGTCTTAAGAATCAAAAGTTTTGATTTTATTTATGCATGAAAGGGTTCTTTTCACATCATATGCACACTGTTTTATTGGATCCATGAGTTTATGTGTCATGGTTTGTTTGGAAAGATGCCCACATACCTGGCCCTGAGAAGGGGTCAGCAGAGAGCTGGAGTGTTCAGCCATCTGGATGTCAATAAACAGATGGAGCATGGCATCATGCCTCTTTAACCATGTGCAGAGGGGGTGTTGTGTCTGAGTGTGCATGGCAAACGAAAGAGCTCTTTAAGGGAAAGCGTGTCTATAACGTTTGTCACACCCTAAATGTCATGAAAAGATTTTGTCTATCCTCTAGTCAGTGATATGTTCTGTAGTATTTTTAGTTACTAATTTTATCATCTCAGTGAGCATTAAATTGTATCTTGAATTTATTCTCTAACAATGAGGTAGTATCCAGACTTTAGTACTAGCTATCAATTCAGTTGATAATAAATATAATTTTAATAAATTATAGAGTGTTGTTTGGAAGTGTCTGTTGGTTTGTGTTAATTAGTTTTCTTAGGCGACTAATCAAGCATATTTGCAGTCTATTTTCAGTAAAAAGTAGCTCATTAAAAAATTTACTCAGAGTAAAAGTTACCGAGTTACTTTTTTATTTTTATTTTTTTAACAGCGGGGGTGGGGTGAGGCATTCTAGCGTAGTTCAAAAAAGATGAGCAGATATAAAATCTCAAACTAGTTGTTTTTTAACTGAAGGAACACCTTTGCATAATAAAGCTGTTGTCTTTCTTGTGCTTGAAAATCAAAGTGGTCACTTAAATATGGTGTTACGTCCCAGTCTAGGGTCATACAGCAAAATAATGGTTCAGGGTTCTATTTTAAACTGTATGGAAATGGTGGTATATGGCAGAAAGAACTAGATCCAATCATTAACTGATGAAAAAATGTGGTTTTTATACACACACACACAGACACAAACACACACAACAGGAGGAGGATCAGATTCAGGATGGACCCAGGCCAAAATAATAAACAAAATGGTATTTATATTTAGTAGCTAGATTATCTGCAAAAAAAAAAAAAAACACAAACAAAAATACCTTATATATAATTTTATCACCCCCCCCCCCCCCATCATTCCGTACAACAAGGTAGTCAGCTATCTTTATTTTATTCCTGAGCAAATAAATTCCCAAATAAACTCCCTCTTCCAAAAATAAATGGCAGCCACGCCCCTGCTACTAGTGAATGCACAGACATACAGTGAAATTATCTACAAATATATACAAAGACCAACCAAACCAAAGGGACAAAGCAATAATCAAAGTCAATTGGAGGCAAAAAGTCAAACCAGAATACACAACCAAATGTCAAAACGGCAAAATCACAACCTCTTTCATCTTTCGCGCGTCTCTCTCCAGTCGCGTTAGTCGATGACGTCACTCAGGGCGGAAGCGGCCGTGTGGAAGGTCAGGTGATGCCGATGTCAGAAAACCTGGAGTGGAGTCTGGATCGGCGCGCGACCAGGACATGATACACACACGCGGCGCAACGGAGCATTTATACAAAGCATAATATTTTTTTATTGTTTTATCATTTTCATTCATTTATTTTTTTACTCAGTAGCGAATATGAATTAAAATGTAGCGAATTACAATACTTCAAACAAAACGTACTTAAGTAAAAGTAAAATTACAGATTTTTAAAACTACTTTAAAAAGTAGAAATACACAAAAAAGCTACTCAATTACAGTAACGCGAGTAAATGTAATTCGTTACTTTCCACCTCTGTGTATATATAAGGTATATTATTATATTATATTATATTATATTATATTATATTATATTATATAAAGGTTATGCTTAAACATTAGTGTCAGTAGTGGCAAGAAGCATATCCTACAAGATCTGTATGTATAATTTTAGATAGAAAATGTTACGTTTGTTACTGTACGTTTCTTGTTCAATTAGTGTTTCCAGCTCTCTTTCAGCCTACAGTAGTTTAATTTAACTGACCTCAATCCTGGCTAGGTTTAAACATTTCTATGTCCTCACATCTCAGACCCAGAAGTGTTCACAAACTAGAGGCCAAACTACCAGCAACCTCATCTACCTTCTACTCTTGTATAAATAAAGCTCTCAGCTTTAGAATCATACAGATGTCGCCATTAAAAACCTGCGTTTCGAGAAAAGGGATCCCGTGACGTGCCGCGGCTTTGCGCGGCTGCGTGCGGGAAGCTGTGAACATGCCCTTCATTACCTGTAGGGGGCAGTCGTGTTTCAGTCTGAAGTATTGTGTGTCTACTGAAGCCGAAAATGTGTGCAAATTAAACTGCGCATGCGTGTTTGGAGTCGCTGTGTATCAGTCGGTTGGGAATCATCACGGAGGTACAACACGGTGTGGCTGGAGCTGGAGTTTGTCGTGTTCGAGGTAAGTTTGGCTTTCTTTTTTGGATGTGATTCTCGCTTTCATGACTCCCAATTAATGTTCATCTTAATCTCAGGACGTACAATTAGCAATTTCAGTTTTTAATAGTGTGGAGATTCACAAAACACCGTTTTCGTGTAAAAACCTGAACCTACGGAGCCCCCATGGGTCCTGTGGTAAATAAATAAATAAATAAAATAATAACGAACCGAGCGCGCGGATTAATACACCGAGATGTGTTTCTTACCCCCACCCCGAGTGAAAACGGCGTGTTCAGAGACAAAGCCTCGCCAGTTAGATGCCATTTCTGAACAAACTGAGTCGTGTGTGTTAAAGCATTAAATGGTAAAAGAGCACTAGCAATAAACGTTTTTTTTTCTGAAGCCGAACTTTATTAATGAGTTACGAGTAAAGAACCTGTACATATGTTCATACAGTATTGACAGCAGCTCTAATTTACTGCGGTAAAGCCAGCCGCGGTTCAGAAAAACACGGTCAAGCCAGCCGCGATTGATTTTAGTGCGCGCGCATATTACAGCGATTACGGTAGTTTCATGAACAACACAGAGAGAATGCCCCATATCTGAAAAATGCTGCAGTAAAATAGTTTCATATGTGGTGTGTATATAGTATGGGACGTCCTGAATAAGAACTGATCATTGTTTTTTTTTCTGTTTCAGTCTGAAGTATTGTGTGTCTACTGAAGCCGAAAATGTGTGCACATTAAACTGCGCATGCGTGTTTGGAGTCGCTGTGTGTGCCCGCGCTGTGTACAGTATCAGTCGGTTGGGGATCATCACGGAGGATCTCTTTGATGATTGCCTGGTAAAGCATTGTTTTCTTATTAATTATACAATTTATTAATACCTTGAATATAGTGTTTGTTGTATTGGACAGAAGCATATAAATGCAAATGAATATATAAATATGAGTAATTATTGAACGAATTTTCATGTTTGGACTAACCCTTTAAATACAAACTCAGCATTCATCATAGGATTTCCTGACACTGTAAAGCCATCTCATGCCATGTTTTACTGATGCAAGATTAGTGCTAAAGCAATTTAACCCAAGTTTAACAATATGAAGTATATGAAGTGATGGTCATTTTTTTATTATCATTTATTTTTATTATTATTTTTTTCTCAATGAAGTCAGCACAGGTTAAAGCAATTCAGATTTTTTTTGCTTCTCAAAATAAATGATTTATTTTCTTGTACATTTTATGCAGGGGGACAGACGAAGTGACACCTTCTTAAAATCCTTGTCCGTGCTGTTGAAGGGGAAGAACCGGTTGGTGTATCCATAATCCTTGAAGGAGAGGCTATTGTGTGTGTGTGTATGTATATATATGGAAATATAATTAATATTTTCGTGTTTAATTACAAAAAAAAAAACATTTTAATGGTTAGTGATTGTTGCAGACATTTACACTATTTTTGAGAACTATTAAGTTCTCCTTCAACGTGTCATAGCCGATAACTGCCCCTTTGAAGCCTTTGAATGGTGTTAAAAATACTTGCAAAACAAGTATTGCAGCCATACATTGGAGGGAACTTCTGAGGTGGTCAGTGATTGATGGCACGGTCGGTCGGAGGGGGTTGTGATCACACCTATAGATCTTTTGTTCTAGGCTATCGGTCAAATATCTCTCCACTTGGAAGCAAAAACATGCAAGGGATTTCAGCATCTCGACGCACATACTAAGCTGTTTATAAAGTAGACACTGTTTGTTTTTTCATTTTGTAATCTTTCCCGTGTTTACCGTGTACTGTACAATGTATATTCATTTTTTAATGAATTACTGTAAATAAACTACACATTCCGTTGATTTACCAGAAATGACTTTTCTGTTTTTTTGTGTGTGCTAAACTAAACTTCAGGGTCAAAGTAATAGCGATTTTATTTGAAAAGTATTATATATTTACAATGCTGATAAGTTCAAGCTTAGATTCATATATAAACTGCTTCAAAGTCTTTCCACCCCGTGACCGCTGAAATCCGACAGACGCAGGGCTCAAGGGAGGTGTGTGTGTGTGCGCGCGCGCGTGTGTATGTGTGTGTGTGCGGGTTAAGGGTGCGCTGCCCTCTCTTGCCCCTGCGTAGAGCCTACACACACACACACATCTATCTATCTATCTATTATATAAATACACATTTGGAATCTGCATCTACATTTTCTGTTACAAGTATAGAATTAGGTTCAGCTGAGACTCATGATCAATGGTGTTAGGGTACTTATGTAGTGATAATTAGTTTCAGCCAAATCATTAAAACTAACAATGGACTATGACACTCTTGAGAGGGGATATGAAGGTGTTATTCATTTATTTATTCTCTACAAGGGTGCGAACAACACTACAGACCAAACTATAACTCTCTCTTACTACTATAACAATTCTAGATATAAACAAACAAAATACAGCTTTTTTTCCTCAGAGGTAAACGGAAAAGTGAAGTTGTTCAGCTGTCACTGCAGCTTCTTCAAAGTCTTCCCACTCCGTGACCACTGAAATCCGACACGACACCACGTTAGGCTACGTCTTGACTCATTTGTATACCGACGGTGATTGGATGTTTCCCGAGGGCTCAGGGGAGTGTGTGTGTGTCTGTGTGTGTGTGTGTCTATGTGTGCGTCTATGTGTGTGCGTCTATGTGTGTGTGTCTGTGTGTGTGTGTGTCTATGTGTGTGCGTCTATGTGTGTGTGTCTGTGTGTGTGTGTCTATGTGTGTGCGTGCGCGCTCTAAATATAAACAAACAAAATGCAGCTTTTTTTTCAGAGGTAAACGGAAAAGTGAAGATGTTCAGTGTCACTATGCAGATGTTACACTCAGTGGAGTTACCGAAATCATTGGTTTAGTCCTCATTGAGCTTTTGTTCCTCTTATGTGAGCATAAACAGTGAAACATTCCACAGATTTATAATACACCGCGGCCAAGTGAACCACGTTCCCGTCGAACGAAACGAGGCATAATCGTGGTGTTTGCTTCGCTTATGACACATCATAGTTTATTACCTGCTGTGGTAGATCTGAATATTTATTCAAACACAATAATAAAGCTTTATATCCTCAGGAGGGCTCAGTACATTGTTTTAGCGATAGTTTCACGGAAGCGAGTTCAGAACTAATCTAACCAAACCAAAAAAAAAATAGCTGGATAGTTTTGTTCTTCAGAAAAGATATCTGAAGTCACAGAGAGATCCTGCTCTGTAGAAGCTGCCTCAGTCTATTTGTGCAATTACTCCATCCCGCCCTTATCAATGATAGTATAGTAATGATGTCGCTGTTGATTATCTGTTCTTGTGCTTTTGAAAAATAAATATTTTTTTCTAAGAACATGTAATAGGATGGTGTTTATTGCATATATGTATGTTTTTTGTAATAGGCAAGTATATCAAAATAATTTAACTGTTTAATAGACATGGGTGTTTTTTTTACAGATTCACTGTAAAACATGAAAATAATAATAACCTATTTGTGAGGTAGAATTAACCCAACATTCCAGTTAAAATGAACCAACAAACCCCAAACATATGGGTAGAACATTTGAACCATTTATGTGGTAGAATTAACCCAGCATTATAGTTAAATATGACCTAGCATTTGGATTGAATATTTAACCCATCTTGCTGGGTTAAATTAACCCAGCATTTAGTTAGTCCTATATTTACCCAGCAGCTGGGTTAAAAACAACCCTAAAAAATGTGTATATATATATATATATGTATATATATATATATATATATATATATATACACACAGACATGCGTGTGTCATTTTAATTCAAATGAACATTTTAATCTGTGCATGGGCGTCAACTCGCACGTTCTGTAATGTTCCATTGTCTTTTAGAGCCCATTACTAAAGCAGGTTACTAAAACCTGGCTTACTACCTATAAAAAATATTTCAATTTAACTCATGGGTCTCAATCACAGATGACACGACAAATTATATACTCTGAAACGTTCATTTGAACATTTAAAATGTTAATACAAAAATACAAAAACATGAATACTAATGTTATCATGGTGTAAATTATTAACATTAGGTTAGGTCCTGCCCTTAATTAATTCATATTATAATTACTTTTACATAGTATAGTTACTGGACTGACATTACCAAAACTAGCTATTTGATTTAGCCTTTCTAAAATCAACCCATATATCATTTATAATCAGAAAACATAAAACATATTATGATCTGTTCAACAGCCCATCTGTTTTAATTTAGTTTGTATTTTTTATTATTCATAAGACAACCTTTCAGTTTTGTAAATATTTTAGTTATAGTGTGTTAAGTCTTACTTTAGGTTAAACGTTTTTGAGAATTTGACCATCCAGCTTAGATAAATGTTATGTCATTGATAAAATCTGGATTAAGGATATTTTATTATATAATTATATATATATATATATATATATTTATTTTTTAGTTTCCCCCTGAGGGATTGCCACCTTATTGTGGTCAGGGGGTTTGCGTGCCTCAACACAATTGTTGTCTGGTCTAGAACACCGTGTTGTCTGGTCTAGAACGGCGCTGCCTCTGACCGTCTTTTGTCTTGTAAATGAGTATTCACTCACCTTCCAATCCCCCCAGCGCACACACTCTGTTTGTACTGTAAACTGTACTGTAACTGTGTTTGCTAGGGCACTTGGTTATACACAGTACTTTAATGTATGGAACACTTACTTAACTTACTGGTTTGGTTTAAATATCGCTTATTACCTTATTCAACAAAATAAATTCATTATTAACGTATTGAAGTATTTTAGTTAAGGACAAAAACTGTGCTTGTGTTTAGAACTGCTGAACAGCCGAAAACACACACGCACCCATCCCCCCCGCCAAAAACACACACACACACACACAGAGCAATTAACACCAGGAGTGGAAGGTGAGAAACCTTGTCGTTGCTCTTTTGGAGTTCTTAAAACCCAAAACATTTATTTATACTGAGAAAAAATTATTATGGGTCACAATCACAAATACATATAATCAAGTGTTTAACTGGTTTCATTTGTTTCTATGATCAATAATTATTATTATTTTCAGCCCAACTCTTTGACTATTTAAAACAAAGTTGTGTCCCATTTTTTGCCCATTGAAGTTGTTGGTTCAACTAAACAATTTTTAAATACCCAAACAATCCCCCAAAATTAAAACACGCAAAACATGACTTTAACAATTCAATTTATTCTTCCAAAACTAGTCAAAGTTAAAACAGTAATTTATATAAAACAGATGAATACATCTTGTCTTTTTGCTTAAAGTTCATTAAACAACCCGGATACACCAGCTGCTTATAAGTCTCTATCTATAGTCCTTTTACATTAAAATAAAAAATTTTCAAATATCAAAACTATTACATATTTGTTATTAATAATGTTATTACTTAACAGTTTAAGTCTTTGTTTCCCCCAAAGTACTGTATCAGACATTTTGCAGTTCTATGTTCAGAATATACAGTAGACCTGATCAAACATCATTCTAAAGCTGTCGGACTGTGACGTCATCGCTACCGCAGATCAGTTCATCAACTTGTAATATATACATTTTAGGAATATATTAACATGTGCAGACATTTAAGGGTGCGCTGCCCTCTCTTGCCCCTGCGTAGAGCCTACACACACACACACACACATCTATCTATCTATTATATAAATACACATTTGGAATCTGCATCTACATTTTCTGTTACAAGTATAGAATTAGGTTCAGCTGAGACTCATGATCAATGGTGTTAGGGTACTTATGTAGTGATAATTAGTTTCAGCCAGATCATTAAAACTAACAATGGACTATGACACTCTTGAGAGGGGATATGAAGGTGTTATTCATTTATTTATTCTCTACAAGGGTGCGAACAACAGTACAGACCAAACTATAACTCTCTCTTACTACTATAACAATTCTAGATATAAACAAACAAAATACAGCTTTTTTTCCTCAGAGGTAAACGGAAAAGTGAAGTTGTTCAGCTGTCACTGCAGCTTCTTCAAAGTCTTCCCACTCCGTGACCACTGAAATCCGACACGACACCACGTTAGGCTACGTCTTGACTCATTTGTATACCGACGGTGATTGGATGTTTCCCGAGGGCTCAGGGGAGTGTGTGTGTGTCTGTGTGTGTGTGTGTGTGTGTGTGTGTCTGTGTGTGTGTGTCTATGTGTGTGCGTCTATGTGTGTGCGTCTGTGTGTGTGTGTCTGTGTGTGTGTGTCTATGTGTGTGCGTGCGCGCTCTAAATATAAACAAACAAAATGCAGCTTTTTTTTTCAGAGGTAAACGGAAAAGTGAAGATGTTCAGTGTCACTATGCAGATGTTACACTCAGTGGAGTTACCGAAATCATTGGTTTAGTCCTCATTGAGCTTTTGTTCCTCTTATGTGAGCATAAACAGTGAAACATTCCACAGATTTATAATACACCGCGGCCAAGTGAACCACGTTCCCGTCGAACGAAACGAGGCATAATCGTGGTGTTTGCTTCGGTTATGACACATCATAGTTTATTACCTGCTGTGGTAGATCTGAATATTTATTCAAACACAATAATAAAGCTTTATATCCTCAGGAGGGCTCAGTACATTGTTTTAGCGATAGTTTCACGGAAGCGAGTTCAGAACTAATCTAACCAAACCAAAAAAAAAAAAACATCCGAAGCTTCAAATAGAATGAACGAACTAATGAAATTGATATATATGTAATTGATATACTGTATATACAGACGTGTGTGTGTCATTTTAATTCAAATGAACATTTTAATGCTTTCTGATACACTTATCAACTTATCCACATAAACTTATCAACACATACTCTCCGTGCACGCACATACAATCTCTAAAAAAGTAAAATTAATAACATACATATACAAATAAACAAAAATATAAACGTCTATGTATATTGAAGGTTACGGTGAACGCAGAGTCGGGTAAGCACATGTGATGACGCGCGCGCCCTCACCTCTTGTTACGACTGCCTATTTGGCCAAAAAATAATTGAACGATATGCCTGGTCCTGGAAAGAGACAATAAATATATATATTTTTTTATACATTTATTGCATTGTTTGTTGTTTACAGTCAAGCCATCAACATACAATAAAATGTAAACATGAGATCTAAACTAAAAACTGTGCTCCCTGTGCTGCTGCTGGCAATATCATCTCTTTGTTCTGCTGTCTCCGGCTCCCTCCCTGGTCCTGAACCGTACCACCATACATACCAGATCAAGAACTTGAAGATGAAGATTATATCTCTGGTCTTCTCTCTGACGGGTTCCTCCCTAGTTTCTGATGATCTCAGTTAGTTTGTAGTGTTGCTTGTCCAAGGAAACCAGTAATCTTGCTTGAAGTGGAGCAGATATAATTCTCAGAAACTCATTACTGATCTTTAAAAAAAAAAAAAAAAGGTAAAAACAAAAATTGGACTGGCTCAAGTTCTTATGTTAGCAAATCTTAATTACAGTGTGTATAAAGTATAGAAAGCAGTACACTACAAACAGCACTCACTCCAAATTTGCTTGTTCTATGTTTACGTCACTTTCCTATTAATTTTTACATCGTTAACCAACGGTACTTAAATATAATTATTTTCTTCGGCGCCGCTGACTTACTGTATAAACTCCGGTGTTTTTGAAAATCACCACGTTAGTTAGCTAATGCTAATGCAGGTAATATAGGTGGTTTTAGCTACAGTAGCAAACACGGACACAAAACTCAATCTACAAAGTAGTTGTTCCTGACATAAATCATGAATTTGCTCATAGAAGAGATACATTTAACATAGAAATGACATGAGTTTGCTTTCTTACCTGGTTTAAATGAGTTTTCTTTGAGAATCTCCACCCGCATGTGATTCAGTCCGTGAAAATGCTGCGTCATGAGGTCATGAGACACGGTTTGAAGCAGAAATGTCCTTTGTGAATGGATTAGATTTAAGTTTAATCAGGGGCTTTAACTAACAGTAACTGAAATACAGGTTCTGATATCCTTCCTTACTTGTTTCAACGTCATGCTCCGGTTTGAGGCGGAAATAAAATTATACCGGCAAAACTATGGTCTAAAGACTGCGCATGCGCAAATCACACTCAACCTAATAAGAGTACCTTGATCAAAATGAAATATTTCACTTTGGTTTCCTGCTGTAAACAGCATTATACTAAAAAAAAAAAAAAAAAAAAGATTCACCCATAAGCATAAATTAGACACTTCAGTTAAAAAGAGCAAATTATTTTTTTTACTAATGGAATGAGAAAAAAAAACACATTAAACTAGGTTTACTTTTTTCAGTGGATCCCTCAATAATTTCTGTCTCCTTTGCCTGTGTTTGATAATGTGAAGCACATATACACTCATTCATCATGAAAGATCTATTATAAAACAAAATAAAATTCATGTTCGCTTCAGCACTGTTCATCCGCGTCCTTACATTCATTGTTGTACTTGGTCCGGCTTTTAGATAAAGTCCTTCCATGCGCCATCTGGCGGATATTCAGTGAAGCGCAACACATTTATTTAAAATTCCCGAATGTTGCCTCCGGCAAGACCCGGCACGCCGCGCGCTAAATTGCGGCATCCCGCGGGAAAACACGCAGGGTTTTAAGGGCGACATCTGTAACTGTCTGAGACCTGGATATTTCTACAGACCTACTGTATACCGACTGCTGCCGATATCCTCTTACTGTATGCTTTCTCTCACACAACATAAGAAATTGGCAGTGATGATGGTGCAGGTCTGCTGTAGTGTCTGAGATGATGCTTCTTATCCTTGTCATCATTGTTATCTACCACCTTTCTGGTCCTCTAGAAGACTTTCTTGAAACCTCAGTCTTACCCTACTGACAGGACGGACCATTTTCAATGTCCTCTATAACTTCATCTGACAATGTCCAGTTGTTTTGCCTTCTCCCTCTTCGGTATCCATTCTCCCTGACATTCAGCAGTTGTCCTCCTACAAACATGGGGGAAAATTCCCTGGATATCGTCTTCAGTCACACTTCTCTAGCTCCATAAATTAATGCTACCCCACTTCACATCTCTGATCATCAATTTACCATCGTCCTTCATACACTACTTAGAATCAGAGCTACTGTATTAATATTTCCCTCCTGCTCCAATCTCACCAAGTCTAGCACCATTGATGGTAGATCATTAGCTGAAACTCAACTAATGCTAACCAATCAAAACAGAACTATTGTTCATTCCAGGTGATTCATTGTCATTGTGATCTCCATGGCCTGCTCTTAGATCATACCTTCAGTCACTTAAGGCATCCTTGGTGTCAAGGACAACCGACTATCTTTTGCAAATCTGACACACTCATGTTGATTTGTATCTTACAGCTTCAGCTTCAAGAGTTAGTCTATCTATGGCGGCCATTCAGCTGTGTGTTAAGTATTTTTTTCAGTTTGTGACTGAACTACTACAACCTGCTCCAGTTTGCCTTTATGCAAAATCGGTCTCTGCAGCTGATAGCTGAGATGGAGATCCAATACATGTTTTCATCCTTACTAAACTCTTCTATACCACCACATTGCTAAGCTCCGTCCAGATTTAAACAACTGATGCTTGCCTACAAAGCCAAAAATGGACCAGCACCCACCTACCTTGAAGCACTTATCATACTCCGCTCACCACGCTCGCTCTGGTTCTCCACCACTGCTCGACTGGTCCCACCATCTCTCCTGGAACAAAGACGACATGCATCAATACTCTTCTCTTTTCTGGCACGTATGGGGTGGAACAGGCTTCCCCTAGATGTCCAGTCAGCTGACTCACTGCAAGTCCTCAAACAACATCTATAGCCTCCTCTTTCTAAAGTGTCTAAATTAGCACTTCAACTACAAAAGTGATTTGTGTGCTTTCATTACTACATTATGGCCCCAGCAGAGTTTTTATACCATTTGGACTCCTAGTCTGTGACCTAGTGATCCAGTATCAGGGTGTATTTATTGATGTATGTCTATAAATGTAAAATAGACGTAAAATAAATATGATGTATACTTATCAAAAGAAATATTTAGCTCCTGTTTTATTATTCAAGTCAGCAATTTTTTGTTGCAGCCAAACTCTGTGGTAAATTTACTCTAAATCAAATAATGGCTGGTGTTGAGTGTTGAGTCATTATGTTTGGTGAGCCCCCATAGCGTAACGTTGATGCCAAGCTAATCCCTGCTGAAAATCATTAGTGGCTGAATTATTGATACCGCTTATGTTTCCTGTGTCCTTGTATACAATATGCTGGCAGTGTCGATCTTTTCATACTTAATATTAAGCACATCTGCATTTGTTTTAAAATGCATTAACCTCTGTCCAGTTTACTACTATCTGATCACACAAACACACACGTTTGTCTTACTATCTTCCAATAACATCTTACCAACCTTCCACTAACATCTTTAGTAATACACATCGATACAATTTGTACTTTTGACAATTTCCACCCACTAACCAGCTTTCACATATTATAAGGTGAAGACTAACACATCAAGATAGCCAACTGGTAACTGCATCACAAGGCTGTTTAACATACTGTACGTAGAGGAAAGTGTTATTTGCCTTTTCTCCTTACAGAGCTCTAGTGTCTCTGTGATGAATGGGCCAGAGACAGTACGCCATCACTGCTATGTGGAGATCACGGCCAATTTTGCAAACTTGAACTTCTCACAGAGATGGCTGTTGCATCATTAAGGTTGCTGTAAGATTGATAGGAATAAAATTCAAATATCTTTTAAACATTCATATCCATGTGTTGTCCATAAACATATAAAGATATGTGTACAGTGTATATGTGTATCCATGTTTGTATGTTTGCTTGTTTACTTGAGTGGTCGTGCATGCTTTTTTCAGTTTGTCTTCATCATCTAGAGCAGTGGTTCCCAAACTTTCAAGCCCGCGATCCCTAATTGAAGATCGACAAGATCTCACGACCCCCACTATCAAAAACAAAGCAATAAACATAACACAGTTCACAGTACTTTGACTACATTTACTATAGATCTAAATAATTTTGGCTTACCTTTCAATGGGAAAGGTTTTTGCCAGCACAAAAGCTTCATTCGTGGCCTGATGGTGGATACAGCTACTCGCATATCATCTTCCACATCATGAAGTGAGCTGTATTTATTTTTTATATATGTAACAGTGGAAAAATACTGCTCACACAAATATGTAGATCCAAATTGAAGCAGTACACCCATTGCTGCACGGGACAACTCGTGTATTCGGTTGCTACCACAACTTAGTGAATACTGATACTGCACTTTATGAATTCTTCCTCATATTTCCGACGTTTCCTACTTTGGTCTGACGGAGTCTTGCTCTTTTGCTTGGTCGATGTACATGGTTCTGATGACTCAGGCAAACAATTTCCTTAACATTTTTAGATTTGCGAATAACAAATTTATCCATCTCGGCAGTTGTGGTTTTCACGTGCAGTTGTGCGCTGTAGCAATAACTAGTGAGTCAGTCGCTGCACAGTGATGTCATATCTTTGAGTCGCGAATTTTTTTTTTAACACTCAATTTAAACACTCACACTCAATCAGTAATATCTTTAAAAATCAGAAAATATTTATTTATAGCATTTACTTATAATACTGAAAAGTGTGTATTATAATCACAAAAAAAAAAATAATAATTTTTTAATCCTTCTCGCGACCCCTTGTCGCAACCCCCGGTTTGGGAACCACTGGTCTAGAGCAGGCATCACTAAATGGCAAACCACAGATCCGAATACCCTGATAAACAAGAATGATTAATATACCAGTAACCTAACGCTTTTTTTCCTTGAGGTATGTGCGGCTATATGCGCCATCCAACAGAGCCAATGAACACGATAGTTTACCGTGTACACATAGAGTGTGTGGAAGAAACAGAAACAAGTGCGACACAGCATGGCTTACTCCATGAAAAGGAAAGTAGACTATGAAAACTGAACCTTTAAAGATGAATGTACAGATTAATATATGTTTATTCTTCCTGTAAGAAGCTTAAAACCAGTTTTATATATTCTGGATCAGAGGAGCTTATAAAAAGCAATATTGTAATGCACTACTTTTGAGATAACCCATGGGTCCTTAGAGCAACCATATCCCCAGCAGTCAGAGGTGAGAGCATGCAAAATACGCAAACTGAGAGCCTGGTATAACAGAGCAACCAGAGTCCGTTCACATTCATACTTCAAACTGTCCACATGATTAACTGAGTTACTGAAAGTTGACAATAAATATTATTGAAATGCTATGGAAATTGCTTCTTTTTATAGACTTACGAAGACTGCATATATCGAGATCTACAGACTAAGACAAACATGAAATTCGGTCTTTGAATTGAAGAAGATTTAATTGACCAAACTATATAAAATTTGAATTCAGAACCCTGCTCTGAAGGTTCTCCCTCAGATTTTTAAGAGCTGTTTCATCATTTGCTGCTCCATTCCTTGGCCCATAAAATCTTCTGCAAACATGAACTTCAGTAGTTAAGCACGCTTTCATAGCAACACTGCTCATGCAAAATTAGATTTACAGTATGGTTGCCAATTTTAACATAGTGAATCTTACATACCAGTTCATATTCGATACAGATAAAAAAGTATTGCTCGGTGGAATTGAACAAAACTTGTGTAAAGATGAGATATTACTACATGGTCTTTTATCAGATCATTCTTAGCAACCTGTCTATTTCTATAAGCATGATGGATGCATTTTAGGGTAAGCTATTACCAGCCACTTGATTGTTATTCACATGCATGGCTTGTGTGCTGCATAGATTAGTGTGCTCCTGCAGAGAGGAGATGCTGGATAAACAAATATATGCATGAAGTGTATTCAGATTAATCGAATAAGGTGAAGGAAAAATAAAGATAATCATTTACTTCATATATTTAATATTTAATAGTGATACTAGTAGAAGTAGTCTATAATGGAGTGCTAATGATTTGTAGATAAATTATCTGTTCTAATAAATCAAGAGGCATTTGATTAACACAGATATTATTATTCATGTGACAGTCCACACTTCCCCTCATGCAAAAGAGCTATTTCACACATTTTGAATGAATTCTCAATTGAAATACCAATGAACACTCATCCCTATTGATCTCTCTTTCAACTGCAAGTTATTCTCCTCAATTTCATCCAAAGGTCATATCAAAGCAATATTTCAGTTTTCCAATCAGGCTTCTGGAGATAAGGAGCTATCCAACAGTGTAGCTGCAATAACAGGGTAAAGAGGAAGGGAGTCAGTCGCATCTTTTAAAAATATGAAGCACTGAATCCATGCTGAGAGGATACCAGCTCCGGTAATGGAAACTGGCCTGACAAAGAGATGAGAGACGTTCAGAAAAATGGTTTTCTTATCATTTTGATTAAGGAAATTGTATGAAGAATCATTATTATTTTCATAAATAAAGTGGCTGCAGTGTACTGTTACAGTATCTCAAGCTTTTATGGCAATGCTTTAAACTGGAATCCAGAAACACTACTTGTCACACGATGTACATTATTTAAAGTGATTATTCCTCCATGTGTATCAGGACTTTTTAATGGAAGCCTTTTGTCAAAGTTGCAGGGCTCATCTCTGCTACAGTATATTCTTCCTCAATGTATGTAAATGTGCACGACTACATTCCTTGTAGTGACTTTAGCATTCCTGTGCAATAAAATCTCATTTCAGCAGCGCTTGCGGGCCTTCACGCTGTGCCATAATTTCATTTTCATACAGGGACACATCAGGAGAGCTCTCATTGGCTGAATGGAAGCGTTGTTAAGGTGAAGATTGAAAAAGGAAGGAGGCGGAGAAACAGTAAAAGGAATGAGAACGAAATAAAGGAAGGGATGGAAATAGGCAATGTATATGACGTGGTATCACAGGGATGACACTTTAGAGTTCAGTGTCTTGAATTTGAAGAGGAAAAAAGTCAGACGATCTGTTGAATATCAACGCTTTCTTTTCATACTGCTTGCACATTGAACATGCCAGCCGAGTCCTTTATATTTTCTGTACATTCCAGGAAGTACTATCAGTGATGGGGTGTACCTCTTAGCTGTCCATCATGGCCCTTTGGGATCTGGAGCTGTCACACTACTCACTGCATCTCAGCGTAGTGGAGCTTTCACATGTCCATCAACACAGCCAGACCACAGAGACAGAAACACAAACAGAAAGAGAGGCTGAATTTTAATGCAGGAAAACATCTCTGTAGCAAGCTCCTTTTTTCTCTCAAATAAGATGAAGGGTCCGCACATATACTGTACTGTACAGGTTCATATTCACTGAAAAAAAAAAAGATTAAGAGCAATTATGAATAAGTACTGAGTAAGAACAAAAGAAACAGCACACGAAAAAAAAATGAAGGAAAATGATTCGTCCTTTCTAAGATGATTAAAAATAATCAGAAAAGTCTTATTAAAGTCAGATTATAAGGGTTCCATCAGATAGCCTGTGGCCTGGAGGAAAACTTGGAGGAGTATGTTCAAAGAAAAGCAATAAAATCCTCCCTGCACATGGCACACATCCCAGTGGGTCAGTTAATTATCCTGCCGTAATTATTGCTGATGAAATATAACCAGAAAGAAATCTAATTATTATCCCTTTTAGTTATAGTTTAATAGGGTTTTATATACACTATAAACATTATTCTTCCATGCCTTTATGTCGACAATTTATTTATTTATTTTGTGCAGGATTATTTCTGACTTTGTTGCTCCTTTTTATTTTTATCCTATGTTCCAGGTACAATGTGGACACAAGAAGTTCCAACATCTCAAAACATGTAAGCTCATTTCCTCTTCCTTTTATTTTCGTGTTTGGATCAGTATCTGTCTTTTTTAAATCATAAACATTATTCGGTCTGACGGCTGACCTGGTTGTGATTTGAATTTCTGTCCCAGATATTTCTTTGACTTGCTTCTCTCTTTTGATCTGTTTTTTTGCCTTTCGTGGATGAGCAGAAAGTGAGTAGTCCTACAAAAACTGCTACACTGGTGTATGTGCTTAATCAAAGCAAGAAAACAGAAATAACATGACACTCCTGGGATTTCCATTTCTGAGCAGAGAAGTTAATTAGCTTAAGATATTCATTAAAGCTCTCATCTGAAAAGCTGAAACCTCACTCTGCCAAGTAAATATGAACAGGGCAGAAATTATTAGTGTGTAGGGCATAAGTGATGAAAGCCATGTTAAAATAACTTTCGTGGACTAATGCAGCAGATCCTGCTATAATACAGCAAAAACGTCTGTGTTAAATTAGCTTTTACAGTGTTTATATACGTGTATTGGTGCATCTCCATAAACACTACAAGTATGAATAATTTAATTGATGAGAAAATCACAGGTGGCAGGTCTCCCTTATTTTACTCCCTTATTTGATTTACTTTTAATGTTCTCCAAACATATTGATACTGGATAATTACCTTCTCAAGATAAAGGAGGCATTGTACAGTACTTGCTATGTGCCTGCATAATATGTATATATACCACCCTAAAATTTATTATTTTCCAATAGCACATTACAGAAGTGATCGAAGTCCTTCATGCCATACAGTGAACCCGGAAAGCTCAAAGTTTGCTGTCTTTAAGACTTGCTTGTAGTAGAAAACTTACTGACTTACAAAGTGCTGACACTCAAGAGACTTTCTGTAAAAGTTAAATAAACATCTCCCTGTGAATGTGGTCTACTATATAAGTTCTAATGTGTTAAGCGGAGCACATGAATACAGTATATGCTGTTAACTAAAGCCTGCACTATTGTCAGAGTTGTGCTGTTATAGAAAATAATTAAGGTCTTCTACCCAGTCAGCTTTGAGACTTCAAGAGTGCTATGGTATAAAGATGATTCACTTAACTTACAAAATATTCAGCAAAGTTTGAATGCCTGAAAATCTTTACAGAGATGCAATGGGAGAAAACATATAGAGGTTTTAACTCAATACATCTAGAACCTGACTACATGCATATTTGGGAGAATCACACATTATTTGACTGGGTGAAATACAGCTTATATACAGTTTATCATGATGCCATAATATACAGTATGTATGGCCATAATTTCCCTTTTTAATCTTTCCCCCAATTTGCTTCTACATTTGCAGTTTTGTGCAAAAGTCTTAAGCACCCTGATGTCTTCAAATTCAGATTTAGATGTTTATTTGATGACTTCTGTATTATTGAGTCAGTAAAAAAAGAAAAGCTTTTGTAAAAACTTCGACAAAAATTTAATGGTACTCAAAAATTCTGTATTCCAGTGAAAACAGTAACATTAAATAATACACCACTTTTTCGACAGAAAAAAAGCCTATAATTAAATATCCTGGGGATTATCTGCAGAAAACAGAAGCTATAGTGTGACAGGAGTCTCTAGTAGAACTGTTAAACACTTAAAAGCTTAACAGCTAATTTACTTGAAAATAAATAAATAAAAGTAAATAAAAAATGGAACACGTTGTACCGACACTACTAATGCATTTCTAAAAAGCAAAGGGTCATTTCTCCAAGCATTGATTTTTATTTATTTTAATACTATTACTGCTTACTTTTTATAAGTGGATTTTTATGTAAAAAGTTTCATTTTCATTATTTTTGAAGATACCTTTGCTTTACAGCATTTATTTTTGCAAGTGCCTAAGACAGTTGCACATCACTGAATGCTTCATTAAGTGCAATAGACCCATTTAGTATGTCCCTCTGGTTCTAGGATTTCCTGGGCCAGACATTTTGCACACTTGGAGAGATTATTGGCTCCACAGGCAGTCGCATGGAGAGAACGTTATCGTGAGTCCAGTCTTTTTGATTCATTATCTTAATTAACCCTGAATTAGTAAGGCACATCCTTAATATTAAACTTGGAAAGACCATAATTCGGTTAAGTCATTGCGGATCAGCAATTATTCAGTGAGTTCAAAACCTTGGGACATTTATGCCTCACAGATACAGTATGCATCTTTATTTATTCTCAGTTAGGCTACACAAACCTACGGCAGCTAACATATTTGAGCACTTTACGGATGTTTTTACATATGAAATAACATGTACATAATATATTTTTGTTTCATAATGTGCACAGTTACATAGCTGTAGCTGGTGGTTTTTTACTGTTATATCAGACCAATGTCTTGGGTCAAAGGTTAAAGGTTAATAAGTGTATAAATTTAAGTTGGAGCTTCACATAAGCTTCAAGAAATCAACATGCTGGCCCTCTTTGGAAATGTTTAAGATGGCAATAGCTGTGTTTACATGGACAATATTTCTTCATTCTTCACAGATTAGATTATATAGATTAGTTACATGGACACAAGATTGAAAGGACTGTCTCCACTTATCAAAAATAATAAACTTTGACCCGGAAACATCACCTAACGTTAGTCTGACATGGGGCAAATGTGTTCAGAAAGAATATAATCACAATCAGAAAGAGTTTTATTGCCAAGTATGCTTGCACGTGCAAGGAATTTGTTTTAGTGACGGAGCTACTAGAACAAAAAATACAAATGACAATACAAAAACAGCATGACACAAAAAAAAAATATATATATATATTTATTAGAACATTAAAATTGACCATGGCTATTATTTCCATATTGAATAGATTATTACAGTTTCACATCACCCCTCTGATTCTAAAATTAACTTTCCTTCCAATAAGGATGGATCATGCCAGTCTGTTCTGACTGAGGTGGTTACATAATGCATTTTTATTCTTACCTGCTTTTATTTTAATTATTGGTGGAATATAAGGGTTCATGTAAATGCAACTATTGTTTTTTTTTCTCTCTGTATGGTTGCTGAAAGTTTATATTATTCCTGTTTATCTAAATGCACACACTGGATCTTCAGCTTCCTGCACTATATCTTATCTCGTGCAGTAATAACATCTCTCATGAAACTAATGTTCGCTCCGGTTCTTTTCCCTCCCATTTTCTGTGTTGGTCAGCACAGATTGTTAGAGGTACACTGTATGTACACAGCACACTATTATTTAACTATTTCTCTTCATGCTCTTTTTAATGTTAGTGATAATGGAATATAAATTTTTTATGTGATAATCTGTGGGTAAAATTGCAATGTTCGCCATACAAGACCATACTGACTGCATGTATGACCACATGAATATTTGGAACTCAGGTGAGTGGACCAGATCCCAAAGAGATCAACTTGATGTCCTTTAGCTGTAGGTCACCACACTAGAGACCAAACACTGTTGACCCTTATCCATTCACTGTGCAGCTAATAAGCATTTTCCTCATTTAATATCGCAGTTAGTGTTGATTAATATTCAGTCAGAGGGATTTGATTTAGCAGTGAACTTTTCAGAGTAGTTAGCAACAATGCTTGGGTATTAATAGGATTGTTTGCTTTTCAGTGTAGAAACAATATTTAAAGGTTCTATTTAACATTTTATTGACTCTACCATTTGCTATTCAGTAAATATAAATTCAATTATAAAAGCACTATATATATTTATATTGTGCTTTTAACAATGGACACATTCACAAAGTTGTATTGTATTTGTACTACTTAATATTTGTGTGTATGTACTTGTGTTGGTCTTATTCCTAGTTCAATTTTTAATTAAGTAAGAATATAGGATTATTTTCTTTGGCTCTATAAGGTTGGAGAGATATGTTGATCTGGACCTCAATACACATTTAAGTTCAATTCTACTTTACTACACTTTTTATATCTTATAATTTACAAAATAATCACACTCATTATTTTGACTGTGTATCCGCTGTGTCATATAATTATCTTGCTGTTCTTACATGCATGGGCTAAAAACCTTTTTTATGTTTAATTTTTTTTTTTTTTTAAACTCATGCTTATATCTCTCATGTAACATTCTAGACTACAAGTATGTGAAGATAGTATGCCTGTGACAGCTGAGGACCATCAAATAGACTCAAAACTGGTGGAGAGATTATACAACAAAATGATAAAAGGGACAACTCTATTTTCATTGCAAAGTTTGTCTATTTATGGCAATTTTACAAGGCGTTTATATCAATTTGATATATTTCATGTATAAAAACATGCATGATGTACAGTAGATACCACCAGCAGAAATTGTGTAAGCAGATTTATAAAGTGTCTATAGAGAGTACACTTCTAGACAATAAAACTAAACGCAGCTTCAAATCAATGCAAACAGCGTAATTTTGGAACCTTAATATGACTTACTAATTCTGAAAATCAATTCCGTAATGGCAACTGTATGCACAAAATTAATATGACTAAAAATCCGGTAATACATTTAAGGATGCGTGTTAAATTACAAGAAATGACAAAAATGTTGAGGTTTTACTAAGCAGATGGTTTATGAACGTAATGCCTCAGTATTTCAAAATTAGGTAATATAACCACTAATAGTTGGTTTGTTATTACATCCATTTCATGCATTATAATTTTAAAACTCCTGTGCCAGAAGCATTTAAATACAGACTGTGAAAAGCTTTTCCAATCATGTGCTTTATGGACAAGCTTACTCATTTATTTTGGGGTCATATTGTATTTTAAATAATATTTTAACACCTCCCACAGCCTTTAATTGCCATTATACTGGACATGAAATTATGCTTGAGTGACATGTTTTACTCCCAGACAGTACAAAAAAGTGTGTGCATTTAAATTTGATTTTTATTAACTTTTTTGAAGAGAGTTGCAACTCTGATTATTAAAGGCACAGTCTTATAGTCTCTCTGTCTTTCTTTCTCTCACTCTGTCTTCTCCGTCTTCTACTTGTCTTATATGTACTCAAAAATACATCAAATACTCCACTGACTTGATGGGCATGTTTCTATGGTAACTAAGACCATCTCCATCTCTGGTATAGTCCACGTTGAGCAAATTCTTTAGTTATCCTCTTTACAACTTCTCTTTGTTTTGTCTTCTGTTACTGTATCTTTTGATCTCAACAATAGATCAGGGTTATGTACAAATATGGTAATAATATAGAAGCGTTCTAATCTAATGTATTAATTTTAGAGCTAAAAAATTTATTCTGTACCTCCTGTATCTGTTATATCCTTAATATGCAGAGTATAAACACTCAAATTGTACGTCCATATTTGCTTGTTGAACGTCTGTGGCCAGATTTCGTCTCACTCTGCTGTTGTAATAATGCCCAGGGAAGGATTTTCAATAGATTTTGGAGTGTGGCTGTTGAGTGTGTGGCTCATTCAGCCACATGTTGTGGGTGTGGGTATTCCTATGAGGCGCCGTATAGGGCTTAAATCAAACTTCACTCATGCACACACATATGAAACACTTGCATACACATATATGAAACACTCACACATACATATATACTACTAACTGCTCACACAACTACATATGAAATGCGCGCACGCACACACATACATACTCTCCGCGCGCACACACACATACAAACTCTTCACGCACATTCACCTATGAGATTCTCCGTGTAACCGGAAGGCGTTTCAGTTTTAAAGGAAGTCATTTCAGTGTAGACGGACTTTTCGCTTCATTCTCCCTGAATGGTAGTACTGGTTTGTAAACAGCCTGCTGTTGGAAGACGGAGTAGGACAGTATAATGATCATCACTGCTCAATCACAAGGCGTATTCAGAACTGTCCACATAATGTCTGAATATTGCAGCGGCAGAAAACGCAGGTGATTATTTGCAAAAACAAAATTGAAGCACGGAATCTGTGGCTAATATGTCGGATCCTACAACAGAAACAATTACTGTTTTGTGAAATGTTTCCTCGCCTTCGCTGATATGAACAATAACTAACTCATCGGAATCCCACGAGACTCTGAATCGGAAATTCAAACATTATTCCGACGACCCTCCATATCACCCACTTTTGTGGTGATAAATAAATCACTCGTTGTCTTCTAAACTGTCCATTAACGGTCTATTTAATAAACTCCACTACTAATCAGGGAGAATGAAGTTCATGTACATTGAAATTACTACACCCTACTCCCTGCGCAGGAAATGTCTGATAAGGGAACTTCCCTCTACAAAATTCCACCATTCAGAACACCATGCAACGTCACTTCCTCCTTGCGTTACCATGGTAACACAAGCACCTCGGATACCTGAACAAAAACTGATACCATTTTAAAAAATATATAACGTATTGAAACGTTGATAACTTACGAATAAATTATTCGATTAATGTACATGATGTACGGAGATGTATTTATTTTTACAGATTACTAGCCTATATAATACGAATGGTTTCTTAATTAAATTAAAATGTAAATTATTGTGTCCTATTTATATGATGTCCTCGATAATAATTATAATAAAAATATAAATTATTTTTCGAGTTAAATTTTTTCACACTCCAGTGATATGTAATGACTTATAGGAAATTATCCGTTCCCTTTTCCACTAAACTGAAGATCCGTTGTTCACTCGTTCCCTACTCCGCTACAGTTCGCTTTGTGCATGTGCATGGAAAGTATGTGTGTGTGTGTGTGTGTGCGCGCAGAAAGTATGTATGTATGTGCGTGGAAAGTATGTACTGTATGTATGTGCGTGGAAAGTATGTGTGTGTGTGCGTGGAAAGTATGTACTGTATGTGTGTGTGTGTGTGTGGAAAGTATGTATATGTGTGTGTTTCGGAAAGTATGTATGTGCATGGAAAGTATGTATGTGTGTGTGTGCGGAAAGTATGTATGCATGTGTGTGTGCGGAAAGTATGTATGCGTGTGTGTGGAAAGTATGTATGTGCATGGAAAGTATGTATATATGTGCGTGGAAAGTATGTATGTGTGTGTGTGGAAAGTATGTGTGTGTGTGAGTGCGCATTTCATATGTAGTTGTGTGAGCAGTTAGTAGTATATATGTATGTGTGAGTGTTTCATATATGTGTATGCAAGTGTTTCATATGTGTGTGCATGAGTGAAGTTTGATTGAAGCCCTATACGGCGCCTCATATATTCCTGTTCTTACCAACTTACCAAAAGAAGATCCAGATGTGTGATGGTCAGTTGACTACATTTGTTTGAAAATATAGTGTAGTATATTTAAATGGTTTATTGTGATGTCAGAATGTGGATATATTTTATGAACAGTTATTTAAAAGCTGGATTTTTACTTACATGAAAACACCATAACACCCTGATATATATCGTACTATACACAATATATGTCACAAACACATCGCTGATCCATCAAGGCATGGAGTAAACTAGACCTCTGAACATGCACTGTGGTATCTGGCACCAAGACGTTAGCAGCAAATCCTTTAAGTCCTGTAATTTGCGAGGCGAGGCCTCCATGGATCTGACTTGTTTTTACAGCACATCTCACAGATGGTCAATTGGATTTTGATCTGGAGAATTTGTCATGTTACTCAAAAGATTCCTGAACTATTATGACAGTGTAACAGGGAGCATGATCCTGCTGAAAGAGGCCACTGCCATCAGTGAATATTATCACTATAAAGGAGCGTTTCCCAGAAACTGGCATGCCCTTTTTCTCAATCTTTCCCTCTGTCAAACTGCACATCCATTCCCGACCTTCCGTATTAAAAAGGTGATTCATTAGAACAGGCCACCTTCTTCTGATGCTCACATGTTTGTTTGTTTTTTTTGGTAATTTTGTTGTTGGACAGGGGTGAATATACAGTAGGCGCTCTGTATGGTTTGTGACTGTGCAGTCTCAAACACAGTGATGCGCTGTATGTCCTGACACTTTTCTGTCCTTGGAAGCATTAATTTTTACAGCAATTTAAGTGCCCATGACACTTCTGTCAGTTATCCCTTCTTGGTTCATTTTGGTAGGTCCTGGCCACTGCACCCAATAAATACCCCACAAGACCTGTTTGTTTTTTTTAAGATGCTCTTAACCAGTCATCTACTGTAGCATCACAATTGGCCCCTTGTCATAGCGATCCTTACATATGACTATGTAACAAATCAACACATCAGTGTTCTCTTGCTGCTTAATAAACTCCACCCCGTGACACATGCAACTGTAATAAGAAAGTCAGTGTTATTCAATGTCTGTGTTTTTTATTATTATAGCTGATCTGTGTACACTAATCATAATTATGTGATTTTTCACATATTCAATACACGTTATCCCATATATGTGGTTATCCCATATATCCACATAATGTATCCCATTAACACAGGCTGAAAACGTTTAACTAAACTGAAAATACATGCAGGAGTCATTGAACTTTGTACGGCTTTACTATTGAGCCACTAAACAGAAACTGAGAAATTCAGTTTTGAAAGATTTAGATCCATTCAAACCTCAGCAGCAGCAGTTACAATATTCATATTTCATATTCAAAACATTTATGACACACACACATACACAGACACACACACACACTGTCCTCCACATCACATCCTTATTCATTATTTAAAAGGAAGCAGCCATTGACCTACATAACATGAAAGTATTTTTTGAATCCTTACTTTTAAAACAAATTTTCATCTCCTCTTCCAGTTTAATGACATCATAAATAATCTTACACTCTAACTTTGAGAAGATTAGAAAGTCTCATGATTTGCATGAAAATCCAGCCGCACCTTCTCTACCCGAAGCAGGAGGAGGAGACGGAGGATGAGTTCAGAGCACAACTCTGCTTGCTTTTCTAAGAGCAAACACTATTCCTGTCTTACATTAAGCCTTATTTTAATGAACCGACTATTACTGATCTAGTTTGCGAATTGTGTAACTTTTTATCTCAGTCCCAATTCCCTGTCCCAAAGCTCAGCATGATTTGTTTGTGCTGTAAATGGTGCTCAGTGTGTTGTCTCATAGGCACGTCGTAAGTAATTCTGAGATGACTGATGAAATATTAAAAGGCCATATGTAGCCGTGCTTGATGTGCTTCTGTGGAGTTTGACTGATACTGTAGTAATTGGCACAGTGTCAGATGTTTGATCGAACTCCAAAGTCAGAGAGGGAAAGAGAGTGGGAAAGACATTACACCAGATATGAACATGGTTGAATCCTTTTTATAGTGTTGTTTCTTCTATTTTGACTAGATCAGTGCCTGAGTAGTCAGAGTTTCTTCTGGGTTTAAATATACTGCTGTAAAATTATTTTCTTTTCTGCCAACTGTTAATAGAATCGTCTGAAATCAGCAGTTTGCTAATGCATATGCTTTGTATACATTCTCCAATTGTCTAGTTCTTTTGGTCTATCTCGGTCTTATTTCAGGATATTCCTGTGTTGCCATGGAGTGGAGATTTTGTGTGAGTCTGTGTGTGTTTGTATGCGATTTCATTTAGATTTGTTTGCATATGTATGTAGGAGTCTTTGGTTGCACTTTTTTTTTTTTTGCTCTGTAAGCTATATCGTGTTCAAAGGAGTGCTACAACACCCGTAGCAAGACTATGACAGAAGATTAAAGGGCTTGATTCAATGCCAGGAAACTTTATCTGACTAGTTGCTCATGGCATTGAACTCATTCAAGAACATTGAATTCATCAACATTTGAAACTGTTAGCAACCTAAAAGGAATACATGGGAAATTGAACACCAATTCTATATTATATGTACCATAATTCTCCTTCTTAATACAAACATACACACTTGGCCCTGTTTAATTTGGTTACATTGGTTAGCTTTTGCCATCTAAATTACACCCATCAATTCATAGTAATTAAATTCAGTTCAGAGATGATCGTAGCACATGCTGAATGAATTAAGCTAAATTACAAGCGCTATTTATAAAGGGACCTGTCTAAGCTGCCACGGAATCTTATTGATATGTATGAGCCAGAACCGCCAGTTAAATTAGATATTTAGAGGTGCCACTGAACCTTTTCCTCATTTACACACACATACATACACACACACACACACACGCAACAGAAGAAGAAGAAGAAAAGAAAAAAAAGCACCCTCGCACCCCCAGAACTGCCCCTGAAACTGTCTCTGAAGTGTAAATCAAGGCAATTCTTTTTAAAAACCGGTGCTGCATTACAAGGTAGTGTAACACACTCAGAAAAAATCTCATAATCTGCCTTCTTTTACATACATGAACTAACCGATGCTCACAATTGGCTGATGTTGTGGTTCTTGATGGAAGAGAGGGATGGGCGTTTCAAAGCAATTTAAAAAGCAACGTGTTCTACTCAGTCACTCACTCACTCACTCATCGTCTATACCGCTTTATCCAGTATTCAGGGTCGCGGGGGGCCTGGAGCCTATCCCAGGAGGCTTAGGGCACGTGGCGGGATACACCCTTGATGGGGTGCAAATTCATAGCAGGACATACATACACGCAGTAACACACTCATTCACACACTACAGGCAATTTGGAAACACCAATTAGCCTAATCTTCATGTCTTTGGACTGAGGGATGAAACCGGAGCACCTGGAGGAAACCCGCCAAACACGGGGAGAACATGCAAACTCCTTGCACACAGACTCATGGTGGGAATAAAACACTCAACCCTGGAGGGGCAAGGTGCCAGTTTTAACCACTAAGTCATTGTGGCACTCAAATGTGTCCTAAATGGACTTAAAAAAAAATCTTATTAGCAAAAAAAAAACCTAGATGACTATGATAAGACAGTTCTTATTTTAGGTAGTTTTCCGATGCCAAAGTGGAAACCAGCAACATTCTTGCCAACTAGCTGTGCCTGTTGCTGTAAAGTGACTGAGTTGAAGTCACACAAAAATTTAAATACCCACAATTAATGCAAACACATTCATAAATCACTGAATCATTTAAACCCGCTAGTTAAAATTTTCTGTAATGCTGAAGTCTGCAAACATTATAGCCAGTCGCACAGAAGGAAAATCTTTACATGTCAGTTATTTGCAGCACGTCGTATATGTTGAATATCAATGTTCTGGAGCAATCATAGCATAATGTATTAGACTTTGACTCTATGTCACATTCTGCACCAGTGTAATTACCTAATGTAATTTTTTCTTTTGCTCTTCTCTGCAAAGACAGTCAGGATGTATCACATTGCCAGATGTATGAATTTTTAAAACATGGATAGTTTTTGCCCATTTCAATTCTTTAGACTGCTGAGAATACACAGTTCTGCATTTAGATAATTTCTTTATTATTTTACCTATTATTTAAACCATACAAGATAAACTTTTGTCTGAATGTTGGTATTGAATGTAAATAAGGAGCTGCAAATAATGTGCATGTAAATGCTGTTTTATTTCATCCTGGTTTGAACATTTGCTTGCTTATGAAGAGATTGCAGTGCTTGGCATAGAGATTGCCTGTCATCTGTTTAGCTGTGTATTTCTAGCAAAGCTTGAAGTTATGTTGTCTGTGATTTAATGCTGTTCAGATTCAAAGTCATCGTGATATAGTGAAGAACAGTTTCATTTCTAAAATGGTTTTGCTTTCACATGTATATTGAATTTAGCATAATGAGCATATCTTTTAGTATGTATCTTTTATTGTTGTGTATGAAGAAACTGGCAGTCTGGATTTCATTTTGTTCGCGTTGTAAAATAATGAAACCTTTTTTAATAAAACATCCTACAATTTTTAATACGCAGTTATTTTTTCTTATCAAAGCATAAATATTCTAAGGAATAAAAATTGTATTTTTAAAACTTCTTTTCGATGTGATTTTGCTGGATAACCCTTTAATTTATCTGGTTCACAGAAAGACCTTTTAACATTATAAATGGAGATGACCTCAGATGATTTGCACCTTAGATGGAGGTGCTAAGAACTTTTCAGGATTTTTTTTTTTTTTTTTTTTTTTTTGCGTCAATGTCATACTGCAACACCTCTTAAACAATTTATGGAAATTTGATCAAACCTTTCCAGAACCTTTATTAGAAAGCATAGATGTGCACTATTTTATTTTTTTAATAAATGTTTCTTTTCTTTTTTTTTATACTCTTTTTGTAAAAGGGGCGGGTCAGCAGAAGATTCATTTTCCTTGGAAGACTTAAAATCATTTTATTTCATTGTAGCATGATAAGCATGGACAAGAATTTTCCAGAACACATTTAGCAACACTATATTATTAGCCAGTTTTTAATAATGCTGTTGAAAGAATTTGACAGTGAGGTTGTTTCCATGTTCTTTATGCAGGGAAGCTAATTACAGTACCAGTCTCTGTTATCACACACATGTTATTGAAACAGTACACAGAGATTAGATTGAAAAGGCCTTGAGCATTCTTTTAAAGACCAAATTGCCTAGTTGTAATTGTGGTCAGGAACTGCTTATGACCCAAAGCATACCACTTATTTATTTATTTATTTATTTATTTATTTATTACAAAAAGATACTGAGCAATACTTAGTCATTATATACTGTAGGGTGCTGTGGTGATTATGAACCGTCAGCCTAATTTAAATCTGCTTGACTGTGAATGTGACCGTGGAGGTTGGTGCTCTGTGGTGCAGTCCATGATGGCCATGTTTGTTATAGGAAGTGGAGTTTATTGATGAGAAGTTCTTGGGTAGAAGTAGGAGTGCTTGGGTGAAGTAGTTTTGGGGTGACCGACTTTAAACACATGTAGTGAAATAAGGGTTCAGGTCCTTTTGCTTTTCAGGGCAAAGGCGAAACAGAGAATTGGCTTTAGTGTTCTTGGAGCAAGGCCAGTATGAAAACAAACAATGAACAACACCCATCAGGCTTGGCAAGGGTATAGATGCTTGAAGGTTCTTTTTTATGGTCAGTAAAAATTAGGATCATTTAAGGCACTCCTCTAAAGAGACTTAACTGCTAGAAGTTCATGATTTGCAATGTCATACTGTAGTTTTATTCAACTGGGAAAAGCTTTATAGAAGAGACCACCATGGAATGGAGCTTTGGTGTCTTACCAAACCATTGTGACATTAATGTTCTCAATTTCAGAGGCTTGTCCCCCAAGCATGATTGGCTGTGTTGATGTATTGAGGAGCTTGAGAAAGGGTCCAGATGGTGAATGTCCAGATTTTTTTGAAGGCCTTATCAGAGGCTGGGTTCGACTCCAGGAGTTCAGGTCCTGTCTTCAGATGGGATATGAGAGGGCTGGCAATGGAGCTGAAGCCCCATATTAAGCTCTGATGAAAAGTTGATGTAGTAGTCTTTTATTCATTACATTCTCTTGTGTGCACAAGGTTGTAATCACTACAACCTTGAAGAGGGGAAAAGGATTTTTTTTTTTGCATTTGTTTTGTGCCATGTCAGAGTGGGGGTTGCCATAGTAGTGATTCTATTCTGCTTATTTGATTTGGCACAGGTTTAACAACAGATGCCCTCCCTGATGAAACCTTCCCATTTCATTTGGGCTCAGGGCTGGCACTATGAGCCCACTGACAAATATTCTACCACTGAACCACCAATGCTCCCTACTAGACAATGAGGATAACCATACTTACTGTAATTGTGATTTGGTTTAGTCCCCAATAGTCAATACAAGGACTGATATTTCCCCCCTTTGTTCTCCACAAAGAAGAACCCAGCAAATGGAGAGGTGGAGGGAAGGATGTAACCTTGCTGCAACATTTCTTGAAAATTCTCCATTCTTGTTGTTGGAGAGTTAATATGAGATTGCTTGATGGCCAACATACCAGGTAGAAGCATCATGCCACAATCATAGTCACGACCTACTAAAGACCTCCTGAAACCCATGGTAGATGAGCAATTTTATTATAGTTTCGTAATACCAGAATATTTGGGGGGTCATGGAGGTGCATCCAGCTGTGGGCTGTTTGCAGCAAAATAACAAGTTATAGAAAAAAAAAGCTGTATGTGAGGGAAATGTGTCGATGAGAAATTGGTCACAGGTGTTTGTAGTGTTTTAGAAAGGCATTGAGGGTCCTGTTGTTTATACTAAAAGCAACTAACAATTGAATCTTCAAAATGCATGGAAGAGGAAGCTGATTCATATGCAGTGAGACTGCAGCAGGTAAAACCAACCCCCAAGGCCATAGAGGACGCTTTGCAAAAGCAGGTAAGTGCAAGAAAGGGTAAGTAAAGTAAGCTAACAAAAAATAATTAGATGCTATATTTAAAAAATGAGGATTCAATGTGGAGGTGGTGGGAACCAAACTGATGGCAGAGTTCATCCAACTGTTTGGCAAGTTTTGTGATGCAAATATTACTGTTAAAGGTCTATTCCACAAGGTTGCATGAGAAAAATACATGAACAGTGATAAAGGCTGGGTTAAACACAAGGCTAAATCATTTAGAGAATTTGCTGAAAATGTTGCTCATTGGATTAAAAATGTCTATCAGCGCATGGAGAAAAAAAACAAATGTTAGTAAGGATGTGTGACCTGAAGATATACAGTATATGTGGCCTCATCTAGGAGGCTAAGAAAATTAAATAAAAGTTAATCTGTGTTTAGTAGCATCTTCAATTTCTCTTACACACTTTAAGGCAGAATTAGAAAAAGTAGCTTTTATTAGCCAAGGTGAAGGCATTAAAGGCTAGTGTTAGAACAGGAGCTAAAGGTTAAGGCAGAAAAAGATTAATTTGAAGTAATACCCTAAGAAATAGCAACTGGAAATAAGTACCGCTTTGTGTCTACTAAGGTACAGCTTAAAGTTTTGCAGTGATGTAAGATTTAAAAAATCTTAAATCAGACGCAGGCAAAAGGAAGAAATCAAGATCCCTTGCATAATATACTCATAATAGCTGTTAACAATGGGCCCGTAATAAAGAATGTAATTAATAGTCTTCTGTATGGTTTCTCAGAAGAAGCAGAAATAAACTGTGGTGGTCCTCTAAAAAGGGGATTTTAAGTACCATACTGTGGATGGCATAATATGGCAAGTATATGGCAGACCTATTTTGGAAATACTGGGCAAAAAAATACCTGCAACTTCGATTAGGGAGACATTGTGTTAATCATTGATTCAAATACAACCTGATAGTTATGACCTGGGTATGTACAGTATGAGCCAAATAGGACTGCCCCTTTGTACTTGCTAAACATGTAAATGTTTAGGACTTGCTAGCATTTTTGTATTAATTAGTATCCTACATTTTGGTCTAATAAACAGGTCAATACTTTTTTTTTGCTCTGTTGATATTGTTTGGTTTGTTAAATAATTATATGTTAAGAATTTTTCAGGTGCCTCCATGTTGAGTTTTTCAAGAAATCTGGGTTTTGGCTGTATTGTTAAGAAGACAGGGGGAGTCAGGCATTAAAGCAAAGCTGTGAAGATACAGTATATAATTTCTTATTGTGTTCTGTGGAGCTTTGGTTATTATCCTGCTAAGCTCTAGAAACTGGAATGTAATAAATGTTGTGTGCTTTTAACTATACCACAACCTGTGGAGTTTACATGTTTTTTCTGAATGTCCAATGTGAAAATTGTATCGGACAAAAACTAAAAAGGGGGTGATAGTAGTCCCTCTGAAAAAAATACTTGAGCGATAACTTTGTTTCAGGAAATGCATTGTACCAATAAGAATAATATATCAGGTTGGCCATATATTATCAGCATCAGTTACTATCAACATCAATGTATTATCAACATTGCTTCCTTTCTGACCTAGTGGTTATGAATGAGGAGGTTGAGGTGGATGGCCCGATCAGTAAGTGAAATTAGGGCAATTTGGTCATCATATCTTGTCAAGAGGTGAGGGAGAGTGGGTTGTTTTACAGATTAACACTGCATGAATACTCCTAGATGACTTATGCAAGGTCTTTTCATCCACTGGATGCAAGATACAAATATTTTTCCAACCTCTAGCCTTCAGAACTCAAGGCCATATGCATCTTCACCCCGGTTACACTGTAAGAAGTTGCTGTCTGATTTACTTACCATCATTGGTACCACCTGAGCGATAAAACAAATTAATTGTAGGAAACCAGCAGCTCACTGGTCAGTGTAGAGCCTTACTGGTGGGCAGATTCTTGGAAGAGAATAGGCTTTAGAGAATATTCCTTTAATAAACTTGTTGAGGTGTGAGGGTGTAGAAGTTATGGCTGAAGTTTAAGATAATATCAAGGCAGAGCAGACACCATTGGTGAGCATGTCGAGTTTGGCATTCAGCTCGTTCTAATGCCGACCATATTGTCAGAGTTGGGCAGCCGTGACAGTTTACCCTTTCTGCTGCATCCATAGGGAAGTGTAAAGTAATCTGTCAAATTCAGATTTTATTTGTCACATACACAGTCATACACAGTATGATATGCAGTCAGGTAAGAAACGCTGAGACAGATTCTAATGCATGTAAGTGTTTTTATGAAAATGGCATAAGCAAACAAATCTAAATCGCGGAATCAAAAACTGAATAAGTCAATGAGTCAGTGAGCCAACAAATAGGATGTTAGAGGCAATTCAAGATGGGCAAAATGCAATGTGCTGTAGTCCAGAGTGAGTTTACATATGATGTGGTGATTGTTATGGGAGGTGGAGTTTGAGGTGGATTCCGATAACAATGTTACCATGTGCATGCATGTCCGTAAGTCTGATTACACAGTTAGCCCAAATAGGAGTTGATACTTAACTCCTACATTACATATATTACAATACATATACTGTACATTGGCTTGCAAAAGTATTCGGCCCCCTTGAACTTTTCCACATTTTGTCACATTACAGCCACAAACACGAATCAATTTTATTGGAATTCCACATGAAAGATCAATACAAAGTGGTGTACACGTGAGAAGTGGAACGAAAATCATACATGATTCCAAACATTTTTTACAAGTAAATAACTGCAAAGTGGGGTGTGCGTAATTATTCAGCCCTTTTTGGTCTGAGTGCAGTCAGTTCCCCATAGATATTGCTTGATGAATGCTAATGACTAAATAGAGTGCACCTGTGTGTAATCTAATGTCAGTACAAATACAGTTGCTCTGTGACGGCCTCAGAGGTTGTCTAGGAGAATATTGGGAGCAACAACACCATGAAGTCCAAAGAACACACCAGACAGGTCAGGGATAAAGTTATTGAGAAATTTAAAGCAGGCTTAGGCTACAAAAAGATTTCCAAAGCCTTGAACATCCCACGGAGCCACTGTTCAAGCCATCATTCAGAAATGGAAGGAGTATGGCACAACTGTAAACCTACCAAGACAATGCCGTCCACCTCAACTCACAGGCCGAACAAGGAGAGCGCTGATCAGAAATGCAGACAAGAGGCCCATGGTGACTCTGGACAAGCTGCAGAGATCTACAGCTCAGGTGGGGGAATCTGTCCATAGGACAACTATTAGTCGTGCACTGCACAAAGTTGGCCTTTATGGAAGAGTGGCAAGAAGAAAGCCATTGTTAACAGAAAACCATAAGAAGTCCCGTTTGCAGTTTGCCACAAGCCATGTGGGGGACACAGCAAACATGTGGAAGAAGGTGCTCTGGTCAGATGAGACCAAAATGGGACTTTTTGGCCAAAATGCAAAACGCTATGTGTGGCGGAAAACTAACACTGCACATCACTCTGAACACACCATCCCCACTGTCAAATCGGGTGGTGGCAGCATCATGCTCTGGGGGTGCTTCTCTTCAGCAGGGACAGGGAAGCTGGTCAGAGTTGATGGGAAGATGGATGGAGCCAAATACAGGGCAATCTTGGAAGAAAACCTCTTGGAGTCTGCAAAAGACTTGAGACTGGGGTGGAGGTTCACCTTCCAGCAGGACAACGACACTAAACATAAAGCCAGGGCAACAATGGAATGGTTTAAAACAAAACATATCCATGTGTTAGAATGGCCCAGTCAAAGTCCAGATCTAAATCCAATAGAGAATCTGTGGCAAGATCTGAAAACTGCTGTTCACAAATGCTGTCCATCTAATCTGACTGAGCTGGAGCAAAGAAGAATGGGCAAGGATTTCAGTCTCTAGATGTGCAAAGCTGGTAGAGACATAGCCTAAAAGACTGGCAGCTGTAATTGCAGCAAAAGGTGGTTCTACAAAGTATTGACTCAGGGGGCTGAATAATTACGCACACCCCACTTTTCAGTTATTTATTTGTAAAAAATGTTTGGAATGATGTATTATTTTCTTCCACTTCTCACGTGTACACCACTTTGTATTGGTCTTTCACGTGGAATTCCAATAAAATTGATTCATGTTTTGGCTGTAATGTGACAAAATGTGGAAAAGTTCAAGGGGGTCGAATACTTTTACAAGCCACTGTATTTGTTACATGTATGCAAAAACATTAAATTAGTATTAGTACCCCAAACTTTCCTCATGCATTTTCTTCCTAGCATTTGACTCAGCCATAGTATTGAGAAGACATTGCGTTTGTGATATATTATTTTTATTTAACAAAGACTAGATTGTGGACTTTATGTACATAATTATATATAATTATAATATTGTATATAACTACACACATGACTTAAAGTCTATCAACATGTTATTCATGTGTTAATGCATCATAGCGACACTGGTTTTGGATCTGGAATAAACGCACTGGAATTGTTAGTTGTTTACATTTTTCTCATGTTTTGGTATTCACTTAGTCTTCTGGTTTTTTTTTTTTTTCAATCAGTCCCCAACAGAGAGAGAGTTCGAATAGCAAAGAGCCACCTGTTTGAGCATGAATTTCCCACTGTGAGGTGTTTGATCTTTGTCCAGATAGATAATTAGCTTGAAAAGCCTTTACTTGCCACCCACAGATGTCCTCCATTTTTGTGTTTTCACATACACACACACACTCACCCACACTCACACACACACACACACACACACACACACACACACACACACACACACACACACACACACACACACACACACACACACACATATTTTGAGGAGTACCTACACTGAATGTGCATAATAAAAATGTATATTAAAATCACATTTAATTTAATAAAGCATTTAATAAGATAAATATTGACACAACATTTGCAACCTGCAACATTTGTTCACAGACTCAAATCAATTGTACGACCTGATATGTTCAAATTAAACAGCTCTACCAATGGTTTGTTTCTCATTGATCATCAACCACTCATAGTCATGTTCTATATACTGTATAAAGACACTTCTTGAGAATTTGTCAAAGATTCTTTGGATGATGGACTTCTTCATTTTCTAAAAGTACTCTATGTGAATGTATTCCCTTATTTTGCATGTAGCTTCAGCTCACACACTCACACATATATCACGTGTGTGATAGTAGCACTAGTCATGTTGTGAGTTCATCATTCAGGCTGGTCTTAATCTTAAAGCTCTCTGCATGAATGTGGGAAAGATGCCTAATGGCACAATGACCGACACAACTCTCTCAAGCATTTAAAGAACATAACAGGCAAACATCACTGAAGTGTCCATGATATATTCAACTACTTCACATATATATATATATATATATATAGGTAAATTAGTCATGCCTAGGGATGAAAAGAAAAGTTAATGTTAGTTTATCATGCACCATATTGCATATGCCTTTTAAAAGCTTGGAATGCCTGATAAATTATGTACACACATTTATTTATACATTTAATTGGTATACCTTCTATTTACATATTAGCCATTTTACCATATACATCTGCTATGGCAGTACAGTAAGTCTGGATCCATGTTCAACAGTTATTTAAAAAAAGTCATTGGTTATAAATGAGACAAAAACTCACTACAACAAACTCACTTAGTTTCTTTTTTTTTAAGGCCAGACATTGCAGTGTTTTAACTAAACAAATCAACACAAAATTGCATAGCTCAAAAATGCCGTCTGAAGGGATTGCCAGACTTTGCAATGTATGATTACAGACCTGGAGTGTATTAGCAGTAAGAACATAAGGAAGAAATGATGGACCATAAATGTCACTGCGTAAGGATACAATTAATGGCTGTGGCCCATCTGCTACCTTCTATCCTTTTTATCAGCTAACCAGTGTGCAACTGGGTAGTTAACCAGTCTCAGCATAGCATTAGCACTAACTTGCTAGTGCCATGTTAGTGAGTGTTATCATGTATGCATTGTATGTGGTACGGGAGTGTTTCTGAGATTTTAAATCACCCCAAATGAAACTGCTATGTTGGAAACAGTGAAAGTCTACTAGACAAAAATATCCATCCAAAAAGCAATTCTCTGGTCAGAAGCTGACACTGATGAAGGGCAATAGACAATGAACACAAACCGAGCATAGAAAAATGTAGGCTGTAGTGTCTAACTGCACACCTACAAGGTGGACTAACAAGGAAGAAGTGTCCAATAAAATGGCTAGTATGAGTACACAGTGTTTAAAACCCACTGTATTCCAGCTGTACCTGAAGTAAAAGTGTAACACCCACACACATTTTAATGTCACTGCTGTGCTGAGAATGATCCAGCACCCAATTAATATCTGGTCATCAGTGTTGGCCCTGTGGCATTTTTTGCACTGAGGGACAGGGTAGAGGGTGTGTGAGATGCTGTTCATAGAAGAATATGCTAACAAGGCTACTGATACAGGCCAAGAGCTTTAGTTAAGGTTCACATCAGAATGAGGAAAATGTACTTTCAGTGATTTTGACCAAGGCATGATTGTTGGTGCCAATCAGACTGGTCGAAGTATTTCAGAAACATACTGATCCTGTCAGATTTTTATGCATAACACTCTGGATGGATAACTGAGGATGGTTCCATTTTATAAGAAGTGTTTCAGTTTATGAGAAGTTTCACTGTGATGGCATATGACTGCAGTCACTCCAATAGTTTTAGGACTGAAATTGACAGGAATGTCATGTTCCTGGCTCCCAGTCTGGACTAATATTTTGGTTTCTCTAGAGCACTCCTGCTTACATGTTATCTCCTTTCAAGATACATCTGTACTTTGTTAGATTGTTAGCTGTTGTCTTACTTCAGTTCGCTAAGCGTCGGTCTTTGAACTGTCTTGGCTTTCTATCCAACTGCTTGTTTCCAAATTCATGGAAGAGGAGCTAAATTGGTTGCTGGTATCTCTCTGAACCTGTTCCCGTCAAGGTTCCTGTTTGCTCCTTGCTAGTGGTTCTGGTTTCTTGTGTTCACTAATAAGGAGGGTTTTAGACTCTGCCTATCTGCCTGTCGGTTTTCTTAACCAGAATCTAATCAACTTCTTATCTGTGAAGTTGAGTACCAGCCTGCCTGTCTGAGCATAATGCCAGCTGTACTCAGAACTCAGGACCCACAGAGTATGTTCATTTGTCCATAATGGTCATTTGTCCATAATATGCAGTTGCATATTATGGACAAATGAACAGACTCTGTGGGCCTTGTATCCTGTCTGTTCCTAGACTCAAGCCTTTGCCTCAGGGTCTCATACCTGCAAGCGTTCATCTCACCTGACTTGCTACCAGCTTGCTCATAAGGTGTTGATCTCGGCTTGTTCATGCATTGCTCCAACAAGCAAATTGGAATGAATTACACAGAAAAGTGTCAGAACACACAGGGAGTAAAAGGTCTGCAGGCAGATATGCCTCTTTCGATGAGAGGGGTCAGAGGAGAATGCGCTGGCAAGCGCAAGAACTAAAAGGAATTCTACAGTAACTCGATCAACTACTCTCTACAACTGGGTGTCAATGAAGGAAGATGGAACAGCAAAGAGAAGACCAAATCTGGCTCCACTCCTGTCAGCCAAAAACAATACTGAGGCCACAGTGTGCACTAACTTGCAGAAACTGGACAGTTGAAGACTAGATGCATCTGAAATAGAAAACATCTATTTCTGCCATAATATTTAGATGGTAGGATGAGAATTTGTCATGAACACCATGAATCCATGAACCCTTGCCTTGTGTGCACAGGTTGGGTTGCTTATTGTTGTGTAATGATGTAGAAAAAAATTCCTTGGCATGTTAAGCCTCTTCATACCAATCAAGCATTGTTTGAATGATACAGGCTGTATTTTTGTTGACCATGTGCTTCTTTTTATAGCCATAAGTGTTTATACTCAGCATGGTAATTCATCATGTCCCAAAAACACAAGTAATTTGAAACTGCTTCCATGAATATTAAAGATTCCATTAAAGATGTAGCTGAACAAGAGTTTACCCAGCATGAATGTATAGCTGACAGATCTGCAGCAATTATGTGATGCAACTGTGTTAACTGAGACCAGAATCTCTTCAGAAAATTTTCAACATGCTGCTACATTGAATGCATGAAGAGTTGAGGCTGTTCTGGGAGGCCCGTATTAGTATGGTGTTTCTGTTAAAGTGGTCTGTCAGTATATTTTCTCAGTCCCCCGCTACTAGAGAAGGAAGATGTGGGCACGTGAATGTGGGCTGATGGGGGTTGGAGAGGGGGACATGGTTGTGCTAAGAGGATGATGCTGTCGAGAGCTATTTTGGTTTGATGGGATAATCAGGATGGATGGGTGGGCTACTGACAAAACCCTGCTCTCAAGAGACTTGTTTCACAGACAGTGATGAAGAGAAAGAGATGAACAGTGTTGTGTATAGCGTGTTACAAAGTAACATGTTAGAGTACTCAGATTACTTTTTGGTGTAACGAGTAATTTAATGCGTTAAGTCCGCCATTTAAGTACTTTAAATGGTAATTAAATAATTACTTAAATAATTTTAGTAGTTATTTACTTATTTAAAAAAAAAAATTTTATCCGTTATTCACACAATTTATGTAATCGGTGATCCAGATAGCAGTCATTCCCAATCCACTAGTGTGTGCGTGTGAAAGTTGTCGTACAAGCCCCGCCCCGATAACCCATCCCCTCTGTTATTCCTGCTGTTATTCGTCTATCTCACCTATGCGGTGACGACTGACGCGCGGAAAGATGGAAACCTAATAACAGCGCCAAAACTCGCGGTGAATCATGATGAACCGTATGTACGGCTACTGCGCGAATCCGTGTAGGTGAGATAGGGGTATTAGTAGTTAACAGATTATGGCCCAAACTTTGTGGAGTGATGATGGTAGAATAATTATAAAGGTCTTGACTAAAACAACATGAATGAGGAATCTCAAAGGAGTTTTCATTTTCTGCAATGAAAGAGTGGAATGGAATGGAAAATCATATTAAGGTGGCAAACAGTATCATAACTAACTATCAATGCAGACACTAATTTTAACAAATGTATAATTATAGGTAATATTTCTATTCATGGCGGCGCGGTGGTGTAGTGGTTAGCACTGTCGCCTTGCACCTCCAGGGTCTGGGTTCGATTCCCCGGCCAGGCTCGATTCCCGTCTCTGTGTGCATGGAGTTTGCATGTTCTCCCCGTGCTTGGTGGGTTTCCTCTGGGGACTCCGGTTTCCTCCCACAGTCCAAAGACATGCAGATTAGGCTAATTGGCGTTCCTAAATTGCCCGTAGTGTGTGATTGAGTGTGTGAGTGTGTATATGTGTGCGCCCTGCGATGGATTGGCACCCTGTCCAGGGTGTACCCCGCCTAGTGCCCGAAGTCTCCTGGGATAGGCTCCAGGCCCCCCGCGACCCTGAACACAGGATTAAGCGGTATAGAGAATGAATGAATGAATTTGTATTCATGCTGAGTTTTGATTCTTCGCATTCTTCCAGTAATACTTATTGCTCTGCTTGCACATGTATGAATCAGCTATTCTTTAACACCATAGATGACTATTTATTTAGCTTTTTTGCCAAAATGCCAAACTGCTGTGTGCATCTTTTAGGTAGTTTCTTATCTATATCATGCTCAAACGCACATGAGTTAATATGTTAGTTAAAATGGCCTATTTAAACTAGAATATTTTGAGAGGATTGAATAGTGCAGCACAATCGTGCAGCACAGAGCTGGACATCAGTAAATAGTTAAATTGCCAAAACCACCAAACTATACGGTAGCTGAGCCTTTGAGTGTGACCCTGCCTTGCTCAGTTGTGGACAAGAGCGTCAAATCAATAACTGTGTGTTTATATATACTGTATATTGCTTCTAAAAAACAGAATATCTTTTTAAAAAATTGTTTTTCTTATAATGTATTTAAAAAAGCGAAACCTCTCATATATTTGAAATTCAGAATAAAAGATTTGGAATATTTCCCAAAATAAAAAAAGGGATTTATAATGTACACATGTCCAACTTCTGCACTTGCCACTTGATTATTAATGAAGAATTAAAAATGCATAATTAACTTGCATGTATTCAAATCCTTTGTAGTAAATAAACAGAACAACTATAAATAGAAGTGCTTAATCTTATGTTGATGAAATTTTCCAGCATGACTGATCACTTTAAAGAGGATACGCTCCCTCTCTCTCTCTCTCTCTCTCTCTTTCTCTCTTTCTCTCTCTCTCTCAGTCGCTCACCGGCTCGCTCGCTTGCTCCTCATTCTAACTACATTAAAAAATACTCATATATAGTCTTCTTTGGGACATTTCAATTCCTGTAAGAAATGATGAAGTGGAGGTTTACTTTTATTCTTGATTTGTTAGCAGTCTGTCTCAAATATGGCTTTAATAAAACTAATACCAAACTGTTGATTCTCTATGGCAACAAGAGCTATCTATTATTAACTACTAAATAATTCTCTGGATTAGTTTTATAGATACTTATAGATGCACTTTGAATGTATACCTCAGACCTTGTTAGATCTTTACAGTTATTGTACACAACTCTCATCCATCCTCTACTCCAGCCTTCAGTGAAAAAAGGTGTCACATGCCCATAGCACACTGCTGCAGGACAGGAACCAAGAAACTATACACTTTCACTGTAACACAACAAGCTGGGCTATGTGTCCTACGTAAGTTTACGAAAGAGCAAAAGAGAGTGACTAGGGAGTAGACATCTACTTATAGCTGCTGTAATATAACCGATAACTAGAGATGACTCAAGGACGTTCCATCACATTGAATAGCACTAAATTCTAAATATTACTAGATATTATTCTTAGTATAGCAGTAACATTAGCACTTTGATGCAAGGTAGGTATACCTAAAAAACTGATAGCTCTGTATATTAAATCAGCTTGAGTTACTGCTTTGTAAAAATAATTTACTTGAGGCAACTTTTGATACTTATAAAAAATGACATCATGCATTGTGTGGCTGCAGTTGTGAGAGAATTTCAGGCTCTATTACTGTTATATTTATGCCACACAGCTCATGATTGCTCCTAATATTATAATGGGCCTTGTCAGTGGCAATGCAATTTCCTAAAAGTGAACATTTCCTAAAAAAAATCCATGCATGAAAAATAGTATTCCTGAATGCTTCTCACCTATGCATGGCCAAAAAAAAAACCTCTACTTGGTAGCAACTCATAAGCCATTAATCATTATGGCAGAAAAATTCTAACAGTTGTTGGAAGATTTGATTAACTGTGATCAGTGTTTGTTTACTTATTAAGTTATGGACATTTCACCCCTTACACTCAGCTGAGTTTCCCGTTTGTATTTCTCTGATGTGTCGATTTGAATGTTTTACTGTATGCCCTTGAAGGATATACACTACTGCTGTAAAGTTTGGGAACACTTTCTAACACCATGGTCGTTCCTGATTTTTATTGTAAAACAATGCTGAAGGCATTCAAAATATGCAATAATCTCCTTTAAACAGTTGATATTAAGATGTATCTGCTACTCATGATCTGTAAAGCCTTCATAGCGGCTCTAATCTGATGTGCTGTTAATTGGTGATTTCTAAGGCTGGTAACTCTAAATTAACTCCTCCTCTGCAGAGTTAAGTTTTGGTCTTGCTTGGCTGGTCTTCATGAGTTTCATTATGGTGCTTGATGGGTTTTTGCAAATACACTTGACAATACTGTTCTTGCAAGAACTATTCCAGAAAGACTGACCTCCGTGTCTTATAATAACAACTGTTGTAATTACTTAATTTCATATGTGTTATGTCATAGGTTTAAAATCGCCAGTATTGTTGTAGAATGTAGAAAATAAATCACTAAACAAAAAACAAAAAAACTTGCAAGTGGTCCCAATCTTGGGTTCCTAGAGTGATTATACATCTCAGTGACGTGTGCTACAGTACTAGCATGACTAAACGATTCCCCAACAGCACACACTAACTTAAAGAAGATTTTAGACAATTTATTCATTTTGTGTCGGCTACCTAATACTGTAGTATAATGGAGAATGACAATTTTATGAGTTTTATTTTGTTATTTTCTTCCTTCAAACCTATGAAATTTAGGATCAAATCTAATTGTTTTAGAAATTACATCCCATATTTCTTTCATCTACTGTATTGCTATACAAACCAACACATTTTACTGTGAGGCATTTAAATATTCATGAATAATTCTAAACGTTTTATACATTTAATCAGAAGTATTATGTCTTCATTACTCATCGGACGGAAAAACAAACATATATTATCAATTCTTTGGATTTTACAGAAGGTATCATCCATCATGTTATGAGCTTTACCTGTCCAGTGATCGGTGTGGAAAGTGTGTGTGTGTGTGTGTGTGTGTGTGTGTGTGAGAGAGAGAGAGAAAGAGAGAGAATTGTCTCATGTCTGCCTCTTGTTAAGAATCTCTTATAGAGCGTTGCTGATTGCGTGTTAAAGGTTGAAGTATTTGCTGAAGTGTATGACTTGGTTCCTCTCCTTACAAGCAGACTCTTGCTTCTGCAGCGTGATTCAGGTGCTGTCTGGCCTGAATAAGAGATTATGAAACAGGCTTTCTCTATCTTGCTGATTTCTTCCTCTGAGAAACATTAGCCTCCAGATATGATTATGCAGTTATTCCCGGTGCTCGAGCGAATGAATTAGCTTTGTAGATGAGCACTCGAATCATGTGTCTGCTAAAGCAGGTGCACAGGTACGGAGACAGAGGATGCTGCGACATGCTAGGTTAATTGGTGCGATTCAGGTCAATCAATTCACTCAGGAAGAACGATGCTTAAAAGTAAAATACTTTTGACTCTTTTTTAAATTGGTTTAAGCATATCTCGTATCCTGTAAAGAACATGTCACAAAGTGTGTGTTATTGTCCAGGTTTTGGGTGTGCTTGGCTGTGAAAGGCACAAACTGCAGTTGCTTGTCAGTGACTAATTGGAAGAGAACTGGAGAAAAAACTGCCGGAGCACTATGTGACATTTGTCTCTCTTACTCAGTCTTTCACTCCTTGGTTTTGTTGTTCCTGTGGTATAATTGAATGAGCTTTCAGTGATGCCACTCTTCCTTTTGGGATCCTTGTCACCCTACCCAGATACAGCAGATGGACAGAGAGTATGATTTATATCGAGAAAAAAAAACGTAGGACACAGGGAGAGTTTTGTATGGGAACACTAAGCTGTACACCTCTCTTCCTGTCACAGGCTCATCAGTCTGAGAAATCGAATCAGCATCTGACCCCAAATGTGAAATGCCTTCAGAAATGCCCACGCCCACACACAGACAGACACACACACACACACACACACAGACAATTTTTGTGAGTTATAGTTTCACAGTCTTGTGCAATACTCCAGCCGAAAAAAGTTATACCCAATTCATATATATATACAGTGGTGTGAAAAACTATTTGCCCCCCTCCTGATTTCTTAAAATGTTTCTGATCATCAAACACATTTAACTATTAGTCAATGATAACACAAGTAAACACAAAATGCAGTTTTTAAATGAGGGGTTTTATTATTTAGGGAGAAAAAAAATCCAAACCTACATGGCCCTGTGTGAAAAAGTAATTGCCCCCTGAACCTAATAACTGGTTGGGCCTCCCTTAGCAGCAATAACTGCAATCAAGCGTTTGCGATAACTTGCAACGAGTCTTTTACAGCGCTCTGGAGGAATTTTTGGCCCACTCATCTTTGCAGAATTGTTGTAATTCAGCTTTATTTGAGGGTTTTCTAGCATGAACCGCCTTTTTAAGGTCATGCCACAACATCTCAATAGGATTCAGGTCAGGACTTTGACTAGGCCACTCCAAAGTCTTCATTTTGTTTTTCTTCAGCCATTCAGAGGTGGATTTGCTGGTCTGTTTTGGGTCATTGTCCTGCTGCAGCACCCAAGATCGCTTCAGCTTGAGTTGTCGAACAGATGGCCGGACATTCTCCTTCAGGATTTTTTGGTAGACAGTAGAATTCATGGTTCCATCTATCACAGCAAGCCTTCCAGGTCCTGAAGCAGCAAAACAACCCCAGACCATCACACTACCACCACCATATTTTACTGTTGGTATGATGTTCTTTTTCTGAAATGCTGTGTTACTTTTACGCCAGATGTAACGGGACACGCACCTTCCAAAAAGTTCAACTTTTGTCTCGTCGGTGCACAAGGTATTTTCCCAAAAGTCTTGGCAATCGTTGAGATGTTTTTTAGCAAAATTTAGACGAGCCTTATTGTTCTTTATGCTTAAAAGTGGTTTGCGCCTTGGAAATCTGCCATGCAGGCCGTTTTTGCCCAGTCTCTTTCTTATGGTGGAGTCGTGAACACTGACCTTAATTGAGGCAAGTGAGGCCTGCAGTTCTTTAGATGTTGTCCTGGGGTCTTTTGTGGCCTCTCGGATGAGTTGTCTCTACGCTCTTGGGGTAATTTTTGTCGGCCGGCCACTCCTGGGAAGGTTCACCACTGTTCCATGTTTTTGCCATTTGTGGATAATGGCTCTCACTGTGGTTCGCTGGAGTCCCAAAGCTTTAGAAATGGCTTTATAACCTTTACCAGACTGATAGATCTCACTTTTGTTCTCATTTGTTCCTGAATTTCTTTGGATCTTGGCATGATGTCTAGCTTTTGAGGTGCTTTTGGTCTACTTCTCTGTGTCAGGTAGCTCCTATTTAAGTGATTTCTTGATTGAAACAGGTGTGGCAGTAATCAGGCCTGGGGGTGACTACAGAAATTGACCTCAGGTGTGATAAACCACAGTTAAGTAATTTTTTAACAAGGGGGGCAATCACTTTTTCACACAGGGCCATGTAGATTTGGAGTTTTTTTTCTCCCTTAATAACGTAAACCTTCATTTAAAAACTGCATTTTGTGTTCAATTATGTTATCTTTGACTAATAGTTAACGGATTTTGATGAGCAGAAACATTTAAGTGTGACAAACATGCAAAAGAATAAGAAATCAGGAAGGGGGCAAATAGTTTTTCACACCACTGTATATATATTTATTTATTTATTTTATATTACGTACTAACTAACAAACAAATGCACAAATATATCCACACAGGGTGTTTGTCTTAGTGTCCTTGAGGATCGTGCACTGACATGATTCATAGTGCAGCTATTTAAAGGTGCAGTAATTGATCCTGGAGAAACAAAGATGATATTTCAACTCAACAGCCAAACAAATACAACTGACCCGTCACCACGTCAGTGCTTCCACTGAAGCTCTGCCCTCAAACTCACTGTGAAAGCCACCGAAGTTGCAGTGGAAGACTCTCTCATAGCTGAAGCAAACAAAGCATTGTCATGCAAGCAAGTGTGCACACACAGGCAATATTTATATTAACACCATAGACCACCATATTGGGTTCCCTTTGTGTTTCCGTGGATCGTACTTGTTTGTTCGGTGCATCCCATGGCCACTTGATCGGACTGGGATCTGGGACGTTTGGAGGGTCAAGGCTCAACTTGCCTGCAGGGAACAAAGGCCAACCTGTTCAATCTAGGGATGCTCAATTCGATTAATTTTCCCAACCGACAACTGCCGCTCGTTATCCGAACATTAACCGTTAACTGATCCGATTAGAATATTAAAGTAGAATTAAATGAATATAGAACTGAGGAGTGTCTGATTAAATATACAAACATTTTTTTTCAGTTTTTATTTGAACATGTGCGAACAACAGCACACAGAACATATCAAGAACAGAATCTGGATTCACACATCGTCAAATTTTCACGCACCTGCAGCGTTTTCGTCAACAGAGAAAAACAAAGTACTATAAATAAAAAGAATAAAATAAATAGTCCTGCACTAAATATTTTTTACTTAAATAACAAATTAAGATTACAAAACGAAAACATGCTGAAATACCTTTGAAGCTTGCCTCAGGTAGGCAAATTTTTTCATACTTTGGCTACTAAGTTTTTTCGGTAAAAAAAAATAGCAGGCCTGCCTCAAACCACAAACTGTCTAGGTTTTTATTTTTAAAAAAATCCCCACCAAAAGTGATAGCACACCATTCCTGATCGAGCCGCACGAAACGGTGTAACATACATGAGGGTCGTCTCAAAGCTGCGGGGCGAGAAACGGTCCAAAGTTTTAGGCGGAAGAATAATAACTGGATTTCGGGGGCATTTCTGGGGGAAGAGTAATAAGTGCGCCTAGGCACACTTAATTAAAAAAAAAAAAACATTTTAAACCGTTTAGTAATAATCGGTCAAAATTCATTCTTTCGGTAAACGGTTAAACGGTAAAAAGCCAATGATGTCCATGATAGAAAGACCCCAGAACACACGGTTGTTCCCCATTGCTGATTGGCTGGAGCAGTGTTTTATGGTTCGGGTAGAATACAAGTATTTCTTTCTTCCTTTCTTATTTATTTATTTGCTGCTGTTTTGTACTCAAAGCACTTTTCTCCTATGGCACAGATACTGTACATGTTCCAATATTCCCATCCGGGTAGAAATGTAAAATATAAAAACATGCCTACTTTAACATACACACACACTTGCACACATTTACTGTTCTTAATACATTATTGATGCTTTGAATCTGAATTTAATTGTTGTTGACTCATTTGAATGCCATTGAATTAACATGTGATAGATAGATAGATAGATAGATAGATAGATAGATAGATAGATAGATAGATAGATAGATAGATCCTAAAAGGGAAATATAAGAGGTAATGTCAGCTTAGTTCCTGCTGATAATATTATCCTACTTATTTTTATTCTATTAAAATATTTACTGCACTGTTTCCATGGCACATACCACAGGTCAGTTTTTCAGGATCTTCCGGTTGCCGTGGTAACTACAGACTCTATGGCCATCCCTGAGGAATGTTCGTAATCCTGCAGGGACAGGCCCGTCATTTCATTCTGTTTTTTTCTGAGAAAGTGTAAGGGGTCCAGTCACTTTGTGCTTAAAACCTAGTGTCAGAGTCAGTGCAGCGCATCTAATTACAGATGCTTCCAGTCCCGATGCTGTGAAGTGACTAAAACAATACTTGCTTTCAGCAAAAGCCTTATTATTTTGTTATTAGCAACAAAGGCACTTTGTTAGAAAAGCACTTCATAACCGTTTTGTTATGACAGTTAAAAGCCTGTATACTGGCAGCTTAATCACTGAGTTGGAGTTACAAGGCAGACCAGTGGCAGCTGGTGGTTTTTAAAATAGGGGAAGCACAGGTGGCTGTTATTGAGGTATATATTTCTATTTCTGTATGTGTCCTGTTTTATCTGTTTCATCTGTTGGTCTAGATTCCTGCTTAATTCGTCTCATTATTAAGAACATCAAAAGTCTTTTTTATTTTTCCAAAAATCTGTTTTAACCATGAATATTTTTGCTTTAAGCAAATCAATCTTAATGTTATGCTTGAATTTTGGTGACGGTATGTTTCATTTTGAGATGTCCATTGTGATCATAACTGTTTCAATGATTGACAGTTGGCTGTGAAGTTCAGCTTCTTTGAGAGATTTTGCAACGATTTTGAAGAATCTCGGCTGGACAAGAAAAAAGCACACTGTCCAAGCGAAGTTGAGCGATATAAACGACAATTGTTTCAATATACTGTAAAACCCACCACGCATATTCACAGACACATGCGTTTCAGAGAAACACCAAAGCAAAAACAGCTTGCAGATATGCAACATGTACCCTCATGAATTGCTCATTTCCCCATGCTGCCGCTGAAGACCTGCAAAATTGTTGAAATTTAACATAGAAAAATGTAGAATTGTTGACATGGCAGAGCCTTCTGTAAGGAGCTTATTTAACATTTATGGTTCCAGGTGTCAGTGCTTTGTCACTACAAATTATTCAGGACAGGAACCAAGAAACTATACACTTTCCTGTAACACAACAAGCACGGCTGTTTGTCCTAAGTTTAAAAAAAGGCAAAAGAGAGCTGCTAGGGAGCAGACGTCTCCCTATAGCTGCTGTGATCTAAGCGATAACAACGGATGTTAAAATTACGTTCCTGTAATTTTAGTCAAAGTAACTGTTGTTCAGCATCTGTTTGAACCTAGGACCTTCCGAATCATAGTCCAATGCCTTATGTGTTAACCACTGAGCCACTCCTGATTGGTAGGGGATAGACATTATGCCATCTCTAACTCCCTGAGAGCGAGATAAATCTTTCTCTCTTGGGCTTTGGTCTACGAATGATCGCCTTCTTCTTGCTTTTTCTTATTATAGACTTGACTTAGATGCATTTTCTTTCGTTAAACATGCATATGAATGCTGGGAGGCCAAAAGATTTCATTTTCGAGAGAGCAGCTGAGTCATTAAAGTTGAAAGTCACAGGGAGGACTTGCTGCAGCAGGGTTGCTGTTTGTGGTACGGCAACAACAAAGGCCTTCAGACAGCAAAGCCACTGCTGGGGAGAGACCAGAGCTGAGCTCCCAAACTGTGAGAGTTGCTGTGAGAGGGCTATGACATGCTACCTCCATCAAGTGTAGCCAGTGATTTGCATTTTATAGCACTGTTCCTACTGTATATGCAAGATTGTAGGATTGCTAAATGAGGTGGGAAAACACCCTGTGGGGTAAATGGCATAACTGTACAGTATATGTGTATATGAGTAGATCCCTCATTAACCATCCTATCCATTCTGAAAAAGTGCTGCTAAGTGTGCTCTTTTTCACTCACAGAAATGGAAAGGAACTGCTGTGTTTCAAACTCAAACTTTGCCTTAAAGTGAATAATATGGTAATTCTTGATGTGGGAACATCTCATGCAGTAAGCCTTCTTCCAATAATGAACCAGCACCCATAGCTTATTAAAACATTAAAAAGGAAACTTAGAGGTTTGTTACTGTCTTTGAAAAAGTGCAGTTCAGCTTGTGAGATGGTCATTTCTGAAATGATCGTATTTTATCAATATACATTGGCCTGGTTGTGGGGGGGGATGCCAGCCCACTTGCACTATGACTAAGTATCTGTTTACGGAATTGAAATAGATAGAATGAGTTAAGGAGCAGTAGGTCACATAAGTGGAGTGTTGGCAATTGAGCTTGGGTAGAGTTGCCTTCAGGTTCTGTGGAGGTTTAAAAGTGATGCATAAATTAGCATAGGAGTACAGGTAATGCATCTCTGGTCATAGTATTACATTTGCATCTGTGAGAGAGAGAAAGAGAGAGGACAATATCTGTTTATGTGCTATATATGTCTGTAATATAAAGTACGAGTGTGTGCGTGTTGTTTCTGTGTAGGTGTGTGTGTGTATGTGTGTGTGTGTGTGTGTGTGTGTTTAGCTCTGTTGCATAAGGTAGTCTATGTTTCTGATTGTATAACTTGTGTGGGGGAGATGGAGTCCTTATATGCCTCTCTTTTCTGTATCTATGTGTTTATGTACATGTGTGTGTGTGTGTGTGTGTGTGTGTGTGTGTGTGTGTGTGTGTGTGTGTGTGCAAATATTTTGCTACTCAGTTTTATTCGTCACATTTGAATGTGATAGCAAGTTAGTGCCTCATACTCTATTGTATAAAATGTGTTTACACCAAAAGAAATGGATGACTAGTAGGGAGGAAAGCTATGACAGGAGATTCCCTCAGAAGTAGCAGACAGTTCAGTCTCCTACAGTCATGCAGAACATTCTGGTCGCCCACAGTTACACACAGTAACATTCATATCTCCTGCTGGTAGTCTTGAACAACTTGCCTGCAATTAGCCTGTTTCCTTCTGTCAAGGAATACGCATGACCTCCTAGTTTTTGTTCCACTTGAAAGCTCAGCTTCTTGTTGAAATAGTTTTTTTCCTCGATTAAGTAATTCTTTCTGCCATAATTACTGTCAAACTGTAGTTGCTATTTTTATGGTGCTTTTATGGAGTTAGAGCATAACTAAAGGCATGCTCAGTATTTTAAAGGTTGTAGTTAAGCAAAAAAAAAAAAAGAAAAGATTATTAAGAACCAAACTTTAATAGGGAATCATTTCTGCAATCCAGTTAAAGCATTTTAAAGCATATTAATGATGGAAAAAATCGGCAAAGATTTAACTTGGTTCATACAGTACTGTAGGCCCAGTAGAACCCAGTGCTGCTGAGGAGGAACTGAGGGGTGGCGGGGTGGAGGGGTAGTAATGTGCGGATAAGTGTGTGTGCAAGTGCGAGAGAGATAATAACCTGGCAATGTAGCAATCAAGACACTGATCCTCATTCTAGCCTATTTCAATTTCATTATACCGAATGTAGAAGTGCATCAGTGCTGTGGGAGACCTTACACAGAGCACTTTTATCTGTATTGGCACAGTGATGCAACCCCGCTGAGGCAATAGAGCCACGAGAAAAGAAATTCAGGAAACTTGTCCGGAACCGAATAGCCTGCTGGCATCATTATGTGTCTAGTCTTCATTCTGTACACCTATCTTGGTCCTGTCGCTAGTGCTAACCAACTCCAGGGCTCACCTTTGCTTGTTAGGAAAGTTGTAGAATATATCCAATCAGTTTGGAATAAAGAAAGTGAAAAGCAATTCTACAGCAATCAGCAACAGGACTCCATACTGTACCGTGTTTCACCTAAAGATTTTAGACGATGTTTCATGTGATTTCTTAATTAGTCAACAAAAGATAAGGACTAAATAATTAATATAATTCTTTGTAATGATCTAATGCTGTGTTCAGAATGACAGAATGTCTAACCCGTCTTTGTGAAATGGTGTGAAAAAAAAAACATGGCTAATTCTGTTGATAAGTCTTTTGTTAGCAACAAGCTACAGTAGTAAACTGTGATGAGTGTTTTATATTTTTCTTTTCAAATTACTGTACTAATGAAAATACTTGTACTGTATGTACATCGGTCAGCCATAACATTATAACCATTGAGAAGTGGATTGAATAACAACGATACACAACAGCAAACTGGTGACAGGGTCATGGACACCCAATGCTTACCCATGCCCATAGCAACCCGTCCGTTCCTATCCCAGAAATGCAGTACATTACGCCCCTTTATCCAGGGCGACTTACAGTTTATCTCATTAAACATCTGAGTAAATGCTGGCTATGATAGAAAGGCATCAGAACACCCAGTGCATCACAGCCTCCCTCGTATGGTGGGTTAGCTGGTGAAGAGTTTAAAGTTGTTCATCCGACCTCCAAATTCCCACGGTCTCAATTCGCCCGGACACCCATGGGAGGCGTCAGAGAAAACAAGTCTGATTCACGCAGGCTCCACACCACAAACTACAGCACCAAACTCATCTTCCGCTATCATTCTTGTACCAGACACCATAGCACACTCCAAGAGGTCAAAAGGGGAACCTACGCAATATCAGGTATGGAGAAGACATCCAAAGTGCCTGAGTAGGAATTCTGATTTAAAGGGGCATTTTTTTATTTTTCCTGGCCAGAGTTACAGCCTCTTTGTAGCATTATAGTTTGAATGAACTCGAATGGGACTTAAAGGGAACTGTACAGTTCTCAGACCACCTCTTGTGGGTTGCTGTATAAACACAACTCCAACTTTCTATCACCTAAGAGAAAGTAAGATAAAATAAAATGGCTTTCTGTGGAACGGTGTAATGCCACAACAACATCAGCAGTGGTAGGTGGCAACATGACAGCTAAAAGAGGCATTTCTATAATTTTGCAATGGACACCCACATCGTCACAGTTTGCTTTCCCCTCTGGATTTTTTCCAACGTAAAAGACAACTCACTTCTTTGACATTCAACTCACTTCTTTGACATTCAATAACTTACAGTGAAAGTGACGACTGTGATTAACAATATTCCTGCATTTTGCTGTGATAAGTCAGGCCTTTTCTCCGTTCATTATAAAGCACTTGCTCGCCTCAGCTTGACAGCTGGTCACAAGACACCATTATAATACTCTTTTCTAATGAAGGGATTTCTGATCTCCCATTTCTCTCGTCTCCTAGACACCTCTCTTTTAATGAGATGACAGTAGCATTGATTGCCTCATTTATCACAGAATGAAGTTTTTATATCAGGCGTGATTTGTGGTTATTCTCCTTACCTTACTTTTTTTTTTTTTTTTTGCTTAACAGTAGGCTAAACCTTTCTCTCCACCCATTATTTTCCTTCCGTTCTATTTTCTACATTTTCTTCATCTATTTGCTTTCTGTCACAAGCAGTGAGGAGCAATCCTTTTTTCCATTTCTACTGAAACAACCCCAATACTAAGTAAGTTTACCTAAGACCCACACCACCGTAATTTCCAAGCATAATATTGACTGAGACATGTTTGTAGTAGTGAAGTATTGAACGATGGGAATCCTCCTGTGGGTTGACCGTGTGGGGTAACTGTTTGCAGCTCACATTCAATCTTTAGATCTCTCAGTCTGTCACACCAACAGGCTCTCTCTAACTGCAGACTGTCATTTCCCGATCACTGATCCCAGCACCTTCCACACACACACACACACACACACACACACACACACACACACACACACACACACACACACACACACACATACACACACACACACATACACACACACACACACACACACACACACACACACACACACACACACACATGCACACACATGCACACACATGCACAGACTCCTTACCACAGAACCAGACTTTCTTGTTGTGACAGACTCTGTCTCTAATGAGTCGCTGTGAGCTCTCTTTCTCCCTCTTTCTTTCTTCCATCCAGCGGGATTCCAGGGAAGAAGTGCGGCACCATCATCTTAACCGCTGAGGAACTCAGCAACTGCAGGGTCAGTTCAGCAAACACACACAGTCATTTGCATGTACAGTATGCACACACAAATCACAGTCACCAATGTACTGTAGTCTCAAGAACACTATTTAGATTATTGTAAGCCATTACAAATTACAGTACGATTGTTAGTATATAAGCATATATTAGTCAGAATGTCGAATGTCAAGTTTTAACTTGGTCACTGAATAAAAATGGACGTTTATTGCATGTTGAGTTAAACTGGACATATTTGTTTGAAAGGTTTTACTCGTAATCGGCCTCAACTGTTTAATACATGATTTTCATTATTTATTCATGTTTTATTCTGAATACTGAAACATCTCTTCATATGATAATAAATATGCTTTAAATACACAAGGTTAACAGTTCTAGCAAATGAAAGGGGACTAATATATTCTCCAAATAAATTAAGAGCTAGAGGAAGTGATGGCATTTTTCTTTATTTGAATTGAGTTATTTATCTCATAGTTCATAATTCTCACTTGGAATAATTAGAAGCTGCAATTAGCAGAAATGCATGGTGAGATGATGATTGCATGTTCTTACATTCAGCTCAATAATGAGAGAGAGAGAGAGAGAGAGAATTGGTGTTCCACATAAAATCTACTATATGCATATTACATAAGCTTTCAGAATAGTATCTTGGTTTGAAACTTAAAGTACTGAATACCAAAGAAGAGATGCCCAGTTTGTAACTTTACCTTTTCACACTTTGTTGTAGTGCACTTATTTTTTTGTTTGTTTGTTTGTTTTTGTTTTTTAATTAGGTATTGACTCAAAGAACATTTAACTGAGCAAGCTAAATTAGTTCCTTTTTTTATATGGACTTTTCAACCATTTAAAAGTTCAGAAATCACTTATGAGCTTTGTAAAACTAATGACTAGTTGCGTATAATGGTAAGCATTATGGCTCAAACTCCTGTGTGTGCGTCAGTGCTGTTTGTCGTATTTGCTCCTTGAGAACGAAATTGGTTTTCCTTTCATTAGAAAAAGGCTACATGCTCCTTGTATCACATTATTGTGCAGCTTAGTAAGCAGTCAAGTGTGGCAAACTAGCTCTCTTTATGGCCTTCTAAGATCCTGCTTATACTGTCCTCTTAATTCAGAAAGTGGTAGTGTTTTACAGCTGATTCCATTAATAGAACGTAAGCTCTTTCGAAGCCTATTTTCAATGAAAATGGCCACTATTCTTAATGTAATAGACTACTACAAATGAACATTTGCATCAGTAAGCTAACATAAAATTAGATAACTTACAATGACACCCTCTAATAGATGTAACACCTGCTTTGATCTAAACCATTTGTTTAAATAGAGTCTATGATGTACAAATGCATAAGATGGCTGTTTAGTGTCACCTTTTATTTTTTTCTTAAAAATTCTAACTCAAGAGAGTAATTTTGTTACTGAGCACCTTGTTACTGAGCACCAATAAAGCACCTTCTGCTTTATTGAGGTGGTACAAAACCCTTTTAGAGACCTTTTTAAATGTACTTTTCCAACTTGAAAATTGAATGTAACAGAGAAAAATTGTGTGTATGCCACCGATGAAAGCAACACATTACATAACAGACCACTTTTCAGATAAAAGCATTAATGAAGGCTGTTGAATTTCTCATGGAAGAAAAAGAAGCAATCACAACAGTCAATGTTTATGACAGATTACCCAGTTAATGACAGATTCTCCTAGAGGGTCTTACCAGCTGATTTTCTTATAAAATTGCACAAAGTGTACTTGAAACGTTTTAAGCCAAGTGTTGTCATACCAACCACTGACCTTATTTAGATGATTGCTATTTTGTGCTCAGGCGGCACGGTGGCTTAGTCGGTGTCGCCTTGCACCTCAAGAGTCCGAGTTTGATTCTCACCTTAGATTTGTGTGCATGGAGTTTGCATGTTCTCCCTGTACTTGGTGGATTTCTTCCAGGGTCTCCGGTTTCCTCCCACAGTCCAAAGACATGCAGATTAGACTAATTGCCGTTCCCAAATTACCCGTAGTGCGTGAATGAGCATATGTGCCCCTTGTGTGTCCATTTTTTAGAGGCATCTTGAAAACAACATGTGACACGTTGTTCCTTTGTGCACCATGCCACGCATGATTGGGATCTGGGGAGTTTGCAGGCCATCTTGAATTTGCCTGCTGTTTCCTGTGCGGCAGACTCTGACGCACTGGTGTATAGTATGTATAGTGGGCATAATTTACTGACGTTGCTGGCCTTTGGTCATCACTGTTATGGGTGAGCCTTGGGTGCCCATGATCCTGGCACCAGTTTACTGGTATATAATTGATAATCAATGTTATTCAAAGGCTAACAGTAGCACGTCCAGGATTGAGGCTTCCATTCCTACCTTGGGTCTGTGTTCATGGAGTTTGCCTGTTCTCTCCATGCTTGGTGAGTTTCCTTCAGGTGTTCCTGTTTCCTCCCACAGTCCATAGTCATACAGATTAGATGAATTAACAAATTAAGAAATGTTAATCAGTTCACTAAGTAGTGTTATGTCTGATTGAAATACAGTATGCTCAGCTTGTTCAACTGGCTCCTTGACTTTGCCTTTTCACACTTTTTATGCTGTAGGGTGTAGAGGAAACCTAAAGCACTGCAATATGGCTTGAGTTTGATGAAGTTAATGTCATTACTGTTACAGATTGATGATTATTTTCTCATGAGGATAGTCAAAGAACAAGCCAGTAAAGTACTTTAAAGTATTTTAAAGTTTCTTTTCTTATCAGGCACTTCTTTTGGGACAACAGTTTTTTGCTTCTGACAAGGCTCAGAATGTGAATAACATTGCTTATATAATATAACGGTAATCACCATCAGCAATGTTGCTTGCCTGATTAATCATTATTGCTATAACTCCTACTTAACAAAGCAAACTGCTCTGTGTACAATATAATTATATGAGTGTTGCACTCTTAACATTGTTGGTAATCTTTATTTAATGACATCAGTTTTTTTTTTTTTACGTCTTTAAGCATTTCTTTGACATGCAAAACCAACCACAAGAGATCTTTGTAAACACCCAAAAGGTCTTCGTGATCCCACATAAACAGATTCATCCCCCACATTTTAATAATCTTAAGAAGCTTAAAGCCAGAGGTGAGAAGCAGGTGATATGTTAGGAATATGAAAAAGTGCGCAGTTCAAATAGAGACTTGTGGAAAAATGAGAGTTTTCTTTTCTTTGGCAGTGATTTCTCCATCTGTGATTTCAACAGGATAGAATTTTCATTACTGGATATTTGCACAAGGAGATGAGATGTTTTTTTTTTCATAGCTATGTGTATGGTGTAGTTTTTGTTGAAACCTTATGTCCTTGAGGAAGAAAAACAAATCTACTTCTTAATATATCTTTATACTGTGCTCATATTGGTTTTCAGTTAGCTTTTATAGTCCCACCTTCCAGGCTTGAATGGACTGCAGAGGTCACCTCTCTTGTTTGTGTAGTATGCTGAGAACTTGTTAAAAAAAGTGTGAGAGAGAGAGAGAGAGAGAGAGAGAGAGAGAAAACTCTTCAGCTTGCTGGTAAAGTAGGATTGAGTATCTGGAGATGCAAGATCGGTGAAATAAAACTGTTTTATAAAGTGTAACTGTAAGCAATCAAATCAATGAAACCAAACTCAATGTCCAAACAACTGGCAAAATTTGACAGATGTGTGACGGGAGTAAATGGGATTAGACGAAACTCAGAGAAATGAACAAACAAGATCTATGCAATCCACATAAAGGCACAGTTTAAGTGCTTGTCAGCAATCTGGAAAACTGGAACCCTGTGTCCTGGAGTTTCATTTATGCAAGTATGTGATGGCTTTCAGGTATGTTAGTTGTGTTAGGGGTATATGTTTGTATATGTGACTGCTGTGTGTCCACCATGTGACCTGTCTCTCTGTACGCACAGGATATTGCTACTATGCAGCTGTGTGCCAATAAACTGGACAAGAAGGACTTCTTCGGGAAGTCAGATCCTTTTTTGGTGTTCTACCGGAGCAACGAGGATGGAACGTAAGTAAGACAAACTTCTCTTTTATTCTCCCTTTCTTTGTCACCTTTGTCTAATTTCTCACATTTCAGTTTATGATTACGCCATTGTAAGTTCCTTGACATAGCTATTAAAATCAGTAATTTATAAGGATTATTTTGTGTCACATGCTGCAGATTTACTATCTGTCATAAGACAGAGGTGGTCAAGAACACTCTGAACCCAGTGTGGCAACCCTTCACCATCCCTGTGCGTGCGCTGTGTAATGGTGACTATGACAGGTAAATTTTCTAGTTAAACATCATGTCCCCAAAGTCCCATTTATTTTCCTTTGCAGGTATAGTATAGTGTGTATTTTAATAAGGTGAAATATCCTATGACTTGGCAGCATGGTGGTTTAGTGATTAGCACTGTCGCCTTGCACCTCCAGGTTCCGGGTTCGATTCCCGCCTCAGGACCTGTGTGCATAGAATTGACATGTTTTCCCCATGCTTGGTCCCTGTTACTCTGGTTTCCTTTGACAATCCAAAAACAAGCAGGTTAGGCTAATTGTTGTTCCCAAATTGCCCATTGGGTGTGAATGAGCGTGTGTGTGCCCTGCGATGGATTACACTCCGCCTTGTGTCCTAAGTCTCCTGGGATAGGCTCCAGGTCCCCCACGACCCAGTGTACAAGATAATGCGGTATAGACGACGATGAGTGAGTGAGTGAGTGATCCACATTATCCCCTTAACATATTCGTCAGTTGTCTGTGTTGTAAATGTAAATAGAGATGGATGTCATGTGACTAAGATCGCATTTTTGTTTTATATTTACAAAGACTAATTATTTTTAGCACAAAACTGTAGAATGACAGAAACTATTTGTAATTATCTAAATATAGTGACCAGTTTATTTAATTACTGATCTCAACCTTGTAGCTGGATCTTTCTGTTGCACCATGTGTGAGCCGGAACAATGCTCATGAAAAGAATATTAGTATACTATAATAATAATAACTTCTTATTCTTAATCAGTGCTTTTAATTACATACAGTAAAACCTCGGATTGTGAGTACCTTTTTTTGCGCAAGACGAGCAAAGATTTTTTATAAATTTTGACTTGGAAAACGAACAAGTCTTGGTTTACGAGTACCGAGTATCATGCATGTGCTTCTTGTTTTGACGCCGAGTGTCATGTGATCACAACTGAGCCAATGGTTTTTCTTTCTCTTGCGCTGCGGAATTGTGGGTAATCGTCTCCCCTGCTGGGTCTTAGTGCGAGTCTCTTACTGGTATAATCAACATCTGTGCACGCGTGTACTGTTTACTATAACACTGTGACGACTTGCGTGTGCATCTTTTATTTTGCGTCTTTATGCGTGTGTGTACAGCGCGCCTGTAAAGCAAAAGCAAGTCTCATTAGAGAGGTTAAAGATCCATTTTCTCTCTACTGTATGTAAGCCTGCTCTTTGTGTCTGACCCCTCCTACTTTCGCCTTCACAGACACACACACACACTCTTTCTCTCTGCTCTACACAGAAACACTGCTCTGTCGCGATTATTTTCAAAGGTAAAGTGCAGGTTAATTTGTTTTATTTGTACTTTACAGCAGTGATTCCGTTAGTGTGTCGCTCAATCGAGTGTCATTAGAGAGTGTTTCCATTGTGTGCGCGCATGTGTGAAAAGGGTGGAGGAAGTGTAACTGTGTAAGGGGGAGAGGGGGAGGGGCTCCTTACTTTAGCTTCACACACACATACACAGCGCCTGCGCGCACAAACGGAAACACTTATCTGTCGGGATTTATTTTCACTTTTTTTTAAAGGTAAAGTGCAGGTTAATTTGTTTTATTTTTACTTAATATTTTGTGTTAATTATTTTTATGTATTAATTTTTTGGGGCTGTGGAATGAGTAATTTGAGTTTTCATTATTTCTTATGGGAAAATTCAATTTGGTTTACGAGTGTTTTAAAATTCAGAACAAATTATGCTCGTAATCCACGGTTCCACTGTACTGGCAATGCTACATAATACTCCCACTAAATGTAACTATCTTGTCAGTGAATGTCCTTAGCTGCTTAAGTTAAATGCACTGCTGTGTTATGTGTTCTTTTTTTACTATTTGGGCTTTAGGAGCACTGTGTGGGCAATATGTTTGTGCCAATGTTCACCTGCTGGCAAATAGAGACACCTCTTTGAAAATCTTTTTTTTTTCATTGATTTTTCCATTCTTCCATACAAAATACATAGAAGCCTGTAATTTATGTAGATTTAAATTACCTTAAATATTACTTTAATCTCAGCATTTACGTTTACACACACACACAACAGCACAGTACAGTTATATAGATTTTATAAAGATGTCATTAGATAGTAACATATTTGCTTGAATTTACTGACCAATAAAACATCATCGCTTTACTCAGCCTACTCTCATAACTCTACCCCCGGGCAGGATCATGTATGAGTGTGAAAAGAGCCCCATATTGCTTTGCTAAACTTGCGTAAGGTTGTGTATCTAGTTCAGATGCCAGAAAAGTGGCTTGTGAGGATTGGGTTGAGGTAAGTGATGGCAGAAATCATCACTCTGATTATGTCATCAGACCCAAACTTGCATTATTGCACATAGAGCTGACACACACACACAAACAATCACACACACATATACTGTATACACATGCACAATGCAAAACCTTCGTTGAGATTCCTGTGCAGTTAGAAACTTTGCATGCAGCCAGGCATATCAATCACTCCTACATAGTTCATACATAAGTGTTTGTACCTTTCAGACATGAACTAAATTGTGTCAAATTGTTCAGGACAACAAAGGATCTCTGCTAGTGTACAGTCTTAATGGGTAACGTCCAGATAATGACAAAATATTGGGTTTTGAAGGTGCATGTTTGTGTGTATGCCTCGGTGATATGTTACGCTGAACAAATGTGAGTGACATTTAAATAAAAATCCGAGATTGCTTTAAATGTCCCCCTTTGTTTTTGTCTGCTTTCATCATTAGAGCAATCTGTTGAAAATAAATGTGTTGCACTTAGCTTTCAGTAATTGCAACTTTCTCTCTCTTTATTTTGTTCATCTCCATCCTCCCGCATGTCTCTTATCTCTCTACAGAACTGTCAAGATAGATGTGTATGACTGGGACCGAGATGGAAGGTAATTGCATTCACTCTTTCGCAGTAGATAGCCCTTCACAGATTTCCCTCTACAGCCAGGGAAAACTGAAAGTCTGAATCTGAAAGTTTGAAATACCATAATAAGGTCATCATTGCACGCCAGAGTGGTCACTTTATATTTCTTTCTAAACATGAAGAACGATGGGCGGGAAGTGTGGTATTATGCTCAGGTTAGGTCTACTGGAAACAAATAAAGCTGACTGACAACAAAGAAAGTTAATAAGTGGTTAATAAATAATGCTGACCATGCTCTCTCTTTGGCTGATGGCAGAATTATTAATGAGCTACTCACAACCAAAAAAAAAGAGCTGGGGAAGTAAAGTTCAAGGCAAGCAAGGAACCAGAGCAACATCCTGGTTATGTCTTCTTCATAGTGGCATAGTGACTTTCTCAGTGTAACAGAGTCCAAAGGGGAGCAGGATTATCTGGTGACATTGGAGATGAAACAAGGAGATAAAGTGACGTCCATGTTGGGGCCCACGAGGCGTCCTCTACTGGCCAGAGGATAGGGTAATATCCTCAACAGAGCAAGGAAGGGGAGAAATGTTCTCAGCAGAGCATCCTTAGTGGAATATAAAAGTGTAGCAGTGTCTGAAGTGGAGCTGTGTGGGGTAGTTACAGCATGTCCAATACAGAGAATGAAGACAACCTGATGCCAATTGTGCTGTAATGTGAGAGCTGAAATGGCATCATCAGCACGGCAGGAAGACAGAAAGAAATCCTTAGTGGAGTAAGGAGGCAGAAATACTGTATGATTTCAGAGGAGCAAAATGGTTGACCAATATCCACAGCAGAGCAAGAGTGTGGGGCTGGGAGAGTGGAAGATGTTTCTAGCTAGGTCTGAGGGGCACATTGCATTGATCATTTCCATGTGGTTCTGACCCAAGCAGTTCTTCTGCAAGACGAATTTTTGGAAATTAAAAATCCACTGCATCCATGTTAGGTTAAGTGCAACTTCAGAATATAATGTGACGTACCAACCAACAGCAACCAAAAAAAATTGTGAATGCAAGAACCATAAAACTGTGGATACAAGACAGAAACATCCAAAATACAAGCAAGACAATGACAGACATAATAGCTCATAAATACTACGACATAATGCCTTAGAGCAGGGGTGTCAAACTCATTTTAGGGTGAGGGCCGGATGAGAAGAAATGTGACCATGTGCGGGCCGAATTTGTTTTTTTAATCATAGTCCATCAAATTACAACAAATACACTATATTCTGTAAAACTGCATGTAACAAGTCCTCAGAAACTGTTCATTAACACTCATATTCCTTTTTGGGGGGAAAACAATGCCAAGTAATGGCAAGCAAAATCCTTTCCTTTGAACATGAATATTACTTGTCAGATAAGAAATAAAAAATGCTGCAGACTCTGTGTACAGACAGTTACATTAAATATGAAGCTATAGTCTACAATATAATTTACAAACTAGAAAAACACTTCATAATTTAAAAAAGCTGCCTTTAACAACTCAATAGCTTAGAAAGAATCATATACAAAAATAAATTCTTTATGGTTAATGCAAATGAAAAAAATATAACTCTACACTACAAATGAGAACTTTCCTTTAACAAAATGTTTTTTTTTTTTAAAGCGGATGCTAAAGCATTAACTTTTTCCATTTGGAGCTGTCCAGTGTATTTATCATATTTCTCTGCGTGTATGTCATAGTGCCGTTTAATGTTGTATTCTTTTTGCACAGCCACGGCTTGTGAGCGGATTAAACTTACCGGCTTGCCGTTGACCTCACAGAAGAAATACTTCTATTTCCATTTCTCCTGAAACATCCGCCCTTCCAGATCAATTTTTCTTTTTTTGGACATTTTTTTAAAATCGCGAGTGCTTGCCACACATCTTCAAATAGCCGAAGAAATTAGATTTAGGCGCCAATTTAGATTGCGCATGCGTGTTAGAGGTTTCGGCAGAAGCGCAAGAGAAGAGCAGTTAAATGATCAATGATAAAATAAAAAAATGAATAAAACCAAACACAATATTGCAGCGAATACCCGGACATAGACTTTATTTAATACTACTACTACTACTTATAATGATAAAAAATATTTGATATTTAATATTATTGTTCAAATCATCCCGCCGTATGTTTGACACCCCTGCCTTAGAGTGAGACACTGAAAAAACATGAGAGTTTATTTATGAACCTCCTCTCTCCCTCTCTGCTGAAAATCCTGCCTAGACAATGCTGAAACCCCCCACAAATAATAACGTCAGTTCTAAAACAAATTCTCTACCCCAATTAAATATGCACATACAGTGGAACCTCGGATTACGAGCATAATTTGTTCCGAATTTTAAAACACTCGTAAACCAAATTGAATTTTCCCATAAGAAATAATGAAAACTCAAATTACTCATTCCACAGCCCAAAAATTAACCTGCACTTTACCTTTAAAAAAAAGTGAAAATAAATCCCGACAGGTAAGTGTTTCCGTTTGTGCGCGCAGGCGCTGTGTATGTGTGTGTGTGAAGCTAAAGTAAGGAGAGTGGACTCGTATTCCAAAACACTCGTAAAATAAATTAAATTTTCCCATAGGAAATAATGGAAACTCAAATTATTCGTTCTTCAGCCCAAAAAAATAAATACATAAAAATTATTAACACAAAATGTAAAGTAAAAATAAAACAAATTAACCTGCACTTTACCTTTAAAAAAACGTAAAAATAAATGCAGACATCTAAGTGTTTCCGTTTGTGCATGCAGGCGCTGTGTGTGTGTGTTTCACACACATTAACGGAGAGACGGTTTTTAAAACCATTTAAAAATTAGCAAGGAACACCGCTAGTCACAATTGCGTGAGCGCATACTAACGGAATCACTGCTGTAAAGTAAAACAACAACAACAAAAAACTAATTAACCAGCACCTTACCTTTTTGAAAACAATCGCGACAGAGCAGAGTTTCTGTGTGTTTCTTTGGGAACCTTAGAGGAGGGGGCTGTAAAGCCGAGAGTGTGTGTGTGTGTGTGTGTGTGTGTGTGTTGTTGTAAGTGAATGAGCGCACACACACACACACACACTCTTGCCTTTACAGCCCCCCTCCTCTCAGGTTCCCAAACAAACACACACAGACACAAATGCACGCTCAGAAACTCTGCAAGCACAAAATTACCCAGCAGGGGAGACGATTAATTTCTGTGTGTGTGTGTGTGTGTGTGTGTGTGTGTGTGTGTGTGTGTGTGTGTGTGTGTGTGTGTGTGCGCATGTGTGCGTGTGTCAAAACAAGAAGCGCATGCGTTTTACATGATACTTGGTGCTCGTAAACCAAGACCATGCTCGTTTTTCAAGTCAAAATTTATAAAAAATCTTTTCTCATCTTGCTGAACACTCGTAAACCGCGTTACTCGTAATCCGAGGTTCCACTATACTTTGTTTTAATGAAATTAGCTAAAATTTAGTTTGCCACAAAAGACATGTTGTATTCAGCCCAAGATGGTAAAAAGTAGCTTAGTCTGGCAACAACCCTCTTTTTTTACCTCCTTGAGTTTATTGCTGGGTGGAAATGCAGCTTATAGGTGCTTTACTGCCACCTGATGGACTGGAGCAATAAAATTGAGATTCATGTATTAATTTACAGTTGTGTTCTCCCTCTGACTCTCACCGTCTCTGACTGGTTAAAAGTGTGAGTGAATATTTCTAAAATGCTGCCTGGCTGTTTGATGAGGCTCATATTTATGCTAAAGAATAAAAAAAAAGCTACTTACTGTGCCTACTGTACTATGCAATTTAATTTGAAACTGGAAACAGGTGTGGGGGATTATGGGTACTGTAGGTTTGTGTATGTTTGGTGTTAGAATAGCTGCTCCATTTTAGACATGGATGAGAACGTATGAATAAAAAAGTTTCTCATAAAAGATTGAACACAAATCTGCCTCAAAATAATACATAAAACCTCCTTTTCTATTTCTTTTGCAGTCATGATTTCATTGGTGAATTCACCACTAGCTACAGAGAGCTGTCCCGAGGCCAGAGCCAGTTTAATGTGTATGAGGTAAGTGTGGGTAAGACGCTGGCTACCACCTAGGCATTATAATTCCCTTCCAGTCATATTATGATAGTCTTAGTCAGAATCGCAATGGAAGTGCCAAGTGCTCACTTTCCAACAGCAACTAATCACTTATACCCTCTAAATTATTACATTCTTACACAAAAGCTCTCATATAGTTAAAAAAAAATGGCTATTTGTGACAGGAAGGTGGATAATCCTGGATTATTTCGATAACTGGATAAAAATATATATAGTTTATATAATTACGTACAGTATATAGTTTTATATATTGTATATATTGTACTGTATATAGTTTTAGATATTTGCTGGTGTCATCTATTGATTGAATACATATATCTCTTATTACCCATGTGTAGGTTTTAAATCCCAAAAAAAAAGGAAAGAAGAAAAAATATGTAAATTCTGGCACAGTAAGTAACTGATTAAACTTTCATTTTGGTTATGCTCTGATTTTGAGTGTGTGTACGAGTGTCAGTAACTAAATAAAGTGTTTCTTTCTCTCTCTGAAGGTGACATTGCTTTCCTTTAAAGTTGAATCTGAACACACATTTGTAGACTTCATCAGAGGAGGGTAAGCAAAGCACTCATACCTCTTGATTTGTTTACAGCATGTCTCAGGTCCTGCTTTTCCATGAAGTGTCACTAATTTGTTTGTGCAGAAAAATTGCACATGGTTGCACTTTGGGTTCATTTTCTGTTGCCTGGCAATCGACTTCATTTTTATTAGACTGTGTTTGCAAGGTGCCTTTTCATTTTTGGTTGTCAAAGCGGTGGGCCAAGATTAATGTTAGGACTGAATATAAAATAAATCTTTGTTGATTTAGGCGTCTGAAAAAAGTTGTCAAGGATATGTCAAGGATACATCCTTTGTGTCAGAACAGTTCTCTCTACCATATTATTGAAACCTGGAAAGATAGTGCTGACCTGTCAACTGCGTGGAAGAAAAATAGTTTGAAAAAAAAATCATGAATGGAGATCACTTGGTGAAGTGACATTAGGGATGACAGTTCTTTTCATAGTGAAAGTGAGAGCACATTAACATGCACAATGTAGAACTCAGTAAGATTTACAAGAAAAAGAATTATATTTAGCTTTTTTAAAATGCTTCAATTTACTAGGGAGCATAAAGGTTGGATTTAGGAGCAATGGAAAAATGTCAAATCTGGCAATATTCTGCTGCAGGCAATCGGAATGAATTTTCAATAAAAATGAGAGGGTGGTATAAACCTTTAATAATATGTATAGATGGTAAATTTTAGCTATGCAAACACTTGATCATTTCTCTCTTGTTGGTTTAAATATATTATTGTATTCACCTGCATATTTACATCTAACCAATTATGCAAGGCAGGATTTAACAAAAAAGATGTAATGCCTAAAATAACTGTTGGAGAAAAATACTTCTTCCTCAAACCAAGTCTTGTGATTAGATTTCTTGTGACTGAAGGTATAAAACCAATTGACATGTACAGAATCCTTCCAGCATAGTATAATGATGAAAATCTTAAGCACAATGAAACATTTGAATGGTGCAAACATTTTAAAGAAGACTGTACGTCCATGACTGACGATCCCAGCTGAGTTGGCTCAGAGCCACTGCAGTCATTCCTGTGAACATTTAGTGAGTGGAATCCCTGATCCTTGAGAATCGACAGCTCCAAGCGGTTTCCACATTAAAGGAGTTCCTGGAAGGTCATGTGACTTCTACCCACCAGGCTGTGCTCGTGATGGTCTTTCATTTCTAGGCGGGGAGTTGAGGATTGTAAATCCTCCAGATGTAAATGTTGCTACCCCACCCCAGGAGCAGGTGCCGGTTTGCTGTCCAAAACACAAAGGTTCTGAAAGTGCACTGTTCTTATGGATCCTTCCATTGTGTAGAAGAGCTGTGTGTGGTAGGCCTTCTATCACAGTACAGTACCCCCCTCTCCCTCAGCTCCAAGCTTCTGGTCAGTGTTGAAAAAAGGGCATGTCGGCGTGAGAGTCCATCTGCATTCCTGTGCTGGTTCAGTGATCAGTGCCTCAAAGAAAAAAATCCTGTATGGAATTCTACTGGAATTCTGTCTCTCACATTTTTTATCACTGACTGGAAAGAAGATGGCTATAGCTTCCGTGTCTCTTTTACAACATTTTTTGGCCCCATGGACATTTTTTGAACAGCAGTTCGATGGAAGAGAAGCCTCTGGATGCATTGGGTCCCCAGATGGCAAAAGCACATACTGTATGGCAACAGGAGATCCCAGTTACTGTATACCCATCCACATCTGCTATGTGCATCAACAGTCTTTTGAGAGTCTAGTTAGAGCATTCTACTAATCTATCTGTCAGTGGGTGGTACTTTACCTGCAACAGCTTACACATATTGTACATTAGATTTGAAACAAAAATTGTACCATGCTCCATGATGGAAGCCAATGTAACTGAAGTGGAACATCACCTCATGGGCAATGTTTTTTGATGTCATCTTTTTCACCATAACTTCTTTATTGTGGCCGGTGGCATAGTCTACCAGGACCAAAATATATTCATGACCTTGTGCCAATTTGTGTAAGGGACTCACAACATCCATCCAATTCACTCAAGTGGTACACAGATGATTAGCAGTGGAATGGGTGCTGTTTTTTGACAGTCTTGGCATCATTGACAGTTATTTCTGACTTCAGCTTCTAGCATCTTGATTTTTTTTTTCTGCCATGTTCTGGACTCTGAGATGGCTGCACATGGGCGAGCGTGATCTACATGCACAACAATGTCAATTTTGCTTTGCAGCACCACCAGGAGGTCACACTCTTCTCTCCGCCTTTTTGGGGCAATAATACAACAATCCATTTTTTATAAGGAAGTATTATAAGTACCCCTGGTTGGGGGTGGCCTCCACTCCACCTCAAACATTTGTACCTGCCCCCAGCAGTGTTTTAGCCGATCATCCTTTCTTTGATCTTGGCTGAAACTGCTTTCCCTCGTTACCTGCTGAGATAAAACAGGCAGAGCACATTAGAGGGAGGATTTTGCTCAGCTTCAGATGTCGACATCTGCACTGTCCTCCCGATTTCAGGGAACCCATACAATTTGTCCCAAAAATAAGAGGGACAGGCAACCTTGGAACCAGACCCACAGTGTTTTTCCAAGTACCCTGCATGTTGCCACGAGACAAGGATGACAAGAACCTCTGTCACATCTCTGTGAACACATATAGTGGAAAGCAGTCCACACCGAGACACATCCGGTGAAATATGAATCCATCTGTCCCCAGTCCTCTTTTTAAACTGAGAAGGCACTGGTTCAGTGGGCATTTTTTCATCTTTTGGTGGGCACACACTTCTCAAGCGAAGTAGAGTCTTCTGAGTGAACTTTCTGCCTGTAAGTGGACATCTTTCTTCTCTTCTGAGGGCCATATTCCAGAGCTTCAACCATAGCCTTTACCATAGCTGGCGCTCACATGCCCACCGACCTTTCTTCCCTAATTTAGTCGTGTCCAATTCCTTCCCGTCACTAGGGGGGCTCCCACATTACGGCTACTTACTACCATTCAGCCAGGAGGGCCGAGGGCTGTCACATGTTTCCTCCGAACCACGTGACACCAGCCGACCTCTTTTTTTTCGAACTGCTCACTCATGCACCATTGGGGGCGACGTAACACACTCGGGGGATAGCTCTATCCGAGCTGCACAAACTCACAGACGTAGAGTGTAGAGCACTAAGAACCTCTCATCCCTTCCCGCTGAGAGAGCTTGGCCAATTTAGCTCTCTCGAGACCTCCGGCTGTGAGAGGTTACAGCATCACCCGAGAACCGAACCAGCGATCTCTGGATGGTAGGGCAAGCACTTTACCACTGCACCACTCGGAGGCCTGTGCTAAGCTTTCTTTTGGGAACCTTTGAGACTGTGACAGGTCCACGATGTTGCTGTAGCTGCAGGATCAGGATGGTGGCAGAGTTAGCTCCTGAGTAACTCTGGTTCCCAGATGAGACAAGGCGGAGGTCTCTATTGGCGCTTTTCCCCTGCATAGTACGGCACGACACGGTTCAGTTCAACTCACTTTTGGGGGGTTTTCCACTGGGAACAGTACATGGTACCTGGTCCTTTTTTTAGTACCACCTCAACCGAGGTTCCAAGCGCTGAACCGTTACCAAAACGTGACGTGTAAACTCAGCTGGTCACTGATTAGCCGGAGAAAATCGTCATTACTGCGTCACTGAGCTTGCGACACGAGACACAACAGAACCGCTATATTTAGAACAGCTAGAGAAGGATCGCACGCCCTTTTTGTATTAACCGTCGGTCTCTTTTGAAACAAACTCCTTCGTCTCGCTATTAAAAACATCCACATGCCGAGAATGAAGAACACCATACCGTCGATATGCTCCATTGTTGTGAGTTTGTTTGTGGCGCGTTTACGATGACGTCACGGCAGTAGCGGCGCCGCGACTAAACGACACGTGAGTAATCCCGCCCACGCTAAAGCGTTACTACACTGCAGTGGAGGCGCAAACCGAGCCAAACTGCGCCGAACCGAAATGAGTTGAACTGAACTGTGTCGTGCCGTTCTATGCAGTGGAAAAGAGGCATAAGTGTTGGCGGCCGGACAGCATGGAGAAGCAGCGCCTTCCAAGTTTTCCACTTTTTCAGTAGAAAAGTGATACAGTACAGGCTTAAACTGCTTTATGACATCTAGGTAAGTCAGAGAAATCATGATGACTTAATGTGAAATCAGAAACATAAAGCTTGTTGTTGAATTCTTCAACAGTTTCAGCACTTTTAGCAGTATCCTCTAGAAAGGATTTACTCACTCATCGTTTATTCCTCTTTATGCTGTTCAGGGTCGCGGGGGCCTAGAGCCTATCCTGAAAGTCACAGGGCATGAGGGGTACACCCTGAATGGGCTGCCAATCCATCGCAGGGCACACACATATACTTGTACATGCACTCATTCAGCGGGATTCAATACTATATTAAATAGGCTAATTATAAGAATGTTTGCAAACGAAGGCCAGAGAAGTATTTTGGTGCTCATACTTTTGTGGCACTCTGAAAGGCAGTGGTAGGCCAAAGTATTGTTCAAAATCAGATTTTTTCCCCCCTCTAAGACACATGAAACCAGGCACTCACATCTTTTTAAACAACTTCTCATACGACATCACAGAGCAGCATAACACACCCGGGAGAAAGTGCTGACTGCTCTCTTCTACATACTGTATGTGAGAGAGTATGCCATTTTTTCCAGTGAGCACAGGAAGCAGGTGAGAAAGAGAGAGAGAGAGACAGACACACAAAGAGTGCAGTAATCGCAGCACAGAAATGTATTTTCTTCAGTGAAAATGAAAATGAAACAGGACAGAACTCAATAAAGCACACTTGACACATGGCTCAGCAGGGAGCTGTGAGAGTTTTTCTCTTAAATATATACTGATTCTTTCTCTGGTTCAAAGAATAGACAGGGTATAAATTCAGCATCCCGGTAATAACACACAGGTATAGCCACTCATTCATTACAGACTCACTCACTATCTTTCTTTGTGGCCCCCGCTGTCACACCGTCCTCTACCCATGAGCCTGAACTAAAAAGTTCAAAAAGTAATAATCAAAGTAAATAATCAAAGCTGAGCCAAGTATCAGTCATGAAAAAAAATTTATCAAAGCCATGGGAAATATCAAATTAATTACAAGCTATTTTTACTAGACATCTAAAATAGTTATTTTGACTATTTGAATGCAATCTGAGAATTATGTTGAAATAAAGCAGTTAATGAAGTATGTTTCAGTTGACAAAGGAATTCACATACAGTATGATCTTGTTGGGTGACGTGAGCATGTATGTGGATCACAAACTTTACTTGTCCAAATTATCTCTTAATTTGTTATCTCAGGTTTTTAGCAATAGCAATAGTACACAAACAAATGGACAAACACACATGAGAGAGCAGCCACAAACACATTCGATTTCTGAGATTTCATGCACTTTAAGGCCACAAAGTTGGATACAGTATGTCTAAAAAATGTGTTGTGTCTGTTTATGGGAGCCTGTTAGTAAGGTAATGCGGCTTCCATTATATAATTAAACCTGACAATAGAAGAGAAGTGTAATCAAGGTAGTGAACTAAAAAAAAAAAAAGTAAAAAATGAATGAAATTCAAAACAATTTTTGTAATATTTACCTGCAGAAAACAATATGTTAACAGGTAAACAGTTCCTACAACCCCATTTGCATCTCAAGCAGTCAGAACCTCAAGGTTGACAATCAATCATGTGAGAGAACAGGCAACAATCTTATGAAAGTTGTTCGCATAGTTGCTGATTTTATGTGATGACTAAAAAACTGTTTTTGTTCTAACAGGACACAACTCAACTTCACTGTGGCCATTGATTTCACAGCATCAAATGGTAAGTATAAATGAACACGAAGCATTATTCTTAAATATTAAAGCGAAACTTGAGGGAAAATGATTGACAATGTTAGAATTACTGTTTTTTTTTGTTAAAACATCGACCATTCTTATATCTAATAAATGGTGAAACCGTGTGTTCCTGGCTGCTTGGTATCTTTGTTGCATGATTAGCTAAGAAACTTTAAAAGACGTTTTAAATATGGTAGACTGAAAACTGTAGGTAATGAACTCTGAAATACTTGGCAAGTAATATCTGGAGCTTAAGTCCTTTCTTTCTTGAACATTAATATTCTCATACTTAATTAATTTTCATTAAGCCCCGAGAGGTGCAAGAGTATTTCATGATTAAGCAATAATATATTAATTAAGCATTAAATATACAGTAGAATTTAATAAAACTTCATTATTCTTATAGACCTTTGCCTTGTCCCCTTTCATACCACACTTTAAGAACTTTTCATGGGGAAACATTGCTATGTATATTCAGCTGTATGTTTTTTGTGCCGTATCAGGCAATCCGGCTCAGCCAAACTCCCTGCATTACATGAGTCCATATCAGATGAACACCTACGCTATGGCATTGAAGGCAGTGGGAGAGATTATTCAGGACTATGACAGTGACAAGCTCTTCCCAGCATATGGATTTGGAGCCAAACTGCCTCCAGATGGCAAAATCTCCCATGCCTTTCCTCTGGTGAGATTACTATGATGAATATGACATGATTAAAGACACCATACGAATTTTAGCATTTTATCATGAAAACACCATCCTAGTATGCCAATAAGAAAACTCTTGACATGGTTTTGTGGATAAACATATTGAGCAATATACTGTATGACTTGCAATTTAATTTCTTAGGCATGATCATGTATTCAGTCCTGCTCTCGTAATTAATCTTTTGAAACTTCCCTTGTTATTCTGAGATGATGAGAAAGGCCTTATGAAAAATAAAAACCCTTTATATGAAATATGAAGAGATGAACACTAGGTAACTGAGGAGTCTGCATAAGCCCAAAGGCAAAAAAAGGCAGAGGAGGGGAGAGACATAGGTGATGAGAATGGTTTAAGAGCAAACTGAAGTGCAAAACTAGCCAGATTTCTTCCCAAGGCTGAAGAGTTGCTTCTTTTTTTTCTTCTTTTTTTTTTAATAAAACCACATAATAAAAGGAGGATTGATGGACTGTAGGAGAGACTGCGCCAAAAAAAAAAAGATACTACCGAAATAAACATTTATCCTTGAGCACTAGATTTGCTTTGACTCTATGCATGAGTAGAGGAACAAAGAAGGAATTAGGAGTGGATAAATGGGACAAAACAAAGAGAAGAAAGAGTGAAATGTTTGTGGGGGGATGACGAGGAAGCCGGTTCAGTCTTATCCTGTAAAGACTGATGGATTGAGTCATCAAAATGATGTTTAATTCAATTAAACGGTACAGTTACAATGCAAGCTAAAAAAAAAAAGGAAAAAAAAACTTTTCCCTGACCTAACATCTACAAAAAGCTGCAGGACTGTTAGAGTTGTCAAAGGATACTTTGTCATGGGATAGCTTGTTAAGAACTATCTATAACTTTCCCCATTAACTTTAGGCTGTAATCACATTTCTTAAATTAGAACCCGCCATAGCGTGACAGCACTTAAATTGTGTCATGCTAAAGCAACTTTAATTACAAGAATGACTTACCGCATAACAAACCATGTCTTCCTCACTCGTCTTGTACTTGAATTCTTTTAACACTTTTATGTTCCCTCTGGTTGCTCTTTTTCGGGCGTGAATGCCATAACAGGACAAAAACACAGCATTTGTTCAGAATACAGAAGAAGGACCAATGCATTAACCTTGAAGACTAACTGCCCAGTTTTACTTTTTTTTTATTGTGTAATTTTCCAGAGATGGCAGTTTAAGCTCTATTTAGTTTAATCAAACTTGTGACAAATGGAAAGGAAAGGGAATGGAAAGGAAATTCAGATTTAATTTGAATAAGGAAATGTGAATGTGTCAAAATGTTTCAGAAAGGTTATCTTTTCTGGCAGTGCAGCCCCAGAAATAATCAAAATCTAAAAAGCCTCCTATGAAATGTGACTCACTTTTGACTGCATTCAATCTCACTCCCTCTTGCTCTTTGCTCATATGGGGCCAGGAGTTCACTCCCACCAGAAAGCAGTCTAATAACTAGCCACATATGAAGCACTTTAGTACCTGCTGGAGGTCTCTATATACCACAATGTTGTGATGAACTTACACACCTTTAAAGAGCAGCTTAAAGTGCTGAAATCCCAGGTCTTATTGTTTTCTCTTTGTCTATTTTTCTTCTTTAGAATGGTAACAGTGAGGACCCAAATTGTGTGGGGATAGAAGAGGTGTTGGAGGCTTACTTCCAAAGTCTTAGAAAAGTCCAGCTTTATGGACCAACCAACTTCGCCCCGGTCATCAACCAGGTAGCAAGGTAAGACTAGTGTGTGTCTATGTGCCTGTGCATGCGCATGTATGTGCATCTGTGTGTGTTCTTGATAAGAATAGAGGAAGCGAATAAATACATGAGCCTAGAGAAATTTGTGCCTTTTCGTTAGTTTTTTGCATTGAGATTTTCCATTTTTGCCCTGTGGGGACACAGTGATGCTGAGCCAATCAGACATAGAACTAGCGAGACCCCTTACTGCCTGCTGCGCTGACTGTTACAGTCAAATCACACACACACACACACACACACACACACACGCACACTCTGGCACAAACACACACACACACGGGCATACACAAACACACACACACAAACACATACACACAAACACACACACACGCACACACACACACGCGCACGCACACACACACATGCATGAATGCTTCCAGGAGAAAAGTCAAGCCCTATTTATGTTTCTGAATATGAATGAATATTAACAGGATAACCTTTTCTTAAATTACTTTATGCAAAATTCATCCAGGTTACTTTCTCAGACTGAATCCCTTAGGAGGTTCTTGTTGTTGAAGGTATAAGTTCATCTGTAAATATCAAGCAGATATTTGAACCGTTATTAAATGAATATATTGTGCAGTATTGAGTATTATGCACATACAGTATGGAGTATTGTTATTATTATTATTATTATTATTATTTTACATCAAGCATTCTACATTTGTTCATGCTGATTTGTGACTTAGTATTCAGTTACATGGGAAAGAGAGATATTTTGAAAGGTCAAATAAACATTTGCGCATTTGCTTCCTGGTCTGTAGGGTAGGTGGAATAAATGTGATAAGGATTCCATGTACTGTGTGTCATTTCTAGAGGAGGTTGCATTTCCCATTCTTGTATGGAGGCAGTTAGAATTTATTATATGAACTGACATAGAGTTATTTTAAAAGTAACATCATATATTGCAGGACAGTCCTCTCCACTGTACTTGTTTCTCTTCACTCTGTCGGTGTGTGTTGCAGGGTAGCGGAGAATGTGACTGATGGATCCCAGTATTTTGTGCTGTTGATGATTACGGACGGAGTCATTTCAGACATGGTGCAGACCAAAGAAGCTGTTGTCAATGTGAGACCCTTTGAATGAAACCTGAATATATAGTGTATTCTGAATATGGAAATGTAACAATCATTTTCATGTAAAATACATTTTGATTATGAAGTAAATTTTTGGGCATCGCCTTTAAAATAAATCTTAACCATCGCTCTTAGTTGCTGATTGGAAGGTCTGGATTTCAAGTCTCACCCCCAGCCGGGTTGCCACCTTTGGAGCCTTAACCATTAACCTTATGCCCCATACAACTGCCACTGCATGCATGGTTCCAAGCCTGGTTAGAAAATGGAATAGTCGTGACAGGAAAAGAATTTGGCCTATGCAGATCAAATTATCCAATGTGGTGACCCCTGAGATAAAAGGCACAAAGATCAAGAAAGAAAAGGTGATGGTGACAATGATGGCTCAATGGGTTTGGCCCTGGGTTACTAACCAGAAGGTCTGAGGTTCAAGCCCCATGACCACCAGGCTACCACTGTTAGCCACGAACCTTTAACTCTCTTTAATTCAGGTGCGCCATGGCTCATTGCTTAGGCTGCACTCTGACCCCAAGTTCCAAACATGCTAGGCAATTAAAAAAATAAACAACAAAAATATTTAAAATTGATATACATGATTAAATAGCCTTTTAAATTAGAATGCTTTTTTCAAATGCTCTTGCTTGTAATAATTATATGCATGCGGTTGGGTTTTCCCTCAGGCTTCAGCTCTACCCATGTCTATCATCATTGTGGGTGTGGGGCCTGCTGAGTTTGATGGTAAGTTGTGTGTGTAGGTGTCTGTGTGTGTGTGTGTGTGTGTGTGTGTGTGTGTCCACATGGTCCACGCTTGGTGACGGACAGCTTGCATAAGGTTTGCAGAATTATTATGGAGAGAAGTGCAATTCACAATGAAAACTAAATCTGAATAATTGAATGCTATCCATGTAGGGGTGGGCGATATACCGGTATACCCGGTTAACTGGTAGAAATTTGTCAACCGATAGAGGTTTTGGTCTATCGTCTTAATCGCGGTTGAGATCATGTGACGTTGCACGTTACATAACCACGCAATACACGTTCACTTCTATGGGAAGCCAAACACAGCGAAACCGTGGCACCCGATTGAGCCGGCGTGGGCAGAACAAATATCCAGACCCGATGGATCGACCATCAAAATAAATTTTACCCCACTGGGATGCGCACGTAGAAACCAGGCATGGCAAGGCGGAAACAATATTAAACATTCCCGACATTTTAAATGAATTGTTTTAAAATAAAAAACAGTGGGTCGCGCAGGTTTGTGATTTGAGCAGCGCTGCTCATGTTGGTCTGCGCTGCGTGATCCACCGGGCTGCGCAAATAAACCAGATCATCTCTGCGCTATCCAGATAGTCGCGCTGCGCTGTCCACTGGGCTGCGCAGATATTTGGTTCAATCGGGTGCCACGGTTTCGTCCCACTTTTGATGTGTTTGGCTTCACATACACTTCGACAATGGAAGAAGACGGTGCAGCAGCAGTGAGTTTGCTTACATGTGACAAAACCGACAACGAGGAGATTATAAAGAAAAAAGGTGCATCGTCTGTGGTGTGGAATTGGTTTGGGTATAAGAAAAGTGATACGAATGAGACGAACGTGATTTGCAAGTGCACTGTTTTAGTGGTGGAAACACGTCAAACCTTTTCTATCATCTGAAATCCAAGCATCCAAACGAATATAAAAAAATGCAGCAATTCACAGTTTATATAAAATTACATTATGTAAAACAGTTTCTTTGTGTTTGAATTTTAATTTATGCATTTTCAGATACAAATTGCTATATTGTGATATATATCGTTATCGAGGTAGAAAATTGCTTCTACCGTGATAGAAGATTTTGATTATATCGACCACCCCTATATCCATGATATATACACACATGCAATGAATTAGTGGATTGAAAAGCCTAGAAGCACAAAAGTGTGTCACTGAGACACAATAAAAGAAAAACTGCTTATTAATTTGTAGACTTTTTTTAATCATTTAGTGTGTCTTTGATAACAAGCCACTTTAGCTACTGGAGGCAAGATGGTCAGCATGTAATTCTCAAAGACTCCAGTGACAGTAAGAGAGGAATATACAGAAAGGAAAGAAGGGCTCATGATCCAGAGCGAACCACGTCATCTGTCAAACATGGTGGAAGCACTATTATGTCATGGGAATTGGGTCACTGGTGTTTATTGATGATGTGGCTGCTGATATAAATAGCAGAAGTGGAGTTCCGAAGTCTACAGAGCTTTACCTTGTGCTCAGATTCAGTCAAATGCTGAAAAACTGCAAGCCAAGAGATTCTTAAAGGAATGTTTCTAAAGGGCTTAGTCAATCACCTGACCTCAACGTAACTGAGCATGCATATGAATTCCTGAAAAGAAGTACAGTATAAATGCAGTAAACAAGCAAGCTTGCAAGTAAAACCCTAGCAAAACTTCACAAAGGAGGAAACTCAGCATTTTGGAGATGTCTGGTTATCATTGCCTGCAAATAATTTGCATCCATGTATTAAAATTATATTTATGTTATATTATAAACATTATTTTTAATCCTGTGAAAATGGAGAGACTGTGCAAAAAAAAAAAGTCTATTATTAATAAACGGTTCATGCAACGCCCTGGAATTAAAGCTGTATGTTTACCCCTCAGTCGCTCAGCCCAACTACTTATGGACTGCACTATAACTCTGTATACTACTCCATCCGTTCGTCCTGAACTGGCCTCATTTAGACAAATTTACAGTTATGACTTACTGACACAAGTCAGCCAGTGTCACAGTACACAGGGAAGCACTTATTTTCCACTTGGTTGCACTTGGATACCACAAGAACAAGCAAGAATTGTGTCATACTGTTTTCTGCAGTGTTAAAATCTCCTAATGACAACTATGGTAAGATTGTGTCACGTCTGTCTCATCCTTGCATTATTACTGTTAGAATGCAGCAGATGAATGTTTTGAATTCACCATACTGTATGTAAGATTTCTTTTTAAATGAAATCCAATGACTAATAAGTGAGTTTTAAATAATGTTTTTTCATTCAGTTCAGTATTGGGAAATGTGCCAAAAGTTTTGTCAGTGATAATCATATATCTGGTCCAGATGTGATCAATAGAGAGTAGGTTGAAAAACATTGCAAGGTCTTTTCATTGCAATTTCTTTTCATTTAAATCTGTTTAGTGTACAAATCTAAGACGGGTTGAGAGTAGTCAATTGCATTGTGCTCTTGGTCATTTGTCCTCTTGCATTGCATCACTGTCTTTGTTTCTCTGCTTCCCCTCATCTTGTCCCTGTCTCTGTGTCCTCAGCTGCCATCTGTCACCCACCTCTCAAAGCCCCATAGAACCCACTGTCTCATTTACATACACACTTGGATCTCCAGGATCGATACTATGCTCTGTGAGGCATGCACACAAACATACTCACACACTCTGAATACATAACACACACGCATTGTCATATACACACACACGCACACACACACACACACACACACACACACACACACACACACACACACACACAACACACAGCATAAGTACCCTCTCTTCCCTGGAGAAGCAGTGCTTAAGCCTATGCCACCTCCGGAGACTGAGCTAACTGACATCTGCCTCCAGCCTACACACACACACACACACACACACACACACACACACACACACACACACAGATGCTCTGTCTCTCTGGCAGAAAAGCTCACGGAATTATAGCAATTGCTATTAAAAAAGTAAACAATCTCCAGCACTGACAGACGGAGCTGATATCCACACCATTTCAATACAACGTTTGAATGTTAGAGTGTGGGAAATGATGATGGTGACAAAATGTGTGAACATCAAACAAGTGTGTCTTCTCACTGGCAGCTATGGAGGAGTTGGATGGTGATGAGGTCAGAGTGTCATCTAGAGGACGCTTTGCAGAAAGAGACATTGTTCAGGTAATGTTCCTATTCCTTTCTATTGTACCAGTGCCCTTTCATACACTAAAGATATCGCCAACGTTCAAATGAACAGACAACACAGTATATTAAGAAATACATTACATACAGTCGTTTAATAATTTAGAATTTCCACTTGAACAACTATAAACCATTTCCCATTCTGCTGAGGTAGGTGTGCTGTCAAAGACATGTTGCTCTCTGTTCCCTTAGATCAGTGGTTCTCAAAGTGTGGGGCGCGCCCCACTAGTGGGGAATACAGACATGACAGGTGGGGCGCAATGAACGGGAGGAAATTAGTGGAAATAATGGGAAAAAACTAAACAATCACACACAAATAAATGGATAATTAATACAAGTAAATATAAAATAACATCAGTTGTGGGCCGGGAGAAAAAGTGGAACATAGTGCAACAATAATGGTTTAACGTCGGGCCAACTTGAGCAGCGCTGCTCGAATCACAAACCTGCGCGAGCCACTGGGCAGCGCTGCGCGACTCTGACAGAAATAAACCGCGCCGACCATCAAAGTACATTTTACCCCGCTGGGATGCGCACGTACAAACCAGGCATGGCAAGGCGGAAACAATATTAAACAGTCCTGACATTTTAAGATGTTTTTAAATAAAAACACAGTGGGTCGCGCAGGTTTGTGATTCGAGCGGCGCTTGGCGATCCACCACCGGGCTGCGCAAATAAACCAGATCATCACTGCACTATTCAGATATTCGCGCTGCGCTGTATTTGCGCAGATATTTGATTCAATCGGGTGCCACGGTTTCGTCCCACTTTTGATGTGTTTGGCTTCACATACACTTCGACAATGGAAGAGTTGGCTTACAGCAGTGAGTTTGCTTACATGTGATGAAACCAACAACGAGGAGATTGTAAAGAAAAAAGCTGCATGGTCTGTGTTGTGGAATTGGTTTGGATATGAGAAAAGTAATACGAATGAGATGAACGTGATTTGGAAGGTACGCAAGTGCACTGTTTTAACAAGTGGTGGAAACACGTCAAACCTTTTCTATCATCTGAAATCCAAGCATCCAAACGAATATGGCCAAAGTAAAAAAATGCGGCAAACCTCAGCAATTCACAGTATAAATAAAATTACATTATGTAAAACAGTTTCTTTGTGTTTGAATTTTTATTTATGCATTTTCAGATACAAATTGTTATATTGTGATGTATATCGTTATCGAGGTAGAAAATTGCTTCTAACGTGATAGAGGATTTTGGTTATATCGCCCACCCCTAATGAAGCCTATCTTGAGCTTGGATTCATGGTGGGGATGGTGGGGGCAGAGGAGAGATCCGTGTGTGTTTTGTGTCTTAAACCGCTGGCAGCAGACCGCATGAGACGCAACAAATTAGGAAGACACATAGAGACAACACACTCCAGTCACGTTAATAATCCACTCGACTTCTTTCAAAGAAAGCTGGCAGAATACAGACAGCAGGATAATCGCATGGTAACATCTGAATCAGTGGACAGCAAAGCACAAATGGCTTCATTCAATCATTTTCTATACCACTTAATCCTGTGTTCAGGGTCGCGGGGGACCTGGAGCCTATCCCAGGAGACTTCAGGTACACCCTGGACAGGGTGCCAATCCATCGCAGGGGACACACACATACACACACTCACACACTCAATCACACACTACGGGCAATTTGGGAACGCCAATTAGCCTAACCTGCATATCTTTGGACTGTGGGAGGAAACCGGAGTACCCGGAGGAAACCCACCAAGCACGGGGAGAACATGCAAACTCCATGCACACAGAGACGGGGAATCGAGACAAATGGCTTTATGCCAGAGCAAAAAAACTACAAACGATTGCTGAGCAGCTAATAAACATGGAGTCAATTATGTAAAGATACAGTAAGTGCCAATGTAAGCCTTTTATAACAATTGCACGTGTATTTTATCTGTTTTGAACTTGGTGTTGTTTGATCTTATTGGTTTAGAAATTGATATTTCAATAAACAGTAAACTTGGCCGATTTCGTTATTATTTTGTTGACAAGTGGGGCTTGAAAATTCGCTCACCCCCTTAAGTGGGGAATGACAGAAAAAGTTTGAGAATCACTGCCTTAGATGTTGTTATGAATCCTGCATCCTTCACCATTGTGTATGGTCTACAATCTGTAGGCTTCACCTATGAACCCTCAATCACCATGGTAACTTGTTTAGCACAGAGGAATCAGCAAAAAAAAGGCTGTCTGAATGCAGAATGATGTGTTTTTTGTTCATTATACCAACCAACACAAAAGGGTCATGTCAGCAAAGTTGTTGAGATATGTTTATTGTATTGGCACAGATGATGATCTTGATGTTTTAGTTTTTTTGTTGATGAAAGGGTCACCACAGTAGCTCATCTGATTGGCACATTTGATTTGGCATAGATTTTACACCAGATATTCCTTCTGACACAATCTTTTAACATTTTTATCCAGGCTTGGGATAGGCACTTGGGTTGCCCTGCAACCCCAGAGGCTGGAAGTCATTAGCAGGGACAAGAACCTTCCACATCTCAAGTGATTAGTGCTAATGATTGGTGCTAATGTATCCCACACAGAAATAACCTATATAAACATATATGTTTCAATATAGGTTTTGATATAGGTTTTTAATATATGTGACATATATAAAATTGTGTCGCCTTGCACCTCCAGGGTCCAGGGTTCGACTCCCCGGCCAGGCTCGATTCCCGTCTCTGTGTGCATGGAGTTTGCATGTTCTCCCCGTGCTTGGTGGGTTTCCTCCGGTACTCCGGTTTCCTCCCACAGTCCAAAGATATGCAGGTTAGGCTAATTGGCATTCCTAAATTGCCCGTAGTGTGTGATTGGGTGTGTGAGTGTGTGTGTGTGTGTGTATGTGTGTGTGCCCTGCGATGGATTGGCACCCTGTCCAGGGTGTACCCTGCCTAGTGCCCGAAGTCTCCTGGAATAGGCTCCAGGTCCCCCGCGACCCTGAACACAGGATTAAGCGGTATAGAAAATGAATGAATGAATGAATATATACAATTGGCCGTTTTCCTATATTATATGTACATATATGCGTGCATATATGCATTCATATATGTGTATATATATATATATATATATATAGACATATATGTCACATATATAAAATTGGCCGTTTTCCTATATTATATGCACGTATATATGTACACATATATGTCCACATTACTAAAATCTAGGTAAACATAGGTGCATATATGCACACATATATGCACCTATATGTTTACCTAGATATTAGTAAAATTATAAAAATCCATATGCTAGACAACAAAGAAAAGCCCAAAATGTAGAAATTATTTTTTTTTTCTTAAGAACAATCACATAGCAAAAGAACACAAATATAGTACAAGAACAAAAATAAGACAAAAAACTGAACAGGTAGGAAAAAAAAAATTCTTTTGAGGACCTTCTCAGCTCCGTGAGCTTTGAATTGATAGATGTGCCTATCTGCCCTCGGGTGGCTGCCGGCCACTTCTTCAATGTTGCATCTGGAGAAGACAAAAATAATGAGACAGTATAATAATAAATGATTATTTATTAAAACTTCAGACGACAATAATTAGTGCCACGAGGTTATTTGCAACACTATATGTTCTACAAAATAGAGGACTACACACCTTACAGCGCAATATAATGTGGCTTTAGAAGAAGAAAGGTAGGATTAAGAAGTGAGCAAGTGATGAATTAGTATTATAGGTCCCAAGCAGATACAGTAACAATAATGGGTGCCCTACCTTATGCAGTCTCCATTGATGGCTAATAAACATTGATACAAGTAGGCTATGGTTAAAGGGGTGAACTTATAAAGTCTTAAATGTTTTGTTTTCCCTTCTCAACGCATTATGCATTTACTCACCAATAATGGCTACCTTTTTAATTTGGTCAAGTCTCCAAGTCGAAGATTCCGTACCATGGCAGTAGCAGAGGTGGCAAGGCGGGCTGCTCTCCACGCTTCTGCCTGGCAAAACACCCCAGAGCCCTTTATAACTTCAATCTGAAAAATAATTTCGCATCACAATATTAATTTATTGGCAACTTTTAGAAACTTTTCATGTTTCATACTGATTCTTATGTTTAGCTTCCCAATAGTTAATAGGATTTTATGTATAAATGCAGATTAATGATAAAGATACATGCAGGGTAAAACTGCAACAGGAACAGTACAAAATAAAAACTGAAAAAAGACGGACATTCAGAGTAAAACATACATGCAGGGTAAGCATTGGTGGGAGCAATGTCCAAGAAGTGTAGAGAAATATTTCTGTACGACTTCATTGTTTTGTGCTGTGTAGTATAGTATTGTAATAGCTGACCAGTGATCAACTCCCCATGTGCTGGTAGTACGCGGTCACAGGACATGGAAATGTCCTACATAAGGCAGTATTTTAGCCACCTGGAACTAGCTTGTTTGTGCTAAATAACATTACCGATAGCAGTGTTATAAGCTAACCAAAATGGAGCCAAATACATATTAGCAACCATAATCTAAAGCTATCCAAAACAAGGTGAATATAAACATAATATAATAATATAAATATAATCTGTAAACTCCATAAGGCATTAGCTTAGCCACCGGGAAATATCATGTTTGTGCTACATGAGGCAGCATGTTAGCATGATTTACCTAAACTATTTAAATGGCATTGAAAGCCAATGTGTCACACAAGCTGACAAGAGCTAGCTGTAGTGAGGAAAATATTTACTAATATTAGTTTAATATTATCAGAATAAGAGTTATATAAGACTTAATAACTTACCCAGTGTAGCATGGGTCTATTCTCTGTTCAAAATGCTCCCGTTCGTCGTCGGAGTCACACAGTCTTCTTCTGAGGTAAATGTAAACTCCTCCCACTTTCCAGAACATTCTGAAGAGTTTCCTCGGATGTGTAAGCGCATGCTATCTTCCAAAACGTGCAGAAAACTCACTGAATCTGAGTGTTTTCAAGCCTGTCTCTGTGTGTTCTTTTTTCATGCCGGTGCCCGGGGGCGTGGCCTAGTATGTAAATTACCCGGACTGATTTCCGTGTGATTGGCGTGTGGCCGTGTCCTGCCTCGGGTCATTAGCAGATAAGTGCGACAGAAATTCTGTGTCTCTGCTTGGTTTCATACGGACTACATAAACTGAGAATATTTGTTTTCAATGTGACTTGCATCATTTAAAAGTAGACACTTTAAGCTTTCTATAGATATATTTCTCATTTCAGTTAATTTTAGTGACGTTTTTCAAAAAGATTTTCACGGAGACTGAGGTTTCATATATGTGCATATATCCTCATATTACTGTATGTGGGCAATTAGGATACCAATTTCATGTGTTCGCACATAGGTTTTTTGCATTTTTTTTTTCATTTTAGTTCTTAGTTATTGCCTTCATAATAGAAGATATGAGCTAGGCATCATGTATGACAGTTGCCAAAGTGAGATATGAGCTAAAATGACCAGATCCTGCCATAGGAGACATATCTTGTATGTACATATAGGGCTTATATGTGGATATAAAGAAGCAATACAGGAGACCTATATGGCCTGTATATGCACATATATGCACCTCAATGTTGCCTATATGTGGCATACTGTATATATGCATATATGCAGCATATATATTATCATATATATGCATGTACAGTGCTATGAAAAACTATTTGCCCCCCTCCTGATTTCTTATTCTTTTTGCATGTTTGTCACACAAAATGTTTCTGATCATCAAACACATTTAACTATTAGTCAAAGATAACACAAGTAAACACAAAATGCAGTTTTTAAATGAGGGGTTTTATTATTTAGGGAGAAAAAAAATCCAAACCTACATGGCCCTGTGTGAAAAAGTAATTGCCCCCTGAACCTAATAACTGGTTGGGCCACCCTTAGCAGCAATAACTGCAATCAAGCGTTTGCGATAACTTGCAACGAGTCTTTTACAGCGCTCTGGAGGAATTTTGGCCCACTCATCTTTGCAGAATTGTTGTAATACAGCTTTATTTGACGGTTTTCTAGCATGAACCGCCTTTTTAAGGTCATGCCACAACATCTCAATAGGATTCAGGTCAGGACTTTGACTAGGCCACTCCAAAGTCTTCATTTTGTTTTTCTTCAGCCATTCAGAGGTGGATTTGCTGGTGTGTTTTGGGTCATTGTCCTGCTGCAGCACCCAAGATCGCTTCAGCTTGAGTTGACGAACAGATGGCCGGACATTCTCCTTCAGGATTTTTTGGTAGACAGTAGAATTCATGGTTCCATCTATCACAGCAAGCCTTCCAGGTCCTGAAGCAGCAAAACCCACCCAGACCATCACACTACCACCACCATATTTTACTGTTGGTATGATGTTCTTTTTCTGAAATGCTGTGTTACTTTTACGCCAGATGTAACGGGACACGCACCTTCCAAAAAGTTCAACTTTTGTCTCTTCCGTCCACAAGGTATTTTCCCAAAAGTCTTGGCAAACATTGAGATGTTTTTTAGCAAAATTGAGACGAGCCTTAATGTTCTTTTTGCTTAAAAGTGGTTTGCGCCTTGGAAATCTGCCATGCAGGCCGTTTTTGCCCAGTCTCTTTCTTATGGTGGAGTCGTGAACACTGACCTTAATTGAGGCAAGTGAGGCCTGCAGTTCTTTAGATGTTGTCCTGAGGTCTTTTGTGGACTCTCGGATGAGTCGTCTCTGCGCTCTTGGGGTAATTTTGGTTGGCCGGCCACTCCTGGGAAGGTTCACCACTGTTCCATGTTTTTGCCATTTGTGGATAATGCCTCTCACTGTAGTTCGCTGGAGTCCCAAAGCTTTAGAAATGGCTTTATAACCTTTACCAGACTGATAGATCTCAATTACTTTTGTTCTCATTTGTTCCTGAATTTCTTTGGATCTTGGCATGATCTCTAGCTTTTGAGGTGCTTTTGGTCTACTTCTCTGTGTCAGGTAGCTCCTATTTAAGTGATTTCTTGATTGAAACAGGTGTGGCAGTAATCAGGCCTGGGGGTGACTACAGAAATTGAACTCAGGTGTGATAAACCACAGTTAAGTTATTTTTTAACAATGGGGGCAATCACTTTTTCACACAGGGCCATGTAGATTTGGAGTTTTTTTTCTCCCTTAATAAAGTAAACCTTCATTTAAAAACTGCATTTTGTGTTCAATTATGTTATCTTTGACTAATAGTTAACGGTTTTTGATGAGCAGAAACATTTAAGTGTGACAAACATGCAAAAGGATAAGAAATCAGGAAGGGGGCAAATAGTTTTTCACACCACTGTATACTGCATATAGGTTTCATATATGCGCATATATCCCCATATATAAGTGCGGATATATGCGCATATATACTGCATATACAGTAGGTTTCATATATGCGCTTATATCCTCATATAGGTTCTTTCCATGTGGGATGTACATCTAATCATTAATCATATAATGATTAATCTAATCATTAATCATATAGGTTTCATATATTCGCATATATCCTCATATAGGTGCGGATATATGCTCATATATACTGCATATAGGTTTCATATATGCGCATATATCCTCATATAGGTGAGGATATATGCGCATATATTCTGCATATACAGTAGGTTTCATATATGCGCTTATATCCTCATATAGGTTCTTTCCATGTGGGATGTAAATCTAATCATTCAATTTAACCCTTAAACCATTCAATTTAACCACCTAAACCATTCCTCCACTTGTTATATCTCAACATTGTAATTAACCAAATATATAAGCAAAGACAAGCAATGCTCTTAGAAAAAAAATTGTTGCTACAATTTTTTGGAAATAATTTGGAGTTTAACCTTCTACAGTGAGATTATTCACAAGTGGAAAGCATTAAAAACAGTTGCCAATCTTCCCAGGTGTGGAAATTGCAGCACATTGACCCCAAGGTCAAACAATGCAATGCTCAGAGAAATACACAAACCCCAAAGCTACATCTCAAACCCTACAGGTCTAAAGTCCATGATAGAACAATTACAAGTAGACTGAACAGGTATGGTTTGCTTGAAAGGGTTGCCATGAAAAAACATGGAAGCATAATTTATAAAACTACATCTGAACAAACCACAAAACTTCTGAAACAATCTAAGGACAGATGACTATAATGTCCAGTGCCATGTTTGGTGAAAACCAGCACTTCAGAAGTGTGGGGGGGGGGGGAGCCAGAGGACCGGAGCATCTTGCAGCCATTAAGTCAACCATGAACACCTCTGTGAGCATATTCTAGAAGCAAGTGTGAGATCATCTGTATGACAGCTAAAGCTGGTTGAAATCTGGTAATGCAACAGGACAATCTATATCAGAAGGACTGAAAAATAAAAGAATCAAAGTTTGGGAATGGCCTAAAAGTCCACATCTCAACATTGAAATTATGTCACTGGACCTAAAGAGAGCAGCACATAATCGAATTTAAATTTAAATTACCTGACTCAGTGTTGTAAAGAAGAACCTGCTAAAATTCTTCCTCAATAATGTGAGAGACTGATAACGTTATACAGAAAACGATTACTAAGTTGCTTCTAAAAGTGGCTTTACAAATGTGGCATGAGCCAAAATTTTCTATCACCGCTCTCTCACTCCAGAGCTCACTAGGTAGGTGGCCTCCCCTTCTGCAGGTGTTAGAAGGAGTGGAGCTGCAGGAATGGGCACTGGCTGGAGATTGATTAATTCTCATTAATGGATTTCCGGCTTTTCCCCGAGCTATAAAACACAGCGGAGAGTGTAGCTTGGGGTCTATATGCCTGGTCCTGAAAATCTACTGAGCAGAGTCGTGCAGCAGATGCTAAAGTGAAGAATGGTATGCGAGAGGCGTGATGCTATGCGCCAGGGACTTCAAAGGCACAGATGGAATGGCGCCTTTGATCACCGCATTGAGGACTGCTGGAGCTCCCGCGGCACTTGAACTCTGAAACAGAGCCGGATTTCATGAGCCTGCCACCAAAGAAGAAATGGCCGCTGTATGTTTCTATTCCCAGCTGGGAAAGTCACCCAGGAGAGGGTGTCAGGAGATACCTGCCTGCCACCATGTTAATGAGAGCTGGAAGGGGCCAGTTCAGCCGATCACGAGGGGGGCCGACTGAGGAAGCTCACAGGAGTCCCTACCCATGCTGGCCCATTCTGCCTGCCGCCACCATGAAAACGTAAGCGTGATCATCGTACTGTGAAGACATTTGTGCCCACATGTCAGTGGGCCACTGCCTATAGACTTGCACGTGCATCCCTTCTTCCTTTTACCCTTTCTCCTTCCTTTTAACCCTTTCCTTTTCCAGTATTCCAATAAAATTACCCCTTTTCTGTAAGACCCGCCTCATGTCTGTGTTTGTGGTGCCGCCTGTGTGTCAAACCCATTACAACAAGCTATTGAATCATGGGGGTATTTAGTATTGCCAACATGTTTTTTTTGGCTTAAATAAATAAATAATGGCACAAATGAAAAATTTGGTTTTTATTTTACATTTTTTTTAGTATGTTTTTATACAAAAACGCAAAGAATTACATACAATTTTACACATGACTGTATGCAAACCCTACTAGGATATTGGATCAGGAAAAAGTATGTTAATGGTCCCATAATACCCATAAAACGTTAGTTTTGAGACTACTTTTGTAACACGCCAACAGATGGCAGTGCAAAGCTGCACATACTGTCACAGGGCAAAAACATCATCCTGTGTACATCGGTAGCCGTGCAAGTCATGCTATGCTGACCATATACGTTACTATGTCTGCTATTTCATCGTGGACAGCAAGTTAGAACAAAGAGAAAACATTAAATTCTGCGTGAAACTGGGAAAATCTGTTGTTTAACATGCTTGTTTGTGGTGATGCTGCAATGAGTTATTCGAGGTGTTTTGAGTGGCACTTCAAGAGCGGAAGAAGATGACGAAAGATTGGGGAGACCTTCAACAAGCTCAACCTCGAAAAATGTTTAAACCATTCCATAATTTGTGCATGATGACCAACATTGCTGCCATCGTCGCTGTGTCATATGGAACAGTCCAGGCAATCCTCACGTGTAATTTGAACATGTGCCATATTACTGACAGGTTCGTCCCCAGGCTGCTGAAACCGGAGCAGAAGGAACATCAAGTCTGCCATAAACTCTGTTAGTGTGAATTGGATGACCTGTCCTTCATGTTGAGAATCATTAATAGTATGGGTAAGACCCTCAGACAAATCAACAGTCATCACAGTGGAGGAGCCCATCACCACAGGTCAGCAGCTCAACCAAGTGCATTCCCATCGTCTCATTTGCGGCATTGTGCATCGAGAATTTGTCCCCAGGGGCTAGGCTGTCAATAGCGAATTCTGCTACCAGGTTTTAAGGTGTCTGAGGGAGGACATATGACAAAAGTGACCGAATCCGCAGCGGGGAAATCTCAAAACTTTTTGATACCCCTTTGTATATGTAGTATTTTATGAAGAACAGCCTGCACTCTTTTAAATGTATTTTTCAAAATGCAGATGTATCGATACACCCTGATTGGTCTGAACTCACCTAATTGTCATTTAACTATGACTAGAACTGGTTGCAGTAGTCAAATGAGACCAAAATATTTTTTCATGCATGCCAATGCTACTGTATGCTTAGCTAATAAAAGGAAATTGCATGCAAAAAAAAAAAAAACACCTGACACCCCTTGTGAAATAGTGGTTAAGGCTTTTTGGTGGCTGGTTTTCCAGTAGCTTTTGATGCCATCACGAATCCATTAAGCACTAGTATAGTTGCATATGTCAGGACGTTAATAGTTTAAGCTGCACGAGGCAGGATTCACCCTGGACAGGGTACCAATCCATCGCAGGGGACACATACATACACACACTCTCACACATACTACGGGCAATTTAGGAATGCCAATTAACCTACCCTGCATGTCTTGGGACTGTGGGAGGAAACCGGAGTACCCGGAGGAAACCCACCAAGCACGGGTAGAACATGTAATCTCCATGCACACAGAGACGGGGAATCGCGCCTGGCCGGCAATTGAACCCGGATCCTGGAGGTGCAAGGCAACAGTGCTAACCACTACACTACCGTGCCGCCAGCTAGTAATCAAATTGCCTGTTTTGCAGTGGTCATCTCTATCTTCAGAAAAGCTGTGGTCTAGTAGTGTGCATAGCAGTATCTAAAGATGTAAAACAGCTTGAAATTAACAGAGTACAGTTAGTAGTCAACCAGAATGCCTAATACCGCCGTGTTTACCGCCGCGGCAAAATGACAGCAGCCAGAATAAATCAGGGCCCAGTTTCTCGAAAGCTTCTTATCGCTAAGTAGTTCTTAAGTTGTACCTTAACCTCTCTCTTAACGCATTTCCCGTAACGTTCTTACGCTAAGTATCTCTTAGCTAAGTCACACATTCGTAAGGTTGGTCTGGACCAACCTTAACTCATTCTTAGCGTAGTTTCAGCTCACTGAGCAGCAGTCTTTATAAATCAACGGTGTATGGAAACACATTATGGCACGTTATCAAAATCTTATTAATGATAGAATATACTGTAGACCTGTTTAAGTATGTTATTTTATTTGATATCAGAACGAATAGAGTGACTTTTAATTAGCCTATTTCATAATGTGACTAATGCATTAAAATTGCCAATCACTATTAATATTAAACAGGTGGCGAACAATTTGGCAGCGTGGTGCTGTGTTAAACTGAAGACGGCACGGTCCGTGGAGCCGTGTGGGTCATGTAAAATTTTCCTTTAGACAAAACTTCAGCCCTTTTCATATTTTCCCCGTGGTCGTTATTAAAAAATAAATAAATAAAAGATTTGCCTTCCAAGGCAACAGATTATGGAGCTTCTTGAGCTGCTCAGACCTGCGCGTGCCAGACCAACGTGTCGTACTTACGCTGTACGTCCCGATGTCCAGCAGCTCGCTGCTTTTTGTTTAAAATATGTTTCATTGATCATTAGCCATTATCCATAACTTTATGGGTTTTTCTTTTGACACGTTTTATTTTTCATGAAATTTGATTTAGTTAAATAGAAAATTAGAAAATAACCTTGGGAGTTTCAGACAGCGCATCCATTAATTTTTCTGGGTGATTGTAATGCGTAATACCCCTATTCACCTATGCGGTTTGACTCACTATGATATGCGGTGTTATACCCCTATCTCACCTGCACGGTCTTGCGCTGTGGCCGTAGGCTTGATCATGGTTCACCCCGAGTTTTGCGCTGTGATTACGTTTCCATCTTTCCGCGTGAAAAATTCAACGTTTAATTTTTTGCTGGTCCTCGCGGAAGCTTGCAGAACTTCACGGAACGTTAAAGGAACGTCGCGGGCAATCGCGGCAGCTCACGGAGATGAGTCAGGCCACACAGGTGAGAGAGGGATATTAGGCACTGTGATCCGCCTCGAGTGGCCACCCGACGGTCCGCGAAGATCTGCAAGGTCCGCGAGCTTCCACATGTTAAACATGTTTATTTTTTTTGCGTGGTAAGATGGAAACGTAATAACAGCACCAAAACTCGCGCCGAATCATAATGAACCGCACTTACGGCCCCGCGTAGGTGAGATAGGGATAGTATTAAACCTCCGCTCTGTCATCTCATCATATTCATTCCATAAGTGCGCTATACAACCCCAACAACTGACATGCTTCGCATTGTTTCTGAAGCTGGTGAAGAGTGTTATCAGCTGTTTGTCCATCAACTATGATTGTATACCCGGTTCGTTTTACGGCCACAGGTTACATAAAAATATTAGCGACAGTTTGGTGATTTAATTTATATATTTGTCTATTATGGCATGTTATTGTTAAGTTAACCCATGTCGAAATAAACGCTATTAAAAGAATTTAGTGCAATGTTTAATTTGCATAGAAAGTGCCGTCTTTCTTAACACTGTCACGCAAAAGGAGTGAAAAATCGATTCCTGAGCAACCGATGTCCGCTAATTCAGGACCTTCACTGTAGACAGCGCCTTGTAACGTCGGACGTAAGAGGCAGCGACTTAAGAAGACTCCTAAGAGACAGTTCGAGAAATTCTATTTTCGAGAAAGGGATAGAAAATAGAATTGGGATTCTAAGTCATAAAAAGGTCACAACAATATGTTGTATCAAATAAATTCTACAGTGATGATAATTTCCACATCTGAGTACTTTATACAACAAACATGAAAAATCTGAACAGAGCTATAGATATTTACTGTACAATAATGAGTCAAAAAAATTTTGGTTAAATGTTGTTTAGACAGACGATCAAATTCACTAGCTGACAATTTTATGTGAATTTTACAAAGAATTAACTGTTATATAGCCTATCTCTGTCTGTATGTGTTTATTGGTATTTAAAAAAAAGACATCAAACTTTAAATATAGCAATAACTGGAAAAATAGACTTTTAGAATAAAACATTACAATAACTCAAGACACTCTAAACTGTGTTGTTTCTGTAAACACATTGTTGGGTTGTTTATGCTGGGTCAAATGAAATGTAGTGAGTCAAATGAACTTTGGGTTATTTTGACCCAACAACTGGTTGATTTTTTTATTCTCTGGTTTCTCCAAACAGCAGCCTGCAAAATGAAAAAATAAACATGATGCCACTGTGATGGGGAAAAAACTAAACAAAAAACAATCAAAATTGTGGTCAGAGCAAACTGCTGGACTCTTCTTGGTGTTGTTTTTAAAAAGGTTATTTACAGAATGACCAAAATATTATTGTAATTATGTCACAAGTGTAGTTTTAAGAGTTGTTTAGGTGAGAATGCATGTGTGTACAGCTCAAAACATCAACTGCAGGTCAAATCATTAATGGAGAGTGCATTTTTTACTTTCATATTTAATATCTCCTGTAAATGCTTTATGCTGAGCAGGGTTTTTTTTTTTATAATCATGAGTTTACTTTATAAAATGCTCATGTTTTAGGAAACAGAAACAACTAATTGCATTAGGTAATATGGCAAGCATGCATAAATAAAAAGGAAAGGGTGGGAGTAGGTGTCAGAAGGATTTGAAAAAAAAAAAAGCTCTATCTACACCTCTAAATAAAATGTTCTGCAAGATAGTTAAACTAGTTATATATTGCAGTAAAAAAAAACTTTCGCATTTTATGTTTTAAATATGCGATTATTTAATATCCCTATGTGATTATGCTCATAATATAATATATAGTATTTTATACATGTGATTCGTGCATTTATTGAGATCTTTTCATAAGGTGTGCTAATACAGTAATTCTGAGATTGGATGCATGTATGTCTTCATTTTCTCTTTGTGTTTCCTTGACCAGTTTGTTCCGTTCCGTGACTACATTGACCGCTCTGGAAACCAGATCCTTAGTATGGCTCGGCTGGCTAAAGATGTTCTAGCTGAGATCCCTGACCAGCTGTTGTCCTTCATGAAGAGCAAAGAGATTGAGCCACGTCCTGCTCCCCCTGCCGCCAGCATGCCTAGCAAACCTCCTGTCAACATGCGCATCTGAGCATCTGTGAATGTTCCTGTCTAACAAATGTTAGCACCGGTAAATGCTTAGCAACTAATACAGCTTTGTGCAGCCAAAAACTTCCATATCTACAGAGCTGAATACTCTTTTAACTTACATTTCATCCTTTTCTGATTCTACTATATTGTACAGATTCACACAGAGAGACAACTAGAGTAATAAGACAAGAAATAAAAATCAGAGTGAGAATAAAGACAAAGTAGAGAGCCAATGATAATGACATGAGAGTCAATGATTGTCACAGTCTGGCGTTAAAGGGCATATGAACTCAACTAAACATGTCAAGGATGCCAAAAAGCAATCCACTATTAACCACAGACCATTCTTTATGAACCCAGTCCTTTTTGATCACAGAGTGACCAAGAGAAGAACACCACAGAAGTAACTGGCTGCATTAAAAATCCTATGTTTGCATTTTTGTTCTGAATGACCTAAGAGAATCCCCAATGGAATAGAGGGTTGAAGACAAGAAACATATCTGTAGAATGTTATGGTTGCAGGCTGTTTGGCAACCCTAACAACCTTTTTCTCCTAATTTCTTAAATATTGCAGTGCTTTCATGATTAATTATTGGACATTGATTTTGTGTCTGTTTGTTAAGAAAAAAAGAGAACTGAGACTGAAAACTAACAGCCTTCACATCTTCTTTCACTGTCTGCATGCAGTCACAATAAACCTGATAGACATACACTCCCTGGTCAAAAACAACAAGGGTCACCACCTGGATTTAATCAAGAAAATAGTTAAGAGCCTTCCACTAGATAATGGCTGCAGTGATTAATATGATTCAGCTGGCAAAAAGTTATTTAACCCTAACTGATGCAGTGAGTAGCTTCTCATTTCTTAAACAACCATGTCAGAAGATGTTCTGTGGTTGTGGCAAAGGTTTTACTGTTTCTAAAAGGTCAAATTATTGGCCTGCATAAAGCAAAGAAAACATGGTGAATGTGTGCCATAACCAAAACAAAAGGAGGTCCAAAGAAATATTAGTGTGTGGCTTTTTTTTTTGGCCAATCAGTGTATTCTATTCTTATTCACTTCCATTCTTCATCAATCCAGATTTATTAAGTTCACAGTTGCAAACCTCTACAATAAATGCCCTTATGGCACACTCAAAACTGTAATGTTTGGTTTTTGGACTCCTACAGCCATCAAGTGATTGTATAAAATTTTAACCAAGATATCAATGTTTCTATTCACTTTATCTCTCTATTGTTATACTCTCTAATAATGATCAGTACCTCTCTTCAAATGAATGAATTCTTTCTTGGCTTTGACCTTCCTTTTAGCTATAAAATGGGAGATTTTACCAGATGAATAATATGTTCTGGCATTAGCTCTAAAGGATCAAATTCCCCTTTTCTTTAGGAGCTTGAACTAACTCTGTGGCTGTTTAGAGTAAAAAGAAAAAGACACATACAGTACAACAGAATGCATTAGGGCCAAATATACGTACAATCCTCAGTCTAGACTGCAACGGCACCTTCAAACATTATTTCTTCCCATATCGAAAGAAACCAGAGAGTGATAAATGGAAAGAGCAAAGAGAATGTGATCACAACTACCACTTGAAAATGTAGCACAGGGCCATTATGTTAATTTTTGAGGGATTCAGAATGTGCCTCTTCTTATTTGCAAATGAATGCAAAATTATTCTGCTCTTTCTCTAGCTCCATGTCACTGACTCCTGCTCTAGATGCATGCAATAGTTCATGTCCCAAATCTTTTGGCTATTTTGTCCATCCCTACTCATGCTACTTTGCAGCTTACTGCATTATAGAATGTCTGATCATAGGCCAAAGTTGAGGCAAAGTGATCATAGCCGCATAGATAGCCAATATTTCTGTGCGTTATTTGGGTACTCAAACAGTTTCAGAGGTTCTGGTAGGAGAGAAGCATAGGAATGCTAATGGTCTTTTAAAACATATGGCCAAATATGAGGATCCTGTACAGCATCAACAATCCTATAATTATTTATGTTTTATTAAAGTTTTACTGAAACTGGATGGTTACAAGTTAGATTCAGTTATTTAGTTACAGTAGTTCCAGATGATCTTCAGATGTCTGGCTTCACTAAGCAAGGGCATACAGTACCTGTAGACTCAGATTCCTGTTCTTGGCTGACAGAAGTTGAAGCTGGTGTGGTCTTTGGTTGCAGACCATCTGTCTTAACGTGTGTTTTGCATTTGAAATGATTTTCTGTTCACCACAGTTGTAAAGAGTGGTTATTTGAGTTACTATAGTCTTCCTATTCCCCTGATCTAGTCTAGAAGTTTAACAATGTGAAACTGCTGCTTGCTGGAGCAGAGAAGCTAGCAAGTATGGGTGCAAGACAGGAAAAAGTTCCTGAAGAAAAGTCTGTCAGATTATTTGAAGCAAGTCTACAGTATAGTGATATTGTAAACCAGGTTTGGGCAATTTCTGTGGCAAGAACATTTGATATCAGTGCTGTCTATGCTTTGCATCTTTTTTTAACTTAAAGAGAAACAGGTACAAATGACATAGAAATTAATGTTATTCTTTATTAGCTTCCAAGAAAAGAGAGTTCATTTTTACATGCATTGGTAGTCCAGTTGATGGGGTTCTGAGCTATTACTTGGAAGGTTGTGAGTTCAAATTTCAGTACAGCCAAAGAGCCAATTTGGGACCTTAGAGCAAAACCCCTAAACCTCTCAATAACCCTCAGCTCTATGATTGGATTGTGTCCTGTTTCAGTTATACTACAGTATGATGTTAATAAAAAGCCACTGCCAAATAAAAAGAAATGTTGTGAAAATTTTTATTATCGGATTTGTAAACAAAGCATCAATCATAATGATTTGAGTGTGTTTCTGTATATGAGTAGGGGACACTAACTTGGGGCACTAACTTTGTAATTATTTGTTGCAGTATATGATATTGCATGTTATCAAAGGGTCTAGTCTATTTTTGTTGTTACAATATATAATATACTGTATTTATATTATTGTACTGTGCAAAGGTTTTAGCCAGGCGCATAAGAATGTGTCCATAAATAGAAGTGTTAATAATTTAATAGTTTGTTTTATCTATTAGCAAAATGAAAAGTAAATGAACAAAAGAGAACAAATCAAATCAGTATTTGGTTACCACCCTTTGCTTACAAAACAGCATCAGGTCATCTAGGTAAACTTGCACACAGTTTATGAAGGAACTTGGCAGGTAGCTTGCGGCAAACGTCTTGGACAACTAACCAAGGATCTACTGCGGCTGTATGCTGCCTCCAATGCTTCAGGCTTTCTGATGTTGAGATCAGGGCTCTGTAGAGGCTAAAACATCACTTCCAGGACCCCTTGTTCTTCTCTATGCTGAACATAGTTTTAATGACATTGACACTGACTCTGACACTACAAAATCTCTGATGATGTGCAAGTGTAAGAATTGATGCTGGTTTAATGCCAAAGGATTGACACACCAATAGTGATTTGATTGAGATATTTCTCCTGTTTGCATACTTTGCATTTCTTCACACCTAACTAAAACTTTTGCACTATGTTGGTTTTCTATGATAGTTTGTTCCTGTATATTTTGGCCTGGATTTTTGTTGTGCTTACACATATTCTGTGTAAATAGCAGAATATTGTAGTATTTGGCACAAAATACAATGTAGCTTGCTAAAGATAGAATATATTTCTCTAGATATTTACATAATAAATAACTGATTTCATTTGTTAAAGCTTTAGCATGCAATGTTAGCTGACATTGAACAATGTGCAGTAATTTTAATTTTTAACTCACATTTTATATTTTTGCATGACTATCTAAATGCTCAAGTATGCATTACAATGGTAGTTTATTGTTCATTTTGTGCACCTTTTCTGGAAGCATAATAAGGCATGCACAGATATTATGTAACTCTCAAATGCGATGCTATTCAAGACAGGAGTGCATAATGTTTATTTTTTTACTCCTTCTACATTTATTTGTTGCTAAACATCATTTTGTCTAACAGTTTACTTGTCATGCCACAATAAACTATGCTTACCCTGAAGAAAGCATATGGAAAGGTTTTTTATTTATTCATTTTTTATGTTCTGGTTAGACTACTGTGTGAGCCAGACACTCATCATGCCATAGTTGCATAATTCAAAGGAGGGTACCATATTTTTCCTGAGGTGAAATGTGCATATGTATGTGTATATATGTATGTACATTATACTGTATATAACAGTCTGCAAAATTAATTGGTACAAACCACGGACAAACAGATGAATCCAAATCACCAGATTTACTGTACTGTAGGTCTACCGGATGCAGTGATAATTGCTTCTATTTCTGTAAAGTTTGCATTCTATAACACACAGGCCCACCAGTTCTTGGGTGTTTGGCTCCCAAAAGTGAAGATTAAAGTTATTATACTTTTAATATACAGAAAGACAGTTATATAAAAAGGGTTAGTCCAGTATAATAGGTTGTATTTAGTTGTGGTAAAGAATTGACAAACCAACACCAAAATAAGAAATTTAATAAATCACAGGCATTAAATACAGGTCTAATCTTTTTTTTTTTTTTTTTTCTTATTCTGTTATTTCATCAGTGATCTCAAAACTCTCTTCCAGTCTTTCATGCTGCCATACTGTGTACTCTATAGGCTCTGTTGGAATCTCTTGGCATGATCAATAGTAAAATTTACATCTATGATACTGTTACAATTTCTATCATTAATAATATTAAAGGAACATATTTTATTAAAATGCATATCAGCAGCATAAAACTGACAATTATTTAATATTAACCCTGTTAATATTAGTGTGCAGGTTCATTTATGATCCAAAGGTCTGGATCTACAGTATGTGAATCTTCTTTTGTGTATTTGAGAACAAATTCTATATGAAAATGCCCACTGGACACCCTATTTCTGCCTTTACCACTGCTCTTTACTTACAGAAGCCAGACCCATCAGCAGTCATATGCTGTAAATTGCCATATGAACAAACAAATCATGACAAAACAAGGTAAAAATAAACATTTTATATACTGTAACATACATAACACCAGATCTGGGGTGTACATAGCCATTTTTGTAATTTTGCAGAGGCAGACTACCCTCCAGGCGGCACGGTGGTGTAGTGGTTAGCACTGTCGCATTGCACCTCCAGACGCTCTCGATTCCCGTCTCTGTGTGCATGGAATTTGCATGTTCTCCCTGTGCTGGTGAGTTTTCTCTGGGTACTCCGGTCTCCTCCCAAGTCCAAAGACATGTAGTTTAGGTTAATTGGTGTTCTCAAATTGCCCATAGTGTGTGAATGAGTGTGTGTGTGTGTCTATGAGACCTGCGATGGATTGGCACCCTGTCCATGGTGTACCCCGTCTCGTGCCCTAAGTCTCCTGGGATAGGCTCCAGGCCCTGCATGACCCTGAATACAGGATTAAGCGATAGAAGATGACTACCCTCCAGTGGTAAGTTATGCACAGCAACATTTATGCATTACTTGGAAATGTTAAATTTACACGTGAAGTAATATTGCTGTCCTTTACAATTATAAATATTCCCACTCAGTGAATTGCACTGTATACAATGTTTAAACTTTGGCATTTGTCCATCAAAAGCAGTATTACGACTATAGGTATGGGAGGTTGGCTTGTTTGCCAGTTAAATATAATAAATTATCAATATATTTATATCCAGTTATCACACCAAACCCTTATGAATATGATAAAAAAATATATATTTAACTAATGTTTGCTAGCTGTGTAGTACTACTGCTGGTACAACAATTATCCAATCGGGTTAGGTTGTGTTATCTAGCTGTCTAACCATCTGTAAATAAATAAATAATAAAAATACACGTATATTAAATTAAATATAGTCTCTCAAACACACGCTCACGTTGTCTTTCATATGGTCAATCAAGCGCACATTTATCCATATGATTTCCGCTTATAGCGTCACGGACACGCCCACATTTTACACGCGCGCTCAGTAGTCCTTGTTCAGCGCGCGTGAAACAAATAGTTGTCCTGTACTGCCATCTAGCACTCGCTGCCTTTATTGCGTCACTTAGATGAAAAATATTTATTTAATATATAAACAATCCATGTACATATATTATGTATGTGGGACTTTGGGACAACTCTACGATGTGTAATAAATATTCAACAGGGTTGTAGAGCCAGGCAAAATATATTACAGCATGAATGTTTTAGCCCGCTCCACACTCGTCACAGTCCAGTTCCGGGCTCGGGGTGACACAGCGGCTCGCCATAAAGCGCGTAGTGGCTCGACTGGATCGCGTTAGGGCGGGCCTTCACCGCGCTGCTGCTACAGGGACACCAAGATGGAAATCCAGGGGCTTTCTAATGCCCAAAACATTCACTACCAACATGGCGTCCCGCCTGAGACTGGTATGTCGGCGGCGGGAAGGACAGCAGGGACTGTTTCTAGAGAAAATTCTATCAAAAACGATAATAGCTTTGAATCGCAAAGCGACAACAACAACAACCGGCCTTCGTCTGCTCCGCTTCGCCTGCTGGCACAAAATGGCAGCGGAGCTCGGCTCTCTGTGCGACATAAACAGGGAGAGAGCAGCAGTGCATTGTCAGAGGATGCTCCGGTGGCGCACATTGAGCTCTGTAACCTGAACGAGATGAAGGAAAAGGAGTACGCCGATTTAGATCTGCCGCCCGTCTTCGTGAGAGCCGAGCTGAAGTATGAAGAGGAAACCGAGGACGGCGTGCTGCAAATGGCGCTGCCGCTGTTCGACGGGGAGGAAGACGGATACACCGAGCAAAGACCAGAGCACCGAGACACAGTCATGATAGACACATGTTCATCTACAAGCGACCGCGCCATCGGGTCTTCTGACGCCAGGAAACACAAGGAGTTTTATGTTATTTTCAATAAAGTAGAAGAAGACTGTGTGTGTGAAGAAGACGGAGAGAAGAGAGCAAACTGCTCCAAATCGACTTTCTGCTCATCAGAGATGCAGCACACCCCGGCTTTCCCACAGTCACAAGACCATAGTTTGACAAGCAAAGCTAAACCATCCTCCACATGCAGTGTTGATGATTTGACAAGCAGCTCTAAGCTAGTAGCAGACGGGAAGCAGGAAGCTGAGAGACGCAGCATGGCGCTGAGAGAGGGCGGCGTTCAGAGAGCTGAGCAGAAAATGCCCGCTGTGGTGACCTGCGGTTTGGGGTCGGTGCAGCAGGCTTCAGGACAATTACCCGAGTGTGAAAGTAAAAATGATATCACCGGAATGCAGGCGGACAATAATAGACCGGCTTTCGTGGCGGACTACGTGAGTCTGGCGGGTAACGGAGACGCAGCCACGGAGGGGCCCCACGACACCTTCTCCGGGACCATTATGATCAACAACCAGAGCATTATCGTGACTATCGAGAACGGTGTTTTAACTCTGGCGGCCCCGCCGGAGGGCTACAGCTACAAGGAGGATGCAGTGGTGAGTCTAAAAGAGCATTTAGGCGTGAAGGAGCATGAAGACATCGTCCTCCTGAACTACGAGGGCGGCACGAAATCTCTGGGGAAGATGTCTGAGGACGGGGGCGGCGCTGTGAGCGACTCCGAGGAGCTTACGCTAACCGACGTCTGCTCACTATCAGAGCTAGGCCCTGTGGACAACTGTCCGTCAGTTAAACGAGAAGGAGCTCTGTGCGGCCCTGACTCCACAGCGCAGACCTCAAGAGATCCGGCTGATGATGAGCTGCAGCCCGCATGCCTCGTCTCTCCATCTAGCCTGGCGGCTAAAAAAGGCGTCGGGGTGTCGTATCGCTGCCCGCAGCCGGGCTGCGCATGCGCGTTTGACAGCCGCCAGAAGCTGAAGATGCACTTGGTGTTTCACGCCGAAGACCAGCGGCCCTTTAAGTGCACAGTGAACGGATGTGGCTGGTCTTTCACCACCTCTTACAAACTGAAGCGCCACCTGCAATCGCACGACAAGTTGCGACCCTACGAGTGCGAGTATGAGAACTGTGGCCGCCGCTTTACCACTGTTTATAACCTGAAGGCGCATGCGCGAGCGCACGAGCAGGAAGACGCGTTTGAATGCGAACTTTGCGGAGAAAGGTTCCGCAGCGCCACGCGCCTCGCAAACCACCAGAGGTCGCACTTCGAGCCAGAGCGGCCGCACAAGTGTGAATTCCCGGGTAAGTCCGGTGCTGTCCCATTAAAGGACTCGGGTGGACATAAAAATGTTGAATCTTAAGTTATTGTGCAGTGTACAAGAAATGTATAAACTAAGTACATACACCGGGGTAGCTCAATGGCCAAGACCTTGGACTACTGGATCTGAAGATCACTAGTTTAAACCCTAGCACAGCTATACTGCAAACTGTTGAGCTCTTTACCTTCATCTGCTGGATGTATAATGGTATTATATGTCACTCTGGATAAGGGTATCTGTCAAACGCTGTAAACCTTATGTAAGAAATGCATATTGGTGCATCCCATTATGGTGTCCAGTTTCTCAGACTTTTTTTCAGTCATCATCTCACTGAAAGGTAGTCCATTGCTGTTATCATAGAGCAACAAAGGGGAGACAACATAAACGACAACAACGGATGAGGAAAGTTAGACCACAAGCATATCGCTTTTATTGGGAAATAACCAAAAACAAAACATTAAAATGACTTGACTTAAAAAGTGCATCAGTGATGTTGGTTGTATGTGTTCATTTATCCATAGTTGGTTATAAGAATATTTGGCATTTGTTATGGTGAGACAGATTAGATGACTATCTGAATGAGTTCTATGTAACACAGAAATGTTACTGTTACTCTCCATCGACTATAATTTTCTCCTCTATTACACACACGTAAATTGTTTCACATGATGATGGATTTAAATTTGATCTTAATTCTCTTCCATCTGGAACTGTGTCTGTATTAAAATAAGAAGTGTCTGTGTTCTGTTCCTCAGGATGTGAAAAAGCCTTCATCACCTTCAGTGCCCTGTTTTCCCACAACAGAACTCACTTGAGAGAGACGAGCCAATTCACCTGTACATATCCAGGCTGTGACAAGCGCTATGACAAAGCCTGTCGCCTTAAAATCCATCTTCGTAGTCACACAGGTACACACTTGTGTGGAAATTAAATATACACAACAAACAGAATTGTTTTAAAATGGCAGACTGATCTGTCTTGTTGTGTGTGTATATATATATATACTTTTTATTTATATATTTATTTATTTTTATTATTTTTTATTTTTATTTTACTGTTTCCAGGTGAGAGGCCGTTTGTCTGCGATTCAGAATCTTGTGGCTGGACTTTCACTAGCATGTCAAAGCTACTTCGCCACAAAAGGTACGAACCTGACTAAGGATTAATATGATTTAGGATATTTGTATATTTGTTTCCTATGTTCATTCACTCTCTTTTATGCTTTTTTTTTTCTGATTTATTTTTTTCCCTTCCAGGAAGCATGATGACGATCGGCGGTTTACCTGTCCAGAAGAAGGGTGTGGGAAGTCTTTTACTCGTGCAGAGCACCTGAAAGGCCACAGTATCACCCACCTAGGCACTAAGCCCTTCGAGTGCCCAGTAGAAGGTTGGCTTCTTTTATATGTTTGCTAGGTTGTTAGATATGGGTTTTGGCATACTTAATTGCGTTTATTTAAATGCATGTAATAAAATGCATTCTGGTCTGAACCCCAGCCAAACTCAGTCTGTTGAGTCTCATTGTCCTTCAGTATTTCCAAATGTTTTACATTTATTGTAAATAGGGAGTCTATATTTATTTTTGACATTAACTTAGTGCACTCATTTGGCTTGCTAAAACATGCTTTACTATACATATTATAAAATTACTGCCCATCATTGACTTGTGTGTATTTATCCCATGTGCAGGATGTAGTGCTAAGTTCTCAGCACGGAGTAGCCTATACATCCACTCTAAGAAACATCGTCAGGACGGAGTGTCTCTGAGGAGCAGATGTCCTGTGGCAGGGTGCACCAAGCACTTCTCATCTCGCAGTAGCCTCAAAAGTCACATGCTTAAGCACCACAACCTCAGTCCAGGTATGTGCAAACACACTTTCACAAACTGAAGACTTAACACTGCAAGTGTTTAATGTGCAAAGCCTTCAAGCTCAACATTTGAGTCTCCACAAAGCTCATATTAGCTAATCTGCATCAGTAGGATACACTATAATTAAATAATTCTTTTGGTTGTGTAAAGCTGTTTTGAGACAATGTCAATTCTTAAAAGCGCTATACAAATAAACCTGAATTGAATTGAACTATATGCCGGACATGTACTAATATTAAAATTGTATTACTAGGTGATTGCTTTCAATGTTTTTTATAATAGTCACCCTGGAAGAGGAAATGCTCTTTTAATTGGTCATGTAATTGTAATTTTTTGACCCACAATATCATACAGGTGCTACAGAGATAATGTATTTCATCATTTGTGGCAGCACTTAATGCAACACATCTGTCTGCAGTATATTCTCATGCATGAGAGCCATGATTTCTTGTAGTAACAGGGTTTCTTTGGTAATTCTGTGCAATGATTGTAGCCGTCGTCAACAATACATAATAAAAGAGAATAATTAAGTGGTACTGACCGTTGAGTTGGAAAGAGTTGAGAAACATTGGTTTGAGTGAGAATGGTAGTTAGCAGGTCATACTCAGTCATACTGATGCAGGAGTTGAGAAAGACTTACTGTTTTTATGAATTGGGCTACGTCTTTCTCACTGAACATTTAAAAATTCATAATGGTCACTGATATTTATGTAATATAAATTGTTGACATTACTTTTTTTCTACTTTCCATTTCACTTCCAGATGTGTTGAGCCAGTTGGAGAACACAGCCACTCTGACACCCAGCTGCGAGCTCACCAGCGCTGCTCAGAGCGCCACCGCTCCTGGCTCTGTGGGAACAGAGCTCAGCAGTCTGGATCTTTCTTCCCTTTTCTCCAATGTTCCCTCAGGAGCCTCCACTTTACCTACAGGCCCGAACCCTCAGCCAGGCCCTTCTTCCTTTACCATGGACATGGCTCTAGCGAGCAGCGGGATTCTTACCATCGATCCGTCCTCAGTGGGCTCGGCTTTGACAGGGAGCAAACCTGTAGACCCTCTGATTTTGGCTGCGGGTGGGGATATGGGGGTACATGTCCTGGATGCAGGTGGAGCGGGTGGGGTTTTACAACAAGCTGCACTGCAGTTGGATGATGTACAGACAGTAAACCCAGAGGCACTTGGAGCATTAACAGCTTTGGCTATTCAGAGCACCGCAGAGCAGCTCCAAGCCCTCAGCTCATCCAGTGTTTTAACAGCAGAGTCACCTTCCTCTTCTCTAACCCCATCTCTTACTCCTTCCCTCTCTTCCTCTCTCACCTCCCCACTGTCATCATCTCTGGCTCCATCTCTTTCGTCCTCTCTTGTTCCATCCCTGGCATCTTCCACAGTACCGGAGCTGCTGTCTCCCCAGGTAAAGGCTGATATGGGGGGCAGTGAAGCAGCTGTGGGGCCATTACTAAGTGGAGTGGAGGTCCTGAGCCAGCAAGAGAGCAGCAAGGCTCTGAGTCAGTTTGTTTTTCCTAGCCACATCACATCCTACAGCGGACAGAAAGAGACAGAGCTACCCTCAGTCGCTCCTTGTGCTTTTATTGTAAGTATATTGGACAGAAGATGCAAATTGGTTTGGTGTGGTTTATACTACTACTGCATCTGTAAAAATTTAACAGTGTTGTACGAGTGTGTAGACAGCACTGTTGCCTTGTGCCTCCAGGGTCCAGGTTTAAATTTTTGCCTCTGTGAGCATAGTTAGCATGTTCTATCCCTGCTTGGTGGGTTTCCTCCCACAGTCCAAAGACCTGCAGATTAGGTTAATTGGGTTCCCAAATCGCCCGTAATATGTGTGTGCACGGCAATGGATTGGCACCCCTAGTTGAGCGCCACTCAGTTGGGGGGGGCAGCATAGTTGTAATCGGCGTGAAGAGCAAGTAAAAACAAACAACATGGAGAAAGATGTGATTAAGCGTGTTAGTATTGTGTTTTTTTTTTTTTTTTTTTTTTTTCTTTTAAGCCAAAAAAAGAAAGCATGGTTCAGAAAATAACTGGGCATATATAATAGAACATGTATGATATTCTATATGATCAAAGGTTTGTGGACACCTGAGCAATATGTCCACATGTGGGGCTTCCCTAAGCATCAAAGTTCCCATCACCCCATCACATGTAATGGATATCTTTGTATGCTGTAGTTTTAGGTTTTCCCTTTAGTGAAACTACATGTTCCAGATTGATAGAAATTGATATAAAAGAATTTGACTGCTCTGCACACAGCCATGTCCTCAACAACACTAGACCCATTTTGGATAACCTGGAACACTGGCTTCTCCTTCTTCTTGTGGTTGAATGGACAAATCCCCATAGCCATGCTCCAAAATGGAAAGCCTTCCCAGAAGAGATGAGCTTAATGCAACAATAAAGAAGCACTAAACTAGGAATGGCATTTTTAAAGTGTAGATGCATGTGGTCAGATGTCCACAATATGCTGATCATATATAGTTTGAGAGTATAAAAGTTTGTTAGCAGGTGGATCTAGTAGTTGCATGTTATTTAGGTGTACTGGTCATAATTCTTACATTATGCATTTTGTCTCGATATACAACCAGAGTACACCTTGTGGTAAATAGAAGCTATAATTATGCATATAGACATTTTGTTTTTGTTTGTTCATTTGTTCTTTTTACCCCAATTCCTGAAGGAGAGCAGCGGTTCTGCCCGCACAGACTACAGGGCCATACAACTGGCCAAGAGGAAGAAGCAGAAAGGCCCTGCTACAAGTCCACCTACGGCAGGGGCAACCCAGAGGAAGGCTAAGGGGTTGAAGGGTTCCAGTGCTGCAGGGACGTTGGCTACAGGTTGTGCTCGATTTGGAGAAGGAAATGTATCGACAACCACAGCAGGTCTGACTATTCGAGACCCTGTCACTGGAGTACAGTATGTACAGATTCAGCTACTGCAGGTACGTCGGGCTGGGAGCATTTTTAATTACTTTGGTTTTGCTTTTAAGTTCCAGTGTTTTTATTTTGGTTCGTGCATGTGCATTTAGGATGACCCGGCCACAGATGGAGATTTGGCTTTCCAGCTTAGTTCACAGACCTCCAGTTCTCATTCCCAGCTAACAGTCGACTTGCCCGTCAACATTTTGCAGGTACAGCCTCAGATAATGAACCGTGATTTTCTTTATTTAAATAAATGTTTTACTCAGTTAAACAATTGATGCAACAAAATTCTGATTTATGATGATAAAGTGCTTAGTGTAGTTTTGATTGTTTCTTTAAAAAGAATCCTTCCATGAGAAATGTATTTAAGTAATGGTAAATCATTTAATAATTAATGCCCTGTGAACTCACTACAATGTGTATGTTTTCCATCAGGAGCCTTCTGCCATGGCTGAGGATGATAATGGATCTGATAACTCCCAGTTCACTGGCAGTACCATTAACCTACAGGACCTTGAATAAAAGACTCACCTGAGAGACAAGTTCTCCTATTAGATCTACTGACAGTTCCTTTTCTCTTTTGTACATTCAGAATGCATCCGTTTTCAGTATTTCTGCCGTCATGGTATTTGTGTGTACTAAATGGTGTTTCTGAACTTAAATTGTAATATAATAAAATGTATTTGACAAGAAGTAACAATTTTTCATGTGCTTCGTGTATTTTTTTGTAGAGAATGCTACCTGTCGCCTACTTGCTAACAGGATGTACTTGCAAACCAACTTTGTGTATGTAAAGTGGTAATGAACAGCAATGAGTTGTCTCATACAGTATGTACTAATTTAAATTCAAGAAACCATACACTTTGAATTCAGCTTGACACTGTACGTCTGGTATCTTCTGTTTAAGTTAAAGCGTAGTTATGTAACAGAATAAAGCAGCGCAATAGTGTATAATAGCTGCAAGATTTATTATTTATGCAGCAACATGCACATCAAAATAACTGTCAGGAACATTGTCTGGTCTTTAAGTTCTGAAGAGAACCACTTTACAATCATGATTTTTTTTTTTTCCTTCAGTTTTATTGTTATTTTTTGTATGGCTTTGTATAAAATATAAAGATATGCTTCTTTTTGTTTTGTGTGTACAAGATTAAAGGTTGCTTTACGTTTAATAAAAACCTCGCCATGTGTAAGTTATTTTTTGAGTCGGGGAATATATTAGTCATGAGCTATTACTAAACAGCAGATAAGGCATGCTGTCTTTTTTTTATTTATTTTTTAAAAGATTCTTATTATTTTAAGAACAGTGTCAATGCATAAGCACTTATGTTTTGCAATATATTTCTGAGAAGATCTTTTAATAACCAAACAAAGTCTTTTCTTTTTTTTAAACTGAATATTTTTATTATTTCAGTACTTATTGTTATGCAATGGCCAGTGCACCTTCACCGTTTTCCAGAGTCTAGCAAAGATTAAGGGACTAGGATATAATTATCTGTCCCTAACTGGCAGGGTGGCATGATGGAGTCATTACCAAACATCACATGCTTCAAGTGAAGAAGTAAAGGTATTTCTCCCTCTCCTCGTCTGTGATATCACTTTTATCTTTGTTCTTGAGTTTACGCACAGGAGGCTGGGAACGAGGCATCAACTTCTTACCAGGCTAAAAAAAGAGTAAGGGAAGGGTTAGCTTTCAGGAGTTTATTGTGCATTCATATTAACATCTTGTTACGGTTATTCCTATATATTTTTTTAACACTAAATAATTTGACCTTGTCTCACCGTTCGTTTGATCTCAGCTTGAGCTCTCTCAATGGCTTTCCTTATCCTCTCTTCCTGGTGCTGCTTCTGCAGAGTGAGCTTCTCATCTCGCAGTCTACAAAAAATATATGTAATGAATACTGGTATGCAGATGCTTGGTAACTGACTAACTTGGTAAAGCTGGTGTAAAATTGGAGAATTGTGCAAAAATGTTTATTAGTCAGACCTGAGCCTCCTCTCCTTTTCCTTTGCTTTCTTAGCCATAGCAAGACGATCAGTGGGAATCAGCTCCATGGTACCCAGCAGATCACTTAGCCGGCTCTCTATGGCCATCAACATCTGCAACGTGCTCAGGTTGGCTCCTCTGTCTTCAATGCAGCTGTGGTAGACCTCCTCTACTTTCTGGCCCAAAGAATTCAGGATGCTCTCCTAAAAAGGTAAAGGGAGACATGGTACCAAAGCAGTTTAAAATTTTATGCAGTGTGTCAAGGTTTTCATTTGTTTCAATCAAGTGTGATTTTGCCTGTGGAATGTTTGTTGGTGCCAGACAGACTGGTTCGAGTATTTCTTTAAATGTTAATTCACTGTAATCTTCATGAACAACAGAAAATTGAGAGAATTTTTTATTCTTTACTCAGAATAAAGAATGGAATAAAGAAAAAAGGTGAGTGGTAGTTCTGTAGATGACAATGCCTTATTAATGATTGAGGTCAAAAGAGAAAGCCAGACTGATTTGAGCTGACAAAAATGTGAGCAGAAAAGCATCTCAAAATGTACAGCACATTGATGCAGATAGGTTCCAGCAGCTGAATACCACACCATTTAAAACTGGAAAAACATAGACTGGTCTAACAAATTAGGATATCTGCTGAGGCGAACAGCAGAATTTATGGATCCAAATTGACTTGTGTCAGCGGGCCAGGCTGGTGGGGAATGTGTTCTTGCCTCACTTTGGGCCTGTTCATTTCAATCAATCATCGCTGTTCGAGTATTACTGCTGACCAGATGCACCACTTCATGGCTACAATTTACCATGTGCTAATAGCTACTCCCAACAGGATGATGCATCATGTCACAAAGCAAAGTAATCTCACATTGGTTTCATGAACATGACGATGAGTTTAATGCGTTTCAGTGGCCTTCACGGCTACTACAGTAGATCTGAAACCAAAATAACCCCACTGACACGTGGTAGAGTGAGAGATTCACAAAAATAAAAGAAAAGCTGTAGGAATTGCATGATGTAGTCATCACAGCATGGATCAGGTTGTCAAAAAAACAACTGTGGAATCTGTGCCATGAAGATCTGAGGCCCTTTTAGAGCAAATGCCCTCTTATATAATTTTCTTAATAAAGTGCTGTGTAAGTGTGCAGGTGATATACCCTGTGGTCTGAAGATTTTATAATAAATAAAGGAAGTACACCTTACTGTAAAAAGTTATTTTTTTAGGAACATTGTAAAATCCAAGAGATATCAGAGTATTTTCCTTACCTCCTCTGCTTTGCTCTTTCCAAAGTCAAAGAACCTGGTGTTGAGCTCCAATTCTGCAGTTTTCACTTTTTCTCTCTTAATAGTCTCCGTCATTGCATCAATCTGCTGCTTCAGGTGGTTGGCTTCTTGTTCACTGTATGCATAAAGTCATATAAATAGAGATGTAAAGTTCAGCGTGATTCTTATTTTCTGTAATACAGTCACGCTGGACCATACAAACATGATTACATATTCTTGCGTTTCTGTTCCATGGTCTGTCTGAATTCGTCCAGGCTCTCCTCAGTCTCCTGAGAATTTTGTATCAGAGAGAGGTTCTGTTCCTCCAGTTCACTGAGCAGGTCCAGCAACTGTTGAGGCTCTGTGAAGTACAGCTCTGGCTCCTCCTACAGGAAGCACAGCACAGTTTTGACGAATAATTCTTCTCGCTTGAATCAGTTCTGACTCTGATCTACACTAATACTTTTGATCCCCAGATAGGTTGGAGCACTTAACATTTAGATATACATTATGATAAATTTTTTAAAAAGCTGTAACCTGGGAAACTTGGGCTTAGCAGTTTTTCAATAACATCACAAGCTACCTTTTGCTGTATTAACGTTAAGAGAGAGAATAGTGGAGTTATAGGTGCTATAATGTACAGTAAGTGACAAAAGCTAATTTTCTCTGCAGACATTCCAATACAATAAATATAACTAATAATAATAATAATAAAATGTTTAATTAATCAATAATTTTAATCATTAATAAATTGTATTGTATAATAAAAAATAAACATCTGTATGTACTGCCTGGTCAAATAAAAAGTCTCCATCATAGAGGGGTCAAATTATACGCCAGCATCAAGAAAACAACTAAGGAGAATGGGGGAAATGACTTTACATTAAGATGAGAACTGTTGAACACATTATTAAAACCTGGATGCCGGTCTGTGGAAGAAATGTGGTCAGAACAAAATCAGCAGTAAAAGGCTACACATATGCTGCTATGTTTAATAGTGAATGTAAGAGCATGTACAAACACACATTGTGACAAAAACTAAACAGCTGTGTGGCCATAAGAAAACCACTAGTTAGTGAGACAAATCAGAAAACAGGCTTAAATTTCCTAGGGAGCATAAAAATTTAACTTTGAATCAATGGAAAACGGTCATATGGTCTGATGGGTCCAGATATACCTTATTCCAGAGCGATGGGTGCATCAGGGTAAGATGTGAAGCGCATGAGGCGATGCGCCCATCATTCATATACAGTAACTGTACACTGTACAAGCCTCTGGAGGCAGTGCTATGATCTGGGGTTTCTTTAGTTGGTCAGGTCTAGGCTTTGCATCGTTGTCAGCTGATGACCTGGATGTACTGAATGACCAGGTTTGGATAATGAACTGATTTCTTTCTTCTCTGACGGAGATTGTGAGGAATTGTCTTCACACATTAACTGGCCAACACATTGTGTGCTGTAATCAAAGCTAAAGGCAATATTTAAATATCCATGGAATATTTGAGTGCGCTTTTTTTTGGCCTTACAATACATGTATACAATATAAACAGTGAATAAAACATGGCATAACATACCGTTCTTTCAAAATAATCAGCTTTGGGAGGTAACTGTGCTTCGTGCAAGACCACAGAACCCATTTTTAATTTTTTTACAACAACATTTAAAGCTTGTAGCTTTAAGTAATAATATGTCTTACTAATAAGTAACAACAGTATATTAACGGTAAATTATTTTAATATTAAAAACTAATTGTTTTACACAAATAGTTTGTTACAAACACAGAAATGTATTTTCCCTTTAAACATGTATTACAAATGAATAAGCAGTTAGTTTGGATATAATTCACACTGACCTCATATTCTGAAGTATCACTTTCAGATGCAGAGCTACTACAAACACAACAAAAGTTCAATTGTGCATCAGTTAAACTCATATACTTCACATGGAAATTATTTACTGTATATGTGTGTGCTGTACAAACATTTCTCCACTGTGAGGATTTGACTTCATGCTGTGTCTGGAAGGAACCTGGGCATTACGAAGAGGAGGCAGCTCTCGAGAAACAGGACTACTCTTCTCTCTACTTGTATCTGTGTTTCAAACGGGAAAAGAGTGTGCCATAAAATAATGGCACAAATTTGGGGGACTAAACTGCAACCACGAATTAAAAAATTTCTCCAGATACTCAAGATTACGACCGGTCCAATCACATAGAAAAGCCAAAGTAAATGCTGGCCACGATATGAAAGCACCAGAACACCCAGTGCATCTCAGCACACTGTGCTTCATGTGGTGACTTCATGCTGCCCAGACAAACAAGTGTGTTCCATGGAGGTGCATCCCCACAACCCACAGCACCCAAAAGATTCACCGGCTGTCCTGGTGCCAGACACCACAGCACAACCCTAGAGGTCTTGTAGAGTCATGCCCGAGGGGCCAGAGCAGCCCAGGTGGCACAAGGGGAACCTAAACTAGTTATGGCAGATCGGTGTAGTCTTAAGACAAGGCTACATTGTATATGTTTATGCATAATTATAATAAATGTTTCAATATAAAATTGTCAATATAGTTTATGGAACAATGCCTTACAATAATTTGGCAATTTATAATAATGAACAGAAGTTCAAATGCATAAAAAAATATAATAAAATAAAAACAATAAACAAAACTTTCTGGTTTAAATTTTCAATTTGGTTTTGTTGTATTGCTGTATTCGCTTTTTTTTAGAGCCAGTTGCAATCACCATATAATCATAGTCCACAAAAAGTGGTGAATACTTATGTCTATCAGACTGACTGGGCTTTTTTCCTTTGTCTGTCTCTCTGCTCTTTCCCTCCGGGTCTCCCATGCTGATGACAGAGGTGGGTTTAGAGTGGCTTTTCTTCTTTGCTCTCTGTTTCTCCTGCCACTCAGGAGGAGAAAGCTTAAACAGAAAGTCCCGGTAGAGTTTGTACTCCTGCAGTGTGTCCTCAAGCTTGGAAATGTTGCTGAGTGGAAGATAAAGTAACAGGTGTGAATAAGGTGTGAAATGAAGAATCATGCCAGTTTTCTATAATAAAATAGTTTAGTGAAATGTATTGAATTATCATTTGAACATTAAGCCATTAATAATGTTATTAGTGCACATACCTTTTAATGGCCACCATCTTAGCTGTAGCCTTCCTGATCTCAGCTAATTTCTCCAGCTTTGCTTTGCTCTCCTGCTCTGCACTAGAAACATAACATTCACTTGTTGGTGATCCTCAAAGTAAGGTACAAATGCATTCACTAAATATTTACTTGATATTGTCCGGTGTTCAGTTTAGAGATAACTCTCGGCTAATTATGCATATTTTAGTGTATTGTGTGTTTTTCCAAGATTCTGAGTTTACAGTCTACCCTACCATCTGATGTTTTTTGTCTTTTACTCTTTTGTATTGTGTAATTCCTTATCATTTATCAGTTATTCAATTCATCCTTTCTATTTACAGTTGTTGGGTTCTATTGAGCAGATTATTACTGTCTTTTAAATGAGGGAAATATATAAAGGTTTCTTGGTCTGTGAGACATGCAGTTCTATACATCTGTGTGTTTTTTGTGAGTGCCTTACATTCTGATGGCTTCCATTGAATTCTTGTCATTTTCTTTGAGAAATGTGTCAAACAAAGCAACGTCATCCTCCAGCAGCTTTTCAGCTTTAGCCAATTTTTTCTCTTCATGACTTGCCCGGTGCTCTAGCTGTTCAATCTCTTCTCTCTTTACTGCCACAGCATACTTGAAGTGAGAGAGGGAGAGAGAGGGGAGGCATGAAAAAGACAGAAGCATGCTGGACAGACAATGTGTACGCATTGTGTTTGTGGTTGAACACAAATTGTACCTCTATGTAGAACATCTCTCGTTTCTTGTTAATGAACTCCAGTATGCTCTCTTTTTCAATGTTACGATCTGTGATGGAAATTTATACAGAATACCTTTTTCTGTTCAGTATACAGTGTATTACAGTATGTTTGTTTATTCCTTTTTTTTTTTTTTTTTTTTTTTTTTTTTTTACATTTCTGGCTCACCTTTCAACAGGATCATTTTGGATGCTGAGGCATTTTGTGGAAGCCGGAGCTCAGTCTGTGACCGGTCAGTGGTGCCCTCTTCCTCCATCTCCATGCCGTCTCTTAGTTTCTTCCTCAGCTCTAACTGTTTGGCTTTTATTCTGCCTGAGTATGTCTTTTTTTCATGGACAGAAAGACTCTGATCCGTCTGATATTCCTGCACACGAGAGCAAACGTTCTACATGTACTAATACAGATGTTTCTCTTGCTGCTCTTTTAAAAGTGTGGATTTATGGGGTGTACACGTAAGTGCATGGAAATCATTTTCAGAAAAGGAAAAGATTCCTTCGTTCAATAGAAAGTGAAATATAAATATAATGGGGAAATAAGTTTGCAAATATTTTTATTTCTAATTAATGTGTCACATAAAAACAGTTTAGAACACTCCTGGCAATGATTCAAATGCAGGTATTGTGCTCAAAGGTGTGCTTGGTCTGAATGAGAATTGCAAATATAGAATCAGTGCAGCAGCTCTAGGCGATATTATAATTGCGATCCTGAACTGCTCATTCTCGTAGTTGCATCACTTTGCCAATATAAATTAAAATTAATGGGTGAGACAGTAATGTTTTCCTGTCCTGGAAAGACTTGAGACCATTTCGCATATAAAGATAGCCAATACTTAGCTAGTTTTATAGCACTGATTTATATCATCATTTCTCCTCCCGCACCAATCGGTGCATAGGGCAACGAGTGTTTCTCGTTGTTTCTGTAGCGGTTGGTTTTTTTCGTGGAGGGGTTGCTATCCCAGCGCCCAACCCTTCTCCTTTCTCATCTGGCACTTGGGAACCGGCAACGGCGGAGTTAGACCTCCGGCTGCAAGAAGTTACAGCATCACCCAGGAATACAATTCATTCCCTCCTTTTAAAATATTCATGTACGGTGACATTTACTAGAGATCTGCTTACAACTTTTATTATAATTATTAGTACAATCTTCATGCACACTTACGCAGTTTACATAAGGATCACTGAGATTATAAGAGAGTATTAGAGAATTGTCAAGGAGTGTTGTCTACAGGAAAGTCTCATTATTCATTCATTCATCTTCTATACCGCTTTATCCTGTATTTATGGTCGCAGGGACCTGGAGCCTATCCCAGGAGACTCTGGGCACGAGGCAGGGTATACCCTGGACAGCGTGCCAATCCATCGCAGAGCACACACACACACACACACACACACACACACTCATTCACACACTATGGTCAATTTAGGAACGCCAATTAGCCTAATCTGCATGTCTTTGGACTGTGGGAGGAAACCGGAGTACCCGGAGGAAACCCACCAAGCACAGGGAGAACATGCAAACTCCATGCACACAGAGATGGGAATCGAGCCTGGCCAGGAATCGAACCCGGACCCTGGAGGTGGAAGGCGACAGTGCTAACCACTACATCACCGTGCTGCCGTAGTCTCATTATTTAATGAAAAAAAAAAAACATTTATCACGAAAAGGGCATATAATGGTCAAATTCTTATAACCATAAAATAAAATAAAAAGCATATAAGACTGTACAATGTAAGTTAGGATAATACTGTATATTAAACCTTAATTTAAACAAAAATATCTTACTATAACTTGCAAATTTAGTTGGATTTTTTAAGAACAAGTAGCAGTTATATGAGGTGGATATTAAAGTATTAAAGTAACACCAAACCAACTAGATATAAGGATAAGATTTAATTTATCATTAAAAAAAATCCACAGCAGTGATTTTCCTGTGTGTTCTGCTGGGCCACATACTTGTTTCCTCCGAGCTTTCTCTGTCTCTTTAAAGTTGAAGATGATGCTATCTTCAGGCATCGTAAATGGGTTCTGTTCTGTCCTGTTCCCATCACGACCATCCTCTGCAATGGTGCAATGTTTAAAAACATTTTAAATTCCCAGAAAACAAACAAACAAAAATTTGGAGAGAGTCATAGTAAACACATTAAAAAACATTTATAAAGTCAATTCAATATTTTAAGGTAGTATCACTCGTCCCAGGGTAGTTTTAATTAAATGACACAATTTACAGGTCTATAAGGGAAGCTGCTGTCCAAATACTTATGGGCCTGGCAGTACAAGTATATGATCAGTTTATATGAGTTGGAATGGAATTGGATTCTCAAGTTTTGAGAGTTGAACGAGCAAAAGATGTTAAGAATTTCAAATCAAGACAATTTCGTACACTCTGGCAAAAGCTTCAGGAATGTGAGAGAGCCTCTAATGTTTAAAGGTTTATGCACAAAATACAAGTTGGAAAATGGCAGCCTGCACAATGCTGAGCTCAGAAATGTGATCTTGTGACTAACAAATAACATAGGCCTTATGATTCAAAATCTATACGAGCTTTTTTTTTTAGTGTTTCTTGCTTTACAATAATACATGCATAAATGATCGGAATCATTACCTTTTACTAAAGACACGGCTGATAGCATTCTGCAAAAGAGAGTTGTAGTGAGATTAAGATAAGCGTACATACTGTATTTTAGTCTTTGCCAAAGCACTTGACAAATATACTTCACTCAACGCATCATTTCAAGACCACAGAAAAATGACAGATGCCCAGACTAAATACACCCAAATTTGCCATCGTAAAGCATTAGTTATTTATTTGTAAAAAATGTTTGGAATCATGTATGATTTTCCACTTCTCACGTGTACACCACTTTGTATTTGTCTTTCACATGGAATTCCAATAAAATTGATTCATGTTTGTGGCTGTAATGTGACAAAATGTGGAAAGGTTCAAGGGGGCCGAATACTTGTGCAAGCCACTGTACATCACAGGGCCGAGGTGCACACACTCACACACCCAGCCATTGCACTACAGGCAATCTGCAAACACCATTCAGCCTACAGCCTTATGCCTTTGAACTATAGGGGGGAAACAAGAGTACCTGGAGGAAACCCTTCAAACAAAACATGTAAGTCCCATGCACACAATCCTGAGGTCGATTTGAACTCCAACCCTGGACATGAGAGGCTAGAAACTGAGCCACCATTATTCTCTCAAGAGAGACTGTTTAACTTGGGGATCACCAAGCATAGGAAGGGGATTTCTGTGGTTTATATTTCCATTTACTTACTCACTCACTCATTGTCTATACCGCTATATACAGCGTCGAAGGGGGCCTGAAGCCTATCCCAGGAGACTTGGGGTATGATATGAGGCAGGGTACATCCTGGATGGAGTGCCAATCCATCACAAGGCATAAACACATTCACATGCTCATTCACACACTGGAGATGCCAATTAGCCTAATCTGTATATCTTTGAACTGTGGGAGGAAACTGGAGCACTTGGAGGAAACCCATCATGCACGAGGAGAACATGCAAACTTTCCTCCCACAGTTCAAAATGCACACAGAGCTGACGTGGGAATCGAACCCGAACCCTGGATGTGCAAGCAAAAGTGCGAACCACTACGCCACTCATCTTCCATACCGCTTTATCCTGTATTCAGGGTCGTGGTGCCTATCCCAGGGCACGAGGCAGGGTACACCCTGGACAGGGTGCCAATCCATCACACACACACACACACACATACACTTACTCACACACTACAGGGCAATTTCGAGCCTGGCCGGAAATCGAACCAGGACCCTGGAGGTGCAAGGCGACAGTGCTAAGGTTCGGGTCCAGGGTTCGGGTTCGATTCCCACATCACTACACCACCGTGTAGCCTATTTCTATTTATTTTGAATAAATAAATAAATAAATAAATAAATATTTCGTCCCTTGTTTAAATAAATTATCACTGAGTAAGGAATGGAAACAGGCCTGCATTTCATTCTGAGCCTCTGATAACTCAATTACTATCAGTGTGTGGACGGTTGTACAGTATGTTACACACTTACCTTAGGTAGAATTCTCGCTGGAGGACTGAAGCAAAAGCTAAAAGGTTATTACCTTAAAACACTTCACTCTCAACTTTAATTCTCTCGGAACGACTGAGGCTGTTTCCGCGTTTGCGTTCTGTTACCATAGACACCGAATTTGCTTGTTTTCACCTGTGACCAGCAGGTGGTGCTGTGTCCCAACCAACCAAGCCTTCAGCCTTCTCACTCTGGAGATTAAATCCTGTTTTTTCCTCTTAGTGCTAAAATAAAACAGTGGCAGATGTTGTCCATTTATCCACGCATTTCATTAACAACCTCGTGTTGAACTATTTTGTCATGCCTTCCTAAATGTGTGTAGGTGTGGGCAAACAAACTCGTTTTTTCTTTTAACACAACACTACACACTTCATATGCAGTGCAAAAATGAATTGAAATTGTAAAGCCAAATGGTGTTTGATAGAGACTCCTCACACACCTGTTGTCTATACCACTTTATCCTGTACACGGGGTTGCAGGGGGAGCCTGGAGCCTATCACAGGAGACTTAGGACACGTGGTACACCCTGGACGGGTTGCCAATCCATCACAGGGCACACACACCTACTGTACACACAATCACACACTCATTCACACACTACGGGGAATTTGGGAATGTCGATTAGCCTAACCTGCATATATTTGGACTATGGGAGGAAACGTGAGTACCTGAAGGAAACCACTAAGCACAGGGAGACCATCCAAACATCATGCGCACAGACCTGAGGTGGGCCTTGGACCGGAACGCTGGATGTGCAAGACGACAGTGCTGGCCACTCCAATCCTTGGCAGTTACCTTTTTCTGTTACCCACTAGGCAAAGGTCATCTGCAGGACATCTTCAAGGTCATACAAAGTGGAGGCCTATTGCAAATGTATTTTTGGACACATTACAGTAATAAAATATTTCACACCCCAAATGCATTCAGGACTATTTTCAACCATCATACTGAAGTCTAGTCATTTTTAGGGAATCTTTACAGAGTTATAAGTAATATTTTATTTTCATTCTACACATTTTCTACAGGTGTAGGGCCTTGCAGCTCCAGGGTCCGGGTTCGATTCCCGGCCAGATTTGATTCCTTTCTCTGTGTGCATGGAATTAGCATGTTCTCCCCGTGCTTGCTGGGTTTCCTCCGGGTGCTCAGGTTTCCACCCACAGTCCAAAGAAATGCAAGTTAGGCTAATTGGTGTTCCCAAATTGCCCATAGTGTGTAAATGTGTGTGTGCCCTTTCGATGGTTTGGCACCCTGTCCAGGGTGTACCCTGCCTCGTGCCCTAAGTCTCCTGGGATAGGCTCCGTGACCCTGAATACAGGGTAAAGCGGTATAGACAAGGAGTGAGAGAGTGACATATCTACATATCACTAAAAGTACAGTCTACATGCCCACTGGACAGTGTACTGTATGTGATCACAGTGGATATTGCCTAAATATAAATCACTAAGGACAGAACCAGTCTTTGTCACTAAAATAAAAAATTATTATTATACATTATAATACCTATAATAACACAAGTTATGCTGCTATAAATTGATGACAGTGCGGGAAAACCGGTCACATATTAATAATTAATATTGAGACAACCAAAGCTGGTTGTCTCAATGTCAATTTGCCTTTTAATAAGTTAGGTTTGTCATGCTGCTTTGATAACGTCCCTAAAATAGCTGCTCACCTCAATGTTTACTGCAACATATATACATATGGTCATGCACATTTTGGGTATGCCCTCTTTGTGAAGATTGCTCCATTAACCATATACTAATTTAGGCAATACTGATTTAGAAAGCAGTCTTTTAAAGATACACATGCCAGGCCAAAGTCAACTGATGACTAAAGACCAATGATGAGTGCGAACTGAATTTTCCCACTACTTTTTGTAAATGTAATGTCATTACTAGTAAAGCAAAGTAAAAAGCAAAGTAAATGAAAGATAAACTTATTACAGCCAGACAAAACCTCATGTTCATATCTAATATGTTTTATAATTAAAATAAAATTGACTTGGAGATATACTAACATCAGGGGATGTACCTCTCCCCAAATCCTGACTAAATATTAGTTTTGTTAGATCAAAAACCTTTTAGACAATTTTTTTTTCATGGAAATGTTTCACATGGTGCAAAGACCCAGTGTAGTTCTGTTGCGGTAATTTCATGCAGACTTGTAGGTGGTTTACTCTTATAGTCTTCTGTGAATATCTATAATAATCTAAACAGGGAATGTGTGTGATGGATGTGTGCATAAATGATGATGATTATAGGCAGCACTTTATGCATTTTGGCTAGTACTAAAATGTACTGCAAAGCAACCCACAACAGGCTTGTGTTAATTGAAGCATTTATTTCTGAGATTGCGTGGGCTGAAATAAAATGACTTTGTTTACTTCATATGATCACATAAGTTAGTTTGCAGTTGTTTCATAGTTGATCAGTGCACGCGTTGATGTTTCTCACATGTGATTACGATCATTGCGATAAGCATGATGTGCTGCAGATTACCTAAATGCTTCCAACGTGTCAGGTGTTTTCCTTCATCATATACAACTCTAGCCACTTGCACAGCAACATGCTTCATACATCATTACACTTAAATAAACAGGCAATGTGCTGCTCGCTTACTCACAGGAAAGAGAAGGATATTTTTCTAATGAGCAGGAATGGTGGCTAACAGACCTTGAACAGTTAAACTGCCAAATTCTGGATTTTTTTTTCTTCAGAATTTTGGACCTTAAAATACTCTTTGTATTTGTGTATCCTTGAAACAGCTTAATGCATTGCCTGATTTTAAAGTGCCTTTGCCACTCTTTCCATGTTGAAACAGTTAAGCATTTCTACTCCCTGTGCCAGTCGCTATCATTGCTTCACTATGATTAAAAGCATTATAAAATGTGTTTCTGTGTGTGTCTGTGTGTAACTAGGGCAAAAGGCAACAGTTTAATCCCTGAGATAGACAGTCTGTGATTGCAACTTTTGAGTAAGGGGCCTTTAGCATCTGACCACTGTAATCCCCCATCACTGAGTCCAACAACCCAACACAATCCAGAGTACAACAGCTTGATCTGTTCATTAGAGGGCTACAGCAGGTCACAAGACTAGTGCTAGTGCTCAGAACACAGTTTTTGTGTATTTCTGAGCTGTTTGTGTGCATTATTAGTGTGTGATCAATTAACAAATCAGCATTTTTTATTCACAAGCATTAGCAGCAATGGCAACATGGTGACCTATTGATTAGCATTGTCACCTTGCACCTCCAGGGTTGCCTACAGTGTATAATTGGATGTGCAAGTGTATGCGATAGTGCGCTGCAATGACTTGGTACCCCATCCAAGGTATAGGCTGAGTCTCTTGGGGTAGGCTCCAGGACCCATGCGATTCTACACAGGATAAGCGGGATAGAAAATGGATAGATGGATTAACCAGAATAGAGTTTACAAGCATGTATATCACCCAGACAGCAAAGTGTACGAGAATACTGTTCTTTCTTCCTTAATATGCTTTGTAGAGTAGTGTGTATTTTTGGTTGGTGTGGAGGAGGCAAATATCTAAATTAAAACAGCCTCCTTGTTAATTACGTGGATGTGCTTAATTACTAGCTTTCCCAGAATAACTTGAGATGGGATGCCTTTACATCTGTAGAATGGAAAATTAAGCAATTTGTGCACATGCATTTTTAAAGCCTTATTGAGCAGGTTTACCTGTGCCCCCCCCCCCCCCAAACAAACATGGTGTGACCCTTTGTAAGATATATTGGCCTCTCTGTACCATACTGACAATAGTACTGTGCCAACTGCAATACTGTTATTTATCCAACAGTAATGTATTTGATATTTGATTCTCTAAATGTTCAAATGTAAACCTGGATGGGGAAGATGTCCAAAGTTCCTGTGTAGGATATGTCGAGCATTGTATTTCACTACTAAATACAATATATTAAAATTCAGCTTTAATAGCACTGTTTCTGGTTCTTATACTGGCACTGGTTCTGGTTCTCTGTAATGGTTCTCTGCACACTAGGGCTTTAAAAAGTACATCATGCGATCAGATGACACGTGCAGTGCTGCAATCTAGGAGAGAACCTGGTGACACTGTGGTGACAGCATAGAGACAGGTGGAGGTCAAAGAACTCATATAGTCTCTGGCCAAGCACGTGGAGCTCTTGCCCTTCTAAACTGATAATACTTTTGTGGAATGAAATTGGAGACACAACAGGTGACAACAACTTATAAAAATTATTGCATCCCATACCAATATTTAATTCAAATGCAAACAAATAATTCAAAAATATTTCTTTAAATTACCCACTGTGTCCAGCAACTATTTTTGATTGACCATTTCTCAGATTACAAACTTGTAAACAGTGGCACAGTAACTTGTGGTTAGCAATGTCACCTTATATTTACATTTAGGCATTTGGCAGACGCTCTTATCCAGAGCGACTTAAATTTTTTCTCATTACACATCTGAGCAGTTAAGGGTTAAGGGCCTTGCTCAACAGTGGCAACTTGGTGGTTGTGGGGTTTGAACCTGGGATCTTCTGAACTGTAGTCCAATGCCTTAACCACTGAGCTACCCCTGTCCCTTATACCTCGTGCGTTTCCTCTGGGTACTCTGGGCCCTCCCACAGTCCAAATACATGTTGATGCCTAATTAGCATTTCCAAATTGCCAGCAGTTTGAATGAGCATGTGAGTGTGTGTGCCCCGCGATGGATTTGCATCCTGTCCAGGGTGTCTTGTGCCCTACGTCTCCTAGGACAGGCCCTGTGTGGCCCTGTATACAGTATAAAGCGTTATAAATTATGAGTGGGTAAGTGAGTGAGTAAACTTGAGATATATTATCATGTGGATAAACCTAAAAAAAATACATAAAGAAAAATGTTCTGTTTGAAAAAATTGGTTAAGCTTCTCTGCCACTATTTTGTAAAAAAACATTGTTTAGTTAGTCTTAAAAAATATTCGGATCTTTAAATGATGGACACTTTTGATTTAGGAAGGTTCCAGTTGTTAATTTTCTTGAGGCCTGACAATATATCTGGGTGCGTAACTGTATCTTACAAACGTGCTACATTGTTGCTTTCACGCAGCCATCTTTTTGGACTGGTGCCAGCAGTTTTCCCTTCAGCATCGTTCAGATAAAGACGGGAAGGAAGAGCTGGAAATGGCATGTTCCGCTTCTCCAGAGTCCACGCGCCCGACACCCAAAACACAACCAGCTCTCGCGCGATGACGCGAGCCGCAAAACTCCGCCCTGCGTCCTCGCCAACCAATCTTATCGTGCGTCCTGGACGAGCCCTCGCACCCTGCCTCTCTTTCTCGGTCCTGTAAAGCGCTTTGTGGTCACGTGTCTCAGACATAGTACAACTACAGTGCCGCGTATCTGGCCAGTAGTGTGTAGCAACACCGCGTGAGGAGGGCTTCAAGGGCAAGTGCGCCAGTTCGGCCATTCTTATACGCAGGACTAGTGAATATATGTATATTAAAAAAACACAATCGTTGGCTTTATAAGCGGACTGCTGGAAATAAAGGGGTAAGAGGCTCTACCAAGACTCTTTTTTTTTTATTCTTTTGATTATGTGTGTGTGTCTTCTGCTTTCGTATGCTGCGGCACGCGCGCACACATTGGCTTGGACGAAAACATGTTTACGTTGAAGAGCTGGAGGCGGGGGGTATGAGATCGACTTGTGCAATCAACTATTCACGTTTCTTTGATGAATTATCGATTAACATGCTATTTGTAAGCAGTGCCATTAAAATAAATCCACGCTGTAATCTATAACGGTTATATACATATGCAAGCTTTCAGAAATCATATCCGAGTGCACGCTTTAAAATTATATATATATGCTGTATATATAAGCAATTTATAATTTACTGCTTAAAGCGATATGCACGGATGTAGGGCGACATGCGTTCCTGTGCAGGCTGGAGAGTGGATAATAAACACGCCTTCTTTAACTGTTATTTGTCCAAACGAAGAAGAGGTCATTTTAACCAGCATTGCAAACTCTTGCATAGTTACTGATTGAAGGTAATTTGTTACGTGTAAGCTGAGTGTAGCGCACGCGGGTGACTGAAGCGCTATTAAAAGTGCTGCGCGTGCTCACTGCTCGGTGTGTTGACAGTTTGTGAGTGGCGCGCGCACAGAGGTTACTGTCGGTCACACAGCCAGGCAGAGGAAAACAGACGCTAAAGTGGTGCAGCATGTATAGCACAATTACTTTTAATCAGCTACATACTAACAGCCTGTTCTCCTAAATTCCACATTCAAATATAAAAAAAAATACGAACAGCATTCATTTAGAAAGTGCTACATGTCATTTTGAGCAATGGTGGGGTGTGTTATAAGAGTCATATGACATGGGTGTGTGTACATATGACATAGACAAACCATATCTCGCATATTTTGTGTAAGACTTCTTGCAACTATTTACAAATCAAAGAGGAAAAACTCGAACATTTAATTTCAGATATCTATATTTACTCTGCCATTTCTTCTACCATCGCCGACTGTAACAGTGTTATTATTAAGCTAATGAATTACCCTACATTTTGTAAGCTGCTAGTGTGGTACGTCTAACAGTCATGTTACCTCGATATCTAACGACAAAACGCGTCCCTCATAGTTTATGCTGCGTGACAGAGATTCTCTAACACTGATTTTCCAGTGCGCTTGCCTGCCATCTAGCGGCAGAAATAATAACACATGTTGACACTTGCTGCGTTTCATTCCGAAGTGTACTTCACTGGGTGCTCCCTACTCCCTTCACCGTTTGAGAATGTCGGTGAAGGGATAATTCCCTCGACAAAAGTCCACCATTCGGAACAACCTGCGAAGTCACCAGCACGTCACAAGAACGTCACTTCCTCCGTGAGTTACCATGGTAACATAAGCACCTCAGATAGCTGTCGCTGCTGCTGTGGAAATGTCACACTTACGGACATTAAATATTGAATATTTATTGAAACAAAAACGGATCATTGTAAAACATATGCTATTAAAACGTATATAACTGGTAAATAAAGAATTGAATACTACTACTAATAATAATTGATTAAAGATGCATGGAGATTTATTTATTTGTTTACAGATCACTAGCCTACTGTATATAAATAATACTACAGATTTCTTGATTAAATTATTGTGTCTTATTAATATAATGATTTCCTATTGATATTGATAATGATTATTAATGATAATAAATATACAGTATATGTAATTTTTTCGTGCTCCATTTTTTTCATTCCCTTTTCCGGTGATGTGAAGATCCATAGCTCAGTTGTTCCCTGCATCCTTTGTAGTTTCCTTTGAATGGAACATTTTCGCTCACTGTGGTTTGGAATCACACTTAACATGACTGAACACCCTGTGAAGTATACTTCACAGTATAATTCAGGCCGATCGGAACGCACCTAAAGTTTTGCAGCAACGATACATGATTTATTTCTGGTTGAATGGTTTTATTGATTATTTTTAACATAAACTAAAAATTAATGAAATGTCTCGTAGTAAAAAAAAATAATTAAAATGTAGTATTGACATCTGATCCTCTCTCTTCTCTTGGTGTAGGTGCAGCCTGGAACTTGTGGTGTATGTGTGAACCACAATATGTCTTTCCTGCTGTGAGCAAAAACATCATTCTCACTTTACATGGACTCCATCAGTTCCCCCTAGCCTGAGGAATAGGAATTTACTGTTCACCAATATAGGAGTTTTTAAAATTAATCTAAAGAAAAGGGAAAATCTAGGGAATGGTGGATCATTTCTTGTCAACTGAAGAGAACTTCCTTTCTTACAGTGGCGTAGACTCTGCCTCACCTGTGGTGTACCATTTATCAGATATGGTGTCAGACTCAGGGAGCTATAAGGTAATGCCTTCACCATTCTCAGAAGACGACCTCAGTGATGCCTCGAGTCTTCGTTCCTGCTCCTCCCCAGATTCCCAAGTCCTTAGTTCAAGCTACAAAAGTACATCAAGCACTGAGAGTCAAGATGGCATCCTCAACTTCCTATTATCACATACTTCCCTTGGTGGTGGTGATGGCAACAATGCAGAGGTTAATACTGTAACCTCAACTCCTCTAGCAGGCATCCTCTGGAACTCGCAAAGGGAGAGCTTGAAGGAAGAGAACTTTGACTTACCAATCTGGTCAACCTCAAACATGGAAGAGGAAAATTCTGAACCTTTCCAGCCAACCCTGGAGGAAATTGAAGAGTTCTTAGAAGAGAACATGAATGGCTTGGTGTCTCTCAAGCATGAGGGTAACTCACACCTTGGACTGGAGTTGGAGCTGGACCTCGGATTGGGGACAGGCGTGGTGGTCATGGAAGAGTCTTCATCAAGGGTAGCAGAGACAAGCACGATTGGATCTCAGCATCATTCTAATCAAACGTTGTCAGTAGTTAAGCTTCCATCAAACTTCAGAGTTGATAATGAGACCAAAAGCACAGATAGTATTCCAAGTAATCAAGACCCGAACATGCATGCACAGGATGTAATAAAGAAGGAGTCACAAAGTAGTCCTGTCTCCACTGAGAACAGCACTTCCACCAATCCCAGCAGTGGTGATAGCGGGATGCCTGTAATTCTTCAAATCCAACCACTTCAGATCAAACAGGAGAATCAGGGCCCCAGTGCGGCTGCAACTCCTCCCTCAACAACTCAGTCCCCTAACCCAGGCTCAGACATAAAAATTGCTCAACTACTTGTTAACATCCAGGGACAGACCTTTGCACTAGTCCCTCAGTTTCTACCCTCTGCCACAAATTCATCTTCATCAACTGCCAGGCTCAACAGCACATCTAAGTTTGTGCGGATAGCACCCGTGCCAATCGCAGCAAAACCTGTGGGTAGTGGAGGGGATGCTCTTAATTTGGGCGGTTTCCAAGGTGGTCTCCTAGTTGGAGGAGCGCAGAAGTTCCAGAAGAATCCAATGGCCGATCTCATCAAAATGCACAAGTGCAACTTTCCAGGCTGCGCCAAGATGTACACCAAGAGTAGCCACCTTAAAGCTCACCTGAGGAGACATACTGGAGAGAAGCCATTTGCCTGTAACTGGCCTGGCTGTGTCTGGAAGTGAGTGTGTGTTTATGTCCACTGTCTGGTCCCTTCCTGTGGCAAGAAGTGGGGTACAGAAATGGGTGGGGATTTATTGTCATTTTAAAACAGAGGCAGGTATCTGGGTAAACTATAGGAACGGTTTCATTATTGTCCTTATTATAATAATAAATAGTAATTGGTCTGTTTTAACTTTTACTGACAACCTCAGACAGTTAATAAAATAATATGATGAATAAAATAAATAATAATGACCGCCAATTTCCCTTTAGCTTTAGGTGAATATGAAATAGAACTCAACAGATAAACATTTATATTAAATATAGATCTAAAGGAGGAGGAGCTGGCTGGAACAATTGATAAATAGTACACAGATATATTGTTACATAGATATATATAATGTGAAGTACAAAAGAGAAATATGACATGACACTGATAGGTACTTCCCCGTAGAGTGTAAAATGAAACAGGACACACAGCATGTGGTTCCAAGTCACATGTGTTTTTAAGTCTTGCCAAGAATGAACAGCTATGCTTTGTGTGTAATAGATCTATTGTCTTTGTTGTTGTCCATGTGTTTAGAGTCAGGGTGTGTTGTTGAAACAGTAATAGAGTCAAGCAGAAGAGGGTTACACCCAATCCCAAGCAATAGGACTACAGTAATGAGAGTGGTTTAACAGAAAAACAAAGACCAATTTAGCAAACAACAGGCACACATCTTTTTATAATATCTTGATTGAAGAAAAGTTATTAAGAATCAGCCATTTACATATTCCCGTAGGGATCATGATTGGATTGTAATTTGCCTGCTGTTCTCAACAAAATTACAACTGTAATTGACATGATGTTAAAAGATTTCAGAGAACCTTGGGAAATTGTTATAGGTCATAAAACCGGAGTTCATAATAGCCTTTTTTTGCGTTTAGTTTTTTCAATATTTTTGATAGAGGAACTGGCCATGAAGGGTCCACTGCTGGTTAATTATAAATGCTTAGATACTCATCAGATCAATCACATCTATAGACCATATAGAATTTGTTTAGTTAAGTTGATAGAACTACTCTAGAAAATGTGCATTGTTGTTAAATATGGCTCTTTAATTATTATAGTTTGAACACCGGGATAAGCTCAGACACAGTTCTAGCAGAAACTACCTAAGGCTCTTTCTTTTTGAGAGAAAAGTGGACTTTAAAAAAAAAAAAATTGATTTGGAACGTTGGAATCTGACTGGAACAATAGGAACTCAGCAGTTCAACACCCTCCTCCCCCCACCTCGCTACAGTAGCAACCTGGCAGCAAGCCTGGTCCAACAAGAACCAACCATGAGAACTCAAACACTATTTCAACATACACCCACACACACACGCCAGGCCTGTTTGTCTGTTAATAGCTACCGCATCTCTTATTGTCAATATTTTACACGGTTGCATAATTAGAGCTGGTTAACTAACAAACTTCACAGCTGCTAGGTGTTACTGGAATGAATCATGTCTTTCTCTCGCGCTCTCTCTCTCTCTCTCTCTCTCTGTATGTGTGTGCACATTTGTGTGTGAACAGCAGGAAATGAGTTGTTTTCCAGGCTATGAATTATTAGCAAAAGTAGAAGTTCTGTAAAAAGGCAAAAATGCATGACTTAGATAATCTAATACCAGTCTAGATATGTCTAGTGTATGTGTCTACTGTGTGTGTTTTAAATATTTTGGCACAGCCCACAAAGATAGGAATATCAGACAAGGACATGCGTCTGCTTCCCATAAGAAAAATTACCTATTTATATGTATATATAGCATTACTGTTATTTGCTGCTAAATGCGAAAGGTCCCCACAAGGGTAGTAAAAGAAAAGGTGTGTGTGTGTGAGAGAGAGAGAGAGAGAGAGAGAGAGACAGAATGGCACTGTTGCAGGTCAAATGCTGTGCTGGAAAGTTACCATGGCTATGAGAGTGGAACGCCTCCTGATCCTTTGCAATCTCTCTCTCACACACACACACACACACACACACACACACACACACACACTTAACAACTTCAAAAACATGCATAGAAAGTATGATTTCTTCTTTTGTCCATTGTGTTAAGAGATATGAATGAGTGAGAAAGGCAAGTTCCTATTTTGTGCTCCTCTTTCCTGCATTACACTCCATGTAGGCCAGATAGACACACACACACGCGCACACACAAACACCAACATCAACCACGGACCACAAACAGAAAGAGAGGAACAGAGAAAAACATTGTTCTTCAAGGGAGACCTATTCTGGTTAATGGCTTAAGTTTCTAAAACGGTGCTGTAAAGAATGAGAGTAGACCTTTAGGACAAAGTAAAGAACTGTTGTGATAGATGCTGATTGGAGGACGTCAGATTCAGATTTCACTTGGAACAACACATGTTGATATAATTTGATACTACATTTGTATTGCTGTCAGTTATGTACTAAACCTCTGAGAAATGCTTTGTATGTGTGCGTGTGCATCATAAGCATATGCTTTAGTAATTGACACTGAGGCACTGAGATCTGAGGCAGATGTCACAAGCCTGAAAAAAAATCCCACATGTACACGAGTGTTCTTTCTAGGAATTGTCTTTACTCTTTATTGAAACTCTCTCTCTCTCTCTCTCACTCTCTCTCTCACACACACACTAAAACACACACAAACACACGTTTCTATAACAGCAAGCAAGAGGGCCTCTTGGCATCCAATGGAGTTCTAAAACAGGACATTCCGCTTTGCTTTCGAAGAAAGAATTTTTTAGTAGGATACACTATAAAATTAGAGCTCTCTGAAGAGCATTAAGAGTTTCCTTCCAGCTGGTCCCTGCTTTAGGATTAGGAATAGTAATACATTTTACTTTACCAGAATTCATTCAGAATACAGAATGCGGAGAAAAACAAAACTGTATATGATTAAAAACCATGTACAATCTACAGTTTTAAAAATTCAGTAACTTTCTATTTCATAAGTTTAACTTTCTAATGAGGCCTTTCTTTTATATAATGACCCCCTAAGAGTTTCTCTTGAGATCCGACCTAAAGTTTTGCTTTGTATAGTGTATGCCATGTTTTACGCATAACAATAACTTTCCTCTCAGAGCTGAATTTGTACGAGCCACAGCTGAGGCTTGACCCCAAATCCCAGAGTAGAATGGTTTTTCTGGGGTTTTGGAGTTTTTACAGGAATATTAAGAAATTTATTCCGAAGCTGTCGTAAAGTTGTAGCCAATTCATGTCCAAGTTCGATGATTTTACTTTTGCACTCAGTCCAAAGTCTCTAAACTGCTTTTCAAAGCTCTAAACAGTGTCCCAGTGGGAGTGGTGTCATAATGATGTTTTATTTAAAATTTTTCATGATGTTACCAACTTGCACTTATAGTTTGTGGACACCTCAACCTCATATTCATTTATTTATCGTCTGTACCGCTTATCCTGTGTAGAGGTTCAACGTGGACAGGGTGCAAATCCATCACAGGGTGCACACACACACACACACACACACACACACACACACTATGGACAATTTTATGGACACCATTTAACCTAATCCGCATGTCGTTGGACTGTGGGAAGAAACCCACCAAGCCCAGGAAGAAAATGCAAACTCCATGCACCCTGACCAGAATCAAACCCTGCAGGTGCAAGGCCACAGTGCTAACCACTATGCCACCCTGATGCCTATCATGATCGTATGTGCTGTTTAAATATCCCATCCTAGATTTAGTTACCTTTGCTATTATATTAACCTGAACTCTTCTGCGAAGGCTTTCCACTATATTTTGAATCGTAGCCATGGCTGGATTGGTAATCTGGCATAGTTTAGGCATAGTATAGGCATACCGATGCACTTTAGGAGCCAATACAATATATTTAATTTTTTACATTATGGAGTGACAGCGACATATTGATTTATCTTCTGTACTGACAACGCAAGCCCAATCTCAAAGTGGAGTGATTCAGTATCTTGTTTGTGCCTATGTAAAATCTTTGCAACCTACTTCTCTGTGTCTCCTGTCATTGGAAAGATCTAATGGGAAATGTGGCACGGAAAAGCCATGTGAGAAAAAGCTTAAAGGTTTAGAGGTGGATGCTGCAGTGTGTTTACTGTACGGTCTGCTGCAGTAGCTTCTACCTCATTGGCAGTTCCATACGTGGAGCAGTATCCTCAGGCGAATGTAGAAGAGCAGGTGGAAAGCCATGGAGAAGAGCAGGCATGTACAGTACTGTAATCAATGAGAGGGACAGAGTGACAAGCAGATTGAGGAGGAGCAGGGTGGGAGAATCTTAAAGATAACAGGGACTTGCAGGGAGGGAAGATGGAGATAGTGTATCCTAGTGTGTGTGTGTGACTCAGCGGGTGTGCACCATGCCATAATGATGATGACGGTTAATTAAATTTCAGAAATAATTGCTTGTGTTTTGGCTATTCAGTCAACCAGTGCAGAAGCTATTTGCCATGTTTTTATAGCCTACTGGTTAGTTTCATCCAACAGTCATAACTTTGATTAACTATTACAATATGTACTAATATTTGTGTCAGTATTGCAATTTGTTTAGCCTAGTCTTAGTATTAGCCTGTAGGGCGAGAGACAATCTAGCTGTTGACTCTCTCTGTGAAGTCGCTCTACAAGACCCCACTTTCCATTGCTCACAAACTTTATGGTTGATGTCAAAAACTGCATGTCAAATCTTTAAACATGGACAACATTGACCCAATCGTGAGAATCCTAATTTCTCATTTCTTATCATTAATCTAAACAAAATGATTTGTCAAACAAAAGGAGTCCACACTGGGATTTGTGTACATTCAGTCACAAGAGCATTGGTAAAGCCAGGCACTGGTGTCAGGTGAGGATGCCTGGGGCATCCCAAAGGTGTTCAGTGGGGATGAACAGCTTCATAAAGCTCGCTTTGTGCACAGGAGCAATGTCATGCTGGAAAAGGTTCTAGCCTTTTAATTCCAGTGAAGGGAGTAATGTAATAAAAATAGAAAAAAGCTTATGTTCCAGCCAAATCAAGGGTTATTGCAAGGCACTTAAGTTCTAGTCTAAGATAAGGATCAGAGAAATGTTTGCATGCAGGATGGAGGAAAGCATTAAAGAAAATATGTATAAAATGATGATGTGTAATGATCTGGATGGTCCTTTGGTTTTTGCTGGTTCAGTGGTAGTATCAGTCTTGCTCAGGAATCTTCTGCATAGGATAGGGTCATTACTCATTGCACTAGAAATCTGTAACATGTAGCTCATGTTTGTGTTTGCCAAGGCACGTTGCCTCATTCTTTATTGTGATTACATAAGAGCAAAGCAACTCAGCCCTGCCCTAAACTGTAAAGTATATTGTCTTATCACACACCTTGAAGCCTATCAGCCTGTTTGGCTCAGACCTCTAAACACCTGGTTCCAGACAAACACAGCTGATAAAAAGAACTACACTAAATATGTGTGCTAATAATTAATTACTAGATCTATTAACATACTTATGTGCTGCAATTATATCAATAGTATGATACTGACATTGTGCCAATGATTGGCAAATGGGAGGCAGATGTTCTTTTGGGGATGGCCTGAGACCAATTAAAGTTGGATATATATATATGGATATATGTATGACTGAACTGTGTGTGCGTGTGTGTCGTAGGTTTTCCCGCTCTGACGAGCTGTCCCGTCACCGGCGGTCCCACTCTGGGGTGAAGCCATACCAGTGTCCTGTATGTGAGAAGAAATTTGCCCGCAGCGATCACCTGTCAAAGCACATCAAAGTCCACCGCTTTCCCAGAAACAGCAGGACAGTCCGCACTGCTGCCTGATTACAACCTATTTGCTTTAAACTGAAGCACAAAATCATGTGTGTGAATAGGTGAGAGGAAACGGAAGGATGAGCAAAAAGTCATCATTTCTGAGTATTTCTGCTTTTGCTCTATTATTTATGATGTTTTAAATTAAATTTCAGTGGCAGATCACAGGCAAATATATTGTCATCATTGGTGCTACATTCTGTGTGGATGACCACGAAGAGCAGGCCGGCATTAATACAGACTGTGCTAACGGGGATCAGTCAATTTGTATAAGCTATGGGGACACTTTCATAAGCCACGCCATTTTTATGTGAGTGCAGAAGGACAACAGCAATGCAAAATGAAAACAACAACAACAAACAAGTATCAAAGTGTCGATTGTACATGTTTAATATGTACATTTCTAATCAGTGTTAAAAGAAATCTCATTTTTGCTTTTAAGGCAAGCTGTTTTGTAGTAAGGTGTTTGTATTTTTTATTAATGTTGCCTTTTAATGGCTGTGCTGTGTTTTTGGCCTTAATCAACCACAAAGCTCCTATCTCAGGTTTGCCTTGAATGCTGCGGACAATGCAAACCCAGTCTCAGCTTTTCTAATCAACTGATGATGTTCAAGGGAATGTGACAATCAAACAACTTCGAGTAATAACTGAAAGGTTTAATCATTAATGCTCTTAGTTAGCACTCAGCAGCAATGACTCTAAATGAGACGCACTTGATATTTGAACCTATTTTATTATTTCATTTCCTGTGACAGAATATGCCTCCAAACTCCAGTGTTTCTGGATCACCTAGAGTAGTGTGTTACTAATGCTGGTGCTACACTCGTTTACCCCAGTCCTTCTTCCGACCCTGTCACACAAACATAAGCATGAACATGAAACACTGTAGAGGTTAGTGAACCAAAAGCGGTCAAGGTGAATTGACTTTGTTACGGTCTGTGGATTAAATACTGTAACTTTGCAACGGTTACACATCAGCATGTTTGGGTTGGGTAAGTAGTGTGGACATACCAAGGTGCTTTTGGCTGAAGCAGGCAAAACCACAGTAGTGTTGGTGCCATATTTAATTTAGTGTTTGTTATTATATTTTGGGGCACTTCTGGAAGTGGGGAGAATTACTCCCTTATCTGTTTCATGTGTGTTCTCTTCCTGATCAAGGGGCCCACTGTACATATGTAATGGCATTCCTTTCATTCATAGAATGAATTTTATGAATACTTGTTAATATACAGGTGTTTTAGTCGCATCCTATGAATGTATGTAAATAAATCCTGTATGATTTTAAGGTTGGGGAGGCTGAGAAGCAAATTGAACAAAGGAAAATTGTTGTTTCTGTTTAAGATTTTTAGTGTAATCCTAAATGTGTACATAGAGTACATATAAATATATATATTTTTCCCCCTTGTACACTGAATTCATTTACAAATAAAACATTTAAATACAGATACATGCTTTTGTGGTGGTTTCATTGTAAAATATAAAAAATGTGTTTTTAAGAACCTAATTTATACATAACTTTACAATGCAAAACAAAAAGCCCAAAATTGTGTAGGTTCCCCTTGTGCATCTGGGGGAACTTTGACCCTTGAGGCATTACTTCACTAACTTTACTAACCCTAGACCTCTGCTGGTGTGCAGTGTCTGGAACCAGGATGTTAATGGTGGATAATTTAGGGGCTGTGGGTTGTAGGGTGGCGCCTCCATAGATCGTACTTGTTTGTGCAGCGAAAGTTTGGAACCCATGGACTCTTTGCTGACTGGCCCCAAGTGGCTGTGGTGCACTTGTTGTCCCGGTGCCTTTCTATCATGTCCAGTATTTACTTTTTTTTTCCTGAAGAAATGAAGCGATTTTTGCATCTTTGGGTTTTCTGTGAAATTGGACCAGTTGGCAAGCCTTTTGTTACCCACAGGTGTAGATGAGCCTTGGGTGCCCATGATCCTGTCACCAGTTTCCTGGTATATACTGTAATTGATATAATGTTACATAATGATATATAATTTTAAGGTTACGTCTGATCAAACTAGATTTATATTTCTCCAAAATATCCAGAGAATGTTAAGACTACACTGCAATGTTTATATTTCTACTGTACTGTAGCGCCAGATTTATTAGTTAATAATTTTAATAATTACTTAACTCGTCTATTGATTTTAAAGGTCTTGAGAAGGTAAAACATCAGTGCAATGAAAATATGTCAAGATGCGTGTGCTGACATATGCCTTTGGAAAATAACTGCAGTACAGTCATCTCATTAATTTGTGGTTTTAACCTCATTGAATGATTGTAAGTTCATCTTTATTTAGTCTAGTTAATTAGGATAATGTGCTAGTCTAAAAGCTTTCTTAATTACTGAATAGACACATACATGGGAGCTTACAAAGCTCTGTACAGTAGGAATTAAACAAAGACTGTATATTCATACATTAACTGGTATTGAACATGCAGAGATGGTTTTAAATAATACATTTAAAAAATGTAAACTTCATTAAACATTAACAACCTCATCTCACTCTGTTTGCAGTGAGAAAAAGCCCTCAAGTCTTGTGTAACTGTTGCAGGAAAATTACTATACATCACAGGGTACACAATGTTCCTCAACATCTGTTGCTTTGTACTTGCTCCTCCCTTGCCATGTCATCACATGCAGTGCTTTCAGCGTATGGAAAAATGCTTAGTCACTGGCCATAAGGAGACAGTCAGTGTCATATGTGAACTAGGAAAGGCTTGTTTACCGCTTACCATGAACACACGGCATGATTACAGAGAACTGTTTCATGTTGTATGGGTGGATGTCGGGGGCTGTGTGGAAGACATGCAGTTGCTTTGCATTCACACAGCTCAGTTGTTTTGGATAGTAAAAAGTAAAGTAAAAAAGGTAAAGAAAAGGTATTTCTATTCATTAAAATTTCAATTACCTTTTGCAAATGAGGTTGGTATAAGGTTTTACTTGTAGGGACAAACAATCCTCCCGTTTACAGGAGAAAATGTTTTGCATATTTGTATGTACAGCACAGTTTTTATTAAGTGTGAGGCACTGTACTGAGTAATAGGGAATATATAGCACCTTTTAGTAATGTAATTAAGGAGTGTTAAAGGAGATAAAATGCAATGAAATAATGGGCAAAATATGAGTCATAGTATTAATAATTGTGCAAGCTAAATACTAGGAACAGTTAACCCCAAAACAATAAATGAGTGTCAGAAAGCAAAAAAAGAAAAAGAAAAAATAAAGAACAGTGAGACATTTGCCCCCAGTAATAAAATATAATTTAAAAAAAATAAAATTAATAAATGCTCAAATAAAATTACCATCGACACCTTCCAGTAAATTAAACCGTGCTCTTAGCCTTTTCAATCTTGTTAGAGATACAGTAAGAATTGGTTGGCACATTACCTGTAAATGAGACCACTGTGTCTTACAGGTCTCTACATTCCTTTCCTCTGTTACTCTAGTCTCTCCCACAGTACAAATTCATGTATTATAGGTTTGGTACAGTTGGTGTTTCCAAATTGCCTGTAGTGTGAGTGTGTGTGCCAGTTCCTAGCAATGGGTCGGCACCTGTCATATGTCCAGGGTTTCCTGGGATAGGCTCCAGGCCCACTGTGACCTTATATAGCGCTTTTCCACTGCATAGTACGGCACGACACGGTTCAGTTCAACTCACTTTTGGGGTTTTTCCACTGGGAACAGTACCTGGTACCTGGTCCTTTTTTTAGTACCACCTCAGCCGAGGTTCCAAGCGCGCCGAACCGTTACCAAAACGTGACGTGTAAACTCTGCTGGTCACTGATTGGCCGGAGAAAATCGTCAAGTACGGCATCACCGAACTTGCGACACGAGACACAACAGAACCGCTATATTTAGAACAGCCAGAGAAGGATCGGACGCACCTTTTTGTATTAACCAAAAATTTTCGTTGGCTGCCATCAGCCTCTTTTGAAACAAACTCCTTCGTCTCGCTGTTAAAAACATCCACATGCCGTCGATATGCTCCATTGTTGTGTGGTTGTTTGTGGCGCGTCACGATGACGTCACGGCAGTAGCGGCGCCGCAACTAAAACGACACGTCAATAATCCCGCCTACTTTAAAGCGTTACTAAACTGCAGTGGAAGCGCAAACCGAGCCAAACTGCGCCGAACCGAAGTGAGTTGAACTGAACCGTGTCGTGCCGTTCTATGCAGTGGAAAAGAGGCAATAGTTCCCCATTGCTGTTAGAATAATCTCCACTCTTCTAGGAAGGGTTTCCACATGACTTCCACATTCCACATTGTTAGTCCCCTGAACATGAGTGAGCCTTAGTGAGATCAGGCACTGATGTTGGTTGAGACGGCTTGTGGTGCAGATTGTGTTGAAATTTATCCAAAAGGTGTTTCTTGAGCCTGAGATCAGGGCCTTGTGCAGGACATTCATCTCTTTCCAACACCAATTTTGTTAAAGAATGTCATCATAGTTGCTGCTTTGTGCGCAAGGGCATTGTCAGTCTGGAACTGGTTTAGGCATGGTTTCAGGAAATGTTAATCTTAAAGACATCTTATACAGTTGTGTGCTTCAAATATACAGAACATGGTTATATAAAGGATACAGATGGGGATTTTATTTATTTCTGTATTTATTTATTTTCCAGATGTTCTAGCAACTTTTTTCACATGGAATTTAATTACCTTTAATTAAACGCGCGTTTTTAAAAATTCTGCAACACCATCTGTTGAATTTTGGAACGAGCTAAAATTTTTACGTGTTAACGTGAAGTGTGCAGAATGAAGGTGTGAGATCATGTTTATTAAATAGATTTTAATCGCACACTCATAGGCGCGTATAAAAGAATATACAGCGCCATCTGTTGAATTTTGAATTGTTTTAATAAGCATTTCCATTTAAATTTCAAATTAGCATATCTTCTCTTCCCATGGGCTGATTGCGATGAAACAAAGCTTATCACCTTACGCTCTGCCAAATACTCCTGGAAAAATCCTATTAAAATTAATTTAGTATTTTTTTATGTGATGCATGCACAAACAAACAGACCAAACAAAAATTCTAAAAACTATCTAGATGTTTTCTATGAGTCATCCTATGTCCCCCAAAATTATTATTTTTTAAATGTACAGACATGCCAACTTTACAGTTTTAATGTATGTATGTATGTATGTATGTGTGTATGTACAGTATGTATTTATTTATTTAGGTGGTGGGGATGGGCCGCACAGCCATACATTATCCTTGGAAATACTAATCTAGTGCATTGCGGTATACCGTCCTTTACATTGCCAGACTTAAAGATGAACTATACAATATTTACCTCAACATGCTGATCTTGGTCCTTTAATTTGGACTCCTATGACATAAACAGACAACTTGTACAACGTTCATCACAACCATCCTATATCCATAGTTAGAAATCTTTTTATTAGATCAAGATGGCTGAAATTGCATTAAGCTGTTCAGCATGTCCCATAGACAATGAGTGGGTGAGTGCGTGTTCAGCATGACCAGCCACCTTCTTCAAAGGTTTGAAAAAATTTACCATAAAGATTATTTCAGCATCTACAAACTCATAGAAGATGCATTATTATCACAATGCATTTAATATACTTTTTAAATATACATTTAATATACTAATATACCAATGCTTGTCCGATTCAAGTTTGTGGAAAGTGTGCACATACAGTATGTGCTTGCATGTGTGTACATAAGTGTAAATGTTTGTATTTCATTCAGGCATTATGTGTTTTTATATGACATTCTCTAATGGACATTCAGATATGATAAATATATTCCTATTTAGATATAAATGCTCATACAGGATATTAAAATTATGAGATGGACCTGCACAAATGTGATCGTGCATAGTTTTGTTCAGAATTTATCTCTCTGAATTATTCCTGCACATATTGCTGCACAGGTGAGCTGATGAATTCTTTGCATTTATGATATTAGGATATACTGTATTTATAATCAATACATTTCTAGGCTGTACTTGTTTTAGAGGAGTATAGGTCCAGTGTGAAATAATAGCAGAGTGAAACATTAACCCCAAGATAATACATTGTAAATACTAGACATTGTAAATAACTTTCACTGTATCAGTATCCAGGTGATATTATTTAACCTCGCGTTATAATCATCATTGTCACTTCTTCATACTTAAAAAAAAATGTAAATGGCTTGTTTAATTGTCATGCAGTATAATAAAATGTAGTAGTAGTCTTACAGTAGCAATATATTTGCTGAATTTAAGAACAACAGTGAATGTCTAATCTTTAAGTGACCTTTGAATTAATCCCTTATTAAGTAACCATGTTTAGTTTTCCGTCCAAGTGCAAGTTAAGCAAATATAGCTATATGGTGTGTTGTAAAACAAATTTTGGATTAGAGTTCACTCTAATTAGTCACTTAAATCATTAGATTACACAGAGAGAAGAGTGAACAATTTCTGCTAGACGAAGTCTAAGCTACCTAAAGTGAAGTTTTTTGTTACTTATATTAGAAGAAATGTTTAAACCAATATGATTTTAGGCCAAAAAAAATTCTAAAATGTATATTACTGAAACCATTTGGCTGAGCAGTATCCGCACAATCATTTGGATGGACAGATGGACCGATTGGGTTTCCATAACAGATGCCTTATGCCAGACAGGGTCTTTCCAAAATGGGTTTTCAGCAAAATGTTACAATATCCTTTCCAGAAATCTTATTTTAAAAGGATTTCATGTAGTCAAGTTCCCAGTTAAAAAGACACACAAAATGGAAAAGATATGTCTCCATGACTGTGCTGAAAGGAGGAGGATTAGACAGTATTAAGCAAAAAACTGCTGAATTCAGCATGCTGTTGAGTAATATGAAAGTGTTGTTACTTAATAAATCGTTTTCTATTTCTGTATGTCTGTGTGTACACTCAGGCAGCATTATGTTAGAAATAATTTTGTGGTCAGTGTGTGTGTGTGTGTGTATTTGGTGTGTGTTGTAGGGTGAGGGGAGGGGGGGGGGTGTTCTGTGCATACAATATTGCATGAGACAAACTCCCACTGGAGCCTGCAATCGTTTAAATGCAGAAGAGCACGCATATATGTAGAAAATGTACACAAAGAATTGCATGTGTTTCTGATAGGCATCCCCAGGACATCCCCAGGACTCAAAATATGGTATGTCTTATTTTGGCCTGAGTTCTTTACTATGCACTGGAGAATGCCAAAACATTAACAGAGATTTAAAGAAACTCCATATGTGAATGAATATGCATTCTCGACACAGTATGTTGCCTCTAAGAGGTTTTTAAACATACCCAGTAAATAAGCTCAGGAAGAATTTTAAAGGGGGCTTGTTGGGATTAAAGCAACCTATACATCTCAGCTTTAAACTTTTAACTGTAATATTCAAACATTTGTAGACCAATGACAGGCATAACAATGGAGCTTTATGGAGTGTCACAAGTCCCTTTTTGTGAAGAGTAATCAAAATGCTTAATTTATGGGAAATGTTCATTAAAAAAGCCTACTGTAACCGATGGCTCGGAATGTGGTATTTTCATTTGAAATTCTGAACAATTGTAAGAAAAATATTAAATAGAGCCTTTGAGACATTGTTTTGTCTGATATTTACATATGTGATGCAATATTTGTCTCTTTGCTGACGATAAGTCCTGTTTTTTCTCAATGAACCACATGCTAGTGACCCAGTCCTTATCACTAACAGCCAAGTGTCTGTAAATGTTTATGGTTGAAAGCAGCAACCAGGGTTGGCCATGAACTCTATATTCTGTCTGTTTGTAAAGACACTAAAATGCATCAATTGTCTAGAAAGCAGCAAAACAGTTACACTAACAATATGCACTTTAAACATTCTCACTATAATTTCAGAAGATTATGCTGAAAGTGAACTTCCTCTGAACCATTTTGGTGGTCGGGTGCTCATTACTCCACTTTTAAAGCTATAGCCCTTAGGTCATAACTAAACGATCTCATAACTCAACCTCTTTAAATGATCTTTTTTGGCAAGTTCTTTTAATCTGAAATACTGATGGGTACCTTGGGTACTGTTTGTACATTTTACACAAGGAGAAAGAATCACACAATAGGCACTTTAACAGGGAGTAGAACAAAATAGTCTTTCATTCCAAATAATGTATATTGTGTTCATAACTTTAACCTTAGCCATAACCTTAAACAGCAATTATTGTTTGTACTATTAACATTGCTGGATAAAGTATCAGCTGGCTAACATTTGACGGTCATTATTTTGCCGTTATATTAGTCCTTTATGAAAAATGTAACATTTAAATCTTTTGCCCTTGATTTTCGGAAATGTTAAGGCCAAGTATTCACACACTAAACATATCCTTATGCTTAATTCGTGTAAATAGAGCTCTTGTTTGTCTCAAAGTACCTATCTGGGAGCATTGCCAGTGTGGTGTCAGAGTGGACATCTTCTGTAAAACAGACTTTGGTCAGGAAGGCAGCAGATTGCTTAATAGGCAGTTACTATTAGCTACTATATTTTTATCTAAAGATATGTGTACTCCATGTGAAGTTGCTTAATTTTAACAGATTCAGTAAAGACAAACAGGCAAACGAAAACACTTATACATTTTCAGAATTCATGACTATTCAGCTTCAACTAAATATGGTGTAGAAGGAACCCTAGTTACAAGCTGACAGAGAAACAGAAGAAAAGCGTGATTAGGATTAGCAGTCTTAATATGAAGATATTAAGGTAAATAATGTGTAAATGACTACAAGAGGGAGAAACAGGACGAGAATCAGAGAATCAGGAGGGTAAATGGAAGCACTATAGGAGAAAGCTCTTTCATCAGGATCAGTACCTTCAAAATGGTGTATATAGTGATCACAGTACAGACCGGAACTCTGACAGGTTTAGAGCTGATAGAAAGCATCCTGTCACTTAACTGTCAACAAACTTGAGTGATTATGTGCACAAACGTGGGTGATAGAACCAACAATCCGATGTTGACAGTTCCATGAATATGAATCCTCAGCCTTTCATCTTTATTTTAGTAGATTAGAACTATGCCTCATTCCGTAAATAACTTTTAACCCAAAGTTTTGAGACTGTGATTGAGTTTCACAGCTGGGAGGCTTTGTGAGAACAAATCAGTTGCCTGCTATAGCCTTCATTATTCTAGGCACATAAAGAAACAGCAACTTCTCAAAAAAAAAAAAAAAGAAAGCATCCTTGGGAACTATGAAGTAAGACAATTTGGTCTTTTATACAGTAGTTCAGGAGTCAACATTTATAATCTGCACATTGCTTCTACAAAAGGACAAACGCCGTTCTTGTTTTAGTAAGGATTCACCTAGGTTCAATCATTTTAGTGCCACTGTAGTTATGAAAACATGAAAATTAATTTTATGCATTCTAGATGTCCATACACTGATCCATGACAAAGTGTAAATATGTTCCTCTGGACTACCTGCATATGTGGGTACATGTGGTGTGTGTTTGTATGTATTATTGCATTCCTGTAACACTTTCCATCAAAACTGTTGATGGGGCTTAAGGGCATTTGCTTCAAATCCTTCCTGTCTCAAAACACATATGCTGCATAGTGGTGGAAAATCTTGGTGTGGAAAAATTAACCAACAACAACCTTCACAAAAGTGAATATAACTCTTCTTATACCGCATGCAAATATGCCTTGCTTCTAAAGATGTTATTGCCTTCGTTTAGGTATCAACATTACAGTTTGAATTAATATATGAATTTAATGAACTCAGTTTACCCTAATTTGGTTGGCCATGTGGTTTACAGAAGAAATATACTTGCCAATCTTGCGACCTCAAAAACAGAAAGATTATCCAAGTTCTAGCAGTTGTGGGTAACATGCATTTGGGTGTAATTTAATATTTATTCCTGCATTCTATGTGTATTGAATTTTATAATTCTAAAAATCCTCTAAAATAGGAAAACCCTGTTCTTGCAGGCATGGGCATGGGCATGTAGAAACATACAAACAAAAAATGCTGACTTAATAAAGAGACGTTGTAATAGCAGACCTTCAAATAGAAAATCTCACTCACTCACTCACTCACTCACTCATCTTTATCCTGTATTCAGGGTTGCGGGGGGCCTGGTGCCTATCCAGGGGGCTTAGGGCATGATGCAGGGTACACCCTGGACAGGGTGCTAATCAATCGTAGCCACACACGCATACACACACTCACACACTAAGGACAATTTGGGAACGCCAATTATACAAAATCATTTTCTTCTTATTTTTCTCTGTCACAATGGGAAAATAAAGAAATATAAGAGGAGTAGAAAATCAGTGCCTAGACCAGACGCATCTGAAGGTACCCTATATGTGTTCATGGGACAGAATCATGAGAATTAATATTTTTCCGCCTAACCCTTATAACACACAAACAGGAGATGGGAAGATGGTTCCAGGCTCACCACCAAACCTCCATTTCAAGAGAGACTTTTGGAAATGCATGTGTGTGTGTGTGTGTGTGTGTGTGTGTGTGTGTGTGCGCGCGTGTGCGCGTGCAGAGAATGGAATATGGGATTCCAGAGCAGTAACCTCTTTATTAGACAAAATCCCTGTTCGTTTATTCTTTCACTCACTCACTCTCTATTCATCACAAAGACACAGAGTGCATCTCTGTAATAAGAACGTAATAAATGCTTAGACTGAAATATTTTTCAGGAATATTTCCTGGGATATAATCTCTCACTATGTGGCACAGTGGTGTAGAACCTCCAGGGTTGAGGGTTTGAGTTCCTTTTTTAGGTCAGTGTGTATAAAGTTTCTTGTTCCCCCCATGCTAGGAGGGTTTTAGCTTTTAGGGAAAAAAAAGTCCCAAAGATAAGCAATTCTGCAGCTAATTAGCTAACAAGCTTATTGAACCAACTAATTAATTCAGATGAACATCATATACACATAATACTGTATATTTAAGTTGCTGTACAATACACATATAACCTATGTTACATGGGTCAGCTGGTGAGGTATTCATTTATTAATTTTAATAATCACTTCACCCTTACTGTAAAAAAAATTCGTAATTTTAACAGTAAAACATCATATAAATGCTACAGAAACAAAAACGTATTTCACAAAACTTGGGATAACCGTAGAATTTACAGTGAAAAACTGTAATTAATTTTACAGAGTAAGACCTTAAATTTAACAGTTAAAAACATACGAAAATATAGTTTATTGCAGTAAAATTTATGATATACTGTATTTATAAAAAGCAAACTCTCAGAGAAGGTATTCGTTAATAAAATATCATGAAGCATCAAAAAACATGGTTATGATCTGTGTTTGTTACAATGTAAACCCTGGAATTTGACGGAAATAAACTGTTTTTATAACAACATGTTAAGTAGACAGTTCTAAACCGTAAAAAAAACAATTAAAATCTGTAAAATATACAGTATAATGAGTGCAATCCCGTATAACCAAAAACATTGCTACGATCATTTTTATGGTAAACTTCTGACAACCACAGCCGCCATTTTTTTGCCGTAAAATTTACGGATTTTTGTTTCACAGTGCAATAATAATTTTTTTGCGGTAGAATTCTGGCAACCACAGCTGCCGTTTTTTTTTTTTTTTTTACCTTAAAATGTACTATTTATTTTTTACAGTACTGGTCAGGGTCATAGTTACTATTGTTTTAACGGGAACACTGGGCACAGAATTCGAATGCACACATATATCAATATCTCACGGCATCAAGCACACATATAGTGTAGTGTAACTCTAACATAGGAATTTCCCTGAATGTGTTTTTTAATAGTGAGGAGATTCCACACACACAATAAGCCAATCAAAATGGGGACCCTGAAGCTGAATGACAGCAAGACTACCTGCTGTCCCACTGCACCACCTGTAACAAATTCACAAAGAATTTTGTCATCAATAATCTCTTTACAGGGTGTTCAGATCAAATGACTTGGTTAAGTTTCAGACAGAAGCTCTGTCATTAAAAGAAAAAAACTAACAAACTGGATTCTCTCCTTTGTTGACCGAGAACAATGCATATTATTGGGTTTTCACCAAGTGTGGCTTATGGTCACTTAAGGTAACAAAGATTAATCTAAGATTCCAATAATCTGAAGGAATATTAGACTTACCCACTGAAAGGATGTGGATGGTAGTCATTTGGGTGTGATAACTGTAGAATGGAGGAAAGACCCAAACTCTCATTTTTCCTTATCACTTATTTTGGGATGGAAACAAGGCCCTACAGGAACCGTGCAAAATTCTAATTGTTCCATTAAAATAGTTTACTTTTGGGCCTTTCCGACACCAATGAGCACTTAATGCCATACAGCACTTAACGCAATAAGTAATGCTTAACGCAATAGAGGGTATTATGGTCTGTAACTCATCTGATTATGGCATACAGCTTATCTGTTTAAAAAAACTCCCATTTTCCATGGTTATATACAGTGTCAGACAAAAGCACTGAGATAAAAATTTAAGTCAGTGTTTTATTGACATTCTTATTATTTTAAATAATGACAATCATGATAATAAGAATTATTTGGTACTTTATGGAATAAAATTTCTCTAGAAGAATCAGTATTTCGCATGAAATGTGAACCTTTATTCTTCAGAACCTGCAGGACCAGCTGGGCATAGAGTTAAAAAGACATCTGCAGTTCTCTGGTGTTACTGGCTCCATCCATGCCTGCTTGATTGCTTCCTGAACATCCCATACAGAAATTTGCCACAGAAGTTTGCATTTCATTTCACAAGAATTCACTACTTTTAGCTATTTTAGCTATTGAGGTGGACACCCCTGCTTCAGAAAGTAAAAATGCTTTCTCATGGTTGTTCCATCCATTAATATGGCACATCTATGATATCATTTACACTACATGGCATATGTTGCCTAATTCTTTTTGCCTTCACTGTGGGCCAGAAGTTCATCTCAATAAAGCAAGAACTTTAAGTAAAATCACCACAATATAAAAAAGAAAATGAATGTGCATTATAGTGATTGCTGACTTTTGGTATTTTATAGTTAAATATACTGGTCTCCCCCCAAAAAAACCTTGGCTTTTAGAACAGACAGTGATGTATGGAGCAACAACATACTCCCTATATACTGGCACCTCAGAGAATTCCTGTGAAGATCTGTTTTCTGTGCTTAAGCTCTGTGCAAAGTTCTATTAAAGAGAAAATGCTTACCACTTGATCTTGCACTCCCTTCTGTAGGAGCCCCAGGTTGTGCTCTCTCTCTCTCTCGCTCTCTCTCTCTCTCTCTCGTGTTCTCTCTGCAAAATAGAAGCAGGCACACATCTGGGAAAATTTTATCTGGTCAGTATTTCACAAAAGAAAACCACACTATAGCCGCGATTTGGATTAGACTCAGGGCAAGATAGGAGTTTATATCACACTGGAACCAGGAGAAAGTTTAGAAGGAGGGCTTCATTGACAAAACCAAACTCCAAAACAGTAGAGGCAATCTGGCTTCAAATAGCAGGACCAGAGGATAATCCAAGGGGGGATAGACATATTCAAGGCTTGTAGTGATAAACAGGCCATAGAGCTTATGAACCTGAAGAATTGGCAAGCAGTATTGAATCTGATGTGTTAAATTAAGAATTTAACAGGAAATTGGGGTCAGGGATTGCCCCTAAGATTTGTCTTTGCCTTAAATTTTTTTTATTTTGTTGTACTTTATTATATTCCTGTTTAAAATTATGGTTTTATTATTATTAAATGAAATATTTAAGTCTTATAATATCAATAATACTGCCATTACACTTTTTTTTTCACTTTGTTATTCTCTAAGCTTGACCACATGGTCTCTTTGGAAGTCAAAGTTTGAACCAAGATCTACCATACTTTATGTTGCATGAAGAAGCCAACAGCTCCAAAGAATAATGTCATTTTTACTTTACAAACAGTAAAACAGTTAATCCACCAGTAAATAATTCAATAATCACAGTACAAATCAAATATACATTGTCAACTAGGCAGAAATAGTCAGAAATGTTTTAATACCATTATTACATATTATTACTATATGAACAGCTTGAAAATACAGTTTAAGCCACAGTGTTAATATTTTAATGCATGGATGGATTTGCAGTTTGAGACTGCCAACCTAATGCAGTCATTCAGGTGTCTATTAGTATGTCTATTATGTATGCAGTACAATAACAGCTTTAGCTCTGTCTGGGTTTTGTAAAAAGTAAATCACTTTTATGTAAAAACATTTTTACCTCATGAATTCTTGTCTCTTGTGTTTACACTTTTGGGTGAGAATAAATCTTTGAATTCTGGATTGCAAATGGTGTGATGGCATTCCTGTTTACTCCTTACACTAAAGTCTCATGACATATGAAACAGGCAGTTTTTTTTTCACCACATTAAAATAAACTTTTTTTCAGCATGGAAATGATATATTTTTATCTTCCCCCTAAAGATATTGTTCATTGATACACATGTGAAGTTATTGTTAGCTAGCTACAGTATGTAGCTTAACAGCTTAACACCATGCAGTGGTCCAAGATTGGATATTTAACCATTGAAAGTTTTTTGTCCATACATGAAAGAATGCATTCCTCTAAAAATGCCTTGGCAATTTATTGGTATTTTGATGATTCTTCTGCTCAAACACACCTGACTCAACCAATCGGTTAATCACTAGGTTCAGTTGTGTTCTTGAATTACAAACTGTGCTTGGCTCTGAGGAGTTGAAGAACCCTCTTGTAGGTGAATACTAATAAGACATTAAGCCTGAAAGATATAAAAAATTTCTGGTTATTTTGCAATTGTGTAATTGTCCACTTTAAAGGAATGACCTTATGTTTTTTTTTTTTTGATTGATTAGTTTCCTGGTTTCTTTGTATTGAGAAAAGAACAGAAAACCTGTTTGCTTAAAACTGAAATATATTGGCAGTTAATACTATGTAATAGAGGCACCTACTGTACATAACACAAATTCAAAACTAAATGGCAACACATAATTGCACTCAAATACACAAGCAAGCATGAAGCAATGGAAAGAATTCCAATTTGGACCTTGATAACTACACTTATCATGATGAGTGTCAGCTGTCATAAACCATCAAGTATTAGTGACCGGTCATCTCCCACCAGTCGGCCCTTGTCAGCAGGAATCAACGTCAACTGAGCATGAAGAGTCAGTGTCAAAGGCCAATAGGATATTCTACTGATTGTATGTTTAGTATATAATAAATCAGTGCAATGCAAGCAATCCAACTTAAAATAAAGCACTTACAAATTATTACCTTTTCCATTTTGGCAATCTGTGAATTATTTCTAAACTATTTCAGAAGCTCATTTGCTAAAACTATATACGTATATATTTTTATACCACAAACTGGCTGAGCACAGCATTCCTGAGAAGAGCTGATCTGATCTGATTTTGAAGCAGCATACATAACCCCACCTCTGTAGTGTATTCAATTTAACCCAGAGGCTTTTTCATAACTAACCTAATCTTTACCAATTTACTGTCTGATACTGGTCCCAAAAAAATAAATAAATAAATAAATAAATAAATAAATAAATAAAAATGGAGACAAAGATCTGACACAGACTACTGCCCTCTACTGGTATGGTGAGTTATCATAGCATGTTTCTCATCAGGTGTAGTCTTTACATTGCAACTTTTCAAAGATGTCATGATAGGCAAATTTTAGTCAACCTTGATTGTATTAGTCATTCTACATCAGTCTGGGGTGTACAGTTCTGTAGTGTACATGTGGCATCTTTCTCTTCCATTTGTGCACTGAAAGACATACAACCACAATTGATTTTTCATTAAAAATTCAATCCCACAGTCACATAATATGGATTTAAAGCTCAATTGTTTTCAAATGTTCAAAAAAAATGTTTTGCATTTTTAACTGCCATAATTAACCTTTGTATCCTTTCCATTTTAAGTTGAGTTTCAAGCAAACACATACGTACACATGTACAGCACATACAATAGCACTGTGGAATATATTTCTGTAAATTAGCCATACTGAAGGCGGTACGGTGGTGTAGTGGTTAGCATTGTCGCCTTACACCTCCATAATTTGGGTTTGATTCCCTGCCAGGCTCGATTCCTGTCTCTGTGTGTACGGAGGTTGCATGTTCTCCCTATGCTTGGACCTGCAGATTAGGCTAATTAGCGTTCCCAAATTGCCCATAGTGTGTGAGTGTGTGTATGTGTGTGTGCCCTGTGACGGATTGGCACTCTGTTCAGGATGTACCCGCCTTGTGCACTAAGCCTCCTGGGATAGGCTCCAGGTCCCCGCGACCCTGAATATGGGAAAAAGCAATATAGAAGATGAGTGAGTGAGTGAGTATCCATACTGTTGGTTTTACATCTTTAAGAACAAAATAATCTTTGCTTTAATAAATGACATGTAAGTAATCAGGCCAGGCCAGAACTGTTAAGTGTACCAGATGCCTTGTTAATTTATAATGACTACTATTACTATACATGTACATGCATGCACACATGCGTACACACCTACACACACACACACACACACACACACACACTAGAGCGAGAAAGAATTGAGAACTGAGGGAGTAGTTTGAAAAGAATGATAACAATAATAAGGAAGTAAAAAAGGTAAGGTAAAATGGAAATACTGCTTTACCTGATCTCCACTTCTCCACTTCACCACTCCCTCAGGTGAATATAGAGTCAAGAACTCTGTTGAAAACCAAACACATTAAAAGATTAAAGGAGACAGAGGGTACAGAGAAAGAATAGAGAGATTAGTGGTGTAGTGTGGCATTCTGTTTTGCTTGTTCACTTCTGGGTCAGAGCAAAGTGAGTTAGTGTGATGAAATTTGAGGAGAAAGGAAAAGAAAGAGCTGACAGTACAAATAAACAAAAAAAAGTACTTTCATGGAAACCATTCCTGTATTTTGTGCATCAAAGATTACCCTTGACAAATAAAAAATCAAAACTAAAAAAAAAAAAAAAAAAAACAGGAAGGAATGTTAAGAAATAAAAAAAAGAATTAAATTTAAAAAAGATAATATGTGTCTACATGTACCTGTACAGTTTGTTTGCATCAGATTAATACCAGTGCAAAGTTGTTTTTTAAAAAAAGGTCATCATCTGATTTAATCCTTATGAATGTATATTGAATTTTGTCATTAGAATACTGAAGAAGCTTCCCATGGGGATTAATGGCGTTGCATATGCAGAAACAGATACACTTCTATTTCTTTAAACAGCCTCAGTAAAGAGTGATTTGGAGAGTAAACTGGACCCATAAGAAATTTTATCATGGTATAGCTACCATAGTGGGCAGGGGTAGCTCAGTGGTTAAGATGTTGAACTGGTGATCAGGAGGTCCCCGGATTGAGCCCCGATGCTGCTTGAGCAAGATCCTTCACCCCAAGTGCTCAGATACAGTCAGGGGTCGAGCTGGCAACCCAAACCCATATGTAACACAGTCATGCCATGGTACAACAGTACCATTCTCTATAACAGTGGTTCCCAAATTGGGGGTCGCAACTCCTCTTGGGGTCGCGGAATAATTTCAAGGGGTCGCAAGAGGGATTAAAAAATTTTTTTTGTGATTATAATACACACTTTTCAGTATTACAAGTAATTGCTATAAATAAATATTTTCTGATTTGAAAAAATATTACTGATTCATTATGAGCGTTAAAAAAAATTCAAATAAAGTTCAATGGAGTGTTTAAAAAAAAGATATGACATCACTGCTTATTGCTACAGCGCACAACTGCACGTGAAAACCGCAACTGCTGAGATGGATAAATTTGTTATTCGCAAATCTAGAAATGTTAAGGAAATTGTTTGCCTGAGTCATCGGAACCACGTACATCGACCAAGCAAAAGAGCAAGACCCCGTCAGACCAAAGTAGAGCTGTAATCGGGCCTTAAAAGTTAGTTCCGACTGGGCCCGAGCCCGAATGAGCCACTCTGGGCGGACCAAATATCTGCGCGGCCCAGTGGACAGCGCAGCGAAACAATCTGGATAGCGCAAAGATGATCTGGTTTATTTGCGCGGCCCGCTGGATCGCGCAGCACGGACCAGCTTGAGCAGCGCTACCCAGTGGGTCGCGCAGGTTTGTGATTCGAGCAGCGCGACTCTGATAGAAATAGACCCCGCCCACCATCATATTACATTTTACCTCGCTTCCGAAGCAAGGCGGAAACAATATTAAACAGTCCTGACATTTTAAATAAATTGTTGACAAACACTGCAGTTTCCATAAAGGAAAAATAAACATAATAAATTTAATAAAGTTCAACTTCATAATGTCTGTTAATATTGTTATAGCCTAAGTATGAAAAAAACTGCTTCCACTTTCTACAGCGGGAAATTGTGGATAAAATGTAATATGATGGTGGGCGGGGTCTATTTCTATCAGAGTAGCGCAGCGCTGCTCAGTCCACTGGGCTGCTCAAGCTGGTCCGCGCAAATAAACCAGATCATCTCTGCGCTATCCACATTGTCGCGCTGCACTGTCCACTGGGTCGCGCAGATATTTGGTCCGCCTAGAGCGGCTCAATCGGGTGCCACGGTTTCATCCCACTTTTGATATGTTTGGCTTCCATTAACTAACGTATAGGCTACAGGCATCTTGGAAATTGATGCCAAATTGATGCCACAAAAAATTTAAAATAAAAAACCTCCTCAGCATCCATTTTCGCATTTCTCTCGCGCTAATCAAAACGCATCACATGACCGCTCATTTACTGCGCAAGCCCGAGCCCGGCCTGAGCAAAATTATATTAATTAAGCCTGAACCTGAACCTGGCAAAGATCTTCAGCTCTAGACCAAAGTAGGAAATGTCGGAAGTATGAGGAAGAATTCATAAAGTGCAGTATCAGTATTCACTAAGTTGCGATAGAAACCGAATACACGAGTTGTCCCGTGTAGCAATGGATGTACTGCTTCAATTTGGATCTACATATTTGTGTGAGCAGTATTTTTCCGCTGTCACATATGTAAAAAAAATTCAGCTCACCTCATGATGTGGAAGATGATATGCGAGTAGCTGTATCCACCATCAGGCCACGAATGAAGCTTTTGTGCTGGCAAAAACCTTTCCCATTGAAAGGTAAGCCAAAATTATTTAGATGTATAGTAAATGTAGTCAAAGTACTGTGAACAGCTTGCTATGTTTATTGCTTGTTTTTGATAGTGGGGGTCGCGAGATCTTGTCGATCTTCAATTAGGGGTCGCGGGCTTGAAAGTTTGGGAACCACTGGGTATAACATGGTTCTACCATATATTGTAGTATGGTACTATGGAAGATATACTAGGACACTGTAATAAACTTGTATAACATACATAAACATGTATAACATGTTTTTGACAGTGTCCTAGTATATATATTCCATAGCACCATGCTACAGTATATGGTACTGTACTAGCACCACAGTTGTCACCAAAGTTCAGCTGGTATCTAGTTAGGTATGTTAGTATACTGTATACTGTACCATATAATATTCTGAGACAATAATATGGTCCTGCCTGTACTATATCATACCAGTAGTATCTACAGTATTTACAAACTTGCCATATTAGATATCGGCTGAACTTTGGTGGCCACTGTGTACCCAGTAAGTACCATGGCATTCACAATATTATTGTGATACACACCATAGTACTATGATGGTTTCTACTGAAGTGCCCTATTAGTGCCCTATTTTGCAATACAAATAGCACAGCAATACTATGATATATTAAGGTAGGTACTATAGTTTACTATAGTAAACTATTGTAAATACCACAGTAAAAAAAAACCATGTCAAGCTGTTTCATAAAAAAAATCTGATGTATTTTACACACAAGTTCTAATTCCTGTATTAATTAACAGGTTGTCTTAATGATGACAGTGCATAGTGTGATTACTCTCTCACTTGTCTATAACTCTTTATCCTTTATTCAGGGGCACTGGGGGTAAACCCTCAACAGGGTGCCAATCCATCGCAGGGCACGCACAAATACATACTATTTACATTTTCCTACTTTATAAGTACACACCTTCAGAGGTGGAAAGTAACGAATTACATTTACTCGCGTTACTGTAATTGCATGGATTTTTTGTGTATTTCTACTTTTTAAAGTAGTTTTAAAAATCTGTAATTTTACTTTTACTTAAGTACGTTTTGTTTGAAGTATTGTAATTCGCTACATTTTAAATCATATTCGCTACTGAGTAAAACATAAATGAATGAAAATGCTAAAATAATAAAAATATTATGCTTTATATAAATGCTCCGTTGCGCCGCGTGTGTGTATCATGTCCCGGTCGCGCGCCGCTCCAGACTCCACTCCAGGTTTTCTGACTGTCTCCACATCGGCAGCTACCCGACCTTCCACACGGCCGCTTCTGCCCTGAGAGTGACGTCATCAACTAGCGCGACCATATATAAACTGGAGAGAGACGTGGGAAAGATGAAAGAGGTTGTGATTTTGGCGTTTTGATATTCGGTTGTGTATTCTGGTTTTGACTTTTTGCCTCCAATTGACTTGGATTATTGCTTTGTCCCTTTGGTTTGTTTGGTCTTTGTATATATTTATAGATAATTTCATTGTTTTTGGTTTAGGGAGTCTGGGAAGGTACCTGTATTTTTGTTTGTGTGTTTTTTTTTTTTTTTTTGGCAGATAATCTAGCTACTAAATATAAATACCATTTTGTTTATTATTTTGGCCTGGGTCCATCCTGAATCTGATCCTCCTCCTGTTGTGTGTGTGTGTGTGTGTGTGTATACAAACCTCATTATTTCATCAGTTAATGATCGGATCTAGTTCTTTCCAGAGGTGTCAAGTAACGAAGTACAAATACTTCGTTACCTTACTTAAGTAGAAATTTTGGGTATCTATACTTTACTGGAGTAATTATTTTTCAGCCGACTTTTTACTTCTACTCCCTACATTTTTAAGCAATTATCTGTACTTTCTACTCCTTACATTTAAAAAATAGCCTCGTTACTCTATTTTTATGATCAGAACGCGCAACCCCCCGGTCGCATGATAAGAACGCGCACAACGCATCCCCATCCCCCCCCCCCCCCCGTTCGCATGATAAGAACGCGCACAACGCACCCAACCCCCCCCCCTCGCATGATCAGAAAGCGAGACCTTAATGCTTTTGTCACTCCTCACGGTACTTTTACTTTTATACTTTAAGTAGTTTTGAAACCAGTACTTTTAAACTTTTACTTAAGTAAAAAGCTTGGGTTGATACTTCAACTTCTAAAGAAGTATTTTTGAACCCTAGTATCTATACTTCTACTCGAGTAATGAATGTGAATACTTTTGACACCACCAAGACAACAGCTTTATTATGCAAAGGTGTTCCTTCAGTTAAAAACCACTAGTTTGAGATTTATATCTGCTCATCTTTTTTGAACTACGCTAGAATGCCTCATCCTACCCCCGCTGTTAAAAAAATAAAAAAGTAACTCGGTAACTTTTACTCTGAGTAAATTTTTTAATGAGCTACTTTTTACTTTTACTTGAGTAGATTTTTGTAATGGTAACTTTACTTGTACTTAAGTAAAATTTCACTGAAGTAACAGTACTTGCACTTTTATTACTCTTTCCACCTCTGCACACCTTCCATATTAGTATCATTGTAGTTTCTGAATAATTCATAGCATTGGTTCATTCCGTACGTTCTGTATGTCTGGGTGGATCCAGATTTGATCTCAGGAACACTTTGTGCAAGGGAGGAACATCTATACAAAGTCACATGTCAATCTCGGGGCATCAGATACAGATAAACCCGTGTCATTATTTACACAACAGGGACAGTTAGAGTAATTAGTCCACATCCAGTATGTGTGATGAGTTATCCTTTTCCTATTAGTGTTTTGTATGTGCATGTTGCTAGACAACAGCTGTGGTTTGAGCATTTATTATTATAATTATTTTATTTGTGATTTTTCACACCATCAGTTCATTCTATGCATATATATACTGTGAAGGCAGTGTGTTTTTGACTCACCATGTAGTGCCACCACTTATGTGTTTTGTAGTGTTCTGTGTGTACCACAATTGTGTATAATTTGTGGCATTCTGTGTAATATACTTCTTTCAATACGCAGCATTCCATACAATCAACCTTAAAAAATAATCCAGCCACTGCATTTTACAGGCCACAGAACCACAGAACTTTGGAAACTGGTATCTATGATTACCATGTACTGCTGGAATAAAATAACTGGGGACCATTATACAGCTTTTCAAAATACTAATTAAGGGGAATGTTATAGCTTAATACGTCACATAATACATTTATATACATGCTGGAGTTTGAAATCAGCTACAGAGTCACACTCAATTTCCTTTTTCCTTTTATCTTTGAAAGAAGAGCCAACATACATCCATGCCATTTTTATCTACTCACTATTCCACTGTATTAAACCATCAAAACACAGTAGTTCGAATATACTGCACATGTTGACAGTCATGATTTGTTTAAGAAATAGATATAGGAATGTAATACTTTTACAACTGGTGTGGTATCTACTGTATGTGCAGTGCAGTTTAAACACATTCTCCTAAGAGGCTTAAAAGATAAGGAGAAGAATATTACACCCATTAACTTTCTCAGACATGTAACCTCCTGACAGTGAGAAACAGAACAAAAGACAAAGAAGATGAAGAGTGTGGATTCAGCCAACTCGGTTGTGTGACACTAGGTATTAGATCAGAACAGTAGATGAAAGGAGTCATGACAAGTGGGAGGAGCTGGAGGTGTGAGAGATGAGTGATGGGAGTACATGCTGTATCTGGTGGCATGACTGAGCATGCAGTGGCTGCTCCTCTCACAGGGCAGGATAGAAGTGAGGCATTAGACCTCTTAGTGACTGCTCATGAATATAATTGTACTATGCTAACTCTGCCGTGAGATGAAAAACTATACAATCCAGTTTGATCTAATGGGAATAATTTTGAATACAACTAGGATTTGGCTCAGAAATAGGCACGCGCACACACACACACACACACACACACACACACACACACACACACACACACAACCTGAACAATTACAGGGTAACTTTCCTTTTAACAGGTTTTCACACTTGCACGTCTTTCCCAGAACCTTTCCAAGTTCAAACGGGTTCATTCATTTGTTTTAAATATATAAAACCAAAAAATTTTTATTTATAAAGGCACTTGTTTTTCAGTATTTGTTTCTGGATTTAAAAAACGGATAATGGCATGTTTCCTATTTCTGATTTTGTGTTGAGTTAAAAAAATTGACAACATTCTATTTTCATTTTCTTCATCAGACACGAGTGGCATGACCTGTGCTTGTTGAGTTTCTTCCAGGTGCTCTGGTTTCCTCCCACTGTCCAAAGACATGCAAAATGCTAAATTACGTAAATGCTGTTCCCAAATTGCCCGTAGTGTGTGAATGAGTGCGTGTACTGTATGTGTGTTTGCACTGTGATGGATTGATGCCCCATCCAGGTTGACCCTGTCTTGTGCCCTAAGTGTCCTGGGATAGGCTCCAGGCCACTACACACCCTGTATACTGTATACACAAGCGGTATAGACGGTGAGTGAGTAAGTGAGTGAGTGAACATATAAAACAACATGAAAGCAGCAGCACAGGGCTTTTTGTGGGCCAGGGATTTACACATTGAGTTAACAATGCCAAAAGCAGTAAATGGCCATTCCCAAGCTCAATGCAAGCATAACAGCTTCATGTACTAAAAAATATAAATTTGTTTCTACAAAACATTCACCATCAAATTACTGGAGCTGTTTTTTAAAGTAGGTTTAGGTCTACTCACTCACTCACTCACTCACTCACTCATTCTCTATCTTCCGCTTATCCTGTTCAGGGTCATAGGTGAGTCACGTATCCTAGGGGACTTGGACCATAAGGACAGGGTGCCAATCCATTTCAGGGCACAAGCACACACTCGCTCACTTGATTTAGAAATGCCAATTAGCCTAATCTTCATTTCTCCCTGCCATTTGATCTGTGGGAGGAAAATGGACCACCTCGAGAAAAACTCCAAGCATGGGGTAAACATGCAAATAAAGGCGGGACTCGAATCCTCAACCCTAGAGGTGCAAGGCCACAGTGCGCCTCTGTGCCAATCTAGGTCTAGTTTCCATTCCAACTCAGGTTTAGCCAGAACATTTTACGGTAAAAAAAAAAAGAAACTGTTTGAAAAGGGGTTAGTTTTATCCTTTACATTGTATTTTTACAAGTTTAACAAGGACAATGCAGAGACAATCCTCAGTAAATCATTAAGGTCTTCTCGAATTAGGTTCCTGATTAAGTCTTTAGAGTGGGCTGTTTATCCCTACAGGATCATCTGGTCAACAAACTTAACACATAGCCCTTAACAAGAAGAATGCTTTGAAGATTCACTGAGAGAGGACTCCCTCAAACCCCTCAGCCATGGGTTAACTTTATTCCTAGAGATGAGAAATCCTGGTTTGACTAAGTTTAAAATATATATTACCATTCTGTCTTATCTACCATACTTGTTTTTTCACCCTCTCTATATCTATTGATGCCTTTATGCAATAGTTGGAAACCTCTTGCTAGTTTAGGCTTTTGTCCTGGGTCATTCTGCTTTGAACTGTGACTGTTTTACTATGGTATTCCATTTCATACTACGTGTTCATTCATTATCTGAAATGTTAAATAGATTTTATATTAATTATTTACAATTGTACTACTTTTGGCCAAGAGATCCAGAACTGCAACATTTAATTTATTAGTTTATCAAGTCTAACATCTAGTATATCTGCTAACAAGGTTAATGCTCCTGATCAGAGGTGACATTGCGACAGCATGTCTCATGCTTACACCACACTCACAGGTCAAATGCTAACGTTTCCAGTCAGATCATGTGTCTCTTGCCAGTTTATTCTTGGTGCATTAAGACTATTCGGTGTCCTCAGCTTATAAAACCTTAAACAGATGCACTGCAGTGATGCACTCTGAGTGAGCCAGAGTGTGATATACTTCCCTGAGCAATAAGTTCCTATTAACTCTTTTTTTCCCCTTTCTTTTCTCTTCTCACTCAGCACTTCACAGCATGGTACAACCTTGTCACTGTGTTGGTCCACATAAAAACTTCATGTTATCTGAAGCTGTTCTGGAATTCTGGGACCTCATGTGGACTGGAAGTTCAGTGAGTGTATTATAGGGGACATCTTGTCACCAAGGACAACATGGTTCCTACTTTAACGTAGAGAAAGTGCTTATGTGTGTTGTGATGTCCATGTATTTTGTGTTTAATGATCAGGGAAACTTGACTTGACTGCGCTATAAAACCTTTGAAGTAGCCTTAAGGCAGCCATCCTAAAACACCACCATCACAACTTTCAAGAGTGTCTGGGGAAAAATGCAGCGCTGTTTGTTTGGGGCAAGCCCCCACCACCTCCACACCCACACTTCAAAGGAGTGTGATAATTATAGTGGTTGCATAATCCAACACTACTTCCTTGTGGAAGGAAAATTAAATGGGGTTCCTGTTCTAGAGAAAGTATAAGATTGCTGCTAAAGAAAAATTAACAACAGAAGCCACTTCACTGTTGTGTTATTGACACCACAGATGCAGGGTATGTTGTCATTGTGATGTTCACATCCTCTGCCAAGCTATAAATAATATTTAAAAAACACGTAGCTTATGCATACACAGTTCTACTTTAAGTACATGACATTTAAAATAGTGCACAGCTGATCTGAGGTTCTCAATTTGTGTGCAGTGATGTTGTACGATGTTAGCTAATGGGTTATTGGAGTTTTATGATGTTTGATTGCGTTGCATGCACTTTTCACTGCTTTCATGTAGACCAGGTGTGCCCAACCAGTCGATCGCGGTCGAACGGTCGATCGCAGACTGCTTTCCAGTCGATCGCGAGAGTAAACTGCCTTCTGGTTTGTCCTTTCTCTTTCTTCACTGTTTCCACACCTCAAACCTCAAATACATAAAACAATAACCTTTATAGACATAGTATTTCTTGAGTAAAGAAACCCTGTACTTATTTTAAAAAACAGTTCTTTATTTACCCTTACAAGATCACTGATTAAGTTCGGCTCTGCGCTGAAAAAACCGACGGAATTAGTGGCTGAATTTGAAATCGCATACTAACATACTACCCATACTATTTCATATAAATATATGACAGAAATAGCGAGAGTAGTATGCTAGTACGCTAATCTGAATTTAGCCAGGGTTTTAGCTATAGGCACGTTACTAGACTCACTGTTTAAGTAGGGAAGTTGAGAGAGCTGCAACTTCAGCAAAGTAAAAGGCAACTACAGGTCCTTCTCAAAAAATTTGCATATTGTGATAAAGTTCATTATTTTCTGTAATGTACTGATAAACATTAGACTTTCATATATTTTAGATTCATTACACAACTGAAGTAGTTCAAGCCTTTTATTGTTTTAATATTGATGATTGTGGCATACAGCTCATGAAAACCCCAAATCTCTATCTCAAAAAATTATCATTTTTCATCCGACCAATAAAAGAAAAGTGTTTTTAACACAAAAAAAGTCAACCTTCAAATAATTATGTTCAGTTATGCACTCAATACTTGGTCGGGAATTCTTTTGCAGATTCTTGTGTCTTGTGTCTCTCAACTTTCTCTTCACAATATCCCACAGATTCTCTATGGGGTTCAGGTCAGGAGAGTTGGCAGGCCAATTGAGCACAGTAATACCATGGTCAGTAAACCATTTACCAGTGGTTTTGGCACTGTGAGCAGGTGCCAGGTCGTGCTGAAAAATGAAATCTTCATCTCCATAAAGCTTTTCAGCAGATGGAAGCATGAAGTGCTCCAAAATCTCCTGATAGCTAGCTGCATTGACCCTGCCCTTGATAAAACACAGTGGACCAACACCAGCAGCTGACATGGCACCCCAGACCATCACTGACTGTGGGTACTTGACACTGGACTTCAGGCATTTTGGCATTTCCCTCTCCCCAGTCTTCCTCCAGACTCTGGCACCTTGATTTCCAAATGACATGCAAAATTTGCAACCTGTAGCCCATTTCCTGCACACGTCTGTACACGGTGGCTCTGGATGTTTCTACTCCAGACTCAGTCCACTGCTTCCGCAGGTCCCCCAAGGTCTGGAATCGGTCCTTCTCCACAATCTACCTCAGGGCCCGGTCACCTCTTCTCGTTGTGCAGCGTTTTCTGCCACACTTTTTCCTTCCCACAGACTTCCCACTGAGGTGCCTTGATACAGCACTCTGGGAACAGCCTATTCGTTCAGAAATTTCTTTCTGTGTCTTACCCTCTTGCTTGAGGGTGTCAATGATGGCCTTCTGGACAGCAGTCAGGTCGGCAGTCTTACCCATGATTGCGGTTTTGAGTAATGAACCAGGCTGGGAGTTTTTAAAAGCCTCAGGAATCTTTTGCAGGTGTTTAGAGTTAATTACTGTAGTTGATTCAGATGATTAGGTTAATAGCTCGTTTAGAGAACCTTTTCATGCTAATTTTTTGAGATAGGGATTTTGGGTTTTCATGAGCTGTATGCCACAATCATCAATATTGAAGCAATAAAAGGCTTGAACTACTTCAGTTGTGTGTAATGAATCTAAAATATATGAAAGTCTAATGTTTATCAGAACATTACAGAAGATAATGTACTTTATCAAAATATGCACATTTTTTGAGAAGGACCTGTATGGCAGAAGCGGGAAAAAAAGGGCAATTTGGGTCGCCATTTCAAAACAAAAGCTACTATGCAGATTTCCCAGCTAAATCAGCTCGTGAGGGATGTCGAGGCGCAGTTAAGGAAGGATATTGAACAGTGTGAATGTTTTTCTCTTCAATTTGATGAGTCGACTGATGTTGTGGATGTAAACAGCTGTGTGTTTTCATTAGAATGGTTTTTGGAGACATGGGTGCAAAAGAAGATAGAGTTAATAACTTTGTCACTACAATTAGACTATGTTTTATTATATATGGATTAGGGCTACTTTCTGTTTGTTTTGTGCACATTAAATATGTAAATATGCTATGAAATAGCAAGTGGCTTTCTGTTTGGACTGGTAGATCTCGGCACACTGACAAATTAAAAAGTAGATCTTTGTTCAAAAAAGGTTGGGAACCCCTGATGTAGACCAAAAGGAAAAAAAAGAAAAAAAGACCAACTTCAAACTAATTCAAACTTTCCATAATGCTATACTACACCATTTAGTTTTCAATAACCCCACAATCATTAAATATTGGCCTATGGTAAATTCTGGCAAGCAGAATTGGTTTCTCTGTAAGCAAACTATTCCGAAATACAGTTGGTAATTATGTAATCAATAAAATGAGTAATGAAGAATTGAATCATGTCCTATTTAAATGAATAAGCAAACGTAGGAAATACTGTCTCTTTCTCTCTGTCAGGAATATTTGAGAGTTTTGACCACGTGGGGACATACAGTATTGCCTATTCTCATGAGGAGACTGTTGTTATTAGTTAATAGCCTCAAACAAACTGCTGTGCTGTGCTGTTAGGCCAAGTATGACCCAAATACCGAGAAGAATTTATCTAAGTGAGGAGCAAATTGTAACGAAATGTGGAGGTACTATCTTCGAAGAATTTCCATTATAATCGAGACCATCTAACTTCCAAGTTTTGTGTAAAATGCAAATTAGTGGTGGCTTTGTAATTAGATTACTCCAACCTCCGTACAAAATGTCCACCATGCTTTTCCTGTGGATAAAGATAATTTGGATCGCACTAGCTCAGGGGTATGGAACTCCAAAGTGTTCAAAATTAAATAAATAAATAGGACATTATGAAATAAATAACTCTATGAATAAATAAGACACATTGTAATATGAGAATGATATTATGAAATAATGGAACATATTTTGAAAAAAAGCTTATTATTGTGAAATATATTTACTTATTATTATGAAATAATATTTCATGGTCATTATTTTTCCCAATAACAGAGATTATTGCAGAGGCATTTTATTTAATTCCTGCTGTTTTTATTTCAAAATGTCATTTTTTCAAAGTCAGTTTTTATTTCAAAATCCCGTTTTTCACGATGGCCTATTTATTTCATAATGCGATTTTTCAGCAGAATGAGTCATTCTGTCAATCAGCGCCAGTGGGTTGGACCTGCGCGCCTATTGGCTGATCCTTTAACATCGATTAGTTTCCCTGGATACCTGTCCGCGGACCGCCACTATAGCTAGGCAATAACGTGCTAGGCAGTGGCGGACTGGCCGTCTGGAGTACCGGGTGTTTTCCCGGTGGGCTGCTGGTCAGTGTGGCCAGTCAGTACGTAAATTTATTTTAAAAATGACGGAAACTATAATATTGCACCTCTTTTTTTACGCAGATAGATGAGTGCGTTAACCGTACGGGCGCTGCCGATAAAAAGTGCGTGTGTTTTTACTATGTTGTATATCACATTATGTATGTACAGTATGTTGCCCTTTATGAGCTGCTGCGCGTGTCCGCTGAGGAGGTGTGTGTGTGTGTGTGTGTAAGGAGGAGAGAACAGAGCAGGAGCTCAGCTGTGCTGCTCCCCCCGAAACGCTCTATTGTTTTACCCTTTTCTTTACTTTTACTGTATGTTTTGTATTATAATTTTGTGACGCTGAAAAAGGCTGATAAAGGTTTTGTGCTGAACGCTATTTTTGGCTCTGAGATCTTTTTCCCGACTATCCGGCCCAAAGCGGCACAGTTTGTGTGCATGTGAATGTATTGTAATCCTATTCCATATGTGTTCTGAAACCACGCCCCCTTTCACCTTTAATTTACAGAGGGAAAGAGATGGATCCTTTCACGATACAGCAAATAATGAATAATTGCCATGGATGTAAATAAAAAAAACAGGTAAAATGAACCAGGTGTTGGTTCATTTTAACTGGAATGTTGGGATAATTCTAACTCACAAATTGGTTATTATTTTCATGTTTTACAGTGAATCTGTTAAAAAAAAAACTACCCATGTCTATTAAACAGTTAAAATACTTTGATATACTGGATTATTACAAAAAAAACTTCCAAGTTTTGCAAACCATACCAGGCACGTGCACTCATAGGAGGCAGGTGAGGCAGTGCCTCACCTTACCACCAGGGGCGGTAAAGGGCTCAACATGGTTTCCTCAGCTGTCACCATAAGTTGTTAAAAAATGAATAATATAATAAAACATAATATAATATCTGTCCTGTGGTCTATGCGTTTAATTCAATTTTGGTGTTTCCTATACATTTGGATCATTTTCATAGTCAAAATAGCTGTATTTCTTGTTCAAATAACGGGAGACGAGAATCATGGAGGCTGAGGCAGTGACAGGTAGTGCCTCTCAGCGCGTGCGTGTGAGAGTGTGCACCACTCACACACTGTACTGAGCGCGTGCAAACGGCGCGTGCTTGCAGTCAGCGGGAAAATACAGGCCTTGAGGCAGCCAGTACCTTTGCCTCAAAGATGGGGGCGATAGTGAGCCTGCGGCTAATAGTTCACGACACGAGTAAATGCGAGAGTAAATTAAGAAGAAAAAAAAAGAAAAGAAAAACAACCAACAACATTCGGTGCTAACGCGTTGCTATTTGGCTTTATTTTCCCTGAAAATGGAGGATATAATCTCGAAGATAAGAAATTTTTAAAAACTTCATTTACAAGTAAAGGTAAGAATACTGCAGTGGTGTGTTTAAATGTTATTAAATTTAATCAAGAATGGGATAACAACCATGTATGCTTGTAAATCTGACTTGTGAGTCAGTGCCTTAGCGTCATACAGTACGTTTGTAAATCTGACTCTGAGTCAGTGCCTCACCAACCCCAACCCTCACCGCACGTCACTGAACCATACATATATGCAATAAACAAAATCCGATTAAATGTTCATAGAAAAAAACATTTATTTTTCAAAAGCACAAGAACAGATAATCAACAGTGACATCATTACTATACTATTACTCACAGAGGCAGAATGGAGTAATTGCACAAATAGACTGAGGCAGCTTCTACAGAGCAGGATCTCTCTGTGACTTCAGATATATTTTCTGCAGAACAAAACTATCCAGCCCTGGTCTCATTTTAACATACAAACACTGTCTATGACTTTTCAGGTAGGCCTCGCTATTTCATAGCAACATTACAAAAAGTCCTATACAGGAGCACACTGCTTTGGATAGTTAATGTCAAAAATATAAAATGCCTTGAAGCACACATCAACTGCCCCAAGTAGTGTGCATTGAACCAGAGCCTGTCGCACCAGAATGACAAATGCCTGAGAGCAGCGCTGGTCATTATCTCCCACCGTCAGGATGTAGGGGTACGGCCTCGACACTTACAACCTTAGAAAGAAAGTAATGAAAGAAAGTAAACATTTTGTTGAATAGCAAAGATTAAACTGAATAAGACTATCAATTTAGTGTGTAATAGGATTGATACTAAATAAAAAATGACAAAGCTGTCCATTAAGATAGGATATGGGTAACCTGAAACAAAAACATGGAGACAGCTACTACCAAAAATAAAACAGCAGAATAAGCATGGCTTTTAGGATAAATATGATTATTTTTGTTTATGTCATACTAGCACATTACAGTCACCCTAATATTAATACTTCCATCTAGTAGTTATCTGTACAGTTTTGGTACTTTTCCTGTAGTTGGTGCGCTGACTGATAGTTAATTTAGCCTGAGTCACAAACAACTTTGGTTAAAGAGGGCGACCTGGTTAGCTTACATGCAATTACTGATGATTACATTTGCAAAGGGGGAAAGGTATAAAATTTTGTTGTAACTCGGGAGAATTTTGACCGCGGAGTAAATTACTAGCTAGTGAAAAACGGGAGGGTTAGCAGGTACAGTGTGCATATTTTTGAGAAGATCAGTGTTTTGTAACACCCCAGCATTTAATTGTCTCAAGCAGTGAGATTAATAAAGTTCTAATGCTAGCAACTTAACTAAATGCCTGCGTCATGCTAGCACTACAGTTAACAGTTTAGCGTTCATTCATCACTTCACCATCTTCGTAACCCTGCAAACATTCTACAGAGAAAGCTAAAAAGCTCAGACATCTTAGCCGTTTCTTTCATACACAGGTGGGGTGGCTAGCAGCTATTCTCAGGTAAATTATCATACAGTACCTCAGACCAGCCGGAAAGTTTGTGTGTAACCTTAACACGGTAACAGTAATAAATGTTACATATAATAATAATTTTTGAGTGAACATGTGGATATTTTTGTCTGAATGGAAGGAACGAACCGTGGAGTTTTGGAAGATTGTGCCGATTGAGAGATATCCCAATGTCAAACCGGCTCCACTCAAACTACCGTCAATGTTTGGGTCAACTTACATCTGTGAATCCCTTTTTTCGACACTGAAACAAGTGAAATCAAAGCATCGCTCTGCTCTTACTGTCGCACGTGAAAGATTTATTACGAGTAGCCACAACTGAATACAAGCTAGACTTAAAAAAGATTGTGGAAACCAATTGTCCCACTGAGTCAAATAAAAGGACGTAGGCTGATTAAAATCCATGAGAGCTGCAGCGTTAGGCACCGTGAGTCGCCGTGATTGCTCGCCGACGTTCCGCTGTCGTTCTGTGAAGTTCTGTAAGGACTTCCGTGAGGACCGGCAAAGAAATTAAACGTTTAATTTTTCGCGTGGAAAGATGGAAACGTACTCATAGCGCCAAAAACTTGTGGTGAATCATAATGAACCGTACTTACAGCCACCGCGCGAAACTGTATAGGTGAGATAGGGGTATTATGTAATTAAGTGTATAAGTTGTGATTCTGTTGTTTGCACATCTGTTGTGTGGCTCTTTGCAGTGATGAAGATTTTTTTTTGTCTCATTATGGCAAACAGGTTCGCCACCCCTGCACTAGCTGGTAGGACACAGTGTCATGTAAAACCAGATATCTAATTACAAATTGCACTCAGTGTAATGTAATGGTCTCCCACTGAATGCTGGGAATCCTTTTGAATACATTATTATTGTGATTATCTTAAACCATTGGAATTAGCACCATGAACTGTTTTGTAGGATGTCGATGATGGGGTATGACCCAAACAATAAACACTGAAGCAGAACAGAAAGACTAACTGGTTCTAGACAAGAGAATTGAATGTACAGAAGCCAGACCACCTTCGACAGGAAGGCCCTTACACTGCATATCTACCTACAACCTTAGCTGAATACAAAACTGCCGTTAATAAAAATGAACATTTGCAGGTAAGGAGAACTTTATAAAACTTTATAGAACTTTATAAAATATATAAACCTAAAAATATATTTAACCTGATTAAAAGATTTATTATTCCTGAGTTCAAGCCTGGTTACTCCGTTGTATTATGCAAACTGTAACACCTGCCAATGTAATAACTGCCCACAAATATAACAAACATAAATGTAATGCAAATCTGCAGCTTTTAATGTAATAATGCCACAAACATCATAAAAACTGCCATTATGTTTGTGGGCTATTACTATATTGGCAAGTATTGCAGTCCATATACTGTATTAGGGCTGCACGATAACAGAAAAAATTATCATGATTATTTTGCTCAAAATTTTTATCACGATTAATAATGACGATTATTCCTATTATTATTATATAAACAGTAAGACACAGGAAGACTCTTGTTTATGCAACTTTTGCTCAGAAAAAAAAATGATTGCACTAATTATACAGTATACACCTACATAAGACAATTATCAACCATTTATTAATAAATAATAAACACTCACTTATTCTAAACTCATCTGGGTTCACAAACATTAACATAATAGTATGTGACTAATAAAATATTTTTTTACTTTTAAATGTATCTAATTTGATAGATTAGCAGAATAAAAATGATGATTATTATACAGACACATGACTCATTGTCATTATAATATCACTAAAACTACAACAACAATTAATATTTTTAAATTGTCAAATTGTTCAATATATCTGGAGAAAAAAACTAAACTTATTGATGGCTAAATGAAGACTGTGACCAAAGCAGAGTAGCCTCGGCCAGTTATTCACAGATGCTGCCCTAATGATATTAGCTGCGTTGTCCGTTGTGATGCACACAAGTCTTTCTTCCACCAAGCCCCAAGCGGACATCGCTTCTTCCGCTGTTTATGCTTGTGGGGAAAACGAAGTTTGCAAAAGCTTGCTTTTCATCTCAAACTCGCTGTCAATAAAATGAACTGTCGAGCTCAAATACGGTTCCGCAGTTCTGCTTGACCATAAGTCGGTCGTGGCAGCAAAATATTCAAGGCTGAGAATTTCTCTTTCTACTTCTTTTCGGCATTTCGCATACAGCGAGGACAGCGCAACATTGGAAAAATGGTTGCGTGAGGGAATGCTATATCTTTTATCAAGTGTTGTGATAATTTTTTTGAAACCCCTCACTGCTCACGGTGGTTACTGGACACATATCCTTGGCTATATGGTACGTGATCGCCTCTGTTATTTCCCCGTGTCTTTGCGAGCTAGGCAGATATGGTATCGCGTTGAACAATGTCCCTGATATTGTTGTCTGTGTTGTGAATGGCTGGGAATTTTTTGTTGTTGCTGTTTGTGACTTGAGTCGTTGAAAGTCTTGATAGTGTACTTTGTGGTGGCTTTTAAGGTGGTTGATGAGGTTTGTTGTGTTATCTTGGGACGTTTGGACGGAACAAGAGCAAAGTTTGCACAAGACTTGTACCTGACACATCACATTCCTCGAATCCGAAATAGTTCCAGACAACGGATATGACCCCTTTTTAGGAACTAACTAGCGCACCTCTGCACCTTCCTCACGTTGCTCCGCCATCATATGTATATTCTGACTTACTGTTATTGCTGCTATTGACTTCTACTGCTTCAGAAAGCGCTTGCAATCTAGAGGCAGTAACGTCATAGTGATGCAGTCCAATCCGTAAACTCCGCCCATAAAAAACAGTTTGGTCTTTATACTGTAAAATCGCGACGATATTTATTAACTGATCGTGGGTCATAAATATCGTTATCATGATAAAAATACGATTAATCGTGCAGCCCTATACTGTATAACTATTTGCTGCACTGTGTCTGTACAAAATATGGGTTGGGTTACAGAGAATATATCGTACTGTGGGGAGCAATCTTCTTGATCAGTCTAAAACTTAGAAGAGTACTTACGAGTTTAGCTCAAGCTGTCAATACAGCTACATGAAAATTCCAAAAATATAGTAGGGTACGGCCCTTTTGAAGTTCACTAGTGACACACAACCCAGGCAGACCTGGTTGCACCATCTTGTTCTTAATCATATTTGACTCCTATAATACAGTTTACTATTGGAGGCATGTTTAATAGCACACTTACCAAATACTTTAAAGAGTTGTATTGTTGGGTTAGAATCTAAAAGCCCTATTTTAAAGCATTTCTATCGTATAAAGAATGATCTTCATCAAGAAACTGATGAGCGGCGGCTGAGACATTGACAGAATGATTTTGTCAGAAAGCTCTTCGGAGGCTTTCATAATTCCTTATTGCAGTACATAACTATGATTTGTGTGTGTGTGTGCGCGTGTGTGTTGCAAATATGACATATGGGATGTAATGAGATTTAAGATAATTCTAGATGAAAAGCAGGAAATAGACACAGAATATGATATGTTTTTTTTAAAGGTATGCATATAAACATTGTGTGCAATTTTTCCTTTTCAGTGCGTAACACCATCATTATGTAGCAGTCTTAATCTATTTCTTTTTTTTCTTTGTAACACATAGTTTCAAAAGGGCTGTATAAGGGCATTCCAGCTCTGAGTGTGTGTGTGTCCATGTTTTCTTTAAACTAATAGAAAAGTCGAAAGGTCCTTTGAAGAACAGTAGGACAAGTGTGTGTGTGTGTGTAAGAAAGTTAAGATGGAAAATAGCGCACAACTGCTCCTCCACTGATCCCCTGTAGACTGTGGCATGATGGAAACAGAACCATGTGCCTGTGCTGTTGATATGGTCAGCTGATGATGAGGCAAGTTACAGAATGTTAGTCAGTCGTTTTTCCTCGTTCCCTCTTCCCTCAATCTCTCTGCACCTCCATAAAAGACAACGCATAATCACTGCCTTGTGCACAGTCTGTACATTGATTCATTTACAGATCAGGGAAGCAGGTTGTGCTGTTTTGGCTTGAGGCAGGATTTCCCTAAAGATTTTGCTACCTTCTCTTTATTTCTCATCGGTGCCTCACTCGGATACAATAGTGCAACTCATATCTTGTCATAAAGAGCTTTTCTACTTAAGTAATATAACTCGTTTTGCTCAGAGTGTGTGATTTGATGTTCTGCCCACTGCGTATTTCTTTATTCAGCCAGCATTTTGATATTTCACTTGAGGAAGTGGTGCTGTTGCGTGGTGGTTAGCACTGTGGCTTCACACCTCCAGGGTTTGGGTTCGATTCCTGCCTTGGCTCTGTGGTGTGGAGTTTTCATGTTCTCGCCGTGCTTGGTGGGTTTCCTCCAGGTACTCCGGTTTCCTCCCACAGTCCAAAGACAAGCAGTATTGGCTAAATGGCATTTCCAAATTGACCACAGTGTTTGAGTGAGTGTGTGTGGGCTTGTCTGCCCTTCGATGGATTGACACTCCATTTAGGGAGTACACTGTCCTGTGCCCAGAGTCCCCTGGGATAGACTTTAGGCTTCCATGAACAGTATAAGCGGCGTAGAGAATGAGTGAGAGAAAGAGTGAGAAGTCAGGAGGAATAGGATACTTCTTTTGCTCGCCAATAGCAACAAAGCTTGTTGTGCGATCCTTTTGTGCTGTTTTCTGGGAAAGCTGTGTGTGTGTGTGTGTGTGTGTGTGTGTGTGTGTGTGTGTGGGTGGGTGTCTATGCACGTGCATGCACAGTCTATTACTGCCATACTTTAATTAACAGGGCGGGGTGGTATGTATACTGTATATAAACCCATGGGAGCTTTAAAGATGATGGAAAAAAAAGCTTAGTAAGGTATATACCGTACAGACTAAGTTGGTAGTTTAAGCTGTTGAACCAAAACAGTGATTGCATAAACACTGATTGAAAAAACCCTACTCGGCTAATTCTGTTCTGACTTCGCCAAAAAAAGGAAGAAGAAACTGATTCAGAATTGATGGCCTTCTACCTTAGTTTAATGTTTTCCTTCAGTTGCCTTTGGCAAGGTTTGACCCTTGACCTGTACAGAGACTGGCTGAGTGCCACTGTTAGGAAGTTATGTAGGGGGTAGTTTACTGCATTCTATGTAGGCTTCCTGTTATATGGACTGAAACTTTTTGACTGGCAACTGGTGTGTGTATCCACCAATGTGTGTACAGCACACAAAAACAGTCTGTGTTGGTGGATGCTATTTAAATAAATGTAAGATCCAGTTTAAATAAAACCAGATGTATACAAGACTGGTGATAAAGTGCAACTCAAATAAGGTAGTGGCACAGTACAAAGGCAAACTGGCAACTCCATTTAAAATGGTTTTCAAGGATTTTTTTTTAATTGGGTGAGGATGTAGATTGCAATCTGTGCTCATTGCAGTTAAGAAATTCATCCTTTTTTCAAATATTAGCTGAAGGAAAAAGACCAGAATATAAGAGCAATTTTATGCTGAACAGTGAAGAGTAACTAGTAAAGTTTTATCACTTTCTCTGGCTCTTCTCCAAAGAGGAAACCATTAAGGCAAACAGAAAAGCAGTAAAAGATCATCAGGTGACTTCTACAGCTCCAAAAGTATTTGTTTCTTGTATTGTAATATACAGTATATATAATATATAATAGTTTCAGTTATAGTTTGTAGTGACAGGTTTAATGTTATAACTGACTAGCCGGCATTTCTGTTTCTAAACCTCAAAATCCAGGATTATAGTTCATGCCACTGTCCATATGTCACTCAGAAAAAAATGGATTCCTCTATGTGAAGCCTTTAAAAAAGACTTAAGATAGTGTATATCTTATATCAAAGATGACATCTTATTGAGCACTGCTGGATCAGTGAGGAAGATGAAGCTGCATTACATTACCCAAAAGCACTAGATGGACAAGACTGTCCTCCAAAACTCAAAGAAAAACAAGAAAGAGACTAGTGTGGGAAGCCACATTGAGGCCAGTGGTGACTCAGGAGAAATTAAAGAGTACAGTGGCTGAAAGTGGAATAAAGAGAGGATGTATCAGATAATCTTTTCATAAGATGTGCATGAATAAGGAATGTATGGGATGGTTGTAAGGAACAAACCATGCAAGATCTCATAAAAAGCCATATACAGTAAAAGCACAAGTTTGAGAGACTGTATCTGTGCTATTTACAAAGTGTTATGTGTTGTGAAATTAATGCAGGCCATACCACAATTTGCAATGGAACGCAGTGGTAGCAGCATCATGCTCGGAGTATGCCTTTTCTCCTCAGATCCTGAGATGCTTGCCAAAGTCAGAATAAATGAAACAAAACACATGGCAAGATTACAAGGAAACCTGCTTTGGTCTGCTATTTGAAAAACCTACCAACCCCACAGCGCAGTAGAAACTATTCCACAACAGTACAATGATCCCACAGAAGAAGGTCAATGCAACACAGGAGTGAACAGTAGCCAAGTCAAAATACAGATTTGAATCCTATTGAGATTATGTGGCACTGTTTAAAAATTGCTGTCACCAAATAACATTCAACCAACCTGAAGAACCTTGGGGCATATCTACTAGGTAGAATGGATAAAACCCACCCAAAACAGAGTGCAAAGAGACTTACCCCAACAGACTTAAAGCAGTTATTGTAGAAAAAGGTGGCTCTGAAAGTACTAATCTGAAAGGATTGAAAAGTTATGCAAGCAGCATTTTTCAAGTTGTTAAAGATCTTCTGATAAATAACATTGTAAAGCTTATTAGTTAACAATAAAGATACTGGCTGGATCTGGGTTTTTCAGACAAACCTGATCACTTAAACGGGTTGAAGGGAATACACATATATTATTATATCCTACTTCCATTTATAAGTCAGACAGTATAATATTTTCAAAATGCCTTGTCTAATTAAAGAGAATAGCAGTAGCACAGTTTCTGATTTAACTTTTCCATCCATTAGGCTTGCTCTGTCTGGAGATATAGCACAAACTGCTGCTTACTCACAGCCCAATCGGATAAATAGGGAATAATGCGATATATCCAGCCATGTGGTCCCACTTATAAAAACAATCAATCAGTTCTAAAAAATTAATTGAACAGGGAGCATTTAGATTTCTCTTCAAGTTGTTATCTGTTTTCTTTTTTTTTTTTTAACCACAGCAGGAAGGGAGGTCTAATAACAGACCATTAGCCAAAGTGAGGATTGATGCTACATCGTTTCACCAGGCATATATATATATATATATATATATATATATATATATATATATATATGAGAAAAGGCCTTTCACTTCAATGGATAACTATAAGTCACAAGCTTTTTTTTCCTCTTACATTTTGCTGGCTTGTCAGGACCAGTATGGAGACAGATTGTGCTGAAATGAGAGAGTGAAAGAGATGGATGGAGAGAGATAAGTAAAGAAAAAGTGCCCATATGAACAGTTTGACAAAAAAGCATAAAAGCCATTTTTGGATTTTTACAAATTTTTCAAGTTTACTTTGAAAAATGCTATATAATACCTTACATTAGAAGATGCAAAATTACCAATTTTTAGGAAAAATACTACCATAGGACCTGCATTTTATAGCATAATCCTAAGTGTCAAGTGTTTTCTTCAGTCATGTGATATTAAAGCGAAACTGCGGCTGAAACAAAATATTGGCTCGCGTGAGTGATTTTTGGAGAATGTTAAAGCCAATGAAAAGGACATTTATACTCCATTTCTGCCACTGCAGTTACACCAGTTTAAATGAAGTACATATGCATTGCTTAACTTCTTTGATATGAACTATGAAATAGGACATTATGCAACTTGGATATTGTGCAAGCACCATGTTATGTACTTAAAGCTGTGTGCGATCCAGTAGTGTGGTGAAGTTTGTTTGTGGGTCAACCTTTTGTTTCAAATCCAAATTTATATTTTTCTCCTCTTTCTCCTGATTTCACTTCTACAGGTTTTGCTACAGTACATTTGGGAGTCATGATGGACAGATGGGAATATTTCCAAAAGAACAGTTAACAGAGAAATAATGTTACAACACCTAAAAGAAGCATACTGTAAATGATTTGTGTTTAAGAGACATGAATTACACATGTAGTGTATGGAAAGCTGTTGTGTTTGCTTTGTCTGGTTCTGTCTGCTACTCCTGTTATATTATGGCCTTATAGGACGACTGATGGACACAGTCACCGACACATGGGTTGTTTGATGCACAAACAGAAGGGGGTATACTGGGGGGCATACTGGTACTATTACAGAGAGCCGTCATCATGTAACAAAGTGAAACTAAAACTGGTTGAATGGAGGATGATGTGGCTGTAAACTGGAAAGTTTTTGGAATTGCTTATAATGTTTTTCATGATCTTTAACAATGCATTGTAACTAAAAAAGTTTTTCGTGCACCATGGTGGCGAAGTGGTTAACACTGTCACCTTGCACCTCCTGGGTTGGGTTGAGGGTTTGATTCCGTCCTTGATACTGTCACCTTGCACCTCCTGGGTTGAGGGTTTGATTCCGTCCTTGGGTCTGTGTGTATGTGGAGTTTGCATGTTTTCTTTGTGCTTTGTAGGTTTCCTCCAACAGTCCAAAGACATGCAGATTAGACTAATTGGCAATTAGTCTAATTAGTCAATTCCCAAATCGCCCAGACTCCCTGTACACGGGACTCTTTTTTTCCTTGATCTAATTGGTTACCACTGCTTTCTGTTTGGCCCACTACAAAATCACAAACAAACATTTTTTTTAATTACTAGATTCCATACTTAAATGACTACAAATACAACTGCAGGCTGATTTATCTGTTATGACAAAACTATGGGAATTGGAGTCTTTTGGAAAATCAAACAAAATTGACACTGATATAGCAACAACTCTGACAATTTTAGCATTTGTGCTTTTAAACTGCTTTGTGACTCAAAGAAAACATGCAAATAATATTTTAGATGCTTGGATATTATTTCATGACATTCTACCTATCCCTTTGACCCACCCAACAGCAGTTGCTCTATTCTGCTCTGTTCTGTTCCAGCCCTAATTTAAATAAGCATCAACACCAATTCAAATGTAACTCTCATCCTTCTTTACACGCTGACTCTTTTTACTCATCCACCCTCACAAACACATGACACAGATGGTGTCTTGTGAAAGCAGTGGTTCTTTCCTCCATCAGCTGTCTGATTGTGTGTTAGTTCTGTTGGCTGATGAATAGATTCTTTAAAAGCCACTCCGTGCATGACTGTTTATGTGTTTGGCGTTCCATGGAAACACAGGATTCTGCATTTTGATTGGGAAGGAAGCTGCCATGGCTGGCATCACTAAGATATGTGTGAGGTCACATGTTTATGGAAGCATAAGTGGATGTGAATTAGCATGTCCTCGCTAAAACTGGAAATGCAAGTTGTCTGTGGGCACAAAACTGGTGTGTGTGTGTGTGTGTGTGTGTGTGTGTGTGTGTGTGTGTGTGTGTGTGTGTGTGTGTGTGTGTGTTTGTGTATGTGTGTGTGGTTAAAGCACATTTACAAGCCCAATTAAAGGCATCTTGAAAGCATTTAACAGTTTTTTTTTTTAGTTAATGGACAGTATTTAAAACTTTTCAAGAACAAAACATTAAACATTGACATATGTGTTCATTACACTATGCATTATTAAATGCAAGAACAAAATTTAATATTTGTTCTATGAATGCTTTAAATGCATGTGTTATTTAAAGATCATTGTTATTACTACAGTATATTGTTTGATTGTTTTGTGTTAATTTCTAAAAAGGTTTATGTAGTATAAAAATCATGGACTAAAATCAGTACAAAAGCATTGCTTTTATGGCAGGGTGTATTGAAGCTGGAGGATGTAAGATTTTGGAATTTCACCCTCTGCCTATTTGAAAAATGCCACTGTGAGCAGCTTGTGGAAAGAATATTTCATGTGGGTTCTCCACTTCATGGATTAATCTAACATGTGTGAGTGCCAACACACGGCACGGTGAATCTTTCAAACAGGATTCAGGACAAAATGGCAAAGTGTTTATCAAGTACTGTAGTATGCTTAAACAGTAATTGCATTACTAGCCTACTCCACTGTACTAATCCACTGTTTAGTAAGGTAATATACAAGGTTTTAATTATCTACTGCTTTCCCAAGTTTTACAAAATCATTATGAGGAATAAAGAAAACTTTAACCCTACACATCAAAGTACAGTAGCTCGCAATAAAACTCAGATGCTATCATTTTAAAGTACACTCGTGTACTCATCGTTATATTTTATTAACCAACCCATATTCTTCATGGGGTTTCTTGACTAATCTGTTTTTTTTTTCTATTTCAACATAGTTGATGATCCGTTGCTAGCATGCTAGTCAAAACAAAGTGTAATAAACATGCACCAAGGCCATGTGGACAGCTTGAATAACTCTCAAGTCAATTCAGTTCATTAATTTTATTTGTATAGCACTTTTAACAATGGTCATTGTCAGAAAAAACAGGTTTACATAATGAAAGATTTGTGGAAATAAATTAGAACGTGTGGAAAAAACTATAGACTATAACTGGTGGGGAATTTGTCCCTGATGAAAAAGCTGACGGCAGCTGTGGCATTAACAATCTCCCTGAGATGACAATAGGAAGAAACCTTGAGAGGAACCAGACTCAACAGGGAACCCATCCTCATTTGCGGGTTATCAGATAGTATGACCATAAAGCAGTCCTTGATATATCTGTGTGCTATGTTGAGTTGCTGAGGTAATTGGAAATGTGTTCAAGTTAATTTAAAGTTTACTTACGCTCGGGTTGTTCATGGGAATTTCAGTCCTAAACTATTAACTGCAGTCACAAACCATCGCTAAAAAAGTGCCTGCATCGTGATCAAGTAGAACCGTCCTCAGCCACCACATGCATCCCAAGTAGACTTGGTAGCAAGACAGAGACTTCAATGCGATAACAAGTTCAACCATACATTGGGTACCAGGATGAGTCAGACAGGTCCAAAGAGGAAGATCATGGGCAAATCAGGTTTAGTGATGAGTCGTTCATGAACAACTCGTTCTTTTTGAACAAGTCTTTAACGTGACTCAGAAGAACGAATAGTCTCAGAGAATGATTCGTTTAGTTTTTCTCCTGGCCGTGCCTGCGCAAACCATCGCAAAACCTCTGTAAGTTATGTCCAGGAAACATAAATAAGTAGTTACCTCTTGAGTCTTGGTCTGAATCGTTCGTTTTTTGTCCCATGACTCCCATAGATGTTAACAGTGTATTACACAGGAAACAGAATTGAGCTGTTCTACTCATGATTCTCACAGACACTAATAGCGTAAAAGAACAAACGATTCAGACCAGAAGATATGAGAGGTGAGCTGCTCATTCCTAGAACCAGAGCCAAAATTTGTTTATGTAGACGTGTGTATATTATTTCAGATCAAAAGAATGAAATTAACTAAATGACTCAAAGAAAGATTCGTTCATTTTGATGAACGAGATTCAAAGAACTGAGTCGCTAAAGTGATCCAAACGTCCCATCCCAAACTGTGTACATACATAGACCACAGAGAAACACAAGCAAACACTATTAAATTTACTTATCTAATTTAAATATATTTATCCTTGTTGAATTTACACTGTAAATAAAGCTGACAGAAGGATAAATGTATGAAGTATAAGTAAATGTTTTTCCTCTTCAATACAAAAATAAAGTTAAACTTTATTAAGAGTATTATGCAATCTCATTTTAATCATATTAAATTGACCCCTGTTTGGTTTGCTCTGTCATGCAGTTTCACTCTGACTCCTGATAGGCTGGTGGCTCAGTCTGTCACTGTGAATTCAGACTTTGTGTAGCACAGATACAGGGCACCACATACAGTAGGAACATTATAGTGTAGTGTACTGTGTATCTCCTCACTAAATTGCCGTTTTCTGTGATATAAAACTTGTTTTGGTATTTTTATGGCTTACCAGATGAACCTGCATCATAGTAGTAAGGTGTGTAAAAAAAAGAAAGAACGAAAGAAAGAATGGAAAGAATTTTAGACAATTATTATTTTTTATATTTAAACAAAACTACTTTTTTAAACAAAGCAATAATTAATAATTTAAACTACAAACTTTAACCTGGTGGTTAGCACTATGGGAACTCACCCTACACATCCATTGCAGTATATAAGCACACACACTAGGGACAATTTGGAAACACCATTCAGCCTGGTCTGGATGTTTTTGGATTGTTGGAGGAAACCAAAGTATGCAGAGGAAACCCACCTAGAACATACAAACTCCACACACAGCAGAGGCAGGATTCAATCCCCCAACCCTGGAGCTGTGAGCGCTCGCCACTAAACTACTGTGCCATCTGCTGAGAAAAATAAAGGTTAAAAATAAGAATTCTATATAAATCCAGACAACATTTATATATAAACAACACATTTTATTTAAATCAGTTACTTTGCATTTTTGTTTACCCTTTTAAAATTCCTTTTCTACCGACTCATACTGTATGCATTCTGGTCTCACTTCCTGCAGATGTTCCACACTCTTGCGCATGTTAAACTAGATATCATTATGAGCTAATGGAGAAGGCATGCAGACACACACACGAGAGCCAGCACCAGCAACTTTCAGTTTATCTGCTAAATCTTTACACATTAAGAAATGTCTGAAGCCATCTGAAATTTTTTAAATAAAGACCGGCTTTTTATAAAAATGCTTTTTCCAGTGCAGAAAATGTGGAGGAGACATGAATGATGACTGTTGCTCGAATAGAGACATAAGACTGTCTTTAGTTCAAGTCAGTTGGTTTGAATATTTATCTTATAAAGTAAATTATAGCATTATAAAATCTGCATTTAAAACAATGTGACATGAGGCCCATGGCCCAAAAAACTCTTTTCACAATGTGTGTTATACGAATGTTGCAAAGAGCTAAAAATATTCACACACACACACACACACACACACACACACACACACACACACACACACACACACACACACACACACACAGAGTAACCTTGCAAAATGATAAACAAACTTAATTATATGTTAGAATAGGAAGTGCTTTGTGGGCTACCCCTGTGTGTGTGTGTGCGTGTGCTATATCTTGGTAGAGACCAAATGTTCCAAAGGTTAGAAATAGCTTGGAGTTTTGTTCTTGTAGGGGCATTTTTTCCCCCCAAAACTGGATGGGGAACAGGTGAACATAATATAACATTAAGGCCACTAGCAAAGGACTCATATCTTTTTGAAAATGTAATATAACTTTATTATTTATATTACATTATGCTTAGAATGAGTAATAGTATGCCTGTTGAGAATTGACTGTCTTCAATATTTTGACCTTTTAACAAATGGAATAATGTTTATGTTAGTTACAAAAGGTCACATTTAGAGGTAGAAAAATAATAATAAGAGGTAAAAAATAATAAAATAATGTAACAGTTAAACCATTTCCAATTCCTCAACTGTTTCCCCCTTTTGTGGTTCTAACAAAATTTGTGAAGTTACATACAAAATTGTAAAAATTCAACAAAATATGTTCAGTGTAAAAGATAAACAGTTTTCATACTTTACTAAACCTGAATTTTCACCACTTGTGCAGACTGACAGCTACAAGAGGATTAGCATCAGCACTGACGTCAGACGAGAAGGCCTGGTGCTCAGTTACTCTTTGAATTCCTCCCAAAGGTTAAGGCCTGGGTTCTGTGTAGGTCATTCAACTCCAACCTTATCACACCATGGTCTTCATGGAGCTTGCTTTATGTTCTGAGGCCTTCTCACACTGGAAAACGTATGGCCTCCTCACTTTCGATAAAGTAAGAATGAAATGCTACACCACTTATGTTACACCAAAATGCAACAGCAACTTTTTTTTTAGATCACCATGTAGGTCAACTGATCTTGTTGGCAGCGTGATATGAGGCAGGGGACTGACAGGGAAGGTCTTTCATGCTGAAGTATGAGATGTTGAGGAAGGGGGCTTAGTGGACATCAATCACACTACAAAATACTACCAAAACAAGAAAACTGTGTAGTTTCACATTTAATTTCATGATCAAACTTCTAACCTCACATTTTTTTTAACCTCCATTACTTAGGTGCTTTTAATATCATAAAATATTTTTTTTGATACTTTATTTCAGTGAATATCAGATATCACAAAACTTTGAGACTTTTACTCAAGTATCATTTTCAGGTACTTTATACAAGACTCTTAGCAACCATTTGGGGGAGATCTGATGTTCAAATGTTCACATACGTTTGGTCATGTAGTGTATGTAAGCTGTAGTGTAATTAAAAACAGTGGCAGTAAACATGTACAGTAAACAAGACACTGGGCATAAGATTGTGTATATCTTTCTGTCCTTATAATGTCATATAATTAATATATACAGTATCAGGGTTTGACATTGGCACCCGCCCACCTGCCAAATGCGGGTAAAATTTGTCTATGGCGGTTAATAACTTTAGTCTCACTAGCCACTTTGGCGGGTAGTTTATTCTATGGTATGACAATATATTTTTGTTGTAGTTTTCTCTAAAGTCATCCGATATAATAAACGCATTGCAACGTAATATTACGCACATAAAACGCACGTGAATGTAATGAGGACATTTAATACCTCTCTCTACACATGTTCACACATGCATTTCAATTTTTTTTATTTATTTATTTGTATAGCGCTTTTAACAATTGACATTGTCTCAAAACAGCTTTACACAATCAAAAGAATTATTTAAGTTTGTATGGAATGTGAATGTGTATGAATCAATAATGGTCAGATAGTCCCTGGTGAGCAAGCCGAGGGCGACAGTGGCAAGGAAAAACTCCCTGAGATGGTAATAGGAGGAAACCTTGAGAGGAACCAGACTCAACAGGGAACCCATCCTCATCTGGGTGAAACAGATAGCAGGAAATGGTCTGCATTTATACAGTGTGTTACTATAGGTGGCAGGCAGTTCAGCTATAATAGTTGATGTTAATTGATATTAAAATGGAGTCCAGGTAGTTATTGGAGTCTACTCAGGTAGACTTGTAGAAAGTTTCAGTCCTGAACTATCGAATTGTCAAGTCCTCAGAGAAACAGCTGACAACACCAGTCGAGGTCAGAACCGTCTTCTAAGTAGAGAGAATTATCCCCAGACACCAGACGCATCCCAAAGAGACACACGGGGCATCCATGTGACGAGATCTCCAACCAGAAGCGGGGCACCAGGATGGGTCATACAGGTCCGGAGGGACCTCCGGAGTCTGGATCACTGGCAGCTCAGGAATGACATGTGTAGCTCGACAGAGAGAGAGAGAGAGAGAAAGAGTGAAATGGGGAGACAGGGGGAGAGAGAAAAGAGAAAGAGGGGGAGAAAGAGAAGAAGAGGAGGGATAGCAATTAGGTATGGTCACCGTCACATAATGTATAATGTGAATGTATATTTACATTAGAGTTCAAGCAGGGACTCCGGCAGGACTAACTATGACAGCACAACTAAAAGGGAGAGCCAGAAGGAAACACAAACATGAGGGCTCCCTGAGATGTAAAGCAAACAATCACCTCACCGTCAACAAACCTGAGTGATCAAATGAGAGTGAGGAAGACAGCATCTAAACATATCAATTCACCATAATACTCTACGTCCATGAGTCCCCCGGATCTGCTCCTTTACCTAAGGCAAATTTATTTATAAAAATGCTTGGCTAAATAACTAGGTTTTTAGCCTAGACTTAAACACTGAGACTGTGTCTGAGTCCCGAACACTATTTGGAAGACTATTCCTGGGCTTAATTTTGGGGCTTTGTAAGAAAAAGCTCTGCCCCCAGCTGTAGTTTTCATAATACGCGGTACTGACAAGCAGCCTGCATCCTTTGATTGCGGCGCGAGACCATTTAATGCTTTATATGTCAAGAGTAGTATTTTAAAATCAATGCGAAATTTCACAGGGAGCCAATGCAGTGAAGATAAGATAGGGGTGATGTGCTCATATCTTCTGGTTCTAGTGAGGACGCTCTCTGCTGCATTCTGGACTAGCTGAAGCTTGTTTATGCACCTAGCTTAACAACCAGACAGTAAGGCATTACAATAGTCCAACCTAGAGGTGATAAAAGCATGAACTAGTTTTTCTGCATCGTTTAGCGACAATATATTTCTTATCTTGGCAATATTTCTGAGGTGAAAGAATGCTATCCTGGTAATATTATCTACTGTACATGAGCTTCAAATGAAAGGCTGGAATCTATAATCACGCCGAGGTCTTTTACTGTTGCACTTGATGGAACAGAAAGGCCATCTAAAGTTACGGTGTGATCTAAAATTTTACTCCTAGCTGTATGCGGTCCTATGACTAGAACTTCTGTCTTATCCAGATTAAGCAGAAGGAAGTTAATTAGCATCCAATTTCTTATGTCCTGCACACATTGCTCAACTTTAGTAAGTTGGTTTTTCTCATCAGGTTTTGCTGAGACATATAACTGTGTGTCGTCAGCATAACAATGAAAACTAATACCATGCTTACGGATTATGTTGCCCAGAGGAAACATGTAAAGGGAAAAAAGCAGTGGGCCTAAAACTGAACCCTGCGGAACGCCAAACTCCACTAGAGAACATGCAGAATAATCACCACTTAAGTCTACATACTGATAACGATCGGTCAAATAGGATCTGAGCCAGGTGAGGGCTGTACCCTTAATTCCTACTACATTTTCTAATCTGTGAAGAAGAATAGCATGATCAATGGTGTCAAAAGCTGCACTGAGGTCGAGTAATACAAGCATAGTTACACAACCCTGATCAGAGGCAAATAGGAGGTCATTTACTACTTTAACGAGTGCTGTTTCTGTGCTGTGATGAGGCCTAAATCCTGACTGATACAGTTCATGTATGCCATTTCTATGTAGATATGAGCATAGCTGCCCCGCTACTATCTTTTCTCGAATCTTAGAGATAAAGGGGAGGTTTGATATTGGCCTGAAATTGGACAGCTGACAGGGGTCGAGGTCAGGTTTCTTAATTATTAGTTTGATAACTGCTAATTTAAAAGATTTTGGAACATAAGCAATGCTGAGTGAGGAATTAATTGTTCTCAACAGCGGTTCTGTTTCGCGCGCGCACACACACTAGTGACGGGTCGTTCATGAATGATTCATTCTTTTTGAACAAATCTTTAACATGACTCAGATGAACGAGTCGTCGTGGAGAGTGATTCCTTCGTTTTCTATTGGTCGCGCATGCGCAAAGCATCGCAAAACCTCCGTATGTTATATACAGGAAACAATATTGAACGATTCCCAGCAATAAGTCTTCAAGTCTCGAGTCGTTCGTTTGTTCTTTTAATACATGACTCCCATAGACGCTATGCGGTGCAATAGATTCAAAAGAACGAACGACTCAGATATAAGATATAAGAGGTGAGCTGCTCATTCTGTTTATTATAATATGTCCTTAGTTACATTGTAATATTTTCATAACTGGAACTATAGCCAAAATTGTGTATGTACTGTAGACGTATTGGGGGTATTTTTATTGAAAACGCAACATTTTTATTTATTTCTGATCAAATGAACGAAATGACTCAAACAAAAGATTCTTTATTTTTCAGTTTCATGTGGTAAGAGGCTTGAATTTAAGTTCAATAAGCAGAATATACTGTTCATGTTTGCATGTTTTTATATTGGGAGCTAACAGTACTGAATACTTGACTACTACTATAGTGATACAGTGTATGCTGTCATTTATAAGTAAATCTTGAGATAACAAACATTAACGTATCATGGTGAAGAAAATGGTGATTTTCTGGTGAGAAAATTGTGGCTAGTAAAAAGGCTGAATGGCTAGTGAATCCACTAGCCACATTGGCCAGTGAGCAAAAAAGTTCATGTCAAGCCCTGATATATGATATATACATATATACTGTTCAAAAGTTTGGGATGTATTTGTTTTCCAAAGAAAAAAACTTTTTCATGCAGTTCACAAATAATTTTACAAACTATTAAACTTTAATGACTGTAATGGCATTGCAACCACTGTCAGCACAATTTCAGATCTGAACCCTGTTGAGCTGATGTGGGAACAGCTTGACCGTATGGTATGGAGGAATAATATACATTATTTAAGCCAATCCATCTCCTGGAAGCATGGGGTGAAGTCTCATCAGATTATCTTGAACAGTTTGAATGGCTATGGTCTGCCAGGCTATAACTGCAGCAAAACAATTTTTATTTATTTTTTTTATTGATGAAGGCAAGGTTTAAAGAACACATTCATCATTACCATAAAAATCATTATTTATAACTCTGATAATGTCAGCATGGCTTGTCCTTTTGCTATAGTTTCAATTTAGACTAATATCATGTGTGTTTCCTTGGAAAACAATAACATTTCTAAGTGATCCCAACGTTTTGAGCGGTAGTATACCGTATATATACCCTTGTCAAAAATATATATACTAAGATATATATCTCACAGATTCACAGAACATTACTATTAAAATAGCATCAACAATGGATTAAATGTATTCAGTGTTAGAAAAGCTGCATTTACATTAAGAATGCTATAGCATAATAAAATGTAGTGAAGTTTAGTAAGCTTTTTGCCACTGAGGTAGTACTATTATATTGTATGACAAGACAAAGACACAGAATAGGACTCTCTAAGCAACTACGCAAACAAACAGAGCATTCAAATTTACTGAGAAATTATTATCCCATAAATTTTCAAAGCAGCTTTGACCACCATGGTCTTGTCACAGATCGTACATCAAAACTGAAACCATTTATTTTGGGGCCAGGTCCTAGAAAAAGCTCATGTTTATATGGTTTCAAAATTTCAAAACCAGTTGCATGTATGTGCCTGTCTGTACAAATCTGAGACTAAATCAACAGAAACGAGTTAGTTCTGTACAAACCATTTCTGCGAATTCCTTGAATAGTCTTCTTTCTTTTGCAGATGTTGCTTGGCCAAATCATGAAGTAGGAGTGTTCCAGTGTAAAACAGAAATGACAGTGTAAGAAACTATGCGTCTTTTGTGTGTGTGTGTGTGTGTGTGTGTGTGTGTGTGTGTGTGTGTGTGTGTGTGTGTGTGTGTGTGTGTGTGCTTTTTTCAATGTGTGTGTGTGTGTGTGTTCAGATTTTTGCCATTTTGTTTAGCTTTAACTACCACATTGCTGCCTTTATCTGAAATATGGGATACATGCAAAGCAGACACTCACTCTCCTTACTCTCTTCCTGTTTTTCACACACACACATGCACACTGAAGCAGATTGCTTCCTTTTGGGGTCGGATGTAAATCTTGCCTGGGGTCTCAGACAGGCCAACAGGACTAAATTGAATACAAATGTCAAGCTCCTCTTCGTGCTTCATAAAATGCTTCTTGAGAAAGTGAGCTAAAGTGAGAGAGAGAGAGAGAGAGAGAGAGAGAGAAAGTATGTTGTAGAATTAGTCAATTTGCTAATGTGTGTATGTGTGTGTTCCTACAAGTAAAATATATAAAACAAATATTTTGCTCTTTAAATTAGTTAGATATTCAATGTCAATGTCATAAATACCATATTCCTTGTGTAATGTAATAATGTGCCTGATTGTAGCCCATTAGCAGTAGGATGAAGAGACAAAGTACGAAAAAAAAAATAGTGGCTAGTCCAACAGGAAAATATCAGGAATGCCTGGCATTTTTGCCACAGTAGTTACATACAGGCAGCATCTCGCAATGTAAGTACAGTTTTGGATTATGCTGACTTGAAAATAGACTGAAGCAGCAGATTTTTCATGTTCCAACCTCTATTATGCTTCACAGGTGTTCTTTTTTGCTGACGAAAACTGCAAAAGAGCAAGAACAGGATAAACTGGCTAACATTCTATAAAAATAGAAACATACTATTACTGTATGCCATTAAATGCACCACTATGCATGCACCTGTTAGGAAATACATTCATACATATATTCAAATAGAACAGACCAATGACTCCCAAACATGGGTTTCCACACATTACATGAAGGAATATGAGGAGGGAAAAAACAAAATCTAACTCTATGAACAAAGAGACAGACAGACACATGAAAAGAAACACTTTGGGCCCCTCACATCCAAGCCATCTTCTCTTTGAACTTTTGCCGTCTGGTCGGCACTACAGGACTGAACACCAGGACAGCCAGTCATTAGAACGTTTTTTCCCCCCTATAACAGATAAATGTTCTCCTTACTGTGCAATAAAAATATTTGCAATATATGTGTTGTTCTTGTTTTTGTTTAGTTCTGTTTTGTGTTGCATGTGTTGTTGTCATCATCTCTGGAAGCTTCTGTCACGAAAACAAATTCCTTGGCAATAAAGCTCTTTCTTGCTATATTTCTTGCTGGATGGATGGTTCCGTCTACATGCACATCAACCAATTCAATTCTTTTTCCATTCTTTTCTTTCCAATTTTATTTTTATTGCTGTAATGCCATATATTCTTATTATAGGACTCAGTTCATCTGTAACAATGCTGTATAATAACAATAGAGAGACAGAGGGAGATAGAGAGAGATTTGTTTGTGTGTTCCTGGAGCAAACGAGTCTCATATGTTAAGGATTTAGGACCCAAGAGTGAGGTGTGTGTAATGCATGTTGCCAGGCAAAGAAACACATCCAGTGAACTTACACCAGCAGAACATGAGCCAGGAGTATTTCTCTACTTACAGAAGATGAGAGGGAGCGATTGAGATAGTTACAGAGACTGAATGAGAGAGAGAGTGTGTTCTTATTCAGTGTTCTGTGGTATCTATTTGTGGTATGTAAACATATGTATTTGCTGAGTTCACTGTTTTGATTGCACTCCAGAGATGCTATAAAAAGTTGGTTTTACTCCATCATGTCTGGTCTCTATATTTGTGTGTGTGACATAAAATATTAAAGTATTAATTGCCCTATTATATATAAACAGAAACCTAATTGTGTGAATTAAACATGACTATATAGTCCACTACCATCACACAAAAGCAAAATTTTAAATAAAATGAATGATTTAGTCTGGATAATAATTAATTATACAGTTACTTAATAAGGTGTGTGTTTGCACAGCTTAACTATGGCTTTGAATGCAGACTCAGATTATTAAATAGAGCAAAATGGTTACATCAGCTGTTCTGGCTTTTTAAACGAAGTGGCAATCCTGGGGTTTGTTCTTCATACTCTGACCCACATACAGTCTTTTCCCTGTGGCACAACCAGCCGTTTGGAAACCTGAATGACTCAGCAATGTGTACATACTGGACTGGGTGTCTAAGAGAAACTGGGGACAAATCAGGGTGCTATGCTGTTACACATTATCACACAAAAAAAAAAAACAGTCGAAGCAATGTTTTCTGCTGACACCTCATGATAGTAAGAAAGAGATACGATATGAACAGCAAACAAAAGTGTGAGGAAATGTTCACAGTAAAAGCAGTCTTGTGCCAGTGTCTCCTATTCATATTAGAAACCTGACTACACGTTGCTTTATTACTTCTTTTTTTTTTTTTTTTGCTTTATCACATTGATTATGATTATTATATTATGATTATTCAGTTTAATATATACAGGAATGTTAATCATTATTTAAGACACTCACTCACTCACTCATTCATACACTCATTCTCTATACCATTTATCCTGTACAGGGTTAACAGGAGGAGTGATGACTCTCCCAGGGGACTTTGGGCACAAGGTGGGGTCCAACCTGGATGATGGTGCCAATCCATCACAGGACACAAGCACACACTCTCACACACCCTCTCTCACACTATGGAAACGCCAATTAGCCTCCTCTGCATGTTTTGAACTGTGGGAGAAAAATGGGGCACCTGGAGGAAACCTATCAAGCACAAGGAGAACACAATTTGTGATTTAAGACAAATAAAATTACACATCAGTTTATGTATAATTCATACCATTTTATGTACTGTATGGTTTAGAACAATCCAAGTTCTTAAACACTGTAACAGGTTGTATTACACCATGGCTGATGTCTCATATCTGTGCAGAGTGTTCAACGAAGCCATGCTACAAAAACCACAACCTTGTGATAAAGTAGAACTAAACCAGAATTACTGCCTCAGTTCTTAGGCTGTCCTTGTTATACTGAACATTTATACTGTAGTGCTGTGAACATGTGAGCTGGGGACATTAGTGCAGAGAACTGTGCTTTTAATTCAGAATATGGTGACTTCATGATCTTAGAAAGCTAGTTAATCAGTATGAACACATGTTTTGGAGCCAGTTTTGCAGCAAGAAAAGCAAGAAAAAATAAATAAATAAAAAGCAATAGCACATAACTCGTGATGCTTTCTAGATCTAGATTCATTTGTTAAAATGTAAAAAAGAATCCAAAACAACAGCACACACATGGGATTTCATAACCTAGACATAGTACAATTACTGAAATCAGTTGATATTTACAACCCGAATGTAAATGAAACGCAAATATCCATGTGAAAATAGGGAACAGCTGTGTTTCAGTTGCAATGTGGTTTGAGATTGAAACTTAACACTTCAGGATGATATGTGACATGACAGAGGAGCTTCATCGCAGGGGAAAGAGGATAGACAACCTTTAAATAGCGCTGACATCTGTGCATGATTAGATTAATGTTCTCACACAGTACTCAAGCAGAGACGAGAGTTAGAACTATCCTAAAGACTTGTCATATTTAGAATGGATCAAGTTGGCAGATAAATAGGCCACATAATTGCTAATAATGTAAATATTATACTGTATACACAGTAGCAGGTTAGCTTAGCTCTTAGCTATAATGGAGTAGGATGTTTATACCTCTACAGTGATGTATGTGGACATACGTGGTGCTTCATATGATGTAAAAGCCAAACTATAAACAATCCAATGTCCAAATATGTTGAATGTCACAATATTTTGCTTTTATTTTATTTTTTCTATTTAGTATGGTATTATGCAGTTTTGGGAAATAGTCAGTCATAACATCAAGCATGACAGAATTCAAGGGAAAGTGTACTTTTATAGCCTGTCTGTGGGCAGAGGTGGACAGACGCTGACCACAAGACTCTAAATAGACCAAGTGTGCTTGTTCCCTGGCCTCAGGGTATGAGTAACACTTGTAGACTATGTGTAAAGGGTGGTGTAACAAAGATGTCCTTGCACCTTCCCAGGATTATGCATTTTACATTTGCACAAATAAACATCTCCAGACTGAGCCATGCTATGTTCAGCTCATCCTAATCTTGGCAATGAACTCCTAGGTTGGCAAGAGAACAAGCCTTTGCAGTTAATTGGGAAACACAGGGTTTTTAATGTCAGAACCGGTTTCCAAAACTACTGTCAGCTAGATGGAATGAGGAAGGTGAAAAAAACAACCCAAATCAGTATGCTACACTGGAAATGTAAAAGATGAAAAAAATAAGTGTTGAAAACTGCGTTCAGAAGACAATGTAGGGCATGTTTGAAATTCTTCAGCCTCAGGTTTATATAAACCAAACACACACCATAAAAGACTCTGCATGAATGCTCAGAGTTTGGGCGTGTATTAGTTTGTGTTTAGCCAAATATGAGGTCATAAATATTAAGACACACGTTTTGTCAGAATTTTCCTGTAAGGACCCTCCAATGACATCGTTATTAATTCAGCTAACTATATCTACACCCATATCTAACTCTAATTCTAAAAGAAAAGAAAACTTTCCTTACAGGAACAAGGTCAGAACTTCTATCCTTATGGAGACGTTTGGTCCCCACCAAGGTATAAAAACATGCCCACACACATATACACATGCAAACACACAGAGAGCAGAACGAGGCAGAACAAACTGGTTCTGAACTGCCCATTGTGGCTGAACATGTGGTGGAGTAATGATGTGTTTTATTTCAGTCTGTAAACCAGAAGCATTCAGAAATATACAGACATGCTGGGAAGAACACTCAGAGGTGTGTAGAGAGTGTGTATGATCGTTCTGCTTTGGTTTTTTGGTTTTATGTTCATCAGTGCTTCATTCCACATTATATAAATTCCAGTTCCGTCCATTTTTTTAAATACACAAACGTTCAGTTTGCGTTCAGTTTTATTCAGTTTCTTTGTTAGAATTTTGACTTTAATGATATTCCCTGTCTCCCCTCTTTTCTCTGCAATTGATGTTAACCCTCTTACATAAGCCAGTTTGTTTGGTTTTGCTCCAAGACTCTGATCTCAGATCATTCCTAATGACTGGTGGTATTATTTTTATACCATTAAAGACGTCAGGCTGCACCGCTGCCCCTGCCAACGGTGGGCCCTGTATCGGGTGATGCCTTCCCGGCACCAACCAGTCATGGAAAGCACAGAGAGGAATCGAGTGTCAAATGTCCGGATGGAAACAGCTTCTTAGTTTTATTTCTTTGTGCTCTATTTTTTTTTTTTTTTTTTAAGTAATTCTATTTTTGGATGTTTTGTTTTATGTAACTTGACAACATGTGACACCACTATCTATTACGTGACACCATATTATCTCTCACTAGTGTGTAAAAGGAAGATGTATATGTGTGTCAACATCAGAATACAAAGTGAAAGTTTCTTCTAAAACATAAATACTGCATCACTTACATCATCATTAACCATAACCTTTTTAAATTATAGCAGTTTTTTTTTCTCTTTACTATATATTTCACACAGCAACAAATACCCACATGGGACAAGTATCTAAAATTTAGTAGGGTAAACATATGGTGGAAATTGCTCAGAAAATCTTTCTGGCATGCCTTTGAAGGATGTTTTTAGATTAGAACCTCAATTCCTTATAGCAGAGTTCTGGTTTAGACACCACAAGGAAAAACCGACAGTAGGTAGGTTGCTCATCAGATGGATCGAATTTGCTCTCTCGGTCTGCTCCTACTTCAAACCCTGTGCAAAAACCCTGATAGTGATGAATGAGCAATGACTGTATATCCACTTGTCTGAAACTTAAATTTTAAACAACCGTTAAGGCACGTGCATGAACTCTGTATTCTCTAGTCCTTCAGGTCCTTGCTGAATCTGCACTTTTAGCTTGTTTTGTATACAAGATTCTGTTAATAGAAAAGTAACTGAAATAGCATTATACTAAATAAGTAAATATACTAATGAATAAGTTCCTTGCAGTCCATTACTCTCACACTGTGAGTATTGTAGGTGAGTGAGAATGAGTTCCTGCTGTTTGTATACCAGTAGCACCAACATGTGGTCTAAAAGAGTAATGCATATCTTCTCCTTCAACAATAACAAGGTAATAGAACATTACTATTGATGTCATGCTGATTACTGGGCTGAGTTAATGTTACTCTTATAATCATTTGTTCACCTAGTAATACCTCTAAATGAGGAACCATTTTACATACTGCTTCTTTGTCTACGTATAGCCCAATCCCATGGAGCAAAGAAATCATGTCATATATTAGTTTGATGTCTAAATGTGTGTGTCTGCTGATTGTCAGCTGACATCAGAGCTGTCAATCAATAACCCATGGCAAGTTCAGAGCTATGGAAAACTGGCTCTAATATTCAGGTTTGTCATTGGGGAACCCAGTGCATGTTTGAACATTTGACTTTAACAAAATAATCAATCACGGTTTGTTAAAGCTAGGTCAAATCTGCTGAAATCTGCTGTGTATTTAGTGAGATAATAATAAAAAAAATAAAATAAAATGCTGTGTCTCTAAACGATTAACATAAATTCCAAGGTCAGCTTTTGCAATATGCTGTGCTACAGGGTTAATCTTTCTCTAGTCAATGCAGGTGTAGATGAAGGGCAAAGTCCATCAGAAATGTTTGATCTGAGATGTCAAGGTCAATCAAAATTCAGTTTTCCACAGAAACCTTGAATATGAGACATTACTGGCACAAGTATCATGATTTCTGTAATATGAGATACAAAATAATATGCAGTAGGAAAGAGTCATCTTAGTGTCGAGTGCCTTTAGCTCTCCTTTTTATGAGTACTGAAAAAACTATTAAGATGCTTCTTGTTAACAATTTTTTTTCCTTGTTTCAATTATGCAAACAGTGACTGAATATACCAAACGCGGGAGAAAGAGGATTTTTTTTTTCACAATGATTTGCATTCCTTTATCTATAAAGAGGGAAAAATGTCATTTACAACTACGTGCAACCGTTTGTGTCACTCAAGGTTTTACAGTGGGAAAAGGGTAATGTACCTTTATCTTACAATATTTTGTAAAAAATAAATAAATAAATAAACACTAGGACACTAAATGTATTACATGATGTTTAAAAAAATTTAAAGTGGGTTTACCTTTCATCAAAGATAACAAAAGCAAATAAATGTAAGAAAATTTTATTTTTTTATTTTATTTTTTTACAAATATGTTAGAAGAAAGGGCTGACCATTTGCAAAGTTATCTGAAAGAGTAAGAATAAAGATATAAGATAAAATAAATGTTGGGTAGGTTACTAGAGGTCAGATATTGGAAATGAAAGGAACCAAAGACTGCTCAGATAATATGATAGAAGTGGAATGGAGTGTTTATTAAGTGAAAGGGCTTATTAAAGAATATTTATATCACATTCAGAAAGGGCAACTTTTTAACATCCACTATTGGGTCATATCTTATACTTCATGACAACATTTGTTAGCTATTTAACTGACCATCTCTTCAAGCATTAAATTTTGGCACACTTGATCTTCAATTTTTAACTTCTTCTTTTGTCGTTGGTCTAAACAGGAACTTACTAAATATTGAATGGGTGTTCTTATATTTCGATTAGACTAATAAGGCTGTTATATTTTACAATGCATCATGAGACAGTTGTTGTCAACTCTATACATTTTGACCACATATTTTGAGTCCCTCCCAAAGCCCCAAAAGCATCTGTGTCTGTAGTCAAGGATCTTGAATACCTGTTTTACATTTTTGGAGCTAGAAAAATGGAGATCATCATAAAGAGAGAGAGAGAGAGAGAGAGAGAGAGAGAGAGATGTATTCTTTCTTCCTTATTGTAAGTGAGAAAACAGGTCAGGTTCATGGGGCAATGAGCTCTTTCTTTCTCACTCCCAAAACATGAACTGCATTATCTCTGATCCTAAACCTGGTTTATGATGGCAGTAACTCGAGTACTATCAAGCACTGGATAGATTTATTCGGGTCATCCCAGTTCACTGGCACAGAGAGCTGTGTGGAGCAACTTGGTATCATTTTCTTTGAATATTAAGCAATATCAAAATTTGTTCTGGATCTTCTCTTCTGTTATCATCAGAGCAAACTGAATCCTACAGTGACTTCACCTGTATGATTTGAGCTATTACGTAAGTTACTGGAGGTCACTCACCAAATGACCCTGAAGTTATTGCATGTCTCGATCATGAGAAAATGTATGAGAAATTGTATGCAAAATGCAAAATCTTAATAGAAAATTAGCCATGTTAGGAATAAAACTCTTACAGATATTACACATTTAAAAGCCCCAAGATAAACCACTCCTCCAAGAAAATCCGTAAAATGTAGCCATTTTTTTCTCAACCTCAAAGTTTTGAAATGGCAACATTGATTTCAGTGGAACATTAAGATTTGAATGCCTGCTGCCCATCTTTACATTAAGAATCATAGTAGTACAGAGGTGAAATACAACCATTTTCATCTTGGATAGCAGCTTACAGTATAACCAGTCTAACAACTCTGCTGAAAAATCTGGTATGGACTGACCAGCTACCAGCTACCAAAACATAGGTTGTGCAGGTCTAGCAAGTAAGACGATTTTTTCTTTTCTGTAAGTTAATTCTTCCTCTCATCTTTCAACGAATCAATGTTTTAAATGTAGTATTCATTAACATTTATTATAGATATCTAAAATAATAATATAATCCGGCAAAACATGCTCTTTCCAGAAGAAGTTAAAAAAAAAATAAGAGAAATGTGTAGGAGTTCACAGAAATTGACCGGGATGTCTCTTCCACCACCAAGTCTAGCTCTCTGGATAAATATTGCTTTATATACTCTGAAAAGTTTTATTGACCATGTTTGGATCAGTGTTAAAGTATTATCAGTTTAACTTGTGATATTAGTCCATTCAGATACTACATTCATTCATTTATTCATTAATTTTCTTATCCTGTGAAGGGTCTCAGGCCAACACAGCACATAAGGCACAGGACACCATACTTCACCCTTGCACACACACCCTGTCATACAATACAGGCGATTTGGTAACACCAGTCAGCCTTTGGACTGAGGGGGGAGATCAAGTACCCAGAAAGCATGGGGTAAACATGCAAACTCCATGTATACAGACTGGAAGCATGCTTCAAACCCCATAACACTGGAGATGCAAGGCAGCTTTAGTTCAGCCTTTATTCGTTATTTGTCATATACATAACTGCACAGTGAAATTCATTACTCTGCACATACAGTATCCCAGGTTTAATTATTATTATTTTTTATTATTATTTTTTTTTTAGTAGGCTGAGCTCAGAGCGCAGGGTCAGCCAATATAGGAGCAGGCAGGGTTAAGGATCTTGCTCAAGGGCCCAACAGTGGCAACCTACCAGAGCTGGGGCTCGAACCACCGACCAACCACCTTCCGATCAGTAGCCCACAGCCTTTACTTTCTTTCAATCTTTAATCTCTATAATTACCCACTTATTTTTGAGACACTGTACCACCAAATAGAAACCCAACTAATAAACAGATGAACTGATCGCAAAAATCTTGAACAGACAGAAAATGAGCCTTGAGATCCTGAACATCAGTGTGTATAGTAAACAACATCTCTATAGGATTAACAGGAAGGATGCTGTTGATAAAAAAAAAAAAAAACTATTCAGGCATTTGACCTTGTTGTTACCATGATTGACAAACCCCCAGAATGCCTCCACCACCTATGCGGGGACATTGAAGGTGAAACCCTGCGCCATCTAAGCCCACTTATGTACTGCTTGTGGAGGCATTCATTATTCATAACCTGTCCAGTACAGTTAGTGTAGTGGTTATGACGTGTTCTTCCCGCCTCCACTGATTGGCTGCTGAGGGATTTGCACTAACCTGATTGGTCGTGCGGTCTGTCTGCCCCGCCGCAGAAATAGATTTCCACCACTCCCATTGGATCGCTGTCTCAGACGCGAGGAGGGTCTTCAAGACTTGTTAAGGTATGTACTGTACTTGTGTTCTTACGAAAGCCAAAGTTTTTGTTGTTTTGCACAAAACCGTGCTAAATTAATATATGTTTTGCAGCATAGGTGTATTGTGATGAATGCATTGTGTTCAAGCAACAGACTTGAGTAGTTTGAACGACAAACAGTAAACGTAAAGCGAGACTGGAGTGACAGGTCTAAATAGTCAGGAAATAGTCGAGGTAGAGTAATGATCAGTGATTCAAAAAACTGCAAAAAAAAATCATTAAAACAGTCATACATAAAACAGTCCAGTGTTGCATGCAGAGCAGTGATCGGACTGCTTCACCCCTAAAATAACTCTCTAAATCATTTGATGCAGACGCTAATGGAAGACATCCAACTTATTCCTCAGTAAAACAGTGCAGAGAGCAAAGCGTGCCTTTAATGAAACTGTCAAGACTCTGTGTGAAGCCGGCTCAACCTTTAAAAAACCCTATATAGAGATATATCCATATACCACAGTATATAAAGACAGTATATTATCTCTACATGCAACGGTTTTCCTAATTAATTCATTATTTTCATTTTCATTATTAATAACCGCATAACACGTGTCAGAATGAGATCTGACTGGGGGGTGATCATAACGCACCGTGAAGACCTTTCAAAATAAATGTCACACATTACACCTTAATAAACCTATTAAATACCGTTAAATACAAGCTCATCTTATCGATCTTTTGATCCCTACGATTTTCGCGTATATATAAAACAATGTATATAAAATGGATTTTTATAACTGTAAAGCCACAAAGTACATAAACACACATATACTGTATACGTTTAAATACCCGGAAGTATTGCGAAGTCTTTTTTTCTCACAGCACGTGAACACTTCTCTGATTTGAAAGCATCCAGTATGCCGCTGTGGCTTCTCGTGACAGAACCGGTCACTGTTTTGTTTTGTGTCAGAAATGTCACTTCAAATTTCATATTCGAGAGAGAGAAGAGAGAGAGCTAAACAAATCCGTTAAAATAAAAAGTCGTTAAATTCTTATATACTTCTCAAAAAATTTGCATATTGTGATGAAGTTCATTATTTTCTGTAATGTACTGATAAACATTTAGACTTTCGTATATTTTAGATTCATTACACACAACTGAAGTAGTTCAAGCCTTTTATTGTTTTAATATTGATGATTGTGGCATACAGCTCATGAAAACCCAAAATCCCTATCTCAAAAAATTAGCATATCATGAAAAGGTTCTCTAAATGAGCTATTAACCTAATCATCTGAATCAACTAATTAACTCTAAACACCTGCAAAAGATTCCTGAGGCTTTTATAAACTTCCAGCCTGGTTCATTACTCAAAACCGCAATCATGGGTAAGACTGCCGACCTGACTGCTGTCCAGAAGGCCATCATTGACACCCTCAAGCAAGAGGGTAAGACACAGAAAGACATTTCTGAACGAATAGGCTGTTCCCAGAGTGCTGTATCAAGACACCTCAGTGGGAAGTCTGTGGGAAGGAAAAAGTGTGGCAGAAAACGCTGCACAACGAGAAGAGGTGACCGGGCCCTGAGGAAGATTGTGGAGAAGGACCGATTCCAGACCTTGGGGGACCTGCTGAAGCAGTGGACTGAGTCCGGAGTAGAAACATCCAGAGCCACCGTGTACAGGCGTGTGCAGGAAATGGGCTACAGGTTGCAAATTTTGCATGTCATTCGGAAATCAAGGTGCCAGAGTCTGGAGGAAGACTGGGGAGAGGGAAATGCCAAAATGCCTGAAGTCCAGTGTCAAGTACCCACAGTCAGTGATGGTCTGGGGTGCCATGTCAGCTGCTGGTGTTGGTCCACTGTGTTTTATCAAGGGCAGGGTCAATGCAGCTAGCTATCAGGAGATTTTGGAGCACTTCATGCTTCCATCTGCTGAAAAGCTTTATGGAGATAAAGATTAATTTTTCAGCACGACCTGGCGCCTGCTCACAGTGCCAAAACCACTGGTAAATGGTTTACTGACCATGGTATTACTGTGCTCAATTGGCCTGCCAACTCTCCTGACCTGAACCCCATAGAGAATCTGTGGGATATTGTGAAGAGAAAGTTGAGAGACACAAGACACAAGAATCTGCAAAAGGATTCCCGACCAAGTATTGAGTGCATAACTAAACATAATTATTTGAAGGTTGATGTTTTTTGTATTATAAACACTTTTCTTTTATTGGTCGGATGAAATATGCAATTTTTTTGAGATAGGGATTTTGGGTTTTCATTAGCTGTATGCCACAATCATCAATGTTAAAGCAATAAAAGGCTTGAACTACTTCAGTTGTGTGTAATGAATCTAAAATATATGAAAGTCTAATGTTTATCAGTACATTACAGAAAATAATGAACTTCATCACAATATGCTAATTTTTTGAGAAGGACCTGTATAGTACAGGCCAAAAGTTTGGACACACCTTCACTCATTTACATTGGTAGATTCTCATTGAAGGCATCAAAACTATGAATGAACACATATGGAGTTATGTACTTAACAAAAAAAGGTGAAATAACTGAAAACATGTTTTATATTCTAGTTTCTTCAAAATAGCCACCCTTTGCTCTGATTACTGCTTTGCACACTCTTGGCATTCTCTTGATAAGCTTCAAGAGGTAGTCACCTGGAATGGTTTCCAACAGTCTTGAAGGAGTTCCCAGAGGTGTTTAGCACTTGTTGCCCCCTTTGCCTTCAATCTGTGGTCCAGCTCACCCCAAACCATCTCGATTGGGTTCAGGACTGTGGAGACCTTTTTTGTTAAGTACATAACTCCACATGTGTTCATTCATAGTTTTGATGTCTTCAGTGAGAATCTACTAATGTAAATGGTCATGAAAATAAAGAAAACACATTGACAGATAGATGAGAAGGTGTGTCCAAACTTTTGGCCTGTACTGTATTTCTGCTACTTATGAGAACTGTAATGCCTTCGTAATAGCTCCAATCTGAGGTGTTGTTGGTAATTGGTGATTTTTGAGGCTGGTAACTCTAAATGAACTTCTCCTCTGCAGTAGAGGTAGCTCATCACGAGAGCTAGTTTCATTATGGTGCTTGATGGGTTTTGCAAATGCACTTGATATTGTTTTTGAAAGAACTATTTCAGAACAGCTCAACCTCATGTCTTAAAATAACAACTGACTGTTGTTGCTATTACTTAATTACCTAATATGTTCCCGCTCTGTGTGCATAGAATTTCAAGTCAAGTAGGCTTTTGTCATTCCAACCATATACAGTTCAGTACACAGTGAAACGAAACAGCGTTCCTCCAGGCCCAAGGTGCTACATACATGCAACAACATAAATTAACAACACGACTCTACCGGAACCAGCTAGTAGAGACCTAAATAGGCTGACTAGATCAGACTTGACAGATTTACAATTTTTTATTTTAAAGTTAACCTAAAACTACTTCTATACAACAATAGACAACAGACAACAAAGTGCACATGCAAATGGGCAAACAAAGAGCATTGTTGTTTGCATATTCTCCCCATTCTTTGATTGTTTCCAATAGGTACTTCGGTTTCTTTCCACAGTTCAAATATGGTACATGTAGGTTAGACTAATTGGCGTTCCCAATTTGACCATAGTCTGTGAATGGCAATTAGGCATCGAACTGTTAACTTTTCCCCTTAAGCAACTACCTACTGTAGGAGGTTACAACCTTACATATGGGGTGATTTTTTTTAAGGCACCTTAAGGTTCAATTCAGTTTTGATTTCCACTGACGACACCCAGAAGAAAATTGGGTCTAATTTTTTAGTCTGCCAATAAGCGCTTCAAATCTTAACTTGCTTGCAGATTTCTGTAGGGCAGCTTTTGCTTTAGTGTTTTTGAAAACTCTAAACGAATAAAAATGCAGCAGAATTCAGGGTATTAAATGATAGAATTTATAGTTTAAAAAAGGCGTTAAAATTATCCTACATTTTTCACTTTGACCACCTGGGACGTTCAAAATATTTTTAACATACTGTACAATGGTGACAATAGTCATAATAAATTATTTTATCCATCAATAATGGACATTTTTAGAATATTTATGCATTCAAAGGCAAAAAATTTAATATCTATATAAATGTAAAGACTAAGAAACCATGTTCTAATATCAGTTTCTTAATCTGATTCTAAAATCCTTTTGATAAAATCTTTTGATTAAATTCTGAAAATATTGAAAAAAACACAATTAATTACATAGTTTAAAGCCAACATCCTGTCAATTAAACAAAAATTATTTGTGCATAAGTCACAAATAAAGTCAAGACATTTTTTTCAAGAGAGATTTGCAATGCATTGAAGATTTTTTGCAATTTGTTTGCAAATTTTTTTAACAGGTTAAACAAGAATACTCAAGTATGACACCATCTTGTCTTTTACTTTTTTCTAGAAATAAAGAAATCAAGGTGTGGTGCATGACCTAAATATCTCCAACCTGGCCTCTTATTTTTACTGTACTTCTGTATCAGCTGACTGATGGAAAGGGTGTATTTCAGAGCAGTTGTACTGTACATATTCCTGTATGCGTTTACTTGTTTTTGCTCAGCATCAGTGATTTGCTCAGAATCTTTCTCGGAACAATATCCGGTTCAGTTTGATTCTCCATCTTTATTCAGGTTTTAGTTTGGGATCAGGATGAAGATTGCTGTGATTGGCCAGAGCCTTTTTGGACAAGAAGTGTATAAAGAGCTGAGGAAGGAGGGCCACACTATTGTTGGGGTGTTTACCATACCTGACAAAGACGGCAAGGCTGACCCGCTAGGTGAGACTTAATTCTTCTCTATTATTCTTCCCATTGTGTACAGGAGCTTTTTGAGACAACTGTGCATTTGGACCCCAAATCCCCCCTGCAGTTGTTTATAACCAAACAGTTAATGATTAAACCCTTCAGGATCAGGTGTACTGAGTGTAGTAAAAGTTTAAATCAGGCTGCAAAAACAACTGGGAAGAGCAGAGTTACATAATATATCACTTTGGCATGGGTGACCCAGAACTTTCCTTAAAATAAAGCTCTACTGAAAAATCTACAGATTCTTAAAATCTCTCTCTGCACATAATTCACTATTTCTTTCTTTCTTTTTTTCTTTTTTTTTTTAGAAAAATGAAAAAACGCATGTTTTGTAGCATATGGTAGCATTTCAGGCAAGTGACAAATATTACTTTCTGTCATCACCAACCAATTTGAAAGGAAATATACATTTTGTCATTATATATAAATTGATATCAACTTACTAACTTTTGGTAATAATAACAATACTTAAAGCTGAGACGAGCTTTCCAGTTGTTAAATATCATATCTAGCAAATGAAAGTAGCTACACAGCAGCATGAAAGGGAGGCTTAGCAACACTGCTGCTTGTTGTACTCCACATAGTAAAATGTTTTAAAGCAATCAATTAACAATATTAATGAAAATTAATCTTTCTCTAGATGGTAGTGATTAATCAGTGTGACGGAAATGAATTAATTCTCTGAATTGATGTGTAGTTTCCCTTCACATTATTATAAAGTTGTGTATTATGTCAATTGTTGCTAATAGGGTTTTTGGCAAAAAGTTGTGTAGTTCCTTAAGCTGATTTGTCTCCAAATTTGTTATGCAGTAAGACTAAATAAATAAATATGACAAAAAACTGATTTGAATGTGTAATACCTCAGGAGCTGAAGCAGAGAAAGATGGTGTGGCGGTGTTTAAGTTTCCACGTTGGCGGGTAAAGGGCAAAGCCATTGATGAGGTGGTAGAGCAGTATAAGGCGGTGGGAGCTGAACTCAATGTACTGCCCTTCTGCTCTCAATTCATCCCGATGGAGGTGATAGACCACCCAAAGCACGGCTCCATCATCTACCACCCTTCACTGCTGCCCCGCCACAGAGGGGCCTCCGCCATTAACTGGTCAGTCTGTGCGTCTGTGTGTATGCTCATTGGCAAATAGCACTTTAAATATTATGCACTCTGCTTATTGAGCATGTGTATACCATTATATCTATATCCAAACGTCATTATTGCACTGTTTATAGGACTCTCATCCATGGAGACAAAAAGGGCGGGTTTACAGTGTTTTTTGCAGATGACGGACTGGACACTGGGCCGATCCTGTTGCAAAAAGAGTGTAATGTAGAGCCTGATGACACAGTGAATACCATCTATAAGCGTTTCCTGTTTCCAGAGGGAGTCAAAGGAATGGTAAGAATCAGTGTTTGCAGTTAACATGAGCAATAAATAAATAAATAAAAGAGAAAATTAAATCATAGATATATACGTGTATATACACTGCCTGGCTAAAAAGTTGACGTTTTAGAAAGGTGAAATTATTGGCCAGCATCAAGCAAAGAAAACAATGAAGGAGATTTAATTTCTAGAATTGGGAACCCACTAACACATTATTAAACCCTGGAAGGATAGCGCTGAACCATTAATTTTATGGTGGAAATGTGAGAAAAAATCATAAGAGATGAGATCACTTAAACACTTAAAGTTGCATCAAAAAATTTCAAAAGAAGTCACAGCTATGTTTACTATTGAAAGTAAGAGCATTTCCATACACACAAAGAGATGTGCCTGTCAGAGTAAGAAAGGAAGCTTTGTACAAGCCTTTGGAGTCAGTCGTATGATCTGGGGTTGCTGCAGTTGGTCAGGTCTCAGTGGGTCAGGCTTAGTTACTGTATGTGGCAAAAAAATGAAGTCAGCTGATGACCTGAGGCATGCTGTATAGACTGAATAGATATCCCATCAATGGATTTAATGTTCCCTGATGGGTCGGGCATATTCAAGGGCTTTGGGATTTTAAAAAATTGGTTCATGGAACATGAGAAATCTTTTTCAGACATAAATTCAAATTCTAAATATATTTGTCACATACACAAACATCCACAGTACGACATGCAGTAAAATGCTTAGTAGAATTGGCCGCCGCATTGCATTCTGCATCAAAAGTTAAAGGCAGTTGAAGAGGATTGTAGCGTGTCCAATTTATTTATTTATTTTTAGCCAAGTAGTGTATACTGCTCTCAATTTATTGTGATTAGCCCTACCATTCATGTTTAATATGTCCTACTAAAAAAGTGCAGTGGATAGTTTACAGCAGACATTGCACAAAAATACACTCTTGCAACTCTTTTTAAAGTTATCTTTGTGACTTTTAAGGTGGAGGCAGTGAAGTTAATTGCAGAAGGTAAAGCTACAAAAATTAAGCAGCCAGAAGAAGGAGCAACGTATGAGTGCATTCAGAAAAAGGACAACGCAAAGGTGGGCATTGTGAATGAATCCTTTCTAAATTATATGGAACATACCCTTCAAAACAGAAACCAATGTGTGTGTTGGTATTTATTTGTGTGTAGATTGATTGGAACCAGCCTGCAGAAGCCATTCATAACTGGATCAGAGGGAATGATAAGGTTCCTGGAGCCTGGGCAGAGGTTGATGGAAAGGTTTGTCACATCACACACACTTTTTATGTTTTTTTTTTTTTTTTTTTTTTCTTTTTATACTTGACTTTGTCCATCATGTGTTACATAAAAAATACAGCATGGTAGAATATCTTGTTATGTAAACACACCACCCATATTCCAACAACAAATCATAAATTTGTATAGTAATGGTTATATAGTAGCAGGATTGTCTTTTGCTCTCTTCCACCTTATAGAATGTGACGTTCTATGGATCAACATTAGTGGACAAAGCATCCACAGCTAAAGGCCAAGCTTTGGAGATCCCTGGAGCCAGTCGACCAGGTCTGGTCAGTAAGAATGGCCTGATCCTGTTTGGCAACGATGGCAAGGCGGTAAGAACACGCAGAGAAACGCTAGTTGAATTTAAAGTAGTGTAGTTTGTAAATGATTAAAAAGGGAGCTCTTTACACATTCAAGGTGTCCTCTATAAAGACTGTTTGATTTCTTTTAAAGCAACATACACATTATTTGGAAAATCAACATCATAAATATCCCATAAATATGCGTTAAAATGCAACCTCAGTTAGAAATTGGCTACATGCTCATCTGTCTTAAAGCAGCGCTGAATGCAATTATTTTCGCCTATCAGTCCGTAATTAAGTTGCACTCACCATATTGGCTGACTGCAACGAGTCCACTAAATGAGCTGGGCTTTTTTCTCTTTGTTTTTTAGCTCACACAATAAGGCAGAGAGAAGGGGAACGAATAGTGGAAAGAAAAAACAGAGAGAAATAAAGAAAGTACTGAATTAAAGAATGAGATACAATACTGAAGATGGAGTTAAAGAAAGCAGATGCCTTATGCAGTACACATCGAGCTTAGCAAAGTCATTCACACATCATGTATGAATATGTTGTGTGTTTCTGTATATATGTAGCTGCTTGTGAAGAACCTGCAGTTTGATGACGGGAAGATGATTGCAGCTTCTCAGTATTTCAAGGCTGCATCCAGCACTGCAGTGGAGCTCACTGAGGAGGAGAAGAGCTTTGCTGAGCAGATGAGGGTGAGACACTAAAATGCTGTTCACTCGACAGATACTGAACTAGAGCCTCATTACTCATGTGTGCAAAATGACTGGCATTTCATTAGGAAGAGCTGATTAAAGAGATTGTACTGAGGTAATAATCATGGAACTACTGCATAAAAACAATCGCACACTTGCCATTGTATCGTATTGCTGAATATAGCACTACGACAGGAATGCTACAGTATATCTAGAAGTACAGTATCTAGCAGTACAGTAACTCTTGTGTGATATTGCTCACATCTCTTGTACTTCTACACCTTCTGCATTCTAATTATGCCCTATCATGCTCCACATTATATATTAACATCACCTTCTGCATTCTAATTATGCCCTATCATGCTCCACATTATATGTTAACATGATCTTTAATCAGTAATCTGAGTTATCTGGCACTCCTATCAGAATAGAAATATGATAGATGTCTAATACCTGGATAAAATATAATATAATTAACCAACAAATGCTTGCAACATACAGTTTGTTTTGAAGTACAGATGTGATGATGTACTGTAAGGAGGTTGAGCAAACCGGTGCTTAGCTATGTGATTGTGTGTGTGTTCACCCAGGTTGTCTGGACGAGCATTTTGACAAATGTTGAGAAAATTGATGACTCTACTGACTTCTTTAAGTCTGGTGCTGCCTCTATGGATGTTGTCAGGTAAACACATTTTAGGATTTGTTTTTTGCAGAGCACATAAACTCGTGTGAGTTACTCGATAGAGCGCGTCCCAAGCCAGGATGCTTGGGCTGCGTCAAGAAGGACATCTGACGTAAAACATCTGTGCCGAGTTGTTGTACGGATCAATGGCTTGCCTTATCATCCGGAGATCACAAGTTCGATTCCCGGGTGATGTTGTAACCTCTCGCAGCCGGAGGTCTAGAGAGAGCTGATTGGCTGAGCTCTCAGAGGGAAGGGATGAGAGGTACTTAGTGCTCCCACACTAATCACAGCTCTACAGCCAATCAGGGGCATCTGTGAGCTCACGCAAGCGGAAGGAGTGGATAGCGCTGTCCTCTGAGTGTGATCCACCACCCCCAATGGTGCCTTAGTAGTAGTACAGGCTACTAATGTGGGAGCCAGTGACGGGGGGGGGGGAATCTCCCCCCCAAAATTGGTTGTTAATACGTATTATTTCCCACTTTTCCTTTTGAATAAACTCTTTCCTCTCTGTATACTTATCTGTTTCTCTCGTGCAGACTGGTGGAGGAGGTAAAGTTGAGGGCGAGTCAGCTACAGCTACAGAACGAGGATGTTTACATGGCTACGACATTTCAGGAGTTCATCCAGATGTGTGTGAGAAAGCTGAGAGGAGAGGATGCTGAGGAAGAACTAGCTGTAGACTATGTGAGGCTTTTACATTACTTTAAAGATGTTTAAAACACAGATTAAACACATTCTGTTTCCATACCATGCTAAATTACAATTTTCAATGAAAGCCCCACTCTGAAATGTTCTACTTAAAACATTCTGTTGCAGGTGGAGAAGAATATCAACAACATGACTATCAAAATGCCCCACCAGCTCTTTATAAATGGAGAGTTTGTGGATGCTGAAGGAGAAAAAACCTACAAGACCATTAACCCCACAACTGCACAGGTACAGTAGAGTGTGGAGATGTTCTGTGGTTTATTAAAGGTCTTCAGCAGAATAGCAGAGCATATACGTAGCTGTAAATAGCACATAAAAAAACTTTATTTTGACATTATAGACAATGCTGAATGTCTAAGTCCATAGCTTTTCAGACACCAATTCTGTATGTATGGAAATGATCTTACTCTCTTGTACGCCCACTCAGCATATTCTTTATTTCTCTTAAACATGCTCCTATCTTTTCTTCTGTCTCTCGCTTTATTCTGTGCAGCCGATCTGTGATGTATCGCTAGCTCAGATATCAGATGTGGAGAAAGCTGTGGCAGCCGCCAAAGAGGCATTTGAGAACGGCGAGTGGGGAAAAATGAACCCCAGAGACAGAGGCAGACTTATGTACAAGTAAGAAAATTCACAATTAAAGAGTCTTTCTTGCAAAGCATAAAATCCATGAATGCATTCGGCTGTTCTCTTAGTGTTAACTGCGAGTGATATGGGAGTTGACGAGACCAAATACTCAAATAAAGAAATAATTTATAATGGTGCGTGTCTGTGTGTGTCTGTGTGCTACAAATTGTAATGTATGTGCGTGCATGTGTTTTTCTACTCCAGATTGGCAGATCTGATGGAACAGCATCAGGAGGAGTTGGCCACAATCGAGGCCATAGACTCTGGAGCTGTTTACACACTGGCCCTGAAAACCCATGTTGGAATGTCCATTCAGACGTTCAGATACTTTGCTGGCTGGTGTGACAAGATCCAGGTGTGTGTGTGTCTTTCATTTAAATCTTGTATGGCTTTAGCCACAACTAAACACAAAATTACAAGATTTTCTCTGGCCATGTGCACCATAATTTTAATAGATTTGAGGGACTACCCATATGTAAAATGAAATATTTATTCATATGGCAGCAACTTGCATAATCAGCATACAGCACATTTTAGTGTGCTGCTTTGTGATAAATGAAAGCTTTCACTGAGCCATCTCTTCATAAGTTTCAGAAAAACAAAAACTGTATTTATCTCCATAATTGTATTTAAGCATTTATTTTCTTAAAGCAGAAGCCAAATCAATCAGCTCTGCACTGGTTCCATCGAAATCACAGAATTAAATTAATGTGCTTGTTTTGATACATTTGCATTTGTTTTAAAATGTTATTGTTCCTGTAGTTTCTCAGTAATTCATAGGGAACTATATGGATGCACACTTAATATAATTTAAGTTTAATAACGAACAGATTAAATGACAAAAATGCATGGTCATCAACTAGAATGCTATTTTCGGTTAGGAGACCTTTAGCCTCCAGTGTGAAGCTGTTCCTTTTTTTTGACCATGTGACAGTGCATTTTCGACTGTTTTATTAACCATAAGAGAAACAGAAAACTTTCCTATAAGAGCACTAGCTACTGTATTTATGCAATATCACACAAGATGAAGTACTGTACTGCTGGCATCACAGCCATGATTTATCCAGCAACACGGCACAATGTCCCATGTGATTTAGCTTTAATACAGCAGTTTCGCAAACACAGATTATTATTTGAACTAACTGTTGTATACGTGTTTTATACTGTACAACAGTTAGTTCCGATTGTGTAATCTAATTAAATCAGAGGCCTTCCAGGATAATGGATGACAACAGCACTGGAACATTTAACTATACAGTATGTATCACTCTGCGTCCCAGGTGTTCTACAGTCGAGAACTGTCAGTCGTAGCCTCTGCAGCAGAGGAGAGAAAGCAAAAATGCACATTCAAAACCAGTCACAAACACATTTTTGCAAGAAAACATTATGATAACGATAACATTTTTCTCTGTTTGTAATCATCTTGCTTATTCCTTTGTAGGGTTGCACTATTCCAATCAATCAAGCCCGGCCCAATCGCAACCTCACCTTTACTAAGAAAGAGCCAATTGGGTAAAGCCCCTCTATCTCACTATTCTTCATTTGTGCTGCATTATACAGTAGAAAGGACGTATACAGTACACGCTTTAACACCTAGATCGCTAAATTGTGTTTGTGTTTAGAGTGTGTGGCATTGTAATTCCATGGAACTATCCTCTAATGATGCTGGCCTGGAAGACTGCAGCATGTCTGGCAGCTGGAAACACTGTGGTACTGAAACCTGCACAGGTGAGGAGCTCATGGTGGCATGTTAAATCAAACCTCTTTACTTCATTTGTTTTTTTTTAACAGCTGATATACATATAGCCAAACGTGTTAAAGATATGTCTTGTTTACTGGATTTGTGTATGATGAACTCTAGGTGACCCCTTTGACTGCTGTGAAGTTTGCAGAATTGTCTGCAAGGGCAGGCTTCCCTAAAGGAGTGATCAACATCCTGCCCGGATCAGGTATGCGATATGGTGCTTCTAGACAGGTACTGCGTTTGTGTTATTAATTTGACATGCTCATGTGAGGAAACACAACCACCACCCATTAATAATCAGCCCCTAGAAACAGTCTAAAATGTAGTGGGACTATTAAAATGGGTTTTACTTGTTTTATGGTCTTGAGATTTCAAATGACAAATGACAAAAAAACTAAACCTCAATCCTGTGTTTGTCCTCAAGAATTTAGAGCTTCGGGCAAAGACGCTTGGATGAGCTAAGGGACATTATATATCATGATAAGCTGTTATATAATACACCTGTAATCCGATTATACCCGCAATTCATAATTATATCCACAGACTATAATATTCTTGCTGCCAGATCTTATTTCAGTCCAGTGTATCAGGCTTGTTTTTTTTTACACTGGACTTTGGTCTGTACATGGTATTTTATGCTGTTTGCTATGATTATCTACTGTACAGGAGCCTCAAGGCCTGGACCTACAGTAAAGGTGTTATGGATCCTTGTATGAAATTTTTTTTTTTTTTTATTTCATACCAATCATATATTCAAGTCTACCAATGGAAGGGCTAATATAACCAGACCATGGTAACCACACCTCTAAGCATTTTCCCTGGGGTCATGTGAAGTCATGTTTTAGAAGAAATGTTTCAGAATTATACAAGTTCTGAAATGTTCAACGTTCTTGAATTCAGAGTACACACAAGTGCTGTGAAGTCAGAAGCCATCAGTTAAAGCATTTGTTGCCACCCATATGGTGGACAAGCATTCAGAGTAACTCCTGACTGGATCACATATTAACTGAGCTATAGCCGGAGTTTGAGCGCCTGCACTAGGCACATCTGTGCAACGCCTCTCCCCACCCACAATTTTAACCCACGTGATTTGATAATATATGTCAACACACATCGTGTTACGTACAACTTGCAAGTCATGTTTGTTTTTGCTATCACTAAGCAGTGTTTTTCATAAGATTAGTGATTCCGGTTTGGTAATAAGTTTGCATGACTTGGGTCATTTATAAACCTCGGTTGTTGCCATTAGCTGCACAATTTGTCATTCAGTAAAAGACTTTTTATATTTTTTAGGCCAGATACAGAATTGGGAGTCGTGTACTGTATATTGTATTGTACAATATATTGCATGTTTTCTGAATGAAATTATTTGTAATAAAGAATGTGTCTGAATATGATTATGCATGTTTCAGGTGCTCTAGTTGGTCAGCGTTTGTCAGACCACCCTGACGTGCGCAAACTGGGCTTCACTGGTTCCACTGAGATCGGCAAACAGATCATGAAGAGGTCAGTGAACCCTGACCTTCAGCAAAAAATAACATGGCTCACATTGCTAAGCGTATGATTTGCTAGTTGCTAAGTGTGTTTGTGTGTGTTTGTGTCTTGCAGCTGTGCGATCAGTAACGTGAAGAAGGTTTCTCTGGAGCTGGGTGGTAAATCTCCCCTGATTATTTTTAGTGACTGTGACCTGGACAAAGCAGTCAGAATGGTCAGAGTGCCTCTTTACGTTTGGTTATAATGAGTTATGTTATTTGGTGAAGTCCTGTTCAACAAAAGTCATAACACAATGACTGACTTTTGTCCTGTATAGGGGATGAGTTCAGTATTCTTCAATAAGGGGGAGAACTGCATCGCTGCGGGGAGATTGTTTGTGGAAGAATCCCTGCATGATACGTTTGTCCAAAGAGTGGTAAGATAGAAGTGATTTTTACCCCCTAACATTTAATGTGTTACACAATTTATGTTGTAGGAGCAGCTCCAGAGTTAAGTTAGGTTGTTGATTTGTCAGGTGTTGACTCTGAGTACAAACTTGTTTAACCTTGAAAAGTATGTACAGCGAGAAATCTCTATTTAAACATTTCATTCAGGAACATCACAGACACAGTATGAATCGATCAGTGAGTAGTGTTGGAATATCTTCTATGCAGAAAAATCTTATTTTAGCACATACAGTATCTAATTTTATTGATTGATTGATTGATTGATTGATTGATTGATTGATTGGCTGTTTAACACAATTCAAACTCCAATAAATTTCCCAGGTTGCCAGGCACACTATATCTGTGTACAGCAATCCCATGGATGCTCGATCAGATTGAGATCTGGGGAATTTGGAGGCCAAGTCAACAACCTTGAACACTTGGCCTGCTAAGCCCTATACATAATGTAGCAAGTTGTGTCCTTCTGTCATAGCCAGCATTAACTTTAACTCTTTTTTTCAGTTAAATTTTTCAGCAACTTGTGCTACATTAGCTTTACTGTGGGATCGGAACTGGACGGGCTGGCCTTTGCTCCCCACAGGCGTAGATGAGCCTTGGGTGCCCATGATCCTGTCACCAGTTTTCTGGTACATACTTGATAATCACTGTTAATGTCGTGTTAATCTTGTGGCTGATCGGGGTACATGTTTTGAATTGTGTTCTAGGCAATTTATTCACACTTAAAAATCACCTTTCAAAATGCCTTAAAGCAAATTTCATTTCAGGGCTAGAACAATATACTAAAAGAGTATATATAAAAGAGTAGCTAAAACAATATACATTTGCAACAGCTCCAAATCTGGTGCAAGTTGAGGCTCCTGACTGTCTTAGAGATTCAGTGATGTGTGTTTTAAATCAGTTTAAGCTGCAGATTGCTATTTGTTTATAGATTGAAGAGGTGAAGAAGATGAAGATTGGTGATCCTCTAGATCGCTCCACTGATCACGGGCCCCAGAACCACAAAGCTCACTTGGACAAACTGGTGGAGTTCTGTGAGAGAGGAGTGAAAGAGGGAGCTACACTTGTATGTGGCGGGAAACAAGTCAACCGGTCAGGTAAAGAGTGTATGAAAGTGTTTGAGTAAGTGAGTCTCATACCGATCACAGGCAATTATACAACATATTGGAAATGTCCATTTGCTCCAGTTCAGTGTCCTACATGACCACCCCAAGCCAAAAACTATTTATTGTTAAATTATTTGAGGCATAAATGCAGGTTAATTTCAGTGTCTGTTCTACAGTATGGTAAACACATCAGAGCCAGGATGAGAAGTCAAGTCACTTCTGGATACATTTGCTGTTTTCCTGCCTCTTATTAAACAGTCAATCTGCAATCCTGATGCAGTCCAATTATCCAACTGGACATTTCCCATGGTTTTTGTAAGACTGATTTGTATCTAGTGTAGGACTAGGCCTGTGAAGCAGGTACAGATGATGAGAGGTGATCAGACCAGTGATTAGTATACCGGTGATGCTGAATGCTGAGAGGTTAAAATGGACAAGAGGGGAAATGAGGTTGCTGCTGACGTTGTTACATAAACAACCAATTTGTATTTTTATTTAAAAATAATTTATTATAATTTAATATGAAGAAATGAAGGGTGGCTCAAGACTTTTGCACAGTACTGGACAGGTACAAGCTGATCTGCGGCCATGAATGTCTTCCAGTTATACAATAGAATTTGTCCAATTAGCTGCGCCATGTGTTACCCTGAGGAAATTTGAGGACTGTTTTATAAGAATTTCTGTTGTTCAAAGCCATCTTGGGGCTAAAATAAAAATATATTATATATGGAAAAATTGCCTGTGCATCCAGACCTTTGGACCACCCCTGAATAGTCTTGTCTTTCGTGTCCAAAGCCAGGAGAGGTCTTCATGTCATATGACAGTGGTCTTTTAGATCATTTTTGAAAACTTTTGTGGGTTTGGCACTAACATAAAGAAATGTTCTGACTTTTTACTTTCTTTAGGTTTTTTCTTCGAGCCCACTGTGTTCACTGATGTGCAGGACCACATGTATATCGCTATTGAGGAGTCGTTCGGCCCTGTAATGATTATCTCCAGATTCCAGGAAGGGTAAGTACTAATCATAAAAGCTTTCATCTTTCCACTAGATCTCTAATAAATATCTCTCCCTTTCAGTGATATTGATGGGGTGCTGCAAAGGGCCAATGCTACAGAATATGGCTTGGCATCAGGAGTGTTCACAAGGGACATCAGTAAGGCTCTGTATGTAAGTGAGAAGCTTCAAGCTGGAACTGTCTTTGTCAACACTTATAACAAAACCGACGTGGCCGTTCCCTTCGGTGGTTTTAAGCAGTCTGGTTTCGGCAAAGATCTTGGTAAGGCTGAAATGTGTGGCCATGTGTTTGCATTTGCAAAGATGAATGAATAAGTACTGTATATACAGTATCTGTCCTTCTAACATCTCATAAAATTACATTGTCTCTGTTTTTTTCCTTCCCAACAGGTCAAGAGGCACTTAATGAATATTTGAAGACAAAATCAGTGACAATTGAGTACTAATTTGTCTAGATCACATCAGTTAACTTTAAATAATTTACATCAGTAAATTGTAATAATGACGTTAAATATTTGTACCGCAAATTTTTCTGGTTTTCAACTGATAAACAGTGTTGACTTGAGATGAAATCTGCAGCTATTTAAAATAGCGTTTTAATGAAACTTTTTATATGTTTCCTTTCACTCATTGTGAAACATCAACATATTGTTTCAAACATCATTTAATTAAATGATTTAATTTTAATTTACACCCGAAGAGGGAAGATTGACATATGTATATTGCAAATGTTATTAATGTTTGGTAGATTTTTATATTATATAATTACCATTGCTGTTAGCAGAGTGACCTTGCACCTCCACCACCTTGCACCTCCACCTCCTTGCACCTCGAGGGTTAAATCCAGTCTAGCCTGTATAGAATAAGAGGTTTAGACAATGAGTACATGAGTAATTGCCATTGCCATTTGAAAATGCAATGATGTATTTCGGTCATAGCCCACACTGAAATAAATTAAATCTAGTATTTTCTTAGATTTGTTTGTGTGCTGATTTTAAGATCATTATTGTTTTAATTGTTGCTAATACTAGTACAAACAGCCATGTTTATTGTATTATCTACTTAAATAGCAGAGGCGGCAAATAATAAAGTACTGTACTTTTTAAAAAAATTTCATGTACTTTATTTTCCATGAGACATTTTTTGACTTCTACTCAATACGTATTTTGATGAAAAAACTGTGCTTTTTCTGCCTACATTTTAAATAGAGACTAGTTACTGTTGATTTAACGATCACATAAAACTGCATTGATTTTCTAATCTAAGCATAAGTGTTAATGTTGTTGGTCTTTCGGCTGCTCCCGGCAAGGGGTCGCCACAGCGGAATATCCAGTCCGCACTACAACTTGGCACAGGTTTTACACCGGATGCCCTTCCTGACGCAACCCTCCCATTTTATCCGGGCTTGGGACCGGCACTGCATCCAGTGGCTGGGGTGTGGGCACTGGCTGGAATCGAACCCGGGCCGTCCGCATGGCAGGCGAAACACCTACCACTGAGCCACCAGTGCCCTTCTAAGCATAAGTGTTAATACGGTCACTATATCACATTACAGTATATTATGTTTAAGCTACACTTCACATACAGTAGGAAGGGCAGGAACAAAACAATTCCACCAGGCAAAGCTGTTCAAGTTTACAGAAATGACTGGCAGGTCATTATAAAAGCATAATTGGTTAACCTGGGCAACAATCCACCTGGTCTCTGGGTCATGAAAATACGTAAAAAAGAATATTTAAAAAAATCCAGTGAGTGTTGTTTTGAGCTTACAGATAGGCTTTACACAATATTTAAAAAAAATTTTTTACATTTTCTTATATTTTTCCTTAAAACATTTAATATTTAAATAAATAATATAACTAATATAATATAAACTGATCATATTAATTAAATAAAATTAATTCAAATTTGCTGTACAGTGTATAGCTTTTTAAGGCAACAAATGCAACGAAACAATAAAATAAAACCTTGTTTAAATGGGGTATGTTGTCTTAATTTTGAAACCTGAGGAACCAGACAATCAGCTGTTCAATTCAATTCAATTTTATTTGTATAGCGCTTTTAACAATTGACATTGTGTCAAAACAGCTTTACACAATCAAAAGAATTATTTAAGTTTGTATGGAATGTGAATGTGTATGAATCAAAATGGTCAGATAGTCCCTGGTGAGCAAGCCGAGGGCGACAGTGGCAAGGAAAAACTCCCTGAGATGGTAATAGGAAGAAACCTTGAGAGGAACCAGACTCAACAGGGAACCCATCCTCATCTGGGTGAAACAGGTAGCAGGAAATGATCTGCATTTATGAAGCTGTTCAGTTCTGAAACTGTGTACTTCTTTGCCTCTCTCAAGTACAGTATGTTTACGTGTCTAATTTTAACCATTCAAGACGTGTTTGGTCATCAATTAAATATTCTTTTGGGGCTCCAATAATTTCTCATTGGAATTTCAATTTCAGTGAATTTGGAAGAGTTCTTTCTTTCTTTCTTTCTTTCTTTCTTTCTTTCTTTTGTAATCAATCACTTATTCAATCAATCAATTAATGGTTATGCTAGCATAAGTAGAAGAATGATAGGTTGTTTCTTTAAATAGTTATGAGGAGGAAAATGACTTGCTTATCTATTATCCTTATTATTATTATGTACTATTCCCCCCCCCCCCCATCCTCTTTAAGAGTGACTAATACTGTACGTTTTGGTGTTCCGGGTATTTGTTGGTTATCTTTAACATCTGTAAGCTCTGGTTTAAAAATCATGCCAAAAAGACAAATTGACCAATAAGAATGGAAAAGGACAGGACATGTGCAAAGCCCTTCCCAGTGCATCACAAAGCTGCTGTCCAGAACACATGGGCAAAACACTCAGGGGTTTTATTGTCAGTGGATTATAGGATTCTGACTTTGATAATAAGATTTGAGTGGAAATTAACGAAAAGCTGAGCAATTTCATAAGCAATATGGTCATGGTCTATGCATGATTCTAACCTTTAGAAAAGTTTTAGAAAAATGGCTGAATACAAAAACTACCTGAATACAACTTGAATTTGGGATACAGCTGGTTTGAAGCCTGAAGCATAGTGGATATAAAAAAGGACAAGGAGATGGGCTTAGTGAATGCAGAATCTTCTTCAGTTATTTTTCAGCAGGTTCTGGTGCCGTTTTGGCTTGCTGGACTAGGAACAGTGACTGCTGGAATGGTGCTGGATGAAATACAGGTACTGATAGTACTGACACATTACTAATACGTGTCCTTATTCATATTTTTTTGTTGTTGAAATGAATTGCAGTATGAATTTTCATTCTGTTTTAACCTTACATGAAATTTATATTTTTAGGAAAGAAATAAATGCTGAGTTTAGCTATGTGGGCAATATCTCAGTGTTACGGTGTTGCTTAACAGCATTGTATGTCATGATCACCCTGACATGTTATCTAGTTTACTGTAACTCTGTCAGTGTACTGTGGACCACCTGCCAAATGCCATGAAATTAGATAGGTTACTTTCATAAATATTTGTCTATGTTTAAAAAACTAACATTTATTCCTGTTAATATGCAATCCTTCTGATAGACCTGATATCACAGGTCTGACGAGCTACCAAAACATATTAAGTATGTCATCTTTTCTATCTGATATTCAACACCAAATGCTATTTTAAAGAAAATAACACAGAGTCAAAAAGCATAAAGTGTGGGATGAATGGTATTAACCAACTGCCTGTAGTATATGAACGGTTGGTTGTGTGAGGGTGTGTACTGTACTGTATGTATGTATGTATGTATGTATGTATGTATGTATGTATGTATGTATGTGTGTGTGTGTATGTGTGTGTGTGTATGTGTGTGTGTGTGTGTGTGTGTATGTTTGTATGCAGTGGCGGTTCTACACTGAATTGCTCCCTGGGCGAGACTCCCTCCCGGCGCCCCCCCCCCCCTCCCCCACCAAAAAATAATAATAATAAATTCACGTTTTGTACACACCACACGTTTTATTAAACTACTCAGAACTTAAATAAATATGCTGTGTACAAACAAATATTATATAAATATAGAATTAATATAGAACAAATCACACTAAAGAAAAATAACTTATTTACTTCACTGCAGAACAGAAACCACAAACTGAAACTAAAATCTGACTTTTCTGGCCTTTCTAGATGCAAAGTCATCAATAATGGCATCATATGAGATATGCTGCCCTATTGCCTGATTTATGCTTATGACATATGCTTTATGCTTATGACAGCAAGGCCAGTGAGCCGTTCCTGAGACATGGTTGACCTCAGGTACAGTATGTCTTGATTAACCTGAGTTTGGAAAAGCTCCTCTCTGCTTGAGCTACAGTCACTGGCAATGTAAGTGCAATCCTGAGAGCAGTCCAAAAGTTGGGGTAGATCTCAGATAGATCCTTATCGTGCTTAAAAGTGATAAGCTTTTACTTCAGTGAAAGGGCAGTGGTGGCTCAATCGGTTAAGGCTGTGGGTTACTGGGTTACTGATCGGAAGGTCGGGGGTTCAAACCCCAGCATCGGCAAGTTGCCACTGTTGAGCCCTTGAGCAAGGCCCTTAACCCTATCTGCTCCAGGGGCGCTGTAAGCTGGCTGACCCTGCGCTCTGACCCCAGTTTCCTAATTGGGATATGCGAAGAAGAAATTTCGCTGTGCTGTAAAAAGTACATGTGACAATAATTGAATATTCTTCTTCTTCTTCTTCTCTTCAGTGTAGAACTGCCACTGCCTTTATCTTTTATCCGTTTCATCTTCTTTTCTTTTTTTTTCTAAATTGGGCACCTGACAGCATTGGCCTTTTTCTCTCCATCGCTGTGTTTACTTTATAATCGACGATTCGACAATCAACAGATTTCCCCCAACGCTGTCACTCATGACCAGAAGTCAAGACTAAACCAATTCACCTCCACATCATAATTGTTTTTATTATCTTTTTATTTGCCATTTCACACAATTAAATAAATGAAAAAAGTGCAAATTATTGGTGTGTGTTTATAATATCTTGAATGAAATGTGCGTTATTTGTAAGAAAGTCAGGTAGACATAATTTAGCCCCCTTCTTGTCCGCTTCATTTGGGAGAGGTGAACTGTACACACTTGTTAGTGTGTGTGGGTGTATGTGTGTGTTTGTGCGTGCGTGCGTGTGTGTGTGAGAGAGAGAGTTAACATTGCTGATGTTTACGTATGGAGAATAGGGGGAATTTTATGTTAAGACCCCAAAAAATTCACAAACGCTGGAAAAAAAGCATCACACTATGATGTTAGTCATTGTGATGTGACTGAATGTGATGTCCCTCAATGTAATGTCGCTCAATGTAATTCCACACAGAAAGTTATCAACCACTTTTCAGCATAAGTTTGAGGCATCGCCATGTCTGACCCATTTTGAGAAATCAAAAATCCATAATTTTGCATCGTCAATGTCTTGAGATCACATAGGCATGGTTCGGTGGTGATAGCATAAATTCCCTAGGACAAGTGTCTCAAATTAATTTTGATGCATTTTGCAGATGACCCAAAACAACTAACTTCCTGCTGAGTAAAGCCCATGACATGCAATGCGAAAGTTGTTTAGTTCAGTGAGTTCTGCGTGCATTTGTACAAGGGTGTATAAGCTATGCCACAAAATCCTGTGAGAGATGTTGTTCGATGAGGTGCCTAATACTAAGATCTGCTACAATCAGATTTTACATAAAAAACATAGAATTGGAGGGGGCACTAACCTTCACATATAACTGTAGCAACATTAGCTTAATAGAGAGTCAGAAACAAATGAGGAAATCTTGAGCAATTATTGTTCAGTTTATTAAATTTGACCAGCTTGGTCTGTTTTGGCAGCTGTTTTTTCCCAGGGTGTGTTTAGAGGAATATATCTGGGTTACCTGTTATATAAATTCCTTTCCAACTCAAGCAACATTAAGCTTGAATACATGATGCTAGCGGTTTGCTAATACAAGCCAATAAACATAAGTTTGCTAACTAGCTCTAAGCTAGCTATCTGTAAAATGGTAACGCTGCTTAATTCATACTATAACTAAACTCTAATCTAAATCCAACATTAACAAATTGATGGATGGACGGATGGATTAATTAACTGATTATTAATTCATTCATTGTCTGTTTAATAGATAAATATTTTTGTAGACATTAGCACTACTTTATACTTCAAAAACAAAGATTTGATGCAAAATAACATATTTACATATTTACGAGATATTTATGAGACAAATAAAAAGTTTAACTAGTTAGAAAAATATGAGGATAAGGCAAAAAAATATGAGAGACATATATACAGTACATGATACATATGAAATATAAGGAAAACAGGTAAGTAGAGTACTATGTTTTGTGTGAGAATGTTGAATGAACAGTCTAACCAGGTACATCAAGGTTGTAATATGTGTATTATAATATAATGCATAATTCTATACGATGAAAAGATGTTTATAGAGTCCTTTATTGCAGTATCATCATGTCTGCATAGGGGGAGTGAAGCCTGACAGTTATTGGCCTCATGACTGAGTCATATATTTGCTGACTCACTGCCTGTCCTCTAGTTGTCCTTTGAATTCAAGAGACAGATAACAACCATTTTCACTATTTGTGATGCGCTTAAGTCTGTTCTATGTGGCCATTGATGATATGGATAAAGGACAGGATATGCAGTTGAGAAAATAGTGTAAGTGTAGGTACATGTAGTTTTACACCTGTCTGTGGAAAAATGAAGAGGAGAATGAAGGACAAGAAGACATTAAATTGATTTAGAAGAGAGGAGGGGCAGAGTCTCTGAATAAATTCTGCAGAAAAAAAGAAAAAAAAACATATCAGGCTGGAATTACTCAGAGAGAAAGAGAGAGAGAGTGCAGAGACTCGCTTGCTTCTGGAGGACTAAACGACTCAGCATTCTCGTATCTGCGTCATTTCAGGACTCACGACTATCCCACAGATCAGACAGCACTAATCAGATGATACTCACTCTGCAGAGACAAGCTCTTTAGATGAACACACTGCGTTAAAGAAGAACCCTGATTTATGATCTGCCATATTGTGAGCTGCCAGCACCTTGTGCCTGTGTGAGAGAGATGATGAGGGGGGACCTGCTGCTACAGAATGTGACCACCGAGCAAAGGAGAACACAATGGTCCGAGAAGAAGCTGGCTGCTTTCTGGGTCAATCTCTCCCAGCGCACCAGAATGCTCTTTAGACTCGGACAACGCAGTGGTTTCCACAGGAGTTCGTCTGTAGCAGGGCTGCTGAGGAGTGAAGTGTAAGAGTGTGTGTGTGTGTGTGTGTACTGTATGTGTGATTGTATATGAGAGAGGAAGAGACAGAGGGAGATTTTTAAGTTTAGCCCTGTATATAAGCGTAGAGATGACCTCTACGGATCGAGACCAAATCTGCCCTGCCAATATAATGGCACTGAAACAGGAAGTGATGGAAAATGGCTGAGCAGCAGAACAGTTAATAAGAGAAAGACAGGGAATCAACAAGTGTGTCTCATTTTCTGCTTGTGGACTGCTTTCTTTTTAAATTCTATATTTGTTTAGGGATCTTCTCGATGATCATTGAAAATATGGCACCAGCAAAAGACTATCTGTTTCATCTGTAATGGCACCACAGTCCATTATGATTTAAGCTTCAAGAACCTTATCTCATAAAACTTGAAGTGAATTAAATGACACAATACTATGCACTATATACTCTGGTTCTGTCTTGGGACAAGCTGCGTGACTGGATTTGTGAGGGTTTTTCTGCACCTGGAGCTGGAGCTGACATTTGTAGGACAGAAGCTGCATGGGTTCAGATGGAGGCTGACATGTTCATCAAGTGGTCACGTTCCAGAGAGCTCGACATGTATCACTGCTCAGGTACTGCTGCTGTACCTTCCAGCAGGACTCGGTGTCGCAGGAATGACCACTAATATAGCGAGTGTGTTTGTGTGTGTGTGTGAGTGTGTGTGTGTGTGTGTACCTGAATGTGCTGTATATGTGGAAATATTGGTTAAATAATTTTGCTCATTTTGTTAATATTTTGAGTTTCTGTGTGTGTTTCAGCATTGGGAAATGCTTAAAGAAATCTCTGAAGTCTTTATCTTGGTTCCTGCACTAGTGGGCTTAAAGGGAAATTTGGAGATGACTTTAGCTTCCAGACTTTCTACAGCAGTGAGCACAGGCACATACACACCACAAGAATCATATTATTAATATATTATTAATTTAATAATTACCAAAAATACAAACACAATGCAAACTGAACTTAGCAAGCAAAAGTATAGTGTGTGTATAGAGTTTAGTGCAATATACAGTTGTGGTCAAAAGTTTACATACACTTTAAAAGTTTATAAAGTGTATAAAGAAAGCTTTAAAAGTGTATAAAAGTCATAAATATGACACACTGTCTGGCCAAAAAGATTTACTGCAGTGTGCCTAAATGTATAAGTGATGCAGTGAGCAGGGTCCATTCTTCGTACATCGCTAACTCAGTTAGCTGGATTTGATTGTTGTGGATTTGTCCTGATCTTGGATTGTTTCGTTCTTCGATGCGCTTCTCGCATTTGCTGTCATAGTAACATATCCGTAAGCTTGAACCTGCTCGGTAGCAGGTTTAATTCATGTAAACAGGATTTAGGCTGCGATGATTGGTTGAAATGGCGATGTCACATCTGATTGGTTAAAGAGCACGACTGACGCGGACTGACTCACGTGGGATAAGAAAAGTATCTTGCATACACATAATCGCTATCAAATATTATATTAGAACATAAATTTATAGGTTTATTATTATCAAATGATATTACTGTTATAATAAACCCTAGGCAAGACCATTAATACAAATTCTTGTGTAATGTTTATTTTGTAACATTTATTTTTCAGGGGTTTGTCATGAATGTGCAAATAAATATTTATATATAATAAAAATTTATATTTTTTATAATGAAATATTGGACGAAACAAATTTTATTATAAAATAAACACTATAAAAGTATACATGTTAAACCATATGCGCAAGGAATGCGCATATTATGTTCTAATATAATACTTGATAGCGATTATGTGTGTGTGGTGGTGGTGGGGGGGGGGGGGGGGGTCCATGGCAGGGGGGCATTTCAGCGCATAACACATGGGGGACATTTCAGCGCATAACAGGTGTTACAAAAAAATTGAGATCGCTCTTTTGTCATTTCGTCAACCAATCAAAGGGGTTGTGATTTCTACTGTCGATGCATATCGCCTTTTAAACCAAAGCATGAACGCGCAATAATCCTAGACAACTCAATCCAGTCATACTAATCATCAACAACAAGTGGCTCGAAGAACCAACTTAGCCGGATCGTAATTATCATGATGATCTCATCTTAGAGGTGTCAATTCATCTCGGATCTGTCAAGCGACGTACGAAGAACAGACCCCAGGTTTTTCCATCAATGGATTTTTACTTCCCTGATGGCAGGTGCACATTCCTAGATGACAATCCTAGGATTTATCAAATTGTCTAAGTTTAGGCTGTGAGGTTTAGGAAGCTTAGACATCAGTTTCACACATGGATTGGCCACTGTAGAGTTTATCCCTTTGGCTGGACTGTGTATTTGCGCTATAATGATCTCACAAAAAATAAAGTGTAAACTGTGAGCTATGAAACTCCCTAAAGATTACCATACTGTATTCAATAAATAAATCAATTAATTAACAGTTTTATGCATTTCATGCCAAAACAGTATAAAAAAAACAGTTCTGCAGTCAGTTTACAACTCAACACACCAGATTTGCTACTTCATGGTATGCACTCCTGAACAAAATCTTAAGAACAGGGAAAACATAACAAGTACAGTGGAACCTTGGATTACGAGCATAATTTGTTCTGGAAGCCAAAGTAAGAGGAGAGGAGGAATTAGACCCCCCTCTCCCTCTTCTCGACTTACACGGTAGGTAACCCTTCCTCCTCTCTTATTTGACGCACACACCCTCCTCCCCTCGCTTTCACACACACACACACACACACACACACACACACACACACACACACACACACACACACACACACACACACACACACCCACATCCACATATTAACGGAAATACTGTTTTATCAGTAAAAGTCAACAAGGAACACCGTTACTGACACTCGAGTGAGCGACACACTAACGGAATCACTGTGTGTGTGTGCGTGTGCGTGTGTGTGTGTATGTTTGTGGGTGTGGGTGTGTGTGTTTGTGTGTGAGTGAATGCAAGGGTTAACCTCTCTAAGAGACTTTTGCTTTACACGCGCAGATGTGTGTTATAATAAACTGTACACGCGCGCTGTACAAACACAAAATAAAAATGTTTTACCTGCACACACGTGGTCACATGTTTGGTGCTGCCTTGCAAATTCCAATTTTTTGTTCTTTAAGCCCTACTCTCGCAGATGCCATCTTTTTAGGCTGCAGTCAGCATCAGTAAGGGCCTTAATTTGGGTCGAGGATAGGCCTGTGTCTTTATGGACAGCCCGTCGGATCCTCCGGCTCATTGCAAGTGACATTTTTTTGGGTCTACCACTTGATTTTTTCCCCCATAACTCCCAGGATCTTTTAAGAAATTTAAAACGACTGTTTTAACGTACCTTGCTTGTGTAGCTCTGCAATCCTGCTACGTTCAAAACCAGAAAGTCTTTTTGCTTTTGCCCTTCTTCATGACAATGTGACTGAAGAACAATTAATGCATATTTTTGCACAGATTTCAAACTTTTTAAATGCTATGATCTTAAACTGGCAGCGCGGTGGTGTAGTGGTTAGCACTGTCGCCTTGCACCTCCAGGGTCTGGGTTCGATTCCCCGGCCAGGCTCGATTCCCGTCTCTGTGTGCATGGAGTTTGCATGTTCTCCCCTGGTGGGTTTCCTCCGGGTACTCCGGTTTCCTCCCACAGTCCAAAGACATGCAGGTTAGGCTAATTGGCGTTCCTAAATTGATCGTAGTGTGTGATTGGGTTTGTGAATGTGCGTATGAGTGTGTGCCCTGCGATGGATTGGCACCCTGTCCAGGATGTACCCTGCCTTGTGCCCTAAGCCTCCTGGGATAGGCTCCAGGCCCCCCGCGACCCTGAATAGAAGGATAAAGCGGTATAGAAGATGAATGAATGATCTTAAACTTTTGATCAGCTGATGAACAGCCTGTTTTTGTCTCTTGCTCTTGTTACCTCTTTTGGCATTTTGAAGATGTACTTACAACCTGGTTACGATCCAACTGTTTGAAGTGTGAACTTTCCCTGGTTTTAAGATTTTGTTCAGGAGTGTATAATGTACCATAAATTACCTTATAAATTAACTCCTATTTTCTGTTTTATTTCCTTTTCATCCAGGCCAACACTGGTCAGCTCGACAATCCCAGGCAGCGGAATTTGATGGTGTACACCAATCTAGCTCTAGTCCAGGTTTTTCTCTCTGGGCATTCACACAAACATGTTTACAAGCAAAAGCGCAATCTACAGTATGACTGACCCCCCCCCCCCTCTCTCTCTCTCTGACAGGTGCAGGCCATTGTGGTGGGTTTTTTGGCTGCACTGGCTGCGATAAGTTTGGGGGCCATGATTAAGGGCAGTGTGGATCTTCATCAGGCTGCTGTACTGTCTGCTAGCAGTATGGTCACAGCCTTCATCTCTGCTCTTACTTTGGGTCAGCACACAGTGTGTTTCAATTTTCTTTCATTTTCTCTTTGCAAGGTGAAGACCATGTAGCTGCAGTAAGAGATAGGCTCAAAGATGAGTGTTTTTACACACTCAGCTTAGCAAATGAAAATCTTATAAGGTGTACCTTATATAGAACAGAGATTCAGTTACATGTCTGTATGTTTAGGGTTGCTGATGGTGGGGGTGATCGTTGGAGCTCGAAAGTTGGGCATTAACCCTGATAATGTAGCGACCCCCATAGCTGCCAGCCTCGGTGACCTCATCACGCTCTCACTTCTGGCAGGAATCGGCAGATTCTTCTTCCAGTTCAGAGGTATCTGCTTTCTCACCTGTTTCCACCCGGGGTATCAATTGGGTTTGGCTGCTGGATCAAAGTGAATAAGCATTCGTCCGTGGCACAGCGAATGCATCACAGTGCTGGTGTGTCTTATGTGGGGCAAAATAATCAACATCCTGATATTTACGAGTGTTCAAGAGCTTTCTGACAGTAAGCCAGAACAGATCTTTAGTAATGAAAAGAAAATCAACTCCTTCAAACTCATTTAGCTTACATAAAAAGATTATAATATTTTGTTATTTTGCTATTGTTACTGAATAATTGACTAAAATTGCATGACTTTATGGGATTAAGATGACAAATGTAAGAAAAGCTTTATTAACTCATGCAACATCCCTGCTAATTTACCACTAGAGGACAGCAGAGTAATCTTACAGGTTAGCCTGTGTGACCTATTCTATTACCACATTCTTGTCAAACATGAAGTAAAAAAAAAAAAGAAAGAAAAAAAAGTGTTTACATTATTTACATTTGGCAGATGCTCTTATCCAGAGCAACTTACATTTTTTATCTCATTACACATTTGAGCAATTGAGGGTTAAGGGCCTTGCTCAAGGGCCCAACAGTGGCAACTTGGTGGTTGTGGGGTTTGAACCTGGGATCTTCCGAACCGTAGTCCAATGCCTTAACCACTGAGCTACCCCTGGGACATGGCTACACAGATTCTCACACATTGCATTTAGAGTTATAAAACATAATGGTTGATTTTGTTTACTCTCCTTGTAACTGGTAGTTTCCTGTTCCCTTGTTGCAGAGATGTGGTATTTCCTTCTACTCATATGTGCTGCGTTCCTCTTGCTCATCCCTCTATGTGTGATCATCGCTCGTCGCAGTCCACCAGTCAGAGAGGTGCTGAAATCAGGCTGGCAACCTGTTATCACTGCTATGCTTATCAGCAGGTATATTCAATTTATATATATTTTTATTTATTGGTGAACTTACAATGAAATTTAGCATTCATGAACTTCCAGTTAGCATCCTATCAAAATACCAGTCTTGGATGATTTACATATAAGAAGCCTCACTACTGTTAACGTAATAAATAAGGAAAAGAAGCTAACATACTGTATATTAGTCAGGGAGGATGTATTGGTGAATGGAAGGCTGAAGTGGGCAAGAGACTGAAAGGCGTGTTAGTGCGAGAGATCAAAAAACGTAAAGACACCCAAAACAGTCAAACGTACAAGTTTCATCTCAAACCATTTTTTATTTCCAAAATAAAATCATATTTCATATTTTATAAAAACCTGTCTCCAGACTTTTCTTTTAAGTCCTATTTTTTTCAATTAGAAATCAATCAAAATAACTTGCACATCTGCACACTATTGTGTGGGCAGCAGTAAATGAAAATAAGCTGTGGTCTTCATATGCATTGCTCTTCAAGGGTGATTGTATTTTTCTTTTTTTACACAAACCTAAGTAAAAATTAAATGAGTAATTTAAACAAATTTTTGTTGTCATTTTTATCCACTTTGCTCTTAATTTTTTTAATATACAATATTTAAAAGGTAGCCTAATGAAGCTAATAATTATCCATAAGCCACCAGCGCATTGTTAAATTCTACAAATTTGAGATAACTCAGAAACTAGGGTGGTTGGTTAACTTCCTTCCTGTTTACAGTGCAGGAGGATTGATTCTGGATAAGACTGTAAGCGACCCTCGGTTTGAAGGCATGGCTGTGTTTACGCCCATCATTAATGGTAGGTAGTTTTCCCCATAAGCACTATATTATAAGCAACATTATGTAGGAAAACAATTGAGCATGTTCAAGCAAAGCCCGGTTAATGTAAAAGGATGCTGTCACCTAAATTCTACAATATTACATAAAGACAACTACAGTATTAATAATAATGTGAATAGACTCCTAGTGATGGTTTATATGTCTTTTAAGTTAACACTCATATAGATGTTGGAAACTTTCTCAGGTTCTGGATTATTACAGTGTTTTCCTTTTATTACTGTGCGAGTTTTATAAATCATGATGGATTCCGGATGATGGTAATCGGTACATTTAGGTCATCAGCCGACTTAATTTTTGTGCCATGCATGCGCCCCCAGATCATAACACTGCCTCCAGAAGCTTGTACAGTGAGCAATGTGCATGATGTTTGCATTACTTCATCTGCTTCCCTTCTTATAAACACTTATAAACACACTTTTATATGCTTGCAATTAGACATGCTTTAAATCATGAAGTTAAATGAATTGCATTTATAGCCACTTAGATTAGCGCAGATCCACAGATTAGCTTGGAGTTCACATAAAAACATGATGTCACATGATTAATGAAGTTAATGCTTCATTTTAATCTGTTTAAGCCTTGCATATTTTCCCGTTTTCCCTTGTGAAGTGAGAGCTTGTTAATAAGCAGATTAGATGGATTATGTGTATTGCACCAGGAAAAACAAAAGTTGATTTGGAACCAGCAGAATCTAGTGTCAGATAACAAATCAGCTACTTTTTTTTATTTTTTATCCCTTGTCTCGTTTACAGTTTATCCCTCATTGGATAATCATTGTTCCCTTTGTCTTAGGTGTAGGTGGGAACCTGGTAGGCATTCAGGCTAGCCGCATCTCCACCTACCTGCACTACATCAGTCTTCCTGGAGTCACATCCCAAAACATTAAAAGACGCTGTCCTCATCCCGGCATGACCTTTTGCAACTCAGGTCAGAAGCCAGTCAAATGTCAGTCCTATGGTTTAAAAAGGTCTAGTCTTAATTACAAGCTAGTGATAACAAACCGAAGTCAGGAAACAGGAATATTAATGGTACCCATTGTACTGTATGCCTCTGCATCTGTGTTTAGCCGTAAACTCCAGATCTGCTAGAGTTCTTTTGCTGATGGTGGTTCCAGGCCACCTGCTCTTCCTTTACACAGTCCAGCTGCTGCAGGGAGGACACACTGCCATGACACCTGCTTTTGTCTGCTGCTACCTGTGTGCTGCACTTTTGCAGGTCTGGGGCCACTGTAGCAAACACACAAACTTCTAACACACACTCAGTTAAGTTAAGAGTACCATTTGAAGAAAATTTTAATGGTTACCAAGATATTTGCTTTTAATTTAAATTTTGTGTTCTCCATAATTAATGCCTGAAGTTTGCTTTTTTAGTTAACACTTTTAGGTTAATTAAGGTTTAATTAATGCCCAAAACACCGTATACAGGGTGGGTGAAAATTAACTAGGCAATATTTAATGGCACTACAAGAACTTGTAGTGTAACTGGTGCACCACCCCCTTGTGCAACACCCCATTTAGACCAGTATTTTCCAGGACGTTGGCTGGAATGACACAACTCATGAATGGCCTCCAAGAAGTGCAGATCTTACTCCATGTGATTTTTTCCCCCTGAGGGGCTAAGCAAAGGAGAAGATGTACAAGACAAAGCCTTGCAACACTGGAGGACTTGGAGTCATAGATTCAGGAGGGTCTTAACACTATTCCAAACAACGTCCTTCAGAAGGGGAATGTGCATTCCATCCCCAGCAGTTTGAGGAAACTGTTTAATGCCACCGGTGCCTATGTTGAAATTTAAAGAATTGCTTTTATTTTCCTATGTAATAAAGTACATGTACAATTTGTTTCAATAAATTTGTATTAGAATTAGGGAATGTATTACCAATTTTTAATGCATAGCTACTTTTCACCCACCCTGTACATGTTTGAAACTGTACAACAATTTTACATTTATCAGATTTTTAATGACTAGATTTTCCTTGTGTTTTTATGTCATTGTGTACTCGTGTTAGTTATACCCAATTTAACAAAAGAGTCTCATGTCAGACTGTTGTCAAGAGATGACAAATTAAAATTCTCAAGATGCCAAAGCCTTCAATGGTTTTGGTGGAGGACAAATCTGGTTGTACACTAACCAGAATAAGCACTGAATTAAGGTCACTGTCGGTCGTACAAGCATTTCACTGCATATCGTACTGTGTATGACTGTGTATGTGACAAATAAAATTTGAATTTGATATAATTATACTATACCTGAAGTAAAAAAGGCAGGCTCATAATTAGTATATTTGTGTCTGAGCCATAACATAAAACTTGTAGCACACACCTCTCCTCTGCCTCATTCCTTTTTACTGCAGGTAGTAATTCTGCTGTACGTGGCAGATGTGTTGGTGTGGCTGATCTGGCGACGTGGTCTGGACCCTGATAATTACTCCATCCCTTACCTGACTGCACTGGGGGATCTGCTGGGTACCAGCCTTCTCGCCCTCACGTTCAGAATAGCCTGAGAGCTGATCCGTTCCCCGGTTCTATTCTGATTATGATTATGATGTCTTTAACATATGCAAGCTAAAGAGAAACAGAAATTATTTTAAAGAAGAAGTTTTTTTTTATTATTATTATTTTAATGTGATGAAATGGTCTATCATGAAAGATTGTCCCCTCCCATAGACCACTGTGATATTTTATGTCGAATTCCTTCTCTACAGTTCAATGATACATATTTATTTTCATATTTGATTGACTTAGTGGAGTGTTTTTCCTAATTAAACAGTCCAGACTTGATGGTTTGTCTCTGGACTTCCATACAAAATGTGGTTCAAAATGTCAATGTTAAAGTCATTTATTAGGCTATATAGAAAAAGAGGCCAAAGTGTATACCACCAGTATTTTACATCATATCCATGATATCCTGGTTAAAGAATCTATGGCTGCGAAAAAGTTTGAGACATAATTATAGTGAAATGTCTGTAAAATATCAATGCTTTAGTTATAAATCGAGTGAATTGAACTGTCTCAAACTGTGATTTATGGACTACAGTACATTGTATTACTGTCACGTGCTGCATTTCATTTAGAAATGTACTTGTATACCATGTACTGCATAACGTTAAAGGCAGTAAATGCATCATATGATGTTATGGTCGTTACATGTAAACAAAACCTTCCAGTCTACATTGTGAGCGAACTTCTGTCTTGTACCTGTTCTTCTATAGAAGATAGCACTAGATACTTGTGAGGATGTAGAATGATAATTTATGATTAAACATTGCAATGTTATTATAAATGTTTGTAATTAATATGGCCTTTAGTATTAACTTTGTGATTTAAAAAAAAAAACCAAGCTACTTCTGTACACTGTTATGTATTTCTTAATTGTACAAATTAAGTTGCCTATCATAGACTATGCAAAAGAAATTATATTGTTGCATTTTTTTTAAACGTACAGTACATGTATTTGTCCTATATGCTGCAATGTCTTCCACAGTCTCAAAATGGCATAGCCTTAGAATGTAGCCATCCAATAAAAGCTGTATTATCAGTCTTAAGTGTACTGAAATGGTATTCAAACAAATCATGAGCTCAGCTGGCTTTGTAATATCCTGCGAATCATAGCCAACAGCTGCACTGATATGATTTTTCACTGCTGAAAGCCTGAAATTTGCCTTGGGTTACACATAGTTTGCACATAGTTGGATTCACAGGCAAGTACTTTAAAACTTTTAAAAGATCCGGATCTGTCTATTTTAGAGCAAAACAACTATTATATTATTGTCTATGATGAATACAGGTTGTTGTTGTTTTTCCGTGAACACATGGTGCAAGTCAGAATGCAGACTTTACAGGACATTACACATCTAACACGTATGGACAATTTAGAGTTGCCTACCTGTGTGTTTTTGGAAGGAGGGAGAAAATTAGAGACACACTTTCGGAAAAACATGTTAAACTCCACAGTCAGAAACCAGAGTCGGAGCCCAGACACTGGGACTGTGACGTACTGACACAATCTGCTGCACCACTCCGCAGCTTTCACCCCTCTCCTATATAAAGTATGAACTATTCATTTTATTTGTTTCCTGGAATCAAACTAATCTGCATAGAATATGTTTAAATAAAGCATATATGAAATATTTTTTATAACAAAATAACATAACATTCATAACACAGCACACACAAAATGTTTAGTGAGCAAAGAGTCAGTTTTTCTGGTTTATTTGAGTTTATTTGTAATAGCAGAACTGTTAAAAGTTGAGTCTAAACTAGGTGAAATGGATGGATTCCAACATTAAGGCCATAATAAATAACTGTAATTTTCATGTTTTGTTTCCTAGTAAACATGGTATGTTTTGTAAAGCTGTTCTGTCAGACAGTAACTGTTGTCCTGCATAGTTTTCCAAGGCACAAGCAGAAAGCAGTACACTTTGTCCATGATGTCTAATATCGGTAACAGTAAAGGAAGCGTGCCTCTCCTTCGTCTCCGATGGTAAGTTCTGAACTCTTCTCTATACATGAAAGACACGTGGTAATGCAAGGTTTACTAGGTAGCAAGAAGGAACAGAGCATAGCCTTCTCTGAGACCCATCATCCTGGCCCCAACATGAACCTCTTTTTATCTGCAACAGAACTTTAATGTGTTCTCTCAATGCAACCTTAATTAAATTAAAAGATCAGAAGAAAACAAACAGACAAACAGAGATGAAACCCCAGCTTGAGAAAACAAAAACTTGCATCAAAAATGAGATGTTCTTCATGTGAAAAAAAAAATGCAGTTCCACTGCATTTGTCAATAAAAATACCATGCGGTAACCACCGAAACAGTTTCAGTACTCACAGATGAAGTTGTGCGAACAAAAATAGAACTCTGTATATATTTTTTGTCTCTAAATATTAGCAAAAGGCACCAGGCCTTATGTGAAATTCAGGTAGGCAGGCATGGAATAATTAAAAAGCAGAAAGTCCATCTTGTACAGGTTGAACAGCTTTTTCTGATAGGTCGAGCTGATATCCTTAAAGTGGCTGGCGACCATGTCTGCTGTTGTGCGTGTACTTTTGGCCGAGCTGGGAAATGTGACCTCGTCATCTACACCAGCCAGTTTGAGCACGTAGCTGGAGTCCTGCTGCAGCGTCTCGTACTTGCCAAGAATGTTATAATGTATAAGGCAAGGGTGACATAGAGAGTGCACACGCTCCCAATGCTCATTAAAGGGTTCTTCATATTGCGTGCCTGGGTCCACCAGATAGCGCACAAACTCAGAGAATGAGACATCATTTCCATGCTCCAGTGCCTCGGGACTCGCCTCAGCGCGATGCCGCTGGATTATCTTGGTGCCGTAGCGCTTATGGAAAGCTGTGTTGTAGCTGAGAGTGAACTTGTTGCGGTACGCTGAGACAAGCCGCTCAAAAGGTTCACGCACAAACACAAACTTCAGGTAGGTGCGTAGACGCTGATTGATTTCAGAGATTGAGTACTCGGACAGTGTACGCAGGGTGCCTGGGATATGTGCTTCATTGGCAGGGATCTGAAGGGGCTCTTTTTGGGAATCACCTGTCAGGACCATCAGGACACGTTTCCAATTTGTGCAGGCAACCTTGGGAACGTAGCAGTAAAGCAGGCTATGGCGATCATCCACGATCAGGTGCTTGAGGTCCTCTGGGACCAGGACGCGACGTTTGTGAGTGTAAGAGTGGCACACATCCTCCAGGAGGTCACGGCGACTTTGATGCATTAGCTGAAGTGGAGACAACTCTGTCTGAAAGAGAGAGAGAGGAACAGATGATGTTTCCATAACAAATAAAGATTTCTAGCCATTCATTACATTTTAAAGCAATAACAGTGAAAACCCTTGTCATCCATTTTTTTCTCAAATCAAATCATAAACAGTATGTCCAAAACTATGTGGACACCTCACCATACACCTACGTACTGTATATGTGGTTCTTCCCTAAACTGCTGCCACAAAGTTGAAAGCACACAATTATATAGGATGTCTACAGAGTGAATGGGCCCAAACATGTTCCAGCATGACAATGCCCCTGTTCACAAAGTACAATGTGAACATATGGTTTGGCAAGTTTGGAATACAAGAACCTGAGTTTCCTGCACATGCAACAACCCCACTGAGAACTAGAACACAGACTGCACCTCAGGCCACCTCAACCAACATCAGTGTCTGGTCCAGAGGTGTCAAGTAACGATGTACAAATACTTCGTTACCTTACTTAAGTAGAAATTTTTGGTATCTATACTTTACTGGAGTAATTATTTTTCTGCCGACTTTTTACTTCTACTCCTTACATAATCACGCAATTATCTGTACTTCCTACTCCTTACATTTTAAAAATTGCCTCGTTACTCCTATTTTATTTCAGCATGTCATTAAAAATAAAATAAAATAAAAACAATCGCGCCATCCGGATGGAGCGAATTCGATTGAGGTTGGATGAGAAGTATAAACATACCATTCCAACACCCTATTGGTTGGTACGCGATCCATCGCACCTGCACATGACGTCACGTCACACACTCCAGCAAGGACGTTTGAATAAAATGGCATTTTCGGTTGATAATACCCCTATCTCACCTACGCGGTTTGACTCACTGTGAGATGCGGTGTTATATCCCTATATCACCTACGCGTAAGTGGCCATAAGTAGGGTTCATCATGATTCGCAAAAACGTGCGGTGATTACGTTTCCATCTTTCCGCATGAAAAATAAATGTTTCATTTTTTGGCGGTCCTCGCGGAAGCTTGCAGACCTTGCATAACTTTGCGACAGCTCACGGTGCCTAACATCGCATCTCACCAGAGAGATCAAACCGCATAGGTGAGATAAGAGTATTAGGTTGTGATAAGTAGACGCAGATGTCCGTGATAGAGACTCAAGATTCGAGCAAAATGTCACAACCAAGCACTCTGCCTCTGAAGTTTGACTTTTTGCACCATTAAAATACTTATAGGCAACTAGTTATCATATCTTCTTCTCCATAAAAGATGTTAATGCTCAGTAGTACACATACATGGTTCTTTAATGTATTTGCATTGTACTAAAATACATTCTTTTTCAATTGCCATATACAGTATCCCAAATCACTGTGGCCGTTAAAAAAAACAACACCACATTTTTCTTTTCTTTTTTTATGAGGTGTTAGTGTACAGTAGTATATAGGCCCGTGGCACAGCCTAAGCTTTTATCCTTAATGCTTTTTTCCCCCTCAGGTTACTTTTACTTTTATACTTTAAGTAGTTTTGAAACCAATACTTTTACACTTTTACTTGAGTAAAAAGCTTGAGTTGATACTTCAACTTCTAAAGAAGTCTTTTTAAACCCTAGTATCCATACTTCTACTCAAATAATGAATGTGAATACTTTTGACACCACTGGTCTGGTCTCACTAAAGCTTTTGTAACTGAATCCCACATAAAAAAAAATAATGGGGCAAAGGCTTCCCAGAAGAGTACAGATTATTATAACAGCAAATTTAGAATGAATCTAGAGTGGGATGTTCAGACATCACATATGGGTTTGATGGTCAGTTGTCCTCAAACTACTGGGTATACAGTACATTATTTATTATTACTGTGTAACTATATAACCGATTATTTGTTTTCAAATCATGCAGATTTAATTAATCATATGTAAACTTGTGATATGTTAAATCTTTATTGTAGCATTTTAAGTATTCTATATAAAAAAGCAACAATGAATCCATATAGTCGTGTCATTAAGTGTTCAGAAAAAATTAAATAAAATATTTTAGGAAAATAATAGTGAGCTAAACATCAAATTATTTTCCGTTTAAATATCTGTATTTGCCTTTAGGATGACATATTAATACTGGATTTAAAACTGCCTGTAATCTTTTTTTTATTCTAGCTTTTTGGGTTTCATCTGTATTAGATATATTTAGACACCGTATCCTCAACCGCATTTGTGTAATTTATAATGTCTTCTAGAAATCTCTTCTATCTATGCATAATTGCTTATTAAATCAATCACATTATGTTTTTATCATTTTTAATAGTATGACACACTTGGTATAATAATTTATGTGCCCTGAGTGTTTGTATCAGATTGTTCAGATCTGAAGCATCTGAATTCTGAAGCAGCACTGAAGACAGGAGAGAAAGCCTTCTGTCTCTCAATGGTGTTGCAATACTGAGAACCAGCTTCTTCGCATTAAACTCATGCGCTGAGTAATTTTCCGTTTACCCACTGAGTCAGATGTGTTTTTCCTCATTACCAGATGCACACTGGGAGCACGTATTTACCTGCCTGTTCTAAGGAAAACTAACCCAAGGCTGTTATTTACTGTGCAGCTGTCTGTGTTGCAGTAAACTGAAAACATTTCACATTTAAATTGTGGTGACAGTCATAATTGTTAGGAAATGCCTGGGTTAGCAGCAATATTACCTTTTCCCCAGTTACAATTTCACCACAGGGCTAACTATAGGAAACCAATCTATACATTTTACATAATAACAGCACCTAAGTCAAAATTAAGTGTCTTTCATTATATATGAGATATGCTTCATTATTTTAACTGGATTTTTTCCCCATGAATTGGTGGGTTTATGTTTTATGTATTGGTAGTGTAGGATTACAAATTTATAAAATGTTAAATCTAGCTTCCAACGTAATAGTATATAAACTGTACAAGTTATGTACATTGGGTTTTACATTTTAAGGTAAAGTTGGTGACATTCTAAGAAGATACAAGTCTGGTAGCCCAGGTGTCAGAGACATTAACCTTTTGTCTTTATGTACTTCCTGACCACTGGGTTGGGTCCCACAGTCAATGTGAATGCTAATCTCAAGGCCAGGCTATGCCTTTGTATCTATGATAATGTGAAGGTTTGGGTGATACTGTCAGGCTGATTAGATTAGCACCTATGCATTTGAAAGCCACTGCTATGGAACTTCCGTTACCAGGCCGACTCCTGTACTACACTATGCTTTGTTTAGATTGTCTCCACCTCTTTGTATCCCTCCCCCTTGAAAAGTATAAACTCTCCAGAGCTGAGTTGTAAGAAAGACTTGGATGACTAGAGCGATGCTTGGCGAGTTCTCAATAAAGAGTAACTTCTGCTTGAATGATTTCCCAACGTCTCCTGGTCTCTGAAAAAGTTCCCAAAAGTAGGTTAAAACTTCTTCAGTCTTGCTTTTTTTTTCTTTGTGGCTATTTGGAGGCTACTGAATCCCAACACACCAATGCTGTTTCAGTGACCCTTGCACACATCCATGTGTAATTTTTTTTTGCCTCTCAGCAGCGTGTGCTATGATGTGAAAGAGCTGTTCATTCCCTACATGAAGGTGGAGGAAAAAAATGTGGCCACGTGGAAAAGGCATTTCCCTCACGCGCCGTCTGGCCTGAACACATAGATGAGCTCGCTGTTAAAAAACGTTTGTTAAGGATTAGTGTGAAACCTGAGAATGCAGCACAGCTCCCACTCAAATGATGCAGTTCAAATAAAGAGAAAGGAGAGAATGAGCCAAGCCAGCTCATTCAATAACACGTAACAATTCTATATATATATATATTAGTCTATATATTATATAAAATATATATTATATAAAATGAGTATTGAGAAAGAGGTTTTGTCAGGTTTAGGCCAGTGTATTACAAAGGTAGCAGGCATGAAAAAACCTGCAAATTAAAGCTTTTTAAAAAACGTTAAAATGTGTGAATGTTAAAATGTTAAAATATGAGTGTATCCTAAATTTATAAATATCATAAGCATATAAAATAAGTCACTAAATGTCTCTGCTATAAAGTACATTTCCTAGTAATTATTATGTTCCTATAACTATCAAAATTATTTAATATACTCTATTTTGAAACATTGTTAAGGGCCTTGCTCAAGGGCTCACAATGGCAGCCTGGTGATTCTATCTACTTAGAAGATGGTTCTGGCCTCGACTGGGGTTAGCAGCTGTTTCTCTGAGGACTTGACAATTCGATAGTTCAGGACTGGAACTTTCTACAAGTCTATCTGAGTCTCCAATAACTACCTGGACTCCATTTTAACATCAATTAAGATCAACTATTATACCTGAACCTAACACTTAACACTGTATAAATGCAGACCATTTCCTGCTACCTGTTTCACCCAGATGAGGATGGGTTCCCTGTTGAGTCTGGTTCCTCTCAAGGTTTCTTCCTATTACCATCTCAGGGAGTTTTTCCTTGCCACTGTCGCCCGCGGCTTGCTCACCAGGGACTATATGTGATTCATACACATTCACATTCCATACAAACTTAAATAATTCTTTTGATTGTGTAAAGCTGTTTTGAGACAATGTCAATTGTTAAAAGCGCTATACAAATAAAATTTAATTGAATTGAACTGAATTGAATTGGTGGAACCTGGGCTTGAACCACTGACCAGTAATCCAAAGCCATAACCTGCTGGGCTCCTGGTGCCCCAAAGAAGAGCACCAAGAACTTATATGCAATATGCATTTGTTGTTCATCATTTCTTAGTTTCATTTATCATGTTTAGTGATATCTGTTAGTTATGGGAAATTAGAATTGATTTCCTGATTTCCTTGAATGGTACATTTCAATTAATCAAACATATAATTTGATGAATTACATTTTGACTACAGCAATGTAAATCCTCTGCATTTGCTGAATTCTATCCCTGTAGCCTAGTATTTGTGTGTAAGCCGAATCATAGTGTGTACATATACTTTTTAAGGCATTTGTGCAATAATTTCCCAAGGCATATCAATAAACTTTTTATCTGAATCATGTCCAAAACTAAAATATTTTTAATTCTATTAATTTTTACTGTGTATCATAAACAGATAGAGACCTATAGCTTTATAATAAAAATATACACCAACATTTTTGTCATTTTTATGACTTCTATTTGTTTATTATTTTTAGATTGAAATAAGACCTTCTTTATACTCAAACTGAAAACTTCAAAGACATGTTTTTATTTTAAAAGAGACTGAGCTGTCCCAGAGATTAGAATCCTGAAATAGCCATTCCAAGTTCAGTTTGAAAGAAAAAGGTAAAACATCAACTTCCTGGTAGTAATGTGGTTAACTTGGGAGGTCTAAAAGATGTCTTCACCGAGAACAACCACCTCATTATGTGAAAAAGTGAGTTGTTGCTTTTAGAGCCTCTGAAGAAACGTCAACAAAGTATTAAGAATGTATCCTTAATCCAACTTGCACAAAAAATACCAAAAGAGGTATGTACCATTTTTTTGTTGAATACATTTTATCCAATGGGTGTCTATTTACAAGGGCCATTCAAGTCATGACACTAGTGGAACAAATCATCAAGTGGAAAATTTGTTCAAGTAACTGGTCTGATGAAATTGCTTGTGAATAAGGTGTAAAACAAATTGACATTTACAGAAGATTTCACGCACAGCACAGGTATGATACACTTAGTAAAACATTTGAATGGTTTAAACATATAAGGAAGGATGTATTTCTGTATTTTGTAATTCAGCTAGTGTAATGATTTTGGAAAAAAACAACCTGGTTTAGTCACCAAAGGCGTTCTGTTTTTGCTGGACAATGCAGCAAAACTGCCTCACACTGCCTACTGTACCACTTGCACATTACAGGAACTCAGCTGGGAGTCATTGCCACATCCACATACAATCCTGACCTTACTCCATGCCATTTCCACATGTTTGGGCCATTATTTTTGTTTTAGGAGCCTGATCATGGCTCTGGAATACTGAGAAAACTTTCTAACTTATATCCAAGCGCTAGAGAAATGCTGAGATACTGTAAAAGCGTAAGTGTAGCTACAGAGAAATAAAGGTAGTTTTACAACTACAGTAGGTCTGTTATACTGTACAATCAAAAGTGCCAGTTTGACTGGAACATCCCTCGTACTTCTTGCATGATTGTGTAGTCAGCCTTGTGTTTTATGATGTTTGTGTATCTTGGAATTGGCACATTTACTGCTAGGTTCTCTAGTCTGTTTAATTAAATATTGTTAATAGAAGAATCAATGGTGTTTGGTTTTGCTAATTTTTTATTGGATTAAATTAATAATATTCTTAAACAAGTAACACTGAAAATGCATACTACAATAAATGCTACATGAAGTCTGAAGTCTTCAATGATTCATTGAAAATAATCATTAAAAAAATATATATGATTGATCCCTAACTTGGACACTACTATTTCGTATCTCTCTGCATGTCCTTTGTATTAGGAAAGCAAATACATTTTCATCTGCCCAATTTAGATAGCAGAAGTTTTAACAGATGTGCTTTTATCCCTTTTGGATTTTAATTTAAAGGTCTCTGTGGCAGATGATGTCAGTCAGCTGTGTTGTGTGATTGATACTCACAGGGTCAGTAGTATAGAGAGCTTCGAGTGGACTCCTCACTGACTTTCTGGGTTCTCTGGCTTGCCCACTGTCCTGTGCTAATGCCAAAGAAAGAAAGAAAAACAAGACATTATAAACAAATAGCACTAGTACTAAAGTAGTCCAGAAAGCTGAAGAAATTAACAATAGGAAAAATAAACCCACCCTCATTTAAAATTGTTCATCCATAGAGTGGCTTACAAATTATATTAACATTCTCTTAGCAATAAGCAATACTGTTTGTCCCTTAGCATGCTGCAATAACTAACACTGTCTGAATGTGTGCTCTGTATGTATGTAAGAGGTTACTATCCCTTAGACTGAACACAGATAATCAGTCACTCTCAGACTGTGTCACTCTCAAAACCACGTCAACACACTCATAGATCTACACTGAAATACACACTCATATACAAACACACACTCTCTCATTGGTCAAAACACAAACTTTATTCACAAGCTTGTGTTCGCTACATTTCCATTCTATTTTTTATTTGTGAACATCTGCAGCAGACCATAAATATTTGTACCTTGCATTTAAAATGCCACAATCTTCCTACGCCCCATAATCCAACTAAATACAGGGAAAGCAGATGTTTTTAGGTTTCAACTGTATTCTTCTAGCATGCCAACAACAATTAACCAATTAATGTGTACAAGTTTTAGTTTTAACTTACAGTGCCAAAAGAGTTTTCAGACACTATCAAGTTTTCCATTTTTTGTTATGTTCTACACTCATTGTTTAATGGATTCAAATTCTTTTTTCTTATCATTCTATACACAATACTCCACAATAACTAAGTAAAAATGTTTTTGTTGACATTTACACAGGTGTTAATTCTTCCAAGATGTGGACACGTAGCCATACTGAGCAAAGGCCATGGTCAGACAGGTAACTCAGAACCCAAGGATCACTGTAAAAGAGATCCAGAGTTCCTTTGTGGAGATTGCAGAGGCTTACAGAAGGACAACCATCACTGCAGAACTCTATTAATCAGGCCTCTATTGTAGAGCAGCCTGACAGAAGCCATGTCTCACTATAAGACACATGACAGCTGGCTGGAAGCACTCTCAGGCCATGAAAAACAAAATTCTCTGATGATGAATTTCCCATGCCATGAGTGGAGGAAAGCAGTCAAACCAGATGGTGATGATGATGATGATGATGACAGCATCCTACTGTTTTGACTCAAGGTCAGACGACAGGTGCCTGTCGGGTGGCCGGAGGAGGGGCCTCAATGAGTTAACTCTTTCATGGTGTTTATCCCGTGTTTTTGTCCTATTGACATCGATTTGTTCCAATGTCATTGATGAAAGTGCGGTTCTTTATGATGATGTCCCAGATCAGAGAGATGCTCGCGGGCTATCTCTCTCCTGGGAGCTCATCCTCCTGGGAAAAATCCACACTCCCCACCAAGCCTGTAGACTAACATCTTCGTTGGTGGGAGGAGATTTTTCAGGCAGCGGGTCAGCCTGGTGCTGTCCTGCACACAAGGGTTTTGCTGGCATACCAGACTGACCTACTGAGATCTGAGCACTGACAGGAGGCCGTGGTTCAATCTCCGCCATCACTGGTGTTACGGAGAGCAGCGGTCTCCAGCGAAACATTAGGTGTTAGGTCCCTTCCTCCTATGTTCAGGATGCCGAACACCTAACACACCCATCTAGCCAAGGTGTCAAAGTTCGTGCACCTTTAGAGAGGCTGGCAGTGGGGAACCTACTGCCAGTTACAGTATGTCTCCTTAAGCACGAAGCACTGTGGAAAACTAGCACCATCAGGAGACCACTGCTCAATTCCCGCCACCACTGGTGTTTCGGGAGACAGCAGTCTCCGACAGAGTGTTTGGGTTCCTCCTGTCGTGTTTCAGGACACCGAACACCTACAGCCACCAACATCACCACCACCCCTCCGCCTACCTAAGCAACAACGCTACCGCCCCTTTGGAGAAGCTGGCAGCGTGTAAGCTACTGTCAAGCATGTCTCCCGGGCTACAGGATTCTATCATTGTGTTTCAACGGCGTGGGTTTTCCACTTCCGTGAAACCACAGTGAACACCTCTGTTAATCCAAAATCACAGGCTTGCTGGCAAAAAGGACCATAGTGCATGTTCCCCTCCGAGACAGAGACGTTCGGCGTCAACTCGTCGCCCTAGCTCACCTTCTTGACTTCTTAGCGTGAAGTCCTAACGCCACAAAAGCATTCTCCTTCCTACACAAGGTATGAAGTTGAGTGTTATGCGGAATCCGAGCGCAATGCGGGCACAGCTGTCTCCTGCACACGCCGAATCCATTATAGCACTCTAAAGGAGTACAAGCTAGGCCAGGAGGTAACTTCACCGCTCCCAGAGTGGTTTCAGTGGTGGCTAAGTGCCGGGGGATTTCATCTAAGGGCCAATCCCCAGTGGCAATAAGGGTTACGTGCCAAGTGCTTCGCACCCTTTCTATGTGGTTCAGACCCTGGGTCCCACTTTAGGTCCGTGTTGTCATCGCAGATTGCTAACGACAGATGTTTTCCCTCACAGGCTGGGGTGTGGCTTTAGATGGCTGTCCAGCTCAAGGGATCTGGAGAGGTCATCTCGGGTGCCACATCAATTGTCTCGTAACGATGACTCTATTTCTGGTCCTGAAATACTCCCTCCAGCAGCTGAGAGGCAACAAGGGTTACGAGCCGAGAGCTTCGTACCCTCTCTATGGAGCTAGCGCCTCGGCATCGACATGTCGTCCTAGCTCACCTCGTGTTCTTTAGGATGGAGCCTCAATGACACGGAAAGCGTTCTCTTTCCTACACAAAGTCTACATTGAGTGTCATGTGGCATCCGACCGCAGTGCAGGCACAGCTGTCTCCTGCGCGTGTCGAATCCATTTTAAACACTCTAAAGGAGTTCAAGTTAAGCCAGGAAGTAACTTTCACCACTTCAGTGCCAGGAGTAGCTCAGTGGTTAAGGCATTGGACTACGGTTCGGAAGATCCCAGGTTCAAACCCCACAACCACCAAGTTGCCACTCTTGGGCCCTTGAGCAAGGCCCTTAACCCTCAACTGCTCAGATGTGTAATGAGATTAAAATATAAGTCGCTCTGGATAAGAGCGTCTGCCAAATGCCCAAATGTAAATGTAAGTGCCTGCGGATTTCATCCAAGGGCTAATCCCCAGAGGCAATAAGGGTTACGTGCCGGGAGCTTCGTACCCTTTCTATGTGGTTCAGACCCTCGTCCTTGACTCTAGGTCCGTGCTCTCGTCGCAAGTTGCTAACGGCAGACGTTTTTCCCTTAGGGGCCGGAGCGCGGACTCAGATGGCCACCCAGCCCAAGGGATCTGTAGAGGTGATCTTTTCGTGCAGCACATCAATTGCCCCGAAACAATGACTCTATTTCTGGACCTGAAATACTCCCTCCAGCAGTCAAGAGGTTAACATGTCCTAGCGTGGAACACTACGGCAGTCTTGTAAATATTGCCTGGGCAGACTAAGCTCGTGCCGCTAAGAAGACTAACGCACTAGGTTCTGCTTTGAGGACAGGACAAATTCTGTCCCTCAGGATCATTTACATTTTAGGACATGGCTCATGATGACCCAGTCCACTGCCAAACTGTTTCAGTGCTGGAAGTTTCTGCAGGAAAAACTAAATCCATCAGGATCATTTACATTCTAGGACATGGCTCATGATGACCCAGTCCACTGCCAAACTGTTTCAGTGCTGGAAGTTTCTGCAGGAAAAACTAACCTCGGGCTTGTGCCCTAGTACACTCGGAACGTATGCAGCCGCTATTTCGGCATACGTGTTGACTGATGGAGGTTTGTGGAAAGCGCCCTTAGTTGCCGGCTTATTCGCGGACCTCATCAGCCTTCCCACCATGCTTAGGTTTTCCAATTGGCTAGGAAAAGCTGTTCTGCATTCTTACCCAACTATCTTCCACAGTCAAAGCCTTCTGTCCTCCGACATTAGCTCCGGAGCAGTAAGACTTCATTCGCTGTGTCCGGCTCATGCTCTTCAATTTACAGCGCACCTCCACATTAAGCCGGGGCCGTGAATTAGAGCAGGGTTTCATATGTCGTAGGGCCGCAGCTGAAGGGCAGCCGCCATTAGACGAGTCGGGTTAGAGATGCTAGTGCCCAAGCCTATGAGGCGCGTGAACCTGCCTGAGGTTATGCATTCCAAAATATTTGGCACATGTGCTTCACAACCAGTCACGAGGAATCGTTTCCATAGCGCTTTCGCGCAGCATCTTGTTCACGCTTTTTCATGGAAACAGGGATACAGTAAAGTAACCCAAGACGTTTTCCTGTAAAAGGCACTGAGGGACTAATAAACTCGGAGTGAAAACCTTCTCTGGAAAGCTCAGGATTTCATCCTGGGGTGACGGTATACGTTGTAATCAGACAATGATCTAAAGTAGAATAACTCTGAAAGTCCTGGAGCGGCCCATCCAGAGTCTGGACCTGAACCCACAGAGAATCTCTGGAGAGAATTGAAAATAGCTGTTCAAATCCAACCTTGCTATGCTCAAATTATTCTGCCAAGAAGAATGGCAGATACTTCCAAAAGAAAGGTATTATAGCATCATTCACAAGCAGATTTACGTGGTGGGTCTGATTACTTATGTGAATTGGATATTGAAGCCTTGGAGAAAAAAGGATTTGAATCCATTTTAAGTGGAGTGTGAAACAACAAAATGTGGAATTTTTTCCATCAGAACTGTAGGAGCAAAGTCTTACAAACTTAATACCATGCAAACAAAACTTCTTTATACCATTTTAGTTGTCAAGAAAGATTTTCCCCTTGTGATAGATATCATGGTTAAAAATATCAGGCACAGCGCATTTGGGGTAGGAAGAGAAGGTTTTTCTTACTCAGTTTTAATGTGTCAACATCTGCAACAACCCATAAATATTTCTATCTTTAATTGACGCCACAACTTTCCTACGCACCATAATCCAGCTTTAACAATGGGTTTATGGAAAGCAGATGGTTTAAATATTAAGGACTATTCTTTTTTAACTAAAATCCTGCAGCACAACATGAATTAACCAATTAACTTGAATGTGTTGATTGATCTAAACACTACAATAATCACACGCACAAGTTGTCTCATAAATACATTTTCTCAAAGTGTAACATTATTTGCAAAACATCTGCTACATGATTGACACTTCTTTGTAAACACATGCATGAAGTCTTCTCTCTCACTCATGATGAGCTCGTGTTAACACATTTGGTGTTATACACCTACTGTACTGTAGTTGCACTTTAAATGCATTCTGAATGTGATGACTTTCCAATCTAACAATGAGAACGATTTCATAGCATGGTTACAGGAAAACACTTAATATTAATTATATATACTATAAATAAGTATAAAACATTTTGGGAGAGATTTTTCTAAATAGTATTAATTTTCCCTGTATATGAAGAGTTTTGGGAAACCAAAGGTCACCATGTTTACATGGCCTCATATACTGACCTCTGAGTAGGAATTCCATTGAGGCATTTTTTGTTGTTGTTTTTCTAGTTGGAGGTTATTAATTCTAAGATTAAGATGAATACAAATTAGCCCCCTACTAGCATGAGGATTTGTTTGTTTTTTTACGGCGACTACAAAGCACTTTTGTTAGTCGCTGAGAATAAGGGCATCTGCTTAATGCTGTAAATATTTCTGTAATTGTAAATATGAGCCCACGGATAATTTCAAAACCGTTAGACATTCCATGCAAATATTCATAGTCACATGTATGTATAGTACATTCACCTTATGCATACACACATATTCAGTTGTGCAAAAAGGATTGTATATGAAGAGATCCTTTTTGTAAATGTATTCATTTAATACAAATGTCCAAACCCACCGATACGGATTTGAGCTACTGTATATGTGGGTTGCACTTGCACTGGTTATTACAGTCATGATTTCAGCTGTTAACTGGCTCACATGATTCACTGGATTTAACTAAAAAACTATGTAAACAAAATCTTATTGTATAAAATGTATAAGTCATTGCATTGCAATGGTTTCAATTGTTTTTTATATTACAGTTCATATTCACCATGGCATTGATTCACCAAACTTAAGCCATGTAGTAATGTTCATTTGCATCCAGAGTTGCATGAATTTTTGACTGAGATATTGTATTGATGTATCAACAGTGTTTAGATACTTAAAAAGTTTTTTTTTCCAGCACATACTAAAGACTTTCAATGGTGTCAAGTCTGAAATGAAAATGATTCCCCTAGAACAACTGTTTTCAATATTTCACTATTTGATGAATCTCGGCAAACAAGTTAATCTTGGAATTGTTGTCCTGGAATATACCTGTTCCATCAGGAAATAAAAAGCCATAGATGTGATACCCTGGTCATTGAATACATTCAGGTCATCAGCTACCTTCATTTTATTGCCACATAACGTTGCTGAGCCTCGACCTGACCAAATGAAGCACTGCCTCCAGCGGCATGTACTGTGTACTATTCATAAAACAGTTCATGCATGTACTGTGCATGTACTGTACTGTACTGTATGCAAGTATCGCTTCACGTGCTGTTCTTGTTGCCCTGGTCATTGCACTGGCTTAAGGTCAATCTGGATTCATTAGACCACATGACCTTTTTCCATTCATAGTCCAATTTCTATGCTTCATAGCACATTAAAGCTTTTTTTTGTTTTTTTTAACTTCATTAAAAGTGGTTTATTGTCACACAGCTGTTAAGACCCAATCCTGAAATTGTTCTCATCACAATTTGCATGTGGAAATGCTCTTACTTTCAAATTCAGCTGTGATTTTCACAGTTCAACTTTGCAAAGCATTTAAGATTTTATTATTTTTTTTTACTACATTTCTTCTGTGAAGTTGACAGTTCAGCACTATCCTTCCACATTTTAGTAATGCATTGGACAGTTCATAACACAGTTCCTGTAATTTCTGCAGTCTCCTTAGTTGTTTTCTTTACTTGACGCAGGACAATCAAATGTTTTTAACAAATAACACATTTTTTCAATGAAAAATGGATACATCTTCTGACATGGCTGTTTAAGAAAAGATAATAAAATAATCATTACCAGCTGAAACATATTAATGGCTGAAGTAATCAAGGCTTTTAACTATTCGCTGATTTAAATCGAAATGGTGATTTTTTATTTTTTTTATTTTTTTTGGCTGGGTATCTTTCATTGTGTTAAAAATTGCTCAGATCAAACCTACCAATATTTATAAAAGGATTAGCTGTGGGAACTGTCTGTAAACTTAAACAGTGCAAAGTTGTGTTTAAAGTCAGATACAGTAACTGAGTGTTTTGAAATGAAAAGTCTATTTAGATCAAATTAAGAACTGAGGAAAGATAAAAGAGGAAAACAAGGTCTGTATTCATGGAAACGTCCAGGTGCTGACCTAATATTAGCTCCTCATTGTTCAGAGACTTCAATCATACAGACCCAGCGTGACGCCACAAAAAATCCTGAACCTGAAACAATATGTATTCTGGGAAAGTTTTGCTTGACTGACCACTTAGTATCAATTTTAGCCAGCGACTTTTCAAAATGAAACACTGCCTACATTCCTTCCATACCAGCCTGTATTTGAGTCTGTGCCCGGCACTATACTGCTTGAAGGGAGTATTTTATGGAGCAGAGAGTAAATTGAAATTTGATGGATTGCAGGGCAAATGGATTCCTTTCTTGGCTCTGCTCTAACTCGACCCTGTGTACACCCCTCTCATACTGAGCACACATACCATACTCATGAACCCAGCTGGAGGTCTCTGATGCGAAAATGATCATCATCATCTTAGACAAACTTACGCAAAAGTCAAATCGATGACAAAGTTTGACAAACCTGAGAAAATCTTTCTTGAACCATAAATCTTTAGTGGCATACAGTACCGTTCAAAAGTTTTAGATCACTTTCTAACTCCATGATCGTTCCTGATTTTTATTTCTATCTACATTGTAAAGGAATGCTGAAGGCATCCAAAAAGTGCATTAATCTCCTTTGAACAGTTGATATTGAGATGTTTCTGCTACTTAGGGTCTGTAAAGACTTCATAACGCCTCTAATCTGAGGTGCTGTTAATTGGTCATTTTTCAGGCTGATAACTCTAAATGAACTTCTCGTCTGCGGCAGAGGTAGGTCTTGGTCTCGCCCTCCTGGGATGGCCTTCATGAGAGCCAGTTTCATTATGGTGCTTGACGGATTTTGCAAATGCACTTGACAATACTGTTCTTGCAAGAACTATTACAGAAAGGCTGACCTCTGTGTCTTAAAATAACAACTAACTGTTGTTTTTGTTGCTACGTTATTACCTAATCCCATATGTGATATTTTATAGTTTTGAAATCCCCAGTATTGTTGTAGAATGTAGAAAATAAATCACTAAACAAAAACAAAGAAATTTTCAAGTGATCTAAAACTTTTGAACGGTAGTGTATGTATTTTTTAAGTTAATCTTTTTTTGTGAAGTTAATCTTTTTTTTTAGCTTGTGCTTCATCCCAACTTAAAAAGACTTATAACAACTTTAGTCCTTTACTCTGTCCAGCACTCTCACCTTATTGTCTATATATTTTGCTCACACAGGGAAGATTTTAAAGCATTATCGTTAATGCTAATATAACTGGTAGCACTTCATAGATCACTAACCAGCTAGCCCAAGTCTCTGCACAACATAGCTGCAGTGCATTCTGGAACTTTGAGCCGAATGTTTACGGTCTCCACTACCTCTCCACTGGATTTGATGGATGTGACATTGGACAGGGTTGGAAAATGGTGAGAGAGAAAGGAAGCTCTTTCTTTTTTCGTGTTTATAAGCTAATAATGCTTAACTATTGAGCACTATGTTTAACATGGCTGATTATTTTTCTCCTTTTTAATCCCATTGTAAGTTTACTAGCAACGTCCACATATTTATATTGTTAATGTTCTCTCTTAAATGTAAAAAAGTAAATAAATATCAGTAAACCATAAGTTTCCTCCGGGTACTCCGTTTTCCTCCCACAGTCCAAAGATATGCAGGTTAGGCTAACTGGCGTTCCCAATTGCCCATAGTGTGTGAGTGTCTGTATGTATGTGCCCTGCAATGGATTGGTACCCTGTCCAGGGTGTACCCTGAATACAGGATAAAGCAGTATAGAAGATGAGTGAGTGAGTCTGGTATGGTAGATATGGTCATGGTTATAGGTATGGTACCTACAGACACAGCTATAGAATAAGATTTCTTACAACACATTCTTTACAACACATTTACCAGTCACATAAAAAGGATTTTAAAAAACAAAAACAAAAAAACTTTAGAACATCTATTCTTTCAATAATATAAAATAAGCCCTTTCAACTTTTTATTTTTATGTAAATCAGTCAAAGTGCAACTCATGATTTTGCAGTATTCATGCAAATCTATTACAACGGCTATAACAAAGCAATGCAAAAGTGTACATTTGCAAAACTCTCAAATCCTCTATGAAAATCCCCTTTGTCACAGTTGGTGGTCTCCCACTGTGTGTTTGTTTTCAATACTGGTTTCCCCTTCTTTAAACTTCTTGATCCATCTTCGCACATTGCTTTCGTCAATAGTGTCACCACTGTTAACATTCTGTAGCACAGTGCGGGATCATCATCTGTGACAAAGGGGATTTTCATAGAGGATTCGAGAGTTAGGTTCAACAATGACATTTTGACAATGACAATGACACATTTTGTATAGAGGAAAAGTTACTCTACCAACATGTGCAAATTGAATGACCAATGTTAGTTAATAAAAAAGTTATGCCCACCTTACATTGCGTTCGGTGTAGCCCTCATAAATTTGCTAGGTTGATAAGCCAGTGAGATTTACACCTATGCCACGAACGCACATTTGTGTGTGTGTGGGAACAAACAGATGGTTATAGCAAAGCAATAACCGGAGTCCCTGCTTGCACTCTACAGTAAATATACATTCACATTATACATTATGTGACTGTGACCATACCTAACTGCCATCTCTCCTCTTCTTCTCTTCCTCCCCCTCTTTCTCTTTCCTCTCTCCCCCTGTCTCCCCCTTTCACTCTTTCTCTCTCTCTCTCTCTGTCGAGCTACACATGTCATTCCTGAGCTGCCAGTGATCCAGACTCCCTCTTCCCTCCGGACCTGTCTGACCCATCCTGGTGCCCCGTTTCTGGTTGAAGACCTCGTCACATGGATGCCCCGTGTGTCCCTTTGGGATGCGTCTGGTGTCTGGGGATCATTCTATCTACTTAGAAGATGGTTCTGGCCTCGACTGGTGTTGGCAACTGTTTCTCTTAGGACTTGACAATTCGATAGTTCAGGACTGGAACTTTCTACAAGTCTCCATTCTAACATCAACTAACATCAACTATTATAGCTGAACTGTCTGCCACCTAACACACAGTATAAATGCAGATAATTTCCTGCTACCTGTTTCACCCAGATGAGGATGGGTTCCCTATTGAGTCTGGTTCATCTCAAGGTTTCTTCCTATTACCATCTCAGGGAGTTTTTCCTTGCCACTGTCGCCCTCGGGCTTGCTCACCAAGGACTATCTGACCATTTTGATTCATACACATTCACATTCCATACAAACTTAAATAATTCTTTTGATTGTGTAAAGCTGTTTTGAGACAATGTCAATTGTTAAAGCGCTATACAAATAAAATTGAATTGAATTGAATTGAATTCAATACCTACCAAATTTATACATACCTTCTGTAAACCACCTAGCCAATTTATCAACGTCAAAAAGGTTCATGTGCCAATTAATAATTATCATGAATGATTTCAGACTTCCACAGTGATAATTCAACCGTATACTAACTTTTTTCCATTTTTATCCTTTGAAAAATGTATTATCATACTTATCACTATATAAATCATTATACAGTTTATGTACAGTACTGTAGGTACTAAATAATTCAACATAATGAATGACATTCTGGAAAGCGGCTGAGTGTGAGAAACTGTGAAGTGGCCAAAAGTATGTCAAAGTTAGGAAAGTAGCTTAGGAGAAAACTCTTTTCTCCTTCTCTCTCTGTCTCTCTGTATGTACGCGTGTGTGCGCTTGTGTGTGTCCACGTTCCAGTGAGACTTGGCAAAGTGGGACTGCACTTGTCTGTGAACACTGAACCCACTCACCCTGTCCACACCAATGAAGGCCTGAAGCACACAACAAGTAAAGACTCTTGAGATGTCATCTAGAAATGATATTTACAGCTCCAAATAAACACACCACACCTACTTTAGCACCTGCAAATACAGTAACTTGTGGCAATAAAGGGATGCATGTGGTCAGCAAAAATCCTTATGTAGGCTGTGACATTCAAACTAGGCTCGATGTTTTAAAGAGGCGGAATCTGTGCCAAGAAAACATTCCCTACACCATTACACCACCATCAGCGTGAGCTGTTGACAGTTTCTAAAATGCTCAAACCATCCCATCTGGTACCAACAACCATACCACATTCAAAGTTTCTGAGGTCACATTTACACCCCTCCTCCTCCACTATTCTGATGTTCGATATAAAAAGCAACCGAAGTTCTTGACCTCTATTTGCATGATCCTCTACACAGCTGTTCTTAATAGAGCGCCTGATGCATGTACGTTACATAAAAATGATCAGCTCTTAGCACAGTCTAAAAGAGCAGCCTCCGCCCAAAAGTGCACAGAGTCTGAACATCTGGAACGTGTTATGTTATTCTGTGAGGCAAACAATCAAAGAGCACAACATTGCACAAAGCATACTTATGAAGGACCTACAAGCTCATAATCATAGCCTCAGAATTTTGTATTAAAGACTCGGTTAGAATGAAGCCATGTTGCACTAGCGGTCAAAGTTTACAAGACAGTTACTGCAGATGAGACAGAGAAAGGGTGAGAACTCATTACTGCTGGATTCATGCTGCATGTTAAATTAGCAAAAAATCTTCATGGAACTCAGAGTAGCGTACTGGATCGTCACCCTGGGACATGATGTACCAGGAAATAGTGTGTATATCAGCATTGTGTAACATTTTTGGGCTCAGGGCAATGCAAAACAGGAGCAGGTCAGACATGACAGAAATGAAAATGAGAAAATACTGTAAAAGCAAAAAGCAGAAACAACAAGGTGTAAAAGTATGGAATAAACAGTGGTCCAAGCTAAAATCAGCCTGATGTTGTATGACAAGCAACAGAGGGAAAAGTGATGCCTCTAGGCTTGTTAATATGTATCTTTAAATCTATAATGTGTTATAAGTGAAGGCTCCATGCAGTTGATTAAATGTGCATATGAAATCATGGGTTTTGTACAAGCAGGTTGGCTTGGGTTACAGATATAATTTGCAGATAAGAGCTCTTTATTGCTGTTTTGGCTTTTTTTTTTTTTTTTTTTTTTTTCATAGCATTCCAACCATAAAGTAACCCACGATATGTATTCCCTTAATGCAGAACATGGTCTACTGATAACCAGCACAACATTTCAGTGTATCAGTCTGTCAGCTCCACTTCCCCTAAATCCATCACAGGCCTGTACACTGTTCAACACCATGCTTTTGACCTGTGGCACTTTCCTGGGATCAGATCATTTAACTCTTTGCTGCCAAACCCTCTGTGTCACCAGGGACCTTGACTGTGTGCATTGTGCATTTTTTCTCACACAAAGTGGAAGTTGTGTGTAACATATTTTTCTAAACTTTTCCACAAGAAGATTTTATACATCAGTGTCAGCACTATATATAAATCCCCTGATCACACAGTATCCTGCACTGCGGCACAGGAGCAAAAACACAAACCAGTATTTTTGATGCTGAATAGCAGCAGTGTGTGCAGGAGAGAGAGAGAGAGAGAGAGAGAGAGAGCGCTAACTGCTGCAGCATTATTTCCCTTGAGAATTTCACTTTAGCTGAAACAACATTCTTCTACACATGTACATGGCACTTGATATGGCTGCATGTTTTAGTTGTTAGAAATTTTTGCCCACCTTTTTCACACAGAGAGAATTCTAGATTCAGCTTCGCTGTGGCCTCCCTCCACCAACATCCTGCCTCTTCCCCCCACCTCTCTCTCTCTCTCTGTTTCTTCAGGGAGTTTGAAAAGGATAATGTGGGTCCCTGTGCTAGCTATGAAGGGCGTTCTTTATAGAGACCTTTAGGGAATGAAGGACCTCTGCAGACGTGTACAGCTAATGGAGGGCTAAGGGCTGCTCTATATCCAGTAAGGGATGCCAAGGGGTTTTTGGGAGGATATTAGTTCATTTTATAATGGCCATCCCAAACAAAGAAAAAAGTAGATGAACCAAAAAGCATATATTTTAACAGATTAAAAAAAGATATTATACACACCAATCGGCCAAAGAGTCCCCCCCCCCACCTCCAAAACAATAATGCACTCTGTGTTCTGACACCTTTCTATATGAACCAGCATTAGCCTTTCCAGCAATTTGAGTAGTAACTCTTCTATTGGTTCAGAACGGCAGACTACACGAGTGTTAGCCTTCATGCCGCATGTGCATCAGTGATCCTTGGCCGCCCATGAGTTTATTGTCAATTCACCGTTTTTTTTCTTCCTTGGACCACTTTTGGTAGGTCCTGACCACTGCAGACTGCAAACATCCCACAAGGGCTGCAGTTTATGAGTTGCTGTCGTCTAGCCATCATAATTTGGCCCTTGTCAAAGTCACTCAAACCCTTATATTTGCCCATATTTCTACTTCTACATCAACTTCATGGACAAAAGGCTTTACTTGCTGCCTTATATACCCTAACGACTTCCAGGTGTCATTGAAACGAGATATTGTAACTGTAGCTTCTGAGACAAGGGCCATATTGTGATGGCTAGATGACTGGGTCAAAGCGACGTTTTTTGAAAGTGCTGAACTGTAACTCTTGTGGGGCATACCAGGTCTGCAGTGTTCAGGACCCTAACCCTAACCCTACCAAAAGTGGGCCAATGAAGGAAAACCAGTGAACCAGCTACAGGGTCATGGGCTGGCCCAGACCAAGGTTTGATGCATGTGGGGAGCAAAGGCTGGTCCGTGTAGTCTGATCCAATAGAAGAGCTACTGTAGGTCAAATTGATGAAAAAATGAATGCTGGTTTCAATAAAAAAGGTGTCAGAAAACAAAGTGCACTACTGTTTTGGCATAGACATACTTATTAGATTAGTGGTCATAATGTTATGACTGGTCGGTTTGTGTATATCGCATAAGTCACATATGAGACATAAAGAAGAATATGTTTTAGCTTTAGTAACACCTATTTACAACACTAAGGAACAGTCCAAAAAGATGCACAAAGATGCACAAAGCGTTAGGTAGCAAAGACTAATAATAACATCCCCCACCACACAGTGCCCTAGCTCAGGGAAAGAAGGAGGATAAAAAGGCCAGTCATGCTCGAACAGAGTACTCCAAAGTGTTGTATGTGTATAGGCAGCATAGTGTATAGTAACTTATATTTCACAGGATGTATCATGCTCTTATAAAACATATAATGCTAATTTCAGGTGTGTTGGTCTATCTAGAATTCAATAGAGATAGGCAAAAACTGAAGTCCTAATAACTCCTACATGGCATTTTAGCATGTAACAATATCAGGAATATAATCAACTTTATGTAGTATTTCCTAGTACCAGTTTGTAATAAACCAAAAATATGACTTTTAAACCTAGACATTCTTTTATTAGTTTCAGTACAATTTTATTTTAGAAATAACAAGAAATTAAGAACATAGATTTTAAGAACAATATTTTTTTTATGGTTTATCCTGTAGTTATGTCTATAAATATTTTTTATGTAATATTAGGACATACTTGATAAATTTGACCTTATTCAAGATTCTGTCACTTGCTAATATGTGAATATTTTTGCACAGTAGTCAAGAGGGAATACATTTCCAAGTTTCTCTTTGTTTACTAGTGATTACGTTTCCACACTAAACACCTCCATGTGTCCCCCCTACAGTACCATTCAACTCCCAACTAACAGTCTTCATTGAGAGGTCTGGCTATGTAGCACAAAGCAGACGTTCTCAGAGTACTCTGGAATTACTGCTTCACGGACTCCATGTCACATAGTCAGCTTACGACCGTCCATGTGGATCGGACAATATAACTTCAGTACTGTAGATGAACATTGGACAAAGCAATGTTGTTGTATTGTGAATGTAATTACTGACATGCTGAACAGTTTCTTTATTAACTAGGATAATAACCGGCACTAGTTTTAGTCAGTCGTCTACACAACTAGGGAGTGAGTTCCATAATAGTGCAGTAGAGGTGGAGGCCGGGAGAAGCGAGTTCTGATGTTGCACAAGCAGAAGGTTAAAAAGATGAGAAGGCTTTGTGTATCTTGGAGGTACTACATGTTAGCCTTAGCCTTCTCTGGAGAATAGATGTGGTGGTAGATGTGATATAATCAGTTATTGAGAACACATTGTTGCTGTTGGATATCTGCTGTCTAACTAATTAAATTTGAATTTGGGAAATAATATTCTGCACATTTTCTTTGTCATTTCATCAAATTGAGGGAATCGTTTTTGAAAATTATTTTTATTTTAATCATTAGCGTCGAGCTTATATAGTTAATATTCTAAACAGTTCACTGTGTCTGCTGAATAGTAAAAGCCTATACATACAACATACTAAAAATACAATCGTTATTGTTTGATTTTGTTTGCTCCAAAAATTATGTACTAGTCAAGTTTACAGTTATTGTTTAAAATTTTATATGAATCCATACACTCACTTGTGGTCTATACCACTATGTCCTGACTTAGGGCACGAGGCAGGGTACACCCTGGATGGGATGCCAATCGATCACAGGGCACACATACTCATGCATGCACTGCGGGCAATTTAGGAACACCAGTTAGCCTAATTTGCATGTCTTTGAACTGTGGGAGGAAACCGGAGTAACCAGAGGAAACCAACAAAGCAGGGGGAGAAAATGCAAAGTCCATGTACATAGATCCGAGGCATGAATCAAACCCGGACGCTGGAGGCCACAGTGCCACCCGAATTCATACACCATAGATTCAATTAACTTATCTTTCAATATATTTTTGTTTCAGTTAGAAAACCTTTCCATTCTGATGAAAGTGTCTCTTCCAGAATGACCATGCCCCATATGACATGATGACTGACTGAATAGTTTGAAATGCATGAGAATTTTGTATACAGTTCAGCTTGATCTGCCTAGTAATCAGCTGCTGTAGGTTAAATTAAATGGTTCTGGTTGCCTAGATTGGCCAAGGGCTTTGGCCCAAGGTAACGCTGGCAGATCAGTTGGTGCTGGCTGCTTATGTGTGAGTTAACTGATTTGGTCACATAGATCTATGGATCCTGTATGTTTTATTTCTCTCTCTAAATATTGTATTGCATAAATACATGGACAAAGAAAAATAGTTTGCTTTTAAAATTTATAGAATAGCATGTCTCTAATAACACTAATGGCAATAAAAATTTCATTGTGACTATAGGATATCAGAGATAAAGACTGAGATATAAACTGATTAGTGGAAAAAAGAAGCTAGTGTATACTTTATATAAGAGTACAAAAAATCAGCAGCATATGAGAAACCATCCAGATGTTCACCATGACTTGCTTCAAACAGCATGCAGTTTTGGTAGCACAATACCATTATGTTGATCCATTGTTGTTTTAATGACAGAAATAATTAGTCTTAGTACAGTGGTGACAGGAAAACACTCACAAAACAAAGCAAGCATCACAAGTTTAAATGGTTGGCACCAGAATCAGGAGTTCACCGAAAGCCAAGTATTACTAATCTTTACTTCTAATAATTTAAAGGAGTTAAATCCAGCAACTATTTCAAACTATTTAAAATTATTTTAATCAGCAATAAGCATCTGAAAACCATTTGTCTTTACAGGCAGCTGGAACATAATGAGTCCACATGCACAGCCGTGCTGCTGGCAAATTTTAACATTTTTAGCCCTGTCTGAAAGCTCTCATTGTAAAAAGGCTGCAGAAGGGTGAGGGTTGAGAGAAGGAAAAGAGAGAAGCGTTGACAGAAGAGTTGAGAGAGTCCAACTTGAAATAGAGGAATTACAGTATATATCATGTGTATATTAATGTTCTATACACACACACAAACACACACACACACACACACACACACACACACACACACACAAGCAAACAGCAGGCTCCAACCTCAGAAGTTTCCATGTGGGAATCTAGTGATGTGTTGTGTGTCTAGTCTAATAAATGCCCAATTAATGTTTGGTACCACATAATCTTAGCCTATTTTAATTCATTTTTACTTAAGAATGATAAAAATAAAATAAAAAACACATACAGAATGTAGGGTTCTCAAGAGTCCAACATACTAAAACATACACTAATGCAAATTCAATAGCTATATTCAATTGTTCCAATACAGGTGACAGAAATGTTCTTAGAAGGGCCATCAATGGTAAAATATGGTCTTACCCCCTCCCAGAATAGAACAGAACTGGCTCAGGGTTAGAACAGAATCAGAACAGAGCTGAACTGAATCAGAACCAAACGGAATCGATTCAGCACAGAACAGAACAAAGTTACAGTATAACAGAACTGAATAGATTCTGAACAAATTGGAATAAAACATAACAGAATAAAAACTGAAAAGAATCTGAACAAAACAGAAAGATACAGCATAGAACAGAACAGAATCGGAACTGAATAGAATCTGAACAAATCAGAATCAATAGAGCACAGAACGGAACTGAATAGAATCGGAATAAAACAGAATCAGCACAGCAGAGAACAGAACAGATTCAGAACTGTATAGAATCTGAACAAAACGGAACCAATAAGGAACAGAACACAATCAGAACTGAATAAAATCTGAACAAAGCCGAATCAATACAGCTGAGAACAGAATCAGAACAGAACAGAATGGGATCCGAACAAAAAAAATCTAATTGGTACAGAACAGAATCAGAACGGATCAGTTCGCAGAAGCACTCACCTGGTTTCACGTGACTTTGAAAATAAAAGATGAGCATAATGAAGGAGCCCAGGCACACAGCCAGCACCATGCTGTTGATTTTGGGTTTTCTCATGTTGCGCTGGCTCTGGAGTTCTGCACTTCATACATATAGTCTGTGAGACGACTTCTGCTCTCACTTTCTCAGCCGCACACCGCACAGTTCCGCGAGTCGCACAGCAAAGACACACAGATCTCCTGGAAAACCAACAGTCGCTTTTCACTCGGCCACTTCTTCATCACGGAGCGTGTTCATGTGTGTGTGTGTGTGTGTCGAGCCGAAGTGGAGCAGAAACTACTTGAATGTGAAAGCGCTGAAGGCGGGAGAGTCGCTACTCACTCAGGAGACGCCAAATAATCAGCTGTGTGCGCTGAGGGAAGCTAGGGTTAGGGTTAGGGGGAAGAGTGGGAGTTGGCCAAAGTCTGACATGACTGTTACCTTTACGTGGGAAAGTGAGAAGGACTGGGATGTCAAGAGCACACAAATCACTGGCGATAGTTAGCACATGTAGCTTACTACTCCTTTAAATCCTTTAAATATTTCTGGGCCTAGGACATTTCATTCATTCATTCATCTTCTATACCGCTTTATCCTGTATTAGGGTCGCAGGGACCTGGAGCCTATCCCACAGTCTTTGGACTGTGGGAGGAAACCGGAGTACCCGGAGGAAACCCACCAAACCCACGGGAATCGAACCCGGACCCTGGAGGTGCAAGGCGACAGTGCTAACCACTACACCACCGAGGACATTTAAATTGAAACAATAATATAGAATTCCCAAATGTGATTATTATTATTATTTTTATTATTATTATTATTATATATACACAAGTTGTTATTATACATTTCAACCACAAAGCAAATTAAATATTCATATTAAGAAATACGCATAATGTTCCAAATATACTTTATTAATCTACAAAGTGCACGGTGGTGTAGTCTCCTGGGATAGGCTCCAGGCCCCCTCGAACCTGAATACAGGATTAAGCGGTATAGACAATGAGAGTGAATCTACAAACTGTCAGTTTGTACTGTAGGTCAGGAAAACATAGCTAGTTATAGATATATAACTTGTTCGCACAAGGTAATGACGAACAAGGTTTAAAAACTATTTCATTCATTTTAGATAGTCCATAGGTAAGCAAGTAGAACTTGTTAGATTTATTGTAGAGATTTATACACAATAATCGTGTAACTCTTTTATAGTTAAACGTCCATCTGTAAATCCTGTCAGATTAGCTTTACTACTTCATTCTAAGACACAACCAGTTTTACTGACTAAAGTGTTGTATTATTGATCCCGCTGATGTTTGTATCCCACTGATGTTAGAATGGGATAGTTGTTACAGATTTTGTGGTTACCACTGCCATCTCACACCTCCAGGGTACGGGGTCGATTCAGCCCTCAGATTGCGCTAATCGCCCGTAGTGTGTGAATGCGAGGGCAAATGTTGACCGGAGGCCCTACCATGGCCTTAAAACGGGAATAAATACAATGGCAATCACCAGTGTTCTCCATGGTCCTTAGTTCGACTACAGAGGTTCCTGATATGACATGACTGATATTACATGTCTTTTAAAAAAAATAACTTTAAAATGAACAATATATTTATACAGAAGTGAAAATGCTCACTTTTTGATAAAGATATGACTTGTGTTGTTTAGTTTTACAGTAGTGAGCTATGTGTGTGTTTAATGTTGCTGGTATTTTCTGATTTGACGGTTTGACTATTAATAAGATAATTCCACCTCAGTCAATATTTGAATTCAAGACTTGCCCATTCCTCAAACTTCTTAGAGGCCTCTACATTTACTAGAAACACATATGGTTAATAATGAGAGCTTTATTATTTGGTAAGTAATGTACAACAAAATTGGCAGAAACCGCATCGCATCATGGAATGGTATTTTGTGTGTAGGTTCTTTTAGCTCTAGATTAGATCACCAATCCCAGGTGCCTCCTTCCATTCCCTGGATCTCTTCAAGAACAGGTTTTCTCACACACATTCTGGATGCAGTAAATCTCAAGCTTATTTGGTTTAGTTATTTTACTTACTCTCACATTTTGATCACCCTATTCTCAAAGCATTCACAGTAGGACTGGCAGCAATATTATCATTTCCCAGTACTGGAGGCTTTGGAGTAGTTTTAAAAATCATTTTAATGCTCTACTGACACCTAGTGACAAGAGAGAGCAACGTCAAAAAAAGAGAGAGAGAGAGAGAAAAAAAGCTGAACACACTAAATAAATTGTGGCACACACTCAGAGCAGGCAAGTGTAAGAAACTCACCTTTTTAGATAATATAATTAATATAAATGTAAATGTACATGCAGTATGACTAGTAAAGTGACTATGTACTTTGTACATTTCCCATGAGAAATGTACCTGAGTAATTACATATCAATTACCAATACAGAACTTATATCTCATGATCTAATACCAGATCCTAAAATTGGTAACAGCAGATGAAACAAGAACAATGGTACCTTGTGTCAAAACAGGAATTGTGAATAATAGGCAGAGGTTGGCCCATCAGATTTCTTAGAAATAAATGGTACAATAGTGTAATTGGAGCCTCAGAAATAACAAAATAATAAAACACAGCCAGATTGCAAACAGGAAAGATTTGCAGTGTCTGGTGAGATGTGAGTCACTGACATGCATTAAACACAATCAGACTTCCCTATTGAACTTCCTTACTGGATGACAATGCTGTATGTTCACTGTACCTCTAAATATATTATTAACTTTTTGTCTATAAAGCTTGCAAACAGTAATGTAACTGATACAACATAAACTCTGAATACTTTCTAATCGTATAGTTACTTGCAACTTGAAGAAATACTGCCAGTCTCTATCAGCAGGTGGAGACAGATGATCAGACATTCTGAACTGGACAACGACTGCATAAACATAATGGAAATCTGTAAGCCAATTTAAACCCAGTGAAAAAAGTTCTAATCCGTTCTATGGAGGTGAAATATTGGAAAATCGTCTCATTATTACAGTTAATTAACTACCCAGCATCCTGTTTCACATTTAGACTGTACTTTCATCATGCAAATTTCCCTTATTGCAAACATATAAGGAACTTCACAGTTTCAGTTAACTTTGGGGCATTTCAAAATAAATAAATAAATAAATAAATAAATAACTCTATGTGGTCTATTAGTGTTGACCACTCAAGCAGGACAAAAAACAGCCATGTATTGAGTAAAATGTTATTACAGTATATAATTCTTACAAATTATTTTAGATTTTTATGGTGTTCTCATCTCATTTTATGGATCTCAAACTAAACTTCTCATCATGACAAAGCCTAAAATGGTTTCAATGTGAGTGGGATTAGCAGTATTGGAAAAAAATAAGAACCACAAATGGGAATAATAAAACGAGCAACGAATGATATTTCTTTTTTATTTAAAAGTACTTAGTATCTTCTTATCTACCCACCTAAACACATCCACCACCCCTCCAAACACGAACAAGAACCAAGGGAAGCACAGGGTCAGTGAAGGACGATTGATGTGGATCAGTGGATCAGGTTAAACATGGCCTGAGTAAGATCAGCCCTACAAAAGCTGTAGGTCCGGATAAGATCAATCCGAGAGTCCTGAAATCCTGTGCTCCCCAACTATGTGGTGTCCTCCAGTACCTCTTTAGCCTGAGTCTGTCTCTTCAGAAAGTCCCTGCACTGTGGAAAACATCATGCATTGTGCCGGTACCCAAAACACCACGTCCCTGTGCCCAGAACGACTACAGGCCGGTTGCTTTAACATCGCACATTATGAAGGTGTTTGAGAGACTGATCCTGGATACACTTCGTCCCCTGGTGAAGTCCTCTCTGGACCCTCTTCAGTTTGCCTATCAGCCGTTCATGGGTGTTGATGACGCCATAATACACCTGCTACATCGCACCTACTCTCACCTTGACAAGCCTAGGACCTCCGTAAGGATGATGTTCTTTGACTTCTCCAGTGCCTTCAACACCATCCAACCAGCAGTACTGGGGGAGAAATTAAGGAACATAAACATTGACACCCGCTTGGTTTCCTGGATCATGGACTACCTGACCTGTCGCCCCCAGTATGTCCGACTAAAGAACTGTGTGTCAGAGACTTTGATCTGCAGCACTGGAGCTCCCCAGGGGACGGTACTATCTCCGTTTCTTTTCACCCTCTATACATCCGACTTTAGATATAACTCAGAGTCATGCCACCTGCAGAAGTTCTCTGACGACTCTGTGGTTGTTGGGTGTATAGAGGAGGGTGACACCTCGGAGTACCAGTCTGTTGTGGATGACTTCGTTTCCTGGTGTGAGCGTAATCACCTACAACTCAACATCAGGAAAACAAAGAAGATGGTGGTAGACTTTAGGAGAAGCAAGACCCCTGTGACTCCTATATCTGTCAAGGGGGAGATAGTGGACATTGTCTCCGATTACAAATATCTGGGAGTTTATCTGGACAACAAACTTGACTGGTCACTCAACACAACGGCACTCTACAAGAAAGGTCAGAGTCGATTGTACTTTCTTCGAAGGCTCAGGTCTTTTAACGTCTGTAATACCATTCTACGGATGTTCTATGAGACTGTTGTGGCGAGTGTCATTTTTTACGCTGTGGTCTGTTGGGGTGGTAACATTAAGGTGTCTGATAAGAACAAACTGGACAAGTCAATTAAAAAGGCCGGATCTGTGCTAGGCATGGAGCTTGACTCGGTGGATGTAGTAGCAAAGAGGAGGATTCTGTCCAAAGTACAATCCATTGTGAACAATCCTTCTCACCCGCTATACAGTGTTTTGGCTGAACAGAGGAGCAGTTTCAGCCAGAGACTGATTACTATCAAGTGTTCCACCGAGCGTCACAGGAGATCCTTTCTCCCAACAGCCATAAAACTTTACAACTCTTCTCTGTAACTCATACACACATGTATGTGGATTTTTTCACTGACTGGTATACAACAGGACACTAATACTTACCCATTTTTTATTTTTTATTTTTTTTTATTATTATTATTTATTACCTTTATTACCTTCCTTAGTTAAACAACTGTGAGCACCTGTAACCGAGCATAAGCAATTTCCCTTTGGGATTAATAAAGTTCTTTGAATCTTGAATTGAATCTTGATGGTGTATAGGAAATATGTGACTGGAGCCACCCTGCCACAAAGACTGTGGCTATCAGCTGCATGTTATTTACATATTTCACAACCATAAACTAAAATGAGGTAAAATGTTATTTAAATACAAATGTGGAACAGAGCCGTAAAGTTCAAATGCAAATCACAATAGCTGTGGTTGTACTGTACACTTTCTGTACACAGACCAGCTATAACGTCAACATCACCTCATATTTACATTTTATCAATTATATACTAGTTGACAGGATCATGGGCACCAAAGGCTCATCTTAGACCAGCCTGTCTGGTCCAGTCCAACAGAAAAAGTCAATGTAACACACTTTACTAAGAAAAAAGCCAATCCTAGTCACAATAGAATAGTATCTGGACACCCAGTGCATTACAGCTCGCTGTGTAGGGAGCTTAAAATGCAAAAAGTTCAAGGTTGGTGATCTGGTCCTCACATGGAGACCCCGCCATGCAACTTACAGCACTTAAAGGTCTGCTGTTAATGTCCTGGTACAAGTCACCGCACACCCTCAGACGTATAATGAAGTCATGCCAATCTACATAATAGTGGGCTTAATATTCAACACAGTATTTATATATCAGCGCAACTTTTAACATTTGACTTTGAACGGTGATCAGTTGTGTTTGTTTTAATTAGCTCTGTATGAAAATATGGAGCATTTCAGTCCCTGGTGATGCAACTGAAGCAATCAACTATGGGTGGCAAGACACTGTCAGAAGATCTCCGGGATAAAGTTGTGCACAGACACAAGTTAGAAAATGGATAGAAAAAAATGCCAAAGGCCTTTCATTGCCTAAATGCATAGTGAAGCCATTATTAAGAGGTTATGGCACCTAGGTGGTGAAATTAACTTCCTCTAGATGTCCATATGGCGGAGTCTTTGACAATCTTTAAACAACGACTCTAGACGACCCTGTCCCCCACCCCACTCTAAAAAAAAAGTATCTATCCAATGACGGAAACTTCAAAGCACTTTTTGTAAGTTGCTCTGGATAAGAATTACATATAAATTTAATCAGGTGAAGCTAATCGCCTTTTTAATGGCACACAAAGCTTTGCACATCTAGACAATATTTGCCCAGTTTTCCTAGCCTCAATTTCCTGTTATGGGGGTGTTTCTCTGCAACAGGGACTGAATGACTTGTCATGATTGAAGGAAAATGGATGCGGAAAAATACCATCAAATTCTTGAGGAAAATCTGCTCCCTTGTCAAGGTTTACCTTCCAATAGGACAATGGCACAAGGCACACAGCAAAACTAACCACAAAGTGGTTAAAGAAGAAAAAAAGTGAATGTCCTTGCATGGCCAAATCAGAGCCCAGACATGAACCACATTGAAAATCTGCAGATTGATTAAAGACGAAAGTCCAGAAACTGTCACCATCAAATTTTGGCCACACCTAATGTTTCTGTTTTTGCTCCAGTTGGTTTGTTTAGCTTTTTCAGTCTAATGACTTGACTTTTCTGTATATTTAGAAGCAACAGCAACAGATTCCAAATTTCCAAATGGAAATGCCACAACTGGATTCAACTCTCATCCTATTATTGGCCTCTAAGTGTAATAATGAGGGAATAACAATTACTGACGCCACTGTGCTAAAGCGCACCATTTTAGATAGTCAAAAACCTTTGAAGATTTTTCTTTATTTGACTGTGCAGGAATGTGCGAATGTGTGTGTGCCCTGCGATGGATTGGCACCCTGTCCAGGGTGTACCCCGCCTTGTGCCCTAAGCCTCCTGGGATAGGCTCCAGGCCCCCCGCGACCCTGTATATAAGGATAAAGCGGTATAGAAGATGAATGAATGAGTGTGCAGGTATTAATGTCTTAAGTTGATTCCTAAAAGTGACTGCCATGTCAGGTGATTACACAGTGTCTGTCTGCCATCCCTTTCCTCTGGAAATGCTTTCTGAGAAGCAAGCAAAAGTATATACAGTATATACAGTATATACAGCACTACCAGTCAAACGTTTGGACACACCTAGTTTCATGGTTTTTTTTCTGATTTTTACTTCCTTCTACATTGTAAAAACAATGCTGAAAGCATCCAAAATATGCGATAATATCATTTGAACAGTTGATATTAAGATGTCTGAGGAGTCTGCCACTTATGCTCTTTAAAGCCTTAATAACGGCTTTTATCTGAGGTGCTGTTAATTGGTGATTTTTGAGGCTGATAACTGTAAATGAACTTCTATCCTGTAGCAGCGTTAACGTTTGTTTTGTGCTTTCCTGGAATGGTCTCCATGAGAGAGAGTTTCATCATGGTGCATGATGGGTTTTGCAAGTACAGTACACTTGATAATACTGTCCTTGCAAGAACTGTCCCAGAACAGCTGACCATCATGTTTTAAAATAACTGACTCTTGTTACTTAATTACCCAATGCCATAAGTGATATATTTTTTTTATTTTTTTTTGCTGCTGTATATACACACATACATACATACATTTTATATATATATATACTCAGAAAAAAAAAAACGTCCCTTTTTCAGGACTGTGTATTTCAACAATAATGTTGTACAAATCCAAATAACTTTACAGATCTTCATTGTAAATGGTTTAAACAATGTTGTCCATGTATGTTCAATTAACCATAATCAATTACCAACCAAAATTAATTAACATGCACCTGTGGAATGGTCGTTAAGACCTTAACAGCTTACAGAAAGTAGGCATTTAAGGTCACAGTTCTAAAAACACAGGACACTGAAGAGACTTGTCTACCGACTGTGAAAAACACCCAAAGAAAGATGCCCAGGGTCCCTGCTCATCTACGTGAACGTGCATTAGGCATGCTGCAGGGAGGCATGAGGACTGCTGATGTGGCTAGGGCAATAAATCGCCATGTCCGCATTGTGAGACGCCTAAAACAGCGCTACAGGGAGACAGGAAGGACAGCTGATCATCCTCGCAGTGTAAGACCACGTGTAACAACACCTGCACAGGATGGGTACATACGAATATCACACCTGCGTGACAGGTACAGGATGGCCACAACAACTGCCCGAGTCACACCAGGAACACACAATCCCCCCATCTCACAGCAAGAACTGACAAATCTGGTCCAGTCCATGAGGAGGAGATGCACTGCAGTACTTCAAGCAGCTGGTGGCCACCAGATACTGACTGGTACTGACTGATTTTGAGCCTCCCTTCATTCAGGGACACATTGTGAAACATTTTTAGTTTATGTCAAATGGTGTTGACTCTTTTAGTGTTCATACAAATATTTACACATTAAGTTTACTGAAAGTAAAAAGAGTTGAAAGTCAGAGGACGTTTCTTTTTTTGCTGAGTATATATATATATATAGATATATATATATATATATATATATATATATATATTCATTCATTCATTCATTCATTTTCTATACCGCTTTATCCTGTATTTAGGGTCACGGGGACCTGCAGCCTATCCCAGGAGACTCTGGGCACGAGGCAGGGTACACCCTGGACAGCGTGCCAATCCATCGCAGAGCACACACACACTCATTCACACACTATGGTCAATTTGGGAACGCCAATTAGCCTAATCTGCATGTCTTTGGACTGTGGGAGGAAACCGGAGAACCCAGAGGAAATATATATATATATTTTACACACACACACTTTTATTTGAACAAAAGTTAAATATAAAGTATTATGGAAGTTTTATGAAACAAAGAAAACATTTAATAGAAATCTTGAATGTTACTATTTGCCATTAAGTGTGTGCATAATGTAGCTTGCCCATACTGTTAGCATCATGCCTTCGATGAGACCCCGTACTATAATGCATTTATCAGTGTTAGTAGTTCCAGTCTCAAGCTGCTTTCTAGATATTAGATTTTAGCCTCCCAGTACAATAACTCAGCCACCTTCACTGAGTGGCAGGGCTAAAATTTAAATCAGTAAAGCATCCTCACAAAGTCAAGGTTCCACCATTTTCCTGTCCATGTGGGTATATTTAATAAGCCCACAAATGGAAAAAACAGATAACAGAAACGCACAAAAGCTTCACACCAGTCAGACCCCGTCTGATCTTCAAGCCTGTAAGTACCGTCACAATTAACCCATTGAATAAGAGCAGATTAAAAGGAGGCGATATATTATTAGACTGCCAGGTCTTCTCTGATGTTTATCAATGAGCTCAGAACCTACTTCACAGGGACAGGTGTGGGCCGCTTTGTTACTGTCCTGGAATTGAAGTGTTTTGGATCTGTTAGTATAATTGAAGGTATATTAATATTCATTTAGTCACAAAAGCTTGCATTTATGATAAGCATGCTTCTGTTACCAAATCCTTCCGGTTGGGGTATTCAACTAAAATTTGTTGAAGTTCTAGTTACATAAAATGTTTTTCCTACAAAGGTTCAGATGATGACAACAGTTACATTTAATGGATAACTACAAATAATCAGCTCATTACTAAAAATAAGACATCAGTATGAAGAGTGTTTTTTTCCGACAGTAGCGATTCATACTACAGTACATTTATATTGTTAATCAAAATCACTTATTTGTCATGTGATGTATGTAACTTCACGGAGCTGAAATGAGTGGAAATTCCATAAATCCTCTACAGAAAATGAATTGGGTTATATTTTAAACAAACAAAACCAACAAATACCATACTTCAGCACTGCTAGTCATTTTTACATTTGGCAAAAAACAAAGTTTTAAGTTTAATAAAATATACAAGGATGACTGTATGGAGAGATGGGGGGGGGGGGGGGGGGGGGGGGGAAATCCACTTATTTTTGATCTGGGGATGCCAGGTAAACGACCAGGGGAGGTTGCAATCATTACTTACAACAGTTCAGTGCATACGACCAAGCTTCTGCCAGAAAAGCCCAAGTACAAATTGACTTAAATTGTACTAAATAATTAAAATGAAACTATTTAAGGTACATTTCAAGAAACCAAAAAAAGTTTAACAATCGTCATACCTGCGAACTGTTATTTTGCAATTTTCTACAAATAAAAAAAATACTAGGTGAATATCCTTAAAGTGTGGTGATCTTTCACCCAGGGGTTGTATTCAAATATGTATAATTAACCAATCAAGAAGAATGTGAATCAGGCCACAATTACTTCCAACTAAGCTCAGGTTTAGTCAAGAGAGAAAGAATTGCACTCACTTAAGGAACTTTACTCAACGTATCAGAAGCAGGAACATTTCACAATGTCAGCAATTCACCTGCTTCCTCTTTGCTCTGTATTGAAACTCAAATTTCCCAAGCCTATTTGTCTTGTTTTTCTTTACTCCAAACAGTAACACTTTAGTGTAACAGCTGCTATTAATACTTTAATATAACTTGATGGAAAGCAAAAAAATTCCTGCCAAACACAGACAGCTTAGTATTTTTGTAAGAATTAATTGGCCTTATATTGTTAATATGCATTAAAATTGAGGTCAATGCAATCAAAAGATAAGGTTCAGGCTCCATGTACATAGCTTTATTAAACGTTTCAATTACTCAGAAAACAATGATAACAGGTTTGTACATTTACCAGGCACTGTTGCTAAGTAACACATCAGCAGTGCTTTACATTTAATGAAGTCCACAGCAACCAGCGGGTCTATATACTTTAAAAAGAACAGGGAGCTCAAACTTAATTTGCATTTTATCCTCAGGATTAAAAAAAAAAAAAAAAAACTTAAATAGTATTACATTTAGAAATTTAAGTGCATTTAAATCAAAACCAGCAAAAGATTTGTTATGGGTACACTTAAATTTAATTATGCTTAATAGTTACTTGATATTTTGAGCTTTAAGACCACAATCCCATGAATAGTTGTTTAATGAAATGCCTCCAACAAGACATCGGACAGACAAAGATAAAGAATAAACCAACTCATCAATAAATGATCCATGGACGGAATGTTGGTAATTATACAGAAAGAAAAAAATAGAAGCCAAACAATGCAGACCACAAACCTACTAAAGTAAACAAAACAATAATCTGGCCTGAGTTCCCAAAAGTGTTGTGATGTTTATCACTATTGATAGGCTATGGTAGACTAAATCATAGTAATTGTGTAGTTCTTACACACATTCATCACATGTGCCAAGAGACCCAGTTCTAACAGTCATGATTGTGCAGCACTGCAGTATTTTTGGGAAATCAAGAGCCCCAAGTCCTACTGTGAGGTTGGAGCTGAGGTTACTGAACAAGAGTGTTTGTACAAGAAAGTGTGTTTACCTCTTAAGTCTAAGCACAGACAATTATCAGTCTTAGCCCACCTCAGAATTCAGGTTAAGGGCTAAAACATCACATAGCACTTGGGAGTGAACATACAAAAGAATATGCCTTCCCCCAGTGCAGTTCTCACTTAGACTTGTAAGGATTTATAGCAGCAGAGTAACCCTGCTGTTTAACAGGCTGTCCTACATGAGCTCCACTTCTCCAGCTTCTTTCTTCTGCAGCAGGTTCAGCTCAGTCCTGCAGGACTATGGTCGGAGCATTTCTTTATATGCAACCACTAAAAACCAATCCCTCTTGAGTTTGAACCCTAGAAGCTCCAAATGGTGTTAAGTAGTTGCATTTAAAGAATACCTACAAACCTAGACCCCCAAAGCTACAGCTAACCAATGTTTTCTCTACAATTAAACCTTTGAGTGCACTCCAAGCCCACTTGCGCTTTTATCTAATTCCTTCTTTTATTGCTCTGTGGTTGACCATCTCCTTGCAGACTTGGTTTAGACTTGAGTGGTGCTCAAATGCTAAAAGTAGAAAAGCGTGTTCTGACTGCAGAGAGGGGAAAAGAAAAGTGAAACTGCTAAAAGGATAAGGCCAGTATATACTAGTGAGAACCAGTTTATACAGCTTTAGGACAGCCTATTAAACAAGCAGGGTTTAACCTCAGCAACCGGCCTGTTTGATGTCACCACCTGACCTCTTGGTCACCTCCATTGTGGTGAAGATCTGGAAGAAACATGAAACGGTCATTAAAACTAACAGAATTTAATATTAAAGATCACATCACTAGGAGACGAAATAAGCCAAAGCTATGTTTAGCATTACTATCAGACACATGCATATACCTCTGCACAGGTAGGGTGTATCCCAATGGTGGTGTCCAACTGCTCCTTTGTGACTCCACACTTCATGGCAGCACCAAAGCCTTGAGTCACCTCTCCAGCGTTAGGGCCCAGATAGTGGAAACCAATGACCCGGTTCTAGACAAAATCATACTAACAAAATCAGCACTTTTGCTAGAACTTTATGGGCTCAAAAGCAAACTGAAACCTTAGAAATGATGCGAAAATATATTTTGTCAACAAGACCCTGATTGTTTTATTTAGAAAAAGGATGCAATAAATGCAAACATCAACATGTTGACTGTAAATTAATGTGTTGATCTTGGCAACTGATTCCACCATGGGTGTAAGGAGGCAAGATGCAGGCTGGTACAACTGAATTTTGAACCGTTTTTCTCTGAATGCATGGGCTGCACCATGCCATTTTTAGAAGCAAGCTCTTGATCAACCACACGTGCCATTTTCACTTTGGTGGCAATAACAGTGGTTTTACTGACTTCCAACTGAAGAATACTACTGGAAACGCACACTAAAATGTAGGGCTGAAACGATACCTTGAGTAACTCGACTAATTTGATTACAAAAAATGATACAAAAAAGCTGCTTTTAATTAAATTAATAAAAATAAAAAAAAAGTTTTTGCTTGGCGTGACATAGCGCTTCCGGATGCAAGCTGCCAGTAAACACAGACGAAGAAGAAGAGCTTACATACCCACAAAGCGGAAGGAGACGTAAACAGTTAGCTGTGTATTGATTTGAGGGAGCGTTCTGGTGCGGGGTGCAATAAGGAAGGGAGCGATAAAATTCAGCGAGCCAACAGAATAAAACTTAGTTCTGAAAGTTAAGTTGCACAACATCGTGTTTTTGTATAATTATTTATTTTAAATGTGTGCCTCAGATGTTTTGATAAAAAGTTTCAAATGACTAAGTTTTTGTTTGTTTTTGCATCTGAAAAAAAGTCTTTAAAATAAAGTATGGCACTGTTATGTACTTAATTCATCTCTGTTAACTTTAAGCTATTCCTTGTATTGTGAATGACTATTTTTGATTAATTGGTTTCTCATATATTTTACATTAAGCAAAATTACATTTTATCTGATTACTCGATTAATCTATAAAATACTTTGTAGAATACTCGATTACTAAAATATTCGATAGCTACAGCCCTACTGAAATGTTTAGGTGGGGGGGAAAAAAAAAAAAAAGTTACTCACATCATCCAACCTGTTGCAGATGATCTTAGCATAGCACCTGTTGTTGTCCCTGTTGGGTATGGTGTACTCCAGAGGCCAAAAGAGACTGTGGAAAATCTACACACCACAAACCATTAGTAATTTATATACAATATACATTATATAATTCTGCAGTTTTTCTAAAATAAAGTAAGAGGGAAACTGAACACACCTCAAGGTTTCCCTCTCCATAAAGCTCTATAGACTTTTCCTCAGAAAGACCACAACTGCCATACTCCAGAGGTGTGAACACAGTGGTAGGAACATTCACATAGTCACACTGCAAACAAACACACATTTAGGCATTTTGCAGACGCTCTTATCCAGAGCGACTTACATTTTTTATTTTATCTCAGAGATAACTTGCATGCCTTTGCAAACACACGTTAGCAAAGGCATGCAAGTTATTAGGGAGAGGGTAAAACTATATATAAAAATAGAAAGAGTGGTATAGTTAAACCATCAGTATTTAATGACTGCTCCAGATCACAAAAAAAAAAAAGTTTATAGATTTTAGCATACAATTTATTTATAATAATAAAAACACATTGATATTCAGAATTTCCAGGCAAATTAACATTGCTCATAACCTACTATGAAAAAAAAAAAAAAAAACTGACTAATTAAAACTGACTGTACACTTTGCCTTCATGGGCATAATATACGAATGATTAACTAATGCATGCACATCATTAATTACAAGTTTCTTAATGCTTATAAGTCACTCATGTATAAGCACCTTCACGGAAGAACCTGCAAACAGCCTGCGAGCCAGAAGTCTTCCAGCCTGGATAGCCACAGGTGTCAGTTCCCACTTGCCCTCCAGGATGTCCCCGATTGCGTAGATGTGTGGAATGTTGGTCTGCTCTTCATCATTTACAGGGAGCTTCCCATTCCTTAACCAACAGAATCCCCCACCACCACAATGTACAATTAGCATCCACAATAAAAAAAAAAAGCACAGAAAAGTGTCTGAGCTAGAATTACTCACTAATTACATGAAAATCACTACACAGCTGTTATCAAAGTACAAGGTCAGAGAGATTTGTACTTGTAATTATATATTTATTAAATTTATTTTCTTAATTAAGCTTTTAATTGCTGGTAAAACTGGTGTGGGGTGATGACCATGTGTGAGAGAGGAACATTATATAGATAGATTATAAAAAGAGTCATATGACAGTCATAGGGCCTCATGTGCCACTGTGATTCCATGCAATAGTGAGACAATTGGCTCCTTGTTGACCAGAAAGACTGTACTGTATGTGGAGGTGTCAAACACCAATGGCGTTAAACTTGGACAACCAAGTAAATCCCCCAGCTTCTGCAACAATGTGTGAATGAGTAATGTTTCAGGAAAACATTTATCATCTCCCAGCCCAGTTTAAACAACCCCTTTTAGTCCAAACTTTTGTTTAGTGTCAGGCTTTCCTCTCACACAACCCCACCCATGACCAACACTGCTGAATCACAATGACTGTGCAGCCACAGTCAAGAGCCCCACCTTCAAATGTCTTTACATAACCCACAATGAACCAAGAAAACATATCCTTGGATGAAATTATGAAACAGAAGAATAATCAGATAACAGAGAGAAGGACGTACTTTGAGTTGACTGTCACACCAGCCTTGTCTAGACCTATAGTCCCAGTACAAGCATCACGACCCACTGCTATCAGAACCTAATACAGGAAACAAGACCTATAAATAATTGTACAACTTTATAAACAGCAAAGTTGTAAAGGAAGCTTGAAGGAATCACACTCACAGTGTTGTATTCTCCTTCAATGATCTCATCAGTCTCTGTGGACTTGGCAGTCACTTTCAATCTGCCTGGAGAGCCAGCCTCAAGCTGCTCTATCTGCACTCACACACACACACAGCTTATTTAAAAGTGAAAGAGGCAGAAATCTGCACTCTCATTCATAATCATGACATATCATAGACAAACACTAAGCATGATTACAAAACATTTGCTTTGGTGCATTACATAACCATGACATTCACAATAACACATCCACACTTTTTCTTCCTTTCAAACATGATTCACCTTAATAGGGACAAATTTCTTGAGGAATTTGACCCCGTGTGTCTCCATATGGTCCCCTGCACGGTTGGCCATGTCCTGGTCGAAACCTCTCAGAAGAATGGAGCGTACCATAATGGTGACATCAAGCCCCAGGCCTGCCAAGAATCCTCCACACTCCAGAGCCACATACGACGCTCCAATCACTAAAGTCTTACCGGGACAGTAGGACAGGTAGAACAGATCATCACTGCAAAAGAGGGTAGGACACAAGTATGCAAGAGCGTGAGCAAAAGGAAACCGCAGAGTGCACACAACACAAACCTGCAGTTGTTCGTTCATTAATAATAAATCATTAACTAATTTATGAACTTCAGCAAGCTTCCTGCTTTGGAAAAGAATGGTATCAACAAAAATGATTTATAATGGGATATATGAGCAACTAATCATTTTATCAAATGGTTATCATGTAACTGAAGTCATTACACTCTTAATAAAGGCCTCAGAGCCCTAACCTCAACCCCATTGAACATCTTTGGGATTAAACTGGAATGGTGACTGCACCACAGGCATATCTGATTGGCCAACCTTCTCATTGTTCTCATGACAAAAATAATAAAAATTCCCTGAAAAGCAGAGTATTAACAGAAAATGAGGACCAAATGTGAAATAGATGGTAAAAAAATGTATTTAAAAAAAAAAAAAAAAAAAAAAAAAAAAAAAAAAAAAAGTGTGCAAATGTTAGGGCACACACTTTTACTCTCATTTTACCCTTTTACCAAAAACATTAACATGGTAAAACTAATCCAAAAACGTTACTTTTCTAAAAAATTTCAGCTTTCTAGAATTTCACCACCTTAACAATATTGCATGTGGTAAAAGACAGCTAAAAAAAAAAACTATTACTGCTTGAGAAATTATTTTTGAGAAAGCCCATTGCCCAACCATATGCAAAGACTGAAGCTCCTATAACTCACCCCCGCCCCCCCCAAGGCTGGTGCAGTTTAACTAAGCTCCATGTTGAGATGTTCTGTGTAAAGCAAGGCCCTCATGAGACAACAGCTTATCTCTTCGTGCGAGATCCTTCTTGTGCATTTCTGCTCTTTAATAAACACACTCACCTGGTGATGCAATATTCTTTGTCTCCAGGGATGCCCAGGTAGCGTGGGCGCTCTCCTGTTGCCAGCACAAACTTTGCTGCAGTGTAGAACGTCTCTTTGCCTCGCTTGTTTGTGGCCTGATGGGGAGAAATTGTGAAATCAGAAATAGCATAGGTCAAGTAAAAGCATCAAAAACTTAACATGCAAGTTCTAAACGAGAAACGTATGAAAGACATCATAGAAAATCTTCAATTCTTCAAAACCTAAACAAAACACCAACCTTGATTTTGTGTGGCTCCACAAACTCTGCATAGGCATTCACATAGTTGACGTTCTTGTCACGTAAAGACACTCTGTAGCCCCAGTTCAAAGAGCCGATATAGTTATTCACAGCAGTCTTCATCGTTTCCCAGTTATGACTTACTGCATGAAAGAATTGCAAGCTTTATTGAGTGCTAAATTAATTCATTAAATTTTATTTAAGGCTGTAAAATACTTGAGGTTGAGACAAAAATCTATGACCAAATGTGAGCCAACAATACGGACATCATGACACAAACCACAATTTTACCACAGTTCCTATTTTAGAGGAAGTTTCATCATAACTGATACATTTGTAAAAACATTTAAAATGTGTCGTAAACAGAACAATGTGTATTTTACCAATTTAAATTTTATAATATCTGTAGTATTCTAATCGTCAATCATTAACAATTAATACAAATTTAAGAAATGTAACATTTTAATACTTTGATCCTAATTTATTACCAAGATTTCCCTAATATTTATTTATGATACACTTCTTATTCACCTTCAACAACGATATGTACAGTAACAGTAATTGGTCATGTCTTAAATATAAATAAATGAATAAATAAATGTCTCCAACCTCTGAGGTAAGCTTCGTCAGCCCTGTGGTGCTGTGTTACAGCAGTTCTCACCTTCCTCACTGAACTCCCAGCCAAATTTGCGTGCATCCTCCAAAGCAGTGCGCAGCATAGCAGTCTGATGCATCAGCTTCTTAGGAATACAGCCTACATTCACACATGTTCCACCCAGACCTAGACATGGTAGTCATGTTTGTTATGATTAAGAACTCAGCTATGGTAGTATTTTGTCCATCATAATGTACAACATCCAGCACTTCTTACCCCAAGACGTGCCCAAAGGTGTGGGAACAACATAATCTAGAACCATGACCTTCTTGCCCAAGGCAGCTGCTTCCTATAGAACATATAGTACAAAATGAGAAATACATGCCTTTTAGGGAGGGGGGGATTTGGACTCAAAATTGAAACTGTGGTAAAGTGTGGACAATCACCTTTGAGCAGGCCAGACCCCCAGAGCCACCTCCTACCACAATGAGGTCATAATCGTATGCTGTGCTCCCTTCTCCCAGCAGCTGCTTAAGGTGGCCATCTTTATGTGCCTGTTACCATAACAGCCAAGGGAAAAATAAATAAAATTAATAAATAATAATAAATAAATAAAAAAAGGGGGGGGGGGGGAAGAGAAGAGAAGAGGTCCTCATAACAAGGGTTCTTGTGCATCCTTCATTTCAGTTAAAAAAGGGCTCATGTTTCCTATTACTTTTTACTTTAAAGCACTGTATTAAAAGAGCACAATATCTGAACAGTTGCCTGATTAAACAGACAGACATAAGACCAAGATAAAGGCTACAGAAGGAATGCCATTTAAAAAAAAAAAAACCCATCTTTAAATATTTATATGCTGGCAACACAAATTACATGCAGAGGCCATTTTAAATTTTAATCATTTCATCTTTTAAAACCAAGTTTAAATCAACCTTTAACCCAGATTTCACAGTGAATACAAAAAAGGTAGTTACTGAACAGTGTTTGCTTTTCTGTGAACAGTGAGCAACTTAATTGATGCACATTTACAATTCATTTTATTAACAAGAATGTTAAGCTTTGGCTGTCTGGAGGAAGCAATTTATAGATTTTGTATAACTTGAGTTATACAAGTTACTTTACTTTCAAAGCTTCAAACAGATGATCATTAGATCCATCATCTAGAAGACAGTCAGTATTTATACCAAGCAGCTGGATGCAATGGCAATGTAGTAAGAGCATGATAAGCACCTGGTAAGTGAACAACAAACAAAATGGACATAGTAATAACTTGGTTCAATCACATCAGACCCAGTGCGAGTGTGATCATGAGAACAATATTAGTGATAGCATGATAGACCCATTTTGATCCCCATTTCTGCTGCATTCCTCACTTTTGTTTTTGTACATGGTTAGAACTGGTCTTCGTCTGAGTGTGACAAGGGCTTTACACGATACATAGTTAATCAACGTTCAGTCATGCTGGCTGCTTATCTGTTCTGCTGCAAGTGAAGAATTGTTTTAACAAGAGCACATGAATTTATAGTTGTATTCCCTTGAGCTCATACAATAAAACTGTAGCCAATTTATAAGAATTGTACATTTTTGTTCTCCCATGTGTATAACATCCTATAGAACCTGGATAAAATACCAATCATACCACAACTCCATTTTTAGTGTTTGTATATGATAGGTGCTATTACCTACCTGCATGGTCTTGTCAAAGCCTCCTACATGTGTTTTGTTGACAAAGACATTGGGGACAGTTTTCTGTCCAGTCATCTCCATGAGCACATCCTGGTAGATGGCACCATTCTCTGAAAAACATGCCAGACATGTACTGTGATACGGCTGCTTACGTTTCACGTGGAACACTGCTACTGAAGCATGCCAACTCTGGGCAATGGTCCCAGTGACCTCCTGTCCCATCTTCCCTTATTGTTTGATAAACATACCTCATGTCTACAATACCCTTCATTTGCACCTTTCAAGAAGGATGAAGTTAAGCCAGGAGAAAAGCCACTGCTGAACAATAAGCTGACGTGTCAAAAGGCTGAATGCTTACACAACCGAAGAGCCTTGGGTGTGGCAAACATTATTCCATGCTTTTTTTGCCATGTTAGAGAGCAATTTAAAGTTTTAGACCAGTGCCAGGTTTATGAAATTATAACTTCTTTCTTCCTTTACACTCTGCCAGCTTCTAGAGTTTGTTAATTAATATCAAAACTAGACAAAATGGTTAAGATAAATTTTTTTCTAAGAAGTTTGAAACTAAATTTGGATTTACTTGTTTAAAAAAAATTCTAAAGTGCCAACAGAGTAAAACAAAAGTTTCTCACAGGAACAGTCAAATAAAATATGTTTGATGGACAGAAGTGGTTTATTAAATTATAACCATATTAAAAGAAAATTAGCAGGATTTTAAGCTACCAAATTATAACTCAATTAAATATTAAAACAAATGCAGTGCATGTGATGACTACCTTGTCTGAGCGATATTTAAACTGGAGCATATGATTTGTGTGGGGAATGGGGATATAAAGGAAAAGCAAGGACGAATTAAAAAATAAATAAATAAATAGATAGACAGATAAAGAACAGTCAGGAGGGGGAGATGGAGTAATAAATGATTTGAGAGTTTAAAGGCTCAAGGAGAGACAGGAAAAGATAAAAAGCCCTGCCAGGCAGAGCAGTGGTGAATGACTCAGCAAGTTTTGCAAGTCGGCTATAGGAGATACGCGCAGATCTGACACTCCATTATCCGCTGTGTAAAACATTGCCACAATGGCACTGAAATTAAAAATTCCTCCAACACGTTTATAAAAACTCGTCAGGTTTATGGTTTACCGAGCACCAACTACAGAAACCATATTTAATGCCTGTTGTATTACATTTTCATGTAAAATGTAACAAGGGCATGTGCTATTTCATAAGAGAAACACTTCCCTATGTCACAGTGCAAGCGTTTGCAAATACAAAATACTGTCAGCCTGCTCTCAAGTCGAGGATATGAAGACAAAGAAAAGAAAAAAAAAAAAAAAAAAAAAAGCAAGAAAACAATTAGAAAATGCAGGCAAACAAACTTGATGCAATAATTACATCAATTACCCAAATGGAGGAAGAGAGCAGACTAAATCACATTAGACCAAAGCTAAACAATATTAGGAAGAATAAACAGCGCATGCCCATTTCCAGTGATAGCCTCAAACACTGCTAAATACTATGGATTTATTTCAATCTCATTCTTTGCACTGCAAAAAAAAGAGGCCATCTACCAAAAGAACCGGATAAGAAAAACATTAGACACAACCATAAGGGTCCAAGTAATGAGATATCCACATATTTAGGAAAAGCTGTTCAGAGGACAACCATAGCTCAATACAATCCACTACGCTGAATTGCATGAAAGATTAGAAAAAGAAAATTTAAATCATATGATCTCATGTCTGAGATTCTCTGATCTGATTAGAACAAAACAGAGGGGGGGGGGGAAGGTGGTGGTAGAAGCACATTTTGTAGGTGCTTTGCTTCAGTGGAGACTGGGAACCATATCACCATTGAGTGCAAAACGGATGTGACCAAATGCAAAGCATACTTGAGGAAATCATCCAATTGAGATTGGAGGGGTGGGGGAATGCTCCAACAGGAAAATGAAGCTAATTATACTACCAAAGCAGTGGTTCAAAACCTCAGTGTATTACAATGGCACTGTAAGCTCAGAGATCTGGGTTAGGATCTTTGGAAAAACTTTAAAATTGGTGTTCATCTAAGCTGTTTAATTATGCCAAGAAGAACATGCACAACTGTCACCATCCAGATGTGTAATGCTGACAGACACAGAAGACTTGAACCTACAACAGAAGCCTAATGTTGGACAGGTCATGCAAATCAGTACTAATCAAACAGTTAAAAATAATGGTGGTGTGTCCATGTGATGTAACCAACATAAACCAACAAGTCTGACCTTTTTACCCTAGAAATAGGGAAAAACAATCACCTTCATATTTTCCACAGGACTTACAAAGTTTCAGTTTGAAACTGCTTGAAACTGATATGGTTCAGTAAAACAAGTTAAGCAACATTTGTTCCTTCAACAGATTTCTCAAAAATGAAGAATCGTATCTCCTGCATTGTCGTTCTTACTCATGAGTGATATAAAATCAACAATTGTATGTCGTGCAAAATACAGGCTTCAATAGCAGCAGAACGAAATCCGTTTCCATTTCTAAAAAGCTAAGGCAGAGATAATGCTGTACTACAGAATTCTGCATATAACATATTGCTAGTTAAACTCAAGAAACTATACTCAGCAAAAAAGAAACATCCTCTGACTTTCAACTCTTTTTACTTTCAGTAAACTTAATGTGTAAATATTTGTATGAACACTAAGTCAACACCATAAGACATAAACTAAAGATGTTTCACAATGTGTCCCTGAATGAAGGGAGGCTCAAAATCAGTCAGTACCAGTCAGTATCTGGTGTGGCCACCAGCTGCTTGAAGTCCTCCTCATGGACTGGACCAGATTTGTCTGAGCACTGATGGAGGGATTGTAACATTGTTTAAACCCTTTACAATGAAGATCTGTAAAGTTATTTGGATTTTTACAACATTATTGTTGAAATACACAGTCCTGAAAAAGGGGCGTTTGTTTTTTTGCTGAGTATATTTCAACATTTAGCAACATGTGGACATCATAAAAACTAACCATCTTTAATGTAATTCTGTCCACTCGTGAGAGCCATAGCTACAGATGTAGCAGGATAAGATCCAAGATATCCATGGAAGCCCGTTTGTCTACTTCTGTCTGTGGAACAGAGCTGTGTTCTATTGACACTACTACAATAAGTTTTGCCATATCTGTCAGTGATTAAGTATTTGACAAAGTTCCACCTCAGCACAATTAAATCATGGGAATTAAACCATAACATATGACGAGTCAAAGTAGGTCTCTCCCATCTGTCTAAAAATAGGAGATTGTTATGTAATAGTGTAAGGTATAGTTAGTTAACTAACCAAATGCCTTAAAGACTAAATAAACCGTAAATGTAGTGCTGCACCATTTACAAAACATCAGTGAGTCTTTGTTGAAACATCAGCTAACTGATCTGCCAGTTCATCCTTACATTGTATGCCAGAGCTATATTTCAAGTCAGGCTGGTGTCCTTATCAAAATATGTGACTGTCAGGTGACTAAAAAGTAAACCGGAAAGTTTCGTTTTAAATATTTATGTTGTATGTGGGTCAGTCCATGAAAACTGCAGCAAAATTGTGACACGAGTGTAATATTCTAGAGAAAAATAATTTTGAAGAATTCTTCCTTGACACATACGTAATCTTTAGACAATGGCATGCGAGTCAAAAGATACCATCTCGCCTTAAAACTAAGGGTTATGAGGCATAATTTTTACCGTGCTGCGAATGGCACAAGGACACAATACTGTAAGAACTGTAAATTTCCTCAATAGAAAAACTGAGTTAAAAAAATTTGACAAGAAAACTGACAAGTTAATAAAATTAACAAAAGTTCAATAATTAACAATTTAGATTAATTTCAAGATCTGCCAATTTAGAATATTTCAAGAGAACTCTTGTTCGATCTAATGAAAAAGTTGTTTTCAGAGCACTGAAATCAAGATTTACCACTTGGTTTGGTTTTTATTACAACATAGTTGCAACATATAAATCACTCTACCCTGAATAAAACTTTGTGCATGTAACTAGAAATGGCTGCAGTTCTCAAGGAGTGGATCTGATTCAAGAAAGATAACTGGTCATCAACACATGCTCATTAATCTGCCTAGTACAATAAGATCATGCCTCAGATGTCTGTGGTTAGCAGGTGTCTGGATTTAGATGTGTGTGCCATAAGTACAGCTTCAAGGTGTGCCACGCCACCATGAAATAGATTATATTTACACATGTGTATATATACTTTTAAAATTATTCTTTTACACATGTGTATATATACTTTTAAAATTATTCTTTTACATAATATAAAAAGAAAAAAAATCTATTGTTTTTTTTTTTAGTTGTTGAATGCATTGCAACCTACTTTCTTTGGTCACAAGGTCTAATGATTTCCCCAGCCCTGTTTAAAATACATGCTATGTGGTTTATATAATTAACAGCTTTGCATAAGCCATGCTGTAAAACTGCAATGTAATATTCACACCTTATCTTCTTATCTTCTCCATTTGTCTTTATCATCTGGTGTTCGTCACAAGTAATGTGTTCGCATGATTGTTCATGCGGTAATAAATGTTGCAATACATATATTAGCAAGGCGATTGTGGAAAAACAAAGTCATGCTTACCAATCAGATCCAACTCTAGGAATTCATAGGTCACATTCACCTCCTTGAAGAACTCCTTTACCTGAAACAAGCCAAAAGGACAGTGCCAACGATGAGTCAAAAGAATGGACAAAGTGCTAAACAGGGGGTTTAGTTGTTGTAGACTGTGAGCAATGAGAGGTCATAGGATATACCATGATATTATGAAGGCTACTTCATCATGGAACTACAAGTTCACACACACTTTGATTCATATATATATATATATATATATGAGAGAGTTATATATATCAAAGTGCAGGAACTCTGGAATATGGAGCAGGTCAGAGAGTGTGACATTTCGCTATACATTTCTGATCTGACCTCACCACACTCTCTCTCTCTCTCTCTGACCTGCTCCATATTACAGAGCTCCTACAGGCTGATACCAAACTCAACTACATCTTTAAAAACTTGTAATAAGTAGTTACGTAAAACGGATTAATAGCAGGCACAGAAATGGTTAATCTAGAGACCCTGTTATCTAACCATCTACCAATAATCCTGAGAGTTGAACCCTAACTTTGTGCACCTCTACAGACTTCTCATGCTGACTGATCCGGCGCCATTTCTTCGGAGCTAATAGTAGTCGGTTAGCCGTGCCTGGCTAACCGAAGCGGCACGAGCTCTTGTTCTGATACAGCTAGCTAACATGCACTTACCTTCTTACAGTATGGACAGTAGCTTTTACTGAAAACCACAACAAGGTGCTTGTCGATGAGCTCCTGTATGCGGGCTTTAATCTGACCCTTGTCCGTCTCTACCGGCGGCATGATTGCAATAGACCGGGAAAAGCCGCGCGAGTCAGATGTTTTTACTGAGTTGGATTATTGACTAACTGGGAAGGTTGCTAACAAAGTTCCCGTCTAACTCCTCCGACTGAGACTGGAACAACACTGCGATAAAACAAGTTCACGTCAACAAAAGACATCTAATGAAAAGCTAACCGACAGTCGAGAGCGTATTATTTCCCACACTGCTCTACGCGGGACATCCTTCTGGCTCTACTCCTTGCGAGCTCGCCGGTGTGCGTATATATATACAAGCGCGAGCTGTGCCAAAACTTCACTGCCGAATCAAGCGGGAAGATGACGTCATCGCGACCGCCTGATTATATCGGAAAGCACCCGTGACTCAGGCGTTTCTAAATAAACATCAGGAAATAGCTAATATTATTTCCAAATTTGATTAAAAAAATAATAAATAGACGGAAATAATAGATAAACTAAAAAGGCCCAACAGGCAATGTCTGAAGACAACTAAATATATTTAATGGCGCAACCATGCCACCTTGTGGTAGAAAAATGTTTTCGCCAAATGTTGCCTTACAGCGTATCTTTTTCATGTAGCTTTCAATGAGAGGCTCATACTGTATACAATTTCTCCCATGCATGATGCATGCATCCATTAACCTCTGTAGTCCAACTAGGGACCATGGAGGCCACTGGTGATCATTGTATTTATTCCTATTTTACGACCGTGGTGGGACCTTTGGTCAACACGAAAACCGGTGTATGTGCAAGAGACCCACCAAGCCCAGGGGAGAACATGCAAACTCTATGCACACAGACCTGACCCTGGAGGTACAAGGCAACAGTGCTAACACTAAGCTACCATACACAATTTCATGCACGCAGCACTTTATTGTGAAGATAAAGTTTCATTGCATTAACAAATACAAATGTATATAATGTGAAACAATTTTTTTCTTGTTTACCATTTTCAATAGCACAAGCTTCTCAGCATCAGCAAGACAATAGACTTCTGAAACAAAGCAAGTGAGTAACTGCCAGCCCATTATGATCAACTTGCCCCGGTGGAGAGAGTGGACAGTTTCTGTTTCCGTTTCTTGGTGTTCAGATCACGCAGGACCTGTCATGGTCCTGCCACACTAACACCATAGCGAAGAAGACCTGTCAGCTTCTTTAGCACCTAAGAGAATTTAAACTGCTCTCTAAGGTGCCAACTGAAGCATCAAAGCCTGGTTGGGGAACAGCACCAAGCAGGACAGAAGGGCTCTCCAGAGGGTGGTGCGATCAAATGATCTTACCACCCACAGTGAGTTTTCTGACCTGAAGCTTACCTACTGCAAGCGGTCCTGAACCAAGTCCAGAAAAAAAATGTTCTCAGTCATCTTCATAATAGATGTTTCTTTCTGATGTGGTCAGGGAAGTTGACCAATACACAGAGAATGAGGAGCAGCTTCTTCCCACAGGCCATTCAGAACCTCAACCAGGAAAACACCCAGTACCAGACCGCATTACACCCAGTACAATCCCTGCTTCCTATCAATACCACAAATTTATAAACATTAAAAAAAATTTTTACAAACATTTTTATGTTTATTTCATTTCACTACAGCTCTCTCAGCCTGATGCTGCACAGTTCATTGTATTGCTCATACAACAGCACATACCTGATGTTTACTCTTAATTTACAGTAGTAAATTGCTGTAAACTCTTTTTTTAAATCTTATGCAGTTTCATAATAAACATTTGATGTCATGTCATACTGTGTATATATCCACACAAGATCTTTCTCATGGCTAGCACCATAGACACAAGGCGAGGTCTTATGGGAAAACTGTCATTTCAAATAGGAAACGGAGAGGCTTTTAAGGAGGAAGGTATGAAAAAGGGGAGGAAAGTCATGAAGGTGGGCACGTGCAGGTCTGGAGGGAGTGCCCAGCTTGCATCTGGGCATGAAGAATGGGCCCATGTGGGCAGTGGTTCCTGCCTGCTCCTTGAAGCACCTCCTCTCACTGTCTTGGTAAACTAGCCCCTCACAGCTCCTCTTCCGACATGACACCCAGCGACTGGCTTTCTACACCCAGCGACTACCATTTTTTCTCTTTGGCGGCAGGATCACAAGACTTGGCTCTAGGTGAAAGTCCACTAGCCGTACCCAAAAGTGAAACTCATACAGTATATTATAAAGATTCATTACACACAGACTAATTTATTTCAAGTGTTTATTTGAATATTACTCAGGACCAATTAAAAAAAAGATTTTTAACACAGAAATGTTGGACTACTGAAAAGAATAAACATTGACAGCACTCAATACTTGGTCGGGGCTCACTTTGCATGAATTATTGCAGCAATGTGCAGCAATTGCAGCTCTTTACAATACTCCCCCCCCCCCCCACATACACACAAAAAAATTAATCTCTATGCGGTTTATGTCGGGCGAGTTTGCTGGCCAATCAAGCACAGGGATACCACGGTCCTTTAATCAGGTATTAGTGCTTTTGACAGTGTAGGCAGGTGCCAAGTCCTGCTGGAAAATGAAATCACCATCTCCATGAAGCTGGACAGAGGGAAGCATAGGTGCTCTAAAAATTACTGGTACATGCTGACCCTGGAAGACCAACACCAGCAGTTGACAGAGCTCCCAAACCACCAGTGACTGTGCAAAGTTTACACTAGACTTCAAACAACTGTAATTCTGTGCCCCTTCTCTCTTCATCCTGAGTCTGGGACCTTGATTTACAAATGAAATGCAAAATTTACTTTTATCTGAAAAGAGGACTTTGGCCCCCTGAGCAAAAAGTCTAGCCCTTTTTTTCATTAGCCCAGGTAAGACACATCTGTGTCAGGTCACTCTTGAAGCACTGACTCCAGAAGCTGCAGTCCGCTGCTTGTGAATCTCCCAATTTCTTGAATGGGCTTTGTTTCACAATGCTCTCAAGGATTTCCTGTTATCCCTGTTGCTTGCACAACTTTGTCTACCACATTTTTTCCTTCCATTCAACTTTTCATTAATGTGCTTGGATGCAGCACTGTATTATTAAAAAGTAATAGCTTATACATAAGAAATAAATATAAATAAAGTGAAGATAAATACGATAGAAAATAAATTTAACTAGAAAAATATACTGTACAAATAAGGACATAAAAAATATAGCAAAATATAGAAATCTAGAAGAAAAAATAGAAATTTTACACACATTATAATTTTGTATTTTACCTATATTGCTTATCCTGTATCAGGTCATGGAGGCCTATAGCCTAGGCAAGGAACCTAGAGCACACTCGGACATTCAATTATACACTACAGGCCATTTAAAAGACCGCCAAGGCTGGAAGTATGCATATAGTATCTTAAGTATCAGGATCAGTGTGTGTGTCAATATGTATAGTTAGTTAGACAGACAGACAGACAGACAGACAGACAGACAGATAGATAGATAGATAGATAGATAGATAGATAGATCTGGAGAATTTGGGGGCCAAGTAAACACCTTGATTAAAAGTTTTTTCCCCACATCAATGACCCCTGGGGGCCCATAACATTTTGTGGTGAATTCCTGTGAATTATGGCAAAACAGTTAGTCATAATGCTTAGTAAATGCTTACTCATAGTCTACATCAGCATAATATACCATGCCGGTTTACTTAAATGCTTCAATTTAGATAAATGAAATAAACCACAAAAATGTCATTTATTTATTTTGTTATTTATTAAATACCTAAAAGAAGCCCATGTTAGTTAAAAATAGAGTGGCATATTATTCACCGTAGCTATTTTGGAACAGTACCCCCTTGGCTACAATATGAAATGAGGCATCAGTGAGTGGGTGGGAGGCGCTCTAATTAAACAGCATGAAGAAGCAGTCAGTAAGGGGTGTTTGTTTGTAAACTCCCCTCTGTTAACTTTGAGGAACTGCTGGGCGGAACTGTTGATGCTTATGTGTGTTCTGACAGCAATGATGACACTATAAGCTTTCATCTGACAGAACAGTCTATTCCCATGCATCTCTCTATATTAATAGGTGAACAGATGTGCCAAGGTACATCGAGGGTTTCCAGGTTTGTGGGCAAAATGATCCTTGTTGACATTTCAAACTATCCCATGGTTATGAAAATTAATCCATTTCCAAACTGAAAATAACACCCACCCAATCCCTTCCTGCCTGCTCCAGGAGGAATTCTGGCTGGTCCTGTGCATTCTTTCAGATATTCTTTACCAACCCCACTTGCTTTCACAAACACATTTAGCCCAATCCCACACACTCCATCAGATTCTCGTAATCAGTTCTGCCTATTCATACAAAGCCTTCTGCTTTTGTTCAGACTCAAAAGCACATTCTGACCAACCCCACACACTCAAACAGAAAGATTAATCAAAGTTTAATCATTTTTTTAATTATTGGACTTTGCCTGCAATATTTAAAAAAAATTTATTACATTCTAGTTTCCAAAATAAGAACAAATTAGTATTGTTTCGTCTCATGTTATCTTTTTATTTGAAGGCCTACATGAAAGTAAAAAAAAAACAAAAAAAAAACAAGCCTGCTCCAGTCTAACCTGTCTTTACCAAATAAAACAAAAACTCAAATAAAAATAATTTTTCAATTAATCACATTCATCTGTGTTTCCACACAGCAGTAGAAATCTGAAAGATATATGATTAAGAGTATACATCAATAACTTCCTGAAATCGAATTATATTTTTAATTTGATATCAGAGTATGCTGTTCACTGGATCACGTAAATGAGGTAATAGTCTATCTGCCAATAATCAGCTAATATAGCAAATCACGATCAGATTGTTATTGTGCATGGAAATGTGACGAGCTAAACTGCTTGATAGTATTTTTAGCCCACTGCATTCTCCCCCCTTCTCAGTAGTCTGACTGTACCCAGGAGCCCCATTATACATCAAACCATCAGCTCTGTTTCATTGCTAAAACTAATATTGCTACCACAGCTACTGCATCTTACTGCCAATGTTGCAAAGCATCATTTGCTTATGACTAAAATGAAGCCATTAAGAACCTATTTTGGGATTTTCCTTATTCATCGATATTCCTAAAAGGTGTCTACATGGACATGCTTATAATATTCCTGGTGGGGCAAATAAATAAAAAAACAAACAAACAAAAAAAATTATATAATTTATTTATTTTTGTTTGTTTGTTTGTTTATTTATTTATTTCACACACACACACACACACACACACACACACACACACACACACACACACACACACACATATATATATATATATATATATATATATGTTTTTGTTTAGTAATTTATTTTCTACATTCTACATCAATACATACTGGGGATTTCAAAACTATTAAATAACATAGAATTAGGTAATAACAACAACAAAAACAACAGTTAGTTGTTATTTTAAGACACAGAGGTCAGTCTTTCTGTAATACTGTAGTTCTTGCAAGAACAGTATTGTCAAGTGCATTTGCAAAATCCGTCAAGCACCATCATGAAACTGGCTCTCATGAAGGCCATCCCAGGAGGGCGAGACCAAGACCTACCTCTGCCACAGACGAGAAGTTCATTTAGAGTTATCAGCCTGAAAAATGACCAATTAACAGCACGTCAGATTAGAGGCGTTATGAAGTCTTTACAGAGCCTAAGTAGCAGAAACATCTCAATATCAACTGTTCAAAGGAGATTAATGCATTTTTTGGACGCCTTCAGCATTCCTTTACAATGTAGATAGAAATATTGTAAAAATCAGGAACAATCCACAATCAGGCTTACAACTGCATTTTAATCATAACCATATTAGACCTTTGTATCATTTGTATCATTTTCCAGTACAGTAAGTGACAGCCAGTGAAAATACCAGTACAGTCAGTACCCCTTAGTTTTAGGGTTAGGCTACTGGAAAATACCAACAAAGAAGCACAAAATTATCCAAATGGATTTGCAAAATTATCCAAAGTGGATGTGCTTATTTACTGTTAAATCCATGGTTATTCATATGTACAATACACAAAAGAGAAACTATAAGACCTTCTAAGACATTTCTGGGGACCAAGAAATTGCATGTCTATCTTTATTCACACCACTGTAGCTAAAGCTAGATAATTAGGTACACATTTTCAGCCTTTAAAAAAAAAAAAAACATTTTATTTAACATTCTTGCTAAAAAGTGCCCTAGTTATGTTGCTACTGTATGCTGCTGATTTGATTGCAGGGTGAAATGTCAACTTTATTGTCATTATTTTTGAGTGTAGAATTGAAATCCGCTGGACAGAGTGGTCTAACTCACTCCCAGGAAGCTCTGTGAGCCTAAATAACTCACCCAGCATCATGTTCTGAGTAACAGGAAGTTGTCAGAAATGTCTGACTATCAGAAAAGCACCTGAATTTATATCTGTCTAGGACAACTATAAAAAAAAGCAGGCTGCATGCCTGTTAGAAAGCTAAACCTGTCAGACGTAATATGTCTCCTACTGTCTCCTGGGCTGCATAATGAAAGACAGCTTCTGATATGATACGTAATGTAAAATATCACTGACAGCCATTCAACTACAAATAACAGGTAGAGAAGCTAAAGACTTATGCATAAAGACTATGCATAGAAATATGCCTGCATAAGCTGCAAACTTACTTTTCAAGTTCCAACTCCTCTAAATTCATTATAAGTTTATTTTATATTACACAAAACAAGTTATAAATACAGCAGAATATAAAACACATTTTAATTCAAATTCATTCAATTCCTTTTCGCGCAGAGGGCTACACTCATTCTCACTCACTCATTGTCTATACCGCTTTATCCTGTATTCAGGGTCGCGGGGGGCACGAGGCGGGGTACACCCTGGACAGGGTTCCAATCCATCGCAGGGCACACACACACACACATGACGGGATATTTGGGAATGCCAATTAGCCTAATCTGCAGGGCTTTGGACTGTGGGAGGAAACCGGAGTACCCGGAGGAAATCCACCAAGCACAGGGAGAATATGCAAACTCCATGCACACAGAGTCAGGAATCAAACCCATACCCTGGAGGTGCAAGGTGACAGTGAAAACTACTACACCACCGCATCACCCTAGAGGGCTGCAGTTGTTAATTTTTATATGCTTCATTATTTTTACTATTAGGTAATCTATATTAGATTTATATATTCATTCGCTTTATAATTAGGTACTGCAATTAAATAATATGCTCAACTATAAAATATAAACATCTAATAAGAAAAATTAGCACAGACATGGAAATATTAGAATTATGTAAAAAGCAGTTAAATTACACAACCATAGCAAATATTAGGTCATGTTTTGGGAGCCAGAGAAGTAAGAATTAAAACTTTGGCTGGTGGTCTTTTGATCTAAAAACAAGCTTTTCTTGTCAGCTGTGATTGCATATTTAGGGAAAACACAGACACAAGCAAGAAGAATGAATGGCAGTATGAGTTATGGGAATTAGATAACACTCTCAGGAGGCTTCTCAGAGAAGCAGCCAAGTCAGTTGTGGAGATTTTAGTACTAGGATTGTGCTAACCTTTTCAAGAATTCACATTCAGTGCAACCATATTTATGACACACATTAAGGTAGACACTCAAAGTCAGTTAGAAAATGTTACACTATCACATATCCTACAGGCATGGCTCCATATTTCTTGTCATTTTATTTTTAATTTGCTTGACTTCCAGCTTTACCAGTTTGTAAGCACAAATCATCCATTTTCCCCCATTAAAGAAAGTATTGACATTTTAAATCATCATCAAGTCACAGGATGGTATCAGATATTTGTAACTGATTGTAGCGCAGACAAGTGCATTGATTTCTTTTTGGAAGGGGTAAAATGTTGAATGCAATTAGGCTCCGTTGTGGCTGGTTTGGTGTTGAGTCCTTTTTGGCTGAATGGCCACTCTATGAAGCCTGTAATTAAGAAAAAAGAGCCCAAGCCTTGATCAGCTATATAATTCAAGTACTGTCTGAGAAGTAAATAATGGAATACACTACAAAAGGCTTGGTAGTTTTACAAATTAAGCAATTTTCTACAGTAACAATGGACTGAAGGAAGAGAGTGTTTCTAAAACAAACTATCAGAATAGTTTCATTCAAGACCTACCCAACAACTGGTGTAATAACAAGCTGCATGTGTGAATACCAGTTTGGTTAAAAAAAATAAAAATAAAATAACAATAATAATAATAATAATAGTATACAGAAGGTAGGATAAAAAACAAAAATGAAAATCTAACAGTCTACATATGTTTAATATACAGTAGATATACAGCAGTTTCTATATGCATAGTGTTAAAGTCGTCCATAAATAGCAAATGTTAGAACACTGACGCTTGTCAGGTTTACAGTGTAGTAGTCTTGATATTCCCATAATAAACTAGAATCACTGGCTAGCTTTGACACTGAAAAGTGGCTGCAAACTGTGATGTGGTTTAAAAATCTATACGACTGCAGTGCAGTTCAGTAAGACAGTGGCTAACAGCTCTACTCTCTGGTTTGCTGCACAACTGGGGTATGGTCTCTGTGGACATTACACGTATTTACAAAATGTGAATGTGTGTACATGGTGTTCTGCTATACACTAATGTCCCAACAGATGTGTATTCCCGCAAGTGTTTGCAAGGCTCTGATAAAATGTACCTGAAGTTATAGGAATGAAACAAATGTTTGCATAATTATATAGAATGTAAAGGTAGCTGCATAAGTAGTTATATTATTAACCTGTGCCTTCTGTCATACTTGTAAAATGTGTTGACTTTTTAAAAAATACTCTACCAGCAGATTAGGCAGATCCTTAGCAAGAAGTTATGTAACTAATGAACCGTGTTGGGGGACGTTACTTTTTAAAATAACTAATTACGTTACAAAATTACTGTCTTTAAAAAGTAATTTACTGTACAGTAATTTAAAGTACAGTATTACTTTTTGATAAAAGTGACGAGTTAGAGTACTTTTCCATTGCACAAAATGAAAACTTCTTTGTGATTACTCATGCATGTTGTTTTAGTCAAGACCTTTATAATTATTCTACCATCATCACTCAGCAAAGTTTGGCCCATAATTTGTTAATTACTAATACGGTTTCGCGCAGTAGCTGTAAGTTCGGTTCATCATGATTCACCACGAGTTTTGGCACTGTGATTAGGTTTCCATCTTTCCGCGCATCGATCCTCGCAAAGTCAAACCGCATAGGTGAGATAGGGGTATAACAGCAGGAATAACAAGGGGGGTGGGGATGGGGGTGTTAGGTTATCGGGGACGGGGCGTGTAGGAGAACTTTCACACATACATACACAAAAACACACACACACCACACACACAATAATGGATTAGGAATGACTGATGTCTGGATTACGGATTACATAAATTGTCTGAATAACGGATGACATTTAAAAAAAAAGTAACTAAATAACTGATTACTTAAATGGCAGACATAACGCATTACAGAAGATTACTCAATACATCAAAAAAGTAATCCAAGTACTCTAACGCGTTACACCCAATACTGCTAATGAAAAAGTTACAAGAGTAAAATATGCACATGTAATATGTGTAATTAATGCTAATGATTAATGCTTTTCTTTTAGACACTATTGTTAGGATACATATCCTATGAATTCTAAATAAATTTAGACATTCTACAGCATGTGTAGGTATTGTGACAGTGGAACTGAAGCAAGAAAGGTTATTTTGGACTATATGTGTGTCATGGTATGTGACAGATTAAATATATATATGTACTATATGTATATATTCGAGTAACTTTGTCTGTGAGCCGTTTGCAAGATGAGCAAATTTTTTATTTTTACATATCGAGCACTTGATATATACAAGTAGTACACATGCGCTTCGTCTGCCTAGCGTCACGTGATCACAACTAAGCCAATAGTTCTTCTCTCGCGTATGATTATAGGTAATCATCTCCTATATTCAGTGTTAGTCTCTCATCGAGGGGGCTACTGTGTAAGACAAGTGTGAAGCTGAAATAAGATGAGAGGAGGGAATTCTTTTATTATTTTTATTTTATCCCCCCCCCCCCCAATTTTCTTCGTGACATTGGCAGCAGATATTTTGGGTATTGCGGGTTGCAGGGTGGAGCCTCCGTGGATCTGAATTATTTGTCCAGTGCATCCCATGGGTGCATGATCAGACCAGGATCTGGGGAGATTGGACACTAGGTTGGACTCCTCTCCTGCTTAGACCCCATCATAGAGGGCTATGGTGAACTGAGTGTTCTGGTGCCTATCTATCATGGCATGCATATTTTTCAGTGATTTGTGGTGCATTGGCTTTTCTGCGGAATTGGACCAAACAGGCTTGCCCTTGGCCCCAGCAGGTACAGATGAGCATTAGGTGCCCATAATCCTGCGATGGGTGGATGGATGGATGGTTCCATCTACACGCTGCCAGGCACATCGGGCGACGGATATACTGTACATTAATGATGCGCAGGTCGGGTATTTTTCTATTTAATATAGCACAATATGTACTACACCAAATTCTAATTTCTCTTATGTTATACTTACTCAAGCTTTACTGAGTTAAATATTTAGGTTTCCATTTATCTCTTCCTCTTTCATTTTTCTTTCTTCTTCTCGGTAAAGAAAACCTACATGAAAAATGATATGTACCCTACAGCTATATGTAGAGAACAGTACATCAGCTGCTTTCACTGTCGTCAACCTACATTACTGCAATTACCGAACTGATTCAGTAACAATTTTACCAGTGCTTTGCCTTTTACAAACCATCAATTTTTGTTTTAAACACTCGGTTATATGTCATGTTTTTTTTAATGAGCTCAAATCTTTATTTTGTACATAGTAGCAAGGTTAAAAACCTTCTGAAATTACAAATCTTCCTCCTACAGTACCTACAGTAGGTACAGCCATGCAATCTTCACTAACCTGAAAGTATGGGGAAATACTTATGCAAGCTAAATATGCATACAGTATGCTTAGTTAAATAATGCTTAGTTCATCATGTTACTTAATAAATGTCTGCACTTCTCCAGGACCTGCTCACATCACTTTCCCCATAAGGACATCACCTCTTCAGGATGCTTACACATGCTTATCAGTTAGAGGATGATATTATTTTAGCTAATAAAAGAACAGTTAACACTTTTGTCTACAGTACATTAAGAAATCAGACTAAAAGGATACAACAGAACAAACACAAAACGTGATGTACAGTAATTATAACTTCCTTCAGCAGTTGCTGTATCCAGTCTTTTCCATTCCATTCCACTTCTATTTACTGACTAATGCTTGATTCATCTTTCTAACTTACCTGCCACATACTGAACTCATGACTAAAATCCCGATAAATTGTGATGTTTCGTTGCAGGTTATCTCTAACTGCAAGTGACATCACTTCATATGATTTAAATTCGCTTTTGCCAACAGGGCTGACATAAAAGAAAGCCAATGCAAAGACATTTTTCTCTCACAGTCTCTCTAATGATCTCAGGAAGGAATGCCTGGGCCATTGGTAACCCATCGACTTTTCGTCCCGTTTCCCTCCATCCCTCCCTCCTCATCTCTGCATTGAGCTCCTGGCCTATGAAAGATCCTCCGCTGGGTCGATATCTTGTTACTGCGGCAAAATCAATTACCCCAATAATGCCCAGGGAAATGGAGGCCATGATGACAGAATGCTCCTCCTTCTTCTCCGTGCTGGTGACAGATATTAAACATGAAGCTATGACTCCACTTCTGCTTTCTTTAGAACTATGAACAAATTTGCTCTTCATGGTCCGTAATTGAGCGCAGTAAATTTTAAGGCTTTCACTCTTGTGGATACAGGGTAAAGGATTTAAATGTCTCATCCATAAGCTCTATGTTCTCCATTGTTCTGTTTTTTTTTTGTGTAGAGAGCTATTCCTCTGAGGGCTAAAGACCTAGGGCTGCAAAAGGAGAATGAAAAAGAGCTAGAGAAAGGCTGTGTAATGGCCAGGAAGGTAATCCTTCCTGAATATAATATCCGGAACATTATATCTGTATTAGAGATTGCACGATTATATTCTATGCCTATGTTAGTATTATAGAAATGAACAGCAATAGCCTTGATCGCATTTTACTGCCTTACACACACACACACACACACACACACACACACACACACACACACACACACACACACACACACACACACACAAATGATCATTGTAACTATTACTAATATTGCTACAGTATATCTCCATCTTTAATTGTTTAGTTCTTTTAGCTTTTCAAATACAACCTAAAAAAAATTATTAAAACACTATATTTCTGTGCAGAAAAGGTAACTGTCAGGATCTTTGACAATATTTCATCCCATACACAGTTATACACTGGCACAGGCAGCATCATTATAAACAGTCTGGCTCCAACAGGGTAGCCAGAATGGAGAAGGAGAACATTGATAGAAGACAGCCACAGGTGCATATGAGGATGAGGCCTATTACACTCTATGCCTTATAAACAGAAAAAGTGACAGTTTAATTAACTTAGATGGCCATTTGGAAAATATCTGGGAAGATAGAAAAGCAATAAACTAGCTGAAAATTGCCTCTCATTCCTCAGTTTATACTCCTGAACTACTCGACTCTATACTCAGCCTCAAGCAAACCTAAGAATAATTACTCAGCAGTTTCAGATGATTTCATCACTCAGACTGATTTTAATGGAAACTCAACATCAGACGCTTAGCACACTTAGGATAGCAGATTTAGGTGTTGAAATAAACACACAACTAAGGTTATCCAAGTCTATCTGTTTGTACATCCATCTATCCATTCATCCATCCAACTATATAAATCCCACAAATTTCCTTTCGGCATTTAATAAACATTGTCCATGCACATATCTTCCCCTATTGTTTAATAAGCCCTTAACTTCACACTGGAAAACATAAACATTCATTCATTCATTCATTCATTTTCTATACCGCTTATTCCTGTGTTCAGGGTCGCGGGGGACCTGGAGCCAATCCCAGGAGACTTCGGGCACTAGGCGGGGTACACCCTGGACAGGGTGCCAATCCATCGCAGGGCACACACTCACACACTACGGGCAATTTAGGAACGCCAATTAGCCTAACCTGCATGTCTTTGGACTGTGGGAGGAAACCGGAGTACCCGGAGGAAACCCACCAAGCACGGGGAGAACATGCAAACTCCATGCACACAGAGACAGGAATCGAGCCTGGTCGGGGAATCGAACCCAGACCCTGGAGGTGCAAGGCGACAGTGCTAACCACTACACCACCGTGCTGCCAAACATAAACATATTCTTCATATTATTCAAGGTTTATCTTATCTTATTCATGCATCCATCCCTCCATCCATTCATCCATCCATCTATCCCTAAATCCATAGATCTATCCATCAAACTACAGTATGCATCCATCCATCCGTCCGTCCATCCATCCGTCCGTCCGTCCATCCATCCATCCATCATGCATAAACCTATTCATCCATCATCATACTGTTTAATAACCCCTTAACTGCACATTGGCTAAAATAAACATAGTTTTCCACGTCTATCTATTTTTCCATCCATCCATTCATCAAACCATTCACCAAACCATCCATCAACCCATCCATCCATCATGCATACGTAAATCTATGCATTCATTCATTCATTGTCCTACTGCACTGGAAAAAAAACATTGTAAATTTTACGGTAAAAAAAATGGCAGCTGTGGTTACCAGAATTCTACTGTAAAAAAATACAGTAGCACCGTTCTTGCAATGTAAAAAAAAAACACGTAAATTTTACGCAAAAAAACGTCAGCTGTGGTTGCCAGAAGTTTACCGTAAAAAATACGGTATATTTTACAGATTTTAATTATTATTTTTACGGTTTATAACTGTCTAATTAACATGTTTATGTTGTTATAAAAACAGTTTATTCCAGGGTTTACATTGTAACAAATACGGATCATAACCATGTTTTTTACAACTCAGAACTGTCTAATTTAAAGATTTATGTTGTAATAATAATGGTTTATTTACATATTATTGCCATTTTTACGGCACAGAACTCACTCACTCTCACTCATCGTCTATACAGCTTTATCCTATACAGTATATATGGGGGAGAACATACAAACTCCACGCACACAGAGACGAGAATCGAGCCTGGCCGGGAATCGAACCCGGACCCTGGATGTGCAAGACAACAGTGCTAACCACTACACTACCATGCTTGCTACACAATTGCTGTTGTTGATGGACTATTTTTTTATTATGAATAACCACAATTAATTAATTCAGCAATTCTGTGAAAGCATAATTTTATCACACTAGCTGGGAGCGAAAAGAGATAGAAGTTACATTGCTAAGCATTCGGATTTTACTGTTAAGAAACTATTAAGAGTACTTTTATACTCATTTATTAATACAAACCTAAATCAAATTATCAAAACCCATCAAAATTTATTCAAGATTTGGACATCAGCATGGCCCCATGTATTTTTTAATAAAGATAGCAAAACAATATTTAAATTTTCAACATCAAATATACAAATGTCAGGGTGGACATTTTTAAGCATTTTGGGCAGACAATCTAAGCATATAATTTTATAGAAGGGCTTTTATTACAACTTTACACAAAAAAATATTTTATCACACACATGTTAAAATTGTTTATGTCCTCTGTCCTGCATTGTGGTTTTTAAGTGCATACTGCACTGGGGTGTTAAATATGTTCATGTATTTTGTAATGGGTTTGTCACAAGGGGGGCAACAGCAATGTGGCGAGGTCTTACAGAAAAGAGGTAATTTTAATTAGGAAAGGAAAGGGTTAAAAAAGGGAGGAAGGGAAAAAGGGAAGGAAAGGTGTGCACGTGCAGATCTGGTGGGCAGTGCCCTGCTGGCATGCGGGCACAGGCTGGTGAGCGGTGGCGGCGGGCAAAGTGGCGCGTGTTAGCGACTGTCCTTGCCACAGTGATCAAAGGGCCGCGTACCATTCACAACTTTAAAGTCCTTGGTTAATTAGACGGCTATAAATCGTAGAAAAAAATATTTAAACCCTTTAAATATACAGAATAATGAGTGCAATCTCGTACAACCAATAATGTTGCTACCGTATTTTTTACGGAAAATTTCTGGTAACCACAGCTGCCAGTTTTTTACTGTAAACTGTTTAACATAAACATGTAAATTAGATGGCTATAAACCGTAGAAAAAAATATTAAAATCCGTAAAATATACAATATACAGGTAATGAGTGCAATCCTGTACAACCAATAACGTTGCTACCGTATTTTTTATGGTAAATTTCTGGCAAAATTAAGTTTTTCTTACCGTAAAATTTAAGGTTTATTTTTTACAGGGCAGATATTTTTCAGATTTTTAAACTCTATTTAAGTAAAATATAAACTGATGCTTCAGTATATTAGTATATTAGTAACAAATTCCTTCTCTGAGAGTTTATATGTTACATCCATAACTTTTTTAGATTTTACAGCAATAAACCATATTTTGATATGTTTTTAACTGTACAATTTAAGGTCTTACTTTGTAAAACTAATTACAGTTTTTCATTGTAAATTCTAAGGTTATCCCAAGTTTTGTGAAATACCGTTTTATTCTGTAGCATTTATACGGTATTTTACTGTTGAAATTACCAACATTTTTTACAGTGTGTCTAATAATAATAATAATAAGTCCTTAACTGCACATTGGATAAAGTAAACATATTTATAAAGCTGCTCAAGTCTATCTATTTTTCCATCCATCCATCCATCCATCCATCTATGCATGGATCCATTGAGCTATCTATCCATCCATCAACCCATCCATTCATCACTCCATTTATCCATCCATTGATTCGGCTTTATAAATCCCCCAACTTTCATCTGCACTTACATGATGACCTATGCTATAACTATAACAATGAACAATGTCCATACACACTCCTTTTGCTATTGTTTAAAGCACTTTACTGCAGATTGGTATTACAGGCTTTCATGATAGATTTCTAGAGCTTCTAAAGTGCAGTGCGATTTAGTGTCTCTGCCTTTTTTGAGCCCATTTTGTCTGTTTGGTTGTTGTGTTTGGTCTATTCAAGCAGAATAAAAAGAAGTAATGAGGAGAGAGGAAGGTATAATCTTCCCGATGAGCCACCACACTCATGCTGCTTCTGTATGTGAGGGAGAGAGAGCAAGTGCTGCAGACTACTAAACACACACAGCTGTACCACCATGCTGCTCCCTGTGTCTCTCTGTCTTTTATTGTCTTTCATACAACTGACATACAGTATGCCCGCACGCACGCACACACACACACACACACACACACACACAAGTGAAGCTACATTTCTAATGAAAGAAAATTTGAAATAAAATTGGTGTGTTTAGTTTTGTCTAGAAATTTCACAAAAAAAAAAAAAAAAAGTTCTGTGGATGTTACGATAAGGACATGTTCAGCATATTTTATCACAGAGACAGAAAAGAGCTAAGTGGAGGTATTTTGTGGCACTTATCTCATGTGAAGTGTCTCTGGAAAAGCATTGAATCAATTTTGGTGAAAAGTCTTCACACTGAGTATTTAAATAGAAAAATCATCAGAAGTCAGGAAATGCTATTGGACCTTAGAGGGAATACAAAAGCATTTGAATGTCAGTCCAAAGCCTCTGTCAGCGCAGCTTGAAAAATGCTTTAGAAAGCTGGGAAATGGACAGTCCTGCAATAAATGAAGCTGACAGCCTGTGTTTCATACCATATTCACAGCTGAAAAGAGTCAAAATGGACGGCCCTCCTACACACACAGATTCCTGCACACTGTATGCTAATTAGAAAGTCAGGCAGGGCACTTGGTGTTAGATAAGTCAAGCATTAAGTCTGTTTGCCCCACTGCCCTTAATGGGATATCACATGCATACACAATGCTCAGTCGACTGTGATAACTTAGGTGCAGCCTACTGCATTCACGTTTCTTACTTCGTACTGCTTGGCCACCCAGACCTTAACAAAAACAAATACACACAACAGTCGTCCTTGATAATTAGGGTTGTTTGGTTGAACACAGTGATATTTAATGGGGTTGTGTGTTTTGTACTGGATCATTTCACTCAGCTTGTTTTTGAAGACACAGAAGCAGCTGGGCGGGGATAACCTTCACCCTTCCCTCATGTGTCCCTTCATCTCACTGGATGGCATTACATCATGGCAAATAATTACACACAGGCTGAGAGAGCTAAAAGGGTCAAAACACAGAAACTATTTAATCCTCCATTAGAGCTCAGAATCTTTCCGTTCTGCCCTAAAATGACAACCTGAAGCAATCTGATCAAGATTAAGCCAGTGAGTGCATTTCTTGGGCAGTACTGTAGCTCTTAAGCAAAAAAAAAAAAAAAAGCTAAGTATTAGTGCCACTAGCCATGTCAGGCTCACTGTACATGCACCCTGCCCTGCTACAACACAGTTCATCCACCATAATAGTCGACATAATGTTTGCCATGTACCCGGAGCCATCAGTGAATTGTGTATGCACGGGGAGTATGTGCTAAAAATCACGAGCACTTTGAATTGGCCCGAATCGCTCTCGGATCAGAGGAGCTGTCGGAGAGGCCAGTCAATTACTGCTAAAGTGGAAAGGTGCTATTGGTGCTCCATGAGCACACACCACATAGAGGAAATATGAGGGAATGTTTATATGTAGGTCAGTGGGGGTGTTAATGAGAGAGAAAGAGAGAAAGAGAGAAAGAGGGGGGGCGGAAGAGAAGGGAGAATAAAAGAATGGCTTTCCTGTAGACCTGATGCATTAGATATGACAGGATCTCACGGAGTAAGAACATTTATAGTGGCAGGTTGCCTGCCATGCGAATGACAGCCAAACCTTCCCTGATACACACACACACACTCTCTCACACACACAGCGTGAGAACCTAGTGACTCGGAGCTGACAGCTCCTCAATGTATTATTTATGGGCTGCTCAAATCTGCTCAAATCATCCATCCTTGACCCTTATGCACAGCCTATCAAATGTCAATCAATTATAGTACCTAATCAATGGCACATTAGACCTGTCCATGTTAAATGTGCTTCAGATCAAATTAAAGATCTTTAATCTTCATTATTGTAAAGAAAATGTCAAATATAAGCTGGAGTGGTGTGTTTATATTAAATAGATGTTTTAGACTAATCACTGCACCAAAAGCGATGAAAGATGCTATAGCAATATATATAGCAATATATATATATATATATATATATATATATATATATATATATATATATATATATATATATATATATATATATATATATATCTGTACATATCATTACATTGTATACACTGTATGTATGTGAAATAACATAGAGGTTTGCATTATATTATTTGTCCCAGTGAGGCAACCTGATGTGATACCATAGCAAGTTCATGCTTCTTGGTTAGTTCCACAGCTGACGATGAAGAGCCCAAGAGACATTATAGTGTTAGTTAGTATTGTCATTTAAGACGTTCCTTCTGCTAACACTAGAGTACACTGTTGCTCTGTAGCCCAATGACCAGCCAGGCAGTAAAGTACAACCTTGAGAGATTCCCCTAAAACTGCCCCATAACAACACTTCTTACCCAACAACAAGATCCAGAAATTAAAGCCTACCTACTTAAACTCTTAGATAAGTTTTAAAGTTAAACTTCAATGTGTACTGTTTAACAAGGCTTGCTCTCCTATATAGGAATCAAATAGGAAAACTTAACCACAAATCAAATTTAAATTTAAAATGATCCCATTTCTTTATTATAATGCCTAATTTATTTTTCACCTTATTTCGATTTCATTCTTTCCTTTTGCAAACAACGCTATGCAACATTGGTTCTAAAATAGATGATGAAACTGTTTAATAGTGGCGAGTAACTAAAGACAAAGCCTTCATGTTGTGCTAAGGAAGACTTGATAACAAGGGGCTTTATAGATAGTGGTGCAATTAATTAAATCCTTTCAAACCCAAAGAGCTGGAAAGTCCTATTTGCAGTAGCAGAAAATTTACAAACTGACAAACAATTGTACATAAATGAAAGGACAGAGAAAGAAAGGATAAGAGGCTGCACTTTATCAGAGTGTTTCATCACGCTCTTGCAACACTATGTAAGTACTCTTTCTGTCTCTCTCTCTCTCTCTCTCTCTCTCTCTTCCTCTCTCTCTCTCTCCCCTCTCTCTTCAGACCTTAGGTAAATATTACATGAATCAGATCATATTTCACACTGTCATAAATATTTTATCATGCTGAATTAATATGGTGATCACTAACTGGAAGAACAAGTGTAGGTCTTGATTTATGTGTGTGTGTGCGTGTGTGTGCGTGTGTGTGTGCGTGTGCGTGTGTGCTTAAAGACTTTACAGGCATAAATGAAAATGCAGATAGAATTTTGCATTTGTCATACAATTCTAAGTCTAATATGAAAAGCATGTTACAAACACACATTTGGTTATTGAAACTTTTAAAACAGGATTGAGCCATAAATGAGAAATTTTAAAGAGTGCATGTCAAGCTCAAGGGTAGCTCAGTGGTTAAGGCATTGGACTATCTGATCAGATGTATAATGAGATTTAAAAAAAAAATTAAGTTGCTCTTGTTAAAGGCGACCACTAAATGTATGTCTGAATACCATAAATAAGAGGTTCAACATTTTTACTTGTACTCACAAAGGATCAGAACTCCTTTATAATGCACACATAAAGGACATTGATTAATTTTGCCAATTACCTTCTAAAATATGCAACTATATAATAAACTATACAGACTTATGACTGCATTTATACATTTGACTGAAATATTCTAAAAATACATGTTTTCACATTAACTGGGCCAAAAACTGGTTTTAAATGTAGATGAGTTTTGCCTAAACTTAATTTTTGGTCATTTCATTAAAGTAAAATGTTTCCAAATTAAGATCAGCATATGCATTAAAGATGTGGTCGATTCAAAATTCCCTCCTGATGTTGTCTCGAGTCTCTTTGTTCATTAGTGATCTAAATCTAAATATTTTTGTCAAGTTTCATTATTAAGAGCAGTATATACATAAAAATTCAATTGAGTAGAATTAAACATTCACTTAAATTTGGCATCATGAAATATCATGAAAAATGTATACCACACGCCTATAACATATACACAGTACTTATTATATATAAACCTTAATTTGTTAAATTAAAAGTACATTGAAAAGCCAAAAGAAGCCTTCACCACCAACATTGCAACACTGCTTAAAATTATATGAAAGCTGTCAGCTACAAACAATGAAGAGCACATAATAGATGTTTCTGTCTCGCCTAATGTCTGTTTGTGCAGGAACGCCTCCTGTTTAGGCATGAGTGGGAAGCTGGAAAAATAATACTGCTACTTAAAACACTCAGCAGTCAGACCTGGATTTGATGAATTGGATATGAGTTTGGAAATGGACCTGTGTGATATTACAACGTCATATCACATGAGCATTGGTGAAGTGTTGTGGAACAAGTCTCAGGGATAGAACACCAAGAAGGAGCAGTAGCCTTGAAATAGGAACACGTCGAAGAAAATAATGTTTTCTATGCCTTGTGTTCCTATGAGCAGGACAATAGTAAAACCAAACAAAAAAACACCACACAGACAGAATTGGACACACAAAAGACACAAGGCCTGGAGAATGGAAATCTATTGAGCTGACTCAACTAGGAGCAGATGTGTATTTATGAAGTATGTTTCAGTCCGATGAGTGCTTTCTAGGATCAGTGTGTAATACTTTCTAACACAGCAGTTATCGCTGCCAGATATGTGCTATGGACCGCACTGATGACTTATAGATGGCTTATTTTATTGTTGGCCTATTTATATAGTGTTATTTCACTGTAGCATGGCTTTAGCATAGCTGGAGAAGCAGGTACATGCTAGCTTTGAATTAGGTTGCTGTGCTCATAACACAGTTCAGTGCAGTTCTCCTTTCTGTTTGGTCAGAAGCTGTTGATTTATTATTATTTTTTTGGTAAGATCAGCTGTGGTATAAATGCTGAAAGCTGGCTGTAATTCAAATCAAAGGGTTATATTAATTCATCTAATATTTCAGTAGTAATGACTAATTCACAGGAACTAATAGATGCCTGCGTAATCACATAAAGACTAAAAATAAACAGATTAAGCATGCCTGCTGTTATTTAGCAAAGGGAAAAAAATGCAGATTTTTTTTGTTATGGTGAAGTTTTCTCTAAGCACATTTTGAACATATATGGAAGGCGTGTCAGTGTGTCAGTGCTTTGTTACCATCTGTACATTATTTGATGAGAGATTCTTCATGGCAGAATTTTCCTTTTTCTTTGTAACATAATAATCTTTTTTTGTCATGTTAACTTCACAAGAGAAAAAAAACATGTTACAGATGTGGCTTTTTATAACTATAGGAACCAAATGTTCTGTAATGAAAAATGTAACAATACAGTCATTAAAAAAGTATGATGATTGATTCACGAATCAATTCAAAACCTTAAAACTTGGTAAACTACTATAAGAGGAATACGACCCTTTGTGATTTGTTCTTATCATAATTAGAAAATAGTTTGTTAATACTAGTCATCAGGCTCCCTCACACCACACTGTCATTGATTACTTTCCTGTCCTGTCATGTTTTATTTCCTTTTAAGGTAATGAAAAGCTGATTAGACTTCATGCTGTAATAAAGATGCTGTGATTAAATGCTGTTTTACTTAGCAGTCTGTGGTTGTCTCTTGAAAACAAAAGCATTACAAAATAGGTAAAACTTTCAATCAGGGTTTGTTGAAATGGATATATCAAGCAAGCCATCTTTACTGAGAAAATTGCACAGAACGCTTTAATTCAATATTTGTGTGCAGTTTTGAGTGCAATTTCTTTAATAGTCAAATTAGCCTGGTGTCTTATTGTTTTATGCCTGAATATTTCTTCTTTATTTCAATTCATTTCCATTTTTTTCTCCTTGAAGCGGAATTGTTAAAGCGAAGCACAAAACGCTCTAACCCAAATTTTTCATAAAGTGGTTGATGAAATTGTATTTAAAAGAGAAGGGAGGCCATATACAGAAAAGTACTAAAACAATGCTGCAGCTGCCTTGTCTGAAAGCACGAAAGTCTTCAATATTAAAAGAGAAGAGTTTTTATGTTGTGCTACGAAAGCAGACTTGAGAGGAAAAATGCTTTATACACTGCTCCAACTAATTAAACACTTTCAATTAACAGTGCTTGAAAGATTTCAGGAGCAAAATAAAACTTGAAAACTGACAAACAGCTGTTCACATTCAGTTCATAAAACAGAAAGAAAAAGATCCTAATATATTAAGTTCAATGATATGCAACAAAATCTTGATCGGTAACTCTTTTGCAATTCAAACATGCAGAATATAAATTTGCTGTATGAGATTTATCACATGGTCGATCATGTGTACACTGAGATGTCAATCATTCAGATTATCTTTTTATTAAATTCAATTCTTCATGACCGACCAGCATAGGCTACTAAGGCAGAAATTACTATCCCATCATCATAGTGCTCTTCAACACCCTGGATAACATTTGTCTTTTTTCCCTGGCTTGTGTGAATCCAGTTAATCTCACCCTGCACCTTTACTGCTGCGTTGATGACTAACTCTTCCTGATAGGGGCCATCACACCTCTCCATGTGGGATTTTAATCACGACCTCACTTGAAATGAAAATGTGTTCTTATTCAACAGGATTTGCACAAAACCTGTTAAAGTGTTGAGAAGTGAACTCAGGAGTAAAGGTAAGGTTGATGAATTAAAATGCATGCTTTTTTTTTTTCAAGGCACACATTTGTTCTGTGTTTATTTCAAAAGCAACTTAGCAAGGCTTTTGCTGGCACACTATTCAATTTCTAATTAACGCCTGGCACTTCATAGATTAAAATAGACAAACTGACAGTTACATGTTCATATAAGCCTAAAAGTTGATAACAAGGGTGTAAATTTTGCTCTAAAGGTGCTTTGTGTTGATATACCTTTGTAGATATGAGAGAGCAATTTAATTACAGGGCTTAAACTACCAGCTACTCCCACTTCAATCAGCTACCATCATAGCTACAGTTATACTAATATTACCAAAGAAAATAGCTAGTGTGCTACTTTCTTTGCAAAAATAATTAAGAGATAGTACCTGGTTTAATGGAATGTTTAATGAAGCTAACTCATTTCAGTTGATCTCAACGAAACAGGTGAAATAGAACAAGTGGGCAAATTACTAGCTTAATTATTACTCAGACTCGCACTATTGGGGCAGTTACCTTGCAAAGAGATGAAAGATAAACCAAATGGGCATTACACCATTCTTGGTCTACACTTTAACAGATACAATCCACAGATTTATGATATTTTGTTGTTCAGGCTCTTTAGTCCAGTGCATCTGATTGTATATGGTACCTGTATGGTGATTACAAACTTCAAGAGTTTCCTGCAGATACATTGTTTAGCCATAACACCGAAACCATGACACATTATGACCAATATTGTACTCCTGTACTCCACAGGAGACCTTCCTACCATAGCCAGAATTAACGTTTTTCAGCAATTTGAGCTGCATTAACTTTCCTTGGGATCAGACCAAACAGGCTAATCTTTGGTCTCCACACCCATGGGATGCCAGCCTTGGGTGTCCATGATCCTGTCACCAGTTTACTGGTATATAATTGATCTTCACATGTTATGTGATGTTAATGTTATGGCTAATTGGCATATACAGTATAACAATAATATATAATATTATAATATTATTGTATAATATATATAATATATAATAATACTTAGTAAACTATATAGGAAGTACGGCTTTTTTAATCAGTGGTGATATGTGTGCAATATACTCTCACGCACACGTTCTGCGTTTGTAATAATAAGTTGTTATAAAAATAAAAGCAGTCATTAAGAATACTGTATTACTCAAGTAGAAGTAATTGAAAACTGCTATTCTATACCAGATAAATGCTTTTTAAAAATAGCAAGTTAGCTAACATATCGGGAGAAATAGCAAACTTTGTCAAATGCTGTTGGGATGCCAGTGGCCTGCTAAACATCATATATGCTTCCAGGAAGACAAATAGCTACAGTATGAAACAAAGCTGAATTTTCTACAAAAAAAAAAAAAAATCTCAGTTAAAAGTAAGCAAATAATTTCTACACAAAAAGTATTATTAAAGTAACTCATGTACTCATGTACTGTACATATATTTCATGCAATCCCAGTCCCGGTTTTTATACCGTATACATTAGTCCCACAATACAGTTTAAAAGTAATTTAACCCGTGTCCTATTAACACCCACTCGAATCGGAAAGTTAACCCAAGAAAGTGAGTACTCACGAAATGGCTGACGAACCATCTGAACCAGCATGGGCGAACTCAATGACTGAGTGATGTGAAGCGCCATCTTGTCTCCTTTTATGTTTCCGGAGTCGCGACCATACTACTTCCGGGTCCTATTTCCCGTCGCGGCGCGAGTGTGCATGATAGTATCCCCCTGTCCAGGACCGGCTCCCAACGGTCCTGGGGTGGAGGATACCCGACGACGGTAGTCCCGAATGAGTTCGGGGTCTAGGATGAGCCGGAATCCCCCCGAGGACGCGAATCGAGGATCTGACGTACGGTGTAGGCGGGACCGCCGTCGATGATTCGGGGAGGAGGAGCTGGGGGGGTGGGTGGAATCATGGGAGAAGTAGTGAAGGTTTCAGTTGAGACGTGTGGAAGACAGGGTTGATCCAGAGCGCCGCAGACAGCTGGAGCCGGTAGGTGACAGGATTGATCCGAAGGGTGACACGGTAAGGGCCGATGTACCTGGGTGAGAGTTTTCTTGATTCTGTGTGGAGATGTAGATTTCTTGTCGACAGCCACACCTTGTCACCTACGTTGTACATTCATCCAGGAAGGTGTCGACAGCGATGTTGGGTGATGTAGCGGGCATTGGCACGTTGTATGGCAGTGTGGGCTTGGTTCCACAACCGTTGACACCTGCGGATCAACTGTTGGGCCGACGGTATATCAACCTAGGGTTCTTGGTGATCGAACATCTAAAAACCATTGGAAACCGTGGCATACCTCAGATGGGCTCAGGTTGGTGGCAGATGAGATGTGGAGGTTATGTGACAGGTCTGCCCAGATGAGGTAGCGGGCCCAGGAGCGTTGACGATCGGCAACAAAACATCTCAGGTAACGCTCCAGTTGTTGGTTGGTCCGTTCCGTCTAACCATTAGTCTGGGGATGATATCCGGATGACAGACTACAGGTGGAATTGATCAGACGGCAGAAGGCCTTCCAGAATCGTGCGGTGAACTGGGGCCCCCTGTCCGAGACGATGTCTTAGGGAACCCATGCGGAGTCCGGCGAGAGCCACCAGATGCGCGGCTTTGGAGAACCGATCAACGATGGTCAGGATGGTGTTTTTTCCCTCGGAAATCGGCAGGCCCGTGATGAAATTGACGGCAATGTGTGCCCAGGGCCGGTGGGGAACGGGAAGCAGTTGAAGTTCTCCAGGTGTCAGTTGGTTAGTGTCCTTGGCCCTGGTGCACACTGGGCACGCCTGGACGAACTCCTCTACATCCTTAGCCATGGATGGCCAACAGAAAGCGCGCTGGATAAATTGGGAGGTGCGTCCAGTGACGAGGTGTCCGGAGAGTGGAGTGGAGTGGCCCCATTGGAGGATCTCAGCTCTCATGAAGTCGTCCAGGCAGCACACCCGCTGGCTTGGTCTCCGCAGCTTGTGCCTGGCGAACTCTCGTTTCCAATTCCCAACGGAGTGGTGCAATGATTTTGGAGGGTGGAAGGACAGGCGTGGGTTCCGCCCGGGGGACGTCTTCCTCATGTTGTCTTGGATTGAACTGTTTGAGGTTTCGGATAGTGATTAAGTTCTGGTGATTCTGGACCAGATGATCAATGGCTCCCTGGCGCCCTGGAGCCAGTGACGCCATTCCTACAATAGCTCGCAGTCCCCTACACCAGTGGTTCCCAAACTTTCAAGCCTGCGACCCCTAATTGAAGATCAACAAGATCTCGCGACCCCCCACTATCAAAAACAAGCAATAAACATAAGCTGTTCACAGTATTTTGACTACATTTACTATACAGTACATCTAAATAATTTTGGCTTACCTTTCAATGGGAAGGATGTACTTGTTTTTGGCAGCACAAAAGCTTCATTCGTGGCCTGATGGTGGATACAGCTACCCGCATATCATCTTCCACATCATGACGTGAGCTGTATTTAATACTAGAGCTGTAGAAAAATACTGCTCACACAAATAGGTAGATCCACATTGAAGCAGTACATCCACTGCTGCACGGGACAACTCATCTGCTACCGCAACTTACTGAATACTGATACTGCACTTTAATAAATTCTTCCTCATATTTCCGACATTTCCTACTTTGGTCTGACGGGGTCTTGCTCTTTTGCTTGGTCGATGTACATGGTTCCGATGACTCAGACAAAAACTATTTCCTTAACATTTTTAGATTTGTGAATAACAAATTTATCTACCTCGGCAGTTGCGGTTTTCACGTGCAGTTGTGCGCTGTATGAGTCGCAATTTTTTTTAACACTCAATTTAAACACTCACACTCAATCAGTAATATCTTTACAAATCAAAAAATATTTATTTATATGAGTTGATGGACGTGTTAGGGCGTTAATGGTGCTGCAACCGTACTGTAGTCCCGGATAAAGCGACAATAGAAATTTGCAAACCCGAGAAACCATTGAAGTTGCTTGAGGGTCTTGGGTAGGGGCCAATGACGCACAACTTTCAGCTTCTGCGGGTCCATGGCCACACCCTGGGGCGAGATGACAAAGCCCAGGAACGTGGTGGAGCATTCGTGAAAATCGCACTTCTCCAACTTACAGTACAGCTGGTGGGCTAGCAATCTCTTTAGGACCGCCCTAATGTGTTGAATATGCTCTTTGACTGTGCCGGAGTAAATGAGTATGTCATCCAAATAAACGAATGCCCACCGGCCTAGCATGTCCCGGAGAACGTCGTTTATAAACTGCTGGGAGGCGGCGGGGGTGTTGCAAAGTTCAAAGGGGATGACATAACTTTCGTACTGTAATGTCCAGTGGGGGTGATGAAAGCCGTCTTCCACTCATCACCCTCTCTGATGCGCACCAAGTTGTAGGCGTTCCGGAGGTCCAACTTATTAAATATGGTGGCACCAGAGAGGGCGTCCAGGGCTGAGTTGGTGAGCGGCAACGGGTGTCGGTTTTTGATGGTGATATTGTTTAGCCCCCGATAATCGACCCATGGACAAAGTTCACCGCCTGTCTTCTTCATGAAGAACCAGCCGGGATAACGCCTCAATTTTTACACCCAGTTTTTTGGCATAAGAAGAGTCAATGAAGTTACCTGCGGCACCAGAGTCGATGAACGCAGTACTCCTGACCCGTTTGTGGCCAAACTGGAGGCTTACTTGAACCGTAAGATGGTAAAAACATTGGTCATGGTAGCAGAGAGTTGTAGTTGGCGTTTCCCGGCCGGAGAGGTCAGATGGCTCTGTGATGCGCCGCTGACCCACAATAGGCACAGAGTACACAATAGGCACCTGAACCACCGTTCCCGTTCTGCAGCGGTCAAGGAGGCACGTCCTAATTACATGGGTTACCCAGCTCCGGTGTCAACCACGTTGACTTGCTGCTGCCTCCTAATGAGAGCTGAAGAAGTGTCAATGCCAGATTAGATATGTCCATGTCAACTGTTTGGTATGACATGCAATTAAGTAGCAAAAATACACTGGAGCTCTTACAACACAAGACCAGAACAGGAAGAGCGAAAAAGCATAGATACTAATACCAATATTAAGTAAAATCTTTAAAATGGTAAAAGTTAGTTTTAAGATTTAAGTTATGTTGAAAAGTTGAAAAGTTTTCAGTTTTCTTACTTAAATCTATTCAGATTATGCTAAATCACCTATGCGTTATTGACAGATTGTTCTGGAGTAAATGCTTCCTAGATGGGGTTTTTCAATATTGTTTAGACCAGCACTTTTAAAAACAAGCACTTACCTTTAACCCCTTAAAAAATTTGGGAATGCAGAATGAGCACCACAGTAGTAATTTTACTGCCAGATGGAATATCACTTTGAATTTAAATTGTCAAATTAATAATAAAAAAAAAAACATGCTAATGTTTTTGCTAATTTCATCCATTCTTCTGTAATGAAAACATGCCAGTGCTTTGAAGGATAATCTGAATGAGCATTCATCTGCTACTCTTACACTTGGGCTTACGGAGTGTAATTCATGATTTTATTCATAGAAATTGGTCCTTGATACAAACAATGTGCCTGATTAAGATCCTCTGTGCAAAAACAACTCTTTTTTGTGGCAATGCTATTAATCAATTGTGTCCTATTGATCTATTTAATGTTTTCCCTTAATGGCAAATTTACAGGTCAAACCATATGTTTCAATGTCACATAGTCCAAAGATATGCAGGTTAGGCTAATTGGCGTTCCTAAATTGCCCGTAGTGTGTGATTGAGTGTGTGTATGTGTGTGTGCCCTGCAATGGATTGGCACCATGTCCAGGGTGTACCCCGCCTTGTGCCTGAAGACTCCTGGGATAGGCTCCAGGTCCCCCGCGACCCTGAACACAGGATTAAGCGGTATAGAAAATGAATGAATGAATATTGTGAAAAACCAAACTGTTTAGCCACTGGTACTAGAGTTGATACTACACTTTGCTTCACCCAATATCATGCAAAAGAATGGGCTTAGGTAAAAAAAAAGTTAGGCTTGCTCTCAACGGAGACATACCTTTGTTATGGGCAAAATCCAACACTTTTTTGTAGGCCTTGCACAACTACTAGATGGGGGTTAAAATGTAACTATGCATGAGATCTGAATAGTAAGATGCACAAATTTTTGTAATAATCCTCACTCAATGTGTGTGTGTTTTCTCCTACATTTGTACAGATAATTATATACATTTAATAATAAAAAAAAACTACAACATGCATGGCTTGTTTTATTTAACATATAGAATTCCATGTTTATTAGATGATTAGTTGAAAATTTGATAACAAAAAGGTCGGAGAGACTTACATTATATGCAATAATATAAGAAGCTTGCCTTTTTCACACAAGATGAAACACCTGAAGCAGAGCACAGGTTGGAGAGGAATTGTGCAATTAGACTGTCACACATCATCATACTCCTCATGCACTGTTTGACAAATAATGAGAAAAGTAAAGCAAATGGGAATTCCATCATCAAGATCACTGATATTTAACCAAACCATTTGGAGAAAAATTTTATTTAGTATATGATGCATTTCCTAGCTTTGACACAGCCTTAATCCCTGCAGATTACTTTTAAGTGTCAGGTACAATAGCTACGTGCATGAGTTTATGAGTTAGAGCTAACAAGGACAAATAGTGTCAACACACTGTCTCTTAAACCTGTACCAAACTTTCTATATGATTGAGCTATAGCTATACTCAAATCCCAATATGATTCATTTATAGCAAGCAAATTATAAATTAATGACACAACTAATGGTGAGATAAATACTGCTAACGATCCGTATATGCCACCATTATCTAAATGTCATCCATGCCCTTATATATACATGCATCCAAATAGCCTTCACATGCACCTAGTTAAAAATTTTAAATCATTGAAAAAAGACGCCTTCTCTTTCTTTGTTTGTTCTATGGACAGATGACATTAAGATGAATCGCGATTTGAGTGGTGGAAAGAGGACCATGAGGTGCAATAATGGAGCTGCTCATGATTCAAAGCATCCCATATGAGTGGATTGACTTACTAACGTACACCATAATGCGAATGCCAATGGCAGCAGCTTGATGACTCCTGGAGTATCTTAGTTTCTCTGTTCAAGCAAAACTGAATGAACTTTGCTGTAGGAAAATGACATATTCCTAAAGCAATGGAATGGTATTGACTGGTCAAGGTAATGAACCCAGCTAAACATATTTGTACTTACAGTAGGTTGACAAGACAGAAAGCAAAAATCTGGCTGCATTACAGACCTGGTAGATTACTGCACTAGCAAGCAAACAAACAAACAAACAAACAAACAAACAAACATAAAACACCTGCTAATGACTATGTTTACCAATGTTTTGTCAGTCTTGATTTAATGCTAGCAATTAATTAATTAATTAATTAATGTATTTATTTATTTGTAAATATTTATGGCTATGTTTGCCAATGTTTTGTCAATCAAGCTTTTTCTTTCTTTCTTTCTTTCTTTCTTTCTTTCTTTCTTTTTTTCTTTCTTTCTTTATCATTGGGTAATTTACACCCCACAAATGGGTGAGAATTCCATATAAAGGTTGCAGGTTCTATGAAATTTCCCCACTAGAAATCATAAATACCCAAAAGCTTATATTTTCATTATAGCGAGTGTTTATATTCAAGTAGGAAACTCAGCACCCAAAAAAGGACTCCATCACTTTCTAATTACTCAGAGTGCTCTGCATTTTCTTCGAGAACGTTGTTATTTCATCCACTAAAACCAATAATAAACTTTTCAATTTTGACAACAAAGATAAAGTACTCTGATTAAGATTATATGCAAATGAAGCCTAATTATCATTTGGTGCTTAAAATATTTCTCATTACTTTTAAATCTTTACAACACCTGCTTTTTTATTAATATGGAATTTTCCACACCAGGTGTCTCTGTCAATCATTTAAATCAGTTTCTCCGTGTGCATGTTCACCCAGCACAACTGCCTATTTCTCAGAATAGAAACCATATGCTAAGGTAATTTATCATTCTGTCTAAACAAACAGATACACTATAACAAAGATGAGGAGTGAGCGGGAGAGCAGAGTTCAAATAGAAAATTGAAGAGGGGAGCAGTGCATAATTACCGTTGGATTGTATATTCTTGAGAAAAAGGCAGATTTGTTTTGTGGCATCTGATGGAGCATAAAAGAAGATTATATGAGAAATAAGAGAGTACGTACACAAGATATAACATTACAACACAAAACATTCAACCCAGCATTTTGAAGGTTCCACTTGTGCCAAATGGGTGGTTCTGGCCCCGTATGCCATGGCCTTGCAGGGCCTCTTGTGGTATGCTGTGGTGTCTGGCAGAAGGACTCCTTAGAGAATCCTTTGGGAGCTGTAGGACCTCTGTGGATCAGACTTTGTCCAGTGCATCCTGTGGTTGCTCAACCGGATTGGGATCTGGGGAGTTTGGGAGCCTGGAAGGTGGGCTGCTGTGCACTGGGTGTTCTGGTGCCTTTCTATTGTGGCCAGCATTGAATTTTTTTTTTTTAGCCGGCTTGTTCTGCAGTCGATTTTTTGTGAGATCGGACTGGATGGGCTGGTTTTTAGACTGTGGGCATGGGTGAGCCTTGGGTGCCCATTATACAACAGTTCACTTGTGTATATTTGACAGGCTTGTGCACAATTCAGAATTTGAGAATTGGCCGCCATTCAATTCATGAGTTGGAATTTGAATTGAATTGACTCCGCCCCACAGGAAGTTGAATTTGAATTGGAGTTGGAATGACAGGAAGTGGAATTAAATTCATGGCAATTCAAAGACATTCCACACAGTCATACAACAGTAAGAATGTGTTGAATCTCACATACAATTACATTAATTTTGTAATTTAATAGCATAATTCCATTACACATAACTAGTCACTCCTCAACCCTGCATACATTTTGTTCCAACATATAGATAATGATCAAATTCTTGAAATAAATTACTCAATGTTTGATTAGTTTTGTTCAAAATGTTATTTTAATTTCAAAGTAATCAAATAACACAAAGTCGAGTGTTGACCATCAAATTGTGTAGAAAAGAAGCTTTCAAACAAATGTCCACCTCAAATTGTTTGGCAACCATTTTAAATACTTGGTTAAAGCAAAGCATTCTGGGATATGGAGTCACGTTCCATTGTGTTCCACAAAATTCCAATTCCAATAAATCAAACTTAATTATGTGTTCTGTGAATAGAGCTTTTAACATTCATTGCTGGGGGGAAACATTTCCTGTTAACGTAATCTGTACAAGTAGTTCAAACTAATATAATTTATAGAATATGTAATGAAATCATTTCTGACATATACTGTAAAGCTTCATTGTTAAACACCATTTTTGTATATGAATTTCTTTGAATTTGTATTGAATTGCAATTCTGCTTCCTTTAATTCAATCCCGAATTGTAATTCTAGATCCTGTTTTTGACATCAATTCAAATTCAATTTAAATTCAAGAATTGAATTGGAATTTAGGAGTCATTCTCGATTCAATTCTGAATTGTGCACAAGCCTGATAATCGATAATGTTAACGTCTTAATGTTATGTGGTGTTAATGTTATGGAAAATGGGTACTGTATATAGAGTGTCTAAGACCAATAGTAAAAATGCGTTTTTTATATTCCATTCTAATTTAATGCAGCAATTTAAATACAAATGATATTATCGGCAACAATTTACTTTAAAAAGGAAATTATTTTATATTATTTATTATGTTGTACATTGTTATTATTAGGGCCCAAGCACTATAGGGTGCGCAGGAAACTCTTGTTTTACTAAGGATTATTTTTATTTTTCCCCCTAACCTTTTGGACCTTTTGGAGGTCTTAACATGCTCGAAAACTCGTGAAAATTGGCAGATAGGTTGGAATCTGCTGCCATTAAGATGCCTGAGAGTCGCGTGGCCCAGAGCCCCCACACAAGATTTTTCTGGATAGCTCATACACACTTTCACGTAGGCACACGAAACTCGGTACACATTTAGAGCTCACTTTCGCACTGCATGTCATGGGCTCAACTCAATAGGAGGCCAGTTACTTTTGGTCATTCGCAAAAACATACCTGATGGATTTTGATATACTCCTCTTAGGGAATTTATATGATCGTCACCAAACCAGGCCGATGTGAAAAGACTGATGGGTCAGCCGTGATAATGTCTTAAACTTACACCGAAAAATGATTCATAACTTTCTGTGTGGCATTATATTGAGTGACATTATATTTAGTGAAACGTTTAGTGACATCGAGTTCAGTGACATCACATTGAGTGACATCATAGTGTGATGCTTATTTCCAGCATCTGCCTATTGAACACACGTACACATCACAAATGTTAACACACACACACACACACACACACACACACACACACCTCTCTCACGATGCGCACAAACACACTTATATCACAATGTTAACACTCTCACACTCACACAGACGCACACACGAACGTACAAACACACACATCACAAATTTTAAAACTCACACACTCACATTTCTGTGTCACACACCTGCACGCAGAAACACACATACCCATCCATACACACTAGCAAGTCACATGTCTCACGCACACACACACATCACTAATGCTAACACAGACTCACACACCACACACAAACATGCACAAACACACAGACTGACACATCCATATGTCACACACACGACACACACACACACAACAAATATTTAGGGCCCAAACTGACATTAGTCCTGTATAGTGTGTGATGTGTGCAAGTTGTGCACCGGGTGGCGATGGTTTTTTTGAGGTCTATAACCCAAATAACCCATAGGTTGTGCGGTGCCCCAGGTGTGCCGATGGCACAGGGTGTTTGTGCCCGTCATCATTGGTTACAACTGTATTTTGGTTTGATCTTTCTTTTTTTGACTGACAGTGCGTACTTGAGCTGGCATGTACTCCACATGTTTGTTATGATCCATTTTACATCAAATACGTTGGAATGTCATGTGAACATGTGCTTTAATAAGCACAGTGCTTTTATAAGAAAAGACTTTGCTTCAACAACGTCTTTTCTTCCTGAGAGGGCTGAGGAGGGCCCAGTTTCCACCACCAATCCTTACCACCTTCTATAGAGGGACAATCGAGAGCATCTTGAGCAGGTGCATCACTGTCTGGTTCGGGAATTGTGCCATATCGGACCGCAAGACCCTACAGCAGATAGTGAGGACAACTGAAAAGATCATCGGGGTCTCTCTCCCTCTATTAAAGACTTATACACCACATGCTGCATCCGCAAAGCCACCAGCATTGTGGCTGATTGGACACACCCCTCACACTCACTCTTCACCCTCCTGCACTCCTGGAAAAAGGTACCGGGAACTCACATCCAGACTATGTAACTGTTTTTAACCAAAAGTCATCCGTCTCCTCAATACAAAGACACACACACACACACACACACACACACAAATCACTCAGACAATCTAAATAACATCAGGACTGAACTACAGACTGCACTATATTGCACAATATTTATCTTTTGCTATTCTTTGTACAAAAATTTTTTAATGATTGCTGCTACTCAGGAATGTCAAATGTTTACTGTTTCTTCTCCCACTACCTCAAGTCATACCTCATTACTACAAAAATACTGAAACGTGTTACATTGTTGTTTGTCACTCTATAGCTCTTTATTTGCACATTTCCATGTGCACTTTGTTGTCTGTTGTCTATTGTTGTCTCTTTTTTGTATAGAAGTAGTTTTACGTTAACTTAAAAATCTGTCATATCTGAGCTATAGCCAGGTAATTAGGTCTCTTATGGCGCTTTTCCACTGCATAGTACGGCACGACACGGCACGCCGAACCGTTACCAAAACGTGACGTGTAATCTCTGCTGGTCACTGATTGGCCGGAGAAAATCGTCATTACTGCGTCACTGAACTTGCGACACGAGACACAACAGAACCGCTATATTTAGAACAGTTAGCGAAGGATCGGACGCATCATTTGTATTAACCAAAAATTTTCTTTGGCTGCCATCAGCCTCTTTTGAAACAAACTCGTTCGTCTTGCTGTTAAAAACATCCACATGCCGAGAATGAAGAACACCAATCCATCGATATGCTCCATTGTTGTGTGTTTGTTTGTGGTGCGTTTACGATGATGTCATGGCAGTAGAGGCACCGCAACTATAACGACACGTGAATAATCCCGCCCACTCTAAAGCGTTACTAAACTGCAGTGGAAGCGCAAACCACTCATGCAGTGGAAGCGCAAAAAGTGAGCTATACTGAACCGTGCTGTGCCATACTATGCAGTGGAAAAGAGGCATTAGTTGGCTAGTTGGTTCTGTTAGAGTCGTGTTGTTAATTTACATATTCTAAAGCATTATGTTTATTTCCAATTTTTAATATTATAAAACAATCTAAATTTAAAGAAATTAGGGGGCCTCAAGACTTTTTCCACAGTACTGTATAAAGAAGCTGGAGCAGCTAATTACAGGTCTTAAACATAAAGCTAGAGAAAGCTCAGTGATAAATGTGATGAGACAACCACATTTTCAATTTATTTCATTAGAATGCCATAGAGATGATGTTATAAATGGGAATGAAGTGGCATTTTATTTAAAACATGCAGGCACACACCATCGCTTTCTCCTCTCAAAAGAATACTGCATATGCTTATGCTTGAACAAACGTGTGTAAATATGTGCATAGACTGTGTATAAGACATACTTTAATTATTCTAATCCTGTCTTCTTTGTGCTCCCTGCTGATTTAGACACGTTTTCAATCCTTTAACCGGGCAACACAAAAGCTAAAGTCTTATCCCTCTGTGCACAAAGCGTTCCTCTTAATAAATCAAGCACCAAGCTGCACAGACATGGAAAATATGACTAACAAGATTTCCATGTCCTATACATAACCACAAAAATTCACGTAGCAGTTGATTGATATTTAGACCCCAAACCCAAAGCTAATGGTTTGTTAGGCATAAACTTAATGTTAGCTCAACATTAATTAAATGCATTCATTTCCCTAAGAGCCCTGAGTGAAGTATACTGAATCTATCACTCTTCCGAGTTACTCTACCACTCCCTGCACTCAGCCAGTAATCTGCTCTATCCAGCCATGCATCTCTCTGTGTCCTTCTCTCTCTCTCTCTCTCTCTCTCTCTCTCTGTCTCTCTCTGTCTCTATCTCTCTGAGAGTGGTGATTTACAAGGCTTTAAAGCCTTGTTAGCGTGGGCTGGGTTTAATTGGTTTAACCTTGCTGCTGTTACAGTAGCTATTATGCTGTAGTTGGCTGCAGAGAGCGCAGGCAGTGGAAATGATGACGCCTGTCACTGCTGCTTAGCTTTATATGCGTTGTCTTGGTACGATTTTAGCCTGTTAACATTTTCAAAAATCTTGTTTAAGAATGTAAGTGTGTAAAGAGAAAGTGCTGTATTGCTGTCATTAGAGATCTACACTGCAGGATGAGCACCACATCATCAAACTACAGCGCTGTCCATGGTGCTGATCATATCAACAGCACAACCAGATCATAATATCATTATTAAGTAGTAAATGCTTTAGGCTTTTTTTCAATTATTGAAAAACCCAATTCAGTATGTGTTGGTGTTAGGTCACAATATCAATAATAATATCTCTGGTTACTAAATCACAGATAATAACTAATGTAGCACTGTAATTTTCACTTGACAGATTTCCAGCAAAACACTGATAATGACAAGTACTAACTAATAAAATTAACTTATTAACTTATACATTTCTCAACAGAATCTTTAAAAGTGGTAGTTTATCAAAAGTGGTAAAACAAATACACTTTATTAAGAATTAGCAGAGAAGTCATTTTTTCCTCAACAATATTTTTATTGATTTTGAACAGGGATATAACAGGGTAAACATATAATGCTTCAATATAGATTTTATAACCCCCTTATAAACCCTCTGGCATTCCACCCCACCCCTCCCTAACTCCAAGCCAGTTCTACATGCATAAGAAAGGCTAGACGCCAGGCATTAAAAAAATAATAATAAAAAAAGAGAAAAACGAAAAAAAGAATATGGAGCAGGAAGTTTTTTGGTTCTGCATGCAAAAAAAAATGGGAAAAGAGAACAAACAGACAAACAATTAAATAGAAAGGGAATAGAGAAGTCATTTTTGATAGATTCATTCACTCATACATTCATAACTTTGTTTTCCAAGAATATCTTCTGTGAAAAAGGAGTACACTCTGGGTCAGATGCTATTGTAGTAAACTGGGTTTCTTACAACTTTGGATGTATTGCTCAAATGAATTTTGTCCATATTTAGGTGCTTGCATATTATCATTTAACTTCTAACATGGCTTATCTAAGTTTGAAACAGTGAAATCCTAAATATTATCAGGCAATTCAGTTTCACATCAGTAAAAAAAAATTTTATGTGTTGATATTTATGGATACAAAAATCTATAATTAATGAGTATTCCCATAAGTCCTAAATACAATTTATATCTATTCTTCCATAACGTTTAGGGCTACAGGTTGAAATATACTGTAGCTCATGTACTATTAAGATTAACATATAGTCAAAAGTAAAGTATGAATATTATATTGCAGTGATCCTGGCTAAAAACCCTGCCTGTGCAGCACATAGGAAACAACAAACGAAAATAATATATAATACCAAATTATACTCTTGGTGCATGTTATTCTTGTAGCACCTGACAGTTACAAAAAGCCAAATTAAAACAGAGGTCAGACCAGACACAAATTCGATGAGTCTGGTGCACTTGAATGGAACAGGTTGTATTACATGAAAAGGAATTTGTTTCTGACTTTTGCATGAACATACAGCATCAAGATGAATTTTAGACAAAAAGGAAAATAAGCAATGCTTGTGGAAATATCTCTCTGAAATAGAGGAAATGCTTATTTTTGTCATAAAAGCATAATTTTTTTGCTATTCAATTCACATGTTACTGTATAACTCACAATTAATAAACTAACTAGCTTGCTAAGAACCACTACTTTCCCTCTAGATACTTGTCACACCAGGAAACACCCATAATTGCCTGCTGCCGGTTGCAGCTGAGCATAGCCTAATGAGCGCAACATAAATGGTGAGTTTATTAACTACTAAAAATTAACTGTTGCACCCACCGTTTTAAGGCAGCCTTAATTCACTAGTATCTTATAACATGAGATAATATTCTGTGATTCTGCTCAAAGTGGAAACTGTTGGCAGGAGCAAGTAAAAAGATCATATGAGACTTTGTGTGTGTGTGTATATATATATATATATATACAGGTCTTTCTCAAAAAATTAGCATATTGTGATAAAGTTAATTATTTTCTGTAATGTACTGATAAACATTAGACTTTCATATATTTTAGATTCATTACACACAACTGAAGTAGTTCAAGCCTTTTATTGTTTTAATATTGATGATTGTGGCATACAGCTCATGAAAACCCAAATCCCTATCTCAAAAAATTAGCATATTTCATCCGACCAATAAAAGAAAAGTGTTTTTAATACAAAAAAAGTCAACCTTCAAATAATTATGTTCAGTTATGCACTCAATACTTGGTCGGGAATCCTTTTTCAGATTCTTGTGTCTCTCAACTTTCTCTTCACAATATCCTACAGATTCTCTATGGGGTTCAGGTCAGGAGAGTTGGCAGGCCAATTGAGCACAGTAATACCATGGTCAGTAAACCATTTACCAGTGGTTTTGGCACTGTGAGCAGGTGCCAGGTCGTGCTGAAAAATGAATCTTCATCTCCATAAAGCTTTTCAGCAGATGGAAGCATGAAGTGCTCCAAAATCTCCTGATAGCTAGATGCATTGACCCTGCCCTTGATAAAACACAGTGGACCAACACCAGCAGCTGACATGGCACCCCAGACCATCACTGACTGTGGGTACTTGACACTGGACTTCAGGCAAAATTTGCAACCTGTAGCCCATTTCCTGCACACGCCTGTACACGGTGGCTCTGGATGTTTCTACTCCAGACTCAGTCCACTGCTTCCGCAGGTCCCCCAAGGTCTGGAATCGGTCCTTCTCCACAATCTTCCTCAGGGCCCGGTCACCTCTTCTCATTGTGCAGCGTTTTCTGCCACACTTTTTCCTTCCCACAGACTTCCCACTGAGGTGCCTTGATACAGCTCTCTGGGAACAGCCTATTCGTTCAGAAATTTATTTCTGTGTCTCACCCTCTTGCTTGAGGGTGTCAATGATGGCCTTCTGGACAGCAGTCAGGTCGGCAGTCTTACCCATGATTGCGGTTTTGAGTAATGAACCAGGCTGGGAGTTTTTAAAAGCCTCAGGAATCTTTTGCAGGTGTTTAGAGTTAATTAGTTGATTCAGATGATTAGGTTAATAGCTCGTTTAGAGAACCTTTTCATGATATGATAATTTTTTGAGATAGGGATTTTGGGTTTTCATGAGCTGTATGCCACAATCATCAATATTAAAACAATAAAAGGCTTGAACTACTTCAGTTGTGTGTAATGAATCTAAAATATATGAAAGTCTAATGTTTATCAGAACATTACAGAAAATAATGAACTATATCACAATATGCTAATTTTTTGAGAAGGACCTGTATTGTAATATTTCCAATATTTAAAAAAACAGCCTTTTTCCACCTTAGAAATATTGCCAAGCTTAGGAACATTTTATTAACTAAATATGATCATATAACCCCAATATTATCATCCCTGCACTGTTACGTTCTGTGGGTGTGTGTGTCGGCGTGTTCGTGGTTTAAATGCAGAAGGCGAGCTGGCGGTTCAATAATGATGTTTATTTAAGTACAAGGTAAAACAAAACATAAGCTCTTCGTGGAGAGCAACTAGGACTCTTTAATGAACTTAAATAAACTTACACCAACACAAATCATATGACGATTAATGCAACACAAAATCTTTAACTCAAACTGTCTATTTATAGTCTTCTAAATTACCTTCCGGTTCAGGTGAACTTCTCCGTCACCTGACCGAGGTGCATCCTGGGAACTGACGTTTAACTGACATAATACCCTTTAAACTGAACAAAAACAAACTACAAACAATAAGAGTCTTTGGTGCAGTGGCGCCCTCTAGGGGTTGACCCTTACACATACCTGTTAAGTTTAGAATTGATTACTTACTTACAACACAGTGAATGGTTTAGCTCCCAAATATCTAGCCAGTCTTCTGACGCGTTACAATCCGCAGCACTCCTCAAGATCACAAAATGCTGGATTTCTGGTAGTTCCCAGAATATTGAAATCTACAAAAGGCATAGAGCGTGTTTTATTTTCAGCTCCTAAACTTTGGAATAGCCTTCCTGACATTGTTTGGGGCTCAGACACCGTCTCCCAATTTCAAAGTAGACTCAGGACACATCTCTCTAGCCTGGCATACACATAATTCATGTGTACACCCATGACCTCATACTCCAGTACATTTAAATGCACAGTCTCATCTAGTGCTGCTAATATAATGAATGGCAGCTACACTAATTCTGTTCCACCTGTTCTTTCTTTTTCTACTCATCCAGAGGCATCTGAAGATTGTGTCAGCTCCAGTAGACAGAGGCCGACCCAGCAAAGATCCTGAGGCATCCAGAGAAGGACCACCTCCAGCTGGATTCTGCATCGTGATTGTTCAGAGCTACACATGCTGTACCTGAGCTCCCAGTGATCCAGACGCCCTCTGCCCTCAGCACCTGTCTGACTCATCCTGTTGCCGAAATGAACTGGACTCCATGTTAACATAGACATCTTCTGTTCTGTTGAACTTCCAGGTGCCTAACACAGAGTATGTTGGCATAAAATACCTGCTATCTGTTATGACTCAAATGAGGATGGGTTCCTCTCAGGGTTTCTTCCTATTGCCATCTCAAGGAGTTTTTCCTTTCCGCCATCGCCCTTAGCTAGCTCATCATTCTCCATGGTAACAGACAGCAGTCAGGCTTTGCATGCTGGCGAAGCCATGGACAAACCTTAGGGCAAAAATGCGTACATCAACCGAGCTCATAGCTATTGAAACCCTGGATCAGTCTAGTATCTACTGCGGTCCATATCATGGTGCATATGATGACCTAATAAAACCCTGGATCAGATCTGCATGCAACCAGAGTCATGGGTAAAGCTGAGACCTTGTAGTGCATCTACAGCAATATTGTATACTGTACAACAGGCAGAAGTAGTGGCTACTGAACCATTAGAGTACCGTGAGGAGCCGCAGTGTGTTGACCACACACTCAATTTGCAGGCAATGTCATGACCTGTACATGGGTGAAGCCGCAAAGCTCACGTACGCGGGCGGAGCCACAGGTAACCTCTAGTTATTTAATAAAACAACCCTTTTCAACCAAAGATTATCCCCTGTGTCTATGTCTCTGCGGTGCTCTCTGGGTCAAGCTCTCTCTTAGTCTGGTAGAAAATACCGGCACAGATTGTTGGTTAAGTCCCTAACTAGTGCAAGGTCCTTTCGTTTTGTGGAAAGGCAGTGTGCAACAACAACCATGAGCTTAAATCTGAGAAAGGGGTAATGCATGTGCATGTGACAGGCATGTGTCTAAATTACAGTGTACAGTATTGCACTAATTTTGACTGTAACTACTATCATCAGGGACTGACTGCACCAAGACCTACAGGTGAACTTGTATTTGGCTGATGCAAATGCAACTTTCACCAAGCTTGCATCACTTTGGCAAAAAGATTTATACTGCAGGAACATTGCTTTATGTGAAACCTATGCTGCAGCACTGCTTCCACATCTACTGGAGGTATACGTAGAGACATCCTATAGAAGATAATATTCTGGCACCAAAAGCTAAGATTGGCAAGTCAAAAAAAGAAATAAAAAACAGCTGGAGAGCAGCATCTGTAACTTGTTCATAAAAGTAAGACAGATGTAACCAAATACAAATACATTATTTAGAATTAACAGATATCGTGCTTAAAAAATATACAAATAGACAGATGTGACACACTATTAAAAAGAATGTGTGGCAGTTTTAATAACTGTCTGGTTAGGGTAGTTGATATTTAAATTAGGCCACAAAGTTGTTATATTTTGGTAAATACAGGCCCTTTTTCTTTTCTTTTCTTTTCTTTTCTTTTCTTTTTTTAGAGAATATCACGGGCAGGTACTGTATAAACAACACAATGTCTGTGAAAACCGGATTAAAAAAGTGTCCCATGCATAACTAGTTTGGACTAATTGTGAACTCCAGCGAGGTAGCAACTGTCAGAACCAGAATTTGCACACCATGCTGCTAGTGCTGAAATTTCAGTCTCTGGGTCTTTTCTGTTATTTTCTTGGGACATATTAGTAGGATTCAAAATTGATTCAAACAATAACCATTCACATATACGCTATACCCATTGCTTGTTTTAAATTAATACAAACAAAAAATATTTGCACACTATGCATACATAGTTACAGGTTGCGGCTTTGCAAAAACAGCAGTACACCAAAAATGCAGTGTCTTCTGCCTTGTGTAAAATGAAATACGAAAATCAGAGAGTAATTGTCAGTTTTATCTAGGTCTGGGTCAGCAGGATCCTTCCATGCCTTGTATAACTTTTCACGCTTTGTCGTTTCTGGTAGTGTCATCAAGTTAGGGAAGCCGAGGAAACATTATGGCAGCACTTTTTAAACAGGAGGGGAAAATGTGTTTTTTTTTCTTTCTGGAAGATAAGTTGATGCAGTGGTAGATTTTATATACTGTAGATAATACAGTATAGCTAACTTAGAAAATAACAGTGAGAACTCTCTTCTAAACATAAGCAAATTTTCAAGCCCCTTTAAAAACATGCTGCCAGCATCCAATGCAATAAATGTTTCTGGTCATTCAATACTGTAAGCTGTTTTTAGAAAAAACCCTCCTGTGACAATAGTGCAGATGTAGAACAAAGCTGTGTGATATAGAGTTGATGGGTTCAGTGTTGCTTCAAGCCAACAGCTCCCTCCCCACACACTAATCTCACCCACACACAGTCTGTTTGATGTCCAATTAATGAGACTTCGAGCTGCAAAGGGTCCCATTCAAGCCTATTATCATACAGAACACTTTCCTACTTTCCTTCATCCTGGCTGTTTGCTAGGTAAGAGAGCAGCAGGATCTCTGTGCAGGGGGAGGACACTGGTTTAAGTTTTTGTCTTGGGCATTACAAAAGGTGGCTGGGAGGGGATGATTAGTGGTACAGTATTATGTTTTATTGTAGACTGCACACATAAAAATGTTTATGGTTGATTACTTATAGAGTGTAAGGATTATTATGTAAGGTTCCTGAACAAAAATAAACGTAAGGTACTGTACTGTTACATAAGGTAAAAGGTCACATTGTATTATATGGGTCCCCAAGTCCTGTTAACAAAACAGAAAATACACCAAAGTCAAACAACAGAAGGAGATTTTGCTCATTTGCTGTTGCTGTTCTTTCAGCTGTTGATGTTCATTACTATTGTAAGATGTAGTCTATATTATTCAAAGTATTCCCACTCTAAAAATGTTGGGGGTAAAATCATAGGTACCCCTCAACTCTAATTTTTATTTATATTTAAAGGGATTGTTCAGGCTTTTTCAAGCCTGCCTTAAATCAAAGTTGAAGTAGATATAAATACATTACCATATGTCTTGGTCATTATAGGTTTTCCTGTTCTGCACACTGACAATGAAGTTTGTCATCTGGAACTGCTAGTACGCTGTACTGCAAATAATTAAAGCCAAATTCCACAACCCTCGTTTCATGCAAAAATCCATTCAGCTGAGATTCATACAGTATGAAGCGTCTGCAGTTCCGTTGAGGTATTTCGAGTTGGTTTCTTTCAACATTACAGTGTCTTCATTATTTAATTCAATTCTATTCTATTTTGTTTGTATAGAGCTTTTAACAAGTGACATTGTCGCAAAGCAGCTTTACATAATCAAAAGAAAATTATGGAAATTTGTATTGAAATTAATTAAAATGGTAAGATACTGTAGTCCCTGATGTTCAAGCTGGGCAGTAAGAAGAAACCTTGAGAGGAACCAGACTCGACAGGGAATCCATCCTCATTTGGGTGAAAATTAGGCTCAGATAGAAAATTCTAGTCCTGATATGGAGCCCTCAGAGAACAGTTGTCTGCATCAGCCAAGGCCAGGACTGTCTTCATGGTAAAGTGGAACTGTCCCATGTTACCACATGCATCCCAAGCAGACCACATGTGGCATTCATGCGACGAGATCTCAACCAGAAGTGGAGCACCAGGATGAGTCAGACAGGTCAAGAGGGCAGAGGGGATCTGGATCACTGACAGCTCAGTATAGCTCAACAAAGAGAGACAAGGAGAGACAGAGGGAGAAAGAGAGAGAGAGAAGAGAACATTAATTGGAAGGCTATCCCATAACTTTGGCCCTGATCAGATGCCAATAGGAAGTCATTTACTATTTTAACCAGTGCTGTCTGTGCTGTGATGAGGCCTAAATCCTGACTGATTCAGTTTGTGTATGCTATTTCTATGTAGATATAAACATAACCTCTGCGCTAATATCTTTTCCAGAATCTTACAGATAAAGGGGAGGTTTGATATCGCCATGTAATTGGACAACTGGCAGGGGTCATGGTCAGCTTCTTAATTAGTTGTTTAATAACTGATAATTTAAAATATTTTGGAACATACCCCTGCTGAGTGATGAATTAATTATTTTCAACAGGGGTTCCATAATTGCAGGTACTATCTGATTGAAAAAATATGTCAGTATAGGATCTAATCAATCTATCCAAGATGCACCAGGCCTTGTGCCTGAAGTTCCCTGGGGTAGGTCCAAGTCCCCACAACCATAGACAGGATAAAAGATATACTGTACACAGAAGACATACATCTGTAAAACTTGTGTCAACAATAGGTTTCCCATACCAAGGAAAACAAGATAGGAGCAATTACCCTAATGGTCATTACAGAATAATTATTAACATTTTGGCATCACATGTCTGACTTTTTCCGGTACTCCTGGGCTTAGTGAATTCATTTAGGCCCTGCCCACAAATGTAGCAGTTGAATGACAAGACCCTAAGGCCCTCATTCAACTAAGTAACTAACTAAGTGGCAGATGTTCAGCAAATCAAGTCCAATGTGATGCTTTCCCATATTTTTTGTTTAATAAAAATCGAGTGACACAAGACATAGCAAATGTTTGCTGGTAACCTAGTTGTTGGTACCAAAGAGCCATTTGTATGGAAGGAAGGGGGACTTTTTCCATGCTGTTCATCATAATACCACAGCTACATATTTAGGACAGAAAAAAGAACTGCTTTGTCTAATGGCCTGCTTCTATTGGCTGGGCATTCATGTTGATATTCACAGATGATGTGCAGCATGTCAAACCGGTCAACTTTTGAATTTACCATCTAAATCAAAAGTGGCACTGCAGCCCATTAACCAATGTCTCCTATGAAAGAACTCGCATGAGCTTTGACTGCACAAGTGCAATGCGATACCTGGAAGCAGTACTTCTTAGCAACATTTCAGCATGCTGTTCTGTGAAATATCCTGAGTTGATATCGTAAAAGAGATCCTGACTGATCAAGGCACTGCTTTTATTTCATGAACACTATGTAAGCTGTACAAAGTATTAGAAATAAAATCAATTTTCACAAGTATTTACTATCCAAGGACTAAATGCGGAAGGCCCAGGTTCGATTCCCAGACAAAGCCCAAACCCCAGCCACTGGATGCAGTGCCGGTCCTAAGCCTGGATAAAATGGAAGGGTTGTGTCAGGAAGAGCATCCAGCATAAAACCTGTGCCAAGCTTGTGTGCGGAGTGGATGGTCCGCTGTGGTAACCCCTCGCTGGGAGCAGCCGAAAGACTAACAATAGCTTAAACATGATTCATAGGTTTGTTCATGGTGATTGGCAGCTAGGAACTGAATTACTGTAAATGACTTGATCTCCTGTTTTTTCAGAATGAGAGTTCCCGCAAGCATCCACAAGGTCTTCCTCATTTAAACTGCTTTATGAATGCAAGCTTTGTAATATCCTAGACATCTTTAGGGGAAATTGGGAAGACAGACCTTCAAAGGAGTCAGCCATTTGATTCCTGGCTTGGGTCTATGTGCATGGATGTTCTCACCGTGTTTGGTGGGTTTCCTCCAGGTACTCCTGTTTCCCATGAGTAAGTGAGCGAGTGAGTGAATGAGTGAGTGTGGTGAGGTGAAGAAGTTGACTATATGATAAAATGTAATTCAATTTAGATTTGCTATCTCAGTTTGAACTGTGAAGAGTAGAGCACAATTCACCCTATCCACCTGTGGACACAACTTCTTGCTGTCCCAGAATGCACAGATTGTCAAGTTGTGACAGCTATTTTCTGATGTGCTTTCACCTTTTAACCAACCAACCTTATATTGTACTGTTGCATTTATAGAGTCCTTTTACCACTTTTTGACTTTTTTTCAGGCTGATGTATTGGACAGATGGCTAGAGGCAGTTTTGTCTCAGGTGGTAAAGGTGGAGGATCTCCCAATGCTGTACATTAGCTGCAAGCTCTTAATGAGGGAGACAAAGTCTGGCAGTGCCCTTTTACATTCTATTGAGACCATACTCTCGTCTAGTTGCTCCCCACCTGGAAAATGGCAATGTAGGGATTACTCTTTGTTATGTTTAACTTCAGCCATTCAAGTTTAAGGTGATCCACAGACAGGGGGAGCTGGTGTGGCATGCTTTCTCTCCTGCCAGGGTGAATCAGTTGAAAGCCAAAAAGCTCACTGGCCTGAGCTGGGCAGTGGGTGTATATGGCTGGGGCACAGTTGAGTGCTGGGTGCATATGAATAGTGTTTTTGTGAACCACCAGGTAACACGGAATGTTATAATGAATGGTTGAGTATTAACACAATGTTATGTATTCGTGTTTTTCTTACTAGAGAGAGAGAGAGAGAGAGAGAGAGATACCACTGGTAACTTACCATGCCTCCCTCCAATTCCTCAATATTGAATTCAACACAGAACCAATTATGGCATTAGAGAAGGGTTTTTAACATTGATTTACGATGGTTTCTGATGGGTTTAAACTGTAACTAGATTGCACTGTATATTAGTGTCAGGCAATCCTTCTAATAAATTTAACTGCTTAGACTTTTCAGGTCAGTGTAACAAACCACTGGCAGTGGACTTAGGGCCCTGGAGAAATTGCTCATTGATTTGAAACTTAATGAACTTTCTGAAATGTACAGTATTAGAAGATCGTAATTTTGACTTAATGACATTTGACTTTGACTTAGTGACTTTCTATGGCATATATGGCATCCACCTGTCTTGTGTTAATGATTAGAAAAATCAGTTGTTTGGCCTAATTGGTTTCATTGCCATATTTAAACAATGCATTCTCTGAAGTTAAATTGTTCCTAAATACACAACCTATAACATTTTATGATTATTAATATTTATTAAAATTTTTTGAAAGCAACAAAAACATAAGATTTGTGGTCCTATATTAATAGAACCTTTGGTTTGTTGGGTTTTGATTAATGCAAATAGAAATAAAGGTGATTAAGAGGTGAGTTTTTTATTATTATTATTATTATTATTATTATTATTATTATAATAGCATTTTCAATAGAACTACCTGAGGAAATGAAAAAAGATCTTGTTAAGAGATAACCTGGGTTCAACCATAATTGTAGGTTTCTCTGGTCCACAAATAGTGCGTAAGTGTATAAGATTGCTTTTTCTAGTTTTATTTGTGGAGATATAAACCTTTTGGAAAAAAATCACTGTAATAGGAAACCACTGACTATGCCAGAGAGAATAGGTAGTGTCTCAGAAAGAGCTCCTTCATGCAGAATTTGGACAATATTTGTGCACACTGCCTATTAACATGGCTTTCCATGAGGACTATGTACAGCTCCTGGTGTGGACCAGCAAGCACAGAAGAAAAATGAGGCTGGCCTAAGACTTTCAGCCTACTTATGTGAATCTTTCTCTTTCTTTCTTGCTAAGATGAGACAGTAGTGAGGTAGATAGGGCTGAATGTCACTGGTAATAAGACCCATTGGGAGTGGTGGAGTACTGTGGCTCAGATAGGAGACTGTAGGAGAACATGTCTGTGTGTGTGTGTGCGTGCGTGCGTGCGTGTGTGTGTGTGTGTGTGTGTGTAGAGAAATACAGACTGAGTTGGAGAGGAAGATTACCCATTAGTTACTGTGACACAAAGCAAAGTGTGACATCTGTTTTGCATAACAACATGACTGTTGTCAAACTAAAAAAAGAGGTCTTTGTAGAATGAAAAGATATGCAGATATGGGTTTATATAAACCAGCAAAGAGCTTGTAAAGTTTGCATAAGAAAGAATATAGACTATAATGTGATTAAGATAAAAAAAAAAAACAGATGTAAACAGTTCCAAGCAGGGGAAGACAAAAATGAGAAATCAGAATCTGCCTATCAGAGAATATCACTTCTTTAAGTCAGGTTGTCTCAACCAAGCTCCAGAGCAGTCAGTGAACATACAGGTACATAAAAAACACCCACACAAGCTGTAGCCATCCTCTGATCATTTACTTAACCCTTGGCTATGATGAAAACCCCCAGGTCCTGGAGGTCTGGCTGGGGGTCCCAGGCGGTCACGCTCCAGTAGCCCACACATGCTGTGGTGTGCCTGGGATAATTTCACCCTCCACTGGTCTCTAGAGCTCAGCCTTAAATAAGAGGCAGACTCATCCAGCCCTCCTCTGCTCCATGCTCGCCTGAGTCGATAACGGCAAGATTTACAAGAGTATAACTTATGCTACTTTGTGTGTGTGCATCTGTCTGTCTGTCTGCCTGCCTGTCTGTCTGTCTTCATGTTTAGATCTTAGACACAAATGGGAAAATTTACTTTTACATTATTTCTTCAAGAATTACAATATTGGGCTGCAATGGAAAAAAAGTATACTACATTTAAACATTTTTCAACCCCAAGGTTGAAAAAAACACAAGATCTAAGATTTATCCATCTGTTTGTACTTTCTTTATTTCTGGGCTTCTATCCGGAATAAAGTGCATGCAGGTAGCTGTGGGAGGAGAGCGAGAAAAGACACAGATGCATGCAGTGTGTATATGGCTGCATGTGTGCGTCTGTAGATAAAGTATAAATGTCAGATGTAGGTTTAGTTGCATAGATAAAAAGCACAAGTGATATCATGAGGCTCCTGTGATGATCAGGTGAGACTGATAATAGTCCAACACTGTGATAGCAGCTGTCAATCAAATGACACTTTCACCTCGGCTTACACATGAGCAAGATGATAGAGATTCTACTGTGGCTTCTCCCCCCCCCCCCCCTCTCTCTCTCTCTGGCTTCCTCTTCTCCATTTCAATGATTGTCACATTTCATATTGGAACAGTGTAGATAGCCTGGGAATACTTATTGAATTAGACCTCGATATCATCACATTGCTATTAATCTGATGGCTTTCCTGTGGGGACGTACCACATATTTGATGTCAGGGGTCTGAGGTGAGTCCACAAGATCAATATCGACTGTACATAATCCAGGGGAAAAGAGAGAGACTTGGATACAGATATTTAAATAAAAAATAAAAAATAACTTTTTTAACAATATTTTACTTTCTATCCAAGATCCAGAAACATTAACCATGCAATTTGAGTTGAATTCAATTTAGTTCCGTTCAGGTCAGCTCAGTTCAATTCCATTCATTTCAATTCATGTATATGTAGAACTTTAACAGTGTCACAAAGTAGCTTCTCATATATAAGTTCTGATTGTATTCATACTAATGGAAATAAATAACCTTACTCAGCAAGCCAGATGCAGTGTCAAGTAAAAACTTTCTGAAACTACATGTGAAAGAAGCCTTAACAGAAACCCAACCTCTTCTCAACAACACCATAGTGGAACTATAAAAACAATGCAATGCTTGAAGGCATTCAAAATAAACAATAATCTTCCATCAACAGTTGATTTGGAGATGCATCTGCTACTTATGCTCTGCAAAGCTTTCATAATGGCTCTAATCTGTGGTGCTGTTAATTGGTGATTTTTGCAGCTGGTAAATGAACTTCTCCTTTGCAGCAACTTTGGATCATGCTTTACTGGGATGGTCTTCTTGAGAACCAATCTCAGCTTGGTGCTTGGTGTGTTTTGCAAATGCACTTGACAATAATGTTCTTGCAAGAACTGTTCCAAAACAACTGACCTTCGTGTCATAAAATAACAACTGGCTGTTGTTGTATTTACCTAATTTGTTTGATAATTTTATTTGTGTGATAAGTATTAAGTGAAATAATTTCCTGATACAACAGCATCAATGTATTAAAAGAACCAATGCAAAAGTTTAGGCATCCTAAATGTTAGTAGTTGTTGTAATTATCTCTGGTTTAGATGTGAATGAATGGTTAAGTAGTGTATGTGTAGCTTCACCATGGCTCTGACCAGGATAAATCATATGCTCAGATTAATTAAAATGAATATATGATATATTCAAAAATTCAGAAAGAAAAGTGAGTGTGACTTTGTTATAAAAGAGTACCTGTCACAAAGTTAAATATTTTTCACTGACAAGTTTTAAATGTTATGAAGGTGGTTACACCAAAAAACTTTCTCTAATTAGCTTGTTACATTTTGGTTCCTCTTTGTATTCATAAAAGTTCGAAAAACTATTCTATATATCTAAAATGTATACACGCTTCAGGAACAGAAAAACTTGTATAAATATTGCTATATATATAGCATAGTAATTAGACCTTTCGGGAATACAAAGAGGAACCAAAATATATACATATATAAATATATATGTATATATATATATATAATGTACAGAAAACAGAAAAACTTGTATGTATATACAAGTTGTATATACAAGTTGTATGTATGTGTGTGTATATATATATATATATATAGTGCATTGAGCAATAATTCCTGCATTAAATAAACCTGTGAAGAATATGATAAATGAATATATGATATGGCACTGTATACTCACAAGAGTATACAGTGCATGATGTGAAGAAATATAAAAAAGCATGCAGCATTCGGTACACACACAGATCACAGCTCTCAGAATTTGGTGTTTCTAGACATTTTTAGTAGGAGCCACCCACACATCTTTACACTACCAAAGGGCAGGTGCATCTCTGGCCCTGTACTTTATGCATGCTTTGTCTGTAATGCACATCAACAAACCTCAACAGTTTCTTGGTTTTATTTCTCTTTTCATGGTAATATAGACAGGTCTAGAGTTTGATCAGCCCATCAGCTGTTCTGCATTCGATCTCTCAATCAGAAGTGCTTTTTTCTTTGCTTGCATCACAAGCTCACACATATACAGGTGTGAAATTCTCTCTCTCAGGCTGTGTGTGCTCAGTGTACAAAGAGCCTTCCTGCTCTGCTTGTAATGGAAGAGGACACACACGCACACAAACACGCACGCATGCGCGCGCACACACACATACACACACACACATCTACTCCTCCTCTCACACTGTCCCTTTTTTCTTTATTCGCTTTCTAACCTGCAGTAAATTGTGTCTTAGATAGAAAGGAGCAACATGACAGGAGCCTATGCTTAAGCTTAAGGAAAAATAAACCTAAAGTGTTACACATAATGTAATCTGAGTGACAAGCTCTACTCTTATGTTGTGGAACACAGTATACAAAAATATTGCACCAGGGGTGGATCTGACTCTGAGTCTGAGAGAGAGAGAGAGAGAGAGAGAGAGAGAGAGAGAGAGAGAGAGAGATGTTCCCACTGTTGCCCTGGAGTTATTTGACATTTCTTTAACTTTCATCATATTGGCTCATCTTTTATTCCTGTATGTATTGTGAGTGATTTTATTTACCTATTTATTCAAAGATCCAGATCTTTTATTCATTTACTTGTCATTTACATTTTGTATATAAAAAAGCCCTTTTGATTAATTAATCGCACAAAGAGATACAGAGAAAAATATAGTAATGCCTGTAAACCACAGTACAATGTCACTTTCCATCACAGAATAACCAGGAAAGGTTATTCCGTCTCATACTATGTAACAACCTCAACTCTCCAACTCTCTTGGGGACCCTCTTGCCCCCCACCCCCCTACACCCCCAATCACATATACACACACATTTATCCTATTGTCCTTGTGAGGGCGTTCCATTGACAGCATTATTAATGAACCTAATTAATGGTACAGTACGGCTACATTTAAACCTAAACCTAACCATAACCCCTTAACCAAAAGGAAACCTTTTGGCTGTTTCTATTTTTTAAATAAAAGCTGTAGTTAAAAAATAAATAAATAAAAATCAGTTTTACAAACCAGGACCAGCCAAATGTCACGAGATCAAAGTCGTCAGATATCCTTGTGGAGACCTTTGGTCCCTAGCAAGATATAACACACACACACACACACACACAAAGATACGCAGGTGCTGCAACAGAAAAGGCAAGTCAGCAATTGCCTGGGGCCCTGAGCTTTGAAGGGGCCCAAGACGGCTGGGCGGAGTGATGGCAGTTGCATTGTTTTCCCAGCAGTGACAAAACTGAAGCATCGTGGAATCCCCACTGTGGAGCTTCACTGCAAGAGCTGGCAGCAAACCTCAGAGGTTTGCTAGTGCTGCAAAAACATTATAGGCTGTACATGCTGAATATCAAATAAAAACCCCAAAGTGGGCACCACTGTGCATAAAACAATTTGTTTGTTTTAATGAGTACAAAAAAACTAATCAAGTTTACCTCTCAGTGTCACCAAAAAGGAAACAAGAAGAAGGAGACAGGTGGAAGTAGTAAGTATGATGTGATTGATTATGACTGATTAAAATATAGTACAACTAATTAAAGTAAGATTTTCATATGTCCATTTAACAGTTACAGTAAGATTGATCACTTTGCAGAGTATTCATTATGCTGTTTATTTGATTTTAATACTTGTTTGATATTAGCGTGATACATAAGAAAAGTGTTTTTCTAAGACGTGCTACGGTTTTATCCAGCCAAAATAAATAAATAAATATTAAGTCTTACACTAATATTGCGTTGGAATGCCTTTTGCTTTAATCATGGCCATGGAATCATTCTTATAGTTGTATGTAATGTCACAACATTTATTTAGGTCAAGAGTTGCATAAATTTCTCATCTTGAATCGCCTCTTTCCATTAAAACCTGATCATTCAGTAAATTTAGGTAGTCACCTGTCAGGAACTAACCCGGGATGACCAGAAAGGCGATAGCTTTAGCAGTTAGCCCTGTAGCGTGAATGGTAAACCCAAACGCGGATGGACACGAGCGGGCAGGATAATCACGCGATTTACTATAAGGACTCTCACAGTGAATGAGCAAAGGAAAGACACAATCTAACCCTAGTCCTATAAACACACACTCAGTCTGAAAGTAAAGCCAAGAAAGTGAGTACTCACATGAACGGGAACGATTCCGAAATAGCCTGGGCATAACTCAATGACAGAGCGATGTGCGGCGCCATCTTGTTTCCTTTTATGCTTTCAGGTTTGCGACCGTCTTACTTTCGGGTCCTAATGCCGGTCGCGGCTGAGTGCGCATGACAGTACCCCCCTGTCCAGGCTCCGACTCCGGACGGTCCAGGGTTGGAGGATACCTGGTGACGGTAGTCCCTAATGAGCCCGGAGTCGAGGATGAAGCGAGCTGGAACCCAGGACCGCTCCTCGGCGCGAGTCGAGGATCCGTCGCACGGTGTAAGCGGGACCACCGTCAATGATACAGGGGGGAGGAGCAGGGGGGTGGGTGGAATCATGGGTGAGGTGATGAATGGTTTTAGCTGGGAGGTGTGGAAGACGGGGTGGATCTGGAGCGCCGCAGGCAGCTGGAGCCGGTAGGTGACAGGATAGATTCGGTGGGTAATGCGGTAGGGTCCAATGAATCTTGGTGACAGTTTCCGTGACTCAGTGTGCAGGTGGTGTCACCTACATGGTACAACCATCCCGGAGGGTGCCGGCGAACCAACTGTTGGGCCGATGGTACGTCAATCTCCGGTTCTTGTTGGGTGAACATCGGAGGTTGGAAACCATAGCATACCTCAAATAGGCTCAGGTTGGTGGCTGAGGAGACGTGGAGGTTATGTGACAACTCCATCTCAGGTAGCGGGCCCAGGAGCATTGGCGGTCCGACACAAAACACCTCAGGTAACGCTCCAGCTGTTGGTTGGTTCGCTCCATCTGACCGTTCGTCTGGGGGTGGTAGCCAGAAGACAAACTGCAGGACGAATCGATCAGACAGCAGAAGGCCTTCCAGAACCGGGCGGTGAACTGGGGACATCTGTCCGAGACGATGTCCTTTGGGAACCCATGCAATCGGACTACGTGTTCCAATATCAGCTCAGCTGTATCTTTAGCTGACGGGAGTCCGGCGAGGGCCACCAGGTGCACTGCCTTGGAGAAGCGGTCTACGATGGTTAGGATGACGTCCTTCCCTTCCGAGGCCGGCAGGCCCGTGATGAAATCTACAGCAATGTGGGACCAGGGTCGACGGGGGACTGGAAGTGGTTGGAGTTCCCCCGGAGTTGGCTGGTTGGTGTCCTTCGCCCTGGCGCACATTGGGCACGCCCAGACAAACTCGGTGACATCTCTCCTCATTGAAGGCCACCAGAAGGGCCGACCCACGAAGGTGATGGTTCTCCGGCTCCCCTGGTGTCCCGCGACGGGCGATGAATGGCCCCACTGGAGGACCTCGGATCTGAGTGGGTCGGGAACGAAGAGCCGTCCGGGCGGCACGCCTACCGGTGCGGGTTCTCTGGTCAGTGCCTGGCGGACCCTCGTCTCCAAGTTCCACTGTAGGGGTGCAATGATCCGGGTGGGTGGAAGGACAGGCACGGGGTCCGCCCGGGGCGTCTCTCGCTCGTATTGACGGGAGAGGGCGTCGACCCCGGGCGGTACGAGAGATGGAAGTCGTATTGTTCGAAGAACAGGGCCCACCGTGCATGTCGTGGATTTAGTTGTTTGAGACTACGGATGGTGATGAGGTTTTGGTGGTCCGTCCAGACGATGAATGGCTCACTGGCGCTTTGGAGCCATGGTTGGCTGGCATCCGGATGGAGGAGAATAGGTGCAGTGGTGAATAGGTGACAGAGTTGGTTGAAGGCGGAGATGGCGGTTGAGTTGAGTTGGAAGGGAAGGGTTGAGGGCCTGGTCAGTGCAGTGAGTGGTGCTGCAACTGTACTGTAGCCCCGGATAAAGCGACGATAAAAATTCGCAAACCCGAGAAAGCGTTGGAGCTGCTTTAGTGTCCTGGGTAGGGGCCAGTGACGTACAACCTCCAGTTTCTGCGGGTCCATGGCCACACCCTGGGGCGAGATGACAAAACCCAGGAACGTGGTGGAGTGCTCGTGAAAAGCACACTTTTCCAGCTTACAGTATAGCTGGTGGGCGAGCAATCTCTTAAGGACAGCTCGAACGTGTTTGGTGTGTTCTTCGATGGTGCGTGAGTAGATTAAAATGTCGTCTAAATAGACGAACACCCATCGGCCTAGCATGTCCCTGAGGACGTCATTAATGAAACGCTGGATGGCCGAGGGTGCATTGCAGAGTCCAAATGGAATGACCAGGCTCTCATAGTGTCCGGTGGGGGTGATGAAGGCCGTCTTCCACTCATCACCCTCCCTGATGCGCACCAAGTTGTACGCGCTCCGGAGGTCCAACTTAGTGAACATGGTGGCACCAGAGAGGGCGTCCAGGGCTGAGTTGGTAAGAGCCAGAGGGTGACGATTTCTGATGGTGATTTTATTTAGCCCCCGATAGTCGACACACGGAAGAAGTTCGCCCCCTTTCTTCTTCACAAAGAAGAACCCCGCGGAGGCCGGCGAGGAGGATGGTCTGATGGTGCCATGTTGTAGGGCGCTGGCGACATATTCCTCCATCGCCTGTGTCTCGTTGTTGGAAAGAGATTAGAGATGGACGCGGGGGGGGGGGGGGGCTGGAACCCGGCTGGAGCTCAATGGCTAGGTTGTAAGGTCGGTGAGGTGGTAGGCGGTTGGCCCGGCGTTTACAAAACACCTCAGCCAGGTCCCGATAAGGTGGAGGAATGGTGTGGATGTCGACGTCGGGGGCCTCGGACTCCCTGGAACACGTCCCAGCCTGGGCCCGTAGGCATAAGTCGGTGCAGGTCGGCCCCCACTGAAGGATCCGGTTCTGAGACCAGGAGATGAGTGGGTCGTGCTGCAAGAGCCAGGGGTAGCCGAGGATGATGGGCGGAGAAGAGATGGAGGTGAGGTGGAACTGTATTGACTCTTGATGTTGGCCGAGGACGAGAGTGATGGGTGGAGTCTGCTGGGTGATGGGGCTGGATGAGAGGGGCCGCCCGTCGACTGAGGTGATTCTCATTGGCTGGGATAATGCCTCAATCTTTACCCCCAATCCTTTGGCATACGTTGTGTCAATGAAATTACCCGCGGCACCGGAATCGATGAACGCGGTACTTCTGACCCGTTTGTGGCCAAGGTGGAGGGTTACCTGGACCATGAGTCGAGTAGTGGTGATGTCGGTGGTGGCGGAGAGATGGATGGTGCCCGGTGAGTCTCTCCTGTCGCTCACCGGGGTTGGGCGTTTCCCGGACGGGACGGACAGGTCGCTCGGTGGTGCGCCGCTGAGCCGCAATAGGCACACAGTCCCTCGCGGTAATGCCTCTCGCGTTCCGCCACAGTCAGGGAGGCGCCCCCTAGTTGCATGGGTTCCCCGGCTCCGGTGTCAACCACGGCAGGTGGTGGAGATCCGACACGTCCAGGGAAGGCGGTGGTGACGGTGGGTGGTGATCTTGGTGCAGGGTAGGCATAGGTGGAAGATGGCGGCAGGGTTCGAGGTGCTGGCTTTGGACGAGAGAGGAGGCGCTGGTCAATCTGGAGGGCTAGCTGGATTAGCCCCTCCAGTGTAGCTGGGAGCTCTCGCCTGGCTAGCTCGTCTTTAACGCGGTTAGCCAGCCCCTTGAAGTAGGACGTCCGGAGGGCTGCGTCTCCCCAGGAGGTCTGGACGGCGAGGGTTCGGAACTCGGCAGTATATTTACTCACGTACAATCCTCCCTGCCGCAGGTGGTAGAGCTTCGTGTCGGTCTCCACCTCGCCCGCGGGATGTTCAAACGTTGGTGGGTGAACTCGTTGTAGGAGTGTGTGGTGTCTGTGTCCGCGCGCAGGACTGCCGTGGCCCACTCTGCTGCCTGCCCTGATAGCAACGAGACGAATAGTGCAATGCGCAGCCGGTCGGTGGAGTATTTGGTGGCATTAAACTCAAACACCAGTTCCAGCGATGTTAAGAACACACTGCATTTCCCATCCGTGCCATCCCATTTATCCGGAAGTGCTAGAAAAACATCAGAAGGTGGGGGGGGTTGGGGCGGGCGGACCGCTGAGTGCGCATGACAGTCACCTGACTAGGGTTGGGTATCGTTTTTTTTTTTTTCCGATACCGGTGCCAAATCGATACTTTGAAAACGGTACCGGTGCCAAAACGGTGCCTGAACCGATACTTTTAAGCCACAAAATTATAGTGGATGACTCAAGAATGAATTTTTATTGAACATTTTATCGATTTGGCACCATTATCGAAAAAAAAAAAAAACGATACCCAACCCTACTCAATTTATGCTTAAAATTGAACAATATATTAAAAGTTTAAAGTATATATGAATATGTAAGCTTCAAATTTTATGACTGGGTCTGAGGTCGTCCACACTGATAGTGCCAGCTGTTGTCCACACGGTGGAACACGGTGCCTCCCTCTGCTTTTAACTTTATTCAGTGTATTTATTCTGCTTTTAACTTTATTCTGTCTGCGCTCGAATGTTTCATTAGATTTGACGTGTTTCCGCCTTTACACGCAACTGCTGTGAAACATTCGCTGCACGTCGCGGTGCTGGAATTCTTTCTTGTGAAATATAGCCACACTTTCGACTGTTTAGTTTTAGGCATTTAAACGAAAGTTGTTTAATTTAGGATGCTACGCTATCGGTAGACCACCTGCTGCTGTCAGAGCGAGTGTTACGTTACTTACTGCATTCACGCGCATGTCGGATGGTCTCTCATTTCCGGATGATTTGTGCTTTTAATTTTTTTATTTAATCTAATAAACGATTAATCTACAAAAATGTATGATCTAGAGAACAAATATTTCAATCGACAGTTCAAGCATTTAAGTGGCACTGAAATGAGGCACCGAAATTTGCGTTCTGTTTCGGTCCGGTACATACCGGTTCTATAGGTACCGGTGCCGTATTAGCACCGGTTTTCGGTACCCAATCCTACACCTGACCGCATTTAAGGCAAATACTGTACCGTTGCTGATCTTAGACCTGACCAGCAGAAGCAATCCTGGATCAAAACACTGCCAGGCTTGTATGCTAGTCACTATGCATGTACACTTAGTGTGCTTCCGTTCTTACCCTGTTGCTCCCATCAGTCTGGAACAAGATAAATCTGGACTCATTAGACCACATGAATTTTACTAGTGCGCCACAGTCCATTCTTTAGGCTCCCTTGTAAACCGAAGCCTTTTTTCCAATTATTCACACTGAAGCGTTTTTCTTAAGGCTACACAGCTGTTTAGTTCCAATCCCTTGAGTTCTTCTTCACATTGTGCATGTGGAAATGTGCTTACTTTCTCCAATAAACATAGCCATGAGTTCTACTGTTGTTTTTTTTATGATTTGATTTCACTAAGCCTTAAAGTGATCTCCCATCATGCTCATTCAGAATGTTTTTCTGAGTATATTTCTTCCCCACGAAGATGAGAATACCAACCCATAGAGGAATAGCCAGCATACAGTGGAAGTGTACTAAAACAGCTACAGTATCTGAATGTTACAGCTGACCTGGTCTCAGTCGCCGAGTCTCTCATGTAAAACCATTCCAGATGGGAAACAATCCTGGCATTTAGGAAAATGAGAAAAAGGAGCGAAGAATACTTTGTTCTTTCTTGCATTGGATTCCATATTATCTCCTCAATTGTCTTACAGTAGAAAAGCATATTAGTTGGGAGACAATGAATAAGCAGTGAAACAATAAATAAGTCCAATTAGAGAGAACAAAATGCAACCTGTAAATTTGAGCATACCGGAGTGGGTGACCGTCAGAAATATCACAAGGTAGTTGAAATGAAACATAGTTGAATCAGCTTTACCTTATAAAATAAATAGGATGTGCACATATATTTTGTTCATTCTTGATCTGAGCATGAATTCAGTGCTGTTTGAATGGTACAATATGAACAACTGTAATGCTCTGGTAGGTTTTCTGGTAGCTAGTCTCTGGTGCTGACACATTTTAAACCATTTCACATCTCTCTCTCTCTCTCTCTCTCCCTGCCTCCTGCTTTTAATTATCAGCTTGTCCCTAAAAGCAACAGTGCGCTGGGGGGTGGAGGTGCAAGAAAAAGAAGCAACTGGAAATTTCAGCACAGCTCTTGGGTTCCATGGCAACAGTTAGGCTTTAATTCTGTGTCCTTTGTTGTGCGTCAGGGTGAATAGTAGCTGGAAATATGGCATTGAAAAGGCCTGTGACGGCAATAAGAGATGAATTTTAATAACCGTATACACACTCTAAGTTTTTGTTCTCTGTCCCAGTGCTGTTCACAATCTCTCTCTTTCTCTCTGATTAGAAAGGGTCCTATGAAAAAAAAATCATTCTATAAGTGGTTACATCAGCTGGACATTCACTGATTTTCGAAAGAGAAGGTGAGAGGTGGGTAATTCTAATGGAGCTCTTTCTTCAGAGAAAATAGCAGGTTGTTTAAGCTGGAGTCGAACTTCAGCATAGCTGCAAAAGGAAGATCATCCATGTTTCTGAGGCTTTTGTTTTGGTAATGCAGAGCACCGCGATACCCACACTGTTAGAGACGGCAGAGAGATGCATATAGGAAAGCCAGGTAAGTGCACTTTATCACATTATCACATTATTACAGGTAAATCATGACAAATCATGGCACAGTGAACAATAAATAAATAATTTAAAATAAAGTAACACAATAAAAAATATATTTTTTTTGTTTAAAAACAGTGAATAAATAAATTAAAATGATAAATAAACAAATAAATAAATAAATAAATAAATATCTATGCAAGACATTTTATAATGTGGTCCAGCAGCTTCCTTCATTGCTCTCCTAGCACGATTTTATTTATTTATTTATTTATTTATTTATTTGGTACATAGACTAAAACCCCTTAAAGCTAATATTTGGCTAAATAAAGTGCTCCTGAGACTAAAACGAGGAAAAGGCAATCCTAAAATGTATTTTAATACTCAAAGCTGTTTCTTTGTATGAGATTAATTTGTAGATGTTGAGCTTGGAAGTGATTAGAAATTTTGCATGGAACAAAATTCTCTCTCTCTCTCTCTCTCTCTCACACACACACACACACACACACACACACACACACACACACACACACACACAGAAGTACCTTAGGCAAAAATAATCAATTAAAATATTCATGGCAAGGCTGACTACACCATGTAAATGATTTGATACAAATTAGCCTTCACTAATTAAACAGTTTCATTTACAAAAATCAGTGTGTCAGAGAATGTGCGTAGCTCACCAGATCTATCACACCCTCCACTATACACTGCCTCAGGTTCTGTAAGTCTGTGAGTGATAATAAAATGTCACTAAATCTGTACACTTTTAAACGACTAGTTATAGAGGGGTTTGTGGATGAATGCAATAAACTTTGTGTAATTAATTGTAATTATTGTTCCTTCAGGATCAAATAATGTGTAGATGTTGACGTTGATACAGATTTCTTTATATCAAAAAGGTAGGTAATAGAGTCATATTTGTATTGAAAGAATGAAACTTGAAATGAAAAATTAAACTTGTTTGTACTGATTAGTAGCCTGTTTCTTTGTGTTGAGTAATATCTTGTTTTTCATTTTTAAATGTACTTACACGGAAACTACCCTTCCTTACAGCCAGTATTGGTGGCCTGGTTTCAAACAACCTACAATGGAATGTAGAACATGATTTTAAAGTTTAAAAAGAGTGTAAAGTTTAAAAGTAAATGTGTTAACTTAAATAAAAAAATAATAATAGATTGGTTTAAATACTTATTACATATTTATGTTCGCATTTCATAATTTACATATGTGCAAGAATAAGTAATGGCATCTGCAGATGTAAAAGAATCTGTTGAATCTCCCATTGTGGTTTAACTTGCAAAGTTATCGGTCTCCATCAGGCTGCTTTGTCTTGATAAGGGTGATCCAAACACCATATACTGAACCCACATATTATAATAGTTTGAGCCATGGCTTTAGTACAAGTGCATTATGTGGCTGGAAAAGCCATTTGAGTGCTTGATTGTGTCTATATGAGCTTCTTGTCAGTCATTTTTAGTCACTCTCCAACACCCTTCATGTTACCTTCAACAGACAGAGGCTTGGATCTCTGTCTACTGAAAAAAATAAGAATATGGTTGAGATCATTCTTAACAAGGTAACTCTCCTCTAAGCAAAAACGACTCTGTGTTTCAAAAAACGTAAAGACAATGAAAGCAATAAAACCAATAGAACCAGAGTAACCATTGGCAGTGCTTTTACAACATGTAGTAATTCATTACTGGTAAAGGGGGTGAAGCTGGAAGCATAATTAGCTTAACATTTTTACTTGATTAATTATGTAAAGCAGGCCATTTAAACAGATCAAAATGTTATATAGATTGCATTTACTGTACATACCATCCCAGTTGCTAATTGTGTGTCCTTTTTTTGGATTACTATTGAAATAAGACAGAAAATGCAATATTGATTATTCATATAACTCCATATCAGCTGAATTTTGTGTGTTGATAGCGTTGTGATTTGGTTAAATGGTTTGTCATGTTGCCTAAAATGCTAACATGTTCATACAGGGGCATAAAATTTATGATCTCATTGCAAAAAAAAAAAAAATACATTAGAGATGAAGGCACTTGTGATGTTTCTCATAAATCAATATGAGATGATTTTATTTTTGTTTTTATGACCTTGTAACTTGGCTAATAAGCAGGTGAATGGCCAATCATGTAGATTAAAATGCTAATATCCGTACAGCAAATCTTAAAGACTCATGGGACCAAGAAAAACAGTGACGACATTTATGACCATTCTCATAAATCAGTGTGTGACTTGAAATGTGTGCGTTTATAGTGTGTTAGCTTGGCTTTCAAGCATTTGAAAGAGCTTGCTTGAAAGTGATGTCATAACAGTCTAGTTGAACTCTTTAAGGCAGGTTTTTGCGCTGAAGCTTTGTGTACATGGTTGGTTATGGGGGAAATAGGGGGTGTCTTCAGGGACTCGAGAAGTAACGAAAATCATTCATTTGTTTTTTAACGCAGTTACTTAACCGTTTGAGACACATTTTGACACATCTTGCCTAATGCACCTTTAAGAATTATGTGCATTTTAGGTGTACAAATGGCTACATCACTAAATATTGTCATGTTAATAGATCTTTTGCCATGTAAACTGGGCAAGCAGCATAGATGGTGCTTAAGTCAGTTATGTTTTTTTTTCTGTGATGGAAACCAATTAAGCCTCAGTTAACATATCCAATATTATCCACATTTCAGAAAATAAATGCATACAGTAAATACATTTCAACACATGCCCACTCAACACACACAGATGATCAGAAAGACAGACATACATAAATACCCTGTCAATACTAAATTAATACATATATTATACAGTGGCATGGTAATGGAGTGGTTAGCACTATAGCATCACACCTCCAGGATTGAAGATTCAATTCCCGCCTTTGAGACTGTGTGCATGGATTTAGCATGTTTTGTCCACGCTTGATGGGTTTCCTCCGGGTGTTCATGCTTCCTCCCACTGTCCAAAGAATTGTAGATTTGGCTAATTGCCGTATTCAAATTCCCCTTTGTGAGTGAGTAAGTGAGTGTTTGCTTGTATGCCCTGTCCAGGATGTATCCGTCCCTGGGATAGGCTCCAGGCTTCCCGCGACCCTAGACAGGAAAAGGTGTGTAGAGAATGAGCGAATGTGTGAATGAATAAAGATATAAAAAGCAATAACAAGTCCAAAAGTTTTTTTCTCTTTCGGAAAGTTTATATGGCACCAGAGGTGTGCATCAAGACTGGAGCCTTACAAAAATAAAAATAAAATGTATAAAAATAATAATAATAATAATAACAATAATAATAATATAATAAATTAATGAATTAAAGATTTTTCCTTTCATCCTTTCTACTCTCCAAAGGCATAAGTAAGAAGCTCTCAGGACAAAGACAATGTTCCTTTATGAATAGGAGGCATCCGATGCTATTTATTTCTATTGTCAGTGGTTTGTTCCAGTAGCCTGACCCAAACAATGGCTTACTGAGCCCCAAAATAAAACCATGAAAAATGCTCCACATATCCCACGCAGACCCTGTATTGTGTGCAGAGTAGCATCTCTCTGCTGCGGCCTCCAAAAAAAGAATCATTTAAAAGCAAGATTAAAGGCATTAGGAAAGATTAGTAAAAATTGGCCAAGATTATGTCTCTAACAGTTAAGTAGGTCGGTCGGTTCAACAGTTGTTTTTTTTTTACTCCTTACGCCTGCCCCATTTCCCTCATATGTTCACAAGGCTCTACCTCAGAATTTCCACAGAGTAGAACATTTCAGTTCAACTTGAATAAGAAAGTCATAATAGGATAAAATATACTTTATAACTAGCATAATGCTAACATTGCTTTACAGGTGATTCCAATAAATAAGCACAAGGCAAAAAAAATGTTGACATCTGTAGACCTTTTTAAACATCAATTTTACAAGTGAATAGCCATGAATAGTCTGTGTGTTATATCCTGAATGTCTGAGCACAGCTTTTACAAGCATAGCTCTTAGATTAGCATCTCTCCTGGTAAGCATTGATTTATTGCATTTGGCGACTTATGACCATTACATTTCACTTATCTTGAGTGACTTATTTTCTAATCATATTACACAAGCACTCTGCTTGTTACAGGAGCAAGCATTGGAGTCCCCAGTGTCCCTTGTGAAAGTGCTGGCTGATGTTAGCATTTTAGCATTTACTTTAAGCCCACTCAGCCATTCCACTGCTTGAAAGCAAAGTTATAACCCTACAAATATGCTAAATTTAGCTCACACTGATTTATGATTATGGTCAAGAGTGCCTGTTCTGTGCTGTTTTTCATTGTATGCACCCTCAGTGAGTTTTCATCCGACCTGTTGCTTGGCGTCGTTAGCACAGCGGCCTGGGTGCTAGTTAGCATGACATACATTTCTTTGAAGTTGGCTTATCCAAAACATTGCCTCACCTGGCTTTCTGCATGATAAAAACCAATGTAGTTTTTTCATTACGTGAACCCAGTGATTCAGAGAGTTCAAAGCTTAATGCAGATTGTGTTTGTCCAGGAGCAATATCACTAATTCTGCATCCAGCTTTATCCCTGTCAGCAGCAATAAATTACTCCTTCATGGAAAAGCGCTGCTAGTGTTTAATGTGGTTTTATTGTGTTACTTGCCTTTAAGTTTTCTTAAAGCACAACACTTTTTTTTGCCTGTTTTTTTCTTTTTTGTCCAATATGAAAATATTTTGTTACTAATTAGCAGAAAGTGTTAATTTCTGTCATAATTTTCCCACTGAACAAACTGAAATGGAGCATAGTGAATGGCACTGTTTAAAAAAGAGGGTGATATACAGTAAACACAATCAGACCATCACAGTTTTCCAAACCATTTTAAAATCATGTTTGATATTTTTCCAGTTTACTTACAGTATTAAGGAAATGAAAAACATTATTGTGGCTCTGAATTGATGTTGGCGGCACGGTGGTGTAGTGGTTAGCACTGTCGCCTTGCACCTCCAGGGTCCGGGTTAGATTGCCGGCCAGGCTCGATTCCCGTCTCTGTGTGCATGGAGTTTGCATGCTCTCCCCGTGTTTGGTCGGTTTCCTCCGGGTACTCCGGTTTCCTCCCACAGTCCAAAGACAAGACAAGACAAGGCTAGGTTAATTGACGCTCCCAAAATTGCCCGTAGTGTGTGAATGAGTGTGTGTATGTGTGTGTGCCCTGCGATGGATTGGCACCCTGTCCAGGGTGTACCCCGCCTTGTGCCCTAAGCTTCCTGGGATAGGCTCCAGGTCCCCGCGACCCTGAATATAAGGATAAAGCGGTATAGAAGATGACTGACTGGTGACTGAATTCATGTTTATATATTTTGCATGTGAAAAAAAAAACTTTTCTCCATTACTCCACAAAATAATGGTCTTCACCAATATTAAAATGTCAACCTTCCTTGACATTCACACAGGCATTTTAGTGAAAAAGAAACTTTCATTCATTCATTCATTCATTTTCTATACCGCTTAATCCTGTGTTCAGGGTCGCGGGGGACCTGGAGCCTATCCCAGGAGACTTCGGGCACTAGGCAGGGTACACCCTGGACAGGGTGCCAATCCATCGCAGGGCACACACACATACACACTCACACACCCAATCACACACTACGGGCAATTTAGGAACACCAATTAGCCTAACCTGCATATCTTTGGACTGTGGGAGGAAACCAGAGTACCCGGAGGAAACCCACCAAGCACGGGGAGAACATGCAAACTCCATGCACACAGAGACGGGAATCGAGCCTGGCCGGGGAATCGAACCCAGACCCTGGAGGTGCAAGGCGACAGTGCTAACCACTACACCACCGCGCCGCCTGAAAAAGAAACTTAAATAACTAAACTTATACTTGCAGCAACACAGCATTCCAGCATAACAGTGGTTATAATAACGTAACCTGGAACAGATTTGTCTAGAATTTAACAACCTCCAAAACTATAATTATCATAATACAGAGGGGTCCAAAATATGTATACACATTTTAGCATGAAAAACATATGCCCCTCTTTTCACGGTCACATGATGGCATCAACAATGATGCGACTAGTGACATCTTTAGAGAAAACATTATACTATACGTTGCTGCCATAATTCAATTCGAGTTTTAAAAAAAGAGCATAGGTAACAACTGTTGAAGTGTGTAAACATTTCCTGGGCCCCTCTGTATATTATTAGTTGGCTATACTTTAAGCAATGAACAATAGTTCCTTGATGTGGATAAAAGTGTAAATGTATTCGAAGGCTGATAATGAACTAGGTCTGATGGGGCACCACTGACCCTATCAATAATACACAGCTTCATGTACTGTAGTGCACACAGAACAAAACCTACCTCTCTAGTGAACTCTTGGACCAAGTCCAGTGAGGGTTTGATTTTTTTTATCAGCCATCCTATATAGTCTTCATTCTTGTGTGTTGTCTCATCCTGAAGGAATTCTGTTGCATCTCGTATCATCAAAGACAAGTGTGTACTGAGAAATCTAGGATACCTCCGCATGCTTTTCCACTGTGCTTTCAACCGACCAACCCTATCTAACCCTGACTAATGCCTAGAGGCACTCACATGAACAACAGTGCTCTCTATCCACCAAAAAATACGTGACTGGCATTATGTTTCAAATACCATAACAGAAATAATCTAATGATATTAGCTTAAATTTCAACAAGTTTAACTTTTTGCATAGAACTCTGCATTTCCAGCTCTATACAGGTAAAAGGTTACGTTTAGCTCATTCAATACATTTTTGAACAATTACAGAGAGGAGTTTGTTTTGTACATTGGGACCCTGAGATACTTCCCAACTAGTTTAAGGATCTATTGACTATGACTACACTAGCGTACTGCAAAGCACATCAGTGACTAATTGGCTAATGATGGCATAGGTTTCGGGTTAATTATCAACAATGGTCTGGTGAACGAGTGGCACCGAAACATCCTCACTCTGAGTATCAACGAATTGAAAGCTTATTATTGGCCTCAGGAGTCACAAAGGGAGACACACGCTGATCAATGTTGATGAGGCACACACTGCAACTGATTGTTGCTTTAGATTCCAACAGGGCTCGCAATTCTGCTCCCAAAACACTAAAGACAACACAACAGTAGCTACACTTCCTGAGCTGACAAGAAAGAGCACAAATAAACAGACACCACCGAGCATCGATCACAACTTGGCACTGGGTGCTGGATGTACTAAGCGTTTCGCTTCCGTTTTAATGCGTAATTAGGCTGCATTCTGCCCAAACACTGTGAATATTATGTATGGAACTGGAGCACAGACCTAAATGTGCAGTTTACGTGCTATTCATGCAGCAACATAGAAATTATGCTTCTATTCCTCATGTGCATTTGAGAGAGGAAGATACAGGAATTGCGAAGTTTAGAGAATTAGAAAGTATAGCTGGTGTTTGTCAGGGGTACGTAGCTCATGACTATAGATTTTAGTGAGAAAACACTACATTAAATAATTAAAAACAATCAAAACCAAATGAAAAGGCTGTCACTCTTGACCTACAGTAAGCTATATTAGTATATAAGCAATTTATTATTCAATAGTACTGTAGCTCACTGGTAGTATCTATTGTAGCTCTCTGGTAGTATCTAGACACATCTATATAACTTATCGTGTGTAGGGTCATGGGGGGCATTGAGTCTATCCTACACAATTTTGAAATACCAATCAGCCTACACTGCATGCTTTTGTACTGTATAAAATACTGTAAGAGAATCCTGAGGAAACCCACTAATCACAGGGAGAAGATGCAAACTCCACACACTCAAACTGGATGTGAGATTCAAACCCCTACTGAAGGTGCAAGATGACAGTACTAACCCTTAATGCAACATGCCACCTAGTTGGGTGTCAACAAGGCACATATGAACTTGAATTAATGTACTAACTACATTCATTGTCTGGAAGAAGGATGCCTGGAATCCACCATCCCAGCCCAGAAAAATAACCTAACAAAGAACATCTCTGACATACGACTGCCACCTTACTTAATTAGCATCATTTGTAAACTAACTTTTCAGATGAACAAATATTTTTCAATGGTTCAATTAGATCACATTATTGAAATGCGAGTCACATCCTTTCTAATCAGAGAAAAGATGGTTCATTTTCACAACTTGTTCTTTATAAAAAAAAAAAAAAAGAGGCAAATCAAATCACAGCATGCAAGACTAACACATAGGAGGTTGTATTATTAACTTTTCTGTCTGCTGCTTCCCTACACATAAACAAAACTATCACAATGCAATTATGGAGCAGAGTGCTTTCTGCCTCAAAAGGCCTTTCACCTAAAAGTGGTTACGGAGAGTATTCAGACCCCCTTAAACTTTTCACTCTTTGTTATATTGCAGCCATTTGCTAAAATCATTTAAGTATTTTTTTTTCCCTCATTAATGTACACACAGCACCCCATATTGACAGAAAAACACAGATTTGTTGACATTTTTGCAGATTTATTAAAAAAGAAAAACTGAAATATCACATGGTCCTAAGTATTCAGACCCTTTGCTGTGACACTCATATATTTGACTCAGGTGCTGTCCATTTCTTCTGATCATCCTTGAGATGGTTTTACACCTTCATTTGAGTCCAGCTGTGTTTGATTATACTGATTGGACTTGATTAGGAAAGCCACACACCTGTCTACTACTGTATATAAGACCTTACAGCTCAAAATGCATGTCAGAGCAAATAAGAATCATGAGGTCAAAGGAACTGCCTGAAGAGCTCAGAGACAGAATTGTGGCAAGTCACAGACCTGGCCAAGGTTACAAAAAAAATTCTGCTGCACTTAAGGTTCCTAAGAGGACAGTGGCCTCCATAATCCTTAAATGGAAGACGTTTGGGACGACCAGAACCCTTCCTAGAGCTGGCCATCCGGCCAAACTGAGCTATCAGGGGAGACGAGCCTTGGTGAGAGAGGTAAAGAAGAACCCAACATCACTGTGGCTGAGTTCCAGAGATGCAGTTGAGAAATGGGAGAAAGTTGTAGAAAGTCAACCATCACTGCAGCACTCCACCAGTCGGGGCTTTATGTCAGAGTGGCCCGACAGAAGCCTCTCCTCGGTGCAAGGCACATGAAAGCCCGCATGGAGGACTCCATGGTGATGGTGAGAAATAAGATTCTCTGGTCTGATGATGATTCTCTGGTCTGATAAAACTTTTTGGCCTAAATTCTAAGAGGTATGTGGAGAAAATCAGGCACTGCTCATTACCTCTCCATTACAGTCCCAACAGTGAAGCATGGTGGTGGCAGCATCATGCTGTGGGGGTGCTTTTCAGCTGCAGGGACAGGATATCTGGTTGCAATCGAGGGAAAGATGAATGCGGCTAAGCACAGGGATATCCTGGATGAAAACCTCCTCAAGAGTGCTCAGGCCCTCAGACTGGGCCGGAGGTTTACAGTACCTTCCAACAAGACAATGACCCTAAGCACACAGCTAAAATAACGGTTCTTGAATGGCCCAGCCAGAGCCCTGACTTAAACCCAATTGACCATCTCTGAAGAGACCTAAAAATGGCTGTCCACCAACGTTTACCATCCAACCTGACAGAACTGGAGAGGATCTGCAAGGAGGAATGGCAGAGGATCCCCCAATACAGGTGTGAAAAACTTGCATCTTGCATCTTTCCCAAAAAGACTCATGGCTGTATTAGATCAAAAGGGTCTTCTACTGAATACTGAGCAAAGAGTCTGAATTCTTAGGACCATGTGATAATTCATTTTTTGTTTTTTAATAAATCTGAAAAAATGTCAGCAATTCTTTGTTTTTCTGTCAATATGGGGTGCTGTGTGTACATTAATGAGAAAAAACATTAACTTAATTGATTTTAGCAAATGGCTGCAATATAACAAAGAGTAAAAAATGTAAGGGGGTCTGAATACTTTCAGTACCACAGTACTCAATGCAGTTCACATTTTGAATTAATAACTGTATAGTGTTAAATAGGTTGCAAGAATGCTGCACCTCAGTTGCAAAATGACAAAAAGGTGGCCACATAAATGAAACATTAGCTTATATCTGTTTAAACTGTGAATGAGCCACCAATGACAATTAGTGAATACAGTAATAATTGTCTGCCATTGTCTGCCTCCCAAAAACAGATGTAGATTAAGAGATGATTTGCTTCTGAAAAGTTATGTCATGGTTTGTTTTATTGGTGGTGTGCTCTCACTCACTCTCACTCATCGTCTATACTGCTTTATCCTGTGTTCAGGGGGCCTGGAGCCTATCCCAGGAGTCTTAGGGCAAGAGGCGGTGTACACCCTGGACAGGATGCACACAGAGACAGTAATCAAGCCTGGCCGGGAATGAAACCCAGACCCTGGAGGTGCAAGGCGATAGTGCTAACCACTATACCACCGAGCATAAGATAAGGCGCCAGGTGCCGGACTTGGCAGAGACACGAGCACACTTAATGAAGGATTGAAACGTGTTGGATACACGTGCTACACGTGCACCTGGAGTCGCGCACACATGTCTAAGTAAGAATATAGACAAATAATCAAAAGGCACACGATCAGTTTTACGAATACTTAGTTTAATAAGAGTAGACACCAAAATAAATCAGTACAGTATGTGCATCTACATAATACAAAACAAAGAGATGCTTACCCATGGTCAGTCTTTTGAGAACTGTAGAATAAATGAGGAAAACCATGAATGTATAGTAAAAAATATGCACCGCCCTGTTATTTTTTTTTTTACAAACTAAGTAAAAGAAGTGTAAAGATAATGGAAAGTAATTTGCAAGAAAAATGAATTATAATGTGAAAAATATAATCACTTGGTACAGATAACGTAGGGAGTCAGATGACGAGGTATATGACGTAACATAATATGATAGAAAAACGTAAACATAATGGAAGAATTCCTTGGGAAAAATTTGCCTATAATGGCCTATAATGCTACGTGATGGCATCATAGAGGAGTGCACTAGCCCCTGGTCCAGACCTTTGGTCACCCCCAAGCACAGTAGGTCAACGCCTAAACCAAATCTCTGAGATTAATGCATGCCCATTGCCTTAAGTGGACAGCCTCATTGAACGGCTGGGAACAGTGTGTTTCATCTTCATGCTGGATCAAACCAAAGGGTTATCCATTGTGCAACTGTGAGGACCACATTTACCAGCTTAAAAAAGTCCTAAAACTCCTGCCAACTCTATGGCAGCACCCCTCAACAATATTGTCCGGATAGAATAGCCCAAACAGTGGACCACAACAACAGAAAAATGCATTTCAACAACTAAAATCCCATCTCACCATCCTCTAGAACCCCTATTTTGACCGTCCCTCCCTGTTGCACACCAATGCGCCAGAAACTGGGCTTGGAGCAGTTCTTTCAAAGACTAGGAACAATCCTGTATGTGAGTAGGAAACACAGCTAATAATATATTTTGAGACTGGGACAGTTACTTTTATATTACTTTTAATATTACTAATATTACTTTTCAACATACACTGGTATACTGTTGGATTCAGTAAATGAATCCGACAAGTTCAGCTTAATACAACACGTTTAAAGATTTGGCAGAAGTGAACTTGGTATGCTGGAGTGAATTAGCCAAGGTTTTGTCATTCCATAAGTGTCTCTAACACATTTCTAAGTTGTTCTGTTATTATTGTCAATGTTTAGGTTAAATCACAGCAGGTTTGGTCTCATTAACAGTATTGATGGTAATATAATAAATAACGATGCAGTGAAGTTATATTTAATCCATGGCATGTACAGTATTAGTAGGAAAAGGTCAAGTGCACAGGACTGAAGTATACAGAATACTGCACTCTTAAGATTTGCTCATATGCTTAGACATATTGTATATGCTTATTCTAACTGTCAGTAAAACAGCTAACACTATGTACTCTATGAACCTCTCAGTATGCTGGGGACATTCCTAGGGTAATAGTTTTATGTATGTCTGGGCCAGTAGGTCTGGTTTAATTGGTACAGTAGTTGATAAGGTGACCAGACATCATCAGTGGAGCTATCAGCAATACTGGTTGTGTACTCTGCGCTGTAGATAATATATTTTGAGTGATCTTTAACAGTGATATTAGTGGGAAGTTATACAGCTTTTATTTGACTAACCATTCACCAATGCATCCTGGCACCAAAGCCCCTGTAAAGCTTTGTTTTGGCTTAGTTTGGCTTCAGTAGGCCCCAGTGCTGTAGGTGCTACAAATGAACTAAACTAAATGAACTTTGTGGATTTCCAATACGCAGGTACAGTATGGGTTGCTAAATACACTGTCTAACTGCATTGACCCAGTGGGTATACTTCTCTGAGAGACATGAGGTGTACATCTGCCCACTTTCAGAGCTTGTTTGCCAATCTCAACATTGTTTGAGATATTGTGCCCCTTAGCAGTTGAATTAAAATACAATTTTGGTGTTCCACTTCACACTAGTACAGTACATGCTATTCTTTTAGTATCCTAAAAATATGAGAGGTGTTCAATCAAACTTGACATTTGCAGACAGTTTTCAGTACAGTGCGGTGATAAGACACTTAGCCACAGTAAAACATTTGAATGGTGCAAACGCAGAAGAAGGATGTATGTCAATGAATGATGATGCCGGCTGTGGTGGCTTGGAGTCAACTGTAGTCATTCTTGTGAACATTCACCGAGTGAAACGCCTGAACCTTAAAAATCGACAGATAACCTCTCACCAACTCATGGAAGAGATGCATTTATCTGCGAGAACTGTACACACAAACATTCACAAACACCACTTGTACATTAAAAGAACTTGGCTAGGAGTTATAGTTAAATTAGGGTTATTAAAGAAGTTCCTGGGAGGCTAGTGTTTCAGATTTAAAGCAGGCAGTCTGATCATGGCTCTGGCATACTGAGAAAACATTCTAACTAACATCCAAGCACAAGTGAACCACTGGAGTAACTGCATTAGTGAAGTAGGGGATTATATAGAGAAATAAAGGAAGACTTTACCCTTATAATTGTGTTCTGTTATTCTGCATAATCAAAAGTCCTGATTTGACTTGAATGCCCCTTGCATTTGCAGAGCTTCCTTTTCTTTCTTTTTTCACCTTCTGGTTTTCCATCCTTGCTGGGAGGCATCTGTAGATACTGTTTCCCTCTTTGCATAGAAAGCACCTAAGGGCATACTTTGAAGGAGAAAGCACGCTTTGGATGAATGCCTCAGGGTGTGTACACATGCTTTTGTCACCAATACGCACACAGGCTTTTGCATTATTGCTGACATTTCATGAGGATTCAGTCAACTCTGCAATTTTCTGAGGTGCAACATTCCCAGTTTTACATTCCCAGGTTGCTCCTGTCAGATGTAGCCAGATGCAGAAAGTCCATATATGGGCAATTTGTAGCTACTTTTAATTTTCTGATTGCCATTACAATCAAGACTGCTCATCAAAGGGCTTGAATACAGCACATGTTAAGCTCCATGCATATGAATTACACAGTCTGTGCGCGTGTCAAATAACACATTCTGTCTGGGAGCTCTTACTTGTGAGCTCAGGAACACTGTTTCCTGAATCAGTTTCTGTTGGAACTATCCAAACAGCAGCCAGTAATCCAGACAGACAGAACCGATGTGTCAATGGTGATGAGTCAAAGTGATAAGTCAATTGCTATCACCTGTGGTATGTCTCAACACACTCCCTCTCATGGTGCATATTACAAAAATGAAAATTAAAGTATTAGAGTGCTATAACCATCATATCTTCAACTCTTTAACAAGACAAGAATTGGAAAGAAGACATAACAGGGGCCTTTTATAGGGTGCACATTTGAAGATTGCTTCACAGGTTTATGAATTCTTGCAGGTACTTACCATATTACCTGGTTGGATCTGCTAAAAGATTATGGTAAAATTAAATAATTGTATTATTAAAATATTATTGAACAAATAGTGGCAGGTATTGTCTGTGTGAAGGGAATTTACATTACTGTAATATTGATACTCTTGTAGTATTGTTAAATACTTTGTTATAATATGCTTTGCTGTTGTTACTGTTACTGTCTACAAAAATCCATATTCGTAAACAATATTACATAAATTATAGAGTATGTATTCCATTTAAGAGTATTTGAGAAATGCATTATGCGTTTGATATCTATTATACTCTCATAACATGTGTAATAATGTATATGTATAATAATGTATCGATGCCATGGTAAAACATAAGAATATGTCATGCATTAATCAACAATATATATTCAAGAAAGGTGAGCATGTTAGTGACAGGTCTGATGCACATAGGCATGGATGAGGGCAGCAACCAGATGAATTTTGTAGTTTATAAAAGCAAGCTAAATGCTTTAAAACTCAGTAAATTGAGCTTCCTCTTGTAGCAGGACAATGAATTGAATTATAAGGCTACAGAAACTATGTAGCTTTCCAGGGTAGAAAAGTGGAATCTTCTTGACTTTCATTTTCATCAGTTATTCTGTTAGACAGACTAACTGTTATGCTGTTATAATGCATGCTGTTATTCAGTGTAATTGGATTTTAGTGTGTGCTTGTGAATGCTTTTGGCTATGAGAATAGCTGGAGAAAAAAAAGTGGATATAATTCCTTCTGAGTAGATCCCCAGTGGCCAGACACTCTATGCTTTGAACACTAATTCAGTGTGTGCCTTATTTCTACATCCATTCTTTTTATTATAGCCCTTCACTTTCTCTGTCCATTTCTCCCCCCTCCCCTTCCCTCTGACGCTATTGATTTTCAGGATCTTTGAACTTCAAACTCGGCAGCACTCCTCCATATCCCCTGCTATGCTCACAAGCATTTCTCTCCCTCTTTCTGTCTCTCTTTCCTCTTATATCTCTGATGACGATGCATACAGAGAGCATGGCACGGTATGAAATACACCATGTGAAGAACAAAGGAGTAGAGGGAGGCCAATAGGCTCAGAGTAATAAATACAGGCTTGACTAAAAGCCATATGTCACCTTGAATTCAATCATCCTTATTACGCATGCATGCCTCACAAGAACTACATTCCCTTATTGTTACAGTAATAATAATACAGGGGAAATGAGGCTTTCAGCACCATTTAAGAAAGGCTGAGAATATATTCTGTTGCTTGCTTGAACTCATAATGTAATTTTAAGGTCTTTTTACTTAAGACCACTTCACGTCTTCTTTTTACATACTTCAGAGACTTTAAAGAAAGTCTTTTCCCCATCATGATTATGAGAGCTCATGCTACTGTGAGTAACAGCACAACTGTGCTTTTAAATTTTACTGTAAGAATGTCTAGATATACAATATGTCATCAAAAGTATGTGAACACCTGACCATCACATTCAGGCATTTGGCAGACGCTCTTATCCAGGGCGACTTTGGACATTTTTATCTCATTATACATCTCAGCAGTTGAGGGTTAAGGGCCTTGCTCAAGGGCCCAACAGTGGCAACTTGGTGGTTGTGGGGTTTGAACCTGGGATCTTCCGAACCGTAGTCTTAACCAATGCCTTAACCACTGAGCTACACCTGGCCCATCACACCCATATGTGCTTTTATACGGTACATCCCATTCCATGCTTTATAATAATGTTTACTTTTCTGGAAATGGATTTAATTTGAATTTGGGTTTTCAGCAACGAGAGCCTTAGTCTGGAAAGCACTGATGCTGGATTAAGAGGTCAGCATTCCAATTCATCACAAAGGTGCTCAGTGGGGTTGAGCTTCTGTGCAGAATCATCACATCTTTATTCAGCACTCTCAGTACTCAGAACTTCCACATCAAAAGAAATCATAATGTTACATCATACAAAGGCATATTTGTGGATGTGATGGTCAGGTGTCATCAAAATTATAGCCATTTTATATTCTTCAGCTAAATAAATAAAAACTATTTATTGCAAATAATGTGGCTCACCATTTTATTATCCTAAACCAGAATGATGCAGAGACTTCTTTACCTATTTTTGGTGTTTTAGATTTACTTAGAAGAAATGTGAACAGAATCTGATACAGGCAAGAAATACAAGCCTAAATGTCAGCACCGCAGCTTAGCAGGGTTTATTTCCCTTGAGCCATAATTCTGACCAGATTTTACTTTAGTACAGTAGGTGTACCCAGCCTACACATGTCCAATATGTTTTGACATTACTAGGTAACAATCAAACTTTTCACACTTAAAAAATAAAAGTCACATACAGTACCCAACATAATCATGCAATTTTAACTGGGATCTATAAAAGTAAAAATTCCCACCGGATACAGTACAGTATATCACTGTTTTACAAAAACTACAGGTGGCTGGAAAAATATCTGATTCATACAGCAGGTTTATGAAATAAAAATAAAGTTTGCTGATAAAGCACTTCATCCACTTTAACCACTGCCAATCAAATGTCACTTTTTTAGTATATTAGACAAACCATGGTTTTGCATAAACCATTAAAGGGAAATGTGTTGTGGACACATTGTTGAATTTCACACACCAGTTTCTAGTAAGAACCAGTGGAACTAGAAAGAAGAAAAACAAGAATCTTTATTTGTCACATATACATTACTGCATGGTTAAATTCTTTTCTCTGCCTATTCCAGTTAGTAAGAAAGCTGGACCAGCACCCCTGGAGCAGAAGGGGCTAGAAGTCTTGGTTAGAAGGGCCCAAAAGTTTAACCATTGAGCCATCAATGCCAAACAAAGACCTGAATATAATCTGCAAATCTAATGAGAACCAGACCACATCAACTATCACACCCACGCACACACACAACTGTGCACATTACTATTAATTTTAAACAATTCATGCTTTTACAATCAAATATAGTATATATTATTGTGGAATATAGATCTGTGAAAAATGACTTATTAGATGCATGTATAATTTATCTATAATTCTGAAGCCAGGGCAAGACACAATACAATCATGGTGACAAATTAAAGGAGAAACTAATGGCTGGGTTATGCTATGGAAAGGCGTATTTATTTGAACTGATTTAGGTCCCCTTGTCCTCTTAGCAGTAATGACAACTGCAATATTCTGACTGATCACCTTTTTATGGAGAAACATTTATATCCTTGTGGGAATGGTCTCTTCCAGGAAGTCAAACCACAGCATGGTAGAGATTACTGGATGCTTTGATGATTATGAAAAATATGAGTCATTCTATAATTTGGGGTACATTTCACGTAAAAATTACAGACCCTATTCTCTTTTTCAACAGAACAAGTAACGCTTCATATAGTGCAGGATCGGCATTCCAGTGAGCCCTGTATATCTTTTTATCTATTTAAGGTGTTGATATGGGAGAAAGTAAAAGTGTGCTGTGACCTATGCAGAATGATAATGATGTAAGAATGATGACTGTTAAGTACACTACTGCTAACTTTACAGATATAGTTGACAGGTAATATTGTTTCCTTATTTTGACCCATAATTTAAGAGTTAGGAGTTGCCTAGCTGACCACTTCTTATCTACATAACCAGTTTAACATCTGATTTGAAAAAATAGTTGAATTAAATTCATAAAGAATCTGAAAACCATGACAGAGTACATAACATACACTATCGCTCAAAAGTTTGGGATCGCTCAGCATTCGGACAAATCATTTGAGTTACAGGAAGGAGTTCTGTTCGTAATTTAAATCAGTTGAAAAATATTGAATATTGAAACATTGAATTACTTTTTTAGTATTTTGACTTTTGAAATAGATTTTAAAATAGTTAATAACTCTAAGGGTTTCTTCATTATTTAGACTGAAAGCTCAAGTGAAAAAAGGGACATGGCATAAATGGCCAATTTGAAAACATTGTTCGTTTATTGAGCAAATTGAAGCATAGAATGCACACAATGTTTGTGTGATATTTTTTTAAAGAATATGTACCATAACTGTACTCATTATCAAAGAATATGGAATGTACCCCAAAATATACAGCAGAATGACTTCAATGTTATGATCTTTACAGTCACCAGATCTCAGTTCCAGAGACAAAGTTGTTGACTAAGTTGTTCTGACACTATTAAAACATGTTATGTTGATTTAAGTGTTAAAATAATTTAATTGCCTGTAATGACAAAAATTATGTTTTGTTGTACGGTTAAAGAAGGTAAACTACTCTAAAAAAAAAAAAAAATCTAAAAAACAAACAAAAAACTAAATCGTCAAATTTTACAAAACATACACGAATTGCTTGTTGCAGCATCTTTAGATGCAGTGAATCAGCAACCCAACAATCACTGAAGCGTGTGTGATTGCTAGGACCAGGTCCATCTGAGAAAAAGTAAACGAGGACCAAACAGACAGTTGATTCAGTTAAAATGTCTACCATCATCTCCCTCTTGTGTCTCCAACCACTCTGGCTTCACCTAAAAAGAGGCGCAGTAGGCTATTATCTCACTAATGTATGACTTTCTGGTTGCCATAGTGCCACCACTTCTCACGTCCCTGCAAAGTGCTTTCATGGACCTAATTGGAGAAGCATTCCAATTTACGCTCAGCAGCCCAGCAAGGCAATGGGGAAGATTAAAAATATATCTCTAGTGACGATTATTTTCCTCCCCAGAGTATCCAAGGGAAAAATGGGAGAGAGAAAAAAGACTTTTATTAGGCAGGACTGAGAGTGACAATAAGTGCTCTCTGCATCAGCAGCTTTGGGTTCTGATGGCATCGGTGCAGTTGCGACAATATTACTTACAAGAACTCATTTCTAGTCATGGTCCACAAATATTAATACAAGATGAAGTGATGACATGTCAAACACACACACACACACACACACACACACACACACACACACACACACACACACACACACACACATGAAAAATGAATAAACTGAAAATTCAACATAGTCTCACAATTTTAAATCAGACCTGGAACATGTCCACTATAATGAAATACACTGAATGATTCAGGGAATATTTAGTGGAGAGTTTTGCAGGAGCAGCTTTGGCTATACATTCATTTAAAAGAAAGAAAAAACATGACAAAAAAAATCTTCTATATACTGTAAAATACAAGTACCTGTACTTCAGTTTTTCTTAATTGGGCAAACATATAAATCCTAAATCACATAATACACACTAAATATAGCAGCAGCTCAAAGTTCCAGCTTGATCATGAGTTTGGGTTATTGTCTTTGTGTATTTTTGCAAATTTCTCCCCTTTTCCATGTAGTATTCAGTGTGAACGAGTGAATGTGTGTGTGTGTGAGTGTGGTACCCTGCAGAGGACTGGTATCCCATACAGTACATAATCCTAACTCATTCCCTGCGCTCCATCGATTACTAAAGATGAATATATGAATAAATACATTGATCATTCATAACATTAATTTGACCGGCATAAAAAGCCATAGGTTCCCTTGTGATGCCGAAAACAGCACTGACCCATCAAGGCTTGGACTCCAGGAGATCTCTGAAGGTGTGCCTTTGGTGTCTGGGACAAGGCCATCAACAGCAGATCCTTTAACTTAAAAAAAAAAAAAAAAAAAAAAAGGCGAGTTGGGGCCTCCATGGATTGCACTTGTTTCTCCAGGACATCCGACACATGTTTGATCAGATTGAGCTCTGGGAAATTTGAAGGCCAAGTCAACCCTTTGAACTCACTGTCATGTTCTTTAAACCATTCCTGAATTTTTTTTTTTTTGCAGTGTGCCAAGGCCCATTATCCTGCTGAAAGAGGCTGCATGAAGGGTCTGCAACAATGTCGACTGCATACCAGGAACACTTCACAAGACTGGCTATTTTGAAGATGCTCTGACCCAGTCGTCTAGCCATCACAACTTGGTGCTAGACAAAGTTCCTCAGATCCTTACACTTGCCTGTTTTTCCTGCTTTCAACACATGAACTTCAGTAACTTACTGTTCAATTGCTGCCCCCCCCAAAAAAAGGTGCCACTGTAATTAGATAATCAATATTATTCATTTCACTTTTAAAGTGGAATTACTGACCTGTGTAAATTAATGAATGAAACTAAACACAGATTATGATTGACACTGAGCCCTATGTGTACTTTTCCACCAGTGTCTCTTACTGAGTAAATAAAATTGAGCCATATGAAAACAAATAAATTGCTCCAAATGTAAATCAATAAGCATAATTACTGTATTATGTACACTGTGCACTATGTCAAAGTGATCAGATCAACATTAAATGGAAAATGTAACTTTGCAATTTATGGTGAAAAATTATATTAGTGCTGCTGGTTCAGAAGGTTCAGGGAATCAGTAATAGATGTTTTTCCACAGTTTGCTCATCTTGGCTGTGTTGCGTGTCTGGCTGGGAGACATGCAGAGAGCTCATTATTCACAGGCCTGTTTGAACAGCTGGCCCTGCACACACTACAATCACACACACCCATATTCATGTGTATTATGTCAGCCTGTTGAGGCTTTGCATCCTTCTGGCACCTACGCACAGAGGCACGAGGGGAGAAAAATGATTATATACATTATGTACATTGCACATGCACACAGAGCTACAAACTCTGACAGACACACACGCAAGGGGGTCTAATTACCTAAAATTAACTCAATTACCTCCACCTCTTACCATCCCAGGATTTCATTTGCCAGGTATTAAACACAGGTGCATTACTCACAAGTCTGAGAGACCCTTTGCTTATCTGGCTGCTGTGGGAACAGATTGGTGGTCCAATGGGGAAACAGCTTGAAAATGTTTCGGCCAAAAGCATGTATTGCTTTGGCAGAGCTGGGTAGGAGGAATCTCCACTAGTGAATGATTGAAGCCCTGTGTGTTAACTGAAGAAATAGAATTTAAACACTTCTGAACCTAAAGGTTAATTCTTTACAAATGTGATTAACAACCTCTTATTTCCTAATAGACACTGAGCAAAAAGGCCATCGTTAACGTTTATGCCAGATTTTCAGACCAATTCCTTACCATAGACATTATATGTATTTTAACTTAAATAAATGATTTGTATGCACTGATGGTTTTCCTGTATTATAACAGACTTCAGGCTCTTAAGACCATCATACTGTCATAGCATTTGTACTGTGAATGCTTGTTTCATTCAAAAACTTTTGAATTTTGTTAAACCTAATATTTGCACTTGTGACCTTGTGCAAATTGTTATAGATTTGAAATTGGGAAAGCTTGTCCATCATGATTAACCCACACCATAACCCAAAAAACCCACTAAGGCAGACATTAAGTATGCTGAAGCTTGCTGTAATGGACATAATGGCTGACTAAATAACAAAACCAGCAACATCAGAGGGGGGAAAAAACGCAATAAAGATCCATTCTAGTTCTCATTGCACCAGAGAAGTGAAAGAAAAATAAGCTTCTGTCCTTGGCAATGTTTTGGAATAAACAAAATTTACAAATGATGAAAAGAGTCAGGCATGAAGCTAGACCAGTAAAGAGAAATGCTCACTTAAAGGTCAAGCATGAATTTTTTTTTAGATATGTAGACATTTATAACAAACAAGTTTATACTCACCCTCCACCCTCCCAGCTTTTTACATTTAAATGTAATTGCATTTTCATTTTAATTAATGTTTTTGTTCTGATAAATATTTGTTTTATTTGAATGAAACATTTGAAATTCTTCGGTTTGCAACAAGCTGCATCTTGTGTCACTTAAGTAGGCGAACATCTTTCAGCTTACTAAGCTTACTAAATGGGATAAAACATGAACTGCATTAGTAACTAAACTAAAAGAACATTTTGTGTAATTATTTTTTGCTTACTTTGCATAGCTCCCTTGATTAAAGAAACAAGATACTGTCACATAGTTTATAAAATGCATCCATCACCATAGCAAGATATTCCAGCTGTTAATGCAAAACACAAAATTGCCTAGTGAAAAACATTGAATATATTGATTATTGAATTATATAAACAGTTTGACAGCAAAACAAGATAAACACAATTGTCAGACTTTCACCTAGAAATTTACCTCGGAATTATTGTCCACAGGCTTACATAGTTGTCTATTTTTTTATTTTTTTTTAAGAAATTGCTATATATTCTTATTTTATAAGCTTTGAACTAGCACTAGCACTTGTTTTGATGTATTTGGACACAACAATTCATGGATATATCTGTGAGAGTAATTTACAAAAAACAATTAAGATAAAGATAAAGAACACTTTAACACTCAAGAGACACATGATATATAATGAGATACACATGTGTGCAGGAAGCTGTTGAAATTGGTATGCCTGGTTAAGTCCCAGTTGGGATTTCTAAACTCTATTATAACCTTATGAGGTCGCAAACGTACACCAATCTGCCCTAACATTACAACACAAATACATTGTATTGTGTAGGTTTCCCCTGTGCCACCTGGGTGCACCCTGTACCATGATAAACTACTTTTTTTCTTTAACTAAAACTCAACCAGCTCTGTTATTCACAATGAAATGCATCTTTATATTGGCAAAAACACAGTTGTAGGCTGATTTATCCATTGTGACAAAACTGTGGGAGGTGGAGTTATAGTGTTTGCAAAATCTTCCAGAATTCACACTGTGCTTTTTAACACCCTTGTGACTCAAAGAAACAATGCACAAATTATTTTCTAATAGCCTATAATATCCCTTGCTTATTTTGAAAAGAAAAAAAAGGAGATATCTCATTTTGCAGTCAAAATCGTTCACATGAAAGACAAACATATTAGTCAGGGGTGCCAATAGAAAAGGTGTGTCCAACCTTATCACCCACAACTCTGACCCACACAGTTTTAGCTGAGAGTAGGATGATGTGTTACTCACCTTGCATTCATTCATCTTCAGTAACCACTTTACTCTAGTCACAGTCATGCTGGATTCAGAACCTATCCTGGAAACACAACATGAGAACACATTAACATTTACAGCATTTGGCAGATGCTCTTATACCAAAGTGTATTGTGAAACGCATCAAAAACATTAGCATCAACATCAAAAACATATTCTCATGCTAGTGCAAGCAGGTCAGAGTCTAAGAATATAATCAAGTTAAACCTTGTTAGGGAGGAGATACTACAACCTGGACACATTTTATAAATGATCTGCAGGGGGAATTCCTCCTGCATCAATAAAAGCTTTCATTTTTGCTATTTACACCAGGTTATTTGCTGTTAACAAAACTTGTAAGGCAGGTTATTTGGAATTTTTATAGAAACAAGCCAGCAGCAACTATACAAAAAAAGAAGAAAAAAATAGTATGAAAAGTAACCAGAATGTAGATTGATGCATCTACTGAATTCTTTCAGCAGTGATATACAGTTGATGTATTGAACACTAAACAAGATGTATTATGTACTCTATTTTATTTATTTAAAAAAGCTAAAAGTAAAATAACCTAAAAAAAAAGACAGACTAAACCAAACACAACAAAATACAAATTACACAAAAGGACAGATGACAGAACTGCTTATTCTGTTTTTCTAATAAAAGGGGCATACAGTAATTGTTCCATTTGCCTTGTTTGGTATTCAGCCAAACTCATGACTTGATAAAATTAAAACACTTATAAACTAGGAGAGCAGATGCCTATCACATCATTCTTAATCTATTGACAAATTTAAATGCACCGCTCATCATTAATTGTTACATTGTCGACCTACAGTATTGATTGATATTAGTGTTTAAGCTTGCCAACTAATATCAACTGGCTGGTACTGTATAGAAACCAACACAGTACAATTAGAGGGTTATGTATTAATGCTTCTTTTAAGTGCTTCAGGTCTTCATTCTTCATTTAAAGATCCTTAGAGACTCAGCTATTTGGCGAGCCAGGGCAAGTTCCGTCTACCAGCTGAGTACCAGAACAGAGATGTCCTTATGCTTGTTTTCTTCCTTTTTACTTGAGACAAGGTGGCCAAAGTCTAGTCTTACTAGAGGCTCTAAGGCTATGTGGTGCAGGTCAGGGTGTGAAGAATACTTACAGGTAAGGGGAGGCTGGTATGTTTTTGGCATTGTAGACAAGCATCATTGTCTGATAGAGACAGCTATAAGACCCAATGGTGTGGACACATAAGGTGACTAGTTTGTGTGTGGAACAAGGGATTCTAACTTACACCCTACATAGCACACTAGTGTTCCTTTTTATGCTAGTTGTGCCTTTTTATGCTTTTATGCTATGGATTCAATGTCAAAGTTAGCTGACATTCTAAAGTGGAATGATTCGAAATATAAAGTAAATCTCATAATTTTCTCAGGACTGTCCATCACCTCCAAGTTTTATTCTCCTCACCTTTTTGCTACATAGTACAGGTAAGAATTTAAAACTACTACTTTCACCACTGGTAATTACAGTACACTAAATGTTGGTAGCTAACTGTGAGTCGCCAGTTCCAACTGTTGCAGTTACTTAGTTCTGCCATCGCAGAAGGATGTGTGTCTGCAGCGCAAAATAACTTGTTAAACAAATAAACAAATCTTAATCTGTTGATAATAAATCATATGCATGGAACTGTCATATAAAAACAATATCACACTTCAGTTTGTGCTGTTGTGCTGAATATCAGCATGGATGTGATACCTTTGGCACTCGGGCTGCTCCCTCCTCCCAACTACAGCATCACAGCTGTACTGCTATTCAGAAACAACAGCACTCAATCTTTTGCCTTTGCTTCAAACTCATTACTTGGGTTTTAGATCGAAAGATAAATATAAGACAATAAAAAAGAACCTCATATTTCGTTATCAGATATTAACAGCTACTGTAGATGTGTTAAAAACTTAAATCATAGCACCTCTTGCTTGAACACACATATTTGAAATGAACAAAAAAATAATGGAACATATGACTGACAGGTGTTTCTTGTTGTCCAAGTTTGCTCTGTTAGATTGACTGTTTAAACATTTAATAATTCTCAACTGTTGGTTTGAGCTCTGGGTTTCGCCTGTGAAAGCTGTATTTGTTGTTTAAAAGGAGGAACTAACATGAAGACCAAAGAGCTGTGTGTGGGAGAAAAACAAGCCATTTTGAAGCTGAGAAAAGAGGGAAAATCAATCAGAGCCTTTGCAAGAAAATTGGCATAGCCAACACGGCAATTTGGAATGTCCTGAAAAAAAAAAAACCCACTGGTGTGCTATCAACCAGACATCAAACAGGTTGATGGCCAAGAAAAACAACAGCAGTTGATGACAAAAACGTTGTGAAGAAAACCCCTAACATGACAGTCAGTGACATCACCAACAACCTCAACATGCCAGGGGTGAAGGTATCAGCAATCCACCATTAGAATAAGACAGTGAGGGCAGAAATATAGAGGCCATAGCACAAGATGCAAACCACTCATCAGCAGCTCAAGGCCAGACTGGAATACATAAAGAAACACACACAAAAAAAGTTTCAGAACCAAGATTAACATCTACCAACATGATGCTAAAGAAAATATCTGTTCATGATCCCAAATATATAAACTCATTGGTCCAACACGGCAGAAGTAGTGGCATTGCCTAGATGTTCAAATATTTTAAATGTTCAACACTATGTCTTTAAGACAACTAAAGGTGCACTATTGAACTATCATGAGTATTTAATGCTCCAGTGGCCAGGTTATAAAATGATGAAAAATTCTTTTGCATTCAGATACTATGATGAACATATCCAGTTTAAAGATTTGCAATATTTACAAAAATGACTTAATGTGAATCTGTGATAATGAGATAATAAAGTTAACAAATATTCATTTGGTTAGATGCATAACAAACATCAAAAACAACAGTCTCCTAAAAGGAAAAAAAAACCTTACAGAAGCTTTATATGCAATCTGGCATAAAGGCTCTTAAAATATTAAAATATGAGCCTTCCTCACACTGAATGCATTAATGGCAAATCAATTTTTTCTCAGAATAACAAATATAAAATGAAATATTTCCCCCATTGATCTATCCACAGTGCCCTCTGAGCAGAGAGAGATAGACACAGGGTTAGAAATAAAGAGGAACTGAGTGGAAGAAGGAGAGAACGTGTATCAGATGAAGGAGTGAGGGGGGAAAAACAGCATCAGTTCCTTTTTAATGCTCTCTGAGCCTGTGAAGGCAAGATTCAGCCTCATTTTGGACTAATTAGCTGTAACTTAAAGAGAATACATGCTGGGCTTCTCTTTTTCTGCCCTGGCCTGGTATAGAAAGGTTGGCATAGACTGGCATCAGTTGGAAAAGCTTGGTGTTGGTTGGCATGCTTTGTTAGGGGGTGGCATGAGTTGTAGGGGATGGCATGGCCTCGGATGGTTTGGCAAAGCTTGGCATGGCTCATTCAAGCTTGGCATTATGGAGAAAGAGCTGCATGGCATGTGCCCCATCTGTACACTCCCTGCCCCACATCCATGTTTAATTAGAGTGTTGGTTGACACTTTCTGGGAGGCACAAACGGACTGGCAACATGACATCCAAGGAGCAATAATACACACACACACACGGACAGACACACACACACACAGCTCCACCACTACAACCATAAACCAACCCTGATCTAATCTAATTAGAGCACAAATAAATCCATCGTAATAGCTCCCAGTCAACAATTTAAAGTTTGGGTTTTTAAATATTTTGCTTCGAGGAATAAGGGTTTTCTGTGTGTGGTGAGAATGTTTTGTATGCATCATTCATGAGTACTCATACAACGCTAGCTGTCGGATGTCAACACTAACATTTCCATAATGTTACCTCCGTGGCAAATATTTTAATATCCCCATGAAGCTAACCAGTATTATCCAGGATGTTTTTTTTTTTTTCCAAAAATTTTCTTCTCATTATTCCAGAGTAACTTTATTCTACTTCATACATTTCATATACAGTACAGTACATTACATTAGTACACATTCTGTGAGCTAGGACACTCCCAAGTGATCTTACTATTAAAATTCAGCACATTGTATTTTGTAACAGGAAATAAAATGCAAAAGATTTCATAGAATTAGAGTCGTTCCATTTGAAATCATGCAGCCATGCTGGATATAAATGTATTTAACCAATTGTACAATATAGGACTAATATTTGATGTACACATTTTGCTCACACAGACTTTATGAGTATGCAATTCCTGCTCATTCTGTTTTCTCCAGGAAGCTTCAGCATTCATTCATTAGTGCACAAACAACAAACAGTGCTGTGGAGCTCTTTATGACACACACATGCACGCACATACAAACAGAGCAGAAAGAGAGATAGAGTGAGAGACTGATGCAGAGCTCTAATGAGGCTGTTTGCATGGTCCAATGTGGTTGTTATTATAAAATGAGGATAAAAACCTGGTGTAATATTGCCCAGTTCCGGTTATCACAGCATCATTAAGAGAATACTAGTTAGCAGAAAACATGTCATTAGTGGGGGAGGAGAGAGAGAGAGAGAGAGAGAGAGAGAGAGACCAGAGGAGAGAAACTCCTAATGAGCAGAGGATGGACAGATAGAAATGGGTAAACAACGGTGCTGAGCCATGCAGGGAGAGACTTTCTTATAACACACACACACACACACACACACACACACACACACACACAAACAAACAATGTGTCACTGACAGGAAGCATGGAGGTAACTCGTCCGTTATTTATGGGCATGTTTGCTCATTACTGCATAGACAAGAATGAAAAAAATAATAAAAATAAAAAAACGACATGCACAAACTCTCACATGCTCCAGGCAAGGCGCAACCTTAACACCATTTTCCAAAGAAATGCTTGTTAACATGAGAAGTGGGATCTTACACACAAGCTAGTTGATGAGTAAATGGGTTGGTTTCATCGTGTAGTTCAGGCCTCCTTGACTCAGCTTAGCGCCTCTTAAATAAACACCAAAAATGTCAAAAGTGTGTTTCAGTTCAGGCAGCTCTCATTGCAAGGATGATTAGGCGTATGACATCATTATGCCATATTGCTGCTGGGTGCCAATCAAATGCTGGTGGCTTAGAAATTAATTCTGAATGATTAGGATCCTGCATGTTAAAACTTTCAACTTAATCTTATCTACTCAGAACAACAGCCGGTAATCAGCTATCTACCTCAGTGTGAATTGATCTGGTTTCCTCTGCAGAAACAAATCATCAGGTGTGTACATATCTCTGCAATTTGTGCGGAATAAATGAAACAAGAAACAAGGGGAAAGAAATAAATTGAAAAGAAACAACAAAAGAGGAGAAATGAGCAAATTAAAGAACAATAGGGACAATAAAAGGCAACCAACAGCGAGAAAAGCAGGAACAAATGAGCAGAGTAACAATGCCAGAGAACAGAAGGCCAGTGTGAGTCATTGTGCCTGTAAGAATCACACCACCTCCACACCAGAAACATGATCTGACAATCTATAGAAAATCATCTTATTCATCTCCATCTCCCCTTCTCTCTTTCGCTCACACTCTCTCACTTCTCATTGGGATCTGGTCAGCACATTTTCTCTACTTTTGCACCAACTGTCCCTGGCAAAATGGCTACCACCACACTGCATTAATGAGAGAGTGGTGTTTCTTGCTGCTGCTTGCCAATCCACACCATTTGTTCTTCACAGGAACCATTTCCAAACCATTTCCATGAATGGGCATTCATGAGCCATGTGCAAAGAAAGATGACAAACAAAGCATGATGGGTGTATTTAGCTTTAACGGCGCTCAATCAGGTAGAATGTGCTTCACATTTGTCGTTAAGTGTCGACACATGGACATTCTGTGCACAGCATCGCTAATCTCCTTCCCGCCTTCAAATCTGCCAATTGTTATTTGACAGTGATCTATCACTTCACATGATGCGTCCAAATTATAAAAGCTGAAATGTAGTCATTTAACTTTAGTCAGTACCCTGTATATCACATACGTTCATTTTTATTTCTAAATGTACAAGAATATATTTAAAACAGTACATTTTAGAAAAAGTTTCAACTGCGCTAGTTATTTATCTTGTGATTCATTTTGTGGATAAAACCAATGAACAATCTTGAATAACTTGGATACGTATCAAGTTAAAGTATACGATTGCTGTTAGCTCTTGAAGTACTGATAAAATGGAAGCTGACTTGAACACTAAAGAATATGCAGGTGCTATTTAAAAATTTATCATATCTTTTAAGAAAACACAATCCGGCTTCAGAGAACACATCTTAACCAAAGAACAGCATGTAGAATATCCTGCTCATACAGTTATGTAAAGGTGAAGATTTACTAACGCGAATAACTCAAGTTCCCCACACATTTAATATTACAATATCTTTCCAGTGTAAAGTCAATTAGGGTATCTATTTCATTTTAATAAGAGATCATTTCGAGATAATACAGTAACTCCCACATGCCCCCCCCCCCCCCCACCCAAATACTTGTGTGCTATTATTTTGATGTCATTGATTTTCAGTGTACGAGTCCCTTTTGCAGCAAAACACCCCAAAAACATAATATTGTCACCTCAAGCTTCACAGCCGCAATTCTATTATTAAGATTAAAGGGCTTATTTCTTTCCCCTTCTTTCACAGCACTGATTATTATGGCCAAACAGTTCCAATTTTATCCACCGAAAGGCTACATTTTTGTCCTGGTGATGACCTGCAAACTTTTGGCCAGTTTTTTAATGCCTTGGAGTTGGGGCTGCTTCCTTGTGTGAAAGCCTTTCAGGCCTGGGTGGGTAGGATTAAGAGAATCATGGGATTTCCTTAATGATGGATGTATTTGGTACCTAAGGCATCCATCAGCAGTTCATTTGTTGTTGTCGCAGGGCCCAGTTAAACTTTTGGGACCAAAGCCAAAGTTAATTTGTGCCTCCTTCCTTCCACGATTTTTATATTTGTATACCATTGTTTCTTCAACTTTTGGTACCTCAGTTTTTTGTGAGTCACTTTTAAGGAGAAACCAGGATTTTTTTTAGAGTTTCACAGAATTGCTTGGATTTTCCATGCCTTTAAGATGAAAATGGCACTCTCTCCAACAGTAGGACGCTTTACAGTTACAGGAGCACTCCTAATTCACTCCGAATTATGCCATTGACCCGTCAGAAGCTTCTGAAATGGATTACATCAATCTTTCAGAAACTGACTGTTTAAAGAGACAGGCATTACCTTTCAATTGACTTGTCAGAAGAAATGTATAGCAACATAAAGTGTGGAGTTGTGAGATTGAATATCTTTAGCCTAGATGTAGCCTACAGTACTGTGCAAAAATCTTGAGCCATCCCTCTTTTATTCCTACTTCGCTTCCAAAGAACCAGACTTTCTTGTACTATATATTTTAATGGCTTGAAATGAGGTTGCTGCAGAGATTGTTAAATTAACGACCAATTTTAAAATTGTATCTTTAGGCACTTTTCAGACTGTCACAGTAAAGCATTTGTTCTACTTTTTAAATTTAATTTAATATGAAGAAATAAGGTGTGGCAAAATACTTTTGCATGGTACTGTACATAAACTTTTGGCCTCAACTGTACTTCCAATTGTCGCCTCTGGGCATTTTGTTATATTTGGATTCATGAATATTTGATTTTTAGACTTGTGAAACAAGTAGACACAATTAAAATCAGTCAATATTTCAGTTTTTTTTTTAAGTGGTTAGATTTAACATTCAGAGTATGCTAAATAATTGTTTTTATTATTCATACTTAGCTTCCAAAGAGCCAGACTTTCCTGTATATTTTTAATGCCTCAAAATGAGATTGCTGCATAAACAACCTATTTTAAAAGTATCTTTAGGCACTTTTTCAGCCTGTCACAGTAAAGTATTTGTTATATTTTTTTGATTATTATTATTTAACTTAAATTAAAGAAATAAGGGGTCACTCAAGACTTTTGTATAGTACTCTACATAAACTTTTGGCCTCAACTGTACTTCCAATAATTGATTCTGGGCATTTTGTTGTACATAGATTCATGAATATTATAGTCTTCGATTCTTTTTAAAAAATGATTAGATTAAAATTTCACTGTATGCAAAATAAAAATAAAAAAATTTATGCAATGTACGGAAACAGAACGGCCTGCCCTGGTTATAACTACAGTACTTCACTGATTCCATAATTCAGAAGCTTCTTTCTGTCTAAATTTCCCAAAGTGTTTCATTAGATAAACGCAAAAATACACATCTGCACATCTGCATTTCAAAGTCCATCACCGCTGCTCTGCCAAGAGAAATTTGTCACCCATTTCTTGAATTGTTGACATTTCTGTGTTGATTATTGATCTAACCAGATGAAAATTGTTTACTACAGGTACCAGGATCTTTGTTTTTATTTTAAAATGCCTGCTGTCTGAAATTATATGTCTCTAACTTTATTAAACATACATTTCATATAATCATTAGTTTTAATATTTCACTATATAAGTCATTGCAGGACAAATGAGGTGATATGCGTCCCACTTTTATAGGCTTCTTTTTCATATCTCTCTCTCTCTCTCTCTCCTTTCCTTCCTGTCTCTCAGTCATCTGTCATTCCTTTCCTCTCTTAGCACAGTGTCATATTAGCTTCACCTGTCAGATTAGGCGACAGGTTTGTGAATAACTGGACTTTCTCTCCCACTCTCTTCAGATTGTTAGACTCAGACATTGAAAAGGAAATAAATCTCCATGGTGACGTGCATCGATAAAGCTGACACACACACACACACACACACATACACATTTGTCTTATCGTTCTTGTAAGGACTTTTATTGGCATAATTATAAAAACAGCTAATTAATGTATATACCTATAAAATATAAAAAGCTTTTCAAGAGACTGTTGGATCTTTCTGGGAGGATTTAATCCCACCTACCCTAACATGATTTTTGAAAAAAATGTATATTGCAAGACATACTGAAATACATTTTATACAAATCTAATGTGATGATCCAATGTTATTAATGTTGCAATGCTTTAATAATAATTATTTCTAATAAGATTGGTGCTTAAATCATGTAATAATTAATATCTTTGATGTAACCAAAATGTGTGCCTCAGTAGACTGGCATAAAGACGTCCTTAAAAATGTAATAAATTGTTATAGAGGTAGGAATTACTACACCACCACCACCGCCCCCTTCATCTCTCTCTCTCTCTCTCTCTCTCTCTCTCTCTCGCTCACACACACACAGCCTCACTCACTCTCTCTCACTCACAGCATATGCAAAGACTGAAAGTGATAAATTAAGGTGAAGGACAGAAAGATATAGATTTCATTCCTTGTGAAGTGATCAAAGGCTTCATATTCTCAGATGTGCTCTTCCTACCGCGTGACATTTAACTGTCAAAGTTATCACACACACACACACACATAGATGGTTGCACTTTAAATTCTATGAATGTAATGTAATAGATGGACCTGTATGAGTAAAAAAACATATTTGACATTAAAAAAGAAATAAAATTCTTAATAATTAAAAATCTGGGTTTAGACACAGATTTTTTGCTGCAACAACAAAAATAATCCTTAATATAAATGTTGATAAATTTCCATGGATATGGGAATCTGCAATATTACCTAGGCAAGTAGAACCACAGCAATGAAATCGTTCCTTCTGTTTGTGCCAAATGTGATCCAGTCATATTGTCCAAGGGACTAAAACGTGAGGAGACAGGATTTACTGCCTGCTTCCATCTCTCAAAACGAACTTAGGGTTGAGCAGATACAGTAGGAACCCTCAATCCCACCACCGAATTGTACTGAATCCAGGTGTCATTGCAGAAATCAGGACTAGAGCCTGGAAACCTTGAATCATACACCAAGCTACAGTGCTGGACTAAAAAAAACAGGAGTCTGTGAATCACGTAATGCCAGTTCAGTGTTCACTGGAAAGTCAGGAACAGTAAAGCCTGCAGATCTGTTGTCTTTAAGTCACTGCTGAATGGGACTTGAAAAGGATTGTGAGCTTTTCTGCACTTAAATCCCTTCCCTTCTATAATGTATACTGGTTGAGTAGTTGATGCTGCTGTTGTTTTTTTTTATATACATACTAATTCTGTCCTTTACATTTATAAGAACATTTTCAAATAGCAAGGAAAAATACTATATATAAGTTATATATAAATTATATATATCAAAGTTTGGGATCACTTTCTATCTCCATGGTCTTTGCTGATTTTTATTCCTTTCTACATTGTAAAGTAAGGCTGAAACCATCTAAAAAATGCAATAAGCTCCTTTGAATAGTTACTGTTAAGATGTATCTGCTATTCGTGATCTGTAAAGCCTTCATAACGGCTCTAATCTGTGGAGCTGTTAATGAACTTCTCCTCGGCAGCCGAGGAAACGTTTTGGTCTTGCTTTCCTGGGATGGTCTTCATGAGAGCCAGTTTCATCAGAGTGCTTGATGGGTTTTGCAAATACATTTGACAATACTGGTCTTTTCAGAAACCCTGACTTCTACGGGTCAGTCAGTCTTAAAATAACGGACTGTTGTTGTTGTTGTTGTTACATAATTACTGTTGTCGTTGTTACATAATTACTGTGATGTTATGTCTAATAACATATTGGTTCCGGTCTTGTTTTGTTGCACAGTCGGAACGTAAAAAAGGAACACATCATCATTAGTCACGGTCTTATTCTCCAGTACTGACTTGTTGTTCAATAAAAGAACTTGGTTTGATAGAAAAGCCTGTGGTCATTGCAAACATAACATGGTGTCCGGAGTTCATATTGTATATGTGTTCATATTTTAGAAATCCCGAATGTTGTAGGATGTAGAAAATAAATCACAAAATCAAAGAAATCTGCAGGTGACCCCAAACTTTTGAGCGATATAGGTTTTTGTTTTTGGAAAGAAAAACCATTGTCTATTGAGGGAAAGCACAGTGTGAGCAAGAGTGAGCCGAGTGCTGTTTTATCCCTTTGCACATATTTATAGCTACTTACAAACACATTAGTTTTGCATGGCTACCTGCCCGATTACTGTCATCAATCTCACACAAACACCCCAGAAAAACCCTTGCGCACTTGCTTCTTGTCATCCTCTCATAACAGACACTTTGTTGAAGACCACATGCTGCAGATGGTACACTGTTTGCTGAGTGACGGAGTAAGTTTTAACAATCCTTTATTATTAGCATTTTAATCTGTGTGGTTAAAACCAGAGAACATATTTAACAAACACAACAAACTCATTTCTCATACTTTGGTATTAAAGAAAAAAATCTACCATTATTTAGAAAGTTACTTCAGTCCACTTTATCTAAGCTCTCTGCCTTTTGACATCAGGCCCTCATTATGTTCAATTGCTTTGAAATAATATTTACTTTTTCATTTTCTTTTCACAAAATGAAACATCCAAAATAAAATACAAATAAATAAATAAAATATCTCAGCAAAGAAAGTAAAAAAAAGGCTCTAACAACAGTAAAAGAAATCAATCACTCTGTCGATCATTCCCTTTGCAAAGCAAATGATTTGTCTTTCTTTTACCTGCCACTCAGGTTTCTCTTTTCATGCAGCCCACTTACAAATGAGTCACTGAGAATGGCTGCATGTGAATTCCTAAATCTTAAATCACTGCTGTCATTCAATGTCTGTAAGCCACCATTTAAATTTTTTTTAACTCCAGGACATTGGACTGAAAAAAAGTCTTTGAAGTTAAGGGGAAGAATGTCAGATTTAATCAGAGGGTCTGCATGTTCATATTGCATGAGCTAGTGTGTTAAAGCTTAAGTGTTTCAGTTGTTTCTACACACAAGCCTTCCATCCATTAAGGTAAGCAGATTCTTGGTCAAATGCCCTTGTAAAAGATGTTGTCTTTACATGAGGGCTAGTACAAAATGCCAACATACAGTCACAACAGTCAGCATACATATATGCGTTTTCTAAAAAAAAATGCATCATGAATGTAGAGAAGATAAAGATGACCTGGAATAGTATGAACATCAGTGGAGCAAGTTCCCTGAAGGAGTTAGGTATAAGTTAAACATTATATGTTTAATATTACACGTCATTAAACGCTGTACTAAACATTTGCATTTACTACAGAAATTTTGCAAACCACAATAAGCTGTAGAATTCACTATAGTAGTTACAGTACTAACACCATAGTAAACTGTATTGTTCACTATATTAATTCCTAGACGCTGTAGTAAACTGTAGTATTTAACATAGTAATTACTACACGCCACAGTAAACTGTAGTATTTACTATGGTAATTACTATACACTCAAATACACTTCAAGATTTAAACGTTAATGTTTGTTATATCTAGATTTACTTATAAATGACAGCATACACTGTATCACTATAGTAGTAAAGTATTCAGTACTGTTAAGATCCCAATATAAAAACATGCAAACATGAAGAGTATATTCTGCTTATTGAACTTAAATTCAAGCCTCTTACCACATGAAATTGAAAAATAACAGATTCAGTACAACTGAACTCATTCAGATATTAAAAATACAGCAACTCAGAACATTTATCATTTTAGTTATTATGTGTACTATTATCAGGTATTATTATTCATTATGTATTATTATATCAGAATTCTGAGTTAGGATAATGGACTCTGGTCTATCTTGTAGTGTTGACTCTTTATAGTGTAAGGTAATTCAATCAATTGATGAATTTTCTATCATTCAACATGAAATCTAAATAGATTTTAATAGTGATTACTTTTTTTTATATATAATCAGTAAATAACCTATGGGAAAGGGGCAAACATTCTCATCCTGTTGAGAAGCAATAGCCCTTTAAGGAAATGATACACACACACCAAACAGGAAGTAAAAGTATGTGTGTGTTAGTGATGCGCGGGTCATCTGGTAACCCGGGGGGGGGGCGGGTTGGGGCGGGTAAAGAAATTGTCACTTTATTTGCAGGGCGGGTTGGGGCGGGTCATTAAAAACAAAATAAATTTTAAAAATCCATGTATGTTGCGTGCAATTCCCTATAGCCTATATTAAATATTTGGGAATATATATTTTCATATTCTATTAAGTTCTTTGATAAATTACGTCACGTGACAAGTCACGAAAGCACCAAGCAGCTCCTGCCGCCAGTCACAACAAAAACAAAGAAATAAAAGTGAAGATGGAAGATGAGGTGCGGGAAAAATTTAGGTCGGGAATTTACATCATTAAAAGAAAAAAGGTCAGGCTGCTACATATAATGTTTGGGAGTCCAAAGTATGTCTATTTAACGGTCGCAGGTGCGGATTGTAAAAATAGATACAGTGGTGCGGGGCGGGACAAATAATTTCATAATAGCGGGACCCGCGGGTTGGAACAATACCCGCGCATCACTAGTGTGTGTGTGTGTGCGTACGCGCGCGCGCAATGCATGTGTGAGCATGTGTAGAGAAATGTCCTCATTACATTAACGCGCGTTTTATGCTTAATATTACGTTGCAATGCGTTTATTATATTGGATGACTTTAGAGAAAACTACAACAAAAATACAGTATATTGTCATACCAAAGAATAAACTACCTGCCAAAGTGGCTAGTGAGACTAAAGTTATTACCCGCCACAGACGAATGTTAACCGCATTTGGCGGGTGGGCGGGTGCCAATGTCAAACCCTGTTTACTACATTAATTAGTGCACTCTGTAGTAATCTGTAGTACAGTGGAACCTCGGATTACGAGTAACGCGGTTTATGAGTGTTCCCCAAGACGAGCAAAGATTTTTTAATAAATTTTGACTTGAAAAACGGGCATTGTCTTAGTTTACGAGCACAGAGTATCATGTATAATGCATGTGCTTCTTGTTTTGACGCCGAGCGTCACGTCATCACAACTGGGCCAATGGTTTTTCTCTCTCTTGCGCTGCGGAATTGTAGATAATTGTCTCTCCTGCTGGGTGAATACACACACACACGCGCTGTGTGTGTGTGTGTGTGTAATGTGCGTGCAGACACACACACATTAACGGAGAGACCGTTTTTAGAACCGTTTAAAAATGAGCAAGGAACACTTGCGTGAGCGAATACTAACGGAATCACTGCTGTAAAATAAAAAAAAATTAACTAGCTCCTCAACTTTGAAAACAGTCGCGACAGAGCAGAGTTTACGTATGTTTGTTTGGGAACCTGATAGTATGAAGGTAAAACAGTAGCAAAACCTGAGAGCTTGCAAATTTGAATGTGAGAACTTGTCAAATTAATAGTTGTATTTGTAAGTTGAAATTTATACTCACAGCTCTGATGTGTACACCTGTGTTTTGAATTCGAAGTTGCAGATTAATAGTGACAAATGTGTAAAGTGTCATTCACATAAACAAAATGACAGGCACAATTGTGTACTACACATTTATCTTTGCGCTTTAATTCAGTTTCGCTGTACAACCACAAGTCGGCACTCACAACCTCTCAGATCTGGCAGTACAACCTCAAATCCCAGCGCTCTGACTTTTGCTACTCATTTTGCGATATTCCTGTAGCAAAACTCACTTGTAAACGCGAACTTGAGAGAGCGGAGCTGAGGTGGGAATGAAGTCATTTTATTGGTCGATACCTCACCAATGAACTACACCACCGAAACGGCGGGAGCTGCTCTGCGTAGTCTGTGACGTCATCGCGCACAAAACGTCCCACTTCATTGGCTGGCGTTGTGCACAAGTGAGTTTTGAGAATTTGAGTTTCCATTATTTCCTACGGGAAAATTACATTTGGTTTACGAGTGTTTTGGAATACGAGTCCACTTCCGGAACAAATTATGCTCGCAATCCGAGCTTCCACGATATTTACTATATTAATTAGTATACTCTGTAGTAAACTGCAGCGTTTATTGTAATAATTGACTACATGTTGTAGTATATGGTAGTATTTACTAACGTATACAATCATTTTTTATTATAGTTTAGTTTATATTTTACTATACAAATTTTACTACAGTAAGGTACTAATTAGTATTTTATTTAGGCATTAGTGCATGCTGTAGTAAACTGTCATATTTAATATAATAATTAACAACAAACTGTAGTAAACTGTAGTATTTACTAAAGTGTCTACTAAAGTTAAAAACACTGGTAATTAGTACAATCTGTACTAAACTATAATGTGTGCTATGTTAACTACTAGACACTGTAGTAAACTCAGTGTTTACTATAGTAACTGGTTACACACTGTAGTAAACTGCAGTATTTACTAAAATAACTGACTACACACTGTAGTAACCTGAATTTACTATTGTATACAACATTATTTTTACTATAGTTTACTGTAGTAATTTTACTAAAGCAAGGTTCAAAGACACTGTAGTATTTACAATAGTTTTTTAAAGCCTTTGGAACTGTACAATAATCTAAACTGTGAAAGCAAGTCCTGTCAATACTCATATAGTATATATCATATCATATTCGTTGCTCTAGTTTTTTCACTTGTTTTACAAAATTAGGTTTACACAATTTAGTCATAAAAATGTGAACAAACTAGAAAAACATCCACATGAAATACTTAAATGATGCTTGCAATGTACTCAAATAAATAAATAAATAAATAAGTACATCATGCTCTGTATTGGTATGTTACGTGTTTCTTTATGTCCTGAAACCTTACTTACACAGATAACTATTATAAGAAGAACCATAAAAGTTGTTTTTGTTGTATTTGCTGCCTCATTTCCTTCTGATGTAATGATAGTGACCATTTAATTAAAAAATGTGGGGAGGAATTGTATCTTGTGCCTATGAGTTAACAAAAATGTGTAAACAAATTGTGTCTTGTATATATGCAACAGTGTTCCAAGTGCACAATGTGGTAAAACACGGCCTGGATTTCTGTTGTTTCTCTCTATGACCACTCCAAGGCTTTGTATAATATTATTGCAGTTTAACAATAATTTTCCACTTCCACTTCTTGCTCACACCGTAAATAAATGCACGAAACCCCTATTCCAATATCTTGCCAACTACATAATTTGTTTAAGTTGGTCCTTGTTGTTTCCTTGGCTGCCTTGTTGATTAAGGCAGTGGATTGCCCTTGTGTTTATATTGGCCCTGATCCTTTGGGTACTAAACATTGTCTGTATGAATACATTGATTTTTTGCATAATTCTATTAATAAACCTAATGCCCATGGATTCAACTCTTTCTCTCTCTCATTCTCTTTTGTTACTAAAATATAATTGGCAAATACTGTTAAAGTTGAAGAGCAGTGCTTCATTTTCAAGCAGGGCAATAAGACAATTTTTCAAAAATGCTCTGTTGTTGAAGGTTTTGCTGCTTGGCCGTAATCTTTTCATCATGCATTTCTTTTACAGACAACAGAATGTAAAGCAAAAATTTACTAAAATTCTAACCTGAACATGTCACTGTGGGTTCACTTCAAGGGAACATCATGAGACTGTTTCCTGAAAACATTTGCAGTACACGGTATGGCCAAAAGTATGTGGACACTTAGCCATTTAACATTCCAAAACCAAAGTCTTTAATATTAACTCATTCCTCTTTGCTGCTATAACAGCCTTCACTCAGGTTTTACACTATATTGTGTAATATAGATTTGCGTATGTGTGTAAAATCATCAGTGAAGGATACATACAGTGGTTTGATTAAGTAACAATTTATTATAATAAATTTGCCATGATAAATTTAATATTACTATAGTTTTTATTACCAAATCCTGATTAATATAGTTCTTATACATTAATACTACATTTATACATCCAACTCTTTCTTTTTTAATAGCTGTTTGGGTTTTCATGGTGCTGTTTGTTTAGACAGGTTCTCTAATAAACTCTACGACAAACCATGAACTGGTGTATTATACTGAGATTACATGACATTTTATTTGCAAACAAGTAAACTCTTTTACCAATTAATTTGACGGCTCTTTTACCTACTTACAGTATATTATGGCAACTGTTTGCAGCAGAACTAATTCAAGGTTTCCATATAAGCTGAGGTCACCGTCCGGACATTTTACACAACCATTTCGTGAGCAAGCACAGTTATTGGCATTATACATACGACTGTTCTGAAATTTTTCTGTATGTTACTGGTATACAGCAGTCATCCGGGAGTGAAGGGGGCAAAAATGCAACAGGGAATTTTAACGATTAAAAACAAATGCCTTTAAACGATGATTGTGCCATCAATAACTTACACAATCATATATTTCATGTTTTGTCTTTGTAAATACTTTTACAGTATAATTTATATTAACACAATTTTCCCCTTATTTTATTTGCAGGTTTTGTAGAAAATTGTAAAGGGGTGAATAATTATGCTTTGGCACTGCAAGCAAAATGTAGCAAACAATCAATGTATCTTTGAGGGTATCACTCAAGCAAGAATACAGTTTAATGCCTTTTTTCCCATGTGTCCTACTATATTAAAATGGGTAACTATGAATAAATAGGATGTTTTTATGGATAAAAAAAATGATCAGTTGGATAAATGTATACACATTCTGCACTGAGCATAACAGCTTTACAGATTCTAACTGTTAGCACTCCCCTGCAAACCCATTCTCTTTCTCTCAGTCTGTTTACTCTTCCATTCCTTTCCTTGCTCCCTATTCTTTATAACTAATGCAGTGCATTCTGGGATGCCGGAGAGAGCTGAGGGTATGAAAAATTTATTTTTATTTCTTTCTATACATTTTTTATCACAGGTGCGAGAGACAGCTTAGCTGACCAGGACCTCCTTATTAAGAATGTACATAACCTATGAAACAAATATATATATATATATATATATATATATATATATATATATATATATATATATATATATATATAGGATATACAGTATATACATAGAGGCTTTTCAAAGTTCTGCAGAGGAAGTTTTTTTTTTTTTTTTACAATAATCATATTTATATTCACAGAGAACATCACTATGTCTCACTAGCTTGAGTGGGAGAAATATTACAACTCTAGCACAAGATCCTCAAGGCCGGATTAGATCCTGTTGTTACACACACACACACACACACACACACACACACACACACACACACACACACACACATATCCTATGAACATACAATCTACTAAATCTATCTGCAGTGGTCAGGCCAATCCAGTCTGTCATTTCACACATATTGACAGATTTCACACACAATCTCCAACCTCAGCAAGACACACACACACACACACACACACACACTCAAATAAATATATAAATAATGTTTTAGGCGTGCACTGAGCTTAGTCTTATACTGTTGCTATACAGTTAGATTTCCAGTGACAACTAAGTCTGACAAACTGGCTTAATAACAATATTGTAAATTCTCTTTAGCCAAATGCATTCACACATAAACTGCTAGAATCACACACACACTTTTTCATCTCTCTCTCTCTCTCTCTCTCTGAACCGATTTCATTCCAGCCACTTCAATGTTTATTACTCTTGTCGCTTTTCTCCTAAAAAAAAAACACAACAAACATCTTTTCGTTGTCTATCACTTCACGACAAACATCTCTGCAGCTCCCCAGACACGAGCAGCACAATGGACTGTGTTATTAGTCGTGTCTGGAGAGCTGAGAGTAGAATTAGACACTACAAAGGGCCAGACAGAAGCTCAGCACCACACAGATGATATCTACCTGTCCATCCGCCTGGGCTCTCTCTCTCTCTCTCTCTCTCTCTCTCTCTCTCTTTCTAGTAGGGAGGGAGGGTACAGACAAGCGCTCCTGGCTAAAGTCTCTTATCAGTCTTTGATGAGCCCACAGGATTAAGGCTACAGACTTGTTTTGCGATAAACATCTTCGGGAAGAGAACTTGTAAACAAAAAATCCATAAATTAAGAAGTAAGCTCAAAGACCTTGATCAAAGCCGGGACACACTGCAGGCCAGTAAAAGGAGGGATTTAGGGTTGTACCATTAAATATTTGGGCTTAGCAGCTTTGCACAAGGGCTCGCTGAATGGTCTGATGAGGATGAAAATGATGAAATCATATGCTATGTCTTTTATAATCACCAGACCTCAACCCAAATGAATACCTGAGGGAAATTTCACACTGACTTGGAGAGCGCTCTCCACCCTCCTAAAAAAAACGGTAACTGAAGGAAAATCTTTGGAAATAACAATGTTAGTCCTTCCAAGACACATGCAAAGTAGGAGTGCAATAAGATGTCATTATGTATCCCTTCATATTTGTATCTGGATTAACATTAGAAGTGTGTGTGTGGCTTAAACAAAGAAATCTATACACCTAAAAACATTGGGGGGAAAAATCCAAGCAAGTAAAAATCCCAACCATGTGTTTGAATTCTAGTTCTGTGTTAGTGTCGCTCGGAGTGGGGTGATCACATTGTATTTATTTATTTTTACTTTTTTCTAGTTTGTTTCCTCGTTTTACAGAATCATTACCATGTTTTGGTAAATGTGTGTGCAGGAGATACAATTCATTCTCATGTTTTGGTTAATTAACATGGCCTTTTAGAAAAGAATAATAATAAAATTAAAAAAGAGCCACAAATTAGAAATAAAAATATGTGAACCACTCCGGTACTCTGTAACATCACTCAAACTCGTCTTAACTAGAAACATGCAGAGCCAGCACGCCCTCCTTTTAATTCTATTTAGTTTAATTCTAATTAGTTTCTTTTCCAACATCTTCTTTTATTTTTCGAGTTATAACTAAGCAAGTAGCCTAATTTACAGCAGCACTGACCCAGACACATGTGATGATGGAAAACCTTCCAGTTGCACAACTTTGTCGATCCCAATGAGACCTTAGGCCTAAATAGATGCCCTTTCTTATAAACCTTCTTAAGAAACTAAATTCGATATCGTGCCCCTGATTTGTCTGCATTTGTATTTGCTTTGTCATCCAGCAGCAGTGATGGATGGCTGATCGAATAAATGAACAAAGCAAGAACCAGGGAACGCAGCATGAGCCATCAGCATGTACAGTAACAAAGAGTTAGTAACGTCTGCATTATTTATGCTGTGAGCGCGACTGGGAAAAACAGGTGTGTGTAATTAAGAGTGACGAGGCCATGGCAGTGGCTGCTGGGAAATGGGGTACAGGTCGGCCATTTTGTGAGGCTTTGATGAGCTCTTCGGATAAATTCGTATTCCAGAGATTTATCCTCACTTTACTTTACTGAAGTACTTTCTGTTTGTTTGTTTTTTTGTAACCTGTCTGTATGTATTCTTCCCAGTTTCTATGGGTAGGGGCACTGTGTGTGTGTGCGCGCGCGCGCGCGCGCGGTGGTGGAGTGCATCTGCTAGCCAATGCATTTAACCCAGGGTTAAGAACTTGGTCTGAGCTCATTTGGAGTTCACAGTGTGTTGTGCAGGACCATAACACACTCTGTAGGGGTTCATTTAACACCAGCGCTTTTGCTGAGAACTATCGAGAGATATCATGGTTTACACACGAAAGGTTAAGGACTTATTGAACCCGACGCATGTTTACTGTGGATATTTGAGTACGCAGAGGTGCACCTACTGTAGACACACACACACAAATACCAAGTTTTTTTTAATCCCCACAAAAGTATTATAAATCTCAAGATATATTGTATGCTTATTCCCAAATAACCATAACCTCAGTATTAATAACTAAACCAGAAGTAGGGATTGTTTTTTTCAAGCGAAAGCTGCGTTTTAAATGCCCATATCAGATTTCCCCCATCCTCTTCATCCTTTCTGAATCTCATTTTCCTTACGACCATTGTTGTTCGCTCTCATTCTCTCTCTAGAGGTCTCATGGGTCCAAGGTCCAGTGTGAGCTATGAATAAATCATTATTACAACAAAACACACACTCACATACGCATGCGCGCGCACACACACAAGCGTATACTCACCCGAGCCCCGATCAGCCCCCCGTGTCTGTGATTATTGCAAGGCTGTTCCAAAAGCTGTTGCCCCAGAAAATGAGGTCTCTTACCCCACAGTGCATGCATAATTAACATAATTATAAATAAATGAATCATCGAAATCATATATAGAGATATATAATTTATTTTATACGTACAAATAAATTAATGATCAGAGAGTGCGGGTGATCCTCGCGTCCCCATGCTGCTGAAATATTTGTCAACCAGAATGCTCCAGGCTGACTGGTTTACTCTCTGCTAGCTGCTATATAACTGATCTTTAGTTAGCGTTCTTACTTCAGTGCCACATGTATAATCCGTTTTGAGAAGATTTCTGCTTGGTGTCCTTAATTGTTTATAAGATATACAGTAATTTCAGTAGCTCAGACACTATGTGTGTTCCATAGGATGGAATTTGTTCATACATTAGTTTTATCATGGCTGATAGTTTTATCATATACACAGTACAGTATATGAAATGCACTATATTGCCAAAAGTATTAATTTGCCTGCCTTCACATGCATATGAACTTGAGTACCATCCCATTCTTAGTCCATAGTGTTTAATATTGTAGCGTTTTACCACCGGAAAGGATGTTGGAGAGACGAGTGGGCTTTATTGCTGCCCAATGCAATGGCTGGGAGTATTTTATTCACTACACAGCACTGTATAGCATGAGCAGCACATTCACTGTTATAGCACACACACACACAAAACACACACAAACATGTGTGTAACCCAAACACCTTTCCCCAGCAGGGTGGACACATAGAGAACCCCCGCAAGGCATGATGGTTGTCAGCCGCCGCCCCGCCCACGCCACACTGCCCCCACCCGAGCTGTGACCGTCCCAGGTCACCATAACTCTCTCAGTCTTGGAGGCGTGAAGGCGGTCGGCGCTGGCGCTGTGAACGCCGGGGTCCTTTTGTGGAGGAGCGCAACATTGTCCCGGAGGCGGTCCGGCCTCCGCAAAGTTCGATGTTTCGCCGGCGTGCGGCTGGTAAGACGCAAGACGGTCTCGGTGGAGCAAAACTCGCGCCCGCCCCGCCAACCGCAGCCGATAGATGACATCGGAGAGCTGAGAAATTACCGTACAGGGGCCCACCCAGTGGGACATAAGCTTGGCCGAGAGCCCCCTCTTCCTTCTGGAGGAATACACTCATACGCCCCCGGCTGTGAGTGCCCACGCCCATACACTCCATAGGTGCCCCCACCCGAAACTCCTGCAGCGGTGCCCGCGAGCGTTAGGTGGGGCCCTTCTTTGCCGTGTAGAGGTCGCATCGGTGGACAAAGCGTTCACTGTCCAGCTGCGGCACAGGCGAAACGACTGCGGACGATGCTCTAGGCGAGGCATTAACTCGGCTGCTCGCCGGCTCGGTCGGCTGATCAGCGCCAGGGTGTCCAGAGGACTGCGCGACGGGGATGTTCTGGTTCGGTGGTCTCGGGAATTGGTCTACGTTGCAACCGCACACACGCTCTTCACCTCGCTCGCAGTACCGACGACGCGCTTTGCTGCACGGCCATCGGGATAAAGCGTCTGCGTTAGCGGGTAGTTTTGCCGCTCGGCCTGCTACCGGACATTTACCTGGTGCGACCACCGGAGCTAGTTTAACGGCTGCTGGGGTACGCTGTCCCTCAGGCCTGAGAACGTTGCAACAGTAGGCTCGAGGTCCCTTGCCTCGGCATCGCCGCGAAACCCCGGAGACTTGTTCGTTGTCTAACCGTGACGGGTAGCCCTGTCCCCGGCTAGATTTACCTACCGAGTGCACCCGAGCTGCGGGCGGTCGCTCGGCTCTTTTGCCATTATGGGTTCAGCGCGCTGTGCTGCGCGTACCGCCTCGGTAAGGGAAGCTGGTGCTGCTAACCTGATATGCTCGCGCAGCCGCGGCGGTCGGAGTCCTCGGAGAAATGCGAGATGAGCAAGCTCTTCCTGCTTATCGGGCTCGAACTCTGGATAGCCCCAGCGCGCGAGGCCTCTTAAGTCCATGGCGAACGCGCCGAGTGGCTCAGACGTGCGCCGCTCGCAGACCCCCAGCTCCTCGCACGCTGCCTCTTTGCGGTCACCCGCGCCGAACCGGAGGTGGAGCGACTCTCGTAGCTTTGTCCAGTAATTCCTCTCATCGGCCCGGAGGTCTTCCAGCTGCAAGTCGAATCGCCGGCTGACGGTGCACGGAGCTGTACCTTGCTCTGGCGCTTGCGCAGCATCAATGCTGGGCTCCGCCCCGAGATCCAGTGCCGGGTTATTCATCTCACCTCTCCGCTTTGGTCGTGCTGCTTTGCTCGTGCTGGTTCCGCACGGAAGATGCTCTTTCTTCCGTCGTAGTTTCTCCGCTACTCGGTGGCTGACCTGGATCCTCCGCTCGTACTTCTCCATCCCACTTCTGACACCAATGTAGCGTTTTACCGCCGGAAAGGATGTTGGAGAGACGAGTGAACTTTATTGCTGCCCAATGCAATGACTGGGAGTATTTTATTCACTACACAGCACTGTATAGCATGAGCAGCACATGTTACTGTTATAGTCACAGCACATGTCACTGTTATAGCACACACACACAACACACCTAAACATGGCCAAAGCCATTAACCCAAACACCTTTCCCCAGCAGGGTGGACACATAGAGAACCCCCGCAAGGCATGATGGTCGTCAGCCGCCGCCCCGCCCACGCCACAATATGATGTTGGCCCACCCTTTGTCCCTTCCATTTCCAACATGACCGCATACCAGTGTACAAAGCATGGATGAGTGAGTTTGGTGTAGAAGAGCTTGACTGCACAGAGTCCTGACTTCAACCCAGTAGAACACCTTTGGGACGAATTAGAGCGGAGACTGCAGGCCAGTCCTTCTCATCCAACATTAGTATCTGACCTCACAAATGCGGTTCTGGAAGAATGGTCAAAAATTCCCATAAACACACTCATAAAGTTTGTGGAAAGGCTTCCCAGAAGAGTTGATGCTGTTATAGCTGCAAAGCATGGGCCAACGTCATATTAAACTCTATGGATTAAGAATTGGATGTTACTCAAGTTCATATGCATGTGAAGGCAGACAAGCGAATACTCTGGGCAAAATTGTGTATTTCAAATTAGATCATTGATTTAAATATTATGCATATTGCATTTTTAAAATTTCAGTCTTCATTCACTGGTCTTGAATTGAACGATCAATTCGATCTGTTTGCACCATCACTGGATTTGACAAGGTGGTTTTTTTTATGCACTGATCAGCCACCCAAGGCTCACCCATTCCGGACAGCCAGTTCAGTCCAATCCCATAGAAAAGCCAATGCAGCACAAAGCAGTGGGGGGGGGGGGGAGGTGGGGGGGGGGGGTGTTGTTCGCATTCTTATCATGTGACCGAGGGGAGGGGGCGTTGTGCGCATTCTTATCATGCGACTGGGGGGGGTTGCGCGTCCTGATCATAAAAATAGAGTAACGAGGCTATTTTTAAAATGTAAGGAGTAGAAAGAACAGATAATTGCTTAAAAATGCAAGGAGTAGAAGTAAAAAGTCGGCTGAAAAATAATTACTCCAGTAAAGTATAGATACCCAAAATGTCTACTTAAGTAAGGTAACGAAGTACTTGACATCTCTGGCACAAATCATGGAAAAAAGTCACTGCTAGCCACGATAGAAGGCACCAGAACATCCAGTGCACTACAGCCTGCCGCCACATGGGGCCCAGCAAGCAAAGAGCTCAAGGCCACAGACACAACCACCAAACAAACTCCCCAGATTCCACTCCTATCAAGCACCCATGAAATGGGCGAGACAAACAAGTTTGGTTCATGAAGGCATCACCCTGCAAAATTTGATATTAACTGATGAGGTAAACTCTCATATACAAATTATAGATTAAAAGTAAATAGTAAAAATTTTTTTTACATATCCTTAACGTCCTCATGTCATTAGCCTGGATGCTATTTTACAACATTTTGTGTATTATCTTGATTTGATAAAAAAGCTTTTTTCCTATTGCCGGACATCTTGCGTGTGAATCCGGTTAATGGCACAGACATCCACTGTCGGGAGTCCATGGAGCTTCAGAGGAAGCTTGTGTTAGCCTTCCCTGTATGGTAGCTATAGTACTGTATGATGGGAGAGAACCGGGTGTTGGTTGGAGATTGGCCGGGAGCGAACTGGGGATAAAATTAGGGAAAACTTTTCATTCATTAATTTTCTATACCGCTTAATCCCGTGTTCAGGGTCGCGGGGGACCTGGAGCCTATCCCAGGAGACTTCGGGCACTAGGCGGGGTACACCCTGGACAGGGTGCCAATCCATCGCAGGGCCCACACACACATACACACACTCACACACCCAATCACACACTACAGGCAATTTAGGAACGCCAATTAGCCTAATCTGCATGTCTTTGGACTGTGGGAGGAAACCGGAGTACCCGGAGGAAACCCACCAAGCACGGGGAGAACATGCAAACTCCATGCACACAGAGACGGGAATCGAGCCTGGCCGGGGAATTGAACCCAGACCCTGGAGGTGCAAGGCGACAGTGCTGGGAAAACTTTTGTTTAACTAATTATTTTCTTCATTCAGTTGATAAAACGATCATTTATAATTATATGTCTTTTGTATTTTATTTGTAAGGGTTACACAGACCAAATGGCACAGCAATCACGAAATCAGTCTTTTTATGTTTTCTTGTCAACCGTTGCTTATTATAATGGATTCAGATAAAAACACTGGAGTTTGGGATATGACAGCAGATATGACAGCAGGCACAAAGACAGAAAGCATCACTTGAATTGATGCCGTTAGATTTGCCGGTTCTCGGTGGGCTTCTTTTCTCTTTGAGCCAAGACTGCCAATGCTGCGCCTGTGTGAAAGCTGTGTAGCATACAAAAGGGAAACATGTTACACAGCAGACGGCCAGCAATTCTGCAGGCATATAAAGAGAGCTACTTTCCCCCCTGTTTTATCCACTTTCTGTCTTACCCTGCACACCAAGGATGTTTTCTTGCTTTCTATCTCTTCTCTCTCTTTCTCTCTCTCTCTCTCTCTCTCTTTCTGAATGTTGCAGTGGAGCAGAGAAATTGCCTGTTATCCCGGGTCGATTTTTCATGTGCTTGTAAATTGGCTGGTATTGACGAGTTTGTGAGCAAGGGCTAAGTCTGTGTGAACCCAACCAATACAGCACAGCAAGAGACTGAACTTAGTTCCATTCACATAGGGGGAGATGGCATGGGTGGCTTCTGGTTGTTAGTGAGGGATGGAGTTTGAAGCTGCTCCATGATATGTGATGTAAAAACCCTATATCACACTGATCTGGATCCGAGTCGATTTAAACATTGCCTTCAAGAAATATATACTGTATTATTAGGTGAATATATTTCACATAGTTTATCAATTATTTCTTACCATGAGATTATGATGAAACAAGATTAAAATTATTAAGCATATTTGTTCAGGCTTTAAATGGCATTGTTCTAACGGCACATACTGTAGATAATCGTGTTTCTCTTTACAAATAAATGCGTGAAATAAGCATCTGCCAATAGAAGAAGGTTATTTCAGGCTATTAGTGTCTGTCTGGCTAACAAATAATTATTTCGTTACATATTAGATATAAAATAATCTCTATTCATGCATTTGATTTCTCGTGAAAAATATATAATTTTTGTAGTTTTTTTTATCATAAGTTTCACCATTTTGCATTATTTTAAACATCTCTTTCTCAGAAACTGGGTGAAATTGACAAAGGAGTGGTAAAGAAAAAAATAAAAGTACTGCATGTAATCTTGCAGTTTTTGTCTGTGTGTGGTGTCTGGAGGTTGTGTATGGACGATAAAACATGCATTATGTACTGCTACACCGCAATCACACCCCTGCCTGAGGCAAAACTGGAGTTTTCTGACCCTGAGCACTGTTTTATAAATGAAATTTCATTCTAATTATTATTTATGTTGCATTTTGATAATGATATGTAAATTAGGACATCAACACGGCAGTAAAATCACACACCTCCTCTGGGTCTTCTAGCAACACTGCCATTCCATCCCACAGCTAGAATAGAAGGATCTGTGGAGAGACAGAGAGACGTGGAACAGAATCTCTATCAGCTCTCTACACTCCTTTGCCTCCTGCCTCTCTAACCCCTGTTATCTCTTCTTGTTTTCTGCCTTTTGTTTCTGTCTTGTCCCCACTCCTTCTTTCAGTTTCCCACCATCTCTTATTCTCTTCCTATCCCCCCCTGTGATCAGTGTTTGTCTCTTGCAACTGTTGCCTGTTCTGTGGACAGTTTTGTTCCTGAATTTAAAAGAAGACAGAAACAGGCATGATGGTCATAGAGAACACTAAACATTCGTGTGTGTGTGTGTGTGTGTGTGTGTGTGTGTAAGTGTGTGTGTTTGTGTGCGTGCGTGTGTACATGCACTCCCTAGCGTACACTTCACACAAAAGCTCATCTGCTGCTGAGGCACACAGAGATCCCAATCTCATGTTTTCATTCACACACTCCATCTTTAGAGACACTTCTTAGTTATTTGCTCTCGAGCACAACATGCATTAGCACACTTGGGAGTAATAAATGCAAGTCCTGTCTGTCCTGAATTGTCCTGTCACTTTCTCGCAAAATGATGATTTGCACTTTTCTTTTCCCTGAAACATTCCATCTTCACAAGTCGTCGTTTCTAATCTGCATGTTCCCTTTCGGGTTTGTCAGTTTCGCTCTGTGCTTTCTGTAGCTCTGTAGATGGTAATGCACCCTAGAAAGTAGTTTTGCTTTTGTGCTTAAAGATAGGGAGTGATCAAGAGAGACTGACCTCAAAGCTTCTTCCTTCATTACTGTTTCTCTGTTCTTAGTATAAAACACACAACTCGAACAAAAAAAAGCATGTAGACATAACGAGTTTGGTGATGTCTGTGATTAAATTGTGTGTTTATTGAAATGTCACAATTTCTAGTTAGGGTAAAGTGCACACTGTAAGCTTTCATGTAAAAGCATTTGTAGTCAATTCTGAAACCCATGCCCGCAAAGGAAAAAACTCTCCTGATGTCTCGTCATCAAAACACCTTGATCATGCAAAAGAAAAAGAAAAAACAGTAGGACTAACTGACTAATGGATCTCTGTGCTTATTATATGCAGCATGAACAGAAACACAGAGACAGCAAAACAGAGAGAGTCCTTTACCTTTCAATTCATTCAACACTTTTATCAGGAGCCATCACTAGTAAATTGGCAGTCATGGAATTTAGACTAAAACCCTAATGATTATTAGTTCAAAGCCAAAAACCATTGAGGCAATCACATTTACCATGAACGAAAAAAGAAAAAAAAAACGATTTAGATTCAAAATAAGGGATTTTTATACCTTACAAAATATGAGGAGTTGCTATAGGCAGTACGGTGGCTTAGTGGTTAGCATTGTCGTCTTGCATCTCCAGGTTCCAGGTTCAATTCCCAGCCATAACATTTGCATGTTCTCCCCATGCTTGGTGGGTTTCCTCCAGGTACATGCAGACTAGGCTAATTGGTGATCCCAGATTGCCTGTAGTGTGTGAATTAGTGTGTGAGTGCATGTGTATGTGTGTGTGCCCTGCGATGGATTGGCACCCTGTCCAGGGTGTTCCCTGCCTCGTGCCATGAGTCGCCTGGGATAGGCTCCAGGCTCCTCGTGACACTGTATACAGAATTGAGCGGTATGGATGATGAGTGAGAGTGATTGGATTGGATGTGTTAAAAAAAGGGTGGATGAGTATGTGACTGTGTATGTGTGGATAGTGCCGTTTAATAGACTCGCATTTAATCCCTTGAGTGTTCGCACCAACATCCAAACCTGGAATGATCTCCAGATCAATGATGAAGTGATGAATAAATAAATGAATGCATGAATTAATTAATTAATTAATTAAGTATAGCCATATTATCTTTCATCTCCTTGTAATGTTTAAGTGTTACAGACTTCACAATGCCATTACAAATCTAAGGCTCATTGAAGTCAAACCGGGACTTGTGATGAAATTTTTAGTACATTAAGTTGTAAAACTTCAAGCACAGTACAGTGATGAGATTCTTAGCCACATTACAGTAATACATTTTAATGGTGCAAACGTTATAAAGAAGTCCATACAGTACATCCGTGAATGACGAGCACAGCTGAGGTGGCTCAGAGACACATCCAGCAGGTGTAATGCCTGATCCCAGAAAATTGACAGGTACAGTAACTTGATGCCACTTTGCAGAATAGACAGAATCTGTCTGTGGCAAATGTACAGGCAATCATTCACATTACCACTTGCACATTACAGGAACTGGGCTGGGGCCATTAAAGGAATTCATGGGAGGCCAGCATATTAGACATAAAGCAGGCAGTCCAGTCATGGCTCCAGCACATTGATATCTCTCTACCTCAACGGTATCCACTAGTGAAACTAGTGCACTAGTGAAAGGCTGGGATAAGTTCATTAGTGTAGCAGTTTTTACTCTCCCAAGGCTCACAATCAAAAGTCCCAGGTTGACTTGAACATCCCTCGTAAAATATGTACAACAAAGACATCTTACATAATATAATGTTTCTTTAAGTATTTTTGCTTTCCCAAAATAAATCTAATACGTACAGAATGTGCATGATTCCTGAGTGGCTCTAAATCGAGCTCATAGCGGTGAAAATGCTTTTAAATGCGGGCTCAAGTTCAACTTTCAAAACCATTACTGTGTCATTTTGACTCTAAAGTGCTTTAGTGCGGTGCAAAGACAATAAACCTTCTTCCTGAAACATATTATATCTTTATAAACAAACTTGTTATATGACATCAGCCTTACATTTGTAATTGTGTGAGGATACCATTAGACCTCATTTATCAAACTGGATATGAATAAATTTGTTTGTAAAGCGCTTGCAGAAGCATATAAACATGAAATGTGTTTTTTTCGTGAAAATCTAGTTAATTAAAAAAAAAATCAACCCTGCAATAGCTCAATAGGAAAGTTCATGTAATAAATAAAACTATATTAATAGGCTTTTGTTTGTATACTTAGCAATGAAGTAGTCATTTTATATACTGTATGTTTATGTTTTTCATATGTGTTATGTCAACTGGACTCAAATTTACAGATTTATTTCTGAAACATAGTCACATGAATAGAGTAATAATAAGAAACTATAGATATTGCAATCAATCGCTGATATTCTTAGCAAGTATTATGGTATTTAAGCTCTTTAAAAAATTTATAGATATTTAATTTACTATATTTATTTATTGGATAATTTACTCTCTCATCGTCATTACCTCTTAATCCTGTATTCAGGGTCGCAGGGAGAACATGCAAACCCCATGCACACAGAGACAGGAATCGAGCCTGGCTGGGACTCAAACCCAGACTCTGGAGGTACAAGGTGACAGTACACTAACCACTACATCACCGTGCCTCCTGGATAATATACTAGTTACCCAATATAACTGAAAGTAAAATGTACTGTATACGTATTTATGTTATTTTAAAATGTACTGTTATAATTAAAACACATTACAACTTGTTATCAGCAACTCGAGCTCCCTTTATGTTACTGTGAAAACTATACTGTCACAACACATGGCCAATCATATTACCGATGAGCCAGGAAATGCTCAAAGAACATACCATTCTCTCCCCTGAGAGAAAACCAGTCAAAAGATTGGACTGAAAATTTTCAGAGACTTAGCGGCAGAAAAAAGTCACGTGATTTTCATTTAAACCTAAAGACTAATAAGCAGCACAAGACATAGTATACAACTGCAAAGATGGTCACAATGATATAAGCTATACCTGAGGAAAAAACACTGTTTATATTATTATAGTATTATATTGATCATTTTGGCTCTAAAGTGAATTCATTTGGCAGTATTTTAATTGTTCAAATAAATCTGACCAATATTGATTAATTAACCGTTCAATATTGAATAGAAAGATAATTATTTGGATTAACCAGCCTTATTCATGTGCTTTAGAATCCTAACATGCAAACCAGAACACATCCTGGAACAGCCTATAACACTGGATCCTTAAACACTTGGAAGTGAATTCACCCGTGTGTCACTATTCGACTGATGTTCAAGTGCATATTTGAAATTGCCCATATCGGTATTAGAGCTATAGTCGTGTGTGAACAAGTGGCTCAATTGGGACCATTTTGTCCTCTTGCCTATAATTTCTCATGCCTGGCCTGGGACTGGAAATGTAAATTTTTATGGACATAAGGAAATAAAGTTAAGATTAAGATCTTTCTACTAAAATATACGTGGTTTATAAGAAAACACGAACGCATATCAGAAACCGCCTTTTCAGTGAAGCTGTATGGGGTATTATGATATGACTGTGGCACGAAGGCAGAGCCTAAGCATTCTTCAAAGGTTTTAGATAGAAGTGAACCTTAGCCGATAGCACTGCTGTGGCGGAGCTGCATTACTGGAAGATTTAGCATGCACTACACTTAGGAGGTGCTGTTTTACCATTTAGTCATCGTTTAGTTGTTTTCGACACTGTCAGGATTTATAATATGACCTCGCCAAACACCTCATTGCGCTTGCTGACTTCTTATACATCCTACAGCCTGTATTCAGACGAATATACATCCGAACTGCTTGTGCCTGCTTGAACCCCCCCTTTCTCTTTTAACGGAAAATGCGAATGTATTTCCTATCCTCTTTCCTATTCCTGTCTCCAGGTCTCTCTATGATTTACATGTTAATAACTGGTTCTTTTGATGTACAGGATGTATGTGACACAGGGCACCTGTCCTAAAGCTTAAATATGCTCTCTTTACTGATGATAAACAGAGATCTTTAGACATGTCATGTGTACTTATGCATTCATCCTTCTCTCCCGGGTTTGGGCTCAGTGCGGCGGAAGCAATAATGTTTCTTCTTTTAATTTATCGTAGAACTTAACAATTTGGACATTATTCTTTTTAAACCCAACAAGCACTTTGTGAGATTTTTAGCAATCAATGAATGTCATCAATACAATGAATGTGATTAGTCATTTTCTGGTGATTGCCATTCATCATCATAGTCATGTGACTACAAAAAAAATAGTGTTACTGAATCTTTAATAAACCTATTGGACATTTTCTTTAGCTCAGGTTGCCCTTTAAAAATATTTCATGCAACATTACTAAAATATATATGTAGAGACGTCTGAATATCAATGTGTCAGTATGTATAGCTACAGAAATTGAACATACGGATGATAACCATGAATGTTTTCGTATGGGTTATGATCATGGAGAGAAATGGTCTCAATGCTGTGTTTTTTTCACCTAACAGGTTGCACAAATCTATCCATCATGTTTCTTCATCTTTACGTTCTCATCTTTTCTCCTTTTTCTATCCTCCCCCTCCTTCCTCTGAGAGTCAGGAACAGAACTCTTTAAAACACCACTGACAAGTGCGTGTCAATGTGCAGGTCTGATTGAAAAAAGGAAGAACTTTCTAGAATAAGGACAGGAAGAGAAACAAGAGCTGCTGTCAAAATATAGAAGGGAAAAAAATTTACAGAGAGGTTGGAGTTTATACATTTTTAGATAGATTTTCAACGCAGCTAGAATACTAATCCTGCATTTGAGGAAGTAACTAAGAAAGATGGAGTGTGTTTGAGAAATGAGAGATATCGCACCTGGGTAGAAAAACAAGTCAATTAAGCAGCATCAAACCTTTCTCTCATTTCTCTTGCAATCTCTGAAATATGCTGTCTCTTTCTATTTCCCCTTTTAAGATATTTTGTCCTGTCTTCCTCCTGGCTCAGCTCATGTTGTCACTGTGCATTTTATGATTGTTAGTGCGGTGCGCCACAGCTGTGCTAACAGCTCCAGCTAATGATCACCTTGAAGCGGCTAATTACTTCACTCACTTGAAGTTTCACTGCCTAAGTGCTGCCTGAATGCTAATAGAGCAGGCTAATGCTATAGAGAGACAGCATTATCCATAATGCTAATTCTTTACACTTACGTATACTACACTAAAAATGTTTCATGCACTATTTTTCCATCAGATTATTTTTCAACTATTGCATTTATAAAAACCAAGAACCTAAGAACAAATGTTGTCAATGTAACATAATTTGCACAGCGCAGCAGTTAAATCCAGATGGCAAGGAAACGCTTATGTTTTGACTTCGGAATACAGGACAGTTGTACAGTAGCTGAATGAGTTTATAATGAGTTATGTCACACATGGGTGTGTAATTTTTTTGCTAATGAGAACTACTACATTTACAGCATTTGGCAGATGCCCTCATCCAGAGCGACTCACATTTTTATTTCATTACACATCTACGCTGTTGAGGCAACTTACTGGTACTGGGGTTTGAACCTGGGATGTTCCAATCAGTAGTCCAATGCCTTGGAGCTAGCCATAGCCAAAAAAAAAAAAAGAAAGAAAGAAAAAACCAGATTTTTTTTCTCTGCACAGTATAGTTTACCTCCCCGTGCTTAGTGGGTTTCCTCCCGGTACTCCGGTTTCCTCCCACAGTCCAAAGACATGCAGATTAGGATAATTGGCGTTCCAAATTGCTCGTAGTGTGTGAATGAGTGTGTGATTGTGTGTATGTGTATGTCATGCGATGGATTGGCACCCTGTCCAGGATGTACCCCGCCATGTGCCCTAAGCCTCCTGGGATAGGCTCCAGGCCCTCCGCGACCCTGAATACAGGATAAAGCTGTATTGATGATGGGTAGGTGTGTGAGTGAATGAGTGAGTGAGTATAGTATACCATTTTAGTTATTTTTGATATGTTCTTACTTATGGAACTTACCTATATGTATTTACCTATAAAGCAAATGTCCACTATATGGAGGTTATTTGCCAGTATATTAAACAAATATATATATATATGTGTATATTTATAAGTCCATTTTGCAGTGTGGTGGAGCAATGGGTAGTGTCGCTGCCTCACAGTTCCAGGGTCACCAGATCACATTCTTGATGTGTACCTTAATAAAAATAAACTAGACCCATGATTATTATTAATCATTGATATTCATTTGTGTTTTCTCCCTCAAATAAATTGTCTATAGTAATCATGAAGAAAACTCTCCAGGGGCAGACAATCAACATGTTATGCTATCTGTTAGTTTAGCTGATTACTGAGTGCTTAAGTGCTACATAACCCCGTGTATAAAAGACACCTGTATTAAAATGAAAATATGTATGTATGCAAATACATACCATGGGCAAGCTAATCATAAGAAAGAAAATAATAATAGCTCTGGAAACAGTCCTTTTTTCATGCCCGACATGATACATGACCTATTCTCAGTTTACTGAGTAATATGTGCTTAAGGGTCAGAGGACATTCATTGGTTTTCAGGATCTGCTTCATCTTGCTCAGGATCTATCCTGCTAAGACTAGGCAAAATTCATCCTGGATGGGACACCAGTACATCGCTGGACACCACATACACATACAGTAAATTCACAATTTCAGTCACACCTACTGTAGGTGCAGTTGATGTAACCAATCCACCTACTTACATTTTAAGAGAGTTAAAAAAAAAAAAGTGGGCAGAAATAAGAGAACCTGTATGAAACCCAGGAAAACTCAAAATTTCAGTAGACTAATGGTATAATGTAAATTCCATCCATCCATCCATTTTCTTCCGCTTATCCGAGGTCGGGTCGCGGGGGCAGCAGCTTCAGCAGGGATGCCCAGACTTCCCTCTTCCTGGCCACTTCTTCCAGCTCTTCCGGGGGGATCCCAAGGCGTTCCCAGGCCAGCCGAGAGACATAGTCCCTCCAGCGTGTCCTGGGTCTTCCCCGGGGTCTCTTTCCGGTGGGGCGTGTCCGGAACACCTCACAAGGGAGGCGTCCAGGGGGCATCCTAAATAGATGCCCAAGCCACCTCATCTGGCTCCTCTCGATGCGGAGGAGAAGCGGCATAATGTAAATTGTAGGACTTATTTTAATGTGTATAATAAATACAGTCTAAGGAGTAGTTACTTACTAACAAATGCATATTGATATCAATTAAGGAGTATTAGATACAGTAGGACTGTATACAGTAGGACTGCATTCACCACATAAGCCCATGCAAAATACTGCAGAATATGGACACTATGCCTTTATCTTCATCTACATCTGGGTTTCTCTTTTTTATGTTTGCTTCCAGGATGTACAAATTCAAAACAGGAAAGCAGAAAAGATAGTAATCTGGAGTGTTACATTTCCATAATACGTTATCGTCTGATACAATATCTTTCTGTCTGTAAACTGTCTGTTATTGCTCCAACTAAAATATTCACTCACTCATTGTCTATACCGCTTTATCCTGTATACAGGGTTGCAGTAGGCCTGGAGTCTATCCAAGGCAAAATGCGGGGTACACCCTGGGTGGGGTGCCAATCCATCACAGGGCACACACACTCACATTCACACACTACAGCGCCAAATTGTCTAATCCGCATGTCTTTGGACTGTGTGAGGAAACCCACCACCAAGTACAGGGAGAACATGCAAACTCCAGACTCGAGGCAGGAATTGAACTTGGACCCTGGAGGTGCAAGGTGACACCTATACACCATGGTGCCGTCCCAGCTGAAATACCCCTCAGACAATTTTTCATAGCTCAAGCTCTGTCTGTTTTACCCCTCGTGTTCGGTTTCTGTGTTTACGTAAACTGCTGAGCCACTCCCCACAAGACAACAGCACAGCTGAGCAACAAGCCAGGGAAGAATATTCATTCATTCATTTTCTATACCGCTTAATCCTGTGTTCAGGGTCGTGGGGGACCTGGAGCCTATCCCAGGAGACTTCGGGCACTAGGCGGGGTACACCCTGGACAGGGTGCCAATTCATCGCAGGGCCCACACACATACACACACTCACACACCCAATCACACACTACGGGCAATTTGGGAACGCCAATTAGCCTAACCTGCATATCTTTGGACTGTGGGAGGAAACCGGAGTACCCGGAGGAAACCCACCAAGCACGGGGAGAACATGCAAACTCCATGCTAACCACTACACCACCGCGCCGCCATTAATGAAGAATATCTTGTTGAGCATGATATGTAGTCTAAAAATTACTAAAAAAGTGAATTTTACATAATACTCCCCCTTTTAAAATATAATCCAAAAATATTCTACAATTTATTTGCTATTACTCTGGTTGATTTTTAAAGCTGCAAATTTTCAAAAATCTTTTGACTTAAAGCTACAATTTGCAACTGGTAAAAATCAAGTTTTGAGAATTTTGCCTGGAACCCGACTCAGGCTTTCGTCTCCCCGTTTGTTCTCCATCCATCCCTTCATATCCTGCATCCTGAGCAGGCGCAATAATGTACCATTATTGTTTTCTACCCCTGTTTGGAAGTGGACATATTCCACTGGTGGGCACTGAAACAAGTAACTCACCAAACTGACTGTCGTGCTTCATGTCTATTGTAAAAAAGAGCACAGCTGTATATAAAATTTCACACAGCACAGCACACTAGCACAGATTGTACACAAAGCCAAGAAATAACAAGTGGGCAATGCACACCCACAGACAGGTTTTGTGGCAGTTGCTCAGTTGTGTCACCAAAAAGAGACTTTCCAGTCTTGAAAAAGCCATTCAAGTTTTCTATTATATACTGTACAGTATATATACAGTATATAGGCCACATAATGCTTGAAGGCATGTCTGAAATTTAATAAAACATTCTGTCAAGTGTTTTAGGGCAGGTACATCATTGTAGTAACTGAAGCAACCGATACACAGCAAAATAGTATCACTGCAGCTGTAGCAGGCACAAAACTGGTCAAGATGATCCATATTCATGGAGGAAGATTCAACAAAGTGAACACATTCAACTAATGGCAATTAATAATAAAGTCCCAGTCACAAACCGATTGAGCTCCATTAGTCTCCGATTAAAATAAAAATAGCTCTAAATCAAATTTGGTTTGGTTTCATTGTGTATTTCTTGAAACCTCTTTTTCATGGACGCAGTTTCAGTTAATGCTGAAATCAGGATCTTGCCAGCCGATGAGTTACTGTAGACATTGCGAGAGCTGAAACCTGGTGAGAGCAGAGGAAGTGAACCTCGTAAGTATTGTGAGAATATTTAAACACAGCATGGTGGTGTAGGTGTTAGCACTATGGCCCTGCACATCCTGGGACGAGTGTTTGATTACCGCCTAGGCTTTGTGGATTACTTCCTGCAGTCCAAATACATGCAGATTATGTTAATTAGTGTCCCCAAATCACCCGTTGTGTGTGTGCCCTGCAATGGATTGGCACCATGTCCAGGGTGTACTGTGTCTCGTGCCCAGTGTCTCCTGGGATAGGCTCCAGGCCCCTGCAACCCTGTACAGGAAAAGTGTTATAGAAGATGAATGACTAACAAGGAAGAAAAATTCATATTGTTCCTTTAAACAAATCAATGCCTTAATATTAGTTACACATTTTTTGTGAGAAAATCTTTGGTGATACAAATTGCTGCTTTTTATTTACTTAGAAACGTTTGGTCAATTTCTTCGGTCTTCTAGCAATAACATGCCATTTGCTGAAGAGCTCAATCTTATATTTTCTCCAGAGGAAAATGTGGAAATGATGTGGAAATGTGCGCTGCATGCCAACTATGGAAAGAATGATAAAAGCAGGACACATACAGTAAATGAAATCAACGTCAATACAACATCCACAGGACGTTTATGATTAACGAAAACTGAAAACCTGGATACAGACTTCTGTTAAGAGGTAAATCTTTCTTTTGTAGAATTCAACAACTTGTCCTATTTTGCCTAGTTTACAGCATGTATCATTTCTTGACTTTTTTACATGAAACAATAAATCACACAAGTCACAAATCGACTTCTGCAGTCACAGTGTACAAATATTCAGCATCACTTTCCATTAAGAGGTGTGTGTGCGTGTTGGTGTGGGCGTGTGTGTGTGTGCGTGTGTGTGTGTGAATACTGCTCAGATGATGAGTTGCTTGCTCCTAAATGGTCAGCCAAAGCCTGCAGCTATTCCTGCCATCTATACTTCTGTGTGCAGCACATCCTCACTGGAATACTCAGTTTCATACATGTATTATGACATTGCTCTAAATGCCAACTCGTCTCACTCAAAACTCGTCTCACTTTTTACATATTTTTTTTATTGTTACTAAAATCTGTGAAGGTCCAGTTAAATAAAACTCCTTGATTAGCAGCTAACACAGCTGAATGGCAACATCAGTTACATTTCAGTGCTTATCCATTAATGGTTACTTTATGGCTATAAAAAGACAAGTTATTGTTTCAGAGTGCCACTTCACATTACTACTTTTGATGTGTATCGTGGACTCTGAAAAGATCTGTTTTGAATTGAACACAGGGAAAATAAATGTATTATTTTTCACCTTTAAGTGTTACGTTCTTGTCACAGACTTCTGTATTCTTTACAAAACCAAGGTGATATTATCAGGTCATTGATCAGACTATAAATAAAAATTTGTGAGAAAGCTCTCCATTTCTCACTGTACTGTATGTCTCTAACCCTATAGCTAGTCTTTGGTCTGATGAGCTGCCTTCAGGTAAACATTCACAACTGTCACACAAGCCAAACTGCTTCATGTTTCGAGAACAGGGCGCTGAATAGTGACCAGTTTGTTTTTGTCGGATTATCGGGTCTGCCACAGTATTTTTATTGAGTGCTTGATTTGGGCCGCTGAAATGCTTGAATGTGTGTGTCTAAACCGCGGTCTGACAGTTGATGGCCCCTGACCAAAAATGCTGCATACTGTATTCAGTTCTGCTTTAAATAGACACTGTAACTTTATTACTCTTCGACTGAGGAGTGGTTTAGATTAATACTGCCAAGTTGCCCACAATAGCATCATACGGTGTGGGTTTTAGCAGCACAGTTGTCTATGTAGAGGAGGTTAAATAAAGTTAGAGAAACTGTGGTAAAAACTTTGGAATGCTTGTTTTTTTTCTTATTTCTGCATGGACAATATTTCTTCAATCTGATCTGAAATCATTCCAATTAGAGATTCCAGTGTAACTGTTAACATGCACAGTGATCTGATTTCCATATTCAAAGGATTTCATCCGAATGAAACTATTTTGACATTCTCAAAGTCGTCCTGCCAGCTGGGAAGTCTTTAATCTGCTGGAAATACTGTATAACCAATGAACTTTTTAACTCTGAGGTTAAGTTAAAATTCTTTTAACAACGAATCCTTCCTTCTGCATTGTGACTGGTTACAAAAAGTCAGTATAATTTATGATTGGTTACAGCTTAAACATGCATGAACTTCCAGTGTTTTAAGCCAAATAGAGCACCTTCCTCCATTAAAGACCAGGAGCATACTGTAGATTCCAGGAGCAAGAGGATGAAAGTCCTGACTAGTGGGTGAAACTTGTTCTCATTGAGTTTAATGATCAGCAAAGAAGCAAAACTTCCCTCTTAGAACCTCTGCATGTCACTTAATGTTACCTCCACATGGGGAAACATTTGTGCAGAAAGAGTATATTTATTTCAACAAGCAAGAAACTAATCTAATAAATCTAGTGTTTAAATGGCTAATATCTTTATGTTTAACAGACCACACCTTTCATTTAGATATTCCTATTCCGATCCGGTGAGACTGCTCTGAATGAGGTGTTTACATGCAACATTTTTATTCTAATTTGGTTACTACTATTACTTTGATGATTACTTTCACTATTGATCATTAGTGGAATATTGGGGTCCATGAAAATGCCACTATTGAGTTGGCTCAAAAATTTTTAATTGAAAGATAGATATCCCAGACAATACAGCTGGTTAAGTTTTCAGTGAGCCATTTTACGTCTTCCAACAATGAACACTGATGACTGATTTAAAAAAAATATTTTTTTTCAAATAAGATCTAAAAGAATGAAAGAATAAAAACACACCTGAGGTTATAGTTAAACAGTGAACTTTCCCTTTGACAGAAATAAAAGAGAATCAGCCATTGTGTGGAGAATAAGTCATCTGTTACTATTACTGTCAGGACTGAAGAGTGCACAATCTCCTCTTTTGCCAATGGTAAATCTACAATTATTTGAATTAATGAAGCCAAATAATCTCAAACTGTCAATTGCAAAATTAAGACTAAGTGGGTAATTTATGGGCTCCACACACAGTCAGAAAAGTATTCCATACAGCCGTGATGATATTTACAGAACGCGGAAAAACCTTTTTACCTGTAATGCTGATGAATGATCCTCACCGTGGAAAAAACACCTTCCGTGTCCTTTCAACAAATGGACGTGGGCATGTGAAAGCGGCCCGTTCTCACCATAGCGGAGGGGTCAGAGATGTGGGAGGCAGGATAATAGAGCACATGATGGAGCTATAGATCATTATATATACAAGCCATGGTCATCTCAGCTGAAACTAATACTGGATATTGTGTGTTAGTGAAAATGAGTATGGAGCTGTCGGACATATTATGTGCAGTGAATATCAGGTTGGGTCAGAAGGGTTCAGTTAAGATTCTGTAATTTGATCACCCTTACCTACTCTCTTACATGACAAATCACTGTTCTGGGAACTGCGGGAGATCGAATTAGGTGTGTAACGGTACACAAAATATCATGGGTTGGTACATACCTCGGTTTTGAAGCATCAGTTCGGTATTTTGTACAGTATGATGTTCAGTATATTATGTAGAGAAAAAAGCCTTTTTTTTCATTTATTATGAATTTAACTTGGAAAAACAAGTTTACATGCTAACTTGTTTAGGAATAGTAACAGCACTGTTAATAGCAAATAGTGCGAACAGTTGTTCTTTTAAGTAAGGAATATTTAAAGAATACTTCATAAACATTATTTGCATATTACATATTAGCTACTGGTGATGGCAATGTAAGTATTTTTGCACAACTTAGTGAACCCTTCTGTCTCTACTTTTTATTCCTTTTTTTAGCTCTTTATTTCTCTATATTAGTTCTATTCACAAACCTTAATTCGTTTCCTGTTTACAAAGTGACATCAAATCAACATGGCTGAACACAGCGTCAGAAATGAACAAAGTCTTAGCTTTTAATGAGTATATATGATACTGTATATACTGTATTAGCTTTAGATGAATCTAAATACAGAAATATGCATTTGTTAAATCTCAAACACTGACTCATCTGAGTTAGATACCTAGCATGTTGCTGACTATACATAAATGTCCCAGTTCCCACTTCGCCGTTCGAACACACTGATGTTAAAAATCACATCATTCTAACAGGACAATTATCGCCTAAGATGAACTGCTGAATTACTGTATATTTTAAATAATTTTGTTCATCTGACTTTTCAAACCTGTACAAATCCCATATCTCCGAAGTGATATTCAAATATTTTGCTACAAGATGAGTCCCTCAGTGCTGTGCTGTTTGTTCTTTTAATTAAGAAAATCACCAGCACTAGTAAAACCTAGACTGAACTTCACAACTTGATCAGAACCAGACAGTATATTAGCATATGTGTAAAGTTAAAATCATACATTGATTGTATGTGCAGTTATTCTGCCTACATAGATTAGGTAAAGAATAAAATGCTAAGAATTGTGTTGTTATTGGAAGGTAATTAACAAAATCACCAGAACATTTAGTACAAATGTACATAGGCCCTCTATTTAATAAATTCTTATCTGTGTAATTAAAATGTACCTTTATCCTTGTGCATGCCTTCTGTTTGTTTTTGTGATCCGGCCACTGTAGGAATATAATTTCCTTTTGGTATTAATAATGTCTATCTACTGACATAACCACTCCAGAGTTGATTAGTTTTCTATAACACTAATCACACTGCACTAGCCACAGCAGTTGTAATTTTTCTATATAAAAACCTTCCAAAAATGTACAATGAGAATCTTCTCGCATAAAGCTCCTTAATATCACTGTTAAATGTTACTCTTTTTTTTTTTTTTTTTTTTTAAATAATTGTGTTTTTAATTCAGTTATGCGGAGCATTCGTCACACAAGAACCTCTTAATGAGCTGTTACTATAGAAACGATCAAACTACTGTCCACGCGCTGTGCTATAAAAAATACTGGCATTTAGCACTTTATTTCACAGACTGTATAAACTAATGAAGTAGAATAAGGATAACTTGTCTTTAAAAAATTTCACATTAGTGATTATTATGTAAGTTCTCTCAATTAGTTCTGTCATTGAGTGATATTGATGATATGTGCTGAATGATACAAAATACTTCAGTAAATCTTTAATCCATGTGCCATGCCACGCTATGAATGATTTATTAAAGGTTTGTGTAGGTTTCTTTAAACTGCTTCTGAAACTAGGTCGGTGAACAGACTCTGACTCCTCTACATCCACTCTGTAAGTTCTATTATTGATCGCAGTACAGTTTTACCTTAATGTGAATCCTCGGTCTCAAAGTCTCCCAAATCACTTTTTAGCTGGTGGAAATTCAGATGTCGAGATCTAAAAGATGTAGAAAAGTTTCATTTCATGATTCATTTTGACTAAACCCCATGTAGGCCTGGGATCATTAATAGTTTCTTTAAAAATCATGAAAAAAAAAATTAGATGGCAGATATCAAGACAGGAGGCCAGTTTAATGACAGAGACCCCCAACTGAGGTTCGTACTGAGCTTCAATCTGACACCTTTTAATGTCTAATGTGTGCAAGTGTGAATGTGAGAGAGAGAGAGAGAGAGAGAGAGAGAAATGTGATCTCTGAATGCCTCAGATACATTATTTACACAATTTGCAACCAATTTGACAGAGAAGCAAAACACAATCTCAAAGTTTCTCTCTGTGTAAAATTGATTAAACACCATTAGCTGCTTTCTCTACGTGTGTGTGTGTGTGTGTGTGTGTGTGTGTGTGTGTGTGTGTGTGTGTGTGTGTGTGTGTGTGTGTGTGTGTGTGTGTGTGTGTGTGTGTGTGTGTGTGTGGGAGAGAGAGAGAGATTTTAGGGATGTGCTTGAGGTTTATGTAAAGTGATGGGTGTTTGTGTGTGCGTGTGTGTGCTCTTGTGTATGCATGCTCCAAATAGCTTTGTGCATTACTAACACTAAACAAATCTTCTCACAGTCACAGAGCAAGAAGGAAGATAAACTAAAAAAGAAACACATCTGCATCTCCGGCATTGCTTTAAAAGGCAGCAAGTGTTAAAATCAGTGAATCACGTCGCCTTTGTGCTTCAGGGTCTGGATTCTGTTCGAGTTTTACGTTTCTCGTCGAAGAGTTGATAAATGGGCAACGTTCGTTTGATTCATCAAAGTTTCATTGCGTCTCTGGTCAGAGAAATTTCCTGATCAAAATTTTAAGACTCTTATCAAAAAAAGCAACAGCAGTTAACTTTGATAAATCACTGTCTTACATGAAGGGTATTATTCCCGCTAAATCAACACGGCATGATTCAATCTCTCTCAGAGCTCCTACAGTGATGGTCACACAGCCGGCTGTCATGTTTAACACGGGGCAACGCCTGACCCGGAAACACATCAGAACCTGCTCCGGAGAAATGGAGCAAGAGAGACGAGCTGGAACGGGCCAACGTGCCCATCACCTTATAACATCAGAGTGACAAAGAGATAGAGATCTTTTCCCTTGGTGCCTAATCTAACTTCACTGCGATAAATACCTTTCACGACTGCAAATATAAGTAAGTATAATGCAGCTGTGAATCAGGAGGCTAAGGAATAATCATTTTGGTGGCAATCGATGGAGAAGTAAAATAGCAGCCACATAAAAAAAAAGACATTTAACATTGTTTGCTTTTGGGCCATTTTTAGGATAAATGCCCAACAGATTCTTTCAGTTGAGCCACTTTCAGCCTGCAGTGCACTCGCCTTGGTGATAACACAACCATATTTCATGTGAAATCCTCTGCTCTCTCAGAATAAACAACTAAAAAAGAAACATTTCATGCTTCATTTGTCTTTGCGCTATGTATAGATGAATTGGGCTTTGGATATCCAAGTAGCTTTTCAGTGGCAGAAGTACAACTTGTAATATTCAGTCCACAGTTGTTATTATTTTTACACCATTCATTAGTAAACTCCCCAAAACTGATTTCATAATGGCTTGGCGCTTAACTGGTGGAAATGTGGGCTGCTTTTGTGAAAAGAGAATAAAGAAATCTAAACAAAGCTACTGTAAGCTCTTCCTCCAACACCAGCATTGGACAATGTATTACTGAAACACGGGGGTTTCAACTTTGAGCTTTGACTGCAAGATCAGTGTGATGGAGAGATAGTAGGAGAGGAAAAGAGAGGTACTATCCCCATTTGCTCCCTTCCTCCTGAACACCTGTGCCCCGATCGTTCATTTACACACACACACACACACACACACACACACACACACACACACACACACACACACACACACACACACAGCATTAAGTTCTATGTCTGCACTAGACCTTGACAAATGGGCTCCTGCAGAGTGGAGGGGTGGAGTGAAGAGGTGGAGACAGGAGAGAGAGGGAGAGAGAGAGAGAGAGAGAGATGGATGATGGGTGAACAGAAATTACTTCATAATGAGAGATGAAGCACTGAATGTCCATTCTCTCTATTAAGCAGTGAAGCATGACATCTAGACAAAAGAGTGAAAATGACATCACGCCATCGCTTATGTGCACCATTACATCATGTGGGCCGTTTAATACAAATCTACCGACTTCAAAATGATGGGATCAATAGATAATACATGCTTCACCTACACGCCATGGTGCACTAACTCAGTAGACAAGGCCATGATGACCATAAAATGATGAATTCCCTGCTTCGCTTCATGACTTCAAACCACATTAAAGCTCGTTAATCTCAATCACGTCACACTAAAATAAAAACCAACACTGAGATTACTGACAAACTGTCACACACACACACACACACACACACACACACACACACACACACACACACACACACACACACACACACACGCACACACACACACACACACACACTTGGCAGAAATTCGTGATTCTGTAAGCAGCCCTTGGAACTGTTTCCTCAGTCACTCTTCAGTAAATAAGTAAATAGCACATCAGACAACCAATTTCTTTTTGCTGGATTGTAAAGTAGTGTGCATTCTTATAACGATGCTCTGCTGTGATAGGAGAAAGCGGTTACCATGGACACCAGCGCTGAACCACACTTCATGCAGCAGTGAGTCTGCTCTGTCCTCACCTTCATCCTCTCCTCTCTCGCTCTCTCGGAATCAAAATCACAGCCGAGTGTGTGCTGATAGAACGAACGAGAGAGGAGGAGAGATGGAAACAAAGAAAGAAAGAGAAGGAGTACACGCAACATAGTTGATGAAAAATTCATGGTCAGTTCAGTTCGAGATCGTAGAAGACATCCAGAGTGTGCTCACAACCTTGACTTTTCGTTTTCTAAAGGGAAAATAAAGCAACACAAATTGTTCTCTCTCTCCTTCTCTCTCCCTCCCTCTCTTGCCCGCACAAACCCAAACTAAACTTCCTTCATTTCCATCTAAATATACATAATATGTGTGCTTTTCATTTATTATTCATTTCCTGAATATGGAGCCTCTTTATTTCTCTAGGTTGTTACTTTATATTACATGTATTCCCTATATAGAGACTTCATACATAGCTGTTCCCAAATACACATTATGTGCAAAATATGTATTTAATATACTTTTTTATTTCATCCAAACACAAATGTCACATCTGTGATCTCTCATGTTCATTCACCCCCCCCCCTCCCCTCCCCCAGTGTTTGGTGGGTTTCCTCTGGGTACCTCGGTTTCCGCCCACAGTCCAAAGATATGCAGATTAGGTTAATTGATCTTCCCAACTTTGTGTGTGTGTGTGTGTGTGTGTGTGTGTGTGTGTGTGTGTACTGTGATAAATTGACCAAGGTGTTCCCACCTTGTGCCCAATGTTTCCTAGGACAGGCTCCAAGCCCCTGCAACCCTGTACAGGATAAACCGTATAAAAGATGAATGAATGAATGAATAAATGAATAAATGAATGAACGATGTTGATACAGAGCATTATTTGTTATTTTCTACATCGAATATAATTGGTTGTAATAATAAGTTCTTTAATCACTACATTTTCTTTCTGTCCTGTTAAATTTCTGTTTATTATTGATTTTTGTGCAATTTATTGTTTGTCATGTATTTTTACAATCCCATTAATTTCTGAAGATGACACAATTTTACAAGAAATGAAAGTCTTTTTTATGTTTGTGTATATGTTGAGGGGAAGGGCTGAAATTACTCTCTTTCATATTTAAGTTTTTAAATTAGATTTTGAGAGTTTTGGAATTATGCAGTATACTCACTCACTCAATCATTGTCTATACCACTTAAAACCTGTATTCAGGGTCGCGGGGTCCTGGAGCCTATCCCAGGAGGCTTAGGGCATGAGGCGAGGTACACCCTGGACAGGGTGCCAATCCATTACAGGGCACACACACACATTCACACAGTACGGTCTTTTGACTGTGGGAGGAAACCAGAGTATCCGTAGGAAACCCACCAAGCACGGGGAGAACATGCAAACTCTATGCACACAGAGACAGGAATCGACACCAGACCCTGGAGGTGCAAGGCGCCAGTGCTAACCACAACACCATCATATTATGCAGTATATTGTATTGAAAGCTTGCAGATTAGCTCAAAAGTATCACTCACTCATCACTCATCTTCTATACCGCTTTATCCTGTATTCAGGGTTGCGGGGGCCTGGAGTCTATCCCAGGAGGCTTAGGGCAGAATGCCAATTAGCCAAACCTGCATATCTTTGGACTGTGGGAGTACCCGGAGGACATCCACCAAGCACGGGGAGAACATGCAAACTCACAGAGACGGGAATCGAGCCTGGGTGGGAATTGAACCTGGACCCTGAAGGTGCAAGGCGAGAGTGCCGCCCCAAAAAGTATCAATTGGTATAAATTTATTTAAAAGTATAAATAACAGCAAATGCTCAAATTGTCAACCTATGACTTGATGTGTTTTCCTGTACATGGTGAATACAAAACCATTTCTTAATGTATCAGAATTGGTGTTGTTACATGCAGGGATGATTCACTCTTTTAGTGCGACGATTGTTCTGGACTGACTGTGATACGCTACTGACATCAAATCCCAATAGATGGTGTTAGGTCTGGATCCATTTGAACTTCTATACAGTTAAACCATGGATTGCGTGCACAATTCGTTCCAGAAGCGTGCTTGTATATCAAAGCAAATTTCCTCATAAGAAATAATGGACACTTAGATGATTTGTTCCACAATATAGTTATAAAGAAATATAAAATATAAAGTAAAAATAAAACAAATTAACTTGCACTTTACCTTTAAAAAGAATTGTGGCTGAAGTAAGATGAGGAGTAGTGGGGACTACTGTGTAGGAGAAAACACGCATCACTCAGTACATAAGGGTGACACACATGTACTGAGACTGAGCATGGGAGACGATTACCTACAATCCCACAGCGCACAAGAGAGAAGAACCATTGGCCGAGTTGTGATCACGTGAAGCTCGGCAGACAAAGCACATGCGTTCTACGTATATCAAGATCCTTCTCATTTATCAAGTTAACATTTATTTTAAAATAAATCTTGCTTGTCTTCCACAACACTCATAGACCATGTTACTCTCAATACAAAGTCCCGCTGTAATCTGAAATAAAGAATATCATATTTCATATAAATAAAAATGCTAAAAATGCTTATAGAGCCAGACTTTTGGGCCACTTTGTATATCTAGTATAGTTAACATCTGTCCCAATATTTCATCTTTTGCTACAATTTTATTATCTTAATAGACAGAGAAAAAGTGTTTTCTGTGTTACAGTCTCCCCAGCTGGGATGTGCATTGAAACAAGGTGGACAATCTTTACTTTGTATCTTAGCTTTGTATCAAAGCAATGAAATTAAATGACAAAAGTGAATCAAGGGACATACACCATGGCCACAGATAACATTTGTTTTTGATCCGTCAACTGACAATTTATGTTCTACAGTGTGTCCCAAAAGTCTCAGCACACAGGGGAAATTAACACATTTATCAAAAAGTAACTTTATTGTATAAACACCATTACCTGATTGCCATTTCTTTGTAAACACACATGTGTCTCTCCCACTCACAAACTTGTGTTAACACATCTGGTGTTACGCATGTAATTGCACTTGTGGCTCGCAACAGCTTCCCGATCCAGCCTTGACAATCATTTTGGTTCTTATGGCCACACAGCTGTTTAGTCCCAATCTTGTGAGTTCTCTAAATGAGGGAATGCTTTTATTTTCACTGTTAAACATGTGATTTCTACATATATTTTCTACATATATTTCTATATATATATATTCATTCATTCATTCATCTTCTATACCGCTTTATCCTGTGTTCAGGGTCGCGGGGGGCCTGGAGCCTATCCCAGGAGGCTTTCGGGCACAAGGCAGGGTACACCCTGGACAGGGTGCCAATCCATCGCAGGTCACACACACACACACATTCACCCATCCATTCACACACTACGGGCAATTTTGGGAACGCCAATTAGCCTAACCTGCATATCTTTGGACTGTGGGAGGAAACCGGAGAACCCGGAGGAAACCCACCAAGCACAGGGAGAACATGCAAACTCCATGCACACAGAGACGGGAATCGAGCCTGATATATGTGTGTGTGTGTGTGTGTGTGTGTGTGTGTGTGTGTGTGTGTGTGTGTGTGTGTGTGTGTGTCCAATGCAATAGACTGGCGCCCCATCCAGGGTTTACCCCACCTCTTGCTCTGAGTTCCCTGTGATGGGTCCCAGGCTTCCTGCATCAGAATTAGTAATATAGAGAACGATTGATAATAATAATAATAATAGATTTTATTTGTAGGCGCCTTTCATGACACTCAAGGACACCTTACACAACATAAAAATAAATATATAAAAAACAACAACAATAGTAAAGGACAATATACGAGTAATGCAGTGTTAAAAGTATGTCTGCCTGAAGAGATGTGTTTTTAAACGGGATTTGATAACAGAAGCAGAGTTACCATTCCGGATATGAAGAGGTAGTAGATTCCACAGGTAAGGGGCAGCATAGCTAAAGGCTCGAGATCCCATGGTTGCCAAACGCATATGAGGAAGAACCAGATATAGTGACGATGATGATCTCAGGTTTCTAGAAGGAGTATAAGTTAGGAGAAGTTAAATATGACGGAGCCAGGTTATGTAAGGCCTTATAAACAAAAAACAGTATTTTTTTTGTTTTAAAACAGAATTTTATAATGTATGCGCTGTTGAACAGGAAGCCAGTGTAGCTGTTGAAGAACAGGAGTTATGTGGTCCATTGTAGGAGTTCTAGTTAGTATTCTAGCGGCTGAGTTCTATACTAAATGTAACTTATGTAGGAGTTTTAGGGGAAGACCAAAAAATAGAGCATTGCAATAGTCTATGCTTGTTGTGAAGAGAGTGTGTACCAGGATAGCAGCGCTCCTCATTGAGAGGGCCGGACGGAGACAGTTAATGTTTGGATGTGGTAGTACGCTCTCCTAGTGAGTTTATTAATGTGTGCTTCAAAGGATAGGGTGCTATCAAGGATAACACCCAGGCTTTTAACTTGTGTTGTAGGAGAGATTGTAGAACCATCAATACATAAGGAAAAACTACTGGCCTTCGATAGAGTATTTTTAGTGCTCACGAGGAGTATTTCGGTTTTATTACTGTTGAGTTTAAGGAGATTATTTGAGAACCAAGATTTAATTTCAGCTAAACAATTTGAAAGAGAAGATGTACACCTGAAGTGGTGTCAGAAGTAGGTTTGGAGGAAATATAGAGCTGGGTGTTGTCAGCATAACAATGAAATTGGACACTGTATTTCCAGAAAATGTTCCCCAAGGGCAATAAGTAGATGATAAAGAGTAAGGGCCCAAGACTGACCCCTGAGGGACTCCTGCAGTGATGGGTAAAGATTTTATCTGGCCTAGCTGAACAAATTGAGTGCGATGAGAGAGATATGAAGAAAACCATGCCAAGGAGTATCTACATGTACAATTCCAATGGACTTCAGTCTTTCTAATATAATATTATGGGAGATGGTGTCAAATGCTGAGGTTAAATCAAGAAGTATTAAAATAGACAGAAGTCCTGAATCAGCTGCTACCAGAAGATCATTGGATACATTGACAAGGGCAGTTTCGGTACTATGCTGAGGACGGAAACCTGATTGAAATTGTTTATATAAGCTATTAATTGACAGGTGATTATGTACCTGTGCTGAAACAACCTTCTTTAGGATTGAGTGGACAGTTCTTAACTAAATTCCAGTAATTTCAGTAATCTCCTTAGTTGTTTTTGTTGCTTAACGCAGGCTAATAATTTCACCTTCTGAAACACAGTAACATCCTCTCCTTAAGCAAGAAATACATATTTTAAAATGATTGTTTATGTCCATTTCATCAGGGAAGGGAAAAATCTGTTGATGTGATACAGTACGTTGGTCATCCTTTATATTCATCTAACTTAATTTTATTGCCACATACTCTAACATTTTGAGACCAGACTTGAACCAAAGAAGCAATCCCAGATCATGACACTGCCTCCACAGTTATTTAGTCCTAATTCTGGAAGTTCCCAGATGGAACTATGTTTCACTATTAAACATAGTTGTGATTTCTACTGTCATTTTGACAAATGTTTAAGTGTTTTTGCATTGCAGTAATTTTTTCAAACCACAATTCTTCTGTGAAGTTAATGGGTATCCTTCCAGGTTTTAATAATGACACAGTTCATGTAATAAAATCCAGAAGCTTTCTTTGTTTGATGTAGGTCAACAATTTTAACCTTCTGAAACACAGTGGCATCTTTTCCATGAACACGTGGTTGTTTAAGAAATAAGAAGCTACTAAACTAGGGTTAAAATTATTTTTTGCTTAGTGTAACATATTAACGGCTAATTGGATAAAAAAATGGGCCAAAAGTGTGTCAAAAGAAAAAAAAAAGAAGAAGCAAAATGCTGAAAAGTGATCATTTTTATTATATTTAGAGACTTTTGGGACACATTATCTAATGCACAACAATTGCTCTCATTGTTTTAAACAAACTTGGGTTTGTAGTTTAAAAAAAGATGCTGAATTTGAATTGTGTGTGTTATTTTTTTTTAAATAAAACAAAGATTTTTTTTGTATATATATTCATATCACTATCACAAAGGCCCCATTCATAAAAGCTGGTAAGTACCTGTAGCTGTAGCACAACTAGGTCTTAAAAAACTTTATATGATTAACTTGGGGTGGGATACGTATAGAGAAATTATACTTAACTCAAAAAATAATGCTGGAAAATATAAATTTTATAAGTGAAAGTGTTCTGCCAAAGTTACATTTAAATTTTTTTAAAAGTAAAAATGAGGATTACTTATCTGAAACTGCTACAGGAGAAGATGAGATTCATATTATAGCAACTATGTGTGAAAACACATGTGCAGGACAAATATTATGCAGATTAAAATTAATTAATAAGAAGTAAAAAAAAAAAAAAAAAAAAAACCTTATAATTGCCATAAACTATTTTATTTTAGCTACTTGAATCAATGCTAGTCTGGTCCCGCATTAGCAAAGAAAACAGGCTAAATACTGTATGTTAAAGGGGACCTACAGTATTATGGAAAATTCTTTTTTCACTTATGTTTAGACATTCAGGTGAGTCGCCAGTTTGCATGAACACAAATTTACTGAGTTGAGTTTGTTTCAGCTGGAAAGTTGGCACATTGTAGAGACCTCTAAAACTTATGCAAACCTGTTGAAAAAAAGGAGCATAACATACAGTATGACCTTTAAATATGGCCAGTTAATTATAGAAAGTTAGCTAAATTTATCTCAACATGCGCCATTAAATTTTACGCAGTTCAGGATTTCTGGGGAGGCAAAAGAGACACCATTTTATGCAAAAAAGTTTTACTGAGGTAGGGTCAGGGACATTCATTTTCAAGTTCCACACTGTAATCTGGTCGTTGCTTTCCCCTTCGACACACATGGATAGCTTTAGCACTAACTACATTGTGGAGCATGAGGTCACTACAAATGGGAATCTTCCTGATCCTTTAAGTTTTTTTTCACAATCTTTTAAACACAATATTTTTTCTTTTTCTTTTTAACACAAAGGGACAATCTGATCATTTTAATTCCTACACATTTTTCATATTTCATACACATTTCCATAATTTCCATATAGTGCTATTCAAATAAAATTGAATTAATTTAATTGGACACTAAACTGAACCTACTGTACTTTATATATATATATATATATATATATATATATATATATATATATATATATATAGATCATATTTTAACTAAGTTGAATGTGATCCAATAAAATCCAATCACATATTTGTTGGTCTTGCTGTTGTTTTATATTGTTACATTAATTAGTAGGTAGTTTGCAGATGGAGTATTTGCAAAACATGAGCATTTTTAACATGGGGAACAATTCTGTTCCTCTGCAGTAGAAATAATTATACATTGTGGCATAACAGAGCGAACATTGTCCTATGTGCAAAATAACGTGTGAAAATGATTATGCATATTAATTAAGCACATCACACTGGTGGTCTTTTAATAACATGTCGGCAAAGCAACTTGACAAAATAAAGCACTGTGTATGGAGTGGAATGACCCACATGCAAACACCACATGGGGAGTCTATGCTCCTCACGTGTCTAATGTTTTCTTGCATGTCTCCTGAATTATTGCTGAAAAAAGCTCAAGAATGCTAATAAGCCTCAGACTAAAAATTAATGATTAATTGATAACAGGGATGTTGTTCTAAACTTCTTTCTACCTTTCAGCTCCCAGCTTGTTTGGGATTTTTGGATATTTCTAAGAGAGGAGAGAAAATTAGGCTTACATGCCTCTGCTGAGTGTGATAAATGTGTGTGCACTGGAGCGCTTGGCTGCCCCTGTTAGAAGTTCATTTGAAAGTTTCCATATGAAAAAAAAAACTTTAGTCCTGACAACGTAATATATTAATAATAAAGATATTATTACATATTAATTATTAGTGTTGCTAGGATAAAAAAAAAAGTAGGTTGTACTTCTACAAACAATATATTCACTATTGTTGTTAAAGTAATAAGCAACCTTCACTTGATTTTGAGATATACATTAGATTGAAAGGTAGGAAGTTAGAGTGAAGAATGCTGTTAGGGCCATAAATATATGAACAGAACTCATTTCTAATCACATTAAGGTGCTGGATCAGAGAGTCACATGGGGTCCCTCAGTGGGACAGGGCCAGGGGTAGCTCAGTGGTTAAGGCATTGGACTACGGTTCGGAAGATCCCAGGTTCAAATCCCACAACCACCAAGTTGCCACTGTTGGGCCCTTGAGCAAGGCCCTTAACCCTCAATTGCTCAGATGTGTAATGAGATGTAAATGTAAAATGTAAGTCGCTCTGGATAAGAGCGTCTGCCAAATGCCTAAATGTAAATGTAAATGTCCCTGCCAGTCATTGAGCGGTTTCAACACAATTACTTTTTTTTCGCCAATTAGACAATTTCCATCCGGCACAGCTTGTACTGAGGACATTAAAGAACGCAGTGAAGAACAGGACTCGAATTATGAATCACAGAGGTTATTGCAAAGCATGCGCTCTTTCTGCTCTCGTCTTTAATAAGGCCTGGAGATAGCGCAAGATACGAGCTTGGCGCTTAATGGACTTTCGCATGAGAAGTGCTATCAGTAAATGGACAGATAGCGAGTATGTGTGTGTGTGTGTGTGTGCGTAATTAACACTTTTCCTCCGAGACTATGCTTATCGTACTGAACCACAACATGGCACAGGGGTTCACTGATCAGCCTAACCTTCTTGCTCTTCCATGGTATTTGATGCTGGCCCTCCCCCTCACTGCTTTAATTAATTAGACACATAGTGCTGCTCCTTTGTCAGTGATGTTGCCAGCCATGTCCAAGGCTTATCTCCTTCTCGCAAAGCTGTAAATCAAGCTGTCAATTGAAACGAGTCCAAAAGAAACTGTTCATTAATTTAGGATTTGTCCGTGTTTTCCTCAAGGCTCCATACAACAGCATTTTGACAGGAACAAAGGCTTTCTGAAGCACAGTTACACACCAGTGCCATAGAATACTTGAGATGTTGTTACACTATGGGCTTTAAATGAAAGATATTCGCTTGATCTGCAGTACACTTTCAGTCTAACTACTTAAACATTTTTCCCACAAATAAAATAAAATAAATCCTACTTTTCTGCCTTAAGTCATTTTTTTTCCAGTGTGTATAACATAAGATAGTTTATCATCTTCTCTTGTATTCACACCAAGACAGAAATCTAACAATAAGTACCATCTAGCAAACTGCAAATTAATTTTTCATATTACACAGTGCTATGCATAACAACAGCTCGCCTGTTTTATGTATAGCCTGATAAATGTTTATCACTTAACTGACTGTAGATTGTTAAGCAGTAGTGTCTGGATTGCGATATATACAGTATATACTGTAAGTAATGACACATTCAATACTGTATATACAGTAGCCCAGTATATAACGCCAGCACAGTTTAGCACCACCGAACACATTCAAATACTGTACAGCAGAACAATGTTGCATGCTTGATTCTACTAGATTGATGAATTTTCAATGACAGCATGGCTCTGACAGCAGTGCTGGCTGTAATGCACTTCACAGGTTCATATTAATCTGCTCTTTCTATTCTCTTATTGTTTCTATAGTAACAGCTAATTTACAGGGACCTGTATGGAGGAGGCTCCACATAACCCAGTATAATTATAAAAAAGAAAAAAAAAAGATGAAAACCTTTTTTCTTTTTATAACAAAGAACATTATAACCTTTGATATATTTAGACCTTTAATAAATTTATTTAGCAAGTTCATAAGTCTTCTGAAATGAGAAAGTCTGAGAAAGAAAGAAAATAAAAGAGGCAGGTGAGGGGTGATCGTTTAAAGCTGGTATAAGTAAAAAATAAAAAACCTGCAGTAACTAACATATTTTATGGAACATTAAATGTAATTGTAAATGAATAAAATGTATGATGTGGCAATGTTATAATTAAATAAAGGATGTGGTTTAAGAGGAATAAAGCACTCCAGGATTTGCCGCTAGAAGAACACCGCTCTGCCACTCAATAATGTTCTCCAACAGCACAAGCAGTCATGTATTTATTTTTTTTTAACCAGTTCAGCAAAAGCAATTCTAAGCTTCATATTATTCTCTCACTGCTCCTGTCTTGCACTCTAAGGCATGTTGGCTATAATCAGGAGGACAGGCCTATACTCCTCTGGGAGCTGACCTGCTTGGACGTAGAGGAAAGCAAGATCAGACAGCTGTAATAAGGAGAGTGGGCGGGAGATGGAGGCGAACTCGGCTGTAGGGGCGATTTCTCAGCATTGCACTCTGCCCATTGCATGTGGACATCAAGCCTGGGGTTCTTTTCTGGATCAGTTGTTTTTTGTTTTACCTTAAAATTCAATTAGTAAGAAATTAAGATTAAACCAGGCAATAAAAGGGTTACCTCGACACATCAGCTGAGAATACTTTGATCTATGAAGGTCAAAATAGTACAATTATTGCTCATGGTGAATATCATGTGAACTCACTTTGCACTGTGTGAAAAGGCATTAATAATCACAATTTCAGAGAAGACCGACTAAGTAGTTTAATCATCATCAAGTTGTGCTAGCAAACCTTCACACTTCCCGAAAGCAGCATGCTTGCATGAAGAATAGTGCTATTGTTTTAACCTAATTTATTTAATTTTTCTTATAAGACTGTAGAACATTTTTCTTTATCTAAGCCAAATTTTTTTTGTTTCTATAAATAATTATATATAAAATAATTTTTGTTTTTATTCCACCATGTGCCATTTGTCAAAAGCAATTTAATTGACGTATGCAAGTGGATGCACAAACAGCTTAGATAAGTACGAGTATGTAATGACAGTTAACTCGGGTCAAAAGATTATAAAATTCACATTCATATCAAGAGAGGAAAAAGGACCTTGGAAACACTACATTTGTAAACCAAAACTGTAGCGTTCTTCATCGAGCTCTTAACAGTCCCCCAAACATACATCGCTTTAAGTTCCAAATTTAACCATCGTCTTTTCCAATATTTAGTTTTACAATGAATGATTGAGTTTTAAAAATTACACTTTAAAGCATTATTTAGCAAAAACTGTTTAATTTCATCTTGATGTATGTTTATTTACAAGTAGTAAATCTGCAAAATAGGAAACAACAGAATATTTACACAATGGATGCTTACCGGCCAACGTGACAATTACTTCAAGTCTAAAATTGTGAAGAAAAAAAAAAAAAGATCATCTAGTTTATCATAGCATTAAAACTCAACTGGCGTGACTTCCTGCGATTTATTTACTATTACTTCATTCAAGCCTAGGGCATTTTCTGGGCCGGCCGAAAAAGGACAGCTACTGCTCAGGAGAACGATAAAAAGAACCAAGGAAGAGTCGAGATGTGAGATAGCTAGGAATTGTGACAAGTAAAGGCAGGAATGGCATGAAAGATGAAGGCAGCACTGGAGCAGAGAAGTGCTGTGATGGACAGAAAGACTAGTTGTAGGAGGGAGTCAAGAAAGAAGTGTGCTGAAAACGAACCATGAGAGGAGGAAGACAGAATGGGCACAGGAAGGAGGGAAAGAGGGGGTGGTCAGGATCAGCAGCACCCCACTCGAGAGGAGCTTTTATTTGAAAGCAGTCTGAAGGAGTGAGTGCACGCTTGCTTTCTTTGCCCAGCTGAAAACTCACCGCTATTACCATCACCCTTTTCATACGGATCGGCATGAGCGGTGAGGGAAAAATAAAGGATTGCTCCATTGATCTCTACATAGGGTGCAGAATGTGGAAGTAAACATAAAATGCTCCCAAAAGTCTGTGTTACAGTGCCTCTTACTCTCACAAGACTACACAAGTCTGTAAACTTGACTAACTTGCAGTTCTTCCAATCATCCACGATTTCGCAAGGCAACACCAACACGGACGACTAAAGGGAGATCCTGAGATGTCTGGATGCATCTTCACACCATCATCAGCCCAACACACAGCTCACGGCGGCTCGAACCGAGCCGAATCACCAAGCGTTTTTTCGAGTCTCGCCACAGCTGAACAGAATCTCAATTCGCTCTGGCTGAGTGAGGAGCACAGGCCGAGCCATGTAGCGCTATGTCGACTAATGTAAAATTCATTTGATTACATAAGTCTGATAGCTCATCAGCTAGTGGTTAGCGGAACGGCTTCAGGCCTCCTTGCACAAAGCTAATCTATTTCCATTAAGCCAGATCTTATGGCAGAGTGAAGATTCTGGCCTATTTAAAAATAAAAAATTGAAAAAACCCACACATATGCGCGCACACAGCCCACTGTGTGGCCACATCTGTGAGGTAAGCAGTTTTCTCCATTGGTATGTCTCTCTATCTCTCTCGCTCTCTACACGTTCACCTTGGTTAAAAATGGATGAAGGTGTCAGAACTAGCGGACGTTGGCCGGCTAACCAGCGCTGACAGCTTGCCCTTCGCACTCGAGTCAGGGCTTGACGTGCTCTTGGCAGAAAGAAACCCTGTTTGAACCTGTTTTTAACTGATGGTTTGGTCCAAAAAAAAAAAAAACTTTTTCCAAAAAACAAACAAAAAAAAGTATCTACTGAATGGTTAAAAAATCTGATGGTACCATAGTTTGAATTTTGGGAATGGAAGAGAAAAGTAATAACTTAGAAGACAACACTGATACATAACCAAAGGGGAAATCTTAACAATAACAGAAATTCACTGTCCCATTCAAAATATTCCAGCAAAAAGCCTGACAACACTTCACACAATCCCTCTCAAAGGGTACAGGCACACCATCAGGGGGTTCGCATGTGACTTTTTCTTTTTTTTGATTCACATAAATTAGGATAGTCATACCTCACACAGCACCACCCATGTACATTTGATGGAGAGAAATGATGAGCAAAAACACGGCTGTTCAGGTACAATGGTAAACCACATTCAGAGGCAGGATAACAAAATGTATCAATACAAAATCAACACCAAATCAAATCCACCACAGATCACAGTTTGGTTTTAGGCAAGCAAATTAAAGCAAGAATCAGGGAAAAAAAAAGAAAAAGAAAAGCAACACTCTAAGATAGCCTCTCGTCGGAGAACACGTCTCTCATACGAGATTAGAAAGATCATCTATAAAGAAGCAGGCTAAATCAAACACACACACTGGAGGCGTCAGGCCAGAGGGTAACAGGATTACTTAGCCCTGTCTCATTAATGAGCTGAGGCTAAAGCTCCTCTTTCTCTCAGTCTCTATCCTCTTCTTCATCCTTCCCTCACTCGCTCACTCACCCGCACTCTCTGATCAGAGTTTGAAGCAGTGACGAATTAAGAGCTCACGCTTCTCTCTCTCTGATGCACAAGACCAAGAGAAAAAGGAGCTCATGTACATCTGCTGCTCTACCTCCACACGCCTTGTGCATGAGGAAAACTCGAGAACGAGCGTCAGCGTCACACACATTGTGGTGAACGAAGGGAGACGAGCGCATTTGGTTCACAGAGCCCGAGAGCGAGCTCTTCGACTTCTAATCTCTGGATAATTCTAGCTTACCTGCACTATTTATCTACTCCGAACAATGTTTTTTTTTGTTTTGTTTTGTTTTTTCAGTCATCAGGCAAGATCATATTAAAAACAAAATCATAGCACATTCCCATGTAACAAAATGCCTTTTCACTAAACGACATTCAAATAAAACATGGCACAGGACAACATTTTATTCTTCTTATTTTTTTTCCTTCCTATGTAATTTTTTTTTCTTTTGCTTAAATATCTAATTCTTCTTTGTTGACTCTATTTGTGTTTCAGTGATAACATAGCAAAAAATCTCAATGGTAGATTTCACATGGCTGAAAATGGAACAGTATTTATATACATATATAATATCTGACGATTTGTCCTTTGTACTGGTTTCTGTAAACTGTGCAAATTCAGCAGTAACACGAGTGGCAAAAGAGAGCAGAGAGAGGGCAGTCCGTTACATTTGTACAACATAAAAATAATCAACAACAGATCACACAACTCGGAAAAATGTCCGTTTTTTTTTTTTTTCTTCTTCCGTGCGAACCCTTGGGGGGCGTCATAACAACACCTGACCAATACCATGGCTGGAGTGTAGGCATCCCAGAATTCATCCTTCTTGAGTCTTCGGAAAAAACGATGGCCAAAAGAGTGTGTGTGTGTCTGTGTGTGTGTGTGTATGTATCTACGTGTGAAGAGGTCCAGCACACACAAATCACAACTAAATAATAATAAAAAAGGTTATACACCAATGACAACAATCGAAATGATCTCTGTGATGCGTCCTTGTGTCGACACCCACACACACCGCCCTATACACACACTCACTCTCACAGACACACGCATTACACGCACACAGACGAAGAGTGTGTGCCCAGCTCTGTAGTAGCTCCAGTGTACTGCTCCAGTTCTTTGCAGTGTGTGTGTTTCAGGGGGAGTGTGTGACTTCAGTTTGTGTGCCGTGAATTCTCGGAGCCCTGATCAGCTGCTCAGAGCCATGGTGTCAATCACCTGCTCGAGCTTACTCCTCAACCTCTGCCTGCGCGCCTGCTCGTCCCGCTCCAGCGCACACAGGATCTACAGGGGGGGGACGACGACAGAGAGAGGCAGTGTGTGAGAAGGAGAGAAAGAACAAAAGAAAGAAAGCACTTAAAGTGAAACTACAATACACTGAGGACTATCTATCCATCCACCAATCGATCAATCTGTCCTGTCTGCCTCTGTTTTTGATCCGTGCTCACATGTCTATTAACGCTGAAATACAACGGGGGTGCTCGCGCTTGTGCTTTTACAGCATAATGACACATGATGAGGCGCAGTGCTAATGGAGCCAGCTGTGATACATTATCCAGAAAAACAAAATCACAGCATACATGCACACACGGGGACATGTGCACGCGCACACACACACGAGGTGCAATAACAGAGCTGTAGGACTGACTGTTATTTGGCTAAAGGTTCAGTGAGAGGAGAGACTAAAATGCTGCTGCCCAATAGGTCCAAAAACAATAATTACTGCAGGATAACAACAGGACACGTCCTCCTTATTCTGTTCTCCCATAGATTTTGTTAGCTGAAATGTACGAGATCTGCTAGATTACAGCTCATTTTCACGCTAGTCTTTAAATGAACAATATGACAGTGCGTGTAAATCAGCATGCTGAAGCATTCTTCAATAATACTAATGATAATTTGCTCGAGTTATGGTGTGGCATCGCAGCTTTTTAATCTGTGTGCACGTGCGCTTACTTCATCTTTATACTTGGTGATATAGGAGTAGATCTCATGCAGGGCGCTCATGCTGTTGAACTGGTTCAAGTGAAGGCGAGACTGCTCTGCCAAGTACGCGCTCATATCCTGATCACTGATCGCTGGCATCCGAGAGATATCAGAATAATATCTGAGAGAGAGAGGGAGAGAGAGAGAGAGAGGCATATTTATGTTAATACAGAAAATCAATTACCAGCGTAAGGGTTAAAAAGTGTAATTAAAAATCAATTCTTAATGCATTTTTTTTTACAGTATGACCGCTTGCTATTTGCAACACATAATAGAATTTTCAGCCATGGTCAAAAAAAAAGTGAGTCGTAATGGATTTTCATTAGACCCGTCAGAACAAACCTCGCTGCTCGAGTATTAATTGATTTGCTCATATTTATGTATTTGAAGGCCAAGAAAAACTAAATGTTATGTTTAGGATCCGATGTTCTACATTTAGTCGCATAACAAGTCTACATAAACATGAGGTTCTTAACCTTCATATGTCTCACAAGCCAGATTTCTAGCATTCTGGCATGTTTCATTAAAATCTGTGGCCAAACCACCTACTTTCCCAGGAAGAGGCAATTTGACTGACAAAAGAGCTTTTTATGTACCCTACCGACAGATTATCTATTGGCTTCTAAGTTAAGTCTTCATTTGTCACATTTACATTACGGTACAGTGAAGTTCTTCTTCGCATATCCCAGTGTAACTGGGGTCAGAGTGCAGGGTCAGCCATGATGCAGAGCCCCTGGAGCAGATAGGGTTAAGGGTCGTGCTCCAGGGCCCAACAGTGGCAACCTGGTGGAGCTGAGGATCGAACCGTTGATCTTCCGATCAGTAACTCCAAGTGCCTCAGCCCTCTGAGACACCACTGACTGCATTAAACAAAACTTTTAAAGTGGGATTGTGCGTTTTTTTTTTTTTTTTTTGGTCAAGTACTGCAAAACCTTAGTGTTAAAAAATGTATTTGCTGCATGGTAAAGTGTACATACAGAAGTATATACACAAGATCTTGAAAGTAATCGCCAAGGAAAAAACAAACAAAAAAAACCCTATATCAGATGCACTGTGGCCCTTTGTGCAAAGGTAGTGACTCAGAGCTCTTTGCTTTTATGCTGTAATGAATCAGACGGTAATAGTACCGCTGATGTTTGCTCTGCCTTACAGACTAACACCACTGAATATCCATCAGATATATACTTAGGAAAGTTAGTTACCTCATCTCTAAAACATCTCCCTAGACACAGACTGCTGAGCCTCTCTATTCCAAAGGAGAAATGATGACCTACCTCTCGACCCAGTTCTTGTAGTTGGGGATGTCTTTAGCGTAGAGCAACTTGTTCGAGGGCGAGTCTTTGCCCAGCTTATGTTCTGACGTAGAACACGAATCCATGAAGGTCTGAGCTACTACAGAGAGACACGCATCTGTGATGCTGTTCTTGTGGATGTCAAAGACGAACTGAGGATTCTTTATCACATTCACCCAGAACCTCAACGGCAAACTGTGGAGACGGGGAGCGAATACACAACACACAGAGGAGAGACAGAGACAGAGTGCTTAACTACGGCACATCATCAAGTCCTTGTTATTGTACGCTTTTAGGTAAACAAACACCTCCATACATATTTAAAAACCCAATCACCGTCGGACCACGCTGTATAACCCTGCGAGTACACAGACGGATACTAACCAGTTACTTTTCCACGTGTGCCTGACGTCTGGGTCTGTTATCTGGTGTTTGTCGGCCTGCTCATCCAGGAAGTCAAACATGTATTTGATAGCGAGAGGGAGCGCGCTGCCTCTGTGGGCTGTGCTGAAGATGGTCTCAAACAGGTCGTCTACAAACTTCTGTAATGTACCCTGTCACACACACAAACAAGACGAATGGGAAAAGGGGCATTTAATGAAAAACTAACCTTGTCTCGTCTAAATAGGCACATTATTTGAATGTATACAATAATACACAGCCTGGCTTAAAAGGTTAGGGTTTCGGAAAGGGCCAAAGTATTGGGATTACTGGGAACAATGACTGGGACTGGGTTATGAACTGTCCAGTGCTGAACCTTCATGGTAGAAATGTGGTCAGAAAGAAGTCATGAAAGGAAATTATTTAAGTGCTCACTAAAGATAATGCTAAAAAAATATAACATCAATGGTGTTTTCTTCCCTGATGGCATACTTCATGTGAAAGAGTGGTTCTTGGAGCATGAGTCATCGTTTTCACACATGAACTGGCCACCACACTGTGTGCTGCAGTCAAAGATAAATGCGGTCAATGAAATCCTGGAATTTGCGTGTATTCTGGCTATTCATTGAGGCTGCAGAATATTTCTATTTCTGAAATTTCCACCATTCTTTTACCACCATGTCATTAGATTCTAGTCGACATTATTTATAGGGCATAATAATGGTAGCTTTTCACCACTGGAACAAATTTAGAAAATCTCCAGGCCCCCTGGATACTCCTGGTGTCCTGAAGCACAGTTTGAGAAGCATGGATCAAGTTTAAAATAGTGTATTAGAAAAAGGAACCCACTAAACTACGCAGTGCAGATGAGGATCAGGAAACTGATGTACAGTACACGCAGATCACCATCGAAGCATCAGCGGCCCGAAAAACAGGACCTAACTTGCCTGGAGCTTCATATGCAGTTAATGATTAAATAGCACCCCTGTGGGGCCTCAAGAGGATTATGGGAAATGTGGCTTCTTTGCAGTTAAAGCAGAGACATCTTAATAAGAGACTGCTATACTGACAGGAGATAGGAGCGCAGATGAGCAGAAAAGCCAGATTTCTTTTCCCCAAAACAGCTCGATAAGCAAAGGTCACCAGTCTAATTAAGATACAGTGGTGCGTGTCAGACTGGACCTGCTGCTAAATGTTAATCAGGGACTAGCCTTTCACACGCAAAGGTCAACATGAACTGGCTATAGAGAGAAGCTACATAAAAGACATAGAAAACCTAGGGTTAAGGACAGGAACACAGGCCTGCGTGCGAGTCTTATCTACCTTGGTTGCGAGCAGGCGGGTCAGGTAGATCTCGGAGACCATCTTGCTGCCACGGTCTCCCTCCCTCTGGTCTGAGTGGTCATGGTTCTTGACCAGATGCCAGAGTTTGGTTCCGCTCTCCAGATCCGGTGTGATCATGGGGGTCCGCGAGCGCAGGCTGTCAGGACTGCTGGCTGTCCTCAACATACTCTCTGTGACAAATAAAACAAATAAAGAAGGGAATTACTTACAAAGACGGGAGAGGGAATGAGCGGGAGAGGGAATTCAAATCGGTCAAACATTTAAAGACTACAAAACAACGATGAGGGATAAAGTAGACATGACGGAAGAGCTGCTATTACCGCGGCTTTAAAAGAAATTAGGCCGAGTCGGTCGAATGTGACGCAAAGCTTTTCGGTGATGGAGAGAATCTGTCGCATTTAAAGAGGCAACACTTCTTACGCTGTCATTCATGTAACATGCCATTCTTTCACATTCCTTCTCACTTGCACCATCTCTCTCAGATTCGGGAATTAATGTCGGTCATCAAGAGCTTGACAGTCTGTGCTACTCCAGCAGCCAATCAAATATTAAATCGCACTGTTACAGGTTAGTGAAATATATGGGGGGGGGGGGGGGAGAGAGAGAGAGAGAGAGAGAGAGAGAATGTGAGCTCTAACCGTATCGGCTGAGGGACTTTGTAAACGTAGAGGAGTTGGAGATGTTATAAGCAGAGTTCTGCTTAGGAACCAGAGCCATCACTGAGCCATCTGTAACCTAGAGAGAGAGAGTTTCAATAGATTAATAAATCAGTCCTCCTAGTAGTTGTTCCACAATAAACACACTATTTTAAAACTTCATATGGTTAGTAAAACAAACAAGCATCTGTCAGTCTATCAAAATAACTTTGACTTGTAATTTTCCTACTAATCACCATGGAGAGCCATACTGAGTGAAGTAGCTGAATAATATACAAGTTAATGACATGCACAAGTCTTAAAGCAAAGGTTACATTAACATTGAAAGATTTGACTTGATGGAAAAGGATAATTCGGTGCATCGTGCTTTTGTGACTCAAATCTCACACTTCAGGTAAATACCCGCGAACAGCTTTGCGAAAGGACGATCCACCTTGTTTAACTGGATAGGAATTAACTTCACTCTACTCCAACTGATGTTTCGACGTTAAGATGTCTATTTTGACCGTGTCAGATTGTGAACAAATTAACAGGATGCATAAATAGAAGCGTGTTTGATAATCACGTTGTATTTTTTATAACCTCATTTGCTGCATATTACCGACTGAATATCTATCTCACGCAGGCCTCTGAAAAGCTGAAATAGGGCAGATTTGTGCTGCTGGTTGAATAGTCCTGCTGCAGTGGAAAGGCTTGCTTTCCTTCCCTGTTGGGGGTGTTGCCATGGTTACTTGGCAGCTTGTGAACCTGCTAAGTTGTTGCAATGTTGCCATGGTAACCTAGTGGTGCAGGAGGTGTTGGGCCACTGGTTGTGACTATGAATGTCTAGCTATGAAATTAAGACATGATTGTGGACGTGGTTACCTGGTAGTGAGCAAGTGTATTGAGGCGCTTCCAGTCATTATCGATCTTGGTGGTGACGTCTTCGTCCTGGAGGATGATCCTCGCCATTCGACCCTGACGCCATTCTACAGACACAAGTGAAGAAACGGTCGAAATTAGCTGCGGGAATCGGGACTTGCTGCTTTTTTATTGCTGTGGTACAGAGAAGAAAAAAAAAAGCTATATTTTACCCAGATCCATGTCTCCTGCCTTGGGTCTCTGGGAGTACGGGCTGCCCTTATAGACCGCGTCCAGGAGTTTCTCCTTCACCTGAGTGATGGTGTCACAGTTCAGGCATTTGACCGTGACCTCAGATGCGTTCTCGTTCTCCGGGTTGACGCAGTGCAGTGTCTGTGCACAGAGAACACCATTTCAGATCAATACTCCTAACAATCGAGATACACACTCCACTATTTACACTGACCAGACCAGTTAAACTGACCACCATTTTCAATACATTTCCATATTAAACTTAGTGGCACGTCTCCAAAATGACATAATAGTTAAAGAAATTAAAGGATCTAAGCCATGTTAACATAAGCATGTGCTTTTTAGAATTAGTAACTGATGAATAGTAAGGTTTTCCAGCGCTAGTGCTAGTGCAGTAGGCACGGCACCGCGGCTCAGGCAAATCTGAAATCAAAGTGCAGAGTGGTGTGCTATTGATGTGGGAGCAGCTTTAACACGCATCTCTAGCTGTGTGCGAAGAGCTACTGCTGCTCCACACTCTCGCTGTAAGAGCTACTGACCAGGGTCTTATAGTCGATCTGCTGTCTGATCAGTTTGTCTTCACTCAGAGAGTAGCGCGCCTCTCCTGTGATGGCGTCTATCGGCCCTTTCTCCATCTGCTGCTTCATTGCACAGTAGAGCATGAAGAGAGGTTCTCCTGCACACTCCTGTAAACACACACACACACACACACACACACACACACACACACACACACACACACACACACACACACACACACACACACACACACGTGCACATTATACCCACGTCTGGGTTTCTTTAAGACGATACAGACAGCATATGAATATTGATTATTTCAGCACGAGCAGCTAACAGTGTGACCGGGCTCATGTTTAAATGACACCGATGTAAATGATGTAGATAATAGAAGCGATAAGATTACAATCGGAAACTAGTTCCCCCCCCCCCCACATAAGCAAATTAGGTTACAGATGTAGAAGTATGCAAGGCGTGCTGTAATGGAGTTGCAGTGAATGTTTTTAAATGTGATTTTGTCCCTTTTCACTGTTAATACTTTAAAATACTTGACCTTTTGTTACGCTTGAGGCACACACATACAAAAGAGAAAAACATTTGTCAAAAAAAATGTAAATTGTTAAATTTAACCGGGCTTTCGCAGGTCATATAATTGTATTGCAGTGATAAAGATTTCAAAAATGGCGTTTCTGAGTGCAGAGGTAAGTTTAGGTATCGGCTCTGGAACGGTACCAAGAGCCATCGCTGCTTCTCACTTCTCTCTAAACTGTTTTCCCCACCATCTAAATGCAGGGTATATTAAACACCAATTAAATCCCGACACACACACACACACACACACACACACACACACGTTCCAAGAGTACAGTGTGGAAACGATTTCTGCTGCTTCAGTGTTTTTGTAGCCCACTGGAGAGAATGAGAGGAGCACTGATGGGTATTGTTCTGCAGACCAGTCCCTCTGTTATGGATTAATGATTTCTGCTGCTCGTCTATACACCGAGGACGCTTGTCTCCTCTGTGCCGAGCTGCAGGGCGAGCGGCTACTGAGGGGCTCGCTGTCCAAGTTCAGCATAAACTCGCAGGATGCAATCTATCAAAAAAGGAGTCCTTCAGGATGCATGAGTAATTCCCGTAGTCAGGGAAAACAAAAACAGGGCGAAAGCAGCGTAAGCTGCCGCTGCTCCCCTGAGCATTCCCTTATTCTGCACGGACGGAGCCCAGAGCGAGTCTGAATGAGCTGCGGAGTCTGTGTGAAGGAGGCGGGTGCCGATTGATGGAGGGGTTAATAGAAGGCTAATGACTGTGGAGGAAAGTGCTGGAGAAGCACTTCAGAGCATGAAATGTGTCAAACCGGCAATGAGACGAGAGCTGAAATCGCGTCGCTCCCTCACTTTTCTCAATCATTCCTTCCTACGCACTGCCTCCTCTCATCCTTCACAAGTTCTACCTTTTCTTTCCTGCTCTCCCTTGTTAACTGTCTTTATCCATGTCCTTTCATGTCCTTTCTGTTCAGTCTATTGTTTGTCCTCCCCGAGACAAAGGTTTCCTTTTCTGCTTACAGAGCATCTCTTATCACAAGATGAGAAAAACCACACTTGACAGGGTGCGTATTGGCAGGCAAATTATCCACAATTAATTAGCAACAATTCAATTAATTAAAGCTAATAACTTCTCACACATCATGCACTGCTTTGTGAGGGTTTTCCAGACCTCACGTTACACTTGCTAATAAACAACTACTAAGTCAGTGGAAAATGCCCCAGTAGTGAAATGAGGCCCCTCGGTGGCATCCGTACCCTCGGAGTGTCTCGAGCGTCTCCCCTCCCGCTTCCCTCCATATGTCTCCGCCTCATTGGGCTCGTTAGCATCGAGGCTAATTAAACAGACAGCTGTTGATGAGCAGCAACAGACAGGAGACAGACACAAACACTCTGACAGCTACAGTCTGGATTTGGGTTTCTCACTTTCATATCAGCAAAGTGTCTGTGTGTGTGTGTGTGTGTGTGTGTGTGTGTGTGTGTGTGCTGCTTTAATGTGAATCATGAATAATAATTGCACTTTAGCTGCTACAGTACATGATTGAAATGCTTAGTTAAACTCATGTCCTCACATGTCAAAGCGCAAAATAAAAGTACGCTTCATGATTATCACAAAAAATTAAAAATGGTAAAAACATACAGAAAGTAAGTACAGCAGGTTGGGTCGAATGCCTCTCAAGCATCATTAAATATCCATGCACACTTCAGCATCCCTTGAGGAGTCACTTCTTTTGATTCCTGTGTTCATCTGTCTAATAACTCACTTCTACAAAAGGAAGATATTTGGAAGTCGGGCGCAGGGAAGGAAATTTGCTATATATAGAGTCCTGGCGGCATGGGCATGTGCGTGGCTCATGGTTGAGAGACTGAGAAAGTCTTGCTGCCAAGGACATATGGCAGATCCGGTGCTGTCACTGAACTCAATCTCCCATAAGCCTTTGCAAGACATTCAAGGTCAGTAAAGGATACACAAACACTAGAAACCACAAGCTGTTACATTCACACACAACAGTAAGTGTAGACGCACGCATTACACATGCACGCACAGAATCGAAACACGAACACAACGGCGCACGCAAGAACACACGCGGACGCTCGCTCACCTTCAGGAACTTGTACAGGAGAAAAGTGAACCAGTTTGTCAGCATTTTCTCGGCTACAGACTCCGTCCTGTGGGGGGGGAGGGGAGGAAAAAAAGAAAATTAATGTCATATAAACATTACTTCAAGCTTCAAGAAACGATGTAATGGCTTGCCTCAGGACTCCTAAACACTCTGTGTATGATCTCCTGACAATTGGAGGCAGTTTAATTTCACTCTGACAGCAGTGAGCTAAAGACCAGCACCACCACCTGCGCTAACAAACGCGAACCGCTGCCGCGCGCCGTGACGCGGCCTGCTAACCGACGCGCGCCCGAATGAATGAACAATATTACTAAGCCAATTGCTCATTTTCTCCCTGCTCTCTAAAGCAAACTACCAATCCTCATTAAGAAAATGCACCAATTAGAGTAATTCAGTAACTTTTCTAGTTGAGCAGAAACCTGCCGCATAATAACAACCCTCGTGCGCGCGAGTCCCTTGGAATGAAGCTAATTAACAGACGAAGTAATTAGCGGACTTTATTAGCACTAATCTGTTAACGAAGGGGGAGAGGAGAAGTGGAAGGAGAGGGAGAGTGTGGGGTAAACTGTTTTCTCCTTCCTTTCTTTTTAATTATTCACTCGCTCACCCACAGACAGATGAAACGCGCGGAGAAATGAGGCAGCGCTAAGTTTAAACGAGGGAAAGAAACAGTGAGGCGGTGCGCAGACGACTTGAGAGAACAAAACATAAATGAGGGAGCGAGGACTGTGTGTGTGTGTGTGTTTGAACTTCAGGCACAGCTTTTTCTTCTAACTCTGCTGGAGAAAAGTATGGCTGGAGTGCGCGCAGACAGGAGCACCTGAACAAAACACGCTCTTACACAAGCTCTTGTGGAGAGTACACTTAGTTTTCCCTGAAGCTGCTTTAAAACATGAGCTGTCAGAATGCTGGACTGATCTACGAGCATACAGCGCTCAGCCAGAAGTGTGTGTGTGTTTTTTTTTACATGTTTCAGGCAATACACAGAATGCATGCCAACTTCTCCCACATTATTTAGTGTTTCTGCATGGAAACGGATTTAATTGAGATTGTTCGTCATGAAACGATCCAAATACAGGACGATGTTAAAAGAATACAGCTCAAGGAGGTTTTGCCTTTGAACGGCACAATGACTAAGCATTTTGTCTAAGCTACACAAAGAACCCAGATGTCCTTACTGAGAGTCCGTATTGTTAAAAAAATAAATAAAAATAATAATAATAAAAAACGATCTTCAGTTTTTTTTACTCAAGACACATGGGCAAAAATATCAGGATTTGATCAAGATGCAAGGATCAATATCACTGCAGCTGTATAACCAAAGTGGAAGGGGGGTGATTACTTATGCAACCAACAAATACCTGTGTTTTTTTTTTTTTCCAAAAAATATCTTGTACAAATGTTACATACTGGATAAAAAAACAAAAAAAAAAATCCAAGGAAGAGCTCTCTCTCTCTCCCCCTGTGTGTGTGTGTGTGTGTGTGTGTGTATATATACCTACACACAGAACGGTAATAATTTTTTGCTTAAATATACATTTAAAAATCGCTATCGTCACACCCACACAATCCAATTCTGTTTCTTCTCCACACCTTTGAACAGTAATGACCGTTTTTCTGTTTCGAAAGAGTGTATCCGTCCCCTATGACCACTCTCGCGCGCTGCATTTCCTCCTCTGTTCCTCCATATCCGTTCATCTCCTGCTATGCCTAAAATAACTCTTGTTCCCTTCTCTTCTTTTTCATTCTCCAAGCCTGTCCCTTCGAGTGTGTTTCTCTCTCTCTCTCCCCCTCTCTCTCTCTCTGGGGGGCCTGTGTGCTCAGGTGTGTAATATTCTCAGACAGAAGTGAAGACGGAGATAGTGAAAGGAAGGGATTTTGGCGTAAACAGCGACAGAGGCAAAGAGAGAGAGTGACAAAAGACCTGACATGTCCTCGATCATTAACACATTAAAGCATGCACCAAGCAGCTAACAAAAAAACGTGCATCCAGATGCTCCGGTTACCTGCGGAGCAGCAGTTTGGGGTGGTTCTTGCTCTCCAGGTTTTTGTCGATGAGGTCAGAGAGCAGCTGCTTGAGGACTCCTGTGGCGTACTCCATCTCCCCCTGCAGCGCACTCATGATGAGCGAGGCCACATTGCCTCTGTCGCGCATCGAGAACGAGCGCTGGGCCTCCAGGGTGCGGATGAACGTCAGGAGGAAGTGCTTCTTGTTCAGGAGCTGCCCGAACAGCGTCAGGGCCTTCTCCACGTTCGCCGGCACCTGATGGAAGAGGACAGGAGCGGCTGGGCATGAGGTGATGCATCATTTTCAATGTTAAAAGCTCTACCGAGGACACTTTGCGAATCAATTTGTTTTTTGGACTGTTCAAGGCACCATCTGCACACACACACACACACACACACACACACACACACACACACACACGGGTTTTTCGGAGCCGATCGGTGTATGCCGGCACGTCTTTGATTCGTTCTCGACAGAGCCCAGACCAGTCGTTATGCTTTAGAGTCGTTTTTGATCTCCAATTCACACTGAGCTTGTTTTATTGATAGCGATTGACTCAGTCTGGCTAATAAACCAGAACATTTGGCTTTTGCAGCAAGCATCATAGACTAAACAGGCCGGGAAACACTTTTAACTTGTCAGCATAATAAAGAGACCCAGCTCGAATGGGGTCATTATTAAATCGAATCTAGCCTGACTGATAGATTATAGCTCGTGTTGCTAATTGGCCAGCTTTCAAGTAAACCAACAATCGCAGCGACTACACATTCGCACTGCGTCCTCCATAAAACAATTAATGGCCAAAGGAATGGAGCAGAATATGATTAATACTTCACTGATATTCATGCTGAATTCCAGCTTGTGCAAGTGACTAGGCTCATGCATTAAGCAATCAGGTAGATCCCAATACGGAGCTCATATTTTAGTTGATAAAATTCGGAGGGTAAAAAAATAGCCTGGACGTCATCTCGTTTTTTTTTTTTTTGTGCTTACCCTGAATATCGCACTGATTGTATTCAATTTGGGTTTTTTTTTGTTTTTTTGTAAGAGTTTAGCCATCTATACTCGCCATTCTGCTTCGCAGACAAGATCTAGAGCTACACAATACACAGGGGAAATGAGACGGCACTCCGAGCAGCTGCCCCGTTCTAACAGCTCCTAAACAGTGGAATAAAGCGCTGCTATCTTTCAGAGAGCATTTATTTAGAAATGTGTGTGACGGTCTCTGGAGAGCCCAGGATTGCAACTTAGTAGGAGCATAATAAGAAATTGATCCATATAGCACAAGAGCTGATTCCACCAGAGATATGAATAGAAAGCCGATGCAACACACCTACTCTACCAATTATGCATCATGAGATGTGCTATCTGTGCGTGTGAGAGCAAGACAGCAGCGTGGAGTGGGATATCAGTAGCCACCTTTATATGCGGCCTAATAATCTGATCATAATCCTATTAATAGCTGCAGTTTTTATGGATACTCCATTCGATGATCAATTGGCTGGAAAAATTCTATTAGAACCATGAACGTGCGCATGGCTGTGCACCGTGCAAGATACCTCCATCTCCTTCAACACGGGATGATCCTCGATGCCGGGGAAGAGCACTCTCATGGCGTAGGTCCGGTAGTCCAGGAACGGAATTCCTGCCCCGTCTAGCTCTTGGGTCAGCTCGTGGATATCAGTCTGCAGTTCGGCGAACGCTGTGGACAGACACACGGCCGGAGTTATACATCAAAAGTTATGTTACGAGAGCACAAAGCCTGCACAAGATGGAGAGATCGAACGGGCAATAAAGCAAACAGGAACCGACCAGTTTGTTCCTACAATGTCAGGCGCAGTTAGCCGAGCCCTTCACACGGTCTAAAGAAGACAAAATATGTCCTGACTAGATTCTCTTTACCAATTAATAGCAGCAGGCCACTAAAAGTGCAGCCTCTTGTCAGAGGGATTTAGCACTTCCTTTAGGATGCTGCAGCAGATGCCTGTTTGTAGGGAGGACAGGATCTGGCAGGGGGTGTTTATAATTTCTGACAGGCAGGAGTGTGGGCAACCGTGTGCCTGTCTCTTTCAGGCACTGCGGGGCAGCCGAGGGGGAAGAGTTTAGCAGGCGTGGATGTCAACCTTTGACATCCTGTCTGGACAGGAGAGGTGAATTGTGGGTTATTGACAGGCCCGAGACTCGGCTGGCAACTTAATGAGGGAAGCAGTGAGGAAGAAGCAGGAGAGGTGAGAGACCGAGTGCAAAGGATTCGATGCGCAAGAGAGGGAGGATTCATTGGAATGTATTAGTTCATTGGAATGTTTTGCCTGAAGACAAGCGATCTTTTGACAATTGTCTTGTTCCTCTCAGACGTACACCGCTTACCTGTCTAAACAATCAGCACCTGCATTATTTACTGCCATGACTAACAAATCAATGGATAACCAAAGTGTACGAACAAAGGAGAAATAAAAGGTACTAAAACTAAAGCTACACGTAGAGACAGGACTTCAGAGAAGGTGGCAATAATGGGACAATGGCACGCTCGCTTTCATTCCCTCACACTCAATCTCTGTTCATCCTAGAGATCATTCCTCCTGTTATCTCAAGCACTTGCTCTCTCTCCTGCGTCTCTCATCCCTCTCCCTGGGTCTGCATGTCTGCATAATCTCAGGGCTGGGACACGGACGAGGGCATCGCCTCGGGGCAGACCCACACTGAGATAACGGCTGCCTAGTCTCACGCCCTTCACATTGCATCGACAGGGAGGGAGAGAAAGGAAATAAAAGAGTGTGAGAGAGCGAGTGAGAAAGTGAGAGAGCGAGCGAGCGAGAGAGAGAGAGAGAGAGGGGAATTTTGCCAAGAACTGCCATTAGAAGGAGCTTTTCATGATCAGTCAGTCAGTAACAAGCAAACGTACAAAGGAATATAACAGAAAGGGAAAGAGAGGATTAAAGAATCGATAACGAGAAAGAAAAAAATTAGTTATAGAAGAAAAAAAAAGAAAGCAAACACAAAATGGCCGTAAAAAAGGAAAAAAATCTATAGAAAGAAAAAGACGGAAAAGGAAAATTAAAAACAAGGAAGAAATAACTATTGAAAAAAAAAAAAAATCACAAAGTAAGATAGAGCCAAAAAAAAAGCCAAGAGCCATAGAAAAACTTAACTACATAGAAAAAAAACCTACAACACAAACATTAAAAAAGGAAAAACAAAATACAGAAAAAGTCAAGGAATACAAATGAATAATAAAGCACCGCAGTCTATGAAAGTGAGACAGGAAGTGGTCATACCCTCCTTGCACTCGATTGCCACTCTGGACTCCAGGTTGTCCATCTGCAGCTGCAGGCGTTTGAGTGTGCGGTCGGCGTCCCGGGACTTGCGCTTGTATGCGATGAGCACTATGATGATGATGAGCAGCAGCAGGCCTCCTCCGGCGCCGATGCCGATGATGGCGGGCAGGGTGAGCAGACTGTCCGAATAGATCTGCAGCGTACCGGGCGAGTACTCGAACCCTCCAACACGTACCTGCAGCACACAGAAATACAAACACGCTTTTTTTTTTTTTTTTTTAAACCAAAATGTGTGAAGTGTGGCACCTCCCTCTGTTTTCAGCATTTTCACTTAATGTCTCTGTTGAGTGTTCTGTAGTAAGTGGCTGTTAACAGCTGTAATTACCAGGAACACGCAGACTAAAGCTTTTCCCATTAAACCCACTAAGACCTCACACCTCCACACAGAGCACATTAATTAAACGGCCCCGACCACACAAGGCTATTACAAACTACGTTAGGCTCGGGACTAGCGCATCTCTACAATGCGCTGGCAATTTAACCAGGAAGAGGTGCATAGTGGGAAATGTAGTTTGCACGGATGAGGGAAGAGGAGCATAGCGCAGCGAGAGAGCTTGATATTTAAGTACATTTCAATTGTTAAAGGCAGAAACGGACTGACGGGGACCTTTAGCTGCATGAAAGAGTGGAAAACAGTTGCAGCAAACGAGTCAAGTGAGGCGAAGGCAGAAAACAAAAAGCACCCTAGATGTTCAGCTCCCTCACCCAGCTCGTACAGTATATAGGTCAGATTATATAGGTCGAGGACAAACATCTGGGCCTGCAGGTCTCAAAGGGGCTCTCGTTCTTTTTTGTTCCGTCTACCCCCCTCCCCCCTCTCTCGTTCCTTTCCCCCCATCTATCTTTTACCCTCCTCAGGGCTTTTTTGCTCAGAAGGAGAGCAGACAGCTTGGGAAAAATAGCAGCATGCTATTTTAATACCCATGGTAGATTAAGAAAATTAATGTATAAAATCCGTAAGGGGAAAAAAAAAAAGGAGCGGCTCTAGCTTTAAGGATGGAATTTAATGTTAAAAAAAAAAAAACAGATCAGCCTGTCTCCTAGCACACTGATCATTACTGGCTGCAAATACAATCGACTTTTCTCAAATCTCTATAGACAAAGCAATTTAAAATCACATCTGAATATGAAAGAAAATTGACCAGAGGTTAAGATGAATAAATGCAGGTTAAACAACAACTATGAAGAGTTGAGAAGACGCAAGAGAGGATAAAAACTCTCATAAGAGGTGGGAAAAAGAAAGAATAAATCTGTTCAAGCAAAAACAAATAAATAAATAAATCAGGTATTATAATATATATATATTAGGTATAAAAACGTTTGAACGTTTGTTTAATGTAATTTTGGATATGGAGCGAGTGGCATTTGGCATTTATCAAGAAAGTCTAGGCAAGGTATTCTCTTTATTCATAAAAACCTGAGGAAAAGCAGACTAAGCTGCTCGCTAAATACTTCTTATATACTGCTCTGGGCTTTTATTAGTTTTTAATAGCAAAGATATTATAATTTCTTTCAACCGACTGGTCAGAAGGTATTGATTAATATTCTGTAACCGAAGAGCTCGGACTGTAGTGCAGCAGCGTCGATATTAACCTGCTTGCTCTAATACACTATGAATTCTTTACTAGCTATAACGCAAGTAATAACTTTTTTTCTTTGATGTTCCACAGTGTTGAATTTAACTGTATGCAAATTAAAAATTTTAACTTTAAATCAGTAAAAAAAAAAAAAAAAAAGTGCAATTATTGGCAAACTGCTGTGAAAAAGGGATACGTCATTACAGGTAAATAATTATATCCAGGGTTGTAACATTAGCTGGGCTGTTTCACACCATTACACCATTGATTATTTCCCCATAAGAGTACAGCCCCATTGTGTATTATCTTTTTTCTTAGTATTACATTCTGGTATACGACCAGTGTGATATGACATTACTGTGATCAGCACCTTAGGCAACACTATTATACACTACAAACTGCAAACATTAACAGAGAAATGTAGACATTTGAGGGCACATTTAAAATGAACCCTTTTCCTAGTAGTGTGTTGAGAGTAAATTCTAAGGTGGGTATGTGGGGGGAAAAAAGACAAATAAAATGATGGGAATCCTCATACAGTTCTAATATTGCTTCAGAGAGAAATTCAGTCCCATTCATGTGTAAATGGACTAATGGTAGTGTTACAGAGGTACAAGGTGTGTTAACTCACAGTGACTTTGTGCTGACCAGTGAGGTCAGGCCATTCACACAGCAGCTGAGCCTCTGACACCGTCAACACACACGCCTCGTCTCCTATCAGAACGGTGTAGTTCATCCTGGCGTTACCAGGAGCCGGCGGGATCAGGTTTTTCCCCTAAAACAGACATTTGCAAAGATTTTAGTATTTCCTACATTTACAACAACAACAAAAAAGTTAACAAATTAAGCAGTCAGCTGTAAATTATGGCAATATGTCAGCTTCAGGTGAAAAGACAGCTGAAATCAGTTGAAACTACATTTCTCTATGCCCTACATTCAACCTTTCAGAGATCCTTACAAAACCTGGCATGCTTCAGTCACTCTTTTTGTTACGCAAGATGGAGTTCTGCGTAACAAAATCTGTAATTGTTTCATTTTCACATTTATATGATTTGGATTAAAAAAAAAGAGCTAATCACATAAAAGCTCCTCTATATGAGCCAATGAATTTGCTAGATTCCAATGTTTTCATGGGTATAGTCACTTTGCCAATATCCAATATCCCGCCTCCCCAGGGGGCTCATGGCAAGGCAGGCCTGGGGGCGGAATAGACCGAGAAAGGTTGGCATGGCAGTGTGTGTGCAGAGATATTAACCACCAGAGGGGATCCAATTAAACGTGTAAATAAAGCCCAGAAATAGTGACACGCGCAAGCACGTGCACGCTCACATGTTGATTTACTGACACACACATACACTGATATATACACGCACCTCATGCTATACCCAGGAGGCTTTGCACAAAGTGGAGAAAAAAAAAATTAATTGCACAGAAAACCTGATGCACATCTAATTTATCTGCAATTATTTAATGGAATTGGGTTGATTTGCTGCTTTTAATTTCGGTGTAGGGTGAGAGGGAGGTGGGGCTCTGCTGCTTGGCAGGAGAGTAGTAATCAAAAAGGTTTCATTACGGAGTTTGATTTAACTATAGAAAGTTGGTTATGGGAGTCACGGTGCTGCTTGCTACGGTATTTACATTCGAATTGGCTCAGGGGAAAAAGAAATATTTTTCCATTAAAAATACCACAACGGGATTTCAAACTAGGGCTTTGAAGTTCAGGCGGAGAGGGAAAGGAGGAGGGGGGAGGAATAAAGTCAGTCCCACCAGAGGAGATGGGTTAAAGCATTGCCGGCTCAAAGAGGAGAGGAATGAATGCTAGGGAGAGTAAACAGTCTTTCAGATGCTATCAGCGACTGAGACAGGTTGCCAAAAAATAAATAAATAAATAAATCAGGAAGTCATGAAAGTCTAGGGTCTTCATGTCTAGAGCTTCGCCGGTGAATACTAATTCATTCGATTGTCTAGTACTGATGAGAAGGATTTATTATGTGATATTATAAAGTCTTATATTCTATTGCCTTTATTGTCCTTCCCATCGGTGAACTGCCTTTTTTCGCCAAGTGCATTTTGTTTGATCTTATTGCTGTTTTGTCCATCATCCACTGAAAAGCATATTTTTCCAGGTTGCTCCATTATCTTTAAAATAAATCGATAAATATGGCTAAATTGTAGAAACTGGCAACCCTTACAATCTTCAGATCAACAGCTCGGACCCTTACTGCCACCCATGCCAACATTCTTAGGCATTTCAATAAGGCAAACTCTGTGTGTGTGTGTGTGTGTGTGTGTGTGAAGCGAGAGAGAGACATGTGTGAGACATAATAAATCTATTACATTTTAACGAATAAATATAAGGACCTTTAGTATTAAATCATTTTTAAGTCATTTAATTACTTAGTAAAGTGTTTCTAATGTTAAAGAACCCTTACCTTGAGGATAAGAGGAGAACCTGGCTTGAGCTCCAGCATGGTTGGAGGAAGTGGTTCAAACACAGGGTCCAGGTAATACACGAAGCTCTCATTGACCACCAGCAGGGACTGGACATTATCCATAATGAAGCCTATCTCATCTGGACTGGTGCCCACCTCCGATACACTTCTCTCGGTGTCTGAACCTGCCACTGAGGGCGCCAGGCACACCATTACTGTGTTATTGACCCCAGTACAGTTCTGAAAGCCAGAGGAGGAGAGAGATGTCAGACCTCTTTGGGAATTCATTATTTATAGTTACTCTTAAAAATGGATTAAACACTAAACATTCAATAAAAGGTATTAAAATGGTCAGATGTTAATTCGAATCAATATAACTATATTAAAACAAGGTCATTTTTAATACCAGAGAGGGAAAAAAACAAGAAAAAAACTCCAGAGGACTCTATAAAGGGTGACGTGTGACAAGGTTAAAGAGGTTTAAGAAAGGAGATAGAGAGAATGAACTGAGAAGAACAGAGATGAGGCGAAGAGGGGGGATAAAAGTGCGTAGGTCGTGTTGGAGAAAGGTTCCTCCAGCCCTGCAGGGGCTCAGTCGGAGACCTCAGCAACTTCTCTTTTAGACCTGATTTTCTGTCAGCGGTTGACATTTGAAAGGTTAAACTGCTTAAAGGAGATGCAGTGCCACACATCCGTACTCAAATACTTGCGGAAACACACATTTGCAAAAGGCCTAAGGCAGGGTTACCGCGAGGGCAATTAAACACCCCCTGTGCGGATCTGTTTCTATGGGGAAATGCTGTATTTTTATTGTGCAAAAAGGGAAAAAAAAGAAAGACACTGGGGATTTTGGAGACCAAGCTGCAAAGAGGAGATAACTATATTCTCAGCACTATCATACTGTGTGTATATGTGTGTGTGCTTACATTAATAGACTTGATTGCTCCGGACTTTGCTCTCATCTTGGGCTCTTTCACAGTGGCAAGGTTAGTCCCAGTGACAGTCAGTGGAGTCCCACCACTAAAGAAAAGCACACAAGATTAGAAAAACCCCAGAGTCTAGAAGGTGTATTTAAAAATCTGATCTTGATTATTTCTAGTGCTTAAAGTTGTCTCTGCATTAACCACTACAGAATCTCCAGCAACACCGACCACCATAATACACACTTTATTCTGAAAGCAACTTATCAAGTCGAGTGTATTTACCAGACTAGAGAAGTGCATTATAAGAGACTGACATTAATCTGATATTGTCTTAGAAGATATTAAGTACATTTATACCACAGTTCTTATGAATTCTCACATTTGATTAGCCAGTATTTTATATGTGCTTGTTTCTGTAGTAACAGCTAATTTACAGGGACTTGTAGGGCAGATGTTCGACATATTCGAAGATGAATAATATTTTTTTTAAAAAAAGGAGAAAAAAAAAAAAGTGTTTAAGTAAAACATATAACCGTTGATATATTTTTTTACCCATACATGGAGGTTAACATTTTGGAAGTGTTGTGTTCCAAACCTTTGTAAATCTCGCTATGTTTAAACACTAATTAATTAATTTATTTTCTAATTTAGTCATGGCCCTTATCATATACATCAGTCACGAGCCAGGGAGGGTGAAAACCATTAGAATCTCTTTTTGAGGTGCCTGAAGCCATCCAAACTAATCGTTTTGAACTGCTGCTCAGAGCGCATTGTAACACTTGAAGGAAAGCGCTATCCACCCTCTTCCACATGCATGAGCGTACAGACACCCATGAATGGTTACTGTTGCTGCGACGTGATAAAGTAGAGAGAAAACGCAACATGTCCCTCACTGAGAGCATGGACAGCTGTGCTATTTTACGCTCCCAGCCACAGATGGAGGACAGAAAAGTTTGCACTTTTGGGTCTTGCTAAACATGACAAGCTGTGAGGTTTTTTGTGTGTTTTATTAAATTCCAAAAGGAGAAAATAAAAGGCTGAGTTTTGGGCCATGTGGTTATAAAAAAAACAGTCAACTTCAGGGTGGTAATGGCATCACGCCACCCTGTCACTGATTATTTTAACACATCTTGATAAGTGTTATTGCACTTCCCTAAGTGTTTTACCCCTTAAATATTATTTAGTAACTCAAGGTAAGGGCTCACATACTGTACAGTGTCCTGTAAAATGATTTGTTCAATTAGTTCATAGTATGTCATAATAGACAGAGTTATAGATTTTATGCCAATATTGGAAAATAGATAGTTTGATGTTTCCATAAAGAAACTGCTTTCCTTGTATCTATGCACATTACTGCAAGTTCAAGTAGGCTTTATTGTCACTTCAACCATATACAGTTAGTACACAGTGAAACGAAACAACGTTCCTCCAGGACCAAGGTGCTACATGCAACATAAATTTACAACATAAATTAACAGAAAAAACTAAACTAGCTAACTAAGAGGCCTAGTTAGCTGGCTAGCAGAGACAAGACAGATAGACTAACATAAATTAACAAAAAAACTAACTACTGTAACTATCTAAGGAAGACTTTTTTTTATCTACAGGAAATTATGAAAATTAACGAATTATGAAAATTCCATAACCATGGAAATTAGAAATTCCACTATCCCTACATTTTTTCCTCTGCTGATGCATAACCTGCATGCATAAGAATATACATTTATTTATAATGTTTTTTAATTTGTTAATTAATATGACTTGCATGAAGAGCAGGTCACAAAGAGTAAATGGTATAAAACCCAAATAATTCACAAACAGCAAAATAATTCAAGCTTCTTGAGCTCATTTGCATTTGGCCTGTGGATGAACATATAGTAGCTGGACACCTTTTGCACTGGCAGGCCAACAAAAAGACCCACACACTCGGATTTCAATCAAACGCCATTAGCTTGATTGCGACACAGCATGGTGGCCGGTTCATGTCAGAAAATTATTCCTCATTGCCCAGTACATTCAGTCCATCAGCTGACTTCATTTTATTGCTAAACACCATTGTTGAGCCTAGACCTGACCAACTAAAGCAACCCCAGATAATACTGCCTCCAGGGGCTTGTACAGTGGCCACTATGCATGATGGATGCATAGCTTCATGTGCTTCAATTTTACCCTGACACGCCATGTCTACTGCTCTAAAGTCCAATCTCAGCTCCCTAACAAAATGAATCTTTTTTTTTTTTTTTTACCCCCAATTAGTCTGAGTATTTCTTATGAGTCCCAATCCTCAGAGTTCTCATCACATTGGGCATGTGGAAATGCTGTAATTAGGTCTAGTGTCAATTTTTGCGATGCACCTGCACCAAACGTTTAAGTGATCTTCCTTCTTGTTTTCTATTCCAAATCGATAAGTTCATATCCTTCAAGCTTTAATAATGTGTTGGACAGTTTTTAACTGAATTGCAGTAATTTCAGTAATCTCCTTAGTCGTTTTCTTTGCTTGAGGCAGGCCAATAATTTGGCCCTTCTGAAACGGTAACTTTTTTAGCCAGGCACTGTACAATGGCTGCAAATCAGACATGACACTATCTAGGGAAGATGTCTAAATCAGTACCTCACTTAAACTGACAAACTAGACATAACCCATCCCATTCAGACTCTATTAAAAATACAGATAATGTTCTCATATCATGCTGTATGTATGAATTAGTCATTAACCCATGTGGGTCAGCATAGTGGCCAATATGATGTCTTAATGAGATAATTAGCCTCTGGTTACCTATTAATTGTGATTAAGCAGTGATTTAGCAATTACTGATCATTACACTCACACATACGGATAGGTAATTAGAAGGGTAAATATAGTCCATCTGAAAGCCTCATTCTGTCCCTCATATTCTCTGGTGGGCAATTTTATAGTTTCATGTGTAAAATGCCACTGCAGCCCACCGCTGATATGTAATGTAATTAGAAAGGTGCTAGCATAAAGTACAAGTGTGTAAAGTGCACGCAGCCGGACGATGGTTAGGCTTAACTAGAGCTCGGCTGTGACTCACGAGCTGATACTTGCCTCGTCAGGAGAAAGGTGTGATATTACAGCTGTTTAAGTCAGCAGGAAAAGTGAGCTGCTCCCTCAGACGAGGGAAGTAAACTCATTGCTAGCCTGTCAGTCAAGAAAAGCTCTGATGGGATCATAGCAACAGCAAATATGAGGCCTAAAGAGGTCATTCCCCGCAGGCGAATGCATTCGAATGCTCATTCTCTCGCTGTTTCACACCTCGCACCAATCCACTACTGACTAAGCTCTGCGCCTGGATGGCACCAGGGTTGCTCTCATTTTCAGGATGCTAGCATGCCACTGTTTTGAAACACACTCCCACTGGCGGCCATTTTTTCCCTGTCAACTCTGATGCTGGTGTGATCCCTGGAGACATGGCTGCCTATCTTCACGCTCTTTCTCAAGCATGCAACATTCCTCACGTACGAGAACACACTCGAGAAAGAGACAACTGTGGATGTTCTACACGGCCTGGAACGCAGTGAAGTCTGTGTTCTCTCAGTCACACACCCACACGGTCAACTTGTCACACACACACGTCTCGAGCAGATTAAGCTCCTACTGTACATTCCACCTACACATCTTTAGTGCTTTAGTAACACTAATAATTTAAAACATATGGCTATAACTTTACTGCCCACTCTGCTATCTGGTTATCAGTGGAGCTGCCTATCCTTCCGGTCGTGTGTCCTCGGCCTGAGTACCTGGTAATGCTCCAGTTGGGTTCGATCTTCAGTATTGTTGGGTCGTCCGTGTAGTTGAACTTCACCTCGGGGTTCCTCAGCTCTGCAAAGTTAATGTCCACCATGACCGGTGTGCCGCCGATCGCCGAACCCGCTGGAGTTACACACACAATCTCCCTCGCGCTGCGCCTGGAGCACGCACACGCACACGCACACACACACACACACACACACACACAGGTCATTACACTCAAACACTTGAAGAGAAAAGCAAGACTCTTTAGGGAACTCATGCTTCACCTGGATGTCGATGTAGACTGCCAGGATGCACTTCTAAATCAATTCTTAATGTATCTTCTTCTTTTTTTTTTTTTTTATCTGTTTTAATATAACCACTTGCTGCTTTTAGTACACAATTCTCATCATGAAAAACCCCATGCTTAATGTGCTTCCATTAAAGCTTTCAGAATGAATGCAACAGTTCAGATGCGATTAGAATTTCAACAGTATTTACATATTTGTAGGAAAAAAAGTGTTTCAAATGGTTAATTCTACTATTAGTCTTAATGTATGGCAACAGAAAAACATTTTCTTAAATACTAAACGTCCTATCAGTTGATGTACTACTGATGTACTACTGGGGGGGGGGGATAAGAAGAAAAAAAAAAAAACTCAATACAAATCAATTTGTCCCAAGAGTGAAATCTTACGCTAGACGGCTTCCAGCAAAGCAGTTACTGAAGTCACTCTGTGTGCCACTCAAATACTACTAGGCATCTAGCAACTAAATAATGTAATACTATACCCTTATGTAATATAATATTACGCTATAGTAGACAGAAAGCTATTTTCTAATTTTATGCTTTGAAAGTGTGAAATTGCCTTATTGTGATATTTTAGAGGGCTGTTTAATAAGAATGCCGTATTTAGCTATAGCTCATGTTTGTTTGCTCTGCACTGGGATAGAATTCTGATTTGCAATTCCTTTGCATGTTATGTTTCCTATTAGCATTTTTAAATAACAAATCGATTTATGCAGAAACCGATATAAACGTCTTGTGTAATTGTGTATGCATCGATGCTTAAGAGAATGACACAGTTTACAGCATCTTCCCATTCAGTACAAACAGCAGAAGGGTCGATTTAGGAAGTGTGCACGGGCGCGTGTTTCGCGGAGCATTACTACGGAACATTTGGGGCAGAATTTATAGGATGCATAATGAGGAAGGAATAAAACAAAAGCGAGACACTTCTCTCATCTTCCTGATTCGGATGAAGAGTGTGTCTCAGCATGTGCGAGCGTGTGTGCATGGAATTCTTATACTGATCCTCTCTCCGTGTTGCCCTGGCAACCATTTTTCACAACACGCAGCCGAGATACCCACAGAGTTCTGTACATATTTTGACAAGGTTGTTGTCAGAAGTGCAGGCAGAGAGAGAGAGAGAGAGAGAGAGAGAAGAGGCAAAAAAGGATGGCAAGAGGTGTAAAGAAGCAGACGAGAGTGAAAACTAGAGATAGGAAAGGAAATGACATGAAGATGTTGCAGGGGCTAGATAAGCCAATGAATGACTGCTTAAACAAAAAGCCCTTCACACACACACACACACACACACACACACTTAAAAGCCCTCATCTTATTCATGGGGAAAAAAGAAAAGAAAAAAAAAAAGGCAGCCCATCCGCCTCAGTGAGGTATGAAGTGTGTGTAGGCGAAAGGCTCTGGTTCCCTCCTGCACGCTGTTGGAGTCTGGCTGCAGGAGCCCACATGGTGGGCCGCCCCAGATATGAAAGTACACAAAACCCTTTTCTTTTTTTTCCTCTTTCTCTGTCTGTCTCTCTCTCTCACACACACACACTCACACACACACAGACACACCACTTGGCAGGCCCAAATCAAGCTACACTCTGTGTGCCTTCAAATCTTCCTGCATGCCTGTCGCTCCTTACAACATGTCAGACAGTGTGTGAGCATGCAGATAGTGTGTATGCAAGTGGATCAGCTATGAGGAATCGCTTTAAGCATAGGATAAACCGACCTAGCTGAGATTGAATGCTAGATGCTGGAAATTCTGAAGTGTTGGTGGTGGAAGCTCACTGGAGGAAGCAACATTTCCTTCATCACACTTCATCATGAGAAAAAAGAAGGAAAAAAAAAAAATCACATTGTGCACTTGTGAATCCGGTGAACTAATCTCTATCCTGTACCCAGCTGTCAGAGCAGTCCGATATTATGAGATTTACACATCACACGTTCTGGATGCTCTTTTTCTGAGCATGCTTTCCATTCACTTTGGGGATAAATTCTACATAAAGCAGCATGTTGCTCCTTCACCTCAGAAAGCGATCCAGGGGAAAACGGAATAAGAAGAACTGGTGTAAGGCGGGGTGAGGGTTACCTCTCAAAGCGGCAGGTATTGAGGCCGATCTTCACGGACACGGCGCTGCCGGCGTTCAGGTGGCTGCCATGGATCGTGATCCTTGTCCCGCCAGAGAACGGACCACGGGACGGTGTCACCCGCGTGAAGTACGGAGACTGAGGGTGCGCGCATACGCCGTACACGATCACAAACAGGAAAGAAACTAATTTAATAGTGATGTACATTTGGTTATACAGACATGATGTTCATGACATTTAACATCAACAGCCAGCAACTTATCACATCATACCATTGTGAAATTTAAGTTTGATAAGTTTTTTTCCCCCCTGATCATTATATAAAATACATTTAGTCAAAGAAATTATATGTAAACACTATGCTCTATATTGTCTATATTTCTATATTAGCAGAGAACAAAAAAAGCCTCATGTGGACCATATAAAAATTTTACGTTATAAATGAATATAAATTTATGTAATAAATTCATATGCATATTTCTCAAAGCATTGCGAGGATCATGAGTGGTTCTACAACAGTAATGAACTTTGGAAACTGAAGTATTTCCTTTTTTATTAATCACATTCTTTTTACATTCATACGAGTATATTTTTTTAATTAAAAATATTATTTTTTTGCACAAAATATACAGTATATTGTTCTTTGAAATGAGCCATTTCTGGTTTTGCTGACTTCCATCAAACCCAAGAGCATTTTTTACCTTTTTTTTAATTTATTTTTTTCTTTTGCATTATGATGTTTTAATGAATGTATACAGGCATCAGGATTGTGCAGTGTACAGTGTCATATCCTTATTCAGCACCACCTTAGGCAATATGATGAAATTAACTTTAGTTCATTTTAACCAACTATATAAGCATGACTGAGCCCAAATAATAATAATACAATTTTTTATTTCAAAAAGGGCGATACCATAGACACATGATGTGTATTACATTACTATAAGCATTTAGTGAGTTCTACATTCCCATATTCTGGTAGCAGATAAATGTAAGTGTTTTAAAAGTAATGATAACTTTGGTTCTCTCCTGTGATATTCTCCTTCTTGAGAAACAGCTAAATCTGCTTTGTGGAGACTTTGCCATGGTAGAACATGTGCATTAATATAAACCTGTGACCTGAATTACAGACGGCAGCACCGTATGAGCTGGGCTGTTAGAGAAAAATCGATGAATGCTTTCTGAACAGTTAGATTTACAACTAGAATTCAACAACTCTGAATAAATTTCAGCATCCAACTCTCAGATTGAGTTTAACCCTTAAATCTCGAGAGGCGCAGATCCGTGTTAGAAATAAAACATTGTTCAATGACCGATTAAAAAAAAAAAGAAAGAAAAAGAAAGAAAACTGCCAGACTGTGTTGAAAAGGGAGGCTGTTTGTTTGGGTGTCATGCAGAACTAGTGTTTACAGCTGCTGTAATGTAAATGATGAGATGAATGAATACTGCTTATAGAAAGCATTCGGTCTTCTTTAATTAAAAAAAATGCTAACCTATGGTACAAGATACATAAAACACTTTTGGTATGTGCCGCTGTTGGAAAACAAATTGCACATCACATACCTGCATGGCAATTTACAAACTGTAAATCGTGTGTATCGTGTATACAAATGCATGATGGGAGATTTTTAGCACAGCGCCTACCTCACCTCTATTAAACTATTAACCTGCATTCCAGGTACACTATCAATCAAACGTTTGGACATAACTTCTACTTCCATGATCTTTCCTGATTTTATTTCTTTCTACATTGTAAAACAATGTTGAAGTCATCGAAAAATGTGTAATAATTGATATGATGCAATGATTGGTATTTAAACAGTTGGTATTGAGATGTGTCTTCTTCTCATCTTCTGCCTTCATAACGGCTCTAAAGTCAGGTGCTGTAAATTGGTTATTTTTGAGGCTAACTCTAAATGGACTTCTCCTGCGACAGAGATACGTTTTTCCTGAGATGGTCTGAGTAAAAGCCAGTTTCATCATGATACTTGATTGGGGGTTGTAAACGCACTTGACAATACAATGATACTGGTATTTTTCGGCATATGAGCGACCAAGTGGGTCAAACATTCTTCTGGTAGCAGATCAAAACGGAGTGGAAAGCCAATATTTTTTGGTGGGTATTTTTGCATTTAGTGAAACATTTAGTGAAGACATAGCACCATGGGTCCCAAAAATTATAGCAACTTTGAGTTTCATTTTTAAAGCAGCCACTGCTAAGAGGAATCATAAATTAAGGTTATTTCATATTTTACTTTATTTACATGTCTTTTTTAAAATGTTTTGATTGTTTTTATATGCAACAAATACAATTATATCATGTTGGAAATTGATAAGATTGGTAATACTTTTTGGGTGGCTGGAACGGATTATCTGCATTTACATTATTTCCTATTTGAAAATGGGTTTTGGACTACAAAATTTTGCCTTAAGAAATCATTATATTTGTATGCCGAGGTAGCACTGTACTTTTTTTTTATGCAACAACTATTCCAACACAGATGACCTTCATGTCTTAAAATAAACATTGTTGTTACTTACAGTACAGTAATTACATATTGCCTTATTTCATAGTCAAAAATCCAGTATTGTTCTAGAATGTAGAAAGTAAATCCAAACTTGTGTCCAAACTTTTGACTGGTTCATATATATTAAAACACATCATAAATAAAATATATTGTTGTTAGTACTACTCCACTACACCGCGAGAGCATAAGAGAGTCGTGTACTCACCACGAATGTGAAAGCTTTAGGCGAGACGGCTCTGTACTCAGGCTGACAGTCTCTCACACACACCTCCACCTGAGCCTCCTGCACCCGATAGCCTGTAGCGTCTGCTACACGACACACGATCCTACAGGCAAGAATGTGAAAACAACCACATTTTCACGCCTTTTCAAACAGCAATCGCACATCGCTTTAAAAATATCCCTCCATCAAATCGTGTTCGGAATTTGATGCGAAATACATGTTTAAACACGGCGTGAAATTCTTAATAGATTTCTGTATAAAGCATGATATTCTAAATTATAATTTATATTCATTTACAGTGCTTATGCCCAATTTTTGAGAACATCTTTGTTTTGTGAGCCCTGTAAGAGACATTGGGGACAAAAATATGTAAAAGAAAAAAAAAAAAGAAAAAAATATCTGAGATGGTTCCTGAGTACTGTATATCTGGGTCAATGTAAAACAAAGTCGGTATGAAGTCAATATGAAATCAACTCTTAAAATTAAAGTTTTTAAGAAAAATAAATAAATCGTAAAAAATGTAATCTATTAAACTAAAAATGAGAAAAAAAAAGAAGTTGGATAAACATTAGATAAAATAGAATATTAAGAATACAGATCAACAAAATGAAGGATATGGGATGTGTTATGATTGGTTAGTAGAATTCGGTCTCATCTGTGATTGGTTAGAAACCTTGAGCATGAAGGCATGGTTTAATCATTGTGTTTTTAACACAGTTTACTACAATTTGTTAATTATTAAATCTCTGTGTAAGTCTAAACCACATTTATTTACAATTAAGTGAAACAATAATGATGATAATTAAAATAATAATACAAAGGATTATAAAATCATAATAAGAAACTGCAAACTGTCAGAAGCCTGTTTGAGATGAAGAAATCACTCTGCATTAGGATTGTTTCGATGAATTTGTCTGTTATTGGTTCGAAGCCTAGAGCACACAGCCGGGTCTCATCATGTTTTCTGCCCAGTTTGGCTCAACGTTTGTTAATCATTAAACCTCGGTCTGTCTAAACCTCGTTTTAAGTCATTCGTAAATAATAATAACGAATATATTTCAAAGATGATTGGAATAATAAAGACAGATCGGAAAACTAACCAGAATCTCCTAACAAGCTTGTGTGAGGTAAAAGAATCCGGCATTCTTTATTCTTTATGATGATGGTTACAGGAATTCAATCTCGTCTATGATTGGTTGGAAACCCAGAGGACGAAGGCGGGACTTCATCCTCATGTTTTTAAACTCAGTCTAAAAGACATGTAATTATACTGTAGGAGTCACTTTCGCAAGATCTTGCAACAAAAATCTTCTCTGTCCTACAAATAGTTTTTAAGGAGAACACTTTTTCTTCTACTGAATGTATTTTTTTCTTTCATGTCCATTTAGATGTTCTGTAGCCCAGACAGGACCAGAAATGCTTTTAAATAATCTAGTTTGCTTTTTGTGCTAAAAGGAAAAAAAAAAAAAAAAAAAGGCAGATCAAATATTTCTTTTCCCATAAATGCGGCACAAACAAGACAGGATTATTTTCAAGAAGCTCTTTGCAATTTGCTCGAAAATATATGGATGGATATATGGACAGGTAGACGGATAGATGGACAGACAAATGTCCCAGCAAAATCTTTTGTAATACAAATAGAGCGAACGTGAGAAGAAATACTTTATCTTCCAGGTCACATGGGGAGCCGAGGCAGGTCATTGGATATTTTCATTTTGTCATATGTTGTTCAGTAATGTAATTTGGTTGTGATTAAAATCTTTTAATTATGTCAGGGTGTGATTTTCTCCTCTTATCTTTGATGAAATGTAAAAGCCCTTCATCAACAAGCATGTCAGTAATTTCACTCGCCAGTTTAACACAATGCAGAGGAGGCGGAGAGGAGAGGGGGAGAACAGAGAGAGAGAGAGAGAGAGAGAGAGAGAGAGAGATGGACGGATGAGAAATGAATGACAGAGACCTGGGAGAGCTCTGGAAGTAGCCTAAGGCCCCCCTCTGCTCTAATGAAAACCCATTTCAGCAGTGATCGAGGAGCAAGACAGGATAGTGAGGAGAGCAGAGCTGAGTTGGTACTGTACCTGAGGGCTCTCTCACTCTCACACTCTCACACACACACACACACACACACACACACACACACACACACACACACACACACACACACACACACACAGAGAGGAAGAGAGAGAAAGAGAGATGGACCTTTTGCATGTGTTCTCACTGGTGGGTTAATTAGCTGGATGTGTATGTGTATGTGTGTGTGTATTAGCATCTCTGTGATTAATGAAATATGTCCACCCTTCCCATCATGCCTCAGGGCATCTCCTCCTCCTATAGTGGGTTATCAGGTCCCCTGCCTCCTTCCCCTGTGCAGGTGGCCATGGCTTTGCGCCCACGGAGACGCACATCTCTATGTTCCAATGCAACCGCTACCACGGCAACAGCATCCCCATGGCGATTACAGAGCTACCAGATTATGACAAATCTGGTCAGAGACGCCAGTCACTATTTTTTTTTTTTTTGTAAACGCCTACAAAAGCTTCTGATTCACACTTGGCTACTTTAACAAAACAAAGTGTGTGTATGCCTGTAATACTTTTCTAATGTCTCGTTTCCTGTCTAAATGAACTTGCAGTGACGTCTGACATTAACGCACACACCTAGCTCACAGACAGACTGTCTGAAGGTATGGTTGTTCACCTTGCCTGATCCTGAAACGACAAATCAGGTTCAATTAAACCTGCTCATCTTAATAGCGGGACGTAATCAGCTCCTCCGGGCAAGGTTAAACGGCCGTCACGGTCATTCTGCTCCTCAGTAAGAGAATTATCAAAGTACGGTTATCTTTCACACATTAGATCACGTTATTACACCGCCATTACAATGGACTAATGCTAAACATTACAAAGGGTGCAATCCCTGCCATCACTTAATGGGCCAGAGTCGGCGAATTAGTATGCAGCAACTCACAGCTTACATTACTGTTCTGCGATAAATGAAAAACTGGAAGTAGAAAGGGCTAAAGATGATGAATTGGAGGCAACTCACTGTTCAGCACTGATGTATTCCTCCTCGACAGGCTGGCAGGCCACCTTCCCGATCCGGATGCCGTTCTGGATGTCGCGAAACTGCAGGCCCAGGTTCTCTCCGGTGATGGTGAGCTGGGTGCCTCCCTGGCGCGGCCCCGTCTCCGGAAACAACTGCGGCAGAGGATGAAGTGCTTTTAGCGATCAGTCATTACATTAACTGTGCACTCGTGCAACACACACACACACACACACACACACACACACACACACACACACACACACACACACACACACACACACACACACACACACAGCTGCATTCACAGCATAACTCCAAAAGCCCTCTTAAGTTAAAGCTCAATGAACAGCTTCTTTTCTTTTTCTCTGTTCCACACCTTTGGAGCGCGCAGAGGAGGATGTTAGCGCGGCGGAAAAGAAGTGACGATGAATGCGCGTGAAAGCGAGATGTGTGGCAAGAGGCTACGATGTGCGAGCTGAATTGGGAGGGGATGAAGAGGAGAAGCGAGAGTGTAAGAACACGACAAAGAGTTCATCTGTCCTTAGGCACACCTTAAATTAAGCCCGGGTGAGCAGAACACAAACTGAAGAGGAGGAGAAGGAGGGAGAGTACGGGAGGAAAGTCGAGAATATATGAATTGAGAAGAGCTAAAGAGAAGGAAAGAAGTGGAGGAGAGGTTGATGAGAGAAAGGAGCAAAGTAAGAAGGGGGGGGGGGGGTGGAAAGAGGTAAGGTGAAAATAGAGGACAGGAAAACAGAAGAGGAGAAAAAAGTAGAGAAGAAGCGGAGAACATGTGGTGAGTTGAGGCAAAGAGAGAAGAGAAGAGGGGAATAATAAAGAGAAGGAAAAAGGTAGGGAAGAAGGTGATGTGAGGAGGACAGAGAAGAAAAGGAGGGAAGACGAGAGGGGAAGGAAGAAAAGAAGCGAGGATGAAAATGCCATGTGTACTGAAGAGAAAGTGAAGAGAGGAGATCAGAGGAGGAGAAAAAAAAAATGAAATAAAGGAAAAGAAGAGAAGGTGAGGAGAGAATAAATAAGAGGAGAGATAACAGGAAGACAATTCGTCTCAGGAGGGTGGTTTCATGCACAAGAACAGCGCGATGAGAATTTTCCCTGAAAGAAAGTTTTTCTAATAGCTGCTCGTAAAGCAGTGCTGCAGTCTGTCCCTCGTTTTCTGCTGCTAATGAAATTAACAGTTAATCCGGCGAGTCACATCTCAGCCCTGTACACAACAAAGCAGGACCTTCGTTTGGCAGGAAGGGAGTTTTTTCAGTGCAGAAATCCTCCTCCAGTTAATATTTAATCAGGATACGAAAGCAAATCTTTATGCACAAAGAAGAAATGTATGTGTGTGTGAGCGCGTGGGTGCTTGGGTGGAAGGAATGATAGTGAAAAAAGCTGAGTGATGGAAATGAGAGGCACCGCTGCTGCGGCGTGCCCGGACCTCGTGTGTACACAGAGACGTACACCCGCGGACACGGCGGGCCTCACACCTAGACGACAGGCTGCGGTGTCTCAGTGGGTAGAATCAGTGCTAAATTAGACAGTTGCAATGACCTATGTCTCCAGCTAAGCACACACATACAGACTGCGCAACTGTTCCCAATAGCAACAGATGGCTTGAGGCCCAAACTCCAAGAATTCACACTCTGCTCCTACAACACCTGAGGCTCATGACACACACACACACACACACACACCTTTAGATCTGTCTTTACATCCCATTTCTCACATTTATGCCTAATTTGATTCTAATAAACATGCTGAACGGTGATTTTTCTCTATTTGCGTATGCCATTTGCGCTTACTAAATAAAAACAAAAGTACACTATTGAACGTGTGTGCTCGTGAACAAACTTCACTAGATTACATTAGTCCACCGAGCAACATCAAGCTCCAGTACTATGTAAACAGTACTATGTTTAAGTAACCTTGTGTCTGACCGTGGTGTCAGAATGCAATGTAGTGGCGAGTCAATGATCTTTTTAGTGCAGTTTGAGTTTAGAATGTAACGCAACATGTTCAAATCTCAGACGAAATCCCAGGACGTCGTTGGCTTTCTGTATATAAATAGTGTTTTAGTAAGCATATAGATTATGTAGATTACTGTATATATGCTAATATCGAAGATTTTATCTCAAAGTGTAGGAATTCTGCTAATTCTTATAAGGCTACGTTCACATTACCAGCCTGAAGTGACTCAAATCAGATCTTTCACACTAATGTGACACTGGTCAGATTTTTCTTATTTATTCATGGCTGTCTGAACACAACGCACAAATTTGATGCTTTGCAGATTGGATCTGAGTCACTATCATATGTGGTCCTAGATCGGATACATATGCGATGCAAGATCATGTGACTCGAATAAAAAAATGTAAGATCGGAATGAGTACGAGTAGAGCGATGACCTCATCAGTCAGATAAAATGTGTTTTATTTATTAAGATGTGCGAGCAAAGACGTATCGATGTGTGCATGCGTGCGGTTTCAGAGGACAGATGCGTCTATATTCAAGTCACTTGTACTCATGAATATGAACCATCATGACATGCAAATCCAATTGACCAAAACATTGGAATTGAGCAACGATGCTTGTTATATGAACGTCGCCTAAGATTTGTTGCTTCAGCAATACTGCTACACAAACAATTACAAACCCGAGATAAAATGCTGAATATTCCCCCCAATTTTCTCCCTAATTTAGTCGTGTCCCATCCCTCCTCAGTCGGGAGGGCCGAAGACCATCACATGTTTCCTCCGAACTGCGTGATGCCAGCCGACCGCACCTTTTCGATCTGCTTGCTCACGCACCGTTGGGGTGGCGTAACACACTCGGAGGACAGCGCTATCCGCTCCTTCCGCTTGCGGGAGCTCACAGAAACCCCTGATAGGCTGTAGAGCCGTGATTAATGTGGGAGCATGAAGTACCTCTCGTCCCTCCCCTCTGAGAGAGCTCGGCCAATCAGCTCTCTCTAGGGCTCCGGATACGAGAGGTTACAGCATCACCCAGGAATCGAACTCGCGATCTCCGGATGATAGGGTAAGCACTTTACCACTCGGAGGCCAAAATGCCAAAATTTCTATCTCAACAGAGTTTTGCTTATACTTTAAGAGCAATCCAGACATTCCCAGACTTTTTGTTAATCAATATTGCGACATCACAATCACGTATGACTTAACATTTTGTAGCTAATGCATAGTAAAGTCACAACTCGCATACCAATCATTACAAACTACATGTCACAATTAGATAAGAATTTTCAAGACTTTGCAAGAACTACTAGGATTTGTCACGTGTTCATGGTGACATGTATACATGTGTTTTGGATACCCATAACTACTAAATCTAGTTCTGCGCACTTCCATCATAAACGTCACATGTACTGTACTATTTATTATGGCAGTGGTTCTCAACTGTCCTGGAGGACACACTGCCCTGTGCAATTTAGTGCTTTCTCAGCTCCCAGCACACCTGATTTAACTAATCAACTAATTAACAGCTTTTTCTTAATTGAAGTGGGTGTGCTATAGCAGGGAAATGCTAAAATATGCAGAGCATGGTCCTCTAGGAATAAGGTTGAGACCCTCTCTATTGGAGCTTACTATTTAGTAATTTAGCGCACACTGTTAGATTTCTCCATTTTTGTGGCAGATTTGCTCCACCCCCTTTATGAGAGGTTCTCAAAGTTGTTAATACCAAGCATAGAACTCAGCAGAATTTTAATAATTTTGTACCACAAGCTACAATCCACACACTGCTATTTGTTTTTAAATCAGTGACTACATTGCACAATTGTGAGCATGATTGCATTTTTTTTTACATTAGCACCATGCTGTACCAAACCGATTTCCTACAATCTCAAAATTTCACTGAGATCTAATTCGGACATGTGGGAAAGCCTCGTAAGGCCCAAAGACGCTAAGTGAGCAAGAAAGAAGTGATTCGAGTTTCTGTGATTGTGGTAAAATGGGAGCAGATGGCTAATTCTGATTAGTTTTTTTTTTTTGTAGGTCTAACATCACCTCTACCAAATATAGAAGAATGCGAACACAGTCAAAAGAGAGAACTAGTTGTGGGGGTGAATTCAGCACAGAAGTTACAGCTCACAGTTAGAAGATGATTAAGAAAATAACTTTTCAGTGGTCGTAATAATGCAAATTTATTTGCTTCGTATATGTGCTTATACGACGTAATACATCATTTGAAATACTTCAACTAATTAAACTTTGAATGCTGTTCTATTAATCCTATCTGACAACACAGAGTGTGAAGAAAAGTGTGCAGTGCTCACCTTGGTGATGCGCGGGTGCGTGCAGCGGCTGTTTCCGGTTAATGCGTGCATCCATGTGTTTTCGGGTGAGGCGCACTCCTGCCTAAGCGAGCACTTCTTGTCTTGCATGCACCAGCCACAATCGAAGCGTGGATCTGCCTTCAAGCACATGCCGCAGCTCTCCCTCAGAGCGTAGCACTTATACAGGTGAGCTGCGCATACACAAGGCGAAAAAGCAGCAGGAGTTACGCCAAGCACACGCCCAACCCTGCGTGCCGAGCTTTCTATCGGCCAGCTGCTACACTGCAGGAGACTCGCAAATGTACCTTTTATATTGTAGGGGTTGTCGATGACAAAGTTTCCATTCCAAACCACCGAGAGTTCCACCGGCAGGTCGCTGATGTCGTTTCCCTCGTAATTATACTGCAAAATAAAAAAGATTCACATTATTAAGATTAGGATTCAATTATTTCTCACGTGTACTTTACATCACAGGAAAATATTTTTTTTTCTCTTGCATATCCCAGTTAGGAAGCTGGGGTCAGAGTGCATGGTCAGGCAGAATATAGAGCCCCTGGAGCAGATAGGGTAAATGGCCTTGCTTAAGTTGCATCTTGGCGGGGCTGAACCTCGACCTTCCGATCAGTAACCCTGAGCCTTAACTGTTCGAGCCACTACAGCCACCACATTAAGACAAAATCAAAGACTAGAGCTCGGCAGACTATTAATTTGATTTCATTGAATTTTTGACCATTGTGTAAATTTATTCAAGTCAGTTTGATAGTGCTAATGTTAATGTCTGATCTGGCTCAAGCAGCAATTTATTTTATTTTATTTTTCCGTTTTGGAATATTACAAACATCTAAATATATAATATTTATTAAAACGCCATGTAACATGTGTTGTTGATTTTTCTTAATGCAAGAAAGAAAGAATCTTTATTTCCAGGCAACTTCTGCTCCATACTCCAGTTCAATAGGTGGCAGCGTTGCACAAACTGTACATGAACTCTAAAGAAGAAGCAGCAACAAGTTTTCTCTCTCTGTCACATGCAAGTGTCTGTGAAAGATGGATGTGGTTTATATTTTCTGCAAATTAGAAATTATGGTATATTTAAGGAATTTGTAATTTTTTTGGCCATTTAGCATTTGACAGTTTACCGAGATAGAATCAAAAACCCATTGATTTTATTTACTAATTCAACTAACAAAAGATCCACTAAACTCAATAAACGATTTAATTACACAGCTGATATTTTTACTGTGGCTTTCAGTGGAGAACTTTAGGAGACTCAGGATCAACAGGATCTCACAGGGCCGTAGGAAGGGATGCAGTAATGGGGATGATTCGCTCTGTCCTTCAGCGGTCACGCTACATCCGTTTCGTGTTCACGCAGCCCTCCTTCCCCATGTTTCACTCCTCGCTCCTACACTTCCTCTAGCTTATTAAAATGGAAGTCTTGTTCCTCTCACACCTAGTTAGAGGTGTTTCCAACATCATTCTTTATTCAGTGTTATAACAACTAACCAATCAGTCTGAGAAAAAAGCACGACCATGGAAATTCTGAGCGCCTGCATGCAGCGGCTAGGATGAGCGAGCTGCAACCTACACAATGCATACTGATGCTTAGCGTGCTTACAAATAATCCATATGAAGAGCTCCTTGTTATAGTATTCACAGAAGCTGAATTTGAATTGAAAATAACAGAAACCACGAACGCCTAGTCATAGAGGCTAAACATAATTAGTGTGATTGCTCAAGCGTTCACACTATTGTTCTCCCCTTACATTTTATCTTTATTATCTTTATTCCAATGTTTTTGTACAGCTGTTGTTCCTAAACATACGGACACTGTTCCAACTCGGGTATGTTCCTGTGTAAAGTGGCTGTAAAAAAATAAAAAATAAATAAAAAATTGCCACCACAGACTGCAGAAAACCTGGATACACCCTCTGTGATGTCACCCATAGATTTTCTAAGGAGCGGTCTTAAAGCTCGACTGTGGAAGCTCTGGTCATCACCTTGTGACTTACCTCAGTTACCATATACCATAGCTAGCTTAGCTTTAGCATAGCTAAAATTGTAGTGTGACAAACATTAATTTATATGCTAATGTTACTTCGCGTTTGATTGAACTCATCCTAAGGTCATACACCCACTCACAAAAGTGAGTGCACCCCTCATTTCAGCAAACATCTTAGTATATCTTCTCACAATGCTATAGAAATGGAACTTGGATATATTTTACAGTCGTCAATGTGCAGCTTGTATAAGAGTATTTACTGGCCTCTGAAAATAACTCAACATACAGCCATTGTCGTCAAAATAGCCGGCAACAAAAGTGAGTACACCCCAAGTAATAACAGCTTCACATGTTTAACCATGCAAAGTCATTTTTCATGATCATGTGTTTGTCAGTGACCATGTATGTGTCCAAACCTAAACCCTATTGCAGTGCAATGTGTCTAACATTCAGCAGGTCGGTGATATCATTATGGAGGAGTGGAAGAGGATCCCACCACCATCATATACAGTACAGCTCTGGTGAAGTCCAAGCCCAGGAGGATTGAGGCCGTGCTAGATAACAATGGTGATTACATAAAATATTGACACTTTGGAAACAAGTGTCAGTTAGGGTTTACTAATTTTCGTTGGCAGTTATTTAGACGAAGTCTACATGTTGAGTTATTGTCCAAGGACGGTACATCTCTACTGCTATACAAGCTGCACATTGACTACTCGAAAGTATCCGATTTCCATTTCTTTAATATTGTCCCTTGAGAACATATAATAAAGTGCTTGCTGAAATCTGAGGGGTGTGCTCACTTTTGTGAAATACTGCACATACCCTACAGTACACATCATCCTGTGTGAACTTCTACATTTCTTGTTCGAGTTAAACTACAACGATTCCAGTTAGCTGGTTAGCTAAAGTTATGTGTAATGGACAGATAACTGATTTGAGTGACATCAGCCACGCCGCTAATTCTGCAGAATTTTATGGCTTAATGTAATTTTAACCGATGAGTTACATAAAAATTCACCCAGTACAGTTGTCTTGATTAGGAAATCTGGCTATTGTGAACATAGCCATTGTACAGTAAATGTTTATTTCTGTTGAAAATGGGAGAATTTTAAAATAGGGGTCTATGGATCAATCTCCTAATGGTCATTTAAGGAACCGCACATTTTGACTCGTTTTTCAAACCTGAAGGTTACCCCTCTGTTGTAATTTTTTTCATCCCTTTTTATTCCTATAGATATGACCGGTCAGACATTTGGCAAACATTCGTTATCAGCCCGCTGTTGAGCAATCACACTTTTTGCATGTTAGTGCAGGAAATGCAGCAATAATTACTTTAACAATCTGTTTCTAGAACTTGTTTAGACTGTCTTAACCTCACATGGGCCTTAACAGGCTAAGTAGCAGCTCGTCTTAGTCATGAGCTAGTATGTGCTTGGGAGTCAATACATCCCGGTCGCCTTTTCCCTCGACATCAACCACTTGAACGGTACAAGCATGTTGCGCGTTTGGCTTACTACGTCGGAAGCACAAATCCGCGAGTTCCTCCTGAACGCACCATTAGTCACTAGTCACATTTACATTTTATAATTTAGCTGCCGCTCTTATCAAAAGCAATTTACAAAATCATTCAGCCAACTGAGGCCAAAATAATAATAATAAAAAAAAAAATACACCACGAATCCAAAAGCATTTCTAATCCTCTTGAGGCTGTCAAGGTTCTGCACTACTGAGCAAAAGGTTGTGAGTTCACCTCCCAGGACTGGCAAAGAGGCACTGCTGAGCTCTAAAAGCAAAAAAAAAAGAAAGGAAGAAAGAAAGAAAGAAAAAAGATATATAACCCTCACATGGTATAGCTTTAAACTCCCATGATATTCTGTCTCACTAGAAGCCACGTTGCATTAAAAAAATGTCTTCCAAATAAGGAAATGCTAATGTAAATGAGCCTTAATTGTACTGATACTGGCTACGTATAACCGAACATTCTTCAAAACGCAAAGTAGCATATGGAACTATCAATTCCGTGCTAATAACCAGCATGTGTAACAGCAGCAAGATAAACAAAGGAAATACTAGACTTCTATCTCATGTTATCTGCTTCTAGTGCCTCCAGACATAGGAGAGTGTCTGAGGTAAATTAGTCTGGAAGGCACACACACACACACACACACACACACACACACACACACACACACACACACACACACACACACACACACACACACACACACACACACGAGAGCCAGTGACAGCATGAAAAGGCAAATAAATAAGCAGGATAAGGATTAATGAAGCTGGGAGAGAAGAAGAGGGCACTCTCGAGTCGTCCTGCACTTCCTCTCTCTTGGAGAAACATAGATCATGGGGAAACAGAGTAGGGAGGGAGTGATGAGGAGGAATGGCGTGTCGGGAGAAGGGACGAGGGAGTGAGGGGGAGAGAGCTGGAGCGAGGAGGGGAGAGGGGAGTGGAATGCTCTCTGCAAGGGTCACACTCAGATAATTAGTCATTTTGAAAGACCTGCATAAAGAACTAAAAATACACTTTGCTCAGTGCACTAGCCTTCCTGCAGAGATCAGATACACACCTACACTTTGAAACCAAACAAGAGGGGAAAAAAAAAAATCTATGAGTATGCTTTGCAGATGCAGATATATATCCCGTCCAACACTTATGTGTTTTATATACCCTACATAACACCGCTTCTTTACCTGGATTAGGCACGACCTTCCATTAATGCTATGTTTCGCAGAAAGCAGGTCACTACGCTCGGGCCTATCTAATTACCTCACCATGTGCATATGCTAATTCGTGTCTCCCGTAGGTTATAGAGACATACGCCCCATTGCGGTGGAGTACACCGCTAAGGCAGTTAACACTCCCCAGAGTCGGGTAGTACCAGCTGTTCTGATGCTGTTCCTTAATTTGGAATGTAAAGTACACACTCATGCAGCAATCAGGGCAAATAGTAATACAATTCACCTGGCGAGAAAAAGAGGCACTTAACTTGAAGGAGAAATTGGCTTTGGGCTGAGTTTATCTAGGTCAACTTTAACCCTCGAAGAATGGGAATGAGCTAACGGAGAACAATTTTTTGTGCGTGTTGTCTCTTCTTTCTTCTTGCTGTGGTGAAAACTCATAAAAATAGGGAAATTTCCTCAAGAGCAGCTTGAAACGTCGGCATGATTTATTATTTTTTTTTATCCGAACTGAGAATATACGGAGATGTCAACAGAATGATTAACGGACTCAAAAATATATATTTCTTACGGTGTCAGTCACAACACATCTATCTAGCTATCCGTCCATTAATCCATCCATCTGTCCGTCTTTGTCGTGACTGAAAAGTCAGAATTCTAAAAATAAAATCAGCAGTAAAGGTCAGTGTTCCTAATTAGTATATTGTCTTTATTAAATCAGTGCACACGGTGTGTATATCAGTGTGTTCGTGTCCTTCACTTGAACTGGAATAAAATAATTTATAGCAATTTTCTACACTGTTCCACTTTAAACGCTGCGATTTTATGCAGACATATTACTAAACCAACGGGAAATCCCATAAAATAGTCTTCCTAAATATAAAGAAACTAACGTGAATATCTGACCGTGTGAAGGCTTTCCCTGACCTCCAAGCTTAACTTTGCATGAGATTAAAGTGCACCAGTTGGAGATCAGAGGTTACCGGTTGAAAGTGCATGGCTGCCAAATCCAGTCGCATACAGTCCAAGTTAATCATTCATAATACCACTAGGTTTAATTGTGACAGGTAATACAAAAGAGCCAGGGGACGACTCAGTGGAGAAGAAAGCGTGACCTGTAATTGAAAAAGTACATAATGTAAATGACGACGTTAATGCGCTAATGAAGTTTTCCACATGAAGAGTAAGGGTAGACATAACCAGGACAAAATGTGCATACAAATACACAGTAGGATGAGAAGGTCTCCATACACAGTCTCCATCACGTGTTCTCTAAATGCACACATACAGCCGAGATTTCATTATAGTACGTACAGTTACAAATACAAATCACTTCTCTGTGTTCATTGAAAAATAATAGTGTCAAATTGTATTTTTTTCCTTAGACGTTCAGAAATCTGTGCAGTTGTGTACACTTCGCTCTACACTAACTGCTATCATGCATGCTGCTTAGGTTTGTAAAGAAACGCATGCCACCTTCATGACGATTCTAATACCTGTAGTTATCATATACAGTCTTGTTTTAGAAGCGTCTCAGACTGTAGAATTTGGTCATCAGGAAGTAAAAAAAAAAAATAAATTTTTAAGATGCCCTTGCTAATTCCTACACTTCAGGATAAACTTTGAAACTGATGTTCAGGTGATGGATGATTATGGTTATAAAATCATGGGAGAATGATACCGTCTTCATGAGCTCCACAACAATCAATTAATCACAATGCATAGTTACATACATGTGTGGAAATTACTGGGTGCATGTCTTCGCCATCTCAGTACTTCCACACCAGGGCACCTGCCGTGCAGCAGCCCTCAACTGCGCAGGCGCTCCAGCATTGGTGTCACCGGAGATGCAGATGGGGTCGATGTGAACTGTCAGAAACTGTCATTATTATTTTTATTCAAATTTCATTAGCACCTCATTCAATTTGAAACCTCTCTCAAGCATGTTTTTTTTTTTACCAGACCGCAGTGGAGCAGCATCCGGCACACGGCCATGTCAATCAAAGTGGCCTTTACACAGATGTGTCAGGGGCCCTGAGTAACTATTAAAAGTGTGCACGGTGCACAGTTTCTGGCCGGTCACACTACAAACTCAGATATCAGTTATACTGGATGTTGCATTTCATATCCATGGCATCATTATCTGCATTATATGACTGATATTTTACTCAGAAGTCTACAGTGCTGCACCGATTCTAGTTAAATTATCTTCCACAGAACGTAGAAGTAGATATTCTGTTGGACTAATTTGTATGTGGTCAAATCATATAAAGCAATGAAAAGAAATGCAATAAAGAACACAATGCATTGTGCATCGACCATGATGTTTTGGTGCATGACGGACTTTATGACCAACCAAATTACAAAGCTGTAATGTGTGTAAAGTTGGATGCAAGAGCTTAGACGTTTGCTTTAAACTGCATCTCCTGACATGGGATTCAACTACTCATATTGCCAGTCCTCTTGATAGATGCACAGTGTCCAGAGCGTCTGCACTTTCTGACCCTCTTTCTTATTGCTTTTCAGCTGTTTATTACACCAGCATTTAAATAGCTGGTCGGTCTCAGTGCTCTTCTCAGCATATGTGTAATGGATATCCAATGAATAACTGTAATTACTTAAATCTGTTCCAAATTATCCTCAATGGTGCGGTAATATACAAAAGTCTTGCCACCCCCATTTTTATATATTGCTTCCAAAGAGCTAGAGTTTTTCGCATTTCTAAGTAGTCTTAAGAAACAGTTCTCCAAACGCCATGAAACATCTCAGCAAGTGAAACTGTCTTAAATGTCTATGTTCTTAAAATACATTTTCAACAAAACCAAATATATGATTATTCTGCTTATTTCTAGTCAAATGCTACAAAGATTGTAAGAGAAAATGTATTGTTCCACTGGCAAAGAATTTTACTTCTTTCCAGAAATAAATTCCTAAAACTAACAAAAGTATCTGCTAATATAACATAGTATATTTGTATATAATATAGTAATTTCTGCTTAAAACGTTTAATCAAAAGATTTTGATTAGAAATAAGCTTAATAATCATCTTATATTTCATTCATTCATTTTCTATACCGCTTAATCCTGTGTTCAGGGTCGCGGGGGACCTGGAGCCTATCCCAGGAGACTTCGGGCACTAGGCAGGGTACGCCCTGGACAGGGTGCCAATCTCATCTTATATTTAATTAGCTAATTTCCAGATATTTTCACTTGAATGTTTCTTTTTTTTCTTGAGCCACACGGTATGTATGAATTATCTAACTTAAAGCATGAAGCAGTGAGAATGAGTATGGATAATGACAGATGATCAGACCGGTGATTAGTATACTGCTGATGCTGAATGCTAAGTGGATGAAAGAGACGAGAGGGGAAATGAGATTGCTGCTGAGGTTATTATATAAACAACCGATTTGGCACATTTCAACCTGTCGCAGTAAAACCTTTGTTCTCATTTCTTTAATTTCATCTACATCATTTAATTGAATTTAACATGAGGAAACGAGAAGGGCTCAAAACGTTTGCACATTACTGTACTTTAAAGAAATAAAGTAATTTAATTTTAGGTTATTTTGGAAAAAACAAACAAACAAAAAAAAAAAACATCCCGTGTGACTTCAGTCGTAACACAGGAGGTCCTGACAACATTGTCAAACTTACACTTGATAAAATAAGCATGTGTACTCATAATGTTATGTGGGATGGATGAAGTCATTGTCGAGTGACTTAAACCGGAAACATTTCGGTTGTGCCAACTCTAGATACTTCCTGATCGTTCCACAAAAGGCTGAATGTGTGACTTAGAGAAAGAAAGAAGAGATCCCACTCATCCACTGTTGAAGAACAGATGTCAGGTGCAGACACATCCGCTTTCACTACACTACTTCTGTATCGACTCCTTTTCTAGCTAAAGGTCCTCCATCCAATCCGCCGGTTCCGTTTCAGTTATTCACGAGCTCCTCTCAGCGAACACTCTGCTGCTCTCGCCGTCGCTACTTCAACCCTCTCTCTCTCTCTCTCTCTCTCTCTCCTCTTCCTTTGCCAGAACTCTTCTCCTCTCCCAAACTGTAATTCATCATCATTTTATCTGTGTCTCTTCTAATTGGCTCTCATCAGGGACCTCTGCTTCTGCTTCTCCCCATCACACACACTGGCGCACAGACACACACCTGCTGCCCACTATCAGCAGAATTCCACCATTCCTTCATCTCCACCTTTCTTTTTACCCAGGGCAATTTCAGCCATTGTGTCCGGTGTCAGACCGCTAGAAAGGGGACGCGCCCTCTTTTATCTCGGCCATGATAATGCTGAAAAAGTAGTGTTAATATCTGTCCTTGTGTCTTAGCAAGCTTTACAAAGAGCACTATAGGACTACATGTCCCATAAGCGACCAGGCTGAGAGATTCCAGCTGGACTCGCTCACTCACTCTCTCTCTCACAGGAGTCAGAGAGTTTTTCCCATGCACCCTTGTTGCTCCCTGCACCCCAAACCATGATAACACGACTGAAGGGTATTTGACTAGACATAAGGCAGATGCCATGAGTGAGAGGAGGCAAGGAGGAAATGAAAGCGTGCAAAGTTCACATCCACTAAAATCTCTCTCTCACACACACACACCATATACTAAAACTCTTAGACTAAATGTGTGTTCTAAATAAAACTACAAGCGCGTGGGCGTCTCTGCACGCTGCACTCGAGTTTTCTTGTCTTAGATTCCACCCTTGAGACCTCAATGCAGGCATGTTGGAGTATCAAGATGGAACGAAGCAGGACGGTTGTACAGGAGTCCAGGTTTTATAAATCTATGTGTATATATATATATATATATATCTCAATTATACTGTCAAATCCTATATATATTTTTTTTTTTACTTTTTCCCCCCATCACACTGAGAGCGGGGGGGAAACAGGGGACTTTAGTGGATTAACATTCTGTTTACTCTTAATGTGCAATGATCCTCCGCATTCTGAGCCTACACACACCCGACACAAAAGACGCACCAAAGTGCTCGGTACATAATGCAGAAGGAGGGATTTGTTGATGCTCGGTGTGTGCCTGTGTGTGTGGCTGCGCTCTACTGAGCCTGAAAATGTGAAGGAAGAAGAGGAACACATTGTATGTTAGAACAAAACGTCATCGCCTCCCTCTAGTCCAGAGTAAGATGGATGATCTGTCATAAGTCAGAGGGTGCGCGCGTGTGTGCGTGTCTGTGTATGTGTGCGTGTCTCTGTGTGTGTGTGTGTGTGTGTGTACACACGTGTACTCACAATGGTTTTCTGGCACTGGATGCTGGAGCTGTTGAAGCGCAGGGCCGTGACACTGTGGGTCTCTCCCTGGATGTGGAAGATACACTCGTAGTTTCTCTGTCCCGACTGCGGCTGAGGAAGGTTCCGGGCAGCCAGAGTGATGGGCTTTGTGACTCCCACCGGGATGTAGATCTGAGTCGAGGGCAGGATCTGAGGACAATCCTGAGAGAAAGAGAATACTTTGATGAATACTGGTCCGGCAGCTATCGAGCTGGTTATATATTAAAGGTGCAGTTTAGAATTTTGAGCGCTGGCCTGCAATTAAAAACAGGACAAGCTGTATTTCTCATTTTTTCCAATTTTGCTTTTATTGTCGTATTGCTTGCGAGTTGTGTTTTATGTAAAAGGGCTTGAACCGAGAGCCAAAACAGCCACAATGATGATTATTATTACACGAGCGAGCCCATGGGGCAGGTTAAAGCTCGAAAGTACTGTCTAGTTTCATGTTTTGGCTGGAAATTAAAAAGACGAAGAAAAAAAAAAAAAAGGAGTTGCTAATGTAATATAATGAAGTATGTTGCGCTAGTTGGCTAGTTTAGTGCGCTGAATGAGAATTAAAAGAATTAATGAGTATATAATCGTTACCCTAATAGTTTTTAATGCAGCACATTGTTTGTGTATCAGCAAATGGTTGGTGAATATTTTCACTATGAGATGTTGTGTTCGGTCCCCGCGTCACACGTATATGATACTGTTCCGGTCTGGTTAGAGTTGTTTTCTGTGAACATGTTTAACTGAGAGGTACTGTAATGTGTGTGTGTGTGTCGCCCTAGTGGGAGGGAAATACCGGCTTTGCACCATTTTTTTTTTTAACTACTCGGTTCGATCGCCCATCATCTGTGGACACTAATTAATCTGCCTAGTAAAAATCATTTAACTTCGATTCGAGAAGTAGTGAAGCATTGCGATGCACTGCACCACTGTGAAATGCATTACGTATAAACGTGCACACCTGATGAAAACTTTTCTTTTGCGAGTCAATATAAGAGTTGAACTTTTTCTGCGACCATTTTCTACAAGTCCAGCAGGCAAGTACAAGAATGAAAAAAAAAAACCTAAGAAAAACAAAACACAAAAAAAACCCACCTCAGCCCAGACATAATTTGTACCTTTAAGCTTTTCACATGTTTAGAGAACTCTTTCCAAGCTACAAGAGGTGCTAGAGAAGAGGGCGTTGTCCCTCCATTTTCAAATTTCCCTCCATTTTCATTCTTTCCAGCAAATACATCAGGCACTGATTAAAAAGTGCAGATTGAAGCCATATGACCGCAAGCCGTGTGTTTATATGAGAGAGAAATTAAAATCGAGTGACAGAAAGAGAGCTGATGTCATTACTTTGTTTATTTTCAGTGATGTCACTACAGTTCTTATGCTCTAGGTAGATGTTTCTGCATCAGTGGAAGTGCAACACCACAAACCAGGTCATAACCAGTGGGTGGATATTCTTCCAGTATGTCTACGATACCGTGTGTACGATACTGTGTGTACGTGTGTGTGTGTGTGTTGTTGTTGAACAAGTACTTTTTGAAAACGTTAATAAAGCAAGAAAGGAGATGGAAACTTGGAGCAATGAAAAGTAGAGCTGTAATGCAACGCAGCACCCACGCAACACACAAACAATAAACAAACGTCCAGCTTAATCCCGCTCGTTAAGCGGTGGTATGCAAGAGCAACAGTTTCCCTTCCAACCATTAAACATCTGAATGTTTGCTGATTGGCTTACTGTCATCTGTGTGTTTGCTCATTGGCTTAGCCAGTCATCTGTGTGTTTGCTGATTGGCTTACTCAGCTTAGGCTGTGTGTAATGGCAGACAGGGGATTATACAGAGCAAACGGAGAAAATTAAAATGAGTGTAATGGTCTGAACCACTACCTACTCTAATTTGCAATGAACAACTTTGCAAGACGAAACGAAGCAGGGACTCGTTTACCTCAAAAAAGGCTGTGGTCATATTGCAGATTTATGCATGGTCTAGGGGAAAGAGGGGAGGATGATGTGCATTGGGGAGGGTGACAGGTGTCTAAACAGGGCATGGCTTCCATTAAAGGAATGCTCTCCTACTGACTGACCTGCAACCAAACCTCAGACTAAACGTATGCTTTTCATCTTCCACAACTTTTTTTTTTTCCCCCCAATCCCTCTGAGCCGTTCATCCAGCACCACATTTCATGTTCAAACTGAGGTTGTTTTGGGGTCAAACCAGTGTGTGGAAATAGGGAGCATTCGCCACACACCGAGTCCAAGGTTAACCACATTACTGGGTGGTCAGAACTTGCTTCCATGCTGACTTGTTTTAAAAGGTCTACATGTGAAAAGGTAACGGTGGACGTATTAAAAACATTTCAGCTCTTGATGTCACAGTAGTTTATTAAGGGGAAAAAATCAACAACAATCAAATGACCAAAAAAAGGGAACACCATATATACCCTGAGATTATGACTGAATGCTGGCAGACAGCAGACAAGTAAACAAATCAATAAAAGTGAATTCATAAATGAAAAAGCAAATACGGGGAAATGAATGTTTTTCAAAGCCTGCTTCTTCTTGTTTTTTTCCTCGGGAAACCACACATTTATAATGAGTTGGTTGGCTAGCGTGGGCGCGAAAAAAGAGCAGATTAATCTATAATTAACGTCAGTGACGACTTGCAGTGCACCGATAAGGCCAAGGGCGAGTGGGCAAGGAGGAAAGAAAAAAAAAAAAAAAAAGCACCACAACACAAATCAAAGTCTGCCAAGTATCAAAGAGGCATGTGGGGGTCAGCAAACGACCACCGTGAGCGGCTAACCCGAACGAACGTTACAGAGGAACATGGGGTAAAAAACAAATACAAACCTAGAAGGTTTAGTGCAATTTGGACTAGGCCCTGGTTAAGCTTGGGCTCAAGAAATCAATCTGTTTATTCTGGCTAATCAACCCAGGCAAGAGCAAGATGGAATATTTAGAAACTAAGAGTAGGCTCGCGTGGGTGTGCGCCACCGAGACCCGAAGCGATCCTCCATATCCTTGAAGACATACTGACTCAGATACCCATCAAACAGGCAGAAAAAGTGCAGATATGGAGGAAATAAATAAATAAATAAATCTCCCTCTCTCTTTCCTCCTTCCAATCCCTTTCATGTTGCCTTTTCATGTTATTTCTGGCATATTCTATTTGGTGGAATGGCTTAGGCAAGCTCATTAGGCAACAAGGTGCTCTGAGCGCGAGCGTGAGCGGAGAAAGCGTGCGCGAGTTACTTTGATGGATGGAAAGAAATTGAAGAAACGAGTGAGCGTGAGAAGAGCATCTGTAAGATGGAAATATACTGACAGGCAACTGAATTAACGTACGGTGTAAAAGAACACATCCAGATACGCGCAGGCGTATATATATCTATCGCGGCCGGCCGAGTCATTTCACAACGCGATGTGCGTCGAAATGAAATTTTGTTTATTTCATTTCGTAATCGGCGTGGATTGAATTGTTGGCCTGACTACCGTCTGACAGCACTCATTCATACGTTCTGACAGATTTTCTTTAAGGTGACTTCCTTTATTGAATAGTGCAGTAATTGTTTTACATTCGGAGATACTGTTGAGCCTTTTTTTTTTTTTCAGGCTACTGTACACACTCACACCATCTACTATCCTTTTGAGTAGGTTACGCATTCCTGCAGCTAATTCTGCGACATCTTAATCTAATCTTGGTAACACAACCTTTTTTGCCCTGTAACAGTCAGTTTTAGTCTGAACTGTCAACATTTCCATCCTTGTGGGGACACATTTGGTCTCCGCCAAAAAAATAAAAACTTGCCCACACTCGCACACAAGCTCTGATCAATCATTACTGACATTTCAGCCATGTCAAATCATCTGCTCCAATTGATCTCTTATTGCCCCTTGTTGACTGCACGGTAAGGATGGACGAGCAGGCCAAATTTCACATGCGCAACCTGGAAATGTCAGCCAAACACTTAACCGAGCTACTTGTCGGCGTGTTAAAACATTTTAAGGCAACGGTTGTAAAATATCTCGAGATTCAGCAGAAATGCCTCCCCAGGTAGCTGTAATGACTGCGACGAATTCCTGTTTTGCAAGCTGCTGCTCTGGTCTAAACGTCTAGCTGTCATCAAGGGAAAACTTCCTAAATGATACAACTTCAACTAAAGTCAGCATTTCCACAATATATGCAAAGCAGGTTTTGGTGATGTGCAGTGCTGCCTGTCGAAATCGGTGCTTAGTGTAATAGATGTTTCGCATTACGCGGAAACCATCTGAGTGTTCAAACAGTAAACTGGAGTAATTGGACCTATGAGTAATGCATGACGCATAATTTGATTTCTCCCAACAATATTCCACGTTTTCCTATTACAACAAGCACAGCCAAAGGTCTCGTGTGATTAACCAAAGATTGAAACTGATATGTCTGAATAAGCTTAATGAAGCAAATCAGACTTTTTTTTCCCCCTCACTGATCCGACTTGAGTCATTATGATGACTCGACTAATCTAATAACATTGTTTAAATGTTAAAGCCTCATTATGCAGTCAGTAAATTAAAAATTTAGAGTGAAACATGCTCTGGTCAAGCCGGAGGAGAGATGACCTGTCTCTGCTCACTTTAAGGGAAACTTACAACCATGAGACAACAGATACAGTGCAGGGACAAGAATTGGAGATAGCATGACTAATAATAGCATGTGAGAGAGATGGATGGAGGGAGAGGGGCCAAGGGAAGGAGAAAGAGGGCCAGAGAGAGACGCAGGGGCAATTACACTGACATAGTCCTTCAGTACACGCAGCATCACATCTCCCTCTCTCTCTCTCTCTCTCTCTCTCTCTCTCTCTCTCTCTCTCTCCTCCCGTTGACAGGAAGTGTGACAGTCTCCCATCCTCTGGTTTAATTATTCAAAGTGGATTAGACCTTCACTTCCAGCTGCCTAATGCATCCTAGCAATGAATATTGCATCTCGGAGAGAAAAAGAGAGAATGCGAGAACGAGAGGATGAAAAGTAGGTGAATGAAGTAGGTGAATGAAAAGAAGAAACAGAAGAAAAAAAAGGGCAAGGTAGAAGCAACAAACAACAAACTACATGATTACAGAATTGAGGCGGGAGAAAAAGAGAAAGCTGAGGAAACAGGATAAGAGAAGAGCAGAAGAGATATTCCTGCACATGGATCAAGAAAAACACCTATGAAGGAACTATAAGCCCTTTACCAAAGAGACATAATCAGTTATTCAGATGATGCATGCTCCATCCAAATTCCCCGTGTTAAACAGGTGAAGGAAACGACTTTTCTTTGCTTCATTACCTGCACGCTGAGCCGCACACATTTCTCAACATCCCGCACCTTCTTCCTCCATCTTGACTCTCTGTGATCCAGCAGCTCTGCACATCCTTTTTATCCTAACTTATTCTTCCTCCTCAACTCTTTACTCCACTGTTTGCCAGTTTCTCTCTTAAGCCCTCTCTCCATCTCTCTCCCTCAGTCTGTGGCTATTTTCAGGAAAGAGGTAGGCAGATGAGAGCGTCTCTCATCCGAGAGTGGTGGTGCGAGATGAGGAAAGACGCACGCGAGAGAATATGAAGGAGATCAAAATGAGTGGCGTGTCTAAAAATAAAGATATAGAACAGCTGCTTCTACAGTGCAGGCCCTGAGTTGGCTCTGGCTGAAATCACCCACGCTGGCTGGAGGTACGGCAAACCTCTGACTGTTAAAGAAAAATACATTCATGAATTTCTCAGTACGCTGGAGCCATGATTGGATTGCCTACTTTAGGTCTGAAACGCTGGCCTCTCAAGAACTCCTTGAACTGCGCAAAAATGGCTTGGAGCGATGTCAGGACAGTACGTGATGGGGTGGGGTTGGAGAATTCGTGAGAGTGTGTACAGTTTTCACAGACAGATGCGCCTCTTCAAAAGTTGCTGACAAGTTAACTCTCGGTTTTCAAGGACCAGGCGTTCCATCGCTGAATGTTCATGGGAATGACTGCAGTGATCTTCGGCTGGGATCAGATGCACAGCCTTCTTTAAACGTCCGTTTATGCCACTCTAATGTTTTACTGCGGCTTTTCACCGTTCTGTGTTGGGTCTCCTCAAAATGTCAACTGTATATACACATACATACACACCTACTGCCAGGAAATTTCTCAAGAAAAAAATCTTAATTTCATCTCCTACGGCTATTCTTTGATCGCATAATAAAAAACAAGGACTAGAGCAGAGAGGATTGACGTTCTTGATTAGTTGTACGCCAGCCAGAGCTTTAACTGGAACGACATGGCCAACGACAATAAAAGTCACTGCATTGGGCAACGCTGCTGCCCAATAAAAACCTTTAACTGGCTGTTGATGAAAAATATAAAAAACTAAAAATACCAATGTAAAGAGATTATAAAGGCACTACAAGCCTCAGTGATGCAGATGATTCTAGACCGGTGTTAAAAATGATTGCTAGTACAGTATGTTTCTGCCTTTTTTATTCAGGTCCTTGTACTAACACATTTGTCTGTGTGTATGCGAACAGTACAACCAGTCTGAGAAGAACAGAACTCGTAGCATCAATCTAGTGGAACATGAGCAAAGGCCACTGAAAGAAAAGCGGAGTTCCGGTTCTCTTGGAGTAAAGGTTCTGATATTATGTAATCAGGCCTCATTTCTCCTCCTGCACGAGTGCTAGAATGATCTTCAAAGCACAAGGTTTAGTAGGTGTCACACAGGCTAGTCATTTAATATTTTCCCTAGTTATCACTTGCAGTTATCATAACATTATCACTTTCTTATTACTGTGCATGAAGTGGAGAGGTGTGAGGAATTGCATTTTTAACTCGGCTCCTTAATATTCTCACAGTTATTTTTATCTTTGCTTTATACTGTATATATTTTTAAAGCTAAATAAAATGTAACTTAATCCTTGCAGCGTGAAACCGAATTCCGTCGCGACTAGCGCCATGTAAAACACTTGTGTTTTCTGAGCTACTGGTTGCACATCGCTATCCAATCCAGCTCGTTTATCGAGGTGTGTGCCAGCTCAGAGAGGCAGATTCAGATTCACTCATTGTTCAGATATTTCTAAGCTTCCAGATGCTGCAGCAGCCATGCAAGGTCTTCCGATAAGCTATAAAGGAGAGCTCCGTTGACAGACATGAGCTTCTGTGCTGCTTTGATCCTTTGATTCAGCCACCGGTCTCACACCAGTCTTGAGAGACACCAGGTCTGATGATTTGGTACGTCCTTATATACAGGATAATAAAAAAAAATTATTCTGCATCTGTACTAGTGACCATGATCCCTCCTGCCATGGACCTGCTTAATCCATCCTGGCTGGAGTTCTCATGACACGAAGAGCACTCACTGCTGCTGAGGATGCGCCTACAGTATATGATATGCTTAGAGAAAGATGTGACTGCTGAGGATGGTTCCGCTTAGAAACCATGAAAACGGCTGTGGACTGGATTTGATACGAACAGTTTCACCATGATTGCTTACGACTGCGATTGCTCTGACAGTGTTGTACCCAAGTCTCCATCTGTGAACAGTTGGAAACCTCAGCGAAGTTGATGTTATGTTAAACTAAAACATGTTTCCTGTTATTCAACTGCACTCTTGACCTTGCAGCATACAGTTACAGAAGGATTTCATCTATAGTCACGTTACACGGCACCACCCAAATTATGGGTTCCCTCTTAAGGATCCTTCCTCATGCCTTCTCAGGGAAGTTCTTCCTCACCCATGTCAACTCTGCCTTGATCATTCTGGACAAACTCCCACGGATATACATGAATGCTCTTTTAGATTTCAGATTTTTTTTATTTTTGTAAAGCTGCTTTGCAACAGCGTTCATTGTGCGCTATAAATAATACTGAATTACATTGCATGATTTGTACTTATTTTATCATGCATGTAACATGTTTTTTAACCAGTGGGTTGATGCATGCTTTCTGTTTATGAGCATTTAACTTCACTAATAGAACAACCTAAAATAGTGATGTCATCCTATTTGCTGCAACTCTGGATTATTTTTTTTTTTAAACCGCCCCTACTTCTAGAAGTGAAATCATCAAAACTACAGCAGTGACTTTCTAAGAAAGCGGTTTTAAAGTTCTACTCTCATTGCTTTGCTGTCTTTGCAGAGTCTCGTCACAGTCCGTCAGCGCTCCAACTGGCTCGAGAGTGGCGGCTTTCCTCCCCAACGCCTCCCTTTTCCATTCTCCTCTCTCTCTCCCTCGCTCCTCCGCTGATCTCTCCTGCTTGTTAGAGCGGTCGCGCTCCAGCTGGCTCGGGACAGCCGCTTCTCAACCATCGCGCTCGTCTCTCTTGCCGCCGCCACCTCCTCCTCCTCCTCCTCTTCCTGCCCTCCCTGTCTGCACACACCCCTTTCTTCCCTCGCTGCGGTTCAACCCCTCTTCCCGAACGTTTGGAAAAATAAATGCCGTCACTCTTATAATGTAATCTCCCTCTTGTTATTGCCAAGATGACATTTTGAATAGATCCCCCCCCCACACACACCCCTTTCTCTTGCTCACATTCGTTCTCTTCTCTCCTCCCCACAAACACACGCGCACCCACATCTGGACTCTATTAGAGTAAAAGGGGGAGACTGCTTTCTTCGTCGTACTTCTGGGTGCTCAAAAACCCGCTGAATTATGGGAGATTCCCGCGAGACTGCCAGAGACGGGGTGAAGAACGACGTCTCCATGGCGACCAGGCGAATCTGCTCCTTCCTTTTCGCCCCCTTTTCACTTCTTATCTCTGTTCTTTCTCTCTTTTACGCTTTTTAAAAAAAATAAATAAATTAAAGCAACTCAATTTTCAGCACTAATGACAGTGAGACAGAGGGAGGGGTGGAGAGAGAGAGAGAGAGAGAGAGAGAGAGAGAGAGCAAGCACAAACGTGAGAGCAAGAGAAAGAAAGTGGGAATGATAGAAGTCCGCTCGATGCTGTCTACACTTTCTTCGATCTGTTGCTTAATTTGCTACAATGAGAAGAATCCGAAAGGGAAATCAGTGCATCCTCCATTGTTAAAAGAGGCACAGATATAATGGCACTAAATGAGTGGGGGCCTGAGTGCTAGAAATGACTGCAATTAGTTTCATCTAGCAGCAGGAGAGGAAAGAGGAGAGAGGAGGAGAGCGAAAAGGAGAGGAAGTCGAGATAAGGAAGGAGGAGAAGAAGTGATAAAGGAGGAAGAGCAGAGAGGAGTAAAACTCTTTGAAGATGCACATAGTGTGAGGAGACTGATATATTCCATCCATACCTCTTCTTGCCTGCTCACCCTCTGGCCCTTCAGTGTAAGCTCTGCTTCTCTCAGATAAGACACACACACACACACACACACACACACACACACACACACACACACACACACATCTCCACAGGGGGGCATCCCCCCTCTTTCCCCAAATACACAGCTGCAGTGTGCCTGTAGGGAGTGGTGTGAGCGTCTGGGTTAATGCCAGAGTAAACACGCCAAGCTGAGGAGTTCACGGACAGAAGAATTCACACCTCCACACACACAAACACCCACATGCACACACAAACAATTACATTCAACACGAACCTTTCACTCGGAGGAAGCGAGAGAAAAACACCCTTTCGCACGCCCACACTCACTTTCTTTTCCTATTCCGTCATCTTTTCTTTGCTTGCTCGCTCCAACAGAGTGCACACCATGAAGAGCTCCTTTACCCTTTCCAGGGTGGTTCAATGGAAAGCAGACCGAAATCTGAAATGCATACCGCGCTAATACAAAAATAATAAGAATAATAGGAATCGTAAATAAAAAGTAAAGTTCATAGCTGAACTGTTGCAAAAGAACGTCTCGCGCTCGCCATGTGTGATGTATTCCGGTCATGGTTGTGCTCGTTGTAGATGTCATCAATTATGCAATTTGTGAACTATTCTCACTATACTGCAATCAAATTTAGCATCTGCCTGAGAGTCTACTTAGGAAAAATGCAGGAAAAGGTTAAGCCGGCATTCAAATTCAGCGCCACTATCGGTTTTTGAAATGAGAAAAACAAGTGGTATTTTTCACTAAAACAATCCAAGCCGGCTCAAAAAAAATCGATAAGGATGAAGTTGAAGATGAAGAGGAGTGCACAGTTATTTATGGATAATATGGCTTTCAGCCTTACAGATCAGATATAAAAATGTGATGGTTAATATAACAAACATAACATCTTATAGATCCAAAAAAAAAAAAAAAAATAATAATAATAATAATCCAGCTTGAATAATAATAATAAAAAAAACCCACAGGCTCATTCATGAACATGGGAGGAAGCCAGGCCTTTAATTTGTAGTCAAGAAATTTTGTTTAGGTTACAAGGAAAAGAGAAACCGTTATTATTCTCCCACTGTTTATTATTTTAGTAAAAATGTACCACTTTAAGAAGCCAACAAGGGGCACGCCCATGGATTGGCTCTGGAATTGTTGGGATTTGAACATGTGATCTCCTGGTGAAGCACGTACAGTGGTCTCTGCATGGGAGATTCTCAGCTATTTCAATGATGCCAACACTAATCAGTGAGCTCATGTATGCAGAAGAAGGTAGATCGAGTTTAATCACCTGCTACACTAATGGACGTATCCCAGCGTTTCACTAGTGCTTGGATACCATCAACGTAGAGTTTCCTCACTATGCTGGAGCCATGATTGGACTGCCTGCATAATGTTTGAAATGCTGGCCTCCCAGGAACTCCATTAATGGCCCAAACATGTGGAAATGGCCAGAAGAAAGATCAGGACTGTACAGGGGACGCGGCAAAACATCCCAGCCGAGTTACTGTAATGTCCAAGTGGTGTTTGTGAATGATTGTGAGTACAGTTCTCACAGATACAGTAAATGTGTCTCTTCCACAAGTTGGCGACAAGCTATCTCTTTATTTCCAAGGATCAAACGTTCCACTCACTGAATGGTCACAGGAACAATTGCAGTGGGTTTCGAGCCATCTTGGACGGAATGGTCATTCACAGACATCCGTCTTCTTTAATACGTTTGCACCATTTGGATTTTTTTTACTGCGCCTAAGAGTCTCTTCACCGTTCTGAAAACCGCTTGAAGTCTTCTGTAAATGTCATTTGGTTTTACACCCCTTATTTCATGAGAAATTTCATCAAAAAGTTTTGACTTGAATGCCCCATATACTGTACAGTACACTGGGGGAAAACAAGAGGAAGGACTCTTATAAAGGTAGATAATCTTATGTTATCTTAGGATAACAATCACTGTTAAAAGCTTAAAGATTTTATAAACAAATGAATGTTTAGAAAGCAAAGAGATTTTTTCGTAAAAATTATTTGTTGGCCTTGGGCTTTGACTTGTGTACGTATCGATGTCAATATCCTAAACTTCGGTACATACTGTATCTCTGCAATTGTAAGTGCCTTCTTATGTTTAGCTAAAACTCAGGTTATTAATTTTTTCGAGATTTTCCTCCTAATTTAGTTGTATCCAATTCCCCCCCATCACTAGGGCGCTCTACATTAAGGCTACTACTACCACTCAGTCGGGAGGGCCGGAGACTATCATGGGTTTCCTCCAAACCACGTGACGCCAGCCGACCGCATTTTTTTCGAACCGCTAGCTCACGCACCATTGGGAGCGGCGTAACACACTCGGAGGACAGTGCTATCCACTTCTTCCGTTTGCATGAGCTCACAGCCGCCCCTGATTGGCTGTAGAGCCGTGATTAATGTGGGAGCACTAAGTACCTCTCGTCCCGCGTTCGGTTCCCAGGTTACAGCATCACCTGGGAACCGAACTCACGATCTCCGGATGATACGGCAAGCACTTTACCACTGCGCCACTCGGAGGCCAAAACCCAGATTATTTTTAATGGATGTTCATTTGCACACTCGTGGGCTGTAAGTGAGCACACTGGCATGGTAGAAGTTCATATTAAGTTCTATCCTTAGACCTGAATTTGTAGATATTTTCAATTAAAATGCACCTGTTTTGCCATGTGTTAGCATTTTCAGTCGTGCCATGGACTCATCATGGAACTGAGGAGATGAATCTGGTTCGAACATACTGTAACTCTTCCATTCCTCTTTAAACATTTTTCATCTAGTTTTCTTTTTTAAAATGAGATTTCACTTCACTAATAAGAACAGGAAGGGGACTGTACATTACACCCTGTACAAGTCTGTAATGTTTAGTCCTTTCTGAGACACTTGACTGTTGGAATAATTCAGGAGATTGGATAAGTTTGGATAAGAGGGCCTGCTACAGAAGCTCTGATGATTTTATTCCATGGTACTCGTTTCAATCTGCTTAAATACTTCAATATAACGCTCAAATCCCTTTGCTATAATGTCTATTCCTCCCTCAAACTCACTCTATTTCCACTGTCTCTGTACACAGATGATTTCTTTAAAAAAATATATATATATATATATATATACACACCTCGGGTCAGAAATGTGAAACCCAAGCATATACAGTAAAAGAACAAATTTTTCCTCCGCAATAGGTTCAAATGGCAGAGCGGCGTGTGACAGGCTCTGAGCAAATTCCACTTATGCGAGTGAATGAGCGTGTGTGTATTGGTCCTGACCTCTTGAATGCCTCCTATAAGCTGCAGCGTGTAAGTCGTTTCTGTAGGCTAAAACTCGGTGAAAAATGAGAGACAGCCCCAATTCTGATTCCTTCGCCATCTCTCTCTCTTTTCACTCGTCAGCGAGCACGCTGCACAATCGGCCCTCGTGCTCTGCGTTTTTTCCTGCATGTCCGGCCGAGGAAGAGCCCGGCGCGCAGCCCTGTCACCTGAACCAATTACAGATGGGCCGATAGCTCAGCAGCCATGCTTTGTTGATAGGGAGCTTGAGAGTTGTCAAGTAAATCCGAAGAGCGGGAAGAAAAATTGGAGGGACGTGGACGGAATATAAATGGGCGGATTGCAGTATGGAAGAGTGAGGGAGAGGGGGACGTCTGAGTTAGTCATTCTTTAAGAGCTCAGAACTGCATCGACTGAACCTGAGCTTCCTGTCAGAGTTCATTTGTTCGCTGTCTAAGCGTGGCTTGCAGCACAGCAAGCTAAATATTTTCAGCAGCCGCAAGAAACATGCAAACACGCTGGTCCATACGCAGTCACTGGTGGATTATGAGGGGCAGCCGGAGGGGGTGCAGGGGGGAGGTTGGGTTTGAGTAGAACATGAACCGGAAAAAAATGGGAATCACAGAAGGAGAGTACGGACGTTACCGGAGTGTGTGCATGTCTGAGTGATGGATTAACTTTGGGAGTATGTGGCTAGCCGAACGTCTAAATGACATGACACGCCACGTCTCCGTACTCGGATATGATTCAAAGGAGCAACCTCGAGACAGGACCTTGGAGACGGACGTGTTTGTGCCTGTTGTTCTCTCTTGCAGTCTGGGCAAGAGACAGCAGCAGGAGAAGAAAAGCCTTAGCGTAATTGGACAGAGGTTTTATCCCCTCTGACCAATTAAACCGCTGCTATGCACATACAAACAACCAATCAGAGACCACATGCCAGGCTGAGGAGATAGGAGAATTAGTTCTGGCAATACTCTAACACACACACACACACACACCATGTGTATACCCACTGGGAAATATCATATACCTTCACACACATAAGTGAAAGTGAGAGAGCTGGAGCAGAATGGTGCAGAGATCAGAATGGTGCAGAGCCGAGCGTCTGTGGGTGTGTGTGTGTTTGTGTGAGTGTGTGTTTTCCACCAACACTGTGCCGGAGCTGGTGCTTATCCAGGGAACCAAAAAGCCTTTTTGTGAACCAGCCAACATTTCCACTGATTTAAGAGCTGAACTGTTGTAGATGTAATTAGATGTGGGAGTTTACTGACAAAGGCCTTAAAAGATTAACTGTGAATGGTTTTACAAGTTGTAGTTCTGGTCTCGAGAACTTATTTTATAGTTCAAGGACAAATCTTTCAAATACATCTATACACAGCACAAAGAAGAGACTTTGTAGGGGGAAAAATACATATATTGCTTGTAGCTGTCCACATTCATCTTACCTGCACAGGTGTCCCAACTGAATTTTGTTAGAACAATAATAATTTTTAAACTATCCCATATACCGTACCTATCTAAAAAAAAAAAAAAAAAAAGAAGGAAAAAATAAATAACACGTTTAATATTTTAAGAGTAAAGTATCTGTGATGTGCTTAGTGATTCTAACGCTAATGTATTAGTTGATGCTTTGATTAACTGTTTAAGACTTTATAGGGTTACATGATGCTTTGACTTTACAGTGGATCCTTTTATAGGGTAGTTACAGTGATGTTTAATAGGCGAATCATCTGCCTCCATCTAACCCTATCCTCTGCATCCTCTTCTCTCACACCAACTAACTTCATGTCCTCTCTCACTACATCCATAAATCTCCTCTTTGGTCTTCCTCTAGACCTCCTGCCTGGCAGTTCCAACCTCAACATCCTTCTACCGATATATTCACCATCTCTCCTCTGAACATGTCCAAACCACCTCAATCTGGCCTCTCTGACTTTATCTCCAAAACATCTAACATGGGTTGTCCCTCTGATGAGCTCATTCTTGATCCTATCCATCCTTGTCACTCCCAAAGAGAACCTCAACATCTTCAGCTCTGCTACTTCAGTCTCGTATTAACGAGATATAAAAGTCGTACTAAATAGTCGCAGAATTCATTGCTGCTACTGTACAGTACAGTATGTACTCAATAAGATGGTTCGGGCCGGCTGACGAGCGTGATCACGTTTGCGGTTGGTATTACCATCAAAGGTGGAGATTTGGAATCTGATGTGTTTCAGAGTCAGGTTTTACAGATGCAGATGTTCCTCAGCTGGACAGCCTAAAGCATTGTCGCATCGATCTCTTTAGTAAGCAAGGCCTCTGGCAACACTATTAGTGGGGTATCTACAGTAAATGGCATTGTAGAAAGCAGGTAAAGTAAAAACAGAACAATATGTCGAAGCTACTGGATATTAAATAAATATTAATAATATCGTCCATTTTATTATTTAAAAAATTGACACACAGATTGATCAAAGTGTATTTTAACCTCAAAAGGAACCAGTTTCAGTTGACAGAGTCGTGCTGTGAAAAACAGTTAAATTCTTGGTTATTTTCATCTTCCTGTGCCTTCATCTGAACCAGTCCTACCAAGAATTGAAAGGAGAATCTTTATAAAGAAATTTATAAACTCTCTTTATAAATAAGCGCTGAAAGGTTCTAGATCAGCCACTGAGATGGACCTTTAATATAAAAGAGATTTTCATTTCATTGTGTCTTTCAGTTATTAAACATCGCTTTTGCTGCCTAGTAATTTGCACTTTATTTTTTTGATGGGAAAAAAAAAATTGTCAAATCAGTGCCGGTTCTGTGCGGACTTTTAAGGCGCAGAAGAGCATTCTCGACCTGTTAAAGTGGTAATCGTCGATATAAAAGGCGAGCCATTCCCGAGATCTGTCGCATCACACAGAGTTAGGATGTGTGAACTGCCATTAACTTTGTAGCCCGATAGCATTTGCCTGTACATTATTAAACCAGCCAGTGTTTAGTCAGTCATGTGACTTACCTCAGACATGTTGACCCGGCCTTCCTGGAACGAGCACTCATTCGCATTCTGCGTGCACAAGTGACGATATTTGCACCAGTGACACGGGAAGGAGCCGTTCACACACGACAGGCACCTGCGGAGAGAGTTTAGGGACACGCAGACCTTAAATAAAAAGCAAGGGCAAAACCGTTTGCACAGAACTATCGTTAAACTGAGTAAAGAACTAAGTGTCAACTGTCCTTTCCTGGTCTGTCCATCATGCGTAAATGACTGTCCCTGTCTTTCATCCTGTGCTTTTCCGTTTTTTTTCTCCCCCTTTTTTCCTTTAAAGGCAACCTTTTTTCCTGTGAAGCTGCTCTTTCATCCCCACACAAAGATGAGCTTTCAGTAAGACACCCATGGTTTAGAGCGAGACAGAGACGAAGAGAGTGATGACATGAGAGAGATGGATCAAATAGTGTAGGATTTCCCATGGAGAGAAAGGCAGAGAGAAAGGGGGAAGAGAGAGAGAGAGAGAGAGAGAGAGATCTGATGAATAGTATATAAGAGGTTTTGAGCTGTTCTGATTTCACCCCACACTTAGACATACACAGACGAAACAGACAGACACACAACCCCCACATCCACAGCAGAATGAATGCCTTGGCTGGAAAAGCTAAACCATTCATTTAAATTAATCACCTCAGCCAAGCGATTTGTTCGCCCACAGCCATTAAATGAACATTCAGAACAAAGACGGCCGGCCACGTAATTGAATCACATGATCCTCTTAATTGACCAATCTGCTTCTGTGTTGAGAGAAGCTGCCCAATTATTTGAGAAATGGTCGGTCAAGGAAATTATCCCTGCTTCCTAATTCGACGCCAGCAATTTATTAAAGAACGCTTCGTGATGTCCGACATGTTTTATTGTCTGAGAGAGGATGGTGTGTGTATATATTTGAATTTGCGTATCTTAATACAAGTGTGCTTGTGTTTGTTAAGTAGCCTCCCACTGAGGCTCCATTTGTCTCCATGTTATTATTGAGTCTCTGGAGAGCCAGGTGGTTTTATCCACCCAAGGAGATCAGGGAATCAAAAAGAACCAGGGAAGACCGATGGGAAATGAACGGCAAACATGATCGTCAGGGCACAACAACATGCACATAAAACAAATTCGCCTTAGTATACTTAATTTGTAAATCACATACAGTATTAACAGGTTTCTGACAATTGTTGATGCATGCAATTAGTGCTACTCTATCATTAAATCAGCCCAACATTAAGCTCGGATGAGAAAAGAAAAGTATTTGCCTCTTTTAGATTTAGTAAATTAAAAAAGGCAGTTTTCTAGATTGCGACCAGCCAAATGTCCCCATGTGGTCAAATGTCTTATTCCTGTAAAGCTGTTTGACAAAAACATTTCCCCTCTCACACACAAGCATAAATCATCATTCCTGGTTAGCGGTGAGTGGTTTAAATATTGGGCAAAAAAAGAAAGAGTAAACACTAAACATGATTGCTTCGTACCATGCCTGAGGATGATTCCACCCACCTTCACCCGCTGAAGGGTTTAAAATTAGTAAGATTGTTCTGTACCAGAGTACACTTGTCTATTTAGGCTCTATAGTACAGTAGGTGGCAGTATGCACCTAGTCGGTTGGACAGTAATCCAAAAAACAAAAAATTTAAAAAACCCAAGAAGAGTCCAAGGGTGTCAACCTTTGCACGATGCCTGATTTTACTGATATTTCTGAGAACGTGTCAAGATCGACCCTCTCGTCTAACTTCCTACTCTAGTTCAAAGAATGAGACTGGCACATGCACAGAGATTTCAGAGGTGAGAGACAGTGTTTATGACGTCCAGTCCCTAACAATGGTCAATTTCCATGTTTAGGAACCTGGCTTTCATTTCAACATTAGAATTGGATTTCATATTTGACTTGAACTGTGTATGAGTACACCATACTGTGCTTGGGTACACCTTTTCAGATGGACTCAAGCACGGTGCTCTGATCCTTGCCTGGGCACTGTACAGAGTGTTCACATTACGCAAACAGATCAGGCATTGGGGTCGAATGTAATCGAGGCTGTGTCAAAGTCTGTAGTTTGAAAGCACACTTAATTAACTGTTGATGACAATATGGCTCAAACTACAGCTGGAACACGAAATTCACAATAAAAAAAAAAAGAAATACCATACAGTGGTGGGCAGATGTATTAAGATAGCATATGGTATGTAATATACTGTAGTTCTCACTGTGCACAAAGCAGGAGATTTCTCTGATTAGCTCTAGCCTATCTGACTGAAGAGAGCGCGAATTAACTGAGAAACTAGTAAAAACTATGCGACATGGTGTTCAGCTTCTGGAGACATGGCCTGGGTCATCTCCAAACCTGAAGCCATTTTAAACCAGAGTAAACACAGAGCCATGGCGAAGAAGGCAGTAAAAGTCAAGAAACCATCTTCTGTACAGGATCCCCAGGAAGCAATAAAACAGGCATACTGTAGATTGAGGTTTTGAAGAATAAAGGACTTCATACTAAATAATGATTGTTATATAGCAACTGCTTTGCATAGATTCATTATTTTTATTATCTTGTCATTATTTTAGAAAATTTCCCTTTTGTCTTAATACTTTTGCCCATCACTGTAAGCTATCCAGCCATTTGAAGACCTCCGTCCCACTTTTCTCTTGTGCAGCTTGCATTATGCATTAAAAATTTATAAACTGATGATAAATATTTATCTTATTTTACTACAATTAAAATTTAGCAAATAAGCAAATCAATTTTGCAAATAAGAATACATTTATGAAAAAAGGAATTTTCATTAACTAAAAATCTTAATAACCACTTTATTAAATGTTCAGCATGAATACTTGGTGGACACCTAATATATAAAAAACTTTTAACTTTTTTTTTTCTTCTTTTCTTTTGGTTAGCAGTTATATAAGCAGCATAAGATCTTCTAACAGCTTGCAAGCAAAAAAACAAAGCAACTGAACCTGAACTAAAACTTTGCATTGACAGCTCTAAAATTTAGAGTTCCAATACAGTCACCCAAATTACCCCTGTAAAAGCTGGAACTAGATACAGGCCCTGACTTACAATTGTTCAACTTGGGATTTTTCTACACCATATCAAAAAACACCGTACAATTTTGAACGTTCATCTTTTCCTGTGCTAACAATGGACGCTGTGAAATTGACCAGTGATGCTGGGCTGTACCTCCCAGTCAGACACGTGATCACAAGGGTAAACAACTGATACGCTACAGTACTATTTTGGATATCGTGTGAGAAATTGATGACCCTGTTGCTGTAATAATTCTTCAGGCCCAGTCAGCGATGCACCCTTGTTTCTTTCCTTTCAGTGCAGTATTCTTTATTATAAGACAGACTCGGCTAAGCTATGATGTTCGGTACTTTTTGCCCTGTCACACTCTGACAAAGACTGCAAAGTTCCCACTGCGCCCTAAAAATATTGGAAAAAGGCAAAATGGAAAAATGTGCATTTATCATGTTCTTAGCCACGTCCCCGTCAGGATCTCAACGTATCTATCTTCTTGTCACTAATTTCCTATTATGTATTTACTTGGTCCAGTGAGATTGAATTGTGTTATCACTATGTCGGACCATAAACGTGGTAAGCACCAGAAGTACATAATGCGGTTTTCTACAACGGGCCATGGACCTACTAAGGTCAAAGCACAAGTCTGAACTTGACTTAGCAACAATACAGTGGCATCCCAATGACAACTCCATCAGAGCGCCATATAATCTTTCCTCTCCATGTTATACTTGGTGTATGTCAGTGAAATCCCTAAGAAGGGCTGTGTATACTATTAACTGGTCAATGTTGTTGTTGATATGTCCTTATTCCCTGCTAAGTTTTCCCTGCATGTTGTCTCAACCATGTCCTCACCAAGTTTTTTTTTTTTTTTAAATAAATAAATTAAATTAATGGAAGAAAAAACAGCAGCTCTACTACATCAAGGTAGCATCCTTTATGGTTTCTACTGTGCTCATGACAAATTGTACAAGTTATTTTTCCATTACCCAATTTTTGGAGGACATCGTTAGAACGCGTCTCAGTTTGCCTGGGGTTTTAGCTGTAGAGTTTTAAATATATTCTGGATTTACGATTGCAATTCCGGGACCATCTGTAATGTATGCCAACCTAGCTACATGGGTTTTAGTTCCCTATTAAACATTTGTCAGATAGGCAGTCTGTCTCTTTGGCAGGATTCTTCTGGAGCTGCTTCTTGCGGTCTCCTGACCCCAGCCATGAGTTGACTGCATTGCCTCGGTCATGTGTACTTTGCTCTCCAGTTTGTCTGAACCTCAGTGATGCAGCATATATCTGTGCCCTGCGCAGTTCTGCAATTTTCCTGAATGCACTGGCCACTGAAAGCACCATGACTTGCACAACTGCAGCTTTAGTAGCACACTCTGCTGCACAGTCTGTGGCTTTTTTCTGTTACATTTCTTTCTATTCCAAACTAATTATGAAAGGATTCATTAATTAAGCTTTGTAACCCTGAAAGGCAAGTTCTCTGACTTTCACCGCTCCCATGTTTTACTTTTCCGTTTATCTACAGTTACATGTTTTGCGCGAGCTAATTGCTCGGATGGGTTAAACCCATCACCTTGTATTTACTAAGTGCGACACTGACGCGTTTATTTATTACGATAATGGCACCACAAGGTCCGGAATATTTTGTCCCTGTGTTTTGATATTTCCCTAATGTGTATCTTTGAAAAGAAGTGTCAAATTCGCACTTCTATGAAAATGAGCTAGAGTGGCGGACATGTCCCCCCGTGTTGCCAACATCTGCTACTTCCCTGGGTAGCGTGCTGGTGGAATACAAATCTTTATCCTATTGTCCTCCTGCGCATCTCCCTCTCAACAGGGTTTAATCTGGTGCCTCTTCTGCATCACCCCGGAGTGTGTCGAGCTCCATCACACCCACTGTTCCCACAAGTGCCAGTCTGAAGTGAGGGTTAATTTTTCTGGCGCTTCATTTCAGTCACCTCTCTGAACCAGATTCATTATAATCCCCTCACGTCGCACCGAGCTCTTTATAAGCTAAATTCTACTAGGGCCTGGCTTCTCTCTCTCTCTCTCTCTCTCTTCCCCTGCCTTTATTCTCGCATCCTTTCTAAATCCTCTTCTATCATATTAAAATGGCCGTGCTGCCCAGGCCTGCTACGCGCGTCACCGACAGCGAAGACCACAATACACCTTGAATACCTTCCTCCCCAACCCCCTCTTTCACTTTCATTACACATTGCTCAGGCTTTTCTTTCCAGTAACTGATTTAAAGTGAGAGGGGAAATTGTAAATTGCTGGCAAGTTAAATGGCAAGTGCTCTTAAGGGAAGTGTGAGCGCGTGCACTCTCTCTCTTACACGTGCCAAAAATGTGTTCGCTTCTCAAAAAGCCCTTTCCAGGAAGTAATTGCCCCTTCATTGCAGGCTCTTCTTCTTCCTCTTTTCCACTTCCATCTTTTTCTCCTTATCTCTCCCTTCTTGAATCCAGGCCTCTCCCCTTCATTCCTCTTCCACCTTCCGTCCCACCTCCAAATCACACGGTGCTTTAGAACCGCGCGACGGTTTCAATAGAGCGTGTTTTTCGCCGCGGTGCGTGCGATTTGAAATGAAATGAATGTGTCTTCTGTAGGAAGATCCTGGCATCCTGGGTGCTCCATAATAGCTAATGCTCAGGCATATACAGCCCCAGCTCAGTTTAATTAAGAGACGATCATGACTGCGTGTGATTTTCCATTTCAGCGTCTCTCATTTTCCGACCCCCCCCCCCCCCCTCCCCGTCTCCACCTCACCCCAAAATGGCACCGCTCCAAATTAGATTAATATTAATATGCAAATTTATGGCATTTCCAAGTGCACAAGACCTCATCAGTTGAATAAATAAAAGGGGCTCTGTGTGTATGTGTGTGCGTGCGTGTGTATACACGACTCCGGCGCCTCTTTTTTCTGATAAAACTTTAGAAAGAAAAAAAGGGGGGGGGGGGGGGGGGGAGGTGAAATTCAGGCAATTTCTATACCTTTCAGCCCAGCTTAAAAGCGTGCCGTGTTTATACTTTCAGTTCACACGCCGATGATAATGAGTGCATACAAATGTGTGTGTGCACATTTCGGTGCCCTGCGCAGTTCCTCTCTGCCTGCCTGACATGCACACACACACATTGCCGCTCTTATCTATTAAAGAGAGTATAATATTACTTGGATGTTGCGACATTGCATTTTCTCAAGAGTGTGTGTGTGTGTGTGTGTGTGTGTGTGTGTGTGTGTGAGTGTGAGAGAGAGAGAGAGACTGTGTGTCAGATCCCCATTGGAGACAGCAAAGGGTCTCATCTGTCCTGCAATGAGACACGACACACACCCCAAGAGAGCCTGAAACCATCTGGACTCTTACAATAACCCTCTTAGACTACACAGCAGTTACATCCTCGAATGAGATTTTAAACACTGCCCTGGTAGGAAGAGCATTTTTTCCTTAGTAAGTGCCATTAAACACTATAATAATGAACATATATTTGATTATACATATTAATTAATATATATACATTTTTTTCATGTCATTCTGTAAACAAAAGTTTAATATCCAGATCTCCATTTTTTTCCTGTCTGTACAGTCCTGCTGCATTTTCTTTTACCCTTTAAAGAGCATCAAAAACCTGTCAATCATTCTACCTCTACAGGGTTGCCATGGTTACTGAAATGCGACGACCCCCAGAAAGAAGGAGGACAGAGAACAGGGAGAACCACTTACGATTTGTGGACAGTGCAGTTGTAGAAGACGAAATCCACGCTAGCGAACTTCTTTCCCGTTTCTTTTGACTTCAGGTAGAGTTTCACCACACGCTTATCACCTGGAGAGAGGAAGAGAGAGAGAGAGGGAGAGAGCAAGAAAGTGAGCACGGGTGATGGAGAGAAAGAAAGGTATCTAGGCAACGCATCGTGCTTTGGTCCCTCTGTAGCAGGGCATTGCGGTGGTAAAAATAGCCAGCTTTGATTGTGCTATGATTACCGTGGATGTGATCAAAATTGCGCTGTAGGATCCTCACATAATCAAAAAAGCCATCTTCACTGAGACACCACGCTCGTATCGCCATAGAGACAGTGAGAATACAGCAACTATTAGCAAACGACTCTCAACCGCAAATCGGGGACGGACCAGAAGCTTGGAAATCGGTCAGTCCTAATCTTAATAAATATAGATTAAGAGTGTGAAGATTTTGAAATCTTGGCTTCTATATCAGGATTTTTATTATTATAATTATTATTTTTTTTTATCTGTGCTTCAATTATTTCTGTATGTTGCCTTTGGATTTCCTCTTGATGTTCATTTCTCAATCCACACACACTCCTACTGTACTGTACCTTGGTGGCGAGTGATGGGGATGAGCTCCTTAGTGCTGGGGGAGAGGCAGTAGATACGAGACCCCTGTATTCTGGCTTCAGTCTCAGTGTAGTCTTCAAACGAGCAGTTCACGCCTGCGGACAGGTCGGGTACATTCCGTGCCTGGAGAACCAACTAGAGAAGCAGAAAAAGAACTGCAATTAACACAGAGAATTTGAGTTTTCTTGTTTGAAAACAATGTGAGTGATGCTAGCTATTATAGCTGATTTATATATATATATATATATATATATATATATATATATATATATATATATATATATATATATATATATATATATATATATATAAAAGCAAATAACATTTTTTAGCAGTGTACAAAAAAATCTGTCATAAAAAAATACATAAAATAATAATGATTATTTTTACTATTATTAGTGTTGTTGCATTTCCCCACCCATAAACCTCTATTCTGTTAAACGTCTGTTTTTCCCCTCACATCACAGCCTGTTTCACTCAGAAATCCGTCACATTACGGAAGAAAAATATAACACGATTCCCATTTCCCATTTCCCTCGTCAATCACTGGCGTGTTTCTATCCGCCTGTGTTCAATCATGATCGCGCTACCCAGCATGCACTGTTATTTTAAATCTACACTGCGAGCTTACTGACTGCTTGCGAGATAGCGCTTGTGAATAAGATCCACCAGCCAATCTTAGCACAGGAGGCTTTGGCAGAATGCAGGTAGTCGGAAAAAGAAGAAAGAACAAAAAAAAAAAAACACGTCTCTGAACAAGATAACTTTTCAAGGTAACAATTTAGTTGAACAATGCCAACGGAGCACGGTGGAGCCGGAGTGTGAGGAAATACAAAGAGGCGAAGCTAAAGGTGATGTTTTTCAGCGTTCCTCAGAAGAAGAAGAACTTTGGGAAAAGCAGGAGGTCTGTATAAGAAAAGACGAAAACTCTGTATATTTACTGGTGTGCAACCAGAGCGAGTTTCAAAGTGTTATTTGGATCCAGGACAAAAGATTGTAAAGAAGCAGTTCCACTCAAAAGAAATAAGCTCCATGACGTCTGCTTTAAAAAAAAAAAAAAAAAAACAATGATAAAAGAAGTAAGGTAGCTAGCGAACTATAATGTTACAAGACAATAAAGTTTCTTTATTAATGCAGCCTGCTATAAACACGAATCGTGCACTTGGTTTAATTTGAAGAAATTCTGCTTATTGCAGCACACACACACAAACACACACATCCTAGCTAGTCTGGATTCGTGCTCCTGTATGCCACGGTTCTTCTTGCCGAGCAATAACAGATAAAACAGAAAAAAAAAAAGAATCGCTTCTTTTCGCTGGAGTAATTCATGCTCTAGTGTAAAGATAATCGGAAGAATGCTGGCAAAACTGTCGCCTGTTTCTAAAAAGATATTTACTGTAGCTTCCTAGAAGTATCTTACAGCGGTACATCATTAATTTGAAGCTTTCTTCTGCACTAGCTAGTCAAACAGCTAATGAGGAGAAAGAAACGGGAAGTCATCATTAAAGCCACTATTAAAGATCAGTCTAAAGTGGCTATAGAATTTATAAGCAGATTTTCCCTTTCAAAATCGGTCACAGCGCAGGTTTTTTCGCCTGGTATTTAAACTGAGAACTCGAGCTCTAAAGATTACTGAGTCACTCCTGTAAGAGGCGACCGAGCATGTTCACTATCGATGAAGGAACGGGTATGATGTGTATTCTGGCAAGAGTGTCTCTATAGAGGGGGCATATTATATGAAATTCACTTTTTCGTCAGTTTTAGACATTCAGATAGGTCACCAGTGTGTGTGTGTGTGTGTGTGTGTGTGTGTGTGTGTGTGTACAACATAAATATGCATGAGACAAAACATCCCCTGCTGTTTGTTCTATTTTAGTATTGGCCAGAGCTTAAACGAGCCAATTAGATTTTCTCCTCTATTGTGACCTCGTATAAGATGATCTCCTCCCCTCCACTTGCTGCTCAGCTCTGCTGTTCTCTGGAGGTGTGGCTTGGCAGTAGCTCATAGGAAGAGTACAAAAACAGAGGGATTTTAAGTTTTTTTTTTTTTTTTTTTTAAATGCATTATCTGAGAGGAGCATTAACCGTCAAACTTCTGGGGAGATTTGAGTCGCAAGTTAACTTTTTGAAGAAATTGTAAAATATGGGACGTTTAAGAAAAAGGAACCTGTGAGGAGTGTTCAAGTCAAAGTGGAACTTTACAAGAGTTTCAAGCACAGTACAGTGATGAGCTGCAGTGAAACTTTTCATGCGAACATTTTAATGAAGGCACTACGTGCATGAATGACGATCCCGGCTGATGTGGCTCGGAGCCCACTGCAGTCATTCCCAATGACTTTCCCAACATTTCGCCAATGGAATGCTCTCAGGGGAAAAGCACAAAAAACAAAAAGCAGTGGTTTGATTTCCAACAGTGCTCTTTTTTTGGCGGAACAATGTACAAATTCATACTGACCAGCGCACCACTTGCACATTACAGGAATTGTAACCCTAATTCTAACCCTAACCCTACTGGTAATGATTGCCACATCTCTCATATAGTCCTGACCTCACTCCAAGAGGTTTCCACATGTTAAAGGAGTTCCTGGGAGGCAAGTCTTTCAGAAATGAAGCAGGCAGTCTGATCATGGCTCTGGCATACTGAGAAAATGTTCGTCTCAATGGTATCCAAGCACTAGTGAAATGCTGGGATGAGTTGCATCAATGTAGCAGAAGATGATACAAAGAACTAAAAGTAGTTTCCACTACGTATGTTGTTATTTTGCAGAATCAAAAGTCCAGGGTTGACTTAAACGCTCCTCAAAAAAAGCACACCGATGTGAACCGATCTGGTGTTGATAAGTTACTCGGAGGTCTGGGCGTCACTGATTCACTGTCGCTAAACATTTCTGGTTAAGGCAGAATTGGTTCGAAATACGGCACTAATGGTCTCACATTTTTCACGCTGACAGAGAAAGTAGTTCATCTGTACACTGAAATCAATCTTTTGACATGACAGAAAAAGCGTGTGTAAGCAAAAGCAACAGTTTCTTGAGCTTTGAGCAAACCTCTTTAGAAGTGCGCCGTCTGAGCGTTCGTGTTGAGCACGAGACCACAGATGGAGTTTAGTTTTAATGCACATGTTCGGAGCGCGGCTACACGCCACTTAGATGATTAACTATTAGTATTGGCTTTCCTTATCCGTCTCACACACTCACTGGACGAGAGCGTATTATCAAATGAGATTGTGACTGGAGATAATTCCGATTGAGCCGCGATGCAACCAAAGCCACCGACATCAAAGAGCAATCTAGAAGACGGCATTAAATCTTGCCGACATTAATAAACCGGCTCTTAATAATTAATTTTTAAACAAGCAGCGATCTGATTTCATCTGGTTGCTGAGTGTGCTGAACACGGCGGGCATGCCGTCTTTCCCTCCATCCTCCCCCGTCTGCCTGTTTACACTTCCTTTGTTTTTTCCCTGCCTTTTGTTTTCACCATCATCAACTCGACAATAAATGCGGAATGCCCTCTGACAGCTGAATCGAGGTTGACTGAGGAGACTTTACAGCTGTATGTTGACTATACACTCACCATGCAACACCGTTCTCTATCCTGGTTCTCTTACCGGTTCAGAGTAACAGCTACATGCACTTAATTACAGTTTCTTTCACTTAAACTGCAGCACTATACAAGCAGTGAATTCTATAGCATGCACGGCGCACAGTAACACCAGGTTAATACTACTCCTAAGCTGAGGTGGAGGAAAACAGCTCTTCTGCCTTCACACACACAGCTGCTCCAGCAAAAAAGGGTTATTCAAACACTTGATTGAAAGTACTGCGGATGAAATGCTTAGCAAAAAATTACTCCGGTTGAGAGGACGGGATTTAATCTAAGGCAGCCTTCATCAGAGCTCAATTTCTACCCTTAAGGACGAGAGACATTAAAGCTCCTTAAAAGAAAAGGGGGCAGTAGATAAAATTGCTTTATACCGGAATCCCTTTAGAGGCCGGAGAGCTGTGGAAATCCTCGGCATGGCCATAGATAGATCTTTTAAGACGCAGATTTAGGCATGTGTGTTGCTCTGGAGATTTAAGAAAGATTTCAGTAAGTTATATCACTAATGTGTACATTAATGATAAGCATACCACAGTGGTGTAGAATTCCCAAATCCTATTGGTCAGGTGTGGATTCATTTTCTGTTGCAGTCAGGCCAGCTATGTCAGATTACAGATTACATAATTCAGATTACAGCTCTATATGAGCGTGCTCGTCCTTTATCGGTTCTAAAATAACTGCAAATGTGTATGGCTGACATTTGACATATGTTGGATTGTTATTTAACAAACGAAGGCATGTCATTTTTAATACAAAATTGATAAGGTGATAGTTTAGCATTTTATGCAACAACAGAGAGTTTCGTCATTTTCTAGCCGTCTGGATGTTTTCCACCCCAGTCTTCAGGAAAGGGCACTTCCTATACTCACAAAAATATCACAAGCTCCACTAGCGTCTATACTGTAGTTGCTTTAAAGTGAATAAACTAGGCTAGTCGTATGGATGTTCCACTAGATTTATTCATTCATTTTCTATACCGCTTAATCCTGTGTTCAGGGTCGCGGGGAACCTGGAGCCTATCCTAGGAGACTTCGGGCACTAGGCGGGGTACACCCTGGACAGGGTGCCAATCCATCGCAGGGCACACACACATACACACACTCACACACCCAATCACACACTATGGGCAATTTGGGAACGCCAATTAGCCTAACCTGCATGTCTTTGGACTGTGGGAGGAAACCGGAGTACCCGGAGGAAACCCACCAAGCACGGGGAGAACATGCAAACTCCATGCACACAGAGACGGGAATCGAGCCTGGCCGGGGAATCGAACCCAGACCCTGGAGGTGCAAGGCGACAGTGCTAACCACTACACCACCACGCCGCCTCCACTAGGTTTAATGTAACAAAAAACAGATAAAAAAAAGGAAATACTCATTAATAAATTAAAATGAAATGGAGATTTTCCCACCCCGTCACATCGCTCAGCCCTTGCATTAATACATTAATATAATAATAAAAACAATAATCAATAACCAAACAATAACCAGACAGCAAAGATCAAAGTGATCTTAGTTGAAATGTGTGCCCAAATTTGCACATCTGTTCTAGATTTGGTCATTTTGGTTTATTTGAGCAGAGTAACAGGTTTCAGTTGCATAAAGTGGAAAACACAAAACAACGTTTTTGGGCACAAAATTCTGGGCATACATTTAAAGTAAGATCACCGTACCCTTCGCCATCTGGTTATTTTTGCATTAAAAGTGACCCTGACTTTGTACTCATAATAAATCCAACGCCTCTCTTAACTCTGCCTTAATACGTACAAGCAGCAAACAGCATGTTGACCATCATCCCCTTGAAGTGACCTTGAAACAGAAGATTATTTACTTTGAGCTGCTGTGTGTAGTCAAAACATTCTCCATATTGTCTCTTTAAAGGCAGAACGGTCAGAACAATACGCACATTCTAACTTCACGTGTGTATTAAAAAATGGAAAATAACGGCCACTTTTTTAACAGGTTCATTGCTAGTGAGAAAATCACCTGTGATGTCGCTTCAACTCACTGACCGCCACCGATTGCCCGTTTATATCTAGAGCCCTGTCTGAGACAGCGTGCACGTTCTGCCAATGCGAGCACTTACTGTAATTCTGACATTTGGAAGATCAATCAAGAACCATTTTATTTCATCATTCCATCATGCAAGCATAACATTCCCAGAGAGACCATTAATGGATGTGAGGTTGTGTTGGAGAGGCGCCATGTTCTACAGCCCTTAACAAAAGTGCACTGGACTGGACGCTCTTGGAATGGAAAGTTCCTAGAAATGAGAAGTGTTTAGGACACTGGTGTTATATCTCGGCTGCTGACTGCAGACAGAGCAAAAACCGTCCTTGTAATTTTGGCCTGATTTTGACGAGCACCGGTAGGGGAACACGATGCAGCAGAGTCTCAGCAGGTTAAGCTGCCCTTGGTCATTTCTGCCAGTGTTGAGAATCAGCAAAACGAGATGAGGCCATTCCTCTCTTTTAGCACACCACAATTCAAGGGACTTTGCAGACACATCAAAGAAGGTATGGTACATCATTAGTATCAAAGTCTTTCCCATATTCTCCACTGCTTAAGGCAAGGACTCAAGGTGGTGTTTGTGTCTGCATGAGGCGCTGCTATAAAAGATTCCCACAAATTCGCTGTATCAAAGTCTTCTGCAAATCCGCTGCCGCTAGAGGCAAGGACTCAGTGTGGTAGTTATGTCTGCATGACACTCCTTCTACAGGCTGTCTATTAAGGAACACACTCTACATCCTCCATGGGACCAGGCTGGAGGTACACACAGTGCCACTAAGACTTGGTCTTTCTGCTACACAGAAGAAATGCTGACTTCATAGAAAAAGAACTGAAATGTGTCATGAGGCCAGACATAACTGACTCGCAAGCAGTAACCTGGAGTTCTAAATTAGTGATACCACGGCTCATTATGCAATTTTCTGAAATACAATGCAGTCTGGAAATAAATGAAATCACAACAACCTTTGTACTTTTGATTGCACAGAGTGTGTTATGTACAGGATAACAGCATGTCCCAGATTTCTGCTCTACTAATTTAGGTCAATTTAGGATTCTCGGGTAGCACAGCTCTTATATTTCAGTGGGAGGAACAGTAGTGCGTGTTGTACGTTTATATAAAATGAAGAACGGATAATGTAATTTTTAGGATAGTTACAGTATCAGGTCACACTCAGTGTACAAACATTTATTTCTGTTGACTTTTTTTTTTTTTCTTTGCAAAAATCCTAAATGACACCAAATATTATTAGTGTTATATTTTGGATGGTGTCGGTAGAGAGACAGTTGTAGGTACAGCACAATAAATATACTGTATCAGATACAAACATTCTACCCCATGTTTGTTTTGACTGTGAAACTGGAACAGGATGGTCGTTGCAAGTTACTGGGGGAAAAAAAAATCTGTAGATGAAGATTAGGATGAATTAGGGTTTGGGGAATAGATTAAAAAAAACATCCTGCATAAAGTTCTAACTTTTTTTTTTATTATTTATAATTGTCCAAATCATATTTTCTGTTTGTGTACTGTATGTATGTTACAACGGTGGTCAAAAGTATAAAGACAACATATGCCATGTATTCTAGTTCTCCCTGTGCACAAAACAGTGAGGTCACTTGAGACATCAAACTTAAGCCATTATTGTAAATTTCCTCAATTTCACTTTTGTCCGAATACTTTTGGCCACCATTATAAATATTACTTCACTTAAATCATACACCGGACACACCCGTTTTTTTTTCCCTTTATTTTTACTATTTGTTTTACATTGTAGTACAATAGTCCATACATTAAACTATGAAATAGCACATTGAATTATGGAGTAAGCAAAAAAAGGGTGCTTATCCTAAGTGATTGGCTATTTGCTATTGGCTATTTGAATTCTTCAACCAGCCATCTTTTGCTTTAACGACAGCTTTGCACACTGTTGGCGTTCTCTCAACCGACTTCATGAGGTCATCACCAACAGTCTTGAAGGATTGCCAATATCTGTAGAGCACTTGTTGGCTGCCAACTGTGCACAAAGCTGCCATCAAGGTGATCAGTGACTTCTTTGAAAATTTTTTAATAAGAAATATGTATTTCATATTTTAAAATCATATTTTATTTTTGAAAAAAAAAAAATCCGCCAAATCAGCCTCAGAAGGGTTAAAATGCATATACGAGGGGGTTCCTAGCATGGGTAAGCCCCATATGGCCTAGAGATATCATGTGACCTATTAATGCACAAGTGCAATCAAGCATGCTATAATAAATGCTTAGAATAAAGGTCATATACGGCATTAAAATGAGGTGAACTGCGTGCTATGTTTCATGCATATCATAGTCATTTTGTGAGACAATCATAGAGTACTTCACAAGTACAAGGTTTTTTTTTTTTATATCTCTGATTTCTTAGTAAATATTTCCTTGTGTGTGGTGATTAACCCTTTAATATATATCATAGTGCAGATTTTCATACTTGGACTTCAGACATGGTCACAGAGATGTTGTTGGGTTGAACAGTCAAGTCGACACACTGGTCCACTCTGGAGGCGAAACGCCAGGGTTCATCCGCCCGCTCGCATCGGTCCTTACGGGAGCAGCTGCACACAAGACACACAAGATCATGCAACATGTTAATCACTGCACTGTAACGGCACCGAATGATGCTTGTATGCCTGAGATTTTATTGCCTCCCTTGTCCAATCCAAAGAAATTGACAGTAATTTCTGTAGATAACTTTTATAGCGTCAGGCTTTCGAAATGTCAGCTTACAGGCAAACCATGACCTCATTTAGAAGCGGGCGTGTGCATATGCATCTGTAGGGTTCAGTTCTCTCGAGTTCGCACCTATTTTAAATGCTTATTGCAAATGCTACAGGGGAAGTCACTTAACTCAATAAGGGCATGTTGCACTTACTGTACTTCTAGCTCATGGGAGAGAGAATGAAGTCGCTACACCGGCACTAAGACTATTATGTTAATCATATAGTCTGCCCGGTAGCCCGAGGATCTGATGTTTGGTATTTGAGGCTAGAAACGCTCGTCAGAAAGTCTACTGAAGGAAGACAGTAGATATGAACGAAGGTTACCGTGTTGCCTTCTTTTAATTTCCATTTACATGCCCTCAATTAAAAATCATGCTAATGCTCTTCCTTTAAGGAAGATGGAGCGATAGGGAAACCGCTTTCTGTATATTTGCATCAAGTTTAATTAACGTTTCTGGGCTTCTGGGTTTCTCGGCTCATGCGGAGGAGTCAGAAATCAACAAGTCTGGGGTATTTTTTTTTTTTTTTTTTTTTTTGGAGGGAGGCATCTTGGTGTCATAAAAATAAAATTCTCAGATACAAAAATCTGATATCATGTGACGCTGTGACAGGGGAAGCCTAATGAAGGACAGAGGACATGAAATGACCTGGACATATTCGATAACTAGTGAGAGCATCTAGCATCAATCTAGCACCTGCTTATAATCATGCAATCATGATACGTTACTGCATCACCAGGGACCATCTCACATGATATCTTGATACCTAAGCGGCAATTACATTTTTATTGCAACTGATTACTGATTACGATTTTATAAACGTACCGATATAGAATAAAAATATATAATTTCATAATTTTTTACAATTCTAAACAAAGAAAGCAAATTTGCTCCTTCCACACAGGAAAGCTGTACTGTGTGAATAGTTTAGAGTAGGGGTACTGAATTAAAATGTAACAAGGTCTGGTCAATTCGATCTGAGGTCCGAATTTCATGTTTATGTTGTGTATATATGTATATGTAAATGCGTTCACTGTCATTGTCTAAATAAAAATAAGCAATGTAATATTTGCCTAGAATTGACAATTTGTCAATTACTATATTAAACATGTGGACATGTTAATCTATGATTGCGTTGTACATATCCTTGTATGTGTAACAATCTTTAATTAATCTCCGTCATATCCAGAAAAAATAAACATGTATTGATCTGTCCATGGCGGCGCGGTGGTGTAGTGGTTAGCACTGTCGCCTTGCACCTCCAGGGTCCGGGTTCGATTCCCCGGCCAGGCTCGATTCCCGTCTCTGTGTGCATGGAGTTTGCATGTTCTCCCCGTGCTTGGTGGGTTTCCTCCGGGTGCCCCGGTTTCCTCCCACAGTCCAAAGATATGCAGGTTAGGCTAATTGGCGTTCCCAAATTGACCGTAGTGTGTGAATGTGTGTATGTGTGTGTGCCCTGCGATGGATTGGCACCCTGTTCAGGGTGTACCCTGCCTAGTGCCCGAAGTCTCCTGGGATAGGCTCCAGGTCCCCCGCGAGCCTGAACACAGGATTAAGCGGTATAGAAAATGAATGAATGAATGATCTGTCCTAGGGCTGGGCCGATAAACGATATCCATATCGAATCGCGATTTACTTGATTTTAAAAACGATGAAAAGCTCTAGACATTTTTTGCTCGATATGGATTCATCTAAGAGCCAATCACACAGCAGAACAACACGACAACAACCAATCAGCGTGCAGCCTGCGCGTGCCTTGCAGGTCAAAGTTAATTGACTTTGCGAAGCAAACTTGACACCAGGACGACAAAAAAAAAGAAAAAAAAGAGTGGAAGCAGCGACGAAAGTGAATCTAACCTCGAGTTATTATCCAAAGATGTTGAAATTGTCGACAAAAAAGGTAGCACGAACTCCGTTATATGAACGCGTCACCCACACGACCACATAGAGCATGAACATGTGACCCGATGCTACTCCGCCAACTAGCAGCGCTAGCAGTGGGGCTGTAGCAAAGCAGATATCGCTCGTGTCGTCTTTCGTGGCCATTACACCTTATGAAAGGTGTTCCAAAGGGAGCAAGGATATAACCAGGGCCGTTTCTAACTTTCTAGCGAAAGATATGATGCCCCTAAGCACACGAGGCTGAAGTTTAGCTCCTTATTTGCAGCTTCCGGTTTGTTTGGCTCCTTATTGCGCAGCGTCTCATTCCGCGGCTGAAGTTTAGCTCCTTATTCGCCTCGTTACTAACGGGAGAGTTCACACTGGCCAAAGCTGCGCAGTTTATCAATAAAAGCAGCTTCCGATTCGTTTGGCTCCTTATTGCGCAGCGTCTCACTCTGCGGCTGAACTTTAGCTCCTTATTCGCAGCTTCCGGTTTGTTTGGCTCCTTATTGCGCAGCGTCTCATTTTACGGCTCGAAGTATAGCCTCGTGTTCACGTTGCCGAATGCTGCGCAGTTTATCAATAAAACATTATTTTCGTGGCTTAAACCATTCTGGCCAAGCAAATATGAACTATACAACACCTAGCAGGTACCCAACTATATAGTAAAAGTGAAATTGTCCTGGTCCAGATTGATAGATGCATAATTCATTCCATGTTTGTCGTCACTGCGTGCTTAAGCCATTATGTCAGTTTATTGGGGCCGTGTGAAATAGCCTTCATTTAACTCTGAATTGTGGGATAAAGACAGCCCTAGTGTGTGTGTGTGGTCTAAATGTTGTCTCATTATTGTTTAAAAATCTCAAAACATTAATATATCACAAGATACTTTTTATCATCACAAACAAGTATTTTTTTTTTTTTATAAAAATCTTTGCCTTGTAAAGATTCTGAGCATGTGCCTATAGTATCTTAATTTTTAAGGCTAAATCTGTCATCTGTTTTTGTTAATAAACTATACTTTAAAATGTAATTTAATGAACCCTTTAATTTTTGTGGCTTCAGTTGTTCAAAGTTGTTCAACATTGATGTTCAATAAATAATCATAGATAGTAGATGGTGTGTGTTGCCTTCAATTAATCAATCAAGTAATGCAGCCTTCATTCAAAAATCTCTCACTTGTGAGCATATTTACTGTACAAAACTTGTCAGTGAACTATGAGGGCAAAAAAAAAAAAAAAAAAAAATCGTTTATTAATCGAAATCGAGTTAAAATGTTCAATTAATCGAGATTTTGATTTTAGGCCAAATCGCCCAGCCCTATTCTGTCCATTCATATTTGAATTTTTTTAAGTAACTCATGCTATGTCAGGCTTTTGTTTTTTTCCCTGCATACCCTGTTTACTATCCGGTAAACTACTGCAGTGATTGGCTCTGTTGGATGCATATAGCCACGCCCACCTTGAGGAAAAAGCACTATATTACTAATATATTAACTATTGTCAGAAAATCATCTGGGTCCAGGTAGTACTGGTCTGGACGACGGTCTGCCATTTCACGCTGCCTGGTTTAGAGTCTGCGGCCTTCAGTATTCTAAAGAACTGGCAGCGTTGTACCACCTTAAATGCTAACACATATAAATTAAAAGTTAATAAAAAATAAAAATCGATTTTGAAGTCAGTGTGGGGTTACAACAGCTGCCACACAGAAGAACTGCGATATGTAACTTAACTGATTTTTTCCTCCATCTCTAATCCTTAATAGAGAGCATAAGGGCACCCAGCCTGAGAGCATTACACAGTACAGTCTCAGTAAGAGTGTTCATTAAAATGAACGAAAAGTGCGATGAACTACCTCCTCACACAAAGGTGTTGTCACGCTAGGTGAGCGTGCACTGAAACAGTCACACGTAAGAGGGCGCGTTTCAGTTCGGCGAGCACTGAGCCATATACTTTCTTTACCCTTTGCTCTTGAGTCACAGTGCACAATTCATAGCCAATTCATCTCATTTTAATGACCATGTTCGCTGGTGCTGCTCTGTGTGTTCAAGTTATAAAGCCGAAACATCATTCTAGCAGTGCATTACAGAAACAAGCAAACAGAGCTAAATATAAAGTTCCATGATGCATCTGACAGCTTAAACCTAACTACATTACTCATTTCCTTTTGAAAAAAATTGGTATGAATGCAGACCCTGTTTTGTTTTTCGCTCAAATCACCAGGAAAAAAAAAAAAAAAGAGAGAGAGAGAGAGAGAGAGACTTAAAGGCAATTTCACGCACAAGTACAACACTACCAGTCGAACCCAATCCCCCTCCGATTCAATCACTGGCAAGGCGGCCTGTCAGACACAGATTTATACGATGATGTGGAAATGACAGCAGTAAGATTTGCAGTTCATAAGCCATGTGCTTCCTGTTACGGGATACATAATCCTTTGTAGCGCGACGTCGAACGAAGGCGTCATTCAGACCACATGGCTGCTTTTGGCAGGAACGTACGCTCTACTATACTGGGGATACGGCTTTGATGATGTTCAATTTAACCCGCTGTATACTCACACATTGAGCAGGACACACCAGCCACAGTGAGGATCTCTGGAGCCCAGACACTCGGAACACGTCGTGTACTGATCACAGCTCTCCACAGGAACGCGCTTCACCTGCACAGAGGAAGAAATATAACACTCATTAAGGTCATCTAAGTAAACGATGTTCTGCACACAGATTTCTCGCTCACAGACTGCAATTAGGTGACGTAAGGGCAGCCCGAGGCGCCATGCGGCTCGTTCATTTGTCCGTGTGCACTGGGGTGTGCGTGTCACACTTGCTCCTGCCTGCATGTGTGTGTGGTTGGATGGGGAAATCACAGGTGTGACTGTGTGCATATGTGAAGAGTGACCCTGCTTCTCATGACCTGCTGGGTTTTCTGACAGTTAGCAGGGTGAACCCTAATCTCGTGAACATCCACAAGGGTAACCGGGCGTTTTAGACAAAGAAATGCATGTTTTAGGAAGAAGAATGCACATGATCATATACTTTCTACTAAAGAGCAGAAAAAAAAGACTACATTCACAAGCTGCACTATTCAATCCCCATGTTTTGTTCCGATCAGATCGGATCTGCATGTCATGATGCTTCACAGTCATAATTGCATGTGACTTTTATTTGATTCAAACGTGGATGCATCTGTCTTCTGAAACAGCACACATCTGTACATCGATAAGTCTTTGCTCGCACCATCTGGGTTAAAACAGAGGCCAAAATTCACAAGTTCTCATTCAAGTCACATGACCAAATATTGGATATACAGTATATCTGATCTAGAACCACATACAAAACTGACTCAGTTTAGATTTAAAACAAAATTTGTACGTTCAGACAGGGCTTTAAAAAAAAAAAAGGGATCTGAGTGACCAAAAGAATTTATAAATAAAAAATCAGAATTGAGTCACTTCAGGCTGGTAATGTGAATGTAGCTGTGGAACTTTTAATATCGTTGTCAGGTGGGAAAAACTTTGGATCAAATGATAGCATTTTTTTTTTTATCTCACCCTGTAACAAATGGAAAACATTGTCACTGGTACTTGTACCTTAAATGTTTACAACTTGATTATTCACAGGTTTCATCCAGTGGTACCTCACTGTACGAATTTAATCTCTTCTCATTTTCCCCTAGGAAATAATCTAAAAGCAGATAATCTGTTCCAGCTACCCAAAACCATTACCAATATTACCAATTTCCAGCACTATCATCCTATATTTTGCATATAAAAAAACAATCAAAACATTTAGAAAAGACGTATAAATTAAGTAAAACATAACACAAAAAACCATTAAACCATTAAACAACTGCTTTAAAAAAAATAAACTGAAAGTGTTCTTGCTACTGTACCTTGCTAACTTTCTTGGGACCTGTGGTGCTACGTCTTCACAAAATGTTGCACAAAACGGCAAAAAAAAAAAAAAAAAAACACCACACACAACCAAAAACATATAAACTAGTGTTGCTTGGATTTCCATTGACGCAAACAAGTTCTGAACAGCTCCTAGGACGCACACACGGTTCTTTCGCTTATATGCTGGAAATGCTCCGTATGACGAGGCAAATTCTTTGCAAAATTTTAGTTCTTAATGTGACAATTCATGAGGCGGGACGTTCGTACACTGACCGTAAACATTCATTCATTAATTTTCTATACCGCTTAATCCTGTGTTCAGGGTCGCGGGGGACCTGGCGCCTATCCCAGGAGACTTCGGGCACTAGGCGGGGTACACCCTGGACAGGGTGCCAATCCATCGCAGGGCACACACACACATACACACACTCACACACCCGATCACACACTACGGGCAATTTAGGAACGCCAATTAGCCTAACCTGCATATCTTTGGACTGTGGGAGGAAACCGGAGTACCCGGAGGAAACCCACCAAGCACGGGGAGAACATGCAAACTCCATGCACACAGAGACGGGAATCGAGCCTGGCCGGGGAATCAAACCCAGACCCTGGAGGTGCAAGGCGACAGTGCTAACCACTACACCACCGCGCCGCCTTGACCGTAAACATTGTTGTTTAAATTATTTACAAGTGTTTATGGTGTAAGTTTTCAGCCATGCATTTTGCTATGGGTTTACTTTATGGGTTTCGGTTAAAGGTGCGATAGTGAATCATTTTATTTTCTTACAACATGGAACACAATTTTTTTGATATATTACAAACAACACCATTATGAAAAAAAAACAAGACAAAATAATAATAACAAATAAATAAACAACAGTGCCTTTCGGTCCCGAATGTATGTTTGTATCTGGATTGGCATCGGATGATGCCATGACTGTTGCTGCTACTTCTACTGTTGCTTCCTCGACCATAAGTTTGTGGACGGAGTTTAGTCAACATGGCTGGAAGTGGGATTGGCTAATTTAGTAAATAAATAAATAAATAAATGGAATAATTACAATTTTAGTCAATACCACTGCTTAACCATTCGAGACATTTAGCTTCCCCCCACGACCCCAAACAAACCTAATGCACCTTAAAAAAGAAGCTTTATATTGCTACTTTTACACAAACTTTTACTTTTACTAAGTGCGTGTGTTAGATCAAAGTAAAGACTAGAAAGTCCAGGACATGAGGTACTGTGATGAAGATAAATCTGGCAGGAGACTAAACCTAAAGTAAATTCCTGCAGATCCTCCCAAATGAAGTAAACATCACAAAAGTTTAAAAAGGCACCAGAGAAAAAAAAAAGAGAGGTCTAATAAAAGATGTGCAAGCTGAGCGCATGAGACGTTATTGCATTGAGTCTCGAGGCCAGTTTGAAAACTGTGCGCGCGCGTGTGTGTGTGGTGAGAAAGAGAATCCTTTTAATCTGACTGCAAAAAAACACTAAACTCCATCCCCTTAGGTCAGTATGGATGTGCACACACACACACACACACACACACACATTTGTGCGCACACGCGCAGCTTGAGAGAAACTGGGCAAGAGAGATGAGTTGGAAGTCTGCCAGAGACTAAATGGCTACAGACACAGTTGAGTCAGAATGGAAAGAGAGAGAAAGAGAAGGAGAGAGAAAGAGTCAGACAGATAGACTGAAGTGAGAACAGATGGGTTCGCAGGAACAGCAAGTTCAGGATGGAGAGTGATCAGGTATAGGTTCGAGAGGTTGTTCGAGTGTGTTGTGTGCTAATCATCACTAAACTCTCTCGGAGGGCCTAAATGAGCTCGAGAACACGTGTCCCTCTGACATGATGGCGGAGGAAAGAGAGAGAAAAAAAAAAAAAAAAACATGCACAGAATGGCATGCAGATTTGAAGTCATCACTGTCTCTCCCCCTCTCGCTCTCATTCACACACACCTACGCAGATTCCTGATGTTGGGAAATATAACCGTTTCCTAATCGCCTGTTTTGCTAGTGCTGGAAATCAACGTGGCACTCGTGACAGGAGCCAAATGAAGTCAAGTGAAATGACAGACATCAAACATCACTTGATAATGAACCTGTCAACACACACACACACACACACACACACACATGCATGCACCTTGAAAAAGTTCTCTCGTCTCCTTTAGGCTTTCATCTGTCACATCTATACTTAAGCATCCTGCAATCAAATCTACACAAACACTATATACATAAAGGGGGATGGATAACTGGCTGAAATTACCCTCAGATCTTAGTTTTCCTGTTCAGCAAACGGCTGTTATCACTATAATGTGGATCGTTTTTCCAATAAAAACAACACTTAGTATTTTATTCCACTTCTACCACAGGAACCTGTCACTTACTATGATTGTTAATGAATACTGCGTCGAAAATCTGTCGAAAACGCCAGCTGAGCCGCTTTCTTCTTCTTTCTAGCGCTGCCGCTCCCGTAGCGCCTATCGTTCCTAAGCAACCTTGAGCTATGAGCTGTATGGCGATGAGGAGGTTGCAGGATATAAATGGATTTCCAGCATCTAACATCCCTTACAATAGCTGTGCTACTAGATTTAGTTGTGGGCAACAGAAAAAAAAAGTGCATGTTGGGTGCAACCCATCCCTCAAGCAGGAAGAAAATAAAGATTATTTTACCAAGTTATCCAGGAAAATGGAAAGGGTGAAAGCTGATTGGTTGGTTCTTGTAACATGATGGGTGTGACCTGCTTGCGGAATTCCCGAAAAACGGGTGCGTTTCAACGCATGAAGGTCTTTTAAACATGTCACCAATCTCTCTTTTTCTCAAAACTAGCAAAAGAGAAATGCGCAACCAGTCATGTTACATGCTGAATACGCTAGCATGCTGGAACAGGAAATCCCGACACTGGAGACTCCTTTCATAAATGTTATACAAACATCTCATTACATCACATTTTGTAAAATAACACCATATTTCCACATATTTTACTACATCTTTAACAAGTTAACACAAGTCCTCCAACGTGTTTCTGGTAATGCTCGAGCTGAAATACCCAACAGATTCTAATTCCTCACACTCCATTCATTTCACTCCCCCCTCAAAAGTCCTATTTCAGTGTCTATGCAAATGAGCTACTACACCCAATACATCAGTCTGCACTGTGTAGGTCTGTACTGATCTCCCCATCCTGCAGTACTCCAAAGCCAGCTAAGTGAAGTCTGTCATATCTGCATGTCAGTGATGTGCAGTCTGAGTGGTTGACCTTTTCCTCTGCAATCTTTAATGCTTTCACCAGCTGCTCATGTTACGCAGGAATGTGTGCGTGAGCGCGTGTTCGCGCCTATAAAGACTCCGCTGTGCAGGATTTCTCTGGCAATAAACTCAACCCAGTAAGAGAATGGTAAAACATTTAGACTCAGAAAAACACAAAGGAAAGCAAAGCACACGGACGCACAGATGCACACAAAGGCACACATACACAGCTTGATCCCAACTGCTGCCAAGTGGGAGGATAGGCGAAGACCAGGCAGACAGACAGACAGACAGACAGACAGACAGCCAATCTGTCCACCTTTCTGATAATGGTGGGATGATTAATATAGCACCTGATCAATATGTACACAGGAATGAGCAATATGATAACTAAAAAATGCTAATAGTTAAGGGACTGTACGCCCTCTATGCACCCTGTGTCTAAAAATAAATTAATTAATTGTTCTTCTGTTCTCTCCTGTAGACAAATGCACTACTAAGGGAGTGACACACACACAAACTGGTTCTCGAAAACGGGGGTCAGGGACTTTTATCTGTAAGATCAAGCTCCATCTCAGTGCATTTGTAATTTATAAACATGATATAATATTACAAAAATCATATGGTCGATTTAAAATTTTTGGGTCTTCAGCATCGTACAAGTACATTGTACATTTGGCTTCATATCATATTGTGTGTGACGGTGTACAGTATGTGATGAATAAAGTTTTTATTTGATTAGAGTCAGAGTATTGTACATTTAAACCCTCTCAAAAAAAAGCATTAAATTAAAATAGATTTAGTAGATAATAGATAAAGTAGCCTTATTACACATATGGGAATCACCATGGACAATGTCATACAATCATAGTGACACAATGTCATACAATGTCATATACACAGCCATGCAGAGTATGACATGCAGTGAAATGCTTGCACAACTGGCAGAAAAAATTTAATTAGTGTAAGGTAGTTAAAAACAAAAGCACACTGAAATTTTTAAATGGAAAAAAATTGTAAAATAAGAATGTGCGAATAAGAATTAAAAAGTGCAATTATGAAAATTTAAAGCAGGAATATTTAGAAATGTGTACGTATCCCGTTTCGATACAAATTTTTCTTCCAGATTTTGTCTAAATCAAATTTAGCAAATAATTTGCTCCTACCACAGGTGATGCTGTGCTGCCTGCCAACAGTTTAGAATGCACCGCCTGTAGGATCACAGAGGAACTGCAACATTTTACTACCTCAAATGCAAACATAATTACATGGAAAAAAAACTATTTTGGAGTCTATAACTCTCTATAATAGAAGAATAATGTCTCTGATATAGAGGTTACTTAGAAGTGAACTGCTTGACTTATTTGAACTAAACCTATTCAATTTAATATCCTGTAAAACCAGCTAATAACTATGCAAAGTTCATGAGTCAATATAACAACATTAATGATGATGGGTTGCCATTGGCAGCAAAAATTAAGGAAACGTATAGAAGTTAAAATTTGGTCATTGTTGAGTAAAACCAAAGATTGATAGCTACATTTACATTTAGGCATTTGGCAGACGCTCTTATCCAGAGCGACTTACATTTTTATCTCATTATACCGTACATCTGAGCAGTTGAGGGTTAAGGGCCTTGCTCAAGGGCCCAACAGTGGCAACTTGGTGGTTGTGGGGTTTGAACCTGGGATCTTCCGAACCGTAATCCAATGCCTTAACCACTGAGCTACCCCTGGCCCCTAGCTAGACTGCTTGGGTGGTGCAATGGAAAACATTTGCCTTATGATCCGAACCTCAGTGTTCAGATTTTAATAGTGTCTCTCTGTTTTTAAAGCCTTGAAGTTGGTTCGACTTAATTTGCGTTTGATCTGAACATTATGTACCATGTTCATGGATAATCTACTTGTATTACTCTGGCAATAGCACAATTAAACTACGATTACTTAATCAATGTAAATTGTTGCCTTAATTTAGTCTAATGTCCTTTAGAGTCTCAGGGTAAGCAAAAAATAAACTAAAAAAAAAAAATCCATGTAATCAATATATGAATGCTGAATCTACGATATATGATATTGGGTCTTTTTAAGGCACCAGCTGGCAGTAAAAGATTAAAGTCAGGTTGAAGCTTACGATAGTTAAAACAGATTATCACCTTCATCAGCTCTTTGTTCCTATGCCGTTTTAATTCCACATTATCTATATTTACATGCAGCCTAATATGTTCATAATCACATTGATTTAATATAAAAACGAGGCCACTCTGAATTAGCGCTGTCTGATCAAACAAGGTGGGTAATCAGTTTAACTATCTGTTTAATAGAAGAATAATTGCTATGCAAACTCAGCTGAAACCCTGCATATGTTCTCGATCGTGCAAATTTTGATTGTACATTGGAGTGAATTATTCCTCTAGATTACAGGGAATGGGTGATTGGTGTCCAGACAAGTGCAGGACATCAAGGATTCTTCTTATTTAATGCACTGTTTCACTGAGACAATTAAAAATAGAAACTTGGCCCTATTACTCAAAATTCTCACTTTTTTTTTAACCATTTTTAGACTCCACTTTGCATGTACAAGCAGAAATGTGAGAAAATTAAAATCTTTTTGTTCCTGTACTTTTCCCATTTTTGCATTAACCAATTAGATTTCTCCTCCTAATGTGACCTCATATGAGGGACCCCCCCCTCCCCCAACTACTGTTAAAGAGTAAACACTGAAAAGGCATGTTTAAAGAAGGAGTGCGCTTATCTGCATTATAAGGGAAGTATTTCAGCTGTAGCATTCACAGATAAACTTTAAGGAATCTGTTAGAATAAATAGCAAAAATATGGGACCTTTAACACCTAAATGAGAGACCTAAGTGTTGTAAGGTTACTCAAGTCTTTCCAGTCTACGCCGAACCCAACAGTAATAGACATGCCAGTTATACATAGGAGTATATAATTTGGTTGGCATTTTATACATCATTTGTGTAAACAGAGAGCACCTGATACACTCAATTACACAATCAGTTTCTTTATGAATAAATCTTTTAAGACGGAAAGAAAAATCTTTGCATCCACACACAAGCATTCAAACAGAATGCCTTTAATTTGTCTAAATCTCTTTTAGGAAAGAGGTACAGACAATGCTAGAGAACTCTCAGAACAGCCATGCTGTGATTATTTATTGTCACTTTGTGAATGCTGTCGTATCGCCCACGCTATGATAACTTACACGGTTTACATTTATATTTCAGTTTGAATAAACCCATCTGTACTCACAGCAGCCGTTCTCATCGTCTATTGCTAATAACTGCGAAGATGTCTAACTTTTTTTTTTTTTTAACCATAAAAATTCGATTAGAATTGATGCTGTACTTTACACAGCTTCCCAAAGCACACTACTTGGGAATCTTTAATATACATTCTTATAGATTAAGTGCCAGAAAATGTGACAACAGATATGGTTATTAAAATCAATATCAATTATTAAAGAATTCCCAGAAACACTCTGTGAAATGAAGAGTCGCAGAGACCAGCACATGTAGGTTATTTGGAAACGGGAAGGAAAAGACGAAAGAGGAGAGAGACGCTCAGAAGTCGTGTTGCTCCCATTTCCTGCTCGGCTTGCATGAAACTTTTCATATAGCGCATTATCATAATTGGGTGTGTTTTTGTTCTCCTCTGTCGATAACAGATATCTACTGTAATAAATTAACTCTGGTAAGTGCTGCATCATTGGATTTGCCTGAAATGTGTGATTTCAGGCGTGCGTCTGACTTGCTGTAATCTGATCTGCGCTATCCCCAGCCTGGCCACGGAGCTCCGGGCCCTGGTGAGATCGGCCCATCAGGTTCGCTTTAATTAACTGCTGCAGAACACGAGGCCAGTGCTAAATTACTCTGTCACTCCACTAAATGGAGTTTTTGAGGAGCGGGCTGCTCCACGACTCCAAACGTGGCATTTCCATTATGCTCCCAATGAAAGAAAAAGGCACGGAGGAAAGAGAAGTAGATAAAGAGAGTGGGAAAGAGAAAACGGTGGAGTTTAAAAAAAAAAAAAAAAAAAAAAAAAAGGGAACAAAGTGAATTTCTCTCTTTGTCTCATCAATCCAAAGTGCTGGTATTCTTGAGGGAGCAGTCCATCATTTTCTCCCAGGAGAAGAACAAACACGCTGAGGGAGTGATTACTAAAGCTAATATCTATTGATTGTTTGTTGTTTATTTAAGCCATGGAAAGGAGATCGGGATCATTCGAGGCTTTCGGTCAGTTAATGTTAATATTAATATGATCATATATATTATTTATCATGCGGTTATTAATATTAATTGATCATTTGGCCGTCGGTGATGAAGGTCAGACGTGCGCCGCAGCGGGTGGCGAAGGGACACGAGAGCGAAGAGGAAAGCGGGAGGAAAAAAGCTGTTAAATGGGTCAATAAACAGAAATGACATCAATAGGACCTGTGCTGGAGCACCATTCAAAAATGCACATATGCCGTGTGTGTGTGTGTGTGTGTGTGTGTGTGTGTGTGTGTGTGTGTGTGTGTGTACGCGTCTGCGCCTCTTTAATGACCACTGCACGAATATATCTGCCATCTGGCTTTTCAGTTCTCTAGAGCATTCTAAGGCCAAGTCAGTTAAGATTAACATGACAATGACCATATCTCCTACTGAGAAAGTCAATACCGTGTGTGTGTGTGTGTGTGTGTGTTTGTGTGTGTGTGATATTTGCGTATGAGCTTTGAGCCAAATACGGCGATCATTTACATGTATACACCTCATCAGTCAGAAAAGGTTATACCATGTTAATCAACAGTCTAGTATTACAAGGTGTGTGTCTGAGTGTGTGTGTGTGTGTGTGTGTGTGTGTGTGTGTGTGTGTGTGTGTGTGTGTGTGTGTGTGTGTGTGTGTGTATGGCCTGAATGGGAGAGAATGAAGCAAGCCCTCTAAATGTGATTGAGTGTTTCAATACCGAGGCCCTCCAGTCCTCTTATCTACCTAAATCTACAACTTGATAGTGTGGACACACACACACACACACACACACACACACACACACACACACACACACACACACACACAATACCCTTGCGTTCTAAGTGCACTGAAGCTTTTGAGTATCTGTCTACTATGTGTATGTGTGTGTGTGTGTGTGTGTGTGTGTGTGTGTGTGTGTGTGTATGTATGTATGTGTGTGTGTGTGTGTGTGTGTGTGTGTGTGTGTGTGTGTGTGTGTGTGTGTGTGTGTGTTGGGGGGCAGGGTGTACATACACAGTGGAGTGTTCACATGCACAATGACAGTTTCAGGCCAAGTATGCTAATGAGCTTGGCTGTGCTCCAGGTGTGTGTGGTTGTGAGTATGTGTGTGTGAGCGCGTCAGGGCAACATGAGCTTTCGTGCTGATGAAGAGAACCCAAACAATCACTCCCCAAAAATGAGGTGAAATGATGAGATCTGCATGACCCTGAGAGGTCTGGGATAGAGATATATATAATCTGCTTCTATATTCCAGATTATCAGCTATTTATCACCTCATTAACATCGCAGCTAAACGAGCAGGGGCTCAGCCCGAGTGTGAAAATCTCCCGAAAAACGGGAGCGTGTGAGATTCGACACAGAAAACGCGGAATTCAGCAGTACGTGCATGCGTGTGCTTCGCGCGTGCCGTCCACATTGGCATGCGTGAGTCAAGTGTTTGCAGTGTGATCCCCTTTGATTAGAAGAGGAGAAAAACAGAGCAAAGGCCAACAGGGCCTCGATGAATATTAATACTGCACAATTAACAGTGCATGGAGAGAGAGAGAGAGAGAGAGAGAGAGAGAGAGAGAGAGATTGGGAAAAATGTACTCATGTATACACTAGTGCTGTCAGAATGCCACTGTTGGAATAGTGTCCTTAAATCATACACATGATGGCATAGAAAGTTATGTTAAAGTGTTAAATTTATCATCACACACACACACAGAGAGAGAGAGAGAGGGAGACAGATGCTTATGATTGGCCAGTGTCACTATGATTGACAGGAGAAAAAGCCCGCCTTCATTCCCATTCAGAGGGCACTGGCAGCTTTTGGTCTCTTGGACTCCATGGACAGCTGTGCCATCTTTTGGATTAAAGCTGGCATTTTCCAGCCACCATTCATTTTTTCACTCTGCCACTCGCGAGTTAATCAACGTCTATACTGCTATAGGGTCATAAGAAGCCTGAAGACTATCCCAGGAAAGCTCGGGCACAAGGCAGGTTACACCTTGGACATGGTGCCAATCCATCGCGGGGCACAAATGCCCACACCACATGCCCACACCACATACTGCAATTTGGGAACACAGATCAGCCTAATCTGCATGTCTTTGGATTTTGGAAGGAAACCACAATACACGAGGGAAACTCACCACAGGACACACTCCTCACACAGACCCGAGTCGGGAATCGAACCCTTAACACTGAAGGTGCAAGGCTACAGTGCTAAGAAACTACTTTGAGTAACCTTAACTTATAGAAATGTAAAAAAAAAAATTTATATATATATATATATAATAACAATAAAATCCATAGACTCTCCTCCTCTTCACCACTTACATAATGCTTAGTAAGGCAAGCAAAGTGCTACACCTCCATACACACTGTCTGCAGAGCGCTCTCTCTCTCTCTCCCTCTCTCTCTCTCTCTCTCTCCCTCTTATGGACCCCCCTCCTGAGCTCACCCCACCCACAGTATTTCAATAAGGTTTAGGCCTGGAGTTTGGGACAGCCACGTCAAACGCTTCATTCTGTATGCACTGAACCACTTCATCTGCGCCGTCCTCTTAGAAGATCCGACCATGACCCAGTTGGAGCTCGCTGGCAGAGGTAGACGGATTTTCAGTTCAAACACTCCTGGTATTTTATGTAGTCCATGTGGAGTGTTTCTTGCCAAAAAAGCTTTATTTTTGTCTCAACTGACCAGAGAACCTGGTCCCAGTAGCTCCTTAAATGTGTCTATATCACAGGGGAAAAAAATTTAGTTTCTTCTGGCACACCTTCCAGGTTGTTTACTGGGATGGAGGTAATGTCTAATTAGAGACATGGAGACTGGGTCATCACAAAAGGTTTTCATCTTTGGCAAATCTCCTATAGTGATCTTCTTTAACTAAATACACTCACACACTCACACGCCGGTTATTTTACAGCTGGGATCGGTTTTAAGAACACTTGACTCCAAACTCTGGTTCACTTTGATCAGTGAGAACACAATCATTGTGCGCTCAGGAACCTCGCCCGTGAATGTTGGAAAAGGTGGTCTTGAGAACGATACGAGAAATCTCAGTATGCACATAGCACGTGCTATGAGTCTCTGACCTACACAGCCATAGCTGATGAAGTAGGAAAGCAAACGAGAGATTTTTTCAGAAATATCAATATTATTAGCGTGAACGTATGAAACCATACAGTCTCGTGCCCTTAAAAGTCTAAATTATAATTAGAAATCTTAATTATTTTCTTAAAAAGTCCACAAGAGCATTTCCAGGCATATAACGATTTATCTAAATTTATTACCCGAGTTATGAAGTTGACACACTCCACTGCATGATATAACACACTTACGTCTATTTCCATTGCTGTACTCTTTAATCTTCCCCTTGTTGATGTATGAATAAGGGAAATCTCTTCTTAGATTTAAAAAGATGTCATCAAGGACCATGTGAGGTTTTCTAAACAGTCCTTTTCAAATAAAACAAATGCTTTAGTTGCATTTTTTTTTTTTTAAACCAATCTTTACCAAAGTGCAAATAAGTCTGGAGCTGACCTTATAGCTAAATGAACCGAAGCAGATTGAGAAATTAGGTAACAGTAGAATAATCTAGCAATATTACTAGAAATACAGAGCACACAGCTGCACCAACTGGTGCATCAGAAAAGCGTTCAGCTTATTAGCTCAAAGCCATACAGTCACCTGTGGTTAGGGGTCTAAGTCTGCCAAACTGTCTGTGCTCTCCAAGTTGGAGGAATGGCATACTCTCTCCTCTGTCAATCACAGCATTGCATGACAATTGTGAGCATCTGTGAGCTCATACACGCAGAAGAGGTTACATAGCACTTTCCTTCGAGTGCCGATACTGCACTGTACCGTGATTAGAGGCATTGTTAAATATGCAAATGCTGGCTTCACAGGTCTTCGAGAAAAGCTTTTGTCAGCCTTCATCGTCCTCGGTCGGGACGGCTTCATGTTCAGCGTCCAACCTGTGCCATTAACTTGTGACCAATGTAGTGAACGTTTAACAGCAAGCCACAGGGGGCCAAAATATTATGCGAGCATCGTGTGATGCACATTAATGTATTCTCATAATAAAAAGCCGAGCGTAAAATGATGAAATAAATGATACTGCTTTATGATCTCTGCGTAACAGTATTATAGAAGCGTGCATCAGGGCAAGGATTAGAAAATCTTAGAATGTGAAAGCATTGACACATTATTATAAAAATATATAGAGGTCATTTTAGGTCTTTTTTTTTTTACCTACAACAACCAGACAAATAGCTTATCCTCAGCGTTTGAGTGGAAATTTATTCTTTGCAATCAGTGCGGCTCGTTTTAATAACGGGTGCCAATAATTCTGAAGGACGCTGTAGATAACTGCTAATGTTCACTGTCTTGTCAGCTGGAAAAAACCCTACAGTCTCATTAATAGCGGAATGCATTTAAATAATACATCTTTAAAGCAATTAAAATATGAATGCAGCTCTTAAATAATTTGACAGCCCTAACACACACACACACACACAGTTGAATTATACTGTATACATAGACAACGAAATTAAATGTAAATTAAATAAATATACATACTGCTAAAAATAAATAAATAAATAAATAAATAACACTATTAAGGGAATCTTTAGTCCTGGTTTGACTTGAACTGTAAAATCGTTCAATAAACTGGAACCAAGTGTGTCCTTAATGCTTTAAGAAGTATACATACACACATGCACAGTTCTAAACAATGGAGGAAGGTGTGTGGTGGTGGTGTGTGGTGGTGTGTGGTGGTGTGTGGTGGTGGTGTGTGGTGGTGGTGGTGGGTGGTGTGTGGTGGTGTGGTGGTGGTGTGTGGTGGTGTGGTGGTGTGTGGTGGTGGTGTGTGGTGGTGGTGTGTGGTGGTGTGTTGTGGTGTGTGGTGGTGTGGTGGTGGTGTGGTGGTGGTGTGTGGTGGTGGTGTGTGGTGGTGGTGTGTGGTGGTGGTGGTGGGTGGTGTGTGGTGGTGTGTGGTGGTGTGTGGTGGTGGTGTGTGGTGGTTGGTGTGTGGTGGTGTGTGGTGGTGTGTGGTGGTGGTGTGTGGTGGTGGTGTGTGGTGGTGTGGTGGTGTGTGGTGGTGTGTGTGGTGGTGTGTGGTGGTGGTGTGTGGTGGTGGTGTGTGGTGGTGGTGGTGGGTGGTGTGTGGTGGTGTGTGGTGGTGTGTGGTGGTGGTGTGTGGTGGTGGTGTGGTGGTGTGTGGTGGTGGTGTGTGGTGGTGGTGTGTGGTGGTGTGGTGGTGGTGTGTGGTGGTGTGGTGGTGTGTGGTGGTGGTGTGTGGTGGTGTGGTGGTGGTGTGTGGTGGTGTGGTGGTGGTGGTGTGTGGTGGTGTGTGGTGGTGTGGTGGTGGTGTGGTGGTGGTGTGTGGTGGTGTGGTGGTGGTGTGTGGTGGTGTGTGGTGGTGGTGTGTGGTGGTGGTGTGTGGTGGTGGTGGTGTGTTGTGGTGTGTGGTGGTGTGGTGGTGGTGTGGTGGTGGTGTGTGGTGGTGTGGTGGTGGTGTGTGGTGGTGTGTGGTGGTGGTGTGTTGTGGTGTGTGGTGGTGTGGTGGTGGTGGTGGTGTGGTGGTGGTGTGGTGGTGTGGTGGTGTGTGGTGGTGGTGTGTGGTGGTGGTGTGTGGTGGTGGTGTGTGGTGGTGGTGGTGGTGTGTGGTGGTGTGGTGGTGGTGGTGTGGTGGTGTGTGGTGGTGGTGTGTGGTGGTGGTGTGTGGTGGTGGTGTGTGGTGGTGTGTGGTGGTGGTGTGTAGTGGTGTGGTGGTGTGTGGTGTGTAGTGGTGTGGTGGTGTGTGGTGGTGGTGTGTGGTGGTGGTGTGGTGGTGTGTGGTGGTGGTGTGGTGGTGTGTGGTGGTGTGTGGTGGTGGTGTGTGGTGGTGGTGTGGTGGTGTGTGGTGGTGGTGTGTGGTGGTGGTGTGGTGGTGTGTGGTGGTGGTGTGTGGTGGTGGTGTGGTGGTGTGTGGTGGTGGTGTGTGGTGGTGGTGTGTGGTGGTGTGTGGTGGTGTGGTGGTGGTGTGTGGTGGTGTGGTGGTGGTGTGTGGTGGTGTGTGGTGGTGTGTGGTGGTGGTGTGTGGTGGTGTGTGGTGGTGGTGTGGTGGTGTGGTGGTGTGGTGGTGTGTTGTGGTGGTGTGTGGTGGTGGTGTGTGGTGGTGTGTGGTGGTGGTGTGTGGTGGTGGTGGTGGTGTGTGGTGGTGTGTGGTGGTGTGTGGTGGTGGTGTGTGGTGGTGGTGTGGTGGTGTGTGGTGGTGGTGTGTTGTGGTGGTGTGTGGTGGTGTGTGGTGGTGGGGTGGTGGTGTGGGGTGGTGGTGTGTGGTGGTGGTGTGTGGTGGTGTGTGGTGGTGGTGTGGTGGTGTGTGGTGGTGGTGTGTGGTGGTGTGTGGTGGTGTGTGGTGGTGTGTGGTGGTGTGTGGTGGTGTGTGGTGGTGTGTGGTGGTGGTGTGTGGTGGTGTGTGGTGGTGGTGTGTGGTGGTGTGTTGCGGTGTGTGGTGGTGTTGTGGTGGTGGTGGTGTTGTGGTGGTGTGTGGTGGTGTGTGGTGGTGTGTGGTGGTGTGTGGTGGTGGTGGTGTGTGGTGGTGGTGTGTGGTGGTGGTGTGTGGTGGTGTGGTGGTGTGTGGTGGTGGTGTGTGGTGGTGTGGTGGTGGTGTGGTGGTGTGTGGTGGTGGTGTGTGGTGGTGGTGTGTGGTGGTGGTGTGTTGCGGTGGTGTGTTGCGGTGTGTGGTGGTGGTGGTGGTGTGTGGTGGTCTGTGGTGGTGGTGTGTGGTGGTGTGTGGTGGTGTGTTTGGGAGTCCACCCTATAAAAGGTTTGATTTTATTTGAAGAACAATAATGATAATCATTTTAAAAAGCCAAAATGTTTACAGCACAGCTTTCGGTCTTGCATGGCTGTATTACTGATTACATCACTAGAGGGGCCTCACGAATGCAGTAAAACAAGAATTGTGTTTTGAACTCTTGCTGTGACAGCTCAAGTCTTGTCTGAATAACACTTCAGTGCGCGTGGCAGACAACACGATGATGTACAGAGCACCTCTACGGTTACCTCTGCTGAAACCGTGTGTGCGCGTGCGTGTGTATGTGTGTGTGTGTGTGTGTGTACTGCGCATGTGTAAATTAGGTCATGATTTGGGCAAAAGGAAATGACTTGGTTAACCACACATTCACATAACTACAGATGCAGTGGCACATTAATGAGGCACTAAAGCTGACTCACGGGGACTTCAAAAAAAACGGCTAGGAAGTGGACAGATGTAACAGTGTGTGTGTGCATGTGTGATTTGCACATGTATACCTGTTTGTCGGTGAGTGTGTAGATGTAGTGCTGGTCAGGGCTGAAGAGCAGATCTCTCAGGATGGGACTCCCCTCCCCCACCACCACGTTCTCGTACAGCAGCGCTGGTCTGTTGTAACTCACCGAGTTGATCAGGATCTGCGGGAGAAAGCATACACCAATCTTATACGCACGACACGAAATGAGGACGGAGAAAAAACACGCGGACACAGATACACTACACGTATGTCCAAAAGCAATGATGCAAAAGAACTTGGTTAATTATGAGACCCTGGAAAACATGCCTGCGTATCAAAAACCCTCTGCGGAAAACAGAAATGAGTGTCAAAACTGCACAAGCACCAGCATTACGCCGCTGACTAAACATAAACCTGTCGTCTCTCTCTCTCTCTCTCTCTCTCTCTCTGTGTCTCTCTGTCTCACTGTCTCTGTATAGTAACAGGAAAAAAGAGAAGGAAGGCAGGCTCGACCCCTTCTTTATCGAATTGTTCAAATCCCTCATGTTTAGAATGTGAATCTCTCTGGCTGCCTTTGTGTGTGTCGTGTGTGCGCGTGTGTGTGTGTGTGCGTACGCACGTGCGTGTATGCGTGTGTAAGAGGAGGATTAGCAACATCAGTCCCTAATTGAATCAAACAAAGCAGATAGACACTCGACTGTCAGACAGACAAGCAAAGCTCGATTATGGGCTCAGCACAGAAATCAATAAAGCTAGTGCTGGTACACACACCCAGGCTGACACACAGACACCCCCGAACTCACACCGCCGAACACACGCAGAGGCTCACACTCCCTCTCATTCAAGCAGAGGACCTGTTCATCTTGATTCTCTACATACATTCCCACTCTTTAGACCGTCCGATATTCCTTTTCCCTCGGACACGGCAGGTAAATGAACAAAGGCGTCTCTTTCCCCCCTCAAACAAAGGTAACAAGCCAAACAAAGCAACGTGTCATGTGACTAAGAAACAACTAAATTCCTTCATCTTAAACAAAACGTATCAGATTTACCTCGATTGAAAACTCGGTTAAAAATGTCTGGATCCATAGGCATTTATCCGTATATACAGTGGTGTGAAAAACTATTTGCCCCCTTCCTGATTTCTTATTCTTTTGCATGTTTGTCACTCAAAATGTTTCTGCTCATCAAAAACCATTAACTATTAGTCAAAGATAACATAATTGAACACAAAATGCAGTTTTTAAATGAAGGTTTACGTTATTAAGGGAGAAAAAAAACTCCAAATCTACATGGTCCTGTGTGAAAAAGTGATTGCCCCCCTTGTTAAAAAATAACTTAACTGTGGTTTATGACACCTGAGTTCAATTTCTGTAGTCACCCCCAGGCCTGATTACTGCCACACCTGTTTCAATCAAGAAATCACTTAAATAGGAGCTACCTGACACAGAGAAGTAGACCAAAAGCACCTCAAAAGCTAGACATCATGCCAAGATCCAAAGAAATTCAGGAACAAATGAGAACAAAAGTAATTGAGATCTATCAGTCTGGTAAAGGTTATAAAGCCATTTCTAAAGCTTTGGGACTCCAGCGAACCACAGTGAGAGCCATTATCCACAAATGGCAAAAACATGGAACAGTGGTGAACCTTCCCAGGAGTGGCCGGCCGACCGAAATTACCCCAAGAGCGCAGAGACAACTCATCCGAGAGGCCACAAAAGACCCCAGGACAACATCTAAAGAACTGCAGGCCTCACTTGCCTCAATTAAGGTCAGTGTTCACGACTCCACCATAAGAAAGAGACTGGGCAAAAACGGCCTGCATGGCAGATTTCCAAGGCGCAAACCACTTTTAAGCAAAAAGAACATTAAGGCTCGTCTCAATTTTGCTAAAAAACATCTCAATGATTGCCAAGACTTTTGGGAAGATACCTTGTGGACCGAGGAGACAAAAGTTGAACTTTTTGGAAGGTGCGTGTCCCGTTACATCTGGCGTAAAAGTAACACAGCATTTCAGAAAAAGAACATCATACCAACAGTAAAATATGGTGGTGGTAGTGTGATGGTCTGGGGTTGTTTTGCTGCTTCAGGACCTGGAAGGCTTGCTGTGATAGATGGAACCATGAATTCTACTGCCTACCAAAAAATCCTGAAGGAGAATGTCCGGCCATCTGTTCGTCAACTCAAGCTGAAGCGATCTTGGGTGCTGCAGCAGGACAATGACCCAAAACACACCAGCAAATCCACCTCTGAATGGCTGAAGAAAAACAAAATGAAGACTTTGGAGTGGCCTAGTCAAAGTCCTGACCTGAATCCTATTGAGATGTTGTGGCATGACCTTAAAAAGGCGGCTCATGCTAGAAAACCCTCAAATAAAGCTGAATTACAACAATTCTGCAAAGATGAGTGGGCCAAAATTCCTCCAGAGTGCTGTAAAAGACTCGTTGCAAGTTATCGCAAACGCTTGATTGCAGTTATTGCTGCTAAGGGTGGCCCAACCAGTTATTAGGTTCAGGGGGTAATTACTTTTTCACACAGGGCCATGTAGGTTTGGATTTTTTTTCTCCCTAAATAATAAAACCCCTCATTTAAAAACTGCATTTTGTGTTTACTTGTGTTATCTTTGACTAATAGTTAAATGTGTTTGATGATCAGAAACATTTCGTGTGACAAACATGCAAAAGAATAAGAAATCAGGAGGGGGGCAAATAGTTTTGCACACCACTGTACTAAACTTGTTTTTCTATTTCCTTTTTATTTCAGACACAAGAAGACTTGAAACTAACAATAGAAGTTTGAAATGATTCAGGCCCAAAACCACTCGATTCGTTTCTTTGGGGTGTGAAGTCAGCGGTCGAGTGGAATCAACCCGGAACAATAATAAAGGAAGAAATCATCTCTGCGTGTTACATCGCTCCTGATACATTAAGAAATGTTCAACATTCTTGTATTCAGCGTGTACACCAGCGCCACAAAGACAGAGACCAATTACTGTCAGAGCTGTTCTGTTACAGAAAATGAATCACCTTCTCACCAATCAGAGGTGCACTGTGGCATAATAAAATAAAAAAATAGCCTTTAACAAGGTTCTATTGTCCCTCAATGTAATGTTGTGCTTGTACAGAACTGCACAAAAGGCTTGAGCCCCCTCATTTCTACATATTACTGTATGGCTCCAAAGAGCCAGACTTTCTTTTATTTTTATTAATATACTCTTGAGGAATAGCTCTCCAGGCTCCCTGAAGGACTTTCTTGGCTCTCATGTTCAGTTCTGTATCTGACCAATGTTTTTTGTTTGTTAAGGCACACGATGAGCTATGAACCTCATTAAATCATAAAAAAGCATATAACTTAAGCTATGATCCAGTAAAAAAAACAAAACAAGTGCAGATAACAGATTATCAATATACTGTACTGGTGATGCTGAATGGCTGGAACAGACGAGAGGGGAAATGAGATTGCTGCTCAGGTTGCTGCATCAATTTTTAAACTCTATCTTGGCTACTTGGCAGCATGTCACAGTAACACATTTGTTCACTTTGCTATACATTTAATATACATAATTAACTGTAATTTAATACAAGAAAGCGAGGGGGGGTGTCAAGACTTTTGCACAGTACTATATATATATATAGTAACATTTCAATAAGTAAAATTTCCCTTCTGTTTCTTACAAACACAGGCACGTGCATTGTAGAAAGGGATGTTGGAAATGCACGCAGGCGTGCCAAACCATGGTGCGACCTTTTCCTCGACAGTTAACAAAGGTCACCGGGGGTCAATCACTCAGACTGAAAGGTCAGCGGAGGAAATCAGCCCGGACGTAATTGTACAAATTGATTTAAATTACAGCACTGACTGCTAACGCATCATTTGAGAAGGCAGGAAAGTTACTCAGAGCATGTAATGAAGAGAACCAGGACAGACAGAGAGAGAGAGAGAGAGAGAGAGAGAGTGCAAGGTGATTGGAGCAGAATTCCCAGTCCGGAGCGTCGTCTCACAAATAACACCCGCACAGTAATCCAGCCACGGGGTCTGCAGGGGGCGCACCGGCCAGCGCGCAGCTCGGGGGTTGGACAGTACCAGGATTGTTAATGCTGTCACACAATCAATGTGCCTTCGCTACTATACATAGTATCGAGTAGTGTCATTCCTCCTCATGTCTGATGTCATTTTCCACTAATTACAGAGAATTATCAATAGTGTTCAAACACAGGCATTGTTTTGGAACAGCGCGGCCGCTGGTCGATGAAATGAGACACGGTGGCCAATCATATCAAGCACTTCGAAGCCACTGGTTCAATTAAAGACTTAGCAAGACCAAAATCCATCTGTTCCAGAAAGAAAACAAGCGGGTCGTTAAAGCTCGTCTCAGCCCCGAGTCCAAAAAATTTGCATCGCTAAAGCATTGCTAATAAATTCCTTCTGCTTAAATGTGACATATTTGACTGCACTATTACTTGTGGGACACTCTGCATTCGAGGCAATGTGCAGCACAGCTGCGTGTGTGTGTGTGTGTGTGTGTGTGTGTATATATACAGGAGAGAAGAGAGATGCTGGCAGCACCAGCATATTAAATACATCCATCACTTGTATAGTTTTTGCTAAGCAGCCATGGTAAGCTCAGCTATGTAGTGCAATTTATCTGTCCTTCTCCATCTTTTTTACTCTTTCCATCAGTGTGTGTGTGTGTGTGTGTGTGTGTACGTAATTACAGGCTGTTTCCCATGGGTGCCCGGATACCACTCCTGGAGGACCGGAGTCCTGTAGATTGCCGATTTCCCTGCTGAAACACACCTGATAATTAAGCGGTGAGTTAAATCTAGTGCGTCTCCGCACAGGAAAAATCACCGAACTCCATTAGACTTTAACATTCCTCGACAGAGGCTCCTGTTCACTACCCCGAGCCAATTTTCACACAATATGCGACTAAACATCACAAAAGCGTGAATTATTCCTAAACATCCGCCGCATTACAGCCCTTCAGCTGAAACCTGATGCACATTTCTGCTGACGCAACACAAATATACACAAATATACACGTTCAGAGCCAACATCGCTGCTAATGAGAAAATCTGAGCAGGTAGGAGGAGAAAGATTTTACCACAAAAACTCTAGAGTAGACTGATGGATATATAGCTCCAGGCAAACTATAAAACGTATTGGTTTAATAGATATTGAAGTGCGAAAAAAGTTCACATTTTCTAAGCTTTTGGCTTAGACTATACAGCAGTTATAAAATAAAAATTCTACTTTACATCATCATAATCTCTGTAAACCTGAAGTGAAACACACACTTACTAACTAACTAACTAGCATATACCAGTCAGCTATAACAACAATAATTGTTAATTATTAATTATATAGCAGTAAACTGGTGACAGGATCATGGGCACCCAAGGCTCCTCTATGAGGGTGGCGACCAAAGCCGCGACTGCCCAATCTAATCCCACTGAAAAGTCAATGTAGCACAGATAAAAAATTAAAAAAAAAAAAGTAAATTCTGCCTATAATAGAAAGGTATGAGAACACTCAGTGCATCACAGCTTGCTGTGTGTCAGCCTTAACAGGCAAATAATTCAAGGATGCGTACCCAGCCTCAAAATCCCGATCCACGAGGGCCCCGCCCCACAACCCCACAACCCCCAAAGCCAACATCCCAGTGCCAGACACCACAGCCCACGTGCCGAGTCTAGTGGCCAGAACCACCCTGGTGACAAGGGGACCCTAAAACCTATTCAATTTCAATTCAATTCAATTCAATTTTATTTGTATAGCGCTTTTAACAATTGACATTGTCTCAAAACAGCTTTACACAATCAAAAGAATTATTTAAGTTTGTATGGAATGTGAATGTGTATGAATCAAAATGTTCTCTCTCTGTCTCACTCTCTCTGAACATTATAAACCTAGGTGGTTATAATGTTAGTGTTTTAATATCATGGCCTTTTGATGAATAATGACATGAAAAATGAATAATGACATGTCTACTCCAAAAAAGGACATTAATTAATAAATAAATAAATCGATTTAAAAAGAAAAGAAAGAAAATTGTGATGGATGTCATATGGAATGCGTATTTTACTATTTGAAACACAAATACTATATAACTAGCATCCTTCCATCAACTGTAAAAAATTTTAAAAGCACAAATTTACACACTGCAGGTCATGCTTTTGGAAGTACATAATCCACACCAGAGTCGGTTTAAGGCATGCAGGATGAAAGTTACTTCAAAGAGGACAATTCTCATATTACAGAATGAACCAATGGTGCGTGAGCGAGCAGTTCGAAAAGATGTGGTCGGTTGGCGTCACATGGTTCGGAGGAAACACGTAATGCAAAAACTATTACAAAGGTTAAAGACAAAAAAAAAAAAAAAAAAAAAAAACATTTCTACTGGGCAACACAGAAGCTGGACAAACGACTGGTGAACTGGAATTGGATTAGTAATAGAGTTGAAATGGTGTGAACCCTTACGTAGTTTTAAACCAGCGCAGCACAACACACATACAACATATCATATCTAAAACAGCTCCATGTTTGTCATTTAGCATTGGTGTCCTGAAGCAGACTGGAGGCCATGTGGGGCTCTAATGAAGTCCTGAGACGTCCTGCTTAGGCTTACTGTCTAAACGGATTCCTGGAGACTGGGAGAGCAGGGAACTGATGTGGACAAATAAACCGTCTCCTTTACATCTGCTTTGTCTGGAAGCTGCTCGTCTGCTTATCAAACAGCTCATCAACTGCTCGCCGTCCTGTGGCTCGTCTGTCTTGGGAATAAAAGTCTGGATCTTATCGGTTGAGAAGATTTCCATCGGAGCACAACGCTGGGGGAAAAAGGAAAAAAAGAAAAAATCCCCAAATCGCGTATGATTGCCGGCCTCGCTTAAAATACGAGAGTATGTAAAGGAAATGAGGATATTTTCAAATCCACACATTTATTTGATGTGAAAAGTCTATGTGAAGAGGCTTTAAGTGGGAACGGCTTTTTCCCGGCACGATAGTGTGACGCTACGCTTAATTTCCCAAACGGCCTCAAATCAATCACGTTAACACGGCCGCGCGACGCGGGTCCTGAATCAGCGACATGCACGCAGTTAAACACACGTGAGGTGGGCGTAACCAGCCACCACATGCGCATCCAAATCCTCCATCCACCGTCATACAAATGCAACAACCATCACTTCACACACGCAGAGGCACAACTATGACTCAAGCATGTGTCAGTTAACTAAATGAAACCTTAAAAAACACCACCATAGAGGACCCTCACCGCACGGATGCCAATTTACTTTCGACGTCAAAACCCCGAAAGACCCATTGAACGCTTCCTTTTCCTTACAGCTCACCCACACACACACACACACTCTGCAAGTCAACACAGGAAGCTAGGCATTACAAGCATAAACCATCTACTGTGTACACCCAGGGTGACTGTCTATACAAACAACGTCGGCCCTGGCATGGGAGCGAGCGAGCGCGCGGAAAAAACACAGGAAGACACACTTGGAGCATGGCTGATATGCGAAGAGAGCAATCTGTAATCTGTAATCACTAAAAGAACTGATAAGCCTTCCTGTGGGAACGCTAGCCGATTACCGAGCCACTGATGCCTCAAATTAGTGCTTACGGAATCCAGACATAATTAAACAGTGACAGATTTTATATCCTCCTTCACTCTTCCCCAGATATTACGCTGGGAGTGCTATCATTACCTAGCATGCACTTAATGCGTACCTGCATCGACTGTAGTCACTTCATCAGGGAGAGAAAGAGCGTGCTCACATTAGGCATCGGGGCAGAGCAGGGCGAGACTTTTGTACACACGGGTATCGTCTCTGCGGATGAGACCTGGAATAACGCTAACATCCGAGGATTATTATTATTCTGACCCATAATCTCATATGGCATTCTCTTTGCCTGCTGCACAGTCAGACACACACTATAACCCAGAGTGGCAGAACGAGCGAGAGAGAGAGAGAGAGAGAGAATGTGTCTGTGTTAGTTGTAGGAATAGATGCAAATCATGTCTCGCACACACACAATAGTGTACATTTAAGTGTGCTGACTTTGTATAAACAGCAGCGAAATGAATCTGACTGGTCAAATCCACCCAGTGCACCCAGGCACAATTACATCCTGCTTTTGAAATAAAACACCACACACACACACACACACACACACACACACAGCCTTAATCCATCAATTGTTTGAATTGCAAGGCTTCATTTTATTCCGCCTCTAGTGGAAACATGATCTGGAGGCGGTGTGTAACTCTAGCCGCCGCACCCGTCTCTGAATGCTACGGCAGCGATCTCGCTTCCTCCCGAACGCAGCGTGAGATCCGCTCAGCCTCGGCTCCCTGTCTACAGCACAGCGTCCGGTGAAAATAAACATTGCGCTACATTTGTCTATTGTTTCAATAGCCATTGCATCATCCTGATGTCTGTGCTCAGAAAGTCGGGATTCGGTTAAGAAATAATAATAATAATAATAATAATAATAATTATTATTATTATTTGATGGAGTGACACTTTGTATCTGTCTAGTCTTCTTAATATTCTTATCTGTAGTCAGAATTTAAGCAAGAGTTCAATAAGGCGTGACCTTTTTACACAGACTGGAAAAAAGAAACACGAGGCTCAGAGAAAGGAAATCATTTTTATTCAAATGAAAAAGAAGAGAAATTTGCAGAAGATAACACTTTAATGAACTCCTGAACACGTAGAACTACACTGGAGTTCCTAATCAGTCTCCACGAGACACCCTGTCGAGCTTTCTGTCTAATGCGACTGAGTGCACCGCTTTCCAAAACCTGGAGATTGTTGATTAAATGTCACAACAACCACCTTAAAATAATATGTTTAACAGATTGATTGAATTGTGGGGGATTGTTCCAGTGCCACTGAACATGATTCGAGAACGTCGTATGTACAGTAGAAGCTTGTTTACTCGGATTACGAGATTACTAGTCGTCTGATCGTCCGAGACGACTTGATAGCGGGTCGGGATGAGTTCGGTTTTAAGTGCTCATCCTGTATCGTAAGGCTAAACCTAAACCTCTCACAATGTTTTGACTGATGAATGCACCTTTCTCAGACTAGAGAGCCGTGTGACGTGCTAGCTGTAAGAGGTTGAAGCTGAAGGGGAAAAATTAAGAGACCTGAGCTCTGTTTGCCCCGGAAGGAGAAATAGTATTTGAAAGTGAGTATTTGGTGTGACGATGCTTTGAGAACCTTTTGGTCTCGGGTACAATTTCTGCAGTTTTATAAGGAATTTAACTAAGCATCCGGCAGAGCTACTCTAGTTTTACTAGAAACTGTTACACCTGCTTCATTTTTGCATGAAACATCCAGCTGCGTCCATATTGTTTTTTGTCTAATAGTCGGTTGTGTATATACACTGTGTGTGTGTGTGTATATATATTATATATATTATTATTAAATCGGTACATCAGGCCCACCCAATTTCATGTTGCACAAACTGATTTTTTTTTCTGAGGCCCCTGGCACAGTGTTTTATATTTTAATATAATCCCTGCATGATTTCCTATTCATATCAAGTCTGAATAACAATCAAGAATTTTGCTACACAAGTTAATATTTGTCGGAAAGATATTTTTGCTGAGACCCCAGCAGAGATACGCTGCCCTGAGCACAGCACGTGGTCCGCATGGGCTCTGTATAATTATTTATAGAGCACTGACTATATAAATAAAAGCATTTTTCATTCGTGGATTTACAGGCCAGACTGTTTAGAAATATGGATTTATTTTTGGAGCCATGTTTGGGTCAGGCTGGAGGGAGCGAACCACTGACGATATCGTCTCCTATTCATAACTTTATTTGAACGCACAATCTTGTTCACTATTAAATATAAATCGAACTATTTGTAGCCGGTTATACTCCTCATTTACACGGCTCTACATTACTAACATATACGGTTTAATTCCTCACCCATCTGTCCGCTCATGACGGATCTGGTGTCTGCCACAGCAGATCGTTTACATCATTTGAAGGTGGAAAGAGATGGAGTGTGAAATACAGACACACAGAGGTTGGTCCTGGTGGAGCCCAACAATCATCGATCATTCATTCATGCCCATTATGTACCACTCTGACCACACCCAGCACCCTCTGGCTGTTTCCTCCCATTAGTCTCAACCATTCCTCCCACCTAATCCTCTGAACACACGGCCCTGTCCGGCAAGCAGCTCGGTACTTGTCCAACAAGTTGTTGTTCAGGCCAACCCCAACCCCCTGCTGAAATCAATGAAGTGTGTGTGTGTGTGTGTGTGTGAGCTCACAGGTGAAGAGGAGATTATTCACTGGCATGAGAGAAAGAACGGAGCTAGACGGGTGAAGGACATCATGTCACTATATATTTGTGGTGACAATTACATTCGAGGTGAATGTTGAGGCCAAAAATAAAAATTTATTAATTAATTTAAAAAATAAAAATGAAATAATATACTATTATCTACCGGATTACCTGCTGTACCTCGCTTCTGTTCTGCTTATTATTTTCATATCTAGCATGTTGTGGTGGACTTCGTGATGGATTCAAAAAAGAAACAAGCGTGTGAAAATGGATGATGAAGGTACAGTAGTAAGGACATCAATTCGCAGAAGTTTGATTTGTTATTGTCACATGATTTCCTCATATGGTTTACAAATATGTGATTCCTTCTGGATTTGGTGGCGTTTACTAGCAATTGAGACGGATGTTATAAAATATGCTACGCTTTTACATTTCATCAAATGCTATTTCAAGCTCTCATTAATAGCTAACCAACAGTTCCAGGGTGGAATCCAAATGGCATAAAAAGCAAAGTTAGTGCACTATGTAGACTGTATGATCCGTTTGTTCCACATGTCAAGTAGTGACCAGGTCAAGTAGTTATGCCAGGGTAGCAAAATTCAGAGATTATTAAGGAGGCAAAGCGTTGTTTAAGACGACATATTAGATGCGGGTTTTGGCACTTGGATTGGGTAAGTATCGACCTTTTTGTCGTCCAGAAGTGGGCGGGACCGTGAAGGACAGATCTAAAGTCTATAGATACAAAACTGAATTAAAGTGAAGGACCAGAACAGACATGATTCAAGTCATCAGGCTTAAGATTCCAATGCCACAAATACAGATGTGGGATTTGAACTTAAGACCTACTGATCATGAGTTCAGTCAGGGCTCTTTAAACCACCAAATCCATCCTTCTGCTTTTTATGCATCTGTCTGATGTTATATATTGTGTGTAAATGTGTAATTACCTGGCCATCAAGGAAATGAAGCTAAACCAGTAAAACAAAACACTGCAACAAAGACTGAATTATGATGCAGTGATGATGAGGAAGTCGGTGGAAGGTGCAGGACGGTGGAAGTGAGATAAACAAATGAACCGATATAAAGCTGAGTCACAACAACCATAGAAATGCAGATTCGAAGCGACACCCCCACCCGCACCCCCACCCCCGTTCCAGAAGGCCAACAGTGGGATTCACACATTATAAAGCAAATGGGTCCTATACAGTGTGAACTACTGAGAGGTCCAAGTGAGTGTGTCTGTGTGCGTGTGCGTGCGTGCGTCTCTCTCTTTCTCCCTCACAAATACAGTGGAACCTCTGTAGATTACCTATCGTCTCCCCTGCTGGGTCTTAGTGCCTGCAGAGTTTCTGTGTGTGTGTGTGTGTTTATGTGCGTGTGTGTTTATGTGTGTGTGTGTTTATTCACTTACACCAACACATATATATCCACACACTCTCTCTCTGCTTTACAGCCCCCTCCTGGTTAATTTGTTTTTGTTGTTTTACGTTACAGCAGTGATTCCGTTAGTATGCGCTCACGCGAATGTGACTAGCGATGTTCCTTGCTAATTTTTAAACAGTTTTAAAAACGGTCTCTCCGTTAATGTGTGTGTGTGTGTGTGTGTGTGTGTGTGTGTGTGTGTGTGTGTGTGTGTGTGTGTATATATACACTTATCTGTCTGGATTTATTTTTATGTTTTTTTAAAGGTAAAGTGCAGGTTAATTTGTTTTATTTTTACTTTATATTTTGTGTTAATTATTTTTATGTATTTATTTTTTTGGGCTGTAGAATAATTTGAGTTTCCATTATTTCCTATGGGAAAATTAAATCTGCTTTACGAGTGTTTTGGAATACGAGCCCGCTTCCGGAACGAATTATGCTCATAATCCGAGGTTCCACTGTACACAAAAAAACACTGTCATACAGTGTACGCCCAAGGGAAAATGCCAAGGTGCAAGAACTGTATAAATTCTGTTTCTCTTCTCTCCATCTCTCTCCCTCTTTCACATACAAGAAAACACACACAGTTAACCCCAGTGACAGTATATGCAGCAACTGCATGCTGTGAAGTACTGAGAGAAGAGCAGCAAAGGCCACAACATTGTACGTACACACACATTCGCGCGCACGCACAGAGATTAGCATACCGAACAGCGGCATGCAGCGTGAGTGGCATTCTGACAGCTGGGTGGTCGCCTGGCAACCAGGTGTGAAACAGATGCTCCGGCTGAGGTTTGGCCTGTTGCCACGGCAACATGGAGGGCACTGACCCCTGGACACAGCGTGTGTGCGTTTGTGTGTGTGTCTGCGTGTGCACCAGGAGGCACTCTTGGCATCCCTGCCTATATAATGCCATGCTTCAGTTCTGCAGTCATTAGAGAGAGAGAGAGAGAGAGAGAGAGAGAGAGAGAGAGAGAGAGCTGACCCAACGGACAAGCAATCCAGCTGCTAAACATACACAGCCTCATTAGCAAAGCGATTAGCTTGCTCTAACAGTGGAGGGTGAGAAGTTTGAAGACTCCTCTGCCTCACCGCAAACCACTGCACAGGCCCGGGAAACGACAAGATGGTGTAAATGCGAGGGGAACCGAAGAACCTAACGCACATGCTATAGCTCCGAGTGGAACACCAGCGCCGGCTAGGATGGAGCACGCCGGATGTGATTTACACCTGCCTTTTAATAGGCGATTAAAAAAGGAAGCTGGTTTTGCACAATACTAGTGCAGAGCAGAGTTGTGGCACGAATCAGGCACATGACGAGGGCTGAACACCTCAAGTCAAGTCACATGATCAGCGCACATCATGCGGTTCCAGTCCTGTCAGCCCGAGACTCCGGTGGACAGGGCACAGGTAAACGGGATGGGTCAAAATGAGAGGAAAAACAAACAGTCTTGCCTTTTTCCAACCATCCTAATATGATCATTTAAGAAAATAAGCCTTTATTTATACAGCACTTTCCTACATTTGGAACCACAAAGAGCTTTAGAAGAAAACCAGATCAAGACGACACACTAAAAACTAATCGCAGAACACTACTGAAACCTACTTAGGTGCAAATAAATAAACAGATTGATAAATAAATAAAAGACAATGACATTATTAAACAAATAATAAATCCAAGCACATACATCTCTAAACAGACGCAAGACTAAGAAGACGGGTTTTAAGATTCCATTATAAAGATGCTTATTTTAAATGGGTAAAATAAGATTCTACAGATTTTAAAGCCAAGAGCAAAGCCGGTTTTGTTGTATCCTGTCTGCCACTGTGCGTTCTGAAATGCCCTTGTGCTCATCATGGGCGCACAGAGTGGTTCATTCACGTTAATATAGTCAAAACACAAAGCAGTCTGGTTTTCCCCCCTGACCCCAAGACTGGATGTATTGTGTTTTCCACATCATTCCCAGGAGATTTCTGAAATCCAAAGATCCAATTGCTTCCTCTTCCTTTCGTGAACAACAGATTGAGTCGGCCTGCTTAAAGTCCACTTCCTCGTCCGCAATCATTATTTTCACATAGAGCTCGGTCACAAACCATTTACAGACAGGCCTGTGCGTTCACGTGCGTGTGTGTGTGTGTGTGTGTGTGTGTGTGCGTGCACTAAAACACGATCTTCATTTTAATCGGTGTAGAGGAAACGCCGGACTGGGCCACTAGAACTGTTTAAATAAAACAGGGAAGGTGTGTCTGGTTATCATTAATTATGATTAATAGATTATTGATTGTTAATGTACTCAACTATCGCTTATAAAAAATGTGACATTTGGAAACCTAAACTTTCCGAGTCACTTGTTTGTTTTCTGTTGAAATGCAGTTAGTGTTATTTAACATTACATTATTCACAGTGGTGATGTACAAGACGTTGAAGTCAAACCAGGACTTTTGCTTGTACAGAATAACAGAACACAGTTATATTCCCTTGCTGCACTAATGCACTCATCCCGGAGAACTCCTTTAACAGCCGAAACATGTCAGAACTGTACATGGGATGTGGGAATAGCTCTCGGCAGAGTTCCTATAGTGTGTAAGTGATGTTGATAGCAGGTGATCAGACCAGGTGTGTTTGTTTTTTCCATTAAAGGAAAGAGCCATTAAAGAAGTTCCTGGAAGGTCAGCGTTTCAGACATGAAGCAGGTAGTCTGTTCATGGCTCTGGAGTAGTGAGGACTTTTAACCTGATGGCATCCAAGCACTAGTGAAACACTGGGATAAGTGCAATAGGGGTAGCAGGGGATTATATAGAGAAATAAAGGTAGTTTTTACTCTTGTAACTGTGTTGTTATTCTGCACCATCAAAAGTCCCGGTTTGACTTGAATGCCCCTCATACTTTAGGGATATGACCGGAAAATACATAAGGATAAAGAACAAAAAAATAACAAGTAGTAAGACTGAACAAGAGAAAGCGAGAGAGACAGACGAGAAAGAAAGATCAAAGTGTAATTGGTTAAAGCCGTGGCAAAGAGACCACAATAGAATCAGACCGCTGCCAATTAAGTGTAAAGTGAGTGCATCGACTGGTGCATTTCAGCAGCATCACTCTGCTTCCACAATCTAATCAGCTTTAGAGAAAGACCTCTGACCGCATGCTCTACACAGTGACGGCCACGGCACAGGAAACCGCCTCTGCTGGTAGGGGGAAGAAAAGTCAAGAAAAAAAAAAACACGATGCGGGATGTTTCGTCTCAAATTAAGTGAAAGCTTGGAGACTGTACACGGGTCACTGGGGTCTGACAGGTGTGTGAAGCTGCAGCATGGAGGCTGATTAATTACCCCGAGTTCATGAGTGTCTGAGGCGTCTGGGAGGAGCTGCTCAGGTGAAACAGGAAGGGGAAACAGGCAAGTCAGTGACTTACAGGGCCAAGGGTCAGACACACATAGCAAGAGTCGTCTCTCTCTCTCTCTCTCTCTCTCTCTCTCTCTGTGCCGTGTTCTGTTTAGGAGAAGGGGCAGCACGCGCCATCACACGTCACACTTAGTTAGCATGTTAGCAGCCGATGAAGCCGTGTGCCTGTCAGTTCTACTTCTTGTAAAATCCGCGCCAAAGGCCGTCTTCTCAGGAGCCATTTTCTGTGTCTGGTGTGTGTTCTTCAAAGGACGGCTCTAGTGCTCATTAGCTGCTCTAGAGACTAGCAGATTCCTGTAACAGGAAGTTTTCATCTCTCGGCAAACAGATTCGTGACAGATTTTGCTCAAAGAGAATTCAATCGTGACATAAGGAGGAGTGAATGCTTTGATACCGTGTTGTGATGTATAGATATACAGTATATGCTGTGTGTGGGCAGAGCGAAAACCTGGCCTGTATTACACTTAAAAAAGATTTTATCTTTGATTGATATCATATGACTGGTTTCCATTTATGCAGTTTTAGGATGCACTTTATTTCCAAGACCTGACATTCCTCAAATACTACATACAACTCAAAGAGGAGTTGTGTTTTCCAGCAAATTTGCAGATTTTCTTTTCACCATAAAGCGTATAAAGAGTTTCTGCACAACAATGTGCTCTGACCCTCTTCAACAGACAGTGGTGATGGTCTGTAATGTCCGACCCACCGTTACAGCCACAATAGAATGATTTAAAACGATGTTATGGCACGAGCATGACACATTTATTAGCAGTGATGTGAAGACGTGTAAAACTTAGAGACAGATAATCAGTTGCATGACTGATTATTAAAAATAAACACTGCAGTAGTGTTTAGAGAGGAGGGGTTCGTCCGACGAGACACTGAAAGCACCTTTTGCGATTGCTTAGGGCCTCGTATCAGTGCTGCAAGAATAACTCGAGGAGGGTTTTCTGCAGCTTTACTTATGATCAAAGACTGAAGAGTGCAGACACAAAACTATTAGCGAGCACAGGAAGGAGACGGCACGGCACACTCAGGAAGGAGCTAATTCGCTTACACATGTGGCCGGCACATTTTCCTAACGTACACGCCATGTGTTTTACAGAACACATGGCGGACCTAAACGCTTCCTTTCATGACTCTCAGACTCCGACTCGGGGATCTGCACCCTGAAGTTTGCTTGACGGTTGCTTTTCTTGTTTCTGAAGACATGCTGTAATGTTTGCGCCATATTTTTCTGCTTGGGTCTCTTGAGAATCTCCCCATTGCACTCTGAAGGCTCGGTCAGAGACACGCAAAGGAAATGATGAAACTATGAACGAGCGGGGCCGAGCACACGCCGAATCCATCTTGTTGACTGCGACGCTAAGCTAGCCAGAGGACAGATAGGGAAATCATTTGACTGTGTCTGACATGCGTTCTACTGTTCTGTGTGCGTGCGCGCATGTGTGTGTATGGACTGAGAGTGCGAGAGAGAGAAATGCAGAGCCTAATCCAAGAGGTTGCTACGGCAACTGGTCTGTCCTGGCTAAGTGGCCGAGATGCTGGACGGCGGCGCTGCTAGCTGTAGGATTAGAACGCGGCCAATAAAAAGATCAATCACAGTGATTAGAGCTGGTGGAGTGGGGATATAGGAGTTAATACACGCTGTACATGATTGATTAGAGCCTGTGTCAGTTAGAATTACAAAGCCCAGTCATGAGCTACAGCGATTGATTAGACAATTACCAATGAATACAGAAATGCCACACATAGTATGCCACACATATGAAGCGAGAGCAGGAAAGGAGACAGAGAAGACGGCACAGAAAGACCTAGAAGAGGAATATGAGAGACACACACACTCAGAGACAGGCCCAGTGAATCACAGACAAACAGTGAGAAAGAAAAACACTATGAGAAACACCACAAAAGAAAGAGAGAGAGAAACAGTTGACCAGCGACAGAGACCAGAGAGAGACACACACTGTGCAATAAAGAGTGAAACACTACGAGAGAGACTGTAAGAGAAACACTGCATTCACAAGGGAAACAGACAAAGAGTGCTTGAGAAAGAAAGTGAGACAGAGCGTGTGTGAGAGCGAAAGAGAGAGAAAAAGACAGACACACCCTACAAGAGAGAGACAAACACTGCAATAGAAAGACAAACACTGCGCGTAACAAGGAGACAGGCTATTTAATAATGCTTCAAAGACAGCCTGCAAGAGGCAGATTGACCAATAGGAGAGAGTCCGACACTGTAAAGAGACACAGAGAAAAAGAGACAGAAATTATTTGTAAGAGAGACAGACCCAGTTTAAGACATAAAAGAAAACTTAAAAGATGAGCTTGTTGTCACTGCATAGACCAAAAACATGGTTTCAAAGCTACTCTCTAGCCACACACACACGCACACACAAGGGAGACAGAGCAAGTGTGTAAATACACACAGGCACATGTGTCCAGGGGCAATCCATGTCCTACGAGTATTAATACAGCTAAACTAATAACAAACCCGTCGCCCAGCAACAGGTCGCTATTAGCTAATTAACAACCTAAACGAGGGCCTGCTCATTTGTGGCATCTGCCAACAGCTGGTTACGACAAGGGAGGTGGGGCATACACACAAAAACACACACGCACGCACACACATGTAAAGAGATTAAAATACTATTAGGTGCAAATGATCAATTCTTAAAAAAAAAAAAAAAAAAAAAAAAAGAAGATGTTACAGATGGTTCCCAAAGCAGCATGCTGAGGTTTGGTGCTGCTGTTCTTACAAACAAGTACACACACACACGCAGACAGACACAGATACGCACACTCACGCAGACGCAACTAGTACATTTATAGCAGCTCAGAGTTTAGGCAATAAAATGAGTATAATTTGCATATAGACACTAAAGTAGCATTGATTCATAGTGGAGGTCATTCAGGCGAGTGCATATGGGTGTGTTTTCCTAACACAGCTGTGTGTGTGTGTGTGTGTGTGTATGTGCGCGCGCGCATGTGTACTTCACTGTCCTCGGCAAGGCCTCATCTCTCACCAACCTCAGTGTGTCCTACACAACAGTGTGGGGTGAACGAGCTGTCCCAGCCCATTACACCGAGACAATACAGAGCTGCAGCTTCCTCTATACTCGCACTCAGACCACCCAGAGAGAGAGACAGAGAGAGAGACAGAGAGAGAGAGAGAGAGAGACAGAGAGAGAGAGAGAAAGAAAGAAAGAAAGAGCTAAGAATATCTCAGGTTGAGTAAAGAGAAGCTCCAGTATTTTATAATTTGGCTGTATAACACTAACTGCAAAACATGTTAGCATGCCAGGCTAACTACAGTAGCAGGCTGAAAGCAATGCTTACTGTAAGAATCTGTTTTGTTGATGTTAGCATTTAGTAGCTACAACTACAAACAAAACACTTCAACAAAAACTTTTAGTACACAATCTTTTTTTTCTAGAACTTTTCTCATCAGAGGCTGGCTAATGCTAATTATTTTGCTGTTGTTGTTGTAGTATCAACTACTATTAAGTAGCAACTTAACATAACTTCACGAAATTATCTCTAAACTCTCATCAAATTTTGTCTCGGTTTATTTTAATATGTTACTCTCTGTACTGTCATATGTAGATCAGGAAGTCACCAGGTCACTCACTGAGCACTTTTCTTTTTTTTTTTATTAGGTGTTCTACTCGCTGAATGTTCACAATGACTGTAGTGGACTCCGAGTCACATCGGCCGCAATCGTCATTCACAGATGTACGGGAGGTACTTAGCTCTTTCACATCAATCACAGCTATACAGCCAATCACGGGCATCGGTGAGGTCCGAAAGTGGAAGGAGCGGAAAGTGCCGTTCTCCGAGTGTGTGACAATACAGAGCTTGCCGTTCGAAAAGATGCAGTTGGTTGGCGTCAAGTGGCTCAGAGGAAACACGTGCTAGTCTCTGGCCCTCCCTGTCTGGTAGTAGTAGCCTTAATGCGAGAGAGGTTGGAATTGGATCCAACTAAACTAGGGAAGATCAAGAAAGAACACCCCCCCCCCACACACACAATTTTTTTTAAATTAAATTAAAAAAAGAATCTCATCACAGTACTGTGCTTTCTTACAGTCTTCTGTAAATGTCAGTTTTACACCTTAATTCACAAAAAAAATTCATCACAAGTCCCGGTTTGACTTGAATGCCCCTCATAAATGAAAATATTTCACAGCATGTCGGACTATTGTAGTTATGGTAACTCCATAATATCATTATTTTTTTTTTCCTGGTCGCAGGCTGGCTATTGCTGGGGCGCTAAGAACTTAACATGGCTCTTAACAAGACCACTGGCTTACGCATTACTTCAAACCCTGGATCAACTTTTGTTTGGTTACTCTCCATGAGTTGTGTCCTATGTAGATGAACCAGGGTGACTAATCACTTTTTTAGCTGCCTACTCAGAATGGGAGAATATGGCTAGGTATGGTTAGCTAACATTTACATTTTAAATATTTATCAATATTAGCCTATTACTATTAGTAGAAGTAGTAGTAGTAGAACTATAGTATTAATATTAAAGCACTGCATAATAGCCAATTTAGATATCCATTAAAACACACAGAGCTTGTTATGCTACTTATAATAACATTCATTACACAATTGTAGCCGCAAGCACAGAAGCTAATTAAATACGACAAAATTAGCCAAAGAAACTCATGGCAGGGGCATAACAGAGTATCATTAAGCGTAAATATTGGCTTGTGTGTGTGGCACAGAGGCGATGTTCCACGCTCAATCTTCCTCACAAATGGAACCAACTGATTGTTATGAGCGGACGATCGGGCACCTATAGGCAAATTTATTAGCTACATAAGATGTCGGATGCACCTTTCTGAAACGACATGCGGCTCATCGTTAAAGCAGAAGAATCCCATTATTTCTTTCATCTACCTCTCATTAACTCGTCCAGCAGATAATTTGTCAACAAGTGGGATAACGCGGTTTACACAGATTCATCCGTCGGCAAATAAAATGGCTTCCGGCAATTCAGTTAGCTCGGGCCAACTAAGAAACTTGTGTGCTGGTGTTTTGTTTTTATATATAAAGGTATTAATTTTCCACAGACAATACCTCATTAACAGAGCTGTTGTCAAGGTCCGGAGCAATATAAACATGTACTATTTTACAGCCTTAAAAAAAATCCCTCGGAGTTGTGTTACATATGACGAGGGGTGTTCAAGTCAAACCAGGATTGCACAGAAAAACAGAACATAGCTATACTACACTAATGGTTTAAACAGTTAAGGCTGTAGGTTACTGGGTTACTTATCAGAAGGTTGGTGGTTCAAGCCTCAGCACTGCCACTGTTGAGGCGTTGATCAAAGACTAAACCTGGGATATGTGGGGGAAAAATTTTTTCACTGTGCTGTAAGGTATATGTGACAAATAATTGAATCTTATATATCTCATTTCATCAACATAGAATTCTTATATACCCGACTAATATCAAACCGCTTGCTTGACATCTGAAACGATGGCCTCCCAGGAACTCCTTTAATGGTCCAAACATGTGGAATAGCTTGGAATGAGGTCAGGACTATATGGGATATGTGGCAATAACTCCCAGCCGAGTTCCAGTAAGGTGTTGCTGGATGATTGTACAGTTCCCACAGACAGATGTGTCTCATATTTTACTGCAGCTAAGAGTCTCATCACCATACTGCGCTTAAAGTCTTCTGTAATTGTCAATCGGTGTTATTCCTTCGATCAGTTCTGGTTTGACTTGAATTCCCCTCATAAATCAAAATGCCACAGCACATCACTCTATGGTAGCTATGGTATCCCCATGATAGTGTATGGTGGCATGTGCTTTGGGACATGGCCTTTTGGATTATTGTGCAGTAATTACTGAAAATGCACTAAAAAAGTCATTTTACTTTTGCCGCCTTGTTGTAAATTGGCTTAAACCTTCTAAAGCACGCGGACGGAAACGTTATTTCGAATACGTTACCAGCAGAGCACCTCAGTGAGACGTCAGGATGAAAAAGAAACGGCCAATCCGCTTCTAATCCATTGCAGAAAATAGGTGCTTGGAGAGCTGCAATTAGACCGTTCTTGACCTTAAAAGCTTTTTAAAACTAGCCATTTCTATCAGTCAACACATACCACACACACACTCCTGCTCGGCACTCGTCTGTTTGCAGCGGGGGGTTGGTGAGTCGATGTCACAGGAGCACTGGGAGTCTTTAATAGGGCAGGAGGGAGGGACAGGAGTGATCTTTAGCTCATGCTCCTGAGGGGAGACACAGCCGTTTCCCAAATGTACAGTAAACGCTATAGCACTCCTCACTACCCTGACCCTCACAGGAGCGAGCCGAGGAGACCGAGAGAAAGAGACAGAGAAGAAAACACTCAAAGTGCATGGTATATTAATTTACGCAATCAGACGCTGGAAACAAACCTTGGTGTTTACGCTACAAATGACAACACAAATGCGTTTCTCTCCCTCATTTCATCTCTTTCTGATCTCTCTCTATCCTCCCCTTCTTCTTTCCCTCACGCACTCTCATTCTCTGTGGTTCTGTCCTGTGGTCGGCTTTAATCGTTGACCTGCTGGCATAAAAACTGCCTTTTCTCGCTATCTGAACAGGAAAAAGAACAAGTGATGGGAGACGAATGAAAGTCTGTCTCACCTTAGCTTATTTCGCACAGCTGAGCAAGTCATAAACGCACAGATATACTGTATATTACGCTACGCTACACCCAGACTGCGCGTGCACACACAACGATCTTTCAGCAGCCTAAACCAGACTTTATTAAACTCTTCTGCCTCAAACAGCAATTCATCCTGGCAGATAATTACAACGTGCAATATCAATATGCTAAATGATGCTATTTAAATACGGCTAATACCTTTAACTATCGTTTATATTATCATCACATTCCACGAGGGGCTGCGGCCTAAAAAAAGCTTTATTTCCGAGGCAAAGCTGAACTAACTGGAGTCGATTAAGATGGCACAGACTCATGATGTGATGAAACCTTTATTAGTGTGTTTGTCACTGTGATGAAAATCTCATTTTGCTGCAAGCAGAAGCGGATCATCCATAACCCCGACCGGGCTGTGAGAAAGCAGGTCTGGGACAGCAGTCGTTCATTTTTACTCCTCCACCATACGAACGTCACGGAGAGATGGCTAAGGATGTAAAAACGTAGGCATAACAAAAGAATAAACGCACCCGAGATGTCACAAGGTGCCATTTTAGAGGCAGGTTTTGCATTTCCTGGCCTCAACTCATATACAGCACATAAGCTACCAATCAAGTTTGTAAACACACGATTTTTATTTTTTAAACCAATGCAAGTATACGACCACACAAAAGTTTGGACACACCTTCTAGGTCAGATTTCTTTCTCCATTATAAAGCAATGCTGAAGGTGTCCAAAATATGCAATAATTTCCTTTGGACACTTGACAATGAGACGTGTCTGATACTTCTGCTCTGTAAAGCCTTCATAACGGCACTAAACTGAGGTGCTGTTTGTTAATTGGTGAGTTTTGAGGCTGGTGACTCTAACTGAACTTCTCCTCCGCAGCAGAGGTAAGGTTTGGTCTTGCTCTCCTGGGATGATCTTCATGAGGGCCAGTTTCATCATGGTGCATGATGGGTTTTGCAAATAAACTTGACAATACTGTTCTTGCATGAACTATTCCAGAACAGCTAACCTTCGTGTGCTAAAATAAAAACAAAACTGTTGTTGTTATTTAATTGGCTAATATCATATGGGTTATTTCATGGTTTTAAAATAGTGTGTGTAGGAACGTTAGACTGGTAATGTACACGAGGAGCTTCCAATTCAGCACTGAGAGATTCAAATGCTTTCACCTTATCTAAAAAATGGCTCAAATTATAAAAGAAAACGTATCAATGTTACAAGAAGTGTTTGCATTCGCCTGGGAAGATGATGATAAGAGGTAAGACTGGGATGATGCAGGAGGTGTGCTCCATGTCTCTATGTCAAATCCTGCTGGTTTAATTGCATCATTGCAATGCAATACATAAAAAAAAAAAGCATTTCACTATTATTGGGGGGAATGAACCTCAGATCAAATAGGCTAAACAGCTGGCTGCTTGCCATCTTTATTAATTAAAGAAACCGTAAATACAAAAGGCTACTTGCTGTACATTAATATTGCATTCTGGAAAAAGTGCTTTCTTCAGGAAGTCTGTGGATTCTGGCTCATACAAACAACCAAGGCATGCTTCGGTAATCTACTTAAATATGCTCTGGGAATATTTCCGCTTCCAATTACCGCGCTTCCACTGGACACCGTCGTTAAAAGGGTTGCTGATTTTGTTTTTCACACAAATAACCTATTTAATTAGTTATAATTATGATTCAATCATATTTCCACTTTAATCTATAAAAGTAGATTTTTATTGTCTCCTCTGAGTCACTTCTCCAGACGAAGAAAGGATGGATGCTTCCTGTTTGGTTTCATTACAAGCTGGAATTGAATGTGATTATGACTATAAATTTTTTTTCGGGTGGGTGGGGGGGGGGTTAATTGTACTATTTGTTTCACACATGGTCACTTAAATTTAATTATTATCGCAGTCCAGATGGCGAACATGCTTTAATCTTAACCTTAATGCAGTGAGTAGCTTCTTATTTCTTAAATGTATCTAGTTTCAGAAGATCAGAAGTATTGTCCTGGATCAAGCAAAGAAAAAAACTAAGGAGATTGTGCAAGTTTCTGGAATTTTCCTGAGTCGGGAATCTGGCCAACACTTTACATATTAAAACCTCGATGGATAGTGCTGAAGCATCAACTTGACGGAACAAAAACATGAATGATGCTTGTAAATGTATTTTTGCAGAAAATCAGCATTACGTCATTACATGCTGAGATGAGAACTCGCAGGAATGAGACTAAACAATCCTGTGGTCATAAGAAAACCACTTGGTAGTGAGACTAATCAGAAACAAAACAAAAAGCCGTAAATTTGCGAGGGAGCATAAAGATTGGAGTTTGAAGCAATGGAAAAAAATTCATGTATTCTGATGATTTTAGGTTGACACTACCAAGAAGAGGTGCACATGAGGCGATATACCCATCATGCATAGTGCTCAGTCTACAAGTCTCTGCAGGGTATTGAATGACTAGGTTATCCCATCTTTGCACGTTTCCCCCTGATGACACAGGCATATTCTGGGAGCATGAGGAATCATTTTCACACATGAAACGGCCACCACAGAGTCCTGACCTTAACCCCACTGAAAATATTTACGATGTTCTGGAGACGACTTTATTGAGTGTTTCGACTCTCCCATCATCGATACAAGACTTCGGCCGAAAATCCCTTCGACTCTGGACTGAAATAAATGCTATGACCTTATTATTATAAAGCTGTCGATGAATGCCACTGCGAATGTGGGCCAAAATCAAAGCTAAAGGGAATCAACAAAATATTAGTGTGTGACTTTTGTCTTGGCCAGGAAGTGGATTTCTTATTGTGACACCAAAAATAATAAAGGGGGGCAAAACAGGCTTGAGTGTTCATAGGTTCATCTCCCCCACCAAAGTCAAGCTTGTCGAGTTATGACCTTTAGTTAAATGTAGAATATCCCCACAATTTCTCTCTTTCATGCTCGCACACACACACACACACACACACACACACACACCCCCTTTCAGTAACCCATCGGGGAGATGATGCAACAGAGGGCAAAGCTCAGAGAAATCAGTATGATTCAGAAGCTATTTCTCCGTTCATCCCTCTCTCATGTGCCCTCCATTCTCCACACTCCGTCACCCAGGCCAGTGTGAGCACCGGACTCTGAGAGAAAGATATAAGGAGCCGAAGAAACTGTAATAATAACACAGGCACACACACCCGGAGGGAGCTCTCGCTCAGTGCCTTGCGGCTGAAAGCTTTGACCTACCCTGTAAGAGAGGGCACAACCGATTACAGGCCTCTTCTGGTAAGAGCCGAGCAATCGAAAAGCCATTCAACCAATAGACATGCACGCGCGCACGCACCTGAGCGCGCCCGCACGTCTCAACTCATTTCAACTCGGCAAGAGCTGCCAACAACAAATCAGAGAACCGCACCTCAACACAACCCCCAAATAAACCCCGTATGCATGCTCGCTTCTACAGGGAACGTGGAGTTCTGTCACGCCGCATTGCATTTCGGGCCAGTATCGTACTCTCGGGACCGCTCAGCGTCTGTTGCTGTTTGCTTTACATAGAACACTTACAAAATCGGAACTTAATGAAAAAGAAGGAAGAAGGAAGATGATGCCAGTATAGACTACAGCTGCAGGCTAGACAGTCTGCTAAAGACTATACTGCAGGCTCACACTGTAATGGATAAGATGATCAAGATTACTGTTTTTGAAACTGGTGCAGGATAATGCAGCAGTTTTTCTGCTTATTGGGAGGAGGGGACAAAAAATATAGCAAAACAAACCGGGTGAGACTGAAATAAAGGAAGTTCTACGTTACTGCAGGTCTAAATCTGTCCTGTATTGGGTAGTTCTGCCATTATTGTGCTCTAATGAAAAAGATGTTGTCAGATTTTTCATTACGGCCTTTCAGAAGTCTCATCACTCAGGCTTCTTCAGCTGCTGGATGGATTGTGGCTTCCGCTACACTTGTTCCAAGTCTGTCAAAAAGGAAATCATTTCTACTGTAAAAGTCGCACAGGATTAGTGATAATATTTGAGACAAACATTACATTTCGGTGGGGTAAAAGTCCATCTTTTTATTCATCCAGAAATATGACGATAAAATATCTCTTCGAGATACTGAGTGTAGCTGATGGAAGCACGATTACTAAGAAATGTTTAAGCCAGACACCGCACTCATCGAGGACTGGTACGATGTTATTTACAACATTTTCATAATGAAGAGAATGGCATTCTCCGCAAGGCTTCAAGAAACTAAATTTGGAGGGACGTTTTCCTAGTTTCCCCACTCATCCAAGTTAGGGCAGTCTCCCATCAAGGCAACATCAACTACTGTACCAACAAGAAAGGGGCGAAGACCATCACAAAAAGGAATAAAGTTCTATCCATCCCTCCCAATTGTCCATTAGCCCCTACGATTGGCTAATGTCACCGTGACGGATAGAGTTAGAGTTACTCCAGACAACAGTGGGCTGTAGCATCACCCAGAAATCCAACTTCTCCAAATGATATTTGCTTTCATTATGCCACTTGGGTGCCATTCTATTTTTCGTCTTTTTTGTGCAGTTATTTATTTAGTTTAGAAAGGTTTGATTTTTGGCGTCTAGAACTACAATGTAACAAAGTGAAAAGATTTGATCACCCAGCAGAGAAACTAGACACCAGAACATCACCGGAGCTCCGTGCGACTGGTCAAATAGTTTAAATAAACGGGAAGCATGTGACTTAACATTCTGAAGTCAATTAAAAACAAATTTACTAACATTAACTTTTTAACTAATCTTAAATTCACTTTGTGATCTCTAACTTTGAGATTAATCAACTGAGGAAGCCAAGGAATGCAACCACAATTAAAATATGATTAACTGTGAAACACTAATTAAACAGCGTTGACGATTTTAATAATTCAGCCTTAATTATTTCTACAAACGAAATCTCACAACTACAGTATGTGAATAAAAAGTGCTGGATTTTCTAGCTTCTAAATAAAACCTAAAGGCCTGGTGTATAAAGATGTACTGTATATAGCCAATTATTTCCTATAATTGCTTGTGAGTGGTTCATAACATATCGACATTAGGAATGTGTCTTTTCCTTAATGTTAATAATCAAACACAGTGTATGTAAAACCTGATTATTTACTTAACGAGAACAAGAAAGTAAACCAAAAGCGTCTTGCATGCAGTGTAAGCTGTAAGCGGATTTTGTATGTTTGTGTTTGACAGCTATAATAAAAATGATAAATAAACAGAATTATTGAAAGCAAAGCAAAAGCTGCACTGGATGTCAGCTCAATGTTTCGGCCTGTATGCTGTTGTAACAGTACACAGATAAAGTTTACGTCATGAAACTGCCACAGAGTCTTGATGTCATCTGCGTAGCAAAGCATGTTTATAATAACCTGATGGTCAGGACAGATTAAAATAAAAATCATAAATAAAAGAGAAATTTCTCGCACAGAGAAATTAATACTCAAGCTAGAGCAGCAGCCAGTATAATTTATTATTTTTTTTTAAAGCGGAGCAGGTGAAACATGATTCTGGGGTAAAACAGGCTTAATCTGCAAAGCCGAGCTACCTGATATGTATCTACTGTAATGTTAGACTGTTAATGGAGTTGTACTGCACGTTACTTTTAATGTATTCTCTCGCTTTTGTTCCATGAGACTCGTATCTCATCACTCGCTCCCTCTATAAAAACCCGGGGGGGGGGGGGGGGGGGGAGAAACGTAACTAGCAATTTGAACATCCACAAAGGGGGTTGTGGGGGGGGGAACAGAAACGAAAAAAGGAATAAAAACAAACTAAATAAAAAACACTCACACACCTTGACTCTTAGAGCAATTGACAGGAAATCAACACGACTCCTCAAACTATCAATAGTAAAGACAGGACTCACATCTTACCTTTTAATAAATCATGCTGTTCCTACAAGTATTTGCTTTAGATCAATCGTCATTTAGACACATTCGCTTGTTCCATCACATCAAAACACCTGGTTCTCTGTTCTGATGAAGCAAATAAACCTCACACTCATCAGAATTAGCTGGATAAAAAGACAAATATGGAGGTATGATTTAATTCAACTTTATTTGTATAGTACTTTGTATTTTAACAAATGATTAAGTCTTTGTGACAAATCATTGTCACAAAGCAGCTTTACAGAATCAAAAGAAAATTACGGAAAATTATAATAGAAAAAAATATTATATATATGGAGCATTTCGTCTTCAAAAAGATACAGACATGAATGTAAATGACGTAATGTGAGATAGCTCGAATGTGTCCCTGTGCGCCACTCTAACCTCTACCTGATGGTGCTGCTCTCTATGCCAAAATTCTGTCAGACAGGTATACAGATTCTCCCACACCTGCGCACACATTTTTCAAAATCCTTCCACCCACTCATCACCAAGAGCGAAAGACCTGCTCTTTGTGTAACGCACTTTAGGTGTGATCTCGGGACGAAGCTACAACTGTGGGAGATTCAGTTTTAACATTTGTTTAGACATCATGAAACAAAGAGTTCCATACAACATCCACTGGTGCATGCTGATTTTAAGGCCTGATTATATATACTATTATCTAATGTTTGGTTTTCTTTAATAATATTGTAATCGAATAAGTCTTGAATTTTTAAAAAATTACTTACTTATTCAGTGTCGCTCCATTAGAGGGTCAAATAAAAAAAGTGGAACTAAGGGCAGAAATATACTTGCAGTTAAACCATGTGGTCGTAAAGTCAACTGGCAACATCATGAGCATATTTGTTCATACGCAGCACCAGTCAAAATATGGACGCACCAATCAAATGTAGTATTCTACATTCTAGAATAATACTGGATTATTTTTTTCAAAACTGTGTCAGTTGATATTTTATTATACGAAAGTCAGAAAATAGTTCTTGCAAGAACAGTATTGTAGAGTCCATTTGCAACCCCATCAAGCACCATGATGAAACTTGCTCTCATGATGACAAAACCATAGCTTGCCTCTGCTGCAGATGAGAAGTTCATTTAGAGTTACCAGCCTCAGAAATCACCAATTAACAAACAGCACCTCAGATTAGAGGCGTTATGAAGTCTTCACAGAGCAGAAGTAGCAGATACATCTCAATATCAACTGTTCAGAGGAGATTATTACATATTTTGGACACCTTCAGCATTCCTTTACAATGTAGAAAGAAATTTGAACTAGAAGGCGTGCCCAAGCTTTTGACTGGTAGTGCATTTGCCGAAATGTTACACGTTACCGGAAGATTCAAGCTGGGAAAGATACTTCATACAGGAGGGGTCTTGGACCTGGTTGTATAACTTTCCACCATTTTTGGCGTACCTGATGGCTACGATGCACCAACCGTTTAAATGCATATTGCAGGTTGCTGACACGTATGGGCACAAAGCGGTTATTTATTTGGACGCGCACAAAGTGAACGCAGAATATTCGAGGCAGCCATCATGCGATTATGTAAAAACAAGTCTATATCTGGCTTTAACCTTCTAATTCTTAACAGAAGGTCAAATCCACTTATTTGATTGTATAAACATTAAGGAGATGGATGAATTCCAGGGTGATAAATCCAGAACTCGTTTCTAGATATCATTTTTATTTCGTTTGGTCTCTTAATCCAATTTTAGCATTTGGTGCAGTATTGATTAATGCAAATAAAGAACTTACCACAACCTGGCAGTTGCTGCGTATACATGAAAAATATTCCTTCAATCCAACTAAAATAATTGGGTGAACTGAGTTAATTCTAACGTAACTTTTCTGACATGTGCAAAGTGGTTGTGCTCGCTGTGATGAGTTTAATCTGCTGCATGAATTATAGTAGATTTTTCTTTTTACATTTTTGAAGTTAGGTTAAGCTTCTCATCATTTTCTGATGAATCCCGCCATCGGAGTTATGATTAGTTACAATAATTCAGTCTCCTCTAGGATTGGTTAGATGCTTTCCCCCCTCAGCCAGAGACACAGTGGATGAAAGTAAGCACAGATTGGTGAGAGTTGTTCTCACAGAGTTTACTGATCTAATGTATGTGTGGCAAACGTGCAGAAAGAATATATTCATTCCAACGATCTGATCACGTGTTTAAATGGCTAAAATATTCTTACTGAATGGATTATCGATGGTTTAAACAACCCCTCTCTCATTCTGATTAAAAATTCATCTCGATTATGCCGGATCAGGTCAGACTGTCCTGACTGGGGTGTTTAAATTCTGACTGGTTCATTATTCGTATTCTTAAGGAAATATTAGGGAGCATGTAAACACACCTAATGACAACAATGCCACAAACTGTCCACACACAGTGTGATCTGAAATGATATAAGCAGAGGCCACATACAGACAGTGTACAGTATATGTACTTGATCCCAAAAATATCCTCTCTCTCTCTCTGTCTCACACACACACACACAATACATCATACTCTGCAGAAAGAGTTCTGCCACAGGAAGAGATCAGGTGTCTTTCTGGAGGCCAGTCTGTCTGATGTCTGTCTGTCGGTCTATCCATCTCTGTCTCCCCTTTCCCCTCATCCTTTATCCATATCTCTATTCACTTTTTCTCCGTGTTCAGCATCTTCAGCAGCAGCTTTTACTGACTGCAGAACAACCATCCCACGCCTATCTCCATCAGGGAAAAACCAAGGATGAATAAAGAATAAACATCTAGAAGCAAATACAGCTCCAAGAGGCATCCCGTCGTTTACTAACACGCTCACACACACCCTTTCGAGCATTAAATCCTCTTTCATCCCTCAGTGCGCTCGTTCTCTCGTGGCCTTGACCCCTGAACCGGCCCCCGCTGTCCGCAGAGGGTGGACAAACAGTCACACAGCCATTTTGGCTATGACGGAGGACTCCACCGGGCCCCAGTTACCGTGGACTGCCACTGCAGATGGCTTGGTCTCTAATGAAACTAGGGATTGAGCAGTCACTGCCATGAAGCTCTCCTCCTGAGCACTTAGAGTGCATCGCCAGCGCAGTCAGAGAGCGGGCACATATGCACAAGAGCACGAGAGAGAGAGAGAGAGAGAGAGAGAGAGAGAGGCACGCTTCGGTGAATATTTAACCATGAAGTGAGCTTGACGGTAGAATCGGAACAGGTGGAGCATCAGCTACTGTCTGCTTGATGCACATAGCTACGTATCTGGGTCACTGTAGTACTCGTGTCTGCTAGAGATTTATTAACTCTTCGCTAGACGTGCCACCATCAGTAAGCATTATTTATAATTATTCTTCGCAGAGGTTCAGATAGAGCAAATAAACACGAGCAAGTTGGGTTAGAGGCACCAGCACTGTTTTTTTAATTTAATCTAATCTCATTGCATTTTCTGGGCACATAGAAGGTTTCAGGATCATTAAGCGTGTTTTCTGACTTGTTTGTACAGGAGATACAGTTAATGATGATGTGACTAACATCATGTGGGTAATTAAAAAAAAAAAGTTGGAACATGCTGCCCGTTGTCCCAGGGGCTACCAGTTCACTGAGTCTGTTCCATGTGGTGTACATCAAATGGTACTACTGAAATAACATGGGCAAAAAAAGTCATGTCTGATGCACGGTAAATGCACAGGACAAACATGCAGACTTTTTAAATAATACATAATAATATACACCTGCGGCACGGTGGCACAGTGGTTAGCACTGTGGCTTTGCACATCTTGGGTCAAGGGTTTGAGTTTTGCCATGCGTCTGTGTGTGTGGAGTTTGCATGATCACACACAACACGTGGTTGGTGGCTTACCACAGGTTCCTCAAACAGTCCAAAGACATGCAGATAAGGGTTATTGGACGCCACACACACACACACACATTCATGCATACAAAAAAAAGAATATAATATAATATATACATATATACAGTGGTGTGAAAAACTATTTGCCCCCTTCCTGATTTCTTATTCTTTTGCATGTTTGTCACACTTAAATGTTTCTGCTCATCAAAAACCGTTAACTATTAGTCAAAGATAACATAATTGAACACAAAATGCAGTTTTTAAATGAAGGTTTACGTTATTAAGGGAGAAAAAAACCTCCAAATCTACATGGCCCTGTGTGAAAAAGTTATTGCCCCCCCTTGTTAAAAAATAACTTAACTGTGGTTTATCACACTTGAGTTCAATTTCTGTAGTCACCCCCAGGCCTGATTACTGCCACACCTGTTTCAATCAAGAAATCACTTAAATAGGAGCTACCTGACACAGAGAAGTAGACCAAAAGCACCTCAAAAGCTAGACATCATGCAGAGATCCAAAGAAATTCAGGAACAAATGAGAACAAAAGTAATTGAGATCTATCAGTCTGGTAAAGGTTATAAAGCCATTTCTAAAGCTTTGGGACTCCAGCGAACCACAGTGAGAGCCATTATCCACAAATGGCAAAAACATGGAACAGTGGTGAACCTTCCCAGGAGTGGCCGGCCGACCAAAATTACCCCAAGAGCGCAGAGACAACTCATCCGAGAGGCCACAAAAGACCCCAGGACAACATCTAAAGAACTGCAGGCCTCACTTGCCTCAATTAAGGTCAGTGTTCACGACTCCACCATAAGAAAGAGACTGGGCAAAAACGGCCTGCATGGCAGATTTCCAAGGCGCAAACCACTTTTAAGCAAAAAGAACATTAAGGCTCGTCTCAATTTTGCTAAAAAAAACATCTGAATAATTGCCAAGACTTTTGGGAAAATACCTTGTGGATCGACGAGACAAAAGTTGAACTTTTTGGAAGGTGCGTGTCCCGTTACATCTGGCGTAAAAGTAACACAGCATTTCAGAAAAAGAACATCATACCAACAGTAAAATATGGTGGTGGTAGTGTGATGGTCTGGGGTTGTTTTGCTGCTTCAGGACCTGGAAGGCTTGCTGTGATAGATGGAACCATGAATTCTACTGTCTACCAAAAAATCCTGAAGGAGAATGTCCGGCCATCTGTTCGTCAACTCAAGCTGAAGCGATCTTGGGTGCTGCAGCAGGACAATGACCCAAAACACACCAGCAAATCCACCTCTGAATGGCTGAAGAAAAACAAAATGAAGACTTTGGAGTGGCCTAGTCAAAGTCCTGACCTGAATCCTATTGAGATGTTGTGGCATGACCTTAAAAAGGCGGTTCATGCTAGAAAACCCTCAAATAAAGCTGAATTACAACAATTCTGAAAAGATGAGTGGGCCAAAATTCCTCCAGAGCGCTGTAAAAGACTTGTTGCAAGTTATCGCAAACGCTTGATTGCAGTTATTGCTGCTAAGGGTGGCCCAACCAGTTATTAGGTTCAGGGGGCAATTACTTTTTCACACAGGGCCATGTAGGTTTGGATTTTTTTTCCTCCCTAAATAATAAAACCCCTCATTTAAAAACTGCATTTTGTGTTTACTTGTGTTATCTTTGACTAATAGTTAAATGTGTTTGATTATCAGAAACATTTTGTGTGACAAACATGCAAAAGAATAAGAAATCAGGAGGGGGGCAAATAGTTTTTCACACCACTGTACACACACATGTATACAATATATAGACAGTATATACACTACAGTTCAAAGGTTTTAGATCACTTTTCTAACTCCATTATGGTTCCTCATTTTTATTTCTATCTACATTGTAAAGGAATGCTGAAGGCGTCCAAAAAAAATGCATTAATCTCCTTTGAACAGTTGATATTGAGATGTTTCTGCTACTTATGCTCTGTAAAGACTTCATAACGCCTCTAATCTGACGTGCTGTTGAACTTCTCGTCTGCGGCTGAGGTAGGTCTTGGTCTCGCACTCCTGGGACGGCCTTCATGAGAGCCAGTTTCATTATGGTGCTTGACGGATTTTGCAATTACCTAATTCTACGTAATTACCTAATTCCATATGTGTTATTTTATAGTTTTGAAATCCCCAGTATTGTTGTAGAATGTAGAAAATAAATCACTAAACAAAAACAAAGAAATTTGCAAGTGACCCCAAACTTGAACAGTAGTGTACACTCACCTAAAGGATTATTAGGAACACCATACTAATACGGTGTTTGACCCCCTTTCACCTTCAGAACTGCCTTAATTCTACGTGGCATTGATTCAACAAGGTGCTGAAAGCATTCTTTAGAAATGTTGGCCCATATTGATAGGATAGCATCTTGCAGTTGATGGAGATTTGTGGGATGCACATCCAGGGCACGAAGCTCCCGTTCCACCACATCCCAAAGGTGCTCTATTGGGTTGAGATCTGGTGACTGTGGGGGCCATTTTAGTACAGTGAACTCATTGTCGTGTTCAAGAAACCAATTTGAAAAGATTTGAGCTTTGTGACATGGTGCATTATCCTGCTGGAATTAGCCATCAGAGGATGGGTACATGGTGGTCATAAAGGGATGGACATGGTCAGAAACAATGCTCAGGTAGGTCGTGGCATTTAAACGATGCCCAATTAGCACTAAGGGGCCTAAAGTGTGCCAAGAAAACATGCCCCACACCATTACACCACCACCACCAGCCTGCACAGTGGTAACAAGGCATGATGGATCCATGTTCTCATTCTGTTTATGCCAAATTCTGCCTCTACCATTTGAATGTCTCAACAGAAATCGAGACTCATCAGACCAGGCAACATTTTTCCAGTCTTCAACTGTCCAATTTTGGTAAGCTCGTGCAAATTGTAGCCTCCTTTTCCTATTTGTAGTGGAAATGAGTGCTACCCGGTGGGGTCTTCTGCTGTTGTAGCCCATGGTAGTCCTTTTAGTGTGAAAGGTGACATCATCTTTGTGCCCCCAGTTGTTTGAACTTGGGCATAAAAGGTGTGAGGACCAGGTGGAGTCACTGTGAGGATGTGTGTTTTTCACCATGCTCATAGTTGAAACAGCAGATTCATAGCAGTACGTTGAGGAAAACATTGTGAGAATTTAAAGGGACATTTTCTGCAGGACAGGAACACCTGCTGCAGTAACCATCTTTGTCCAGAAGGTAAGAAGGTGACCACTTTTAATTGCTAGATTAAGCACATTGGTTTTCTGCTTCCCACGGGGAGCATGAATGCATATTTTTCTGTCCACTCACTCTTAAATTCGCTGTTTTCAAAATCAACTTATATCAATGGCCAGCTTTGAGCACACCATTAGGATATTAAGGACATATTATAATAAACAGAATGAGTAGCTCACCTCTTATATCTTCCAGTCTGAGTCGTTCGTTCTTTTGAATCTACTGCACCGCATAGCGCCTATGGGAGTCACGTAACAAAAGAACGAACAACTCGGGACTTGACAATTCGTTGAGAACCGTTCAATACATAGCCTATGGAGGTTTTGCGATGATTTGCGCATTCGCGCCCAGTAGAAAATGAGCGATTCACTCTCGGAGACGACTCGTTCTTCTGAGTCACATTAAAGAATCGTTCAAAAAGAACGAACTCATTTGAGAACTCTCAACTTCATTGAGAACTCATTTGGATTATGATTAAATTAGCATGTTTGTTTTGGCGTCGGTCCAGATTTAACCGTATTTGGGTCCGGATGCGGACCGGAGTCTGCCTAATGAGTACCCCCGGGTACTATATATATATATATATATTCAGCTATATCTTTTCAAGTGTCAGAGGTTAATGTTAATGAAATACACCGCAGATAATATAATTTTTGTATCTCAAAACTTCACTCCTCGTCCAAAATGCACCATTTTGGTGTCTATGGAAATGAGCTACTGCTAAGCCATGCCCAATCAGATAACAGCAGAGCTGAGCACCAAACTGGAGGAGGGTAGCATCTTATATTAGGTGACATTTGCAGAAAAATCTAATTGGCTTGTTTAAGCTCCAGCCAAAATAAAAATGAAAAAAAAATGACAAAAGAAAAAAAAAAGCAAGGAAGGGACACTGACTTAGCCGAGCTCTTAGCAAATCTTCAAACAGCACAAAGACATCTTTCAGAAGGCCCAGGTCATGACCAGGATATTGATGTTTTTTAGCCTTTGCTTTCAATGAATTTAAACATAGTTAAGCAGTAGAGAGGACTATTTCTATACGTCTCTGAGACAGTCCAACCTCAGACCCAGCCTCTCTTAAATTTAGAAAGACATGTGGAGTTTTCACTTTTAGGCTTAAAGATGTGTTTATTCCAACATAAAAATAAGAAAAAAAATAGCAGTGCATAATAATGGAAACAAAATGTGGTGTATACATTTTTATCATGAAACGATTGCTGCCTATTTACTTCATGCATGTTTATGTACTGCACTACAGACAGAGGACGAGATAAAAATTGGTGACTGTTAGACTGCAGGATTTCTCTGGCATGGTTTGAGTCCACTTGACCTTTTGGAGTTCAGTCAGTGAACCGAAAGTTGCTTCTGATTCACACGGGGTGTCACTGAGTGCATGGGAATGTTGTAAAAAGCACATGCTATGGCCTCTACAGTCACTCACTCTCAACCTGAATACCTTTTGGAATGGTGATATCATAACCATCATCATCATCATCATCATCATCACAGTGATGGTGCTCCAAGTTCCAGTGACTTATAGACTCTACGGCTAGACTTAGTACGGTATTGTGAATTATTAGAACAGACTCGATAATAAGACACTGGTTTTTCCCGGGGCGCTACGAGATTACACGCTATAGTGAACAGGAAGCCCACGCTTGGCCCAAGTGTGCGATTTCTTTCTGCGAGTTTGAAAATAGCGTATAATTAAATAAAAACTAATCTAGGTTATGATAAAATGATATCCCCTCCTCGTGATTTTCTTTGCTTAATAAAGCAACACAATTTTCACCTTCAGTGATTTATGCAAATAAATATCGCTGCTTCACACTGTAGCGTTAACGTTTTAGTCTAATTAATAGTTGAGTGCGTTCGGGGAAAAAAAAAAAAAAAACACAAAAATCTTTTAAGTAATTGACACCGAAAATGTTGTGGAAATGAATTTGCTTTGTTATTGCGCACTGTGGAAATGAAAGTAAAAAAGAAAAGAAAAAGCCGGGTTTTTGTTATTTACGTCTTATTTTGTCTGTATCTCACCCAGCTTCTCTCTCTGGCTCACTTCCTGTTCCACACTAAATAAAGCTATCCGCGCCTCAGAAACGACTTCACTCCTCCCTTTTCCTTTTCCCCCCAAACCTTCTGTCTCTCTCGAAAGCAGACTGTGTCTTCTCTTTCCCCTACTGCTTCCTTATTTCCCAAACCTTCTGTCTCTCTCTAAGGCCGGCCATGTGTATGTGCATACGTGTGTGTGTGTGTGTGTGTGTGTGTGTGCGCGCGCGCGTGTGCACGTGAGAGAGAGAGAGAGAGAGAGAGAGGAGAGAGAGAGACATTACCTTATTAAGCTGCCTTGCACTCCATGCCTCTACATGAGCATAATACAGTCCCCTGACTATTGTTCAGTGAATCAAATTAAAGCAACATTTGCTCTGCCTCCTCCCTCCCTCCCGTGCTCTCAGTTTTTTCCTTCAGAGGACAGTTTTCAATTATTTTGCATGTTTCTGGTGCATCCAGGAGTCACCTGATATCCTGGATATCATCGTGAAACATAACACGAGTCAATAGACGTCCTAGAGTTTCATGCCGTATGGATCCGTGTATCGATCGCAAATGAGGTAAAGCTGCTTAAATATACTGCATGTACACGCCATGACATACGGCGACTTAATTATTTATTAACACGGAAACCTCATCCGCACCTCCATCTGATATTCTATGTAGCGTGACCCGTACTGCTGTAACGGGCCGCTTTCTGGCAAGGAACGCGCCGTGGAAAAGCCGACGGGCAACGTGAATTAGCGATATAATAACCAGCCGGTGCTAGCGTTCTCAGCGTCCGGGCCTGTGTGGGCCTTAATCTTTATAAATGTCCGCCCCGAGGCTTCTGTGTGTTTAATATATTAATGCTGTGTGTACGCGAGCGCGGTCTTGATAGGCCTGAGATTGCAGACTGCTGTAAAGACTTTCTGCGTGGCGAAAGTCAAGCCTGAATGCAGTTCTATCTGCCCCACGAGAACACACACAAAAACACACACGCGCGCACACGCACACTTCGCTGCACAGAAAATGCGAGCAGGCGAAAAAGTACCCAATAAAGCAGGACGAGCGAGCTTGCTGCGAGTGCATTTTCTCTTTTAACCCATTAACACACAAGCGCATGCACACGCGTGCACACGCGGCTAATTATGAGGATAGTAAAGCTTGCTGCTAGTGCATTTTTACACCGCACACAGCCGGGAGTAACTCCGATACCAAACATGCATGATGGGGATGAGGGGTGAGATAATTAATTTGTATGCATTACAATTGGATAATGAAACATCCTGCGTCGATGCACAGAATCTGGCGGTCATGCAGACGTGGGCAATTTTTTTTTTTTTTATCTGGGAAAAATGGCAGCATGGAAATAATGGCTATGTTTATCATAGTTGAGGAGAACGCAGCCTGGTGTTATTAAAAGAAAAAGTGTTCATTTTTTTTATTTTATAAAATACAAAATAAAATCAGGTGGGCGGCATGATGGTGTAGTGGTTAGCACTGTGTCTTCGCACCTACAGGGTCGAGGGTGAGATTACTGCCTTGGGTCTGTGTGCGTGGAGGTTGCATGTTCACCCCGTCCTTGGTGAATTTCCTCCAGGTACTCCGGTTTCCTCCCACAGTCCAAAGGTTCATTGGTGTTTCCAAATTGCCCACTGTGCGCTTATACGTGTTTCCTGCAATGGATCGTCACCGTGTCCAGGGTGAACCCCACCTTGTGCCAAAAGCCTCCAGGAACAGGTTACCACAAGTCCCTACAATCCTGTACAGGACAAGCGCTATAGATGATGAAGTTGAAGATTCTTTAAGACTCTGTCTTGAATCGTTTAATTTGTGACTGATCACATCACTCACGATCACTCGAATCAAATCCGAAAATCTCAAAAGACTTCTCAGGAAGCTGTGGTCCTTTGCTCAAGGACTCGACCAGTACAGGGGCTTGAACCCCTGATCTTCCAACCGGTAACCGAGATCCTTAACCGTTTGAGATAAACACTAGCAAGAGATGAAGCGTCTCACTCTCTCTCTGCTTGGGGTTTGTCTTCGTCTGGACGGAAGAAACAGCAGAGTGACGGGTTCGAGACGCCGAGTTCTGACTGGTAAAAAGTACTGACTGTATAATGATTCCTAAACACCACATTTGTTTAAAATACATTCGAAATCGATTTACATGTCAGAACAAACCGCTTAATAGTAACATCTGGCGCTAATGTGTGGATTAGCGACCCATGCACGCGCTACACTCCGTGCACTCCCGACAGACACCAACAATCTCTGCTACTTCCTCTCTAGCTTTTTTTTTCTTCCTTCCTTCTTTCTTTTTTAACTTCACACCAGCTAGTTTTCCATGGAGTGGGAAGTTTCCCCAAACCCGGTGGAGCGGGGGCAAGTCCAAAATTTTGTAGTACCGCTCACCTTTTACATTTCTTTTAGCATCGTCCAGTGTAGCTTTAAAAAGCGCATTTATTCTCGCGGGCTAGACCGTCTAAGATCTGTAGTATCGGGTTTTCAGTTTTTGTCCTGTCTTTGTCTCTTAGCGCTTCCACTCGCTGCTATATAAATGCAGGGAGGCTCGATTTCACAATGTCTCTATACACACTTAGAGATGACAGGACGGGATGAAAGCGTCTTTGATTTTTTTTTTTGTACGGCACCATATGGGAACTAACTGCAGGTAAAAAAATAAATAAATAAAAATTGAGAACTGTTATGATGTTATAATTTTAGTGTTGTCCCTAATTTGCATAGACTTGAGAGAGTCTTGGTGTAAATGTCACCAAGTTGTGCGGCTGCTCTGTCGCTTTCTAACATATAAACACAGTCTGAAATGTGTGTGTGTATACATGTGTGTGTCTCACACAACCCTAGTGCACAAAATGTGTGGCGCTTTGTCAACTGCTTGGGTAAAGGGTCATACAAGACTCAAGTTCACACATGCACGAGTGTGTACACACACACACACACACACACACACACACACACACACACACACACACACAATCCAGTCATGTGGAAGTCTACCTGAGCAGATTTGACAACACCACTATCCTTGCTGTTACCATAGAAACATTAGGGTGGGAAGGGGGGGTTGGGGGGTGACAGGAAGAAAGAGTTAGAGAACATGAGATGAAAAAGTGTGAGAGTGAGAGAGAGAGAGAGAGAGAGAGAGAGAGAGAGAGAGAGAGAGGGGGAGATGTATGTGGGAAGACTGAAATATCAGAACTACAGGAAGGCTTGAGGCGGATGGAAACCCAATCGTTCTTTTCCTTCATCGTCTTTCATCGAAGATGGACAGAATGCTGAGAGGGAGGGGAGTGGAGGAGAGAGAGAGGACATGTGAGGAGAGAGGAGAACGAGGACAGGAATGTCTAACATAAACAGCACTGAGGGTGAAATAAACCTGAGCTCAAGTACAGACCTGACAGCAGCACGCAGGGGTGTGTGTGTGTGTGTGTGTGTGTGTGTGTGTGTGTGTGTGTGTGTGTGTGTGAAGAATTAAAAGCCCCCTGCATGGGGGCAGTCAGAACAGGATAATCATGAATATTTTAGCAGAAATGAAAAGATGAAATGAAAAGACGACACGTTTTCGCTCTCAGCAGCTGCACTCTGCACTGCTCCCCTCAGAACTGCAAAAAAAAAAAAAAAAAAAAAAAACAGAACGACTTAAAGGTCAGAGAAAAGATACAGTGAGAGTGTGTGCGCACGTGTGTGTTTTTTAATTTAGGACACGGAGGCATCTTATTATCAGATTCCGGGCATGACCCTGAAACGCACAACAGACACAGCTTTCAGTATGAGTGAGCGTGCACGCGTGAGAATGTGTGTGTGTAGGGGAAGTATCTAGGCCATGACCGTGTGAGCAGCGAACGAAACCCGTGGCATATGACAGCCATGTGATAACTACACTTACTCGCTGCAAACACATTTCTGACTGGTAACCGAGTCGAAGATCTCCTCACGTGCCTGGCAGGCAACCACAAATGCATGTGCAGGCTTTCGAACTCGAAGCATGTGTGCAGGCGACGTCGACCATCTCTCTGCCACACACACACACACACACACACACACACAAAACGAAAGCGCGGGCAGGAGGCACATCTTCAGTCGGTCGGCGATAAAAGAAAGTGTAAATTCGCATTTCTATCCGAGATCCACGAACGACGCGGTTATGTGGCTGTGATGGCGCGTTTATACCACAAAGGCTTCTTGAAAGCAAAATGAATACAGAATGATGTTTGATTGTAGCGGAAAGTTGGAGGAAACTACATTGGATGACTCATTCCTTCCACGCCCGTCTCATCCTAAGCCTGTATTGTTAAGTGTCCTCGATTCAGGTTACGGATCAGCCTATGGAGTGTTGGCATATACAAACATTTTACTGACAGACGACGTCTGGTCAAAAACAAACAAAACAAAAAAAAAACGCTTTTAGTTTTGATTATAGTGCCATTCACCTTGCCAACATTTCAACAACCTTATGCAACGTTGTAACATTTATCTCCAACCAGAGCTGCATTCATTTTAGATTGAGATCTTGTATTGATAATGAATTGAAGCACTCAGTAAAGTCTTTTCCTGCACATCATATTCAATGGCTTTAAGGTCAGGGCTCTGTGGAGGCGATTGCTCATGCTCCCAGAACCACTCTTTCACAATTTGATTCCTGAAAATATCTGGGAATCAGGGATCAAAGGGAAAAAAACTTGATGGGATACGTTGGTCAGTCAGTACTGTACAGTACATTCAGATCATCAGCTGACTTCATTTTATTGCCACGTAACAGCTCCGACGTAGACCTTCAACCAACTCTGCCTCCAGAGACATGTCCACTGGGCACTGATGTGTGCTTTGCTTTATACGATTCCCCTCCTTGCTCTGACACAATCATCATTCTGGAATAGGGTCAGTCTGGACTCATCAGGTCACATGACCTTTCTCCATTGCTCCGAAGTGCGATCATTCTGTTCCCTAACAGATTACAAGTGGTTTTCTTATGGAGACACAGCTGTTTAGTCCCAATCCAGTGCGACGTCACATTCTTTTATCATGCAACTTCAAATGTTTAAATGATCCCCAATCACTGATTTGTTTTTCCACGTTCCTTTCATGAAGTTATTGCTTCAGCACCATCCTTCCAGGTTGTGACTAATGCATTGGATAATGAATATGACACGATTCCAGTCATTTGAGTCAATCTCCCCAGGTGTTATCTTTGCTCGATGCTTAACCAGGTAACTGCAGTCATTAATACGTTTCAGTCATTTCAATCATTCTAACTATTTCATTATTTTTAAGCATTTGCTTATTTAAATTCATACAGAGTCTCTTCTTTCGGCCGTGTATTTGTCCTAGTGAAGTACTTGGCCTTTGTTCCTTTCTCAGTACAAGTAAATCTGTCGTATAGGTAATATTATAAACTCTGTTGAGACTGATGTGAAAGAAGAGAGCGGCAAAAAGCATATTGCTCAAGACGTGTTAACTAGCTAGGCTTTTAATCCAATGAGATTAATACTGTACGATTCATTTAAATGAAAATAAAAAAAAAGGAGGGCATTTCTTTTAATTCCGAGTATTAACAGATTAACATATAAAAGTGCTTAAACAGCAAGAAGCCTTTTTATTTTTTATATTAATTAGGAACGATAATTCGATCTCTGTTAGGATTAAGTGGCATTTTGGTACGCTTCAAGGTAATGAGCTACATTTCACTAAAGCAGACAGACAGAGAGAGAGAGAGAGAGAAAGAGAGAGTGAGAGAGAAAGAGAGAGTGAGAGAGAGAGAGAGAGAGAGAGAGAGAGAGAGAACTAACGTAGACAATTTGTAGTATAGCGGCTATCAAAAGGAGAAAATCGACTGTAGGGGGAAAAAAAACTAATAACGGGAAGGTCACTAATACTCACGCGCTCGTGTCCTGGTGAACAGAGTTAAAAGTGGGGCAGGAAGAGGCTTCTCGTTCTCAGCTTCCCAGTAGTGAATTCTGGGAGTTTTGCCCTGCCGACCCCATCCCAGTACATCGCACACCTCTCTGCTCTGTATACTGAACTGTCTCCCATGAAGTACAGGAGGTCGGCGCCCTAACACAACTTTGAGACCACAAGTAATGAGCTCAAACACGCATACATGCACACACGCACTCACACACACACACACACACACCTGTCTCCTACAAGGCCCTGAACACCACGGTAATAAAGCATGCTTTTGGCATTGTTTGGAGAGGACGTGGAGATTTATGGGATTGAGAGTTCGTTCCAGACCGTGTCCCCCTGAGGAGATGCCCAGGAGAAGCGCAGCATCCAAAACACAGATGGACGAGTTGATGTTGAGGCCAAAACAGGAAGCTGGAAGCTGTTTAAGAACCTGACATAAGCTTTTAGAATTAAAAAAAATGGTAATATATATGTTTTATCGACAATAAATCTGTTCTCTCATTACTAAAGGTTTATTAAAAAAATTTAAAAGCCTCTGAATCTTTTGTCTATGTGATGTCAATCTCACTTGATGTATAAAATGCGTAAAGATTTTTGAATGTTATTTAATGTCTTTGTTATTTAATTTTTGTATGTTTATCCACTTATTTTAAATTAATGTAACAGATATTTAAAGAAAATAAATAATTCAAATAGCTCACAGTTACTCCTTTTCGTGAATCTCAAATAGTAATCTAATAAACCTAGTGCACTACATAGCATAGTGCACTACATAACACCATCAAGTTATACCCTATGTAGTGTGTGGAGTACAGGGTGGGCCACCCTGTATATAATAAACAGGACACCATTTGTAATCGGGTCACGCTGCTTGTTTAGAGAAACAGATTTTGAAATATGATGAGGACTACAAATATCTGGTTAGGTATAACATCTGGGTGAAAGGAATGACATCATTGTCATTGTTATATGGCATAATGTGTTTGCAAACCGAATCCTTAAATAAAAACAAAATTTAAACATCTTTTAAAGGAACAACATTTGTTAAAGGACATTTAAAGGAATGTTGGATTGGATCGAGTAATAAACGGATTAAATGCGCAATAATATGTTCCTTACACTACTTGTGTTTCTGAACCCATCAATATTACTACACCCCGAGTACATCACACATGCATACAGTACCAGTCAAAAGTCTGGACACCCCACCTAATTCAATGTTTTTTGGTTTATGAGTTATTTACCACATTCTTAAACAATCCTGGATATTTCAAAATGTATGAAAACACATATGAAATTACGTAATTCAGTAACAACAATAGTCAGTTGTTATTTTAAGACACGAAGGTCAGCTGTTCTGGAATAGCACAGTCTTGTCGAGTGTATTTGAGAAAAAAACCCATCAAGCACCATGATAAAATTGGCTCTCATGAAGACCTTCCCATGATTTCCACCAGTCCATCCTGGGAAAGCAAGACCAAATCTTACCTATGCTGCACAGAAGAAATGTATTATACAGTAAGCAGCAGACACATCTTAAAATCAACTGTTCAGGGAAGATTATTACATATTTCGGATGCCTTCAGCATCATTTTATAATGTAGGGAAAAATAAAAATCAGGAAAGTGTGACGCATGTGTGATTGGTGCTGTACATCACTTGTATAAGCACCTGTTACCAAATATATTAACAGTACAAAACACTGACTTGTATTCACATTATACACATACTCCTTTCGACCAATTTTGCACATCACTCACACATGTTCAGATTTTTTTCCTTTGTTGGTGGTTTACTTGCATCGTTCATCCTACAACCAAAGTACAACCCACATTCTTGGCCTTTTACCGGGAAAACTGAGCGCGTCACATGAAATACATGGTTTGCGTTCTGAGCATGTGCAGTTATCAGCAGTATACATGTGTACTGCTCTGATTTCTTGTGTGTGTGCCTTTCTGCTACACAGCAGTTGCCCATGTGCACAGGAAAAAGAAGTGCGTTTAAAATATTTTTTTTATATTTTCAATCGATTACCATTTTTCCATAATCGCCGCTTGAAATGCACAGGAAATCAACTGAAAATCGACTATGATCCATGATCGTCCCATCGACAGTTTGTGGTGTAAGTGTGTAGGAGCGTGATGGACTGGACGAGTTGTAGTGCGAGTGGCTGTGCTGTTGCTACGCCTCATGCCTCAAACAGTGTCAGTTAAATGATGAAACAATAATGATGGAGACGTAGACGTCTGAGCAGTGAAATGTGCGCGCGTGTGCGTGTGTGTGCGCGCGTGTGCGTGTGTCACTCTGGGCCAAGGATAATTTACCTCTGCAGCTCCAATTATGGCCTCTCCTTTGGACTCTGTCACAGAGCAGTATCATTTAAGTAATTGCTTTGGACTCTGGGTGCGCCGGCGTGCACCCACACACAAACGTAAAATTAAAAAGAAAAAAGAAAAAAGAAAGATTCCTGGAGTCCAGGAATGAGGTGTGAAGCAAAACTGGACCGAGCAGAGCTTTTCCTACTGATCTATTGTAACCAGGCACCCCGTGTTGTTAAGCCCTCTGTTAAACAAACCCCGTGCAGCAAACCACTCCTCATCCATTATTCATTACTCCCTGCACGTCTCTTCATCTTGACAGATTAGCCCCTCGTTCTCTGGTGTGTTGGGTAAACGAGTGCATCATTAAAAAGGAAAGAGAGATGGACACTGCTGACTTCATTCTGCTCCACCGAGCGAAGGCCGATTCATTTGGGGCTCTGTGCGGGATCTGCTTTTGTGGACATTAGAATCAGCATTCCCCGACACCAGCTGGTGCACGGCTATATGAGCTACTCGCATACGCGAGATTGAAGATGCGCCGCGTAACCGGCCAAATTTTTACCAATACAATCATTTCACTTTTTTTATTGGTAAATTTCAAATGGCCTTCATCATCAATTTTAACTGCATCCGCATGGCTAACGGTCTCCCTGAACGATGACGGCAACAAATAAAACCGGGGAATGTGATGAAAATATCATTTCTTACAATTACACTGAACTGGCTTAGACTTATTAATCCATCTGCGCTTATTAAAGCCAACTGCACAGTTTCATCAATTTAACATGTTTAATGTGTAAACTATCATTAGGGCGAATGATTCCTTATGCAAATCGAAACTTCACTGTATGACTTTAGCTTTATCTCTCTATTATTTTTAATCACTTGTACCCATGTCACCCTGTATATGCAGTTCAAAGAAGGGAAAAGAACAATGTACGAATCTAAACATGAACAAATGCATTCTTGAATATTCGCAGCAGAGTTTACATAAGAAATTTGTTATTCATGAAATTCCAGTTTTAAAAAAAAGAATAATAATAAAATGTTCAGTTACTACAGGAGCTTTTGAGTTTGTGTAAATTTACATAATACTCAATGATGTAAACCTCAAGTGACAGGCTTCAAATCATAATTAGCAATGAGCTACTGCAAATTTCTCTACAGATTACACTGCTAGATTTAAAACACTTCATTAGTTCAACTGCATGTGCAAATTTAAGGAAAATTTTCTCGACGTTTTGTTTCATATTAATGACATGGAAGGAGTTCATCTTCAACAGAACCATCAATTAAGACAAATAAGAATGAGAAGAACAGAAATGGCACCACATGACAGGACGAGTGAAGCCCAGTTCACGAATGGTGTCGAGCTCGGTATGAACGCGGATTACCGCCGGGGTGACCCGTAGCGATTCGCATCTACTCGGTATGAGCTTTTGATCAGGATGGAGAGAGTTCCCATGAGTCTATCCGTGGTCATTTGTGGCTTGCGTAGCCAGTTTTAGGAACTGCAATGAGGGCAATCACTGGCGAATGAGCATGTTAAAATCCAACACCATGCGCAAGTTCAACAGTGCGATCCGCGGTTTTAAATCAGAGCAGTTCTTGTAATTATACCACCGGTAGAGAACTGGTACTGGTTATCAGAGGCCGTTATTTAGAGACCTGGGCCACACAGTGAGCTATTTTAAGTGATAATTGTTACCCTTGGCAATCCTGCACCAAATAATCGGCTTTTCCTTTGCATTCAGTGTTTTGCTCCTGACTCCAGAGCTAACGACATCAGAGCCACAGCAAACACACACGATTTTGACACTAGTATAGAGAATTATAGCTAAAATCATAAAAGTGGAATAAGGTAGCTGGTGCTCTGCAGTGGCTGAGCCGCGTTACTGTAAACACCTTTTCACTATGCTGGGTCTCGCTCAGTGAGCTTTGCTTATTCATGGAGTTTATTGCACATCACTCTACATACAATCTTCAGACCCACATCCCTCATTTCTTTATATTAAATTTAAATATGTAGATTAAATTAAAGAAATGGGAACAAATGTATTACGGTGACAGGCGGCAAAATGGCTCAAGATACAATTAAAACATTGTATTTTTTATGTAACAACCTCAGCAGCAACCTCATTTCCCCTCTCATCTGTTCCAACCACTCAGCATCAGCAGTATACTAAACATCGGCCTGATCATCTGCACCTGTTTTTCACTGGATCATGCCTTATGTTAAATGGATTTTAGGCTTGAATGATTCATAGGTTACTGTGTGGCTTAACAACATTCCTCTAAAACTGGTCAGGTACAGAGACTGGGTTGAAATTGAGAGGCAAAAAGTGCTTCGGGAAGCTGCTGTTCTTTACGACTACAAGAACATTTGGCTCTCTGGAAGCAAAATATGAAGAAATGAGGGGTTACTCGAGACTTAAACAGTACACAGTACTGTAATTCAGGTCTGCAGGGAATGTCCTTGATATCTTATAGGTTTTATCAGAATTTATACATGCGTCTGAAGTTTTGAGGATAGTGCCATTGTGCCGTCGGTTACGAGGTGACAGGAGTTCCAGATCATATGTGATTAGTGTGAGAGACTGATGCAGACCATATTAATATGAATGAGAACACGGGGTATAATTAACAACCCTATTACGGAGGGTGGGGTGGGGGGTGGGGGGTCATGGCGTCGTATAGCTAGACAGAGGTAGTGTGTGCTTGAATGAAGTAATTCAGGATGACAGCGAAGCTATTTAGCCAGAAAACAATGTGTCGGAATGACCTATTCAACCCACTCAAATGCTGAGAGAGGGGGGGAGAGAGAGAGAGAGGGTGAGAGAGAGAGAGAGGGGGAGAGAGAGAGAGAGAGAGAGAGAGAGAGAGAGAGAGAGGAAGCGATTGAAATAACAATGAGAAAGGACAGTGAGGACAGTAACCTACAGAGAAGACAAAAGATATAACTAGTATGAAACTTGCCAGACCGACATGGTGTGTGCAGCGGTATAATTGTATGCCTGGCTGGCTGAAGTGCAGAGTGTGTGCGCGTTCCTGTCCGTCTCAGCCTTCCTGGATTGCTGTCCTGTACAGTCCACACATCCATCTGTTCCCCGTCTGACCAGAAGCCCAGCAAAGCGCTTGAAGAGTATCCTCCTCTTGCTTTGTCCCCTCTCCACTAAACACTCAAAACCCTCCTGTGACAATTGGAGGGCACGCCAACCCTGACACGCAAAACCGTCATCGAACGAGTCCAAGTGACTCTGCATAAACATTCCTCTTTAAAATATGTAAATTCAGTTAATTAGACGTCTTTTATCCCCCGCTTCACCGGGTGCCCGTGTCTGACCGGGTTGCGTCCGCTCACGTGCCCCTCACCCAGACGCAGCTCTGGCGCTCTCAGCCTGATTGAAGAGCCCTCGGAGGGCCAGACAATCACGACACTCGCGAGGGGAGCGCGGGAGAGAGCTCACTGATGCTAAAGTGCACTCTGCATAGACATGAAGAAGGGTTTGGATGGACGAAATGAGAAGGGGGTGGAAAAAAAAAAAACGTCAAAAGGACGTGTTATCTGTATGGCGTGCGTGTGTGTTTAAAAGTAAAGAGGCATATTTAAAAAGCGAGGGGTGTAAGCAGCAGTGCAGCTCACAAAAATGCAAAGCTCCATTATAAGTCCATCTCCATCTGAAATCTCTCTAGTAGCCTCTTCAACTCGCTCGCTCGCTTTCGCTCCTGGGTATTGGCCACAGCCTGTCCTCCATTTCACATCTCAGTGAATTTATCATGTGACGCTTCAATGCTCCCTTCTGCCTCTACCCATCTCTCCTCTCCGTGCGCACACACACATACACGCGCGCACAAAACCATAATGAAAATGTCAACGAGCATGCGAGCCACCATATGTGAATATGGAAATATCCACTTGCTATATAAAGTGCTCAGCTAGCTGGAGCATATGAGCCATGTCAATCTAAACATGGAATGCAAGTAGACAGCGCGCCGCTCTTCCTGTTCCTCCAACGTATGAATAATGCCTGAAGGATGCGCGGAGCAATCGGGCCTACAGGGATCGAAGCGATTCGTTCTCGAACCGCATCTTAAATGATGTAGGAGCATTCCGAGAGCCGGCGATGAGTATTTACCAGCTGCATAGCCAAACATCGTCATGCTCTTCACTGGAGGAAAACAGGACAGGTAGAAATGAAGCGCTGCCAAAAACACTCGTCCTCGGAATAAATAAATACAAATAAATAAATAAAGCTACCAGCAAAGTGTGTATGTCTACAATCCTGTTGAAAAAGACAAAATTAAAATAACCTGTATTGTATGCAAAAATTTAAGAAATAAGAACAAATGTATTACTGTGACAGGCTACAAGGTGGCTCAAGATACAATTAAACATCATATTTATGTAACAACCTCAGCAGCAACCTCGTTTCCCTTCTCATCTGTAAGTACACTGATCAGCTATACCATCATGACGACCTGCCTAATAACGAGTAGTTACCCCCCCTACAGTAATGACCGGTATGTTCTGACACCCTTCTATGGGAACCAGCATCAACCTCTTCAGGAATTTTATCTACAATAGCTCTTCTATTATACTGGACTACACTGGGCCAGTCTTGGGCCTGGTCACTTAATTCTTTATGTGCATTTTTTTTTCTTGCTTTCAACACATCATCTTAAGGAAAAACCAAGACGACTGGGTCAGAGCAACTCCAGAACTGCAGCTCTTGTGGGATATGCCTAGTCTGCCGTGGTCCGGACATACCAAACGTGGTCCAAGAAACTTGTAATGAGGTCATGGGTGGGGAGCGAAGGCTGGGGCGTGTAGTCCGACCTAATAGAAGAGCTATTGTAGCTCAAATTGTTGAAAAGGTTAGTGCTGGTTGTGATAGAAAGAAAACACAGGCAAAAGTGGGGACCTACTTAAAGTAATATTACGCCAGTGGTCATAGAGTTATGATTGAACGATGCATGTGCGTAATCAAGCATTACGTATGAACGTAGCGAAATAAAAGCCACTCTGCAGGTCAGCACAGCACCAGCAATAAAATCGCAGATGACAGGACAGCCCAGTTGCAACCCACACTAACCATTTTCACAGCCCACAACCGAATCCAGCCATCAGAACACAACCACAACTCGACCTTCAAGAGAGCACGAGGCTGTCACAGATGGTAGTCCAGTTCCTGAGTCCAAATCTGAGCAAACTCAGACTTTTGGTTTGTTTGCGCTTTGGTTTACAAAATTTTAATTAACCAAACTAAATATTAAGAAATGCTGACTGAGGGGCGCACATGACTAAATGTATTTGAATGAAACTCTTTTACAGCTAGCGTTTAAAAATAAAGCAGTTCTACAGTCTGTCTGTCCAAATATACTGTAGAGAACGTAGAACTGGTGCTCAATGCATGAACAGATGAGTACTGTAATATAAATAACTAGTTTTAAACATCTAAATACTCAGTTCTAATCATTCGGGCAGTACAACTACAGCCCTTAACATAAAGTTCCATCTACCCTAATATAGTGCAGCTCCCCCTCATGATGTCTCCATGAGGCATGGACTTCACAGGACACCTTCAGAGGTCTTGTGGTGTCTGGCACCAGAATATCAACATCAGATCCTTTAAGTTGCAAGGTGGAGCCTCCATGAATTAAACATGCTTGTCCAGCACGTCCCACGGAAGATCAATAAGAATGAGAACTGAGGAATTTGCCAGTCAAGTCAACAAGCTTGAACTTTTTGTCATGTTTGTCAAAGTATTCCTGAACCTGAAACTATTATCCTGCTGAAAGAGACCACAGTCATCAAGGAATACAGTTTTCATGAAGGTGTGCATCTGGTCATAAACAATGTTTAGGTTGATGGTACGTGTCAAAGTAACACTCACTTGAATGCCAGGACCCAAGGTTTCCTAGCAGAACATTGTCTCTGCCAGATTTCTTTCCATGATGCCATGTCTTCTAAATGAAAATAGACGAACGCAGCTATTTGTCAGTACAGTAGATCTGTGGGATCGTACCAGAGCGGCTAGATGTGGTTTTGGCGCTATGGCTAATTGGTGTATATGACAAATTTGGTTTGCTTACTGCAGGTGGATCGATTCAGACCTGGATCGATTTCTCACAGCGCTCGAGTTCACACCAAAAACCACCTCCCTTAGATGGTCTCGAAGCGGTTGCTTCGGGCCGCCGCCGAGTGTAATTGTCGTGTTCTCATCTGCCTAAATGAATCTCACTAAAGGAAAAAAATAATAAAATAAAGTACCAGGGATCGGGTTCAAATGCTGCATATGTCAGAGCACCTTCAGGCATGACACGGAGCAGAACTAACAGTTAAGACACTTTTGGCTCGGAATGAAATTCTCGACATTAGACACAGTCGGTTGATAGACTGATTGCATTCATGCCACATTTGGCCAAAGCCGTAGAAAAACTTTAACGAGAATACTTACAGTCCAGCCACAAATACACTTGTTAACATGTAGGATGCAATTGTGGGCTACGCGTCTATTTTAAAAAGTGACAAACTGGGTGTGTCACTATCGCATGATATCAGCGACATTCAATCAGACATAGTCGAATGTTCTAGAAGTCTCACTATGAAACGCGAGGTGTAACTAAACCAAAGCAAACAATATTTTAAGACATTGATGGCTACAGCCCTTTTTTCACATCCAGCATGTCTGGGAACCACCCAAGCCATGAAAAAGTCCTGTCTCCAGAAAACACCTCGTTGCTGCAGGCACATTCCTAAACAGCACAGTCATGGGAATAAAGCAGAATAGGGGCGGTGTCTCTTACCTTCTTCATGCGGCCGGAGCGCGTCCCCGAGAACACCACGGTGTTGCCACGGTAGTCGTAAGCTGCCACTGAGGTCATACCATCATCCTTATCTATGAAGAGTGGGATGCCCTCGATGGTGCTGGTGCCACCCAAAGGCTGGTTGAAGTCCTGTCCACAGAAATTGTCATCAATCTGCAGGGGCTGCAAAAATGAGGAAAAAAAAGAGACAAAGAAATAAGATTATAGTGTTTATTTGCATGCGTGTGTGGGAGAAAGAAAGATTCCACGATAAGGAACATCAGGGTGGGAACGGAAGGAGGTCATGGTGATTAAAACAAAGCTCTGTGATGCCTAGGTACAGTATGTACACACACACACACTCCCTGGTGTCACTCTGGCAAGTAGGAAAGTCCAGTCTAAGCTGTATTTCAGGAAAGACTCGAGGTCTTATGAGGACAGCACGCTGGAATGCAACAGGACGAAACAAAGAGGTATGAAAGCCAAAAAAAAAAACAAAAAAAAAAAACTCTCCGTCTCTAAAATGGCATTATTCCATTTCAAACCCCCATTATTTTGTTTACTAAAAATACCCAATTATCATTTGATGGTGCCTACATCTTTGGCAACATCTGTTACTGACAGCTGCAAGTTCATGTCTGCACGTTTGCGTTCGGGCTGGTGTTAAATTATACACGAGCAGAGTTTTACGTCCTCCAGCTGAACACACAGAGCTTCCTGCTGATACTGTGTGCTCCTCAAGACAACTTTTTCAGGTTTAAACAAATTTCCTTTAAAAAAAAAAAAAAAGAAAAGAAAGAAAAAAACTTGTCTTCAGGGCTTGAATACCAAGGACGGCCAAGGGTAGAAACAGATTCCTCCAAAAGCTTGACATGCAATCACATCCTTTCATCTTGTACACCCTGGATAAATTAACATATGGCTATTTGGAGCACTAGCTATTACACCACTGAGGCTTTTATATTAAACATCTCACACAATCCACTGTATACAGTACGTGCTGAGTGTCAAGCGTCATGGGATTCTGGAAATGATCCTGAAACAAAGCTCAGTTTGGGTTTTGCAACTTGGCAGACTGAATGTTGTTTTTTTTTGGCTGATATTACATTGTCTTTATTTACAGTGTTAGTGATTAAAATCTGATCCGTACAGTTTAGCTCAAATGCTTGCATACTGTAGCACATTTTAGACACATTTCTCTATCTATATAAAAGATGGAAATAAAACACGCTTTAAAAATGTATGAATATTTTTAAACACCAAGTCAATTCAAACCAGGGCTTTTGATCGTGCAGAATTGCAGAACACAGTCATGAGAGTAAAAACCACCTGTATTTCCCAATATATTCCCAATATAAACAGCTCAAACATGTGGAACGAGGTCAGGACTATACAGGGGATGTGGCGATAACTCCTAGCTGACTTCCTGTAATGTGGACGTGGTTTTGGTGAATGACTGTGTCTACAGTTCCCACAAACATACAGTATGCGTGACAAACATAAGTTGGTGACAAGATATTTGTCAACTTTGGGGACAGGGGTAGCTCAGTGGTTAAGGCACTGGACTACGGTTCGGAAGATCCCAGGTTCAAACCCCACAACCACCAAGTTGCCACTGTTGGGCCCTTGAGCGAGGCCCTTAACCCTCAACTGCTCAGATGTATAATGCGATAAAAAGTCGCTCTGGATAAGAGCCAAATGCCTAAAATGTAAACTTTCGAGCATCAGGTGTTCCATTTGTTGAATGTTCACCTTCATTCACGAGAAATTTCATCACAAGTCCCGGTTTGACTTGAACACCCTTCATATACTGTATATACCATATATACCATGGTGTATTTAAAATTAATTTATTTTGAGCAGATCCGGCTGTGATTATGGCTGGGTGATTATATATATATATATATTTATAACAAAATAATTCAAGTTATTCTTTACTTTAAGCCTATTTTCATGGGTGAACTTAGGATTTCACTTACTTTCATACAGGACATAAAAATGACCGTAAATGGAATTAAAGGCCGAATGAAATCTAATTTTAATAAATAAGGCACTTTTAAATCTTGCCGTAAAGTTCAACTGGCTTCAGGGACAATCTAATCATTTTGATTCATACACATTTTCCACATTTCATACACATACCCATAATTTTCTTTTGATGATGAAAAGATGCTTTGACACAAAGACCTTTGTTAAAAGCGCTATACAAATAAAACTGAATTGAATTCAGGATTATCAAAGAGGAAGCATGTATATACTGATAACCAACATAACCAGTGTTGAGTAAATATTTTATTGTGTGCGTTAAAAAAAAAAAAAAAAGAGAAGGAAAAAAATGAGGGGTTCTTGCAGTTCTACTAAATACGACGAGGCGATGTTGAGGTGATGAAGGAGGATTACTGCAGAGTTAACTTGTCAATTATGTCATTATTTTATTTACTGGTCCTTATATTTTTATATCTGTCTTAAAAATCTTTCATTTCTCCTGAAGTTAATATAAAAACAGAAAACCTTAAACAGCTTCTGACTGTTAAAAAGCACTGATACTGGAAACTCCTTCCATGTTCATCACACTTCTCCTTACAGAGCAATCAGACCATAATCAATAATTATATTCACTCTAAGCTTTTGGTTATGTAAAGTGTTTGGTCTGTGAATGAGCTCTTACTATAATTAGTCCGAGCACACCGATATAAACCTGTGAGTTGAATTATAGCTGACACTACTGTTGTAGAAACTGAATTCATACTGCTTGACCAGTTACGATTTAAGAATTGAACAGCATTGTGGCAAAAACATCTTTAATAAACATCCTGTTGCAGATATCTAGGTAAATATATAAGCCTTTACAATATTCATCAACATCTATTGCCATTATATTAGAGATGGGGGAAAGTAAAATCAATTTCATGGTGCATCATGATTCTTTTGCCTGACAATTCATGTATCGCCACACTGACTTTTTTTTTTATTGTTATAATATTGCATTGAGTGGTCCTTGGTGATACCTGTCCCTATTATCTATACAGTGTTGGCTAAAGGTATACATGTTGTAACTCTCCCTGTACAAACGGTACACAGGACTTTTACTTTCTGTATCCAGGGCCGGTTGGCTAAAGCTAGAGAATTCTCACGTGAATTGTGAACTTCTGTGGCAAATCTCCTTGATCATCAGGAAGCGATCCAGAAGGCATGGATTGAGGGCGTGACCCCAGAGTCTGTCCAGCCGGATCCAGCAGGTCTTGACAATGTGTTAAAAAAAAATGTCTCATTCACTTTTGGAAATCTAATTCTAACCAAAATTATGATTTTCTAAGCAGTGTAAATATATAAAACTAGAAGTCACGCATTGCCAAGCTGAGTCCTGGACACAAGTTTCCTTTATTTTCTTTCATTTTATTTTTGTAAAAAAAATAAAAATAAACACAGGAGGCGGCGCGGTGGTGTAGTGGTTAGCACTGTCGCCTTGCACCTCCAGGGTCTGGGTTCGATTCCCCGGCCAGGCTCGATTCCCGTCTCTGTGTGCATGGAGTTTGCATGTTCTCCCCGTGCTTGGTGGGTTTCCTCCGGGTACTCCGGTTTCCTCCCACAGTCCAAAGACATGCAGGTTAGGCTAATTGGTATTCCTACAGTAAATTGCCCGTAGTGTGTGATTGGGTGTGTGAGTGTGTGTATGTGTTTGTGCCCTGCGATGGATTGGCACCCTGTCCAGGGTGTACCCCGCCTAGTGCCTGAAGTCTCCTGGGATAGGCTCCAGGTCCCCCGCGACCCTGAACACAGGATTAAGCGGTATTGAAAATGAATGAATGAATGAACAGCCAAAAGGCGGCAGAAGAATCATCGTTTCCCCCCCCAAGTTTTGTAAGATCGGTGTAAACTGTGATCCAAGGTTAGGTAATCATATGAAAATGTAATCCTGGTTCAAGCCTATTTAGCATATGCTCGTCATACGCCAGCGCGAGAAAAGCGCCGCTCGGCTCCGTCTCGAGGCGCTCCTGTAAGCATGCGGCTCAATCTCAGGCGTTCCTGTTAAGTGGTGCATCTGGCATAAGGCTATGCATGCTCTCCCTAAATCGCACTTAATTATCACGATCTCGAAATCAGTCAAAATAACCACAAATTATTTTTGTGAAAGCTGTGCAATGCGGAAGAGATCGCTGCAGGCGTGTGTTTTAACACATCCCGGCTGTGAGTGAGAGCGGAACAGGAAACAGCCATCGAAAGCTCATCCTTACCCATGCTTATCAATGCTCTCAAGCCTGACCCTGAATCCCCCACCCCCCAATGCTCGTATACACACACACACACACTCTCTCTCTCTCTCTCACACACACACACACATTATTTACTATCTGTGTAAAAGCACATCGATAGTCCTGTGTACGTTTAAACAATGCTGATAAGATATCGAATCTGATAAGATAAACCTAATCACTTTTAAATGGATCATTTAGTAAAACAGCAGGAAGTTCCTGCCTTTACACATTTCAATTATTCATCTGAATAACACTCGGCTCTCATTTAGCAGCCTGAGGCACGATGATCAATCGGGTAAAAAGAGAAATGGAAGTTTGGTCGTCCAACATGGCATTAAAAGTTTTTCCGAATAGCTCCCCGGGAACTTTTCACTCATTTTTATAGATCACACGGCGAATCCATCTTCACACACTGCCAGTGCGCCCTAATTTAATAAATTGAATAAAAAAATTATTCACACTCTAGAATGTTTTTTTTAAGACAAATACATAATTTTTCGAATTAAAAATCTCCTTGTTTTTCACTACACTTGTGTGTCAACAAGCTTTTGTATTACCACAATAAAAATGCTTTAGGCTCAGCTGCAAACCACGAATGCACCTCGGTCTGCACTTTATTACAAGTGAATGTTCATTCTCATAGGGCCGCTTTCAGGGCTCCAAACAGGAGAGGGTTAGATGGAGCAAGATCAAGACTATAGGGAGGATGCTTTAACAGCACAAAAAGAGTTTTTTTGAAGAATGTGGACAGTGTGGGGAGAAGTGTGCCGACGTGAATTTGCCGTACAAGATCACGATGCACTTGGAAGGACGTCCTTTGCATCTTACCCAAAGTTTAGTCTTCAGCTCTTCAATAAAGCATCTGACAGTAACAAACAATGGTTGAACCTTTTTCCTGATAATGTTTTAATACTGACCCACCATGCGAATCCCAGAAAACTGTAAACATCTTTTTTCCAGCTGATGGTTGACTTTTGAGCTTTTTCTTGGTCGGCGATTGGAGTGGAGGACGTTTCTGCTCCGTACTCCTCCGTTTACCCTCAGGCGCGTAGTGATGAATCCGTAGTGAGTGATGGATCGTCACCAGTAACGATTCTCTCTAGAAAACTTTCACCTTCCGTAAAATATCAGTCCAGATTGTGTGTGCGGATATCCAAACGCTTCGGTTTATGCTCCTCCATTAGTTGTTCCGGTACCAGGTACCCTTTCAGACCACAAAAAAAATTAATCACTCCACTTCCTGCAAGTCACAAGTGGGGCATTTATTTTTGCTCGCACCGCAGTTACAAATGAACTGATGTAACACCTTCACACCTGCACAGCAGTGACTGGGGAGACAGTAGCCTCGAATGGAAAACGCTGATAAGACAGTGGGGCCAACAGGAGTTTTCATATAACTGGAGTGCAGTTCATCTCTGATTCCTCATAAAACTGGTAGACTGTTAGCCCGAGTGCCATATTAATTCAAAAATAAATAAAAAGTCTGCTCGTGGCCTATTGAATTAAAAGTTGAATTAGAGAAAATTTGTAAATAAATAAATTAAAGTTTTATAAACTATTCTTCAAATGAAAACTGCACTTCAGGCAGAGAGAGGGCATCCATAGGGCGGGCGCACGCACACACACACACACACACACACACACACACACACACACACACACACACACACAAAGATCAGACGTAATGTAAAAGCAGAAGGAATACAAAGCGAGTGTATGTAGGCAGAGACATGCTGAAGCTTCCCTTTTACACTCTTTTATTTTTATTACCAAACGACCTGACCTTAAATCCAAAGACAAAGACAAATGCAAGCGCATACACACACACACACACACACACACTTTCCCTTAGTCAGGGCCTAAAGGCTGCCAATACAACGCTTTAGAGAATAAAGACAAAAAAAAAAAAAAATACACTACAGGTAGCAGAGTGGTAAATCTCCTTCTCTGCTTTGCCATTCAATGGCCTAAACACACACACACACACACACACACACACACACACACACACACACACACACTGTGGGTTACACAACAGCACATAACTGGCCTAGAGCCAAAACCATGCTATTGTATGGCACACCTCTAGCCTGTCTTTCTTTTTCTCTCCCCCACATACACACACACACACACACACACACACACACACACACACACACACACACACACACACACACCACAGTGAGAGCATGTGACTGGATACCTGTAGAGAAAATAAGTTCTAAATAAATAGAATGTACAAGGTTTAGACTGAATTGTAAAGTGTGTGTGTGTGCGTGTGTGGTGTGTGTGTATATGTGTATATGTGTGGTGTGTGTGTGTGTATATGTGTGGTGTGTGTGTGTGTACACGTGTGTGTGTGTGTGTACGTGGTGTGTGTGTGTATATGTGTGGTGTGTGTGTGCGTGCGTGCGTGTGTGTGTGTGTGTGTGTCCAGTCCCTCATGTGAAATCGTGTATGTCTTGTATCAACAGGAACATGAGGCGTATGAGAAATAACAAAGCAACAGGCTAGTTGTCCCCCCCCCCTCACCCCCCCCCCCACACACACACACGTGACTATCCTTATCCACTCCCCTCAGTAACGTCCACAGGACTGCCAAAATCCAAGACACCCGAGTGAGAGACCAGCAAGAACAGGACAGTGAGCTCTCATGCAATGATGCTACACAAACACACACACACACACACACTTCATAGTCTTATCTATGAACATCACAAAAGCTGCTCATAGTCAAGGCTACTGAGATTAACGAATTAAAATGTGTTCATAAAGAAATTACTGAATACTGAACCAAGCAAGAGAAAGTGGAATGCTTCAGGTGCTGTTTCACACACGTTTAAAGCACACTCGGAGGTGCTAAATTCTTTACACACACTGTTGGTAATAGACCTTTTCTTACATAAACGGCACACCGGCAGTGCGTCCGGTGGAGGCTGTGGAGTCTCGAGGCAGCCCCTGAGTTACTTGTCATGTGCTATACGTCTATTCCCAAAGTAACAGTCTGAATCAGTGTGTTTGTGCTCGGGGGAGGGAGCGCGCGAGCGAGCCGCTTCTCCCTCTGGCACAGGGGTCAAAACCAAAGTCCAGCAGCGGGTCGCAATCTCAATAGCGGGGAGAAGAAAAAAAAAAAAAAAGAGAAAAAATGCGCCTTGGGGCCTCGTGTCACTGTGCGGGCACCAACACTAACACGCTGCTAACCCCAGTGTCATGGCAACATCACACCCGCTTAACTTGAGCGCACGTGGAACCAGAGCGACTCTGAACACTCACAAGACACGACATGCTGGAGAGAAGAGTATATGTATTGTTACAGACACGCTATAAACCAGGGGTAGGAATCACTACTCACCACCTGATATGATGATATTATAATAAAAGGAGAATTAGATTGAAATTGAGAGTCCATAAGTATCACGACTTTTTTGAATACTGAGATCTGATATTACGTTATTTTCTATGATTTTGTTACAATTTTACACCTTAAAAAAATGTCTCACTTAAAAACCAAGCACAGTTTTTAAACAATACAAACTAACTTTAAATACAAGAGCTTAACATTTAACTTCAAGTTAAATTAAGCAAAAAAAGCTGAATTTTACTGCCATAATTACGCTGTTATTTCTAAACAAACTTAGCAAATGATTTACTCTTTTCAGGCTCAAAATGTGTAAATAGTTCAGGATGTACTCCCTGTAGGATCATAAAGAAACAAGCGACATTTTACCGCCTCAAATGCATCCAACACACCTTAACCGGTATTACACTGCTGAACATCCTACCCCAAATATTGAGTCGCCCTGTTTACTTGGCTACAACAACCTCCACGCTCCTGGGTAGGATTTTGTGTGGAAATTTGTGTCCATTAAAACCCAGGAGCATTTATGAGGTCGGATGTTAGGAAACCTAACTTGAAATTGGATTCCAAAGCATCCTAAAGGTGTTCAGTGGCATTGAGGTCAGGGACCTATGCAAGTTCCTCCACACCAAACCGAACTGTGTGTTCATGGATATCACTTTATGCACAGGTATCGTCATGCTGGAACCGTCAAGTTGAAAGCATGCATTCATTTTCTAAACTGCCTATCCTTGTAGGGTTGTGGGAGACCTTGAACCTGTCCCATGGAGCTCAGGTCACAAGGTAGGAGAATTTCATGGATAGGTAGGCATACACTACACTAATTTGGAAACACCAATTAGCCTACATTGCATGTCGTTAGAGCCAGATATAAAAGTACAAACTCTACACAGAAAAAACTCAAAACCCCCCGGGGCAACAGGGCTAACCACTGAGCCAACCTGCCCCCTTTGGAAGCATACAACCGTCTAAAACTCTGTATCTGTCTGCACAGTAGCAATATCATTACCCTTCACTGCAACCCTGAAACACAGCCACACACCACTATCATCCTCCAACAAACTTTACTGCTGGCATTCCAGTTGGTAATGTTCCCCTGGCATCATCCAAACCCATATTCATCTGTCAGATTGCCAGACAGAGAAGTGTGATTCATCAGTCCAGAGGTCCCACCGCTCTGGAGTCCAATAGCAGCGTGCTTTACACCACTCCAGCCTGCTCCTGATATTACGCATAGTGATATGAAACTTATGTTAGACTGATTGGCCACTGGAGGAAAACCATTTCTTGAAGCTGCAGATGCACAAATTTGTGTGTTGATGCTGCTCCCAGGGGCAGTCTGAAACTCTAGTGGGCGACACTCCTGTACGAAAGATAAGCCATTATTACGTAGCACACATGGCCCCATTCAAGTGGACCATTCCAGTCTGCATGGGCCACTGCTTCATGGCTGAGCTGCTGTTGTACCTAACCACTTCAATTCCACAATAATCGCATGTACAGGTGTCCAGGGCGGATCTATCGGGGCAGAAATTTCCTGAGCTGACTTCTGACAAAGATCGCACCCTATAATAGCACCATGTTTAAAGTCACTAAGCTCTTCTAGTGCCAGGGCTTCTTGTTGGAGACTGCATGGCTGTGCTGGACTACATAGCAATGAGGGTGGCTGAAACACCTGAACAGGACAATTACGACGAGTGTCCATATTCGCCATACAATTGGGGTACAATACAATAAGCATTTCACAGAATAGTGTAGCTGTCCATCATATTTTAATAACCCCAGTAATGCCTGCTGTCACTCACACTAAAAAGTATTTAATTAACATAATGCACCAATTTTGTATAAATTGAGTCATTCTGCCTACATTGCCAAGTTAATAATGTAATACAGTAGACAATCTGTTTTTTATGAGGGTGAATACTTTTTACCTTTACTAGGTACCCCACTATCGAACCCACAGTACATCACAATACATACTGTTCACTTAGTCAATACACCCTGGATGGATGACCACACATACACACTCCCCTCAGGAACAATGCATCTCAGAGAATCCTTCTACTGGTATATTTAAGGGAGGTGGGAGGAAACCGGGAACCCTTAAGAAAACCGATGCAGACACAGAATGCAATTCCCATCACAGGATCGAACCCATTACCCTGAAGATGTGAGAGTACACCGCTACCCAAATCTGCCACCCTTGATGCATATTGTGCGTTATGAAAACAGCCTCATATATTGTGATATTTCATCCAACATCAATGCAAACGTAAATTCAGTCCATATATCTTCTATCAGTTCTTATTCGGATATTTACCACACGGCTCAAATGACAAACCAGACACTGAGAATGTGTGTAAGGAGAAATTGGACCACAAAAGCAGAAATGTTCGCAGCCTGGTTGTAAATCAGAAGCGACTAAGTAAAGACAGTTATGTGCTTTTGGAACATTATGTACAGTTTTTTTATGGCTGGTTGATTCTCTAATGGCATGCGCTATACATTATGTAGTGCTGGTGATTACGTGAAACCCTAGGTAGAGTGCAGAAGTAGTGAATAGGGGGGCATTTGGGATTTGGCCTGACTGTGCTGGAGGGCCAGATAAACATGATGCATGTCGGTATGATGTGCTTGTATTACTGTGGGTGTTGCATAGTGTAAAGTCATTATTGTTACACATCTGCTTCATTCACTACTGCTACTTATACAGGATCTATACACATCCTCTGCTTAATCTGCACTTAGTGACGCAGTATAAATGCAAGTTTCTTCAACATGTGGTTCTGACCGTCTTGTTTAGGTTGTTGGATGTTGAGTTGTACCTCATTTACCACAAATAATTGTGTGGCAACCAAAGAATTCTGTATCCTGGCTGATAATGCAGCACATATACAGGAATACACACAGTCTGGCCAAAACAAAGCCACACGTATATTTTGTTGGACCGCCTTGTGCCTTCATTATGGCCATGGCATAATTTTGATAATTGATCATTTATGCACAAACAAATTTGATAATTTATTTCAGCCCAAAGTCACACTTATTTCTCTCCGAGATCTCGCATTGATGATGCAAGAGTCGGTCCGCTGTGTAAAGCCGTCACTAGCACATCCCAAAGAATCTCAATGCTGTTAAGGTCTGGTCAATCCATGTGTGAAAATGATGTCTCTTGCTCCCTGAACCACTCTTTTATAATTTGAACCGATGAATCCTAGCACTGTAATCTTGGAATATGCCTGTGCCACCAGGGAAGAAGAAATCCATTAAAGGAAAAACTTGGTCATTCAATATATTCACAAAGTCAGCTGCCCTCATTTTTGGGCATTTAACATTGCTGAACCTAGACCAGACCAACAGAAGCAACTCCAGATCATAACACTGCCTCTGTAGGCTTGTACAGTGGGAACCAGGCATGGTGGGTGCATCACTTTGTCTGCCTCTATTCTGATCCCGATGCGCCAATCACTTTAGAAACCGGGTAAACCTCACCTTTTTACAATCCTCCACAGTCCATTTATGCTACCTAGCAAATTGAAGCCGTTTCTCCAATTAGCCTCACTGATAAGTGTTTTTTAAAGTTACACAGCTGTTTGGACCCAATCCCTTAAGGTCTCCTCACATTATTTGTGCGGAAATACTTTTACTTTCACTATTAAATGTAGCTGTGAGTTTTACTGTTTTGTTTCTTTTTTCCCCCAGAGATGATCTCCTTAGTTGTTTTCTTTGTTTGATGCAGGAGAGTAACATATTTGCCATGAACACAGGATATGTCTTCTGATGTAGTTGTTTAAGAAATGAGAAGCTACTCACTGCATCAGTTAGGGATAAATAACTCGGTGCCAGTATTTATCTAGTGGAAGGCTCTTAACTATTTGCTCAGTGAAATCCAGGTGGTGACTTTTTTGCGGGCTGGTTAGTGTACATTGATAGATGGATATAGCTGGAAGGATTGAATTAGTGTTTCTAATTTGCACTTTGAATGGTGATTTGCTTTTAAGGAGTGAAACACCAACATTATTGTTATCCATTAAAAAAAATAACCTATAGAAACTGCAAAAATATCATTTGTACAGACAGCGTTTATTTAATTATTGCTAATTAGGAATAATGAACATTAAATTATAGTTAAATTTGCTTAAATACATGCAGAAGCATCTTGAGCACCACTCTTCGTTTCTCTTGGCTGAACTCCAGCACTGACCTTTACAGCGCGAGTGTCCGAGCCGGCTAAATGCCGTGCCAAGTCAGACAACCGGGAAAAAAGTAAAAACATACAGGAAAGAAGGTTTTAAGCCAAAAAGTTGGCTAAAATGGAAGCGCATCTGTTCCAAAATTCAAATGAATATAGTATATATAATAGCATATATGTAGTGTAAGTCATTTAAGCCAGCAAATAGAAAGTGGCAAATTGAATACGGAATTTAAACCTGGGCTTTTATAATGGAAAGATCTATATTTCTTGAAAGTTTTTCTTCCTGAATTTTTTATTAAATTTTCACAAAAGGATATTTGTCATTATTATTATTATTGACTCCTCATTACATAACTATAATTGAATAAACACTTTGCTCATCAGCTACAGGTTTCTGTTTTTGTGACCGATTTTAATTCAGAATAAACCTTTAAGAGACAACGAAAACAACCCACTATAGTGTTTCTACGCACATCACACCCATGAATGAACAAAAAAAAGCTTACACCTGAAACAGCGCGGTGGTGTTAAAAGCTTTTAAATAAATGATTTCGCCACGATATTTCTGAGTCTTGAACTCGTTATACGTAAACACCTGAGTGAGGACATGCATAATGGTCATTTTATTGCCAAAATCAAAGACAAAAATGTGACTAGTTTTCCTATGACAAAAACTCAACAATAATTCAGAATTCTGTTCAAATACCATCAAATCTAATTCAAAGAAGAGAACTGATCACAAGTAGTACACTGAACAAAGGATTTTTGTCTTCTACACTTGTGCCATCGGTCTGTAAAGGCGATTATGAGAGAATTAAAAGACATGTTGTGTTTGAGCTTACGCAGCAGGAAACCAGTAGTGTGGTACTTGTGTGCACACAGTGCTAGATTGAGTCTGAGTCTGTGCTCTCTGATCTGGGTATTCGTGCCAACACTTCACAGCTGGAAATCCATGCTGTCAGACTCTTTATTTATTTGGTAACATTAGCATTCACTCCTACTTCTGCAACACTCATTTACAACTGAGATAACCTTTTTTTTCGTGCATCTTATTAAGCTGATGCTATACTAGAAATCTAGACCACGAACTGCTCGCCCAATTTAAGCACTTGTGTGGCATAACAACAATTAAATTCCACAACGTACATATGTTACCAACAAAAAACAAATGATGAAAAGAAAGCCTATTAGGGATAGGAATCCCAAACGAGCACCTGATACAATATCATGATTCCTAGGGCCCAATTCAACTTGCATCACATTAATTATATGGGAGGCACTCTGCACCAATCGCGGCTCTAAGCCAATCACGGGCATCTGTGAGCTCATGCAAGCGGAAGGAGAGGATAGCGCTGTACTCTGAGTGGCTTACACCATTCCCAGTGGTGCATGAGCAAGCAGTACGAAAAAGATGCAGTTGGCTGGCGTCACATGTTTTGGAGGAAACATTTGATAACACTTAACTTAAAATCATCCAAAAGAAGCTGGATTTTTTTTTATAGATTAGCATGTATCTCAGATCGCAAGGCCAATCGGAGAATAATTTGGAGCGTAGCACTTGTAGAATTATAAAGAAACAGCAACTTAAATTACTCAAATGGATCCAAAGTCTCAACTTGACCATTAGTGAAAGTTGAGGAGATGGGAGTCCACAGTCATGTGTGCCTTCTAACATGTGCAACTTTCAATACTAATTTGGTGTCTGCGTTTGTCTAGTGCAAGAGTGCATAGTGAGTGGGATTTGAGACTAATTGGCTCACGGAGTTTAGAAGAAAAGGCTGATTGGAGCCTTTTTTACATGGATGACTTTTGATAATGTAACACCATAAAAATGCATTACTGCACCACTTGGGATCTTGTGCACTCGGCACAGAATCGGGTATATCTGAGGCAGATCGGTCATGGCTGCTCGAGCTGAAAACCAGCCAAATCCAGTCACTGGCCAATAGACCGGTGCGCATCTGTTATAAATATGAAAAAAATTTTATTTTAAAAATTGATTTTGGAGTCAGTGTGTCGATACATGCCTCACACAAAAGAATCATGATTCATGACAATATATTTATAACAAATCCTAGCTTTTGGTTTGAAATAGAGGGGAAAAAAAGATCTGGAAATTATTTTAGAAGACTGTATGAGTGAGAAATCTGATAAAGAAGCTACAAGGTTTTGGACTTTGTATTTGGGTATAGGACTATGGTTTAGAAGCTCACAGGTTCAAACCCCGCAACCGCCAAGTTGCCACTGTTGGGCCCTTGAGCCTCATCTGCTCGGATGTATAATGAGATAATGTAAGTCGATCTGGATAAAGGTGTCTGCCAAATGCCTAAATCTAAATGTATTGCTCCATTTTAAGGTGTTTAATCTGCTATAGTTTTAAGCAACTAAATCCAAACAAAGACCAACAATAAACAAATGAAGAAAAAGACTTGTCTATTTTCGTCACAATACTAAGAATAAACTGATGCCAAATTAGCAGTTAAAATGAACACTTATGTGGGGTGGACCCAAACACACAACCCAACATAATCAAGCATTAATGCATGCACGCTGGTTTCTCAAAGGCACAGACTGCTTATTATGTGTCTGCCCAGGAAGGCCAAGCACTATAAATACACAGCAGTACAGCTTCGAGCAAATACACCTGGCTACATCACACACACACACACACACACACACACACACACACACACACACACACACACACAGAGAGAGAGAGTAATATAAAACACATTCCACACAATCACCAATTGTTTAATACTATATTGATTTATCCGTTCAGTTTCAGTAAGCGCTTGGCTTGTAAGTTGGACGTGGAACTGTGAGACCAAAACAGCTTCCAAACTGCACTAAAGCTGAAGAATGTCACAGCAGTATACAGCCACACACACACACACCAAATTTCACACAGTGGCTCTGCTCAGGCCTTTCAAAGGACCACAGTGTGCTACAGTGAGGCAGTGGGTACATGCGTCTGTGTGTGTGTGTGTGTGTGTGTGTGTGTGTGTGTGTGTGTGTGTGTGTGTGTGTGTGTGTGTGTGTGTGTGTGTGTGTGTGCGCACATTCAGGCTTTCACTGTGACGTTATCCTGGAGATATGTCTTCCAGTTTAGAATGAAAAGAATAAGAAAAAAAAAAGATAAAGAACAGTCGCTGTCAAAAACCAGTTTCTGCACAATGCGAGACAACTTGAATTACGACTTACAGAAAGATTGCAATAAAACGGAGTGTGCAACAATAAAACAATAAAAACCCTAACTTTGGAACTGGAGACCTGGGGACACTGAGGTCTAGACACCTTTGGTCATGCTGTTACAACGTATCTTTCTCGTACGTTTGGAATCAGTAGGGTGACAAAATTTTAGGCAAACCTTGTTTTTCATCTATGTTTCACAGTTATACTATTATTTACTATTGTTACTAATATTTATAGAAATAAAAGTAGATTTATTTTTATATACTGTACCATTTATGTTATTTTTATTTTCAGCACTAATAATACTTAGTATATTAAAACTTTTTCCCCCAGTAAGCCTGGAGTTACTGTACAGGTCTTCTACCAAGAATATTCATTATGCATTACTGTAATTTGTCCGGATGTCTAAAATGAACTCGGATTAATTTTACTGCCACTCCAAAGCACACTTACTTGTCATATATGACCCAGCGAGAGCTCACATGTGGGTTCCTGTTTCACATATTTCACGTTTATGAATTGCTGTGTGTGTAAAAGCTTGCAGTTGGCACACGTCATGTCTAATGAGCGGACTGGCTTGGGTCGGAGTCGAACAGGAGCTTATTAAAGTCAGGAGATGTTTAAAGCGTGCATTTTATTTCAGTTAACTTGCATCAGCTCACAAAGATATTGTGCCTGTTTCACTTCAATAAATGCTTAGAAAATTGTATTGTTGGTAACGGTTGCTGGTTTAGGTGGGGGGGGGGGGGGGGGGGGATATGCGGCGTCACTAAACACTATTCTACACCCGGAATGTCACGTATGCACAACGTGAAGAATTCATTTTGGTATGTCTCCAGTTTTATAACATTAAAACCACTGACAGGTGAAGGGAATAACATTAATGACCTCATTAATTACAGTGACACCTTTTCGGGGAACAGTCAGCTCTCAAAGTTGATGCGCTGGAAGCAGGAAAAATGGGCAAGTGTGAAGAATCTGGGCAACTCTGACAAGGGACGAATTGTGATGGCTAGAGGACAGGGTCAGAGCATCTCCACAACAGCAGGTTGTGTAGGGAGTGACAGAAATGGAGTGGCTGGTTCTTAGTCCCAAAAGTGGAAGAAGAACTGGAGAACCAGCGACAGAGTCATGGGAAGGCAAGGTTTCACTGGGTGTCCTGGTGTCTTGCCTACTGTCGGCAGAATTGATTAACTTTGGTGTATGGTGTGTGTGTGTGCGTCTGTGTGTGTGTGTGTGTGTGTGCGTCTGTGTGTGTGCGCGTGTCCGTAGCATGCATCTGGAGGGAAAAGGCTACTTTAATTAACCTGAGCATGTTGGACTCTGTGCTGCTGTGGTCTGGTGTAAAAGGGCTTAAAGGAAACTCCAAATTAAATAATTAGTCAAGACTAATGAAATTTTCTTATCTTCAAATATGACGCAAGTCAAGTTAATCTGCATAGAACTCCATAATAACAGTAGAAATCTCCTGAGGCACTATATGCATCGCGGCCAATCTCAATTTGGTGTCCATGAGTTTTCAGGTGGTTTCTTTTATACAGCGGTGGTGAACGGGTTTAACCCGAACCTCAGTAACTCAATAACAAGCAAGCTTATAAATAATGTCACTGAGTTTTGTTCTGTGTGCGGAAAGTTCAGGAATAAAAAAATAATAATAATAAATTCTCTAAGAGCTCAATAAATAACCCAAATATTATCGGCCAGATTTACATTTAAGACTGAATATCTTAAGCTGGAGCTGGAGTCTAACTGCTAACATTTAAAAGATTAACACTCAATGTCCCTAGAGAGCAGACTCATTTACGCTTTTCTACAATCAAGATGCAGGAGCTGGTCATTAATCTGAAACTCTTCTACACCTTCTTGCTGAAGGGGAAAAAAAGGGGCCAGTTCTCAGCCGAACAAGAATCGATTGGGTTCCAGCGCCAACACGCTGCTGGTCTGGAGGCGAGAAAGTTCGGGACATCACTACTTCATCACCAAGATCTCAAGCTTGCTTTCTGACTGCTGTTCGAATACTACAGGATCACTGCTGGTCTTTGGATAGTTATGTTGCAACGGTGAATCTGTAGTTGAAAGTGGAAACAGCAAGCTAATGCAACAAAGTAAACACACAACACATTGTTAATGCCGCGCTTCCTCTGAGCAGCTACACACACCAAATAAAAGGCTGAAAGCAATAAACTGTGGTTGTGTGTGATGGAGGGATGATATCATTACCGTAAAAAGTTGGGTCTTGTTACACTTTTCAGTGACATGTTTATATAAAAATGTTAAAAAAGAAAACTTTTGATGTACTGAATCTGCAAAAATATGAGAGCTTAAATGTTCCGAACGATTTTTCCCCTCTCATTTTCAGGCTCAAGTCATTTATTCTGTAGACATTAAATCAAACAATCATTACGCAGTGACTTTCACAGTTCTTTTCAGCGCACTACGACAAAACTATAGTTTTGCTAGCAAAACCTGTCGGCTGTGCCGCGGATTTTGTACACTCTGATCGATAGAAATGTCTTTAAGTACTACGCTATATCCTGGTTAGATCATCCGTCTGTGCAGAACATCATTTTATTTTGCTGAGGGACATGTACATTAGAACATTAGGAATCCTCCTCATCTGGTTATGAAACACCCAAGCAAATAAGAGCTGGTTTTTTTCTTTATCAATTGTTCACTGGCTCCCTAAGCAAAACAAACTCCAGAACCAGTTCGAGCAGAACAAGGACATAAAACATTCAGATTTATTGGATTATGCATGTGTGGAGAGACACACAACGCTGTAACAGTCCAACCTGAAACCAGAACCAGACCAGCGCGATACCCGATCGTGACTTTTCCTTTTAAAAATAGCACAAAAGAAAATGTTCAATGTATTTAAAAGGCTGATGCCTAAAATAAGTATTTACCTTCATTATTAATATACAGTTTCTACTGTTGATTTTTTTTTTACCATGAAACTTCAATTGTTTAAGTGATCACCATTTCTGGTTTTATTTCCATAAGTCCTTCCATAACACTGATAGTTCAGCACTATCCTTCCAGGTTGTGGTGATGTTATAATGTGTCCTTGACCCAGCTCCAGTCACTTCAAATCTCCTTAGTTGTTTTCTTTGCTTGTAATCCCATAAAATAGCGTTTTCTTTTCTTTGTCAGACAGTGTATTCATATGTACAAGATTTTACTTAATCAATTCCCAAAAAAAACTAATCAAATCCTCAAAAGTCATATAAATCCTGGAAATATTTGACATTTTATTAGCATTATGCATCTGACCGATGGACAAACCTTTATAGGATAGAAGAGGTTTACTGTAAACTGTTATACCTGAACCATGTAAGAGACTGGAACACATAATTGTAGATTTGAAAATGTCGTTTTTGTAATAAAGAATTTGGATAAACTGCCATTATGGATGTGACCGTTTCTAAGTCAGGCCTCTATAAACTCCATGAAGAACATGAAGCTTAAACAGTGAAACCGGAAATGGTCATTTTAAAGACTTTTTTATTCGGGTCCTTTCCCACTCTTTTTCCTATTGCTTTTTTTCTTTGTGAACTTTACTGTTTAAGTTTAGTGGAAATCGATATAGTTGTCTAGCAGTTTTAGTGCATCAGCTTTGATAAGAATCCTATGAATTATTCCCATTTTTTCCCTCCAATGCTAAGGTTGACCTTTGCATGGAATTGCCCACATATTTATTAGACATGCACCGATTGCAATTTTCTTGGCTGATATCAATTTCCAAAAAATAAATAAATAAATAAAATAAGAAACCTGACCTGCCATTGCTTGCTGGTTTTGGCTGATTCCATTGCTCCGTTGTTTAGACTATAATTTTCAGCATAAACACATTAACTTTGCTTTAATGAACGCTTCAATCATATTTTGGCGATAAAACAGTTACTATTAATCAGCTTCTATACTTTTTCCAAAGGCTGCACAAGGTTATAGCATTTTCTCTAAGTTACTGATTACAATAAAAAACTTTTTTTTTTTTTTTTATTCAACAGAGAGGCTGAAGGCTAGTGTGTGCTTCCTCTAGGACACGAGCTTTGTTAACTGCTGCATAAAGCACTGATGTCCATGATTGGCTAGCGCTGCTATGACTGAGGCGGGTACGCACTCTTCCCCCTGAGAGCGCGGCCCATCTGCTGCATGGACTCACGGCCACAGATGGCTGTAGCGGGATTTGAACCTTCAGGCTCCAGATGATGGAGCAAATGTTTTCCTGTTGTGCCAGTCAAGAGTGGCACCGGTTATATAAAGACGTCAGATTCCGGTCACACGCCGATCGATCTTATAGGGAAAATGTATATGTAAAATACATGTATACATACACACAACACAACATTTTGATTAAATCATTTTTAAAAAATAGAAAAGAAAAAAAAGCTAGCTCACACGACCAGCGGTTTATCTGATGCTGCTCATTGCCCGGTTTAAGTCTAGACGTAAAAATGGAAAATAACAATATCCTGGTCATAACCAAGTCTTTCTGAAAGACATCTTATTAAAACCATGTGCATTTATTAACGTCTTGCACGTCTGTGTATATTTGTCTAATATCAGCTAAATCAAACACGCAATCCTTTTTTTTTTTTTTTTGCACAGTGCATTCATTTTAGAAAGAATTTGAGAGATGGAGTAAAGAGGCGGGGCTTCCAGGAAGCCTCTTACCATTGGAGACTTTAGAATCGCTCCATCTCTCATCTCATTAAGGAGAGAAACGCTGTGCTTTTGGCATAAGTTAACTCTCACTGGCGCACGTTTTCAGCGTGCCTCCACAAAATCATAAAACGGTATAAATAATAATATAATATAATCAGCGACAGACATCGCTGGATATTGTGGTGATGTAACATCATGCAGGGATGATATCATTCTGAGCCTAAATCTAATCGAATAAGAGAGTGGACGGGAATTCGAGCTGCTGTTGTGATGAGCGTCCCGGAGCACGAGTGTAACACACGGACGCTGCAAATCTAGATTAACTCCTGATGTAACGAGCAGCTATCGCCGCCTTGCACTTTTCTATTATCGTCATTCCGTTTGCCTACTTGTTTCCTCGCAGCGCCTGTGTGTGTGCGCGCGCGAGCGTGTGCGTGTAATAGGAACAGAGATTGTGGGTGTGTGTGAGAGAGAGAGAGAGAGAGAGAGAGAGAGAGAGAGAGAGAGAAAAGGGAAAATCTGTACAAGTACCAGCATCCTGAGTCTGTGAAAAAGTACAGCACTCGGAATAGATGAGGCAGGACAGGTATTTCATCTTCATAACTGCATGTGTGTGTGTGTGTGCAAGCATGCACGCGTGTGTGTAGTCACGGCTGTGCGAGATAAGACCCCATCAGTGTGTGCGAGTGTGTAAAGTATGGATTTGAATGCAATCAAAGAAGTGTAATCTGGAGCGTTTAGCTGAGTGGCCTGTGTTACAGAAAACAATTTAACAGATTAAAGCTCCAAATGTGCACACGAGCGAGTGTGTGAGAAGCAGATAAGCACTTCAGCAGCCAACTTGCAACTGCATGCAAACACACACACACACACACAAATCTGTTGCCTTGTAGAAGAAATGATGGTGCAAACACACAAACACCTGCATCCCAAAATCCTTCTGCATCTCTCAATCTCACACACACACACACACACACACACACACACACACACACACACACACTCTCTCTCGGGTAACAGGAATTGCCTATACACTGCTGTTGCAAGAAGGTCATGTGTCTAATAATAAACTAACAATCCCTGCCTGTGTGTGTGTGTGTGTGTGTGTGTGTGTGTGTGTGTGCGCGTGCGTGCGTGCGTGTTAGCGCGAGAAGGGTCCAAAGTGGGAGCTGTACGGAGAAGGCAATTAATCATGTTCCACTCTATAGCATGCACACCTGCGTGTGTGAACACACACACACACACGCACACACACACTCATGCAGAGAGTGAGACACACATTTACACACTCAGACACGCATACTTTTAAGAGTCTCACTCATAATACACACACACTTATACATACATGTATAAAAAGAATTTCAGGAACTCGTGCATTTACACACTGATATTCACTGAGAAAGACACTCATACACATACTCATTCACGCATGGAGAATAAAACACATTCAGGCACACACTGAATGTACACACACACACACACACACACACACACACACACACACACACACACACACACACACACATGCAGACACATGCAGACACAGACACACACACACACTCCAGTGTTTTGCTAATCAGAGTTCAGTGCAGGTTCATCTATGGGTCAGTGGCCTGAGGAGGTCTGCGCAGCACAGCTTGACCTCTGACCTATTGACTGGGTAATTTACAGCGCTGCAGTCAGAGCTAAACCCAGCGCTGATACGCCAATACCCGCTGGTCTGATGTGCGGGATTCAGCGCGGTGCTGCTGGTGCACACTGCGGCGGTCAGGACATCGGGCGCTCCCTGCACGGCGGGAAATGTGTGAGTCAGTCGTCCATCATCGCCGTCACGCCGCCACACGTCCTCAGCCCTGCTCCACTATACTGATGAAGCCTGGTCTTGGACTAAACTCTACTCTTATCCTGATCATGTGATACACTGCATTAGCGGCTGCTGACTGATTTTATAATACGAGGCGCGTTTACACGAACACTGCTATTGCTACTAAATTATACTTTTATATATTTTTATTTTTAAGACTAACTGCAGTTTTATACATCTGTACCTCACCGACCCGAACATTAGTCTGTACGTTATTCTTCACGAGCTGAACTGTTTTTTTTTTTTTTTCCTTCTTGACATAACTAGTTTTTGGCAAACCGTAAACACTGTAGCGGTGCAAAGATTTCCGTTCAAACGTGGCACTCCGGGTCAGAGCCGCGGATCTGCGCGTCCCCTCTGGGACCGAACGAAAAAGCTGCAAGCATGAGCCTTAGGAATGAGGATGAAGAACAACAGCACCGAGTTGACACGAGCGCTAATAAATAATCCAGCTTCTCTTCAGTCCATCATGCTTAAGCTCGGTAACGTGGCACATTCAGCAGCTACAGGAAGGGAAAGTCTTTTTCGCATTCCTCAGCTCTGACCTATTGGAGACATTGTGCATTTGGTCTGATCGCTCCTGGCTTGTTACAACCTGGACAAGTCGCGCAACTGTTGTACGGTGTGTCCGCTAGCTAAAGAGAAAGTCCGTTTCCATGACTGATTAGAAACTAGGTAGGGAAAGGGCAGATGGGAAGGATGGGTGGGCACGAGTACGGATTTTGTAGAAGTGGAGGGAAAGTTTCACCCTCTGCTCTCTCCTTTCTGATGAGCCTATTGGAAAGTGCCTTCAAGTATTGTGATTTAAGGGTTTTTCTCCGCCACCCCCACCCATACAGCCTTCATGTACTTAACATCCAAAATATATTGTGACAAAATGTCAAGCAGTGGTTATTTCCCTGGCGAGAAACAAAGGCTCCTGAAAGACTGAAAACGTACACAGAAATGAAATGAATCCAGCATTTCCAGATGCAAAAAAATAATAAATCACATGAAATTCTGAGTTAAATCTCGCACAAAGAACGTGAGCAACAAGAGCAAAACGGTGTGTGTGTGTGTGCGCGTGCGCGCGTATAGGGGGAAGCATGAAGAAAAAGAGATTAAGAGGGTGAATGAAAGAGAAGACGACAACCGAGCCCGGTCCCCGAGGACTGTGATGGCAGAGAAGACGAGATCAAGATCCTCTAAATGAATTAAGTGAGTGAGCAAGGGAGCAAAAGAGAAAGAGTGACTTGAGAAATCTAGTCAGTTGAACTAATGATGTTTCTTGTCTGACTGAATAATGAAAGCTGAGAGAGAGAGAGAGAGAGAGAGCGAGCATGTGTGAGCAAAAGCCTACAGTCCTGGGTTGTTAAGCATCTTAAGTGAAAAATCTACCCCAAAGTCTCCAAAAAATTAATGGGACTACAAAACGGGAGTGCCGTAGACAAAAGGCTGCCGTCATGACGTACACGCAGCGCTGACGAAGCATGAAAAAGGTTGAAGAAATCAAACCATTCGGAATGTAAAGAGCAAAAAGCAATGGGGTGTACTGGTTTAGGAAAAGCGTCAGACACAGTGGGTTGGGATGGGAAGCGAAGAGCTCTTACCATCACTGTGGTTCCATTTCTCTTGTACCATAGCAAAGCAGCAACATCATTTTTTTTTACACATTATAAAAGAATGAAATGCAGGACTTCATTTCAAATTCAGAATCGAATTATACCTATAGTAAGCTATATGCATGTTAATTAGATGCAAGAGGTTCAGGATGGATTGTGCGTGTGAGGGAGAGAAACAGAAAGAGAGAGATGGAGGTAGAAGCGAAAACATAAATCCTTTTTAAAAAGCGATTTAGTTATAAATCGCGATTCTTTTGTGGAAATTCACATATCGTCACACAGACTCCAAAATATTTTTTTTTTCTACATTTAGAACAGAGAGGTTGATCAGCCAGGAACCAGAACTGGGTTGATTTCAGTTTGATTGGCATGACTGGTGGTCGTCCCATCAGTCTCGGATATAACCGATTCTTTACCGAGCGCAGAAGCATTTTTATGGCGTTACATTATCAAACGTTGACCGCATTAAAAGCCTCCGCGATCCGCCTTTTTCTCCAAACTCTGTGAGCGAATTGGTGTCAAAACCCACTTATTATACAAGTCTCAAAACACTTGAGTTTTGAGACACTGGAAGCGTTTGAGGAGGTAAAACATCGCTGTTGCTTTATAATCCTACAGGAGGTACATTCTGAACTATTTCGTTACATTCAGAAATTATAATTATGGTAGATAAGTAGCTTTTTTATTTAATTTATTTTAATTGAAATGATAAAGTGAGAAAACTAATGTTATAAGGAATGGGCTAATAGTGTTCATTAAATATTTGTTATGATTTAAAATTGTAACAAAATGGGGGGAAATTATATTTTATATTATTCATTCATTCATCTTCTATACCGCTTTATCCTGTATTTAGGGTCGCGGGGACCTGGAGCCTATCCCAGGAGACTCAGGGCACGAGGTGGGGTACACCCTGGACAGCGTATTTTATATTATATATAATTATATATCCTTTCATGTGCATTGTCTGTTTGACTAGCCCAAGTATGAAAGAAAAATAGGAAAACCGAGTGCATTAATATTATCCTTGCAGAACGTTAATCGCCACCTACCGACCAATCAGAACTGAGAGTTCAATATCACTATGGTGTAATCAAAAAAAATATTTAAAAGCATTAAACTCATTGCTTGGGGATTTAGAGTTCAGCATTAATGTGACCGCATTAATGTTTCGTCCATTATGGCTTAAGTGGCTGCCACTGTAAATGAGAGACGAGATAGTACAACACTCGATGACATGCTCAGCCATTCTGTTCTTGGTTCGTCCAACTGATTTCATCTCCATATGACGAAAATTACGTCGTTACCGGCCGCTGCTTTTCAGAGTGACTGGCACTTTTCTGTCAACAATTTGGACTGAGTGCACTTAGAAAAATCACAGCACGGCATGCGGACTTCAACAGGTGGGAACAACAAAGTGTGCCAGGCTGAGAAACGGAATCGGCATTCCTAACCAGAATACAGGGAGGAATATTCATGTTGTTCATTGACTTACTAAAAATAAACAATCTGTTATGAGCTCAGCATAATGAGGCCCCACGCAGTCATTTCAAGTAGTTAATAAAACTAAGTTAAAATCATGATTCCTAATTATCAACAATGCAGGGCTGAGTCATGCTGTTAACTGCACAAAGATTTAGTTTTGTTTTTTTTAAGTAGGCTATATCCAGTCAAAACAGCACACGTCAGAAATAGATATGTCTACAGAACAGCTGCATTCTGAGCTCATGTCAGGATGTTAATGTAGGACAGTTCCTTGGAGAGCAACTACCCACGCATCTATTTATCTCTGTATGCAAATCAATGGTACTACCCCTGCAGTCTTTTTAACATCACAGTGTGGACTTACCGAGTTGATGCATGCGAGCTCCTTGTTCAGTAGCCAAGGCAGAGACAATTTGCCTTCTCCTTTGTAGCAGGACTGGATCCGCTCTTTGATCTTTTCTTTAATGCGTCTCAGTGTGAAGAGGCATAATGCCGACTCTTTCGGGGGTTTGGCCCTGTTTTTCTGGCCCTGAGAGAAGACGGTGAACAGGATGTCCTCATTCTCGGACACCCCCAGAGAGTTAGCCAGCTGTCTGCCTGGCTTGCTCAGGTAGGCGTCCTGGATCAGGCGATATTCCACCCCGTCCTTGGTGCAACCGATGGGGAACTCCACGTAGGAATAGAACTTCGGGTCGTCGACACAAAGCCGCACGATTTTGGACGTGAAGAACTGCTCCCCGCTGGCGTCTGGTGAGGTCAGCTGGGTGTCTAGCTGCAGAGTTAGGTAGTACACAAACTGCTCGCTGCTAAAGCCGTAGATGTAGTAGATGTCGAACGCTGGGAACTTGGACAGTGTGTCTGAAGGGATCTTGAGCTGCGAAGAAACAAACTCATCCTGGTAGACAAAGCTGAACATGTCCGCGTTCTCCTCATTGGCCATTAGCTTGCGGCTCGAGAGGGTCGGGAAGTACTCGGATTTGCCATCGATGGGAGTGCCGATGAAGAGCTTGCTGAGTGTCCCTTCAGATATAATGACCCCTGACATGGTCCCTGACTCGGCCACGCTGGACAGATAGTGCTCCTTGCGATGGTGGGGTTCACCCAGTTTGAAGAGGTCGTCCAGACGCAAGAACTGGCAGATGCCTTGTGATGCGCTTCCGCAGGCGATGAGTCGGTTCTGGCCGTAATCCACCAGCAGCAGCTTGTTGACATTGTTGGTTTGAGCCAGCTCATGGGGGCAGGACTGGACACTCGGAGGAGGGTAACACTTCTCATTGTCCACAACTGGGCCAGTCATGTGATGCCTTAACATGGTCAGGTTGCTTGAGAGTTTGTAGATCCAGTTAACAGCCCCAACATACACCTCGCCAGTGGTGTTATGAATGGCTAAGTGGGTCAAGCCATGTTCTGTCAGGGAGAAGGTTTGGAAAGGCTCCGTTGCTCTTCCACAAGGAATAAATATGAAGGAGAGGGTAAGCAGCCCTATGAGGGCACAATGTGCCCCTGGCTGAGACCACATATCAGCTCTATTCCACACGGGCGAAGATCAGGCTCTGCGTCAGTCTCCTATTGATTACTACTGTACTTTATAGATATAGAGAGAGAAAGAGATATAAATCCAAAACAACAGGAGCGTGCAGAAATAGTGCTTTTATTGATCCGGTGTCCTTTTCTCTCCTCTTCTCAGAGCAGTCATTTAGCGCATCATATGCAACAACTGTACGTTCACAGGGCCTGCAAGACAAGGGGGGAAAAAAAGGAAAAATACATGAGTACAAATGTGACATTTCCTATTGATTATGCATCACACTTGAAAGGCAAGGAGCAGATAGAAGCAACGACACCATCCATGCTAAATAAATGGTTCAAACTAATGTGGTCCAAGGGGGCGAAACCTTGACAACATTTAATTACGAAGACGGATGGTGAAGAGGTTCAGGATGGATTAGGAGACGCACTGTACATAAACTCATCATCGGATACCCCTGCAACAGCAGACACACCATGGTGCTCTCTTCAATGAATTCATAACACATCCATTATCACAATGTGTCTGAGAGAAGCTTTTTGCAGATTAAGTATTCTCTTTCTCCCTGGCTTCCCCACCCCACCCCGTCTCTCTCTCTCTCTCTCTCTCTCTCAAACCCTTCTCAGTGATATGCAAGCTTACTAAAAAGCTCTTTCACAACTTCTGCACCTTTTTGCACTGGTCAGCATGTCTATGACTACCAGCACCTGGAATATTTCTTGATTTAAATATTACTATTTCACTATATTCACTATTGTTTGATCATAAAGAATTGAGAGTCCTCTAAAAATGTTCAGAATGTCCAGATGCGGCAACCGAAACCTGATTCGAATACTGACATTTCCAAAAATCATAATCTATAGCAAGGGGTGAACTCTTACGATAGTTATCCTTTTCCACCATAATTACACAAGCGTTGCATCTTTCCTGAGCAGGAGGATTTAATGGTTAATATTAATGCCTCGTTGTTTCTATAGTAACAGTTCATACACAAGGTCTTGTACAGATGACAGTCTAAGACTAATAATAAACATTTCTTTTTAACATTCTGTTTAAACTAGAACCTGCTCATGTGGTGGCGGTTTGCAAAAGGGAATTTCAGTTGCGCTCGATTTAGAACACTGCACTGGTGTGTGCACTATTTATTCCTTATATGCATGTTACAGGAGTGAGACAGAATTTAGCACTGCAACCTTCAGACAAGGTAGAAAATCTGTTTTACACTAGGGCTGAAAAAAAATAAATAAATAAATAAATAAAAAAACTTGATACATGCAGTCTCATTTCTGCACCATTGCGATTCAGTTGCATGCATTTCCCTGCATTCAGGTCACACATTCATGCGTCTGCTTATTTACTTGACACCACATTCACATGGTGTAAAACAAAAGACTATGATTCAGTGAAGCGAACAATTCCATCATACAACTCGTTCGGCGTGCCAATATTATTGCACGCTCAGTATCACAATGCTCGTTCAGAGGGGGGACAATACCAGGCAATCAGACGCTGAAAGGGGAACACATTGTGACGAGCTGCTTCTGATTGGTTGCTTTTGGTGCTCTCCGTGTCCCTCAATGCTCATGTGTCAGATCATTACATTTTATTATTATGTTCTTGTATTTAGCAGTGAGTATATATACACCTAATCACTGAATATATTTGTTTATATTATTTTTATCGAAATTAGGTAACTGTCCCGCGCGCATGCACACACACCTATAAACTAAAATACACACTGCTGTCTGAACAGAGACATGCACGTACTGTTGTAATTTAATGACTAAAACTTATTATATTAGTTGATTAAACTTGACGTGTTGATTCTAGCGACTAGAGACTCTAAACAGATCCAAAGCTAACTTACATAAAATTCAACTAAACATATGGTAAGATTTAGCAATAAACCTTTGGACAAATTCTACACTGTAAACTGTGAACTGTAAACAATGAATTCTATACTATAAACTACGTATTTTAATTTCAAACTACATAAACTTTATGCTGATACAAATACTAATGACATTAACAAACGTGATGAAGTACTGTAACGGGCTAAATGTCGGGGAAAAAATCTAATAAATAAACTACAAGTGCTACTTACTTAGTTATTTTTAATTATTATTGTTACATGTTTAAGTTATTCATTTAAAGGCTCTAAAATTAGGAAAAACAACATTTTTGTTACAAGAGTTAAAAGTCTTGTGCAGACAGCATTTATTTTTATTTTTTTACTTGAATTGAATAAATGTTTTGCTTGAAAAAAAAAAAAAGAATTGTGTGAGAATCATGATCTCAATTACAGTGGAGAAAATGTGCGATTCAAATTTGATAAAGAATTGTGCAGCCCTAGTTTACAGTACAACCTTTTATTCTTAACTAGGTGGAAATCTTGCTTACGTTACTTGCTTGCTTTGCTAATGTTAGATCCCACTAGAAGAAAAGAAAGTCATCATAAACCCATGCATTTCTCTTAATCTGTGTTAATACAGTTTTAACTGCCTCGTGGGACTGCAATGGAATGCATGATTTGTTCACTCTTGAACAGAACTAACAAAGCGCATAAAGCACAAAAGGAGGGCTCTGCTAGAGTAAAACACACCACTTGACATTATTTTTAAACCGTTTTCGCTGTGAATTGGTCATAATCATTTTGCATGTCAAAAGTGTATAAATGATCCATTAGATTCGCTCTGTATTTTCACGTGCAGCTAAAAGCCATGCCTCATATCCTCCATCATATTCAATATCCATGCTAGTGAGCCGAGACTCTTCAGGGGGAGAGGGTCAATGCAGTCTCATTAGATCACTGGGCAAAAAAACTGAACTTTATCCAGAATGTACTTAATCTTTTTTTTTTTTTTTTTTTTTAACTGAGGAAACAATCCAGCAGGTCATCAAGCTCTGATATTCGGGAACAGGGTGATTGTTTTAAGATGTGAGCGCTGGAGCGATCCGTCTACCCGAAGCTCTAGTGCTGGATTTAACATCAGCGACTCTTCTCAGGAAATGGAAAGGACGGAGAAATGGAGAAATTTTAAACTAGACTAAAAGCTGGGGCGGGAGGAATCTAAGAGATAACGAGACAAATCTGACCAGGAGAAAGAAAGCCAAGAAGAGTTAGGAATGTTTTTCTTTTCTTTGCACTTCTTTTCTTTGCCTGTTTCTTATCTCGGAGGCCTCTTTCCCTTCGGCGGCTGATTGAGGGTCTTCTTATCTGTCCATCATCCCCAAGGACGAGAGGAAGGGAAGTGGCGTCACTCCATACAGCTCCGGCGAATGAGAGAGAGGAAGAGAGAACGACTGATGGCATTCCTTTAGCGGAAAATGCGGAGGAACACCGGGCCATTGGAGCGCATGACAATAGCGTTTGAGAGGAAGATACAACCTCATAAACGATGCGCGATAGCCAGCAGGACAAGCCGGAATAGGAAGCATGTGACATCCATCTGGGATTGATGTTAAAAAAAACAAAAAAACAATTAGAATAGAATTATTTTAAGGATAAAGCTTTAATGGTGCATATTAACCCGCTGGTCACTTTAATAGGAACATCAAGAACTCCTAATCATTCAGACTACTATTAACCAGATGACCGTTTGGCAGCTATGCGGTGCAGGAAACCATGCCGATACAGGTTCAAAGGCTTCAGATGAGAAACGGCCGGAGTACTTCACAGGAACTCACTCACTCTCACCAACGGTTTCAGATTTCAATTCTGTGTTCTATACTAGAGATTCATTCATTTTCAATACCGCTTAATCCTGTGTTCAGGGTCGCGGGGGACCTGGAGCCTATCCCAGGAGACTTCGGGCACTAGGCGGGGTACACCCTGGACAGGGTGCCAATCCATCGCAGGGCACACACACATACACACACTCACACACCCAATCACACACTACGGGCAATTTAGGAACGCCAATTAGCCTAACCTGCATATCTTTGGACTGTGGGAGGAAACCGGAGTACCCGGAGGAAACCCACCAAGCACGGGGAGAACATGCAAACTCGAACCCAGACCCTGGAGGTGCAAGGCGACAGTGCTAACCACTACACCACCGGGTTCGAGTTTGCATGATCTCCCCGTGCTTGGTGGGTTTCCTCCGGGTACTCCGGTTTCCTCCCACAGTCCAAAGATATGCCGCTTTATGCTAGAGATATAAAATTTATTAATTAATAATAAAAAAATAATAATTGATTCAGTTACATAGTGTTTCTATTGTGTAGCAGTTCATCCATCATCACACTGCATCCAAAGTTGATTAATTTATAAAATATACATATATGCTCCAAACTATTCGCATACAGTCAGGGATCGGGATATTTACAGTCACAATACAGATCGTATCGGCACCCAAGTATGGTGATCTCGTCATATTGCAGGGTCTCCATGTTGATTCCCATCCCTACTATACACTCCGAGATGCTTTTCTGCTCACCCCTGCTGTGAAGAGCAAGTTAACGCAACATGTGCAACCGATAGGATTAAGATTTTAATCCAAACGACCTGACTATACGCTTTTCACTGCGCATCAATGAGCAACATGTTATCCAAATCGATTTAAGATCAGTAAATACATTCTTGATACAAGCAGACTCAACTACAAGCAAATAATGGGCTCGCCAGGAAAAAAAATAAAAACCACACACAATCTAATTTTGCTCTCAACTGTACAAATCACATCATGCACTGAGAACAGATGTCAATTTAAAAACAACAGTAGAGCACAGAGAAAGCAAGCTCATTTAGGCATGCCATTTGCGCACTGAACGTGACTGTGCGAATGTGTGTATGAGAGAGAGAGAGAGAGAGAGAGAGAGAGAGAGAGAGAGAGAGGGAGAGAGGAAACGGGGAAACGCAGAAACCTGTAGGAGATTGTCTCAACACTCATTTCTCTTCATTTGAGAGGATCAGTCTTGACGTAGCAGACCGTAAATTTCACAACAAATTGCATCTGCGCACTCGCGTTGTTATCTGGCACAGTAATGGGCGAAATGCTATCAGTGCTCGAGCCCAACGAACACACACACACACACACACACACACACCCATTTATACTGAGCGGAGTTAGTGCACAATGGTGTGCAGAGAGAAACGGATTCGGGGTAGTTATCAAACCCGCGCTATGCTACAGTGCCTGGAGAATGACTGACAGCTGGGAAAATGGTCAATTCTCCTCCCTGGATATTATATATATATAAATTCTCCTTCTTCAATTTCCATAAAGGCATTCTTGCTTCTTCAGACTCGCCAAATTTCAATTTCCATCATCGTTTTTTTTTAAGCACATTTTATTTGCACGTCTAGATGGGAGTCAAAAAACACAAATGAAATTTCATACAAAGCAGAAAGAGAAAGAAAAAAAAAAAAGTGGCTGATGAAAAGTAAAAAAAGATAATGGATGACAAGGGCACAAATTGGAGGACGAAGGACAAGGGATGGGAAACACTGAAATTTGGCAGGGAACGGTTTTATTTCGCCTCCTTTCTCCTTCTCCATTTGTTTGACCCTAAGGACGTCGCCCTGGATCAACATCCAGGTACTCTCGCACGCACTCGAACCGCCCCTCCCGAAGCGCGCGCACTCACAAAAACTCCTCATATACCCAGACGGAGCCCCTGGACAAGCCGCTAAACCTGTCTCCTTAGATAATGGGGTGTGGTGGCACGGCCGGCTGCTGATTTATTGCTTGTGGCATATCAATTACAGCACTCGCTTCAGAGAGAGAGAGAGAGAGAGAGAGAGAGGGAGGGAGAGAGAGAGAGAGAGAGAGAGAGAGAGAGAGAGAGAGAGAGAGAGAGAGAGAGAGAGAGAGAGAGAGGGAGGGAGGGAGGGAGGGAGGGAGGGAGAGAGGGAGAGAGGGAAAAATACTGCTCAGAAACACACATACTGTAACACTATATGCTATGCTCACATACAGATCTATATAGATAAACAATGTGTTTTTCCACACACACACACACACACACACACACACACACTCCAATTCAAAGCAATTCAAACCTCGCAGACAAACAGAAATGCAAACGCACTTCTATATATACACGCACACACACATATACATACACACACACACACACACACATATACATACACACACACACACACACACACACATATACATACACGCACACACATATACATACACACACACACACACACACACATATACATACACACACACACACACACACACACACAGTTAATAAGATCGTAAACCTCTGCAGCATTCCATAGGCCTGATAAGATTCACAACATCTCGATCGAGCGATGAGGAAGAAAAGGGAGGGAGGCGAACGTGGCGAACGCAGAAAGCGGCTGGTCAGCAATGAGACGGTCGTTACACAGCTCACTATCCCGGTAATTAAACTAAACGAGCGCAGGGGAGAAACACACAAAAATACTGAACGCTGTCCTCATCTGTCACACACAGAGAGAACTCTGCAGGGCACAACTACTGTATACCTTCCGGCATGACCGGTGTGTGTGTGTGTGTGTGTGTGAGAGAGAGAGAGAGAGAAGCGGTGATGATGGGGAGTCACATGTTTTGTTCCATCAGTGCATCTGTTTGGGGGTATTTAGGGCAGCTGTCTTGTCTGCCCACGCCCACACAAACACACACACTTGTGTAGTAGCACTTGTGTTTGCAGCCGTAAACTGGATTACAGTGTGACACACAGCGTGTCGCAGATCAGACCGTGCGCCCTGTGTACATACACAAGAGCTGAACGATATCTTGTACAGTATTAACTGCAGTAATGCAGGCCCTTCTGATCCAGCTCTGAGGCACGTAGGGTGAGGGGGGAACAAATCAGTGCTGGGACGGACAGACATTTCTGAATATGCAGCTGTGCTTATAAGTTTGAGTCGCCAAAAATGTGGTGAATAAAAGTTATTCTGGAAGAATAAATGGGTCAAAATGTTACTTGGTGGAAAACGTAACGTTAAACTGAAGAGATCGTTTTGACATGAAAGTTAACCATTTGTACACATAAAACTGTTTTTAAGCATATATACACTGTTTCATCTGAGGAAACATAACTGCTGAAAGTTTGAATATTCACTATTGCAGTCATCATTACAGTTGTACCTCAAGATTTAATCCGTTCCGGAGGCTAGTTCTTAAGGCCAACGTTTGTATTGCGAAACGCATTTTCCCATTGGAAATAATATAAATGCAGATAATCCGTTCCAGCCACCTAAAAAATATAACATTACCAATTTCCATATAAATATATATAAAAAATCTAAACATTTAGAAAAGACATGTGTGAAGTGAAGGAAACCCTTTGTTGTGAACGGCACCGGGCATACACGCAACTTAGCCAGCGTTCGGTCACTATCGTGCCAAAAATGCACTGTGTGCTGAAGTAAATTTTTTATTTATTTTTTTAATTCAGATTTTTTTTCCTCTTCAATGTCACCTGCGATGTTATCATTCCACACGCGCTTCCAACGGAGATTAACATTACGTCATTTAACCGTGAAGAAGTCGCTGTTTTAATGACGTACAGAACACAACAACTCAGGAAATCCGATCCGTCTGTTTACACAACAATCACATTAGCACATATCTGATTTATTTCCACATATGAAGGAGGCCTGAAACCGATCTCAAAATATGCGGAAATATGCGCTTTTTCTTCCTGTTTACACGGACCTAGAACATATCTGATATGTGTCACATATGAGCAAAAAATAGGAATTGGGTCACATTTGCCTGACAGTGTAAACGTAGCTTAAGTCTCAGTCAAAAACGTCAAATCTATCAACCAAAAAAAAAAAAAAAAAAAAAAACCCACAATGCTGTACAATACACTTTATGTATTTTGTGTGTGATGAACACCACGACTCATGCTGGCAAATATCTTACTGATTTTCACAGAGAACGCAAACACAACCTACTACATTAGTAACTCCATGAGAAGAGAGTAATAATAATAATAATAATAATAATAATCCTCATCATCATCATCATGTACTCATCTGTAATACTTCACTTAACTAGATCACCAAGCGTCATTATATTAAGTGAGCCATCAACGTTAGCTATTAGTAGTGTAATGAATCAGATTTGATCTGCGAAATCTGTAACTTTCGGCACGAATGTAAACCACAGATTAAGTGCTGAGTTTAACCATTATAGCATGAAATAAAATAATACAAAGTGTCTCAAAAGCCGCTCAACATATATGCAAAGAAAAAAAATATATATATATATTTTTTTAAATCGCGGACACATGATCTCATCAGCGATGATGGTGTGACTACTGATATCCTCCGAGGGAACATAATACTACACATTGCTGCCATAATTCAATTAGAGTATTTAGAAAGGGCACAGGTGACACCTTTTGAAGTGTGTATACATTGTTTCGGGCCCCTCTGCATTACTGCCGCTGTATGGCATTACGGCGTACATTACATTTGGGCTGATCCCCGAGGGAGAAAAACAGATTATATTTCCTCTAACACGTGGATTAATTTGCTGTATTTATCAGTTGTTCAAACTCTGTTCCCCACATGTTTGTGCAGGGTTGCCAGATTCTACAGACAAATCCCCTGTGCAGAGTAAAACTCCAATAAAAACCAAGTACCAATAATAATGACATATGTACTAAAACCTGTAACCTACTGTAGCCTAATTATACGCATAAAGTCTTTGATCAAGATAAAAAGCACTCAACTTTTTTAGATTCATTATTCTTCAAAGAAAGAAAAAAATTAAAACAATGATGCCTTGTATCACACAATTGAGTATTTTATTTATAAAAAGATTTTATTTAAACCTCAGACATGTTGAATGTTTTTATTTAAGATGAAAAGTGAGAATTATTTCCTTTATGTGCTTTTTGTAAGTTATTTAAGTTCTACAACCAACACATGTGGCTCCAGTAGGCTGCTAATAAATGAATATCAGTGAAATACAGACCACTTGTGCGTGCGTGTGTGTGTGTGTGTGTGTGTGTGTGTGTGTGTGTGTGTACATGGTGTCCACAAGAAGAACAAACGGACAAAGATCTACAGAGACAGAGATGGAAATGGAGGTTATGAGAAGATTCAAATAGGTGTGCCGCCTCCCTCTATGTCCACTTTCTTCCTCGGTCCACTACAGAGCGCCTCCACTCGTCTGCACTCCCTCCATCCACTACAGAGGAACAGCTCCCACATCAGATATACCCCCCATTCGCGAAGTTGCACAATCGCACACAAATAGGACATGCATACACGTGTGTGTGTGTGTGTGTGTGTGTGTCGCAAACCACTGTATACACACGCCCACTCACGCCGACGTACATGTATGCATAAACTGGACCTCATTCTCGTTCTAGAACTGTTTTTGTCTTTGTCCTCGCATGGATTTACGTTAAATGAGTGTGTGCGTGCGTATACAGAGTGGCTGCGTTACAGCTGCTTGAACTCTCTTTTTTTCCTTGTGCAGACAGAAATGCCGGAGCATAAGGAGGGCACTATTCATCCTGACCCTTCAAATCTGTGTAATATCATTATCTCACTCGGATATCATGTGCATCACGCTCAAGGCTTTCATTCATCGCTGGCGAACAAAGCTGCTTTCGTCCGGGCTCTAGAAGCCGCTCTTTATGGACATGTGGCGCAGAAGAGACACAAGGCCCGAGGGGAGTGAGGACAGGACCGTCAGAGAGTGGGAAACAAATGAAGAATGTGATGTGAACACTGCCGCTAGGATGCGGATCTGCAAACCGCAGCCTACCACACACACACACACACACATATACACATATATATATACACACACACAGGAACTTTCATTACAGTAAACTCATACCATGTGTTTGTGTATGTGGCACAGAGAGGGGGAACTGAGAAACAGACAGAGTGAAAGAAATTTGAATTTGAGACACAGAGAGAGACAGACACACACTGTGAGGGCGAGTAAGAGAGATACAGACACCCTCTAAAAATCAATCATAGGGGTGACCCTAGCATTTACTCGGTTATCACTGCTCCATTGCCTCTCCTGCCATTTTGGTCAATCTATAGAAACTTCTGTCTGTCTCTCTCTCTCTCTCTCTCACACATATGTACACATGACCTCATCGAGGCACATGTATCACTGTCCAGATGAGACATTTGCATTTCCACCACGGAACGGTGACCGTGCTCAGCACAACACACACATTCAGGCATCATTTGCATTCCATGGCTTATCTCCACCACTTCGGCTCGAAGCCAGGCCAGTTATGCACCTCTGCCTCTCGCGCTCGACACACACGCACAGGCCTGGTGCAGGGCCTCGAATAAATATTACGAAAAGCCCTCGATCATCATGAAACTGTCCCGCTGAGCACCGATCAATCAGCCTCATCCCTCTGGAAGTCCCTGAGCTGTGGACCTGATTTCCGTACCTGCCACGGGGTGTGCGTTTGGGTCCTGTTTAGTGGATCTGTCTGAAAGAAAGCAAAGACACGGGGGGAGGAGAGGAGAGGACGGGAGACGGGTGAGGGAGTGGCCTGTCTGAATGCTCACTCACGCAGACACAAGCACACGCATTCTTCTCCGGGTTTCCTGTTTTCCATGGACGGTCGGTACGCACGTACGTGAGCGGTAAAGCATTTCAGACACATACGCATGCGCGTGAGAGAGAGAGGGAGAGAGAGAGAGAGACACAGAGGCGACTCCTATTTTCTGTGCCGTGGCCTACAGACTGAAAGGGTCTTTCTTCATTGGATAGCAGAAAGGGGTGGGTGATGAGAGAGAGGGAGAGAGAAACATGAGCTGAGAGATAAGCAAAGAGGGGACCGATGGAACACCGCTGGGAATGAAGATGGACAAGAATGTAGAGGGAGACACAGAGAGAGAGAGAGAGAGAGAGAGAGAGAGAGAGAGAGAGAGAGAGAGAGAGAGAGCGAGAGAGAGAAAGGAAGGAAGAAAGAAAGAGGGAGAAGGAAAAAGAAATAAAAAATCAAACAAGCCAAACCTGTTATGTCTATTTCACTGTAATCAATTTATTTGAGTTGCATCACTGAAGGCATAGAGCGGAGGGGGGGGGGGGTTTCCCCCCCAAGTCTGTCTTAAAATCCAAAGTGAGATGCATCCAAGTACATTACCATAGCTCTTGGTTGTTACAAGTTTCCCGTTCTGCCGTGAAGTGTCTCACCCGGAACGCGAGTACAATGCAGGTAATCAGGGCTGCATTCCACAACCCTCGTTTCATACATAAATGCATTCCAAAGTACAGCTGAAACTCATGAAGCTTCCGCAGTCCCACTGAAGTACGTCATCTTGAGCTCTTTGTATTTAGTTCACATTTAACTCTCTCCTTTCCACAAGAACTAGCCATGTAGCTAGCCGGACGGATGGACGAACGAACGGACGGACGGATGAAAAAGATTTGTACAGATATTTGTTAACTTTAAGATTTTGGTGAGATGGAACTGCAGAAACTTCATGAGAATCTCAGCTGAACTTTGGAACGCATTTTCGAACGGAGCAAAGGTTGTAGAATTCGATCTGACAAACATCACTGGGAGTGTGTAGAACATTAAAATCTACAATGACCAGTACTTATATGCAGCTCAATTTTGATTTGATCTGGTCAAGAGCCTGGATATCATTTGAAGATCTTCTGGTACTGATATCACAATATGACAAACCTAGGACAATTTCTTCCAGCCTAAGTTTCCCTCATCTTTTCCTTCATAGTGAAAGGTTACATCTCCTCTATACTACTACGACGATCAGAGTGAGATGACCAGGCACTAACAGCAGAGTTTATATGAACACGAGTCTACATGGTACTAGATTTTAGTACTCCGACATGTACGCGCAAACACAAACAGTGGCCAAGTTACTCAAAGCTCATTTATTTATTTTCCTTTGGTTGATCTCCAGTGCTGAAAGAGCCATGCAGTCGAGGACACTGCAGTGTTCCAGACAGAGATTAATCCTGCATTTAATCATATTTCATCAGCTTTGATGTATTACCTGACTTAACTACTAAGGTTAAGACATTTATTGGACCAGGAACTGATGCAATAGAAACTTATGTAGTGTTGCTAAGTATAGTCTCCATCCTCTCTGTCCTGAGTGCATTTACACTCTGGGCATCAACAAGTCACGTCTCTCTTTTCGTTCACTTTTCATATGTAATTTCTGTCCAAAGTATTAGAAATAAAAAAATAATAATAAAAATAACACTTCCAGAGGAGTAGTGAACTGAGAACAGATAAAAAAAAAAAAACGAAGAAGCAACATGTTTAGTTTGTCACATGCACTTCATTCCTTCGCATATGCCAGCTTGTTAGAAAGCTGGCGTCAAGAGCGCAGGGTCAGCCAGCGTATAGCGCCCCTGGAGCTGTGAAGGTTAACAGCCTTATTCAGGGGTCCAAGAGCACCAGTGCGGAAGTGATGCAACCCCGACCTTCTGATCAGTAACCCCGAGCCTCAGCTATTAAGCCACCACTGGTGAGATATGAGCCATTACATAGCCTTTTTCTTTCTTTCTTTTTTTTTTTAAACTAAGGCTGCGGAATGTGATGAAAAAATTATAATAAAAATTAAAAATCTAATTTATTTTGACACATGCTGCATTACCATGTAACGAGATTTAACTATTACATAGCTAACACCAATTAATAACACAAATCTTGTTAAGATGATGTTTGCTAATATTTATTCTTTTATTTAAAAAATAAATACATTTAAAAATATAAACAAATACTTAAATTATTGACAAAACTTTATATAAATAATAAAAAAAATACATATATTAGCTGCAATAAATTGCATTTTTTGGAGTTTAATAATTGTTCAGGTCGAAATCACAATATTTGATTTTTACGCAATTAATTGCAAAGCTTTTTTGTTGTTTTTTTTAAACATATCATGACTTTGATTCTGGCTTCCACCCCAAGCAGACCACACGGCCTAATTCACACCTGTTGCATACGGCACAGCTGAAGTGTGCACGTTTTATTTCTCGGAGTTTGTGATTTCTTGCTCCGGACAGGATAAATGTTATATGGTGCAGCGTAAATCCATTAAGTAAACACTGCTGTGTTGTACTGCTGCAGTGAGCGCCGCGGAGTCGATGAAACTAATGAACCCAGCTGTTCAAACGCTACCATTTGCTAGCACTTATTGTTGTGAAGCAGGTTCAACTTGATGTGTATGCTGATGCAGGTCGGCTGAAACAGTCGAGATGAAAATGCGCACTATAAACTCGGCCTCGAGACTTCAATAAGCTATAGCGAGACGTGAATTTGGCCCGGCTTTCTCATTACACGGGGCGAGTAGTGAAGAGCTAGATTGTGCCAGCTACATTCATAAACATTGTGTTTAAAAAGGGGGGAAAAACGTTTCCTTTTTTGATGAATGAAATCTATGTAGGAGGAAAACGTATTCCTTGTTGAAACAACAGAAGTCACCCAAACTTCTGTACATTTCTTTGCTGGAACACATTGTGAGTTGTCTATTAAAATCGTTCCAGGTTTACAAAAAAAAAAAATATATATATATATATATATAAATAAATAAACATTCAGTGATCAAGAGAAACCACAAGTCGTGTTCTCATACAAATCTCGTTTAAAAGGTGTTAATGAGACCCCCTCGATATTGCTCGACTTGTGTAATTCACACAGAACCCACGGATTCTGTGCCAAGCCGCTTCTAGGTTCGCATTCGAGCAGTGTGTAGAATTCCGCTATTACAGTGTGTAAAGTGTGGCGTTTACCTAACAGCATCAGCGTCTAGTGCGACAAGTACCAAGTGTGTCGAGAATCCTGTGCACATCACTGCTTTCAGAACAACAAGGGCAGGTGAGCCGAGTGTTCACATTTACATCACTCACCAAGCACAGCGTTGATCCGCTCGGATCTCACCGCCACATTTCTCACTGGCGAGATGCTTAACTGAGCTCCCTAAAACATCCCGCCTTCAGGCTCTATGGTTGGCTCCTCTGTCCCATGCCTAACCACAGTTGAACACGAATTCTTGTAACTGATCACAATGCAGGATTTCTTGAAACAAGGTTATTTTTTTACATCTCACTGTTTCTGTTAATACTAGAATAAGTCCCATGCTGTCACTTGCATTTAAAAAAAAAAAAAAAAAAAAAAAAGGTTTTCAATACAATCCAAAATAAAAGCCTGGTCGTTGTTTTTGGTGCACTAAAGGTTTAGCACTAATTAAGTGCAGTGACTACTACTCTAAATAAGATATCCGTTGATCCGCTGGTAACTGTTTGCGGTTATCACACGGATCTCGCCTCGCCTCTCCGGACCTCCGTTCCTGAATTAAAGGCGAGTCGAGTCAGGAGTAGGGTTGGGTATCATTTGGTTTTTTTTCGATACCGGTGCCAAATCGATACTTTGAAAACGGTACCGGTGCCAAAACGGTGCCTGAACCGATACTTTTAAGCCAAAAAATTATAGTGGATGACTCAAGAATGAATTTTTATTGAACAAAAAATTTTATGCTTAAAATTTAACAATATATTAAAAGTTTAAAGTATATATGAATATGTAAGCTTCAAATTTTAGCAATTCTTTTGCAGAAATTTCACCATATTTGCCTTTTCTGTCAAAATACGACTCCTTTCCTGACTTATTGCCCTGCACAGGACATGTATAGCCTTCTTTACAATGGTAAATGGGGTCACTGTTGTAGTACTACTAGTACAGGCTGGAAAGCCATAATTATAAACAGAATCCATGTTACATTAGTTTTTTACAAATCGTTTGACTATTTGTTAGCATGAATGCAAGATTTGCATTTTGCTATTAACATTACATTATCCTACTATTAACCTGCGGAAATGCTGCTGTCGGCATCATAATCAGTGACTCCTTTTTGCTACAGTTGGTGTGACTGGGACTGAGGGTCGTCCACACTGATAGCGCCAGCTGTTGTCCACAAGCTGTTAAACACGGTGCCTCCCTCTGCTTTTAACTTTATTCCGTCTGCCCTCGAATGTTTCATTAGATTTAACGTGTTTCCGCCTTTACACACAACTGCTGTAAGACATTTGCTGCACGTCGCGGTGCCGGAATCCTTTCTTGTGAAATACAGCCACACTTTCGACCGTTTAGTTTTAGGCACTTTAACGAGCGGTGTTTACTTTAGCATGCTAAGCTATCGGTAGACCACCTGATGCCGTCAGAGCGAGTGTAACGTTAGTTGCTGCATTCACGCGCATGTCGGATGGTCTCTCATTTCCGGGTGATTTGTGCTTTTAATTTTTTTATTTAATCTAATAAACGATTAATCTACAAAAATATATGAATCTAGAGAACAAATATTTCAATCGACAGTTCAGGCATTTAAGTGGCACCGAAATGAGGCACCGAAATTCGCGTTTCTGTCCGGTACATACCGGTTCTATAGGTACCGGTGCCGTATTGGCACCGGGTTTCGGTACACAACCCTAGTCAGGAGTGATCTTGATTCTGCCCCCGTTTCCTTTCATACAGTAAACCAAGCTGGAGCGATGACGCAAGATTCCCGCTCTAAACTGGCTGTGTGACCAGGTCCACCAGTGTGCGCGCGTGTGTGCGTGTGTGTGTGTGTGTGTGTGTGTGTGTGTGTGTGTGTGTGTGTGTCCAAATCATACAGAAGAATGAATTTCCCGATTCTGCCTACACCAATCTTAAAACTTTTTTTTTCTGACCTTTACAGACAAATAATTTAATTTCCTGTGTGCATGTGTGTGTTGACAAAGCGAGACTCAGATAATGAATAAGTGCACCAACACACCAAATATGCCCTCTGTCACTCTTTAGCATTCTCATTATTAGAAAGGGTACATTTGCATCTTAAACACAAATTAATCTCTTAATTGAATTGCAGATTTTGGGCTTTTGTAGATTCTGTGTGGGTATGTCTCCGAGAGAGAGAGAGAGAGAGAGAGAGAGAGAGAGAGAGAAAGAGAGAGAGAAGAAATGCTTTTCTATTTCACAGAACTAGAGGAACTTTAGCTTTTTCACACAGTAGGAGCTGACTGGTTCATCAAGGCGGATCATGATGTCCTTGGGTAAGAAAACAAAATCATTTTCTCCATCGTTCTTCTCAGCCTGTTCGCTCTCGCACTGCACCGTCCCAGTAGATTTTACAGAATTATTATGAATAAGAGCACGGAAATGGAGAAGAGCTACAAATGTAGCACAGGATCACTTTGCGCCCATACTGAGCAGGAGGAATGTAAAACACAGTGGTGAACATTAACCTTGTGCCGTATAATCTGTAAGTAGCACTCAGTAACATCGTCTACTAACACTTTTCTCATATAAAATCAACAATACATTCATCTCCATTTCGACTCCCCTACATGCAGGGCTTTGCCCACGACCTCGCTTTGAACCCATCCTCTATGACCATAATTGCGGGTCAGAAAATTGCACACCAATGTCAGGACATGTCAAAGGGAAAGCTGTTCTTATTGCATACTTATGCAAAAACATCATCTACAGCGAGGAAAATTCCATAATCTGCTATAGAGAGCCAAAAAAGGGTTGTAAATCAAGTAAAATACTGGTTTTAATATACACACACATACATACATACACACACACATACATATATGTGTGTGTGGATATATATATATTCCATTGTTGCCCTGGCTTTATGTTTAGTGTCGTCGTCCTGCTGGAAGGTGAACCTCCACCCCAGTCTCAAGTCTTTTGCAGACTCCAAGTGGTTTTCTTCCAAGATTGCCCAAGATTGCCCAGCTTCCCTGTCCCTGCTGAAGAGCAGCACTCCCAGAGCATGATGCTGCCACCACCATATTTGACAGTGGGGATGGTGTGTTCAGGGTGATGTGCAGTGTTAGTTTTCCGCCACACATAGCGTTTTGCATTTTGGGCAAAAAGTTCCATTTTGGTCTCATCTGACCAGAGCACCTTCTTCCACGTGTTTGCTGTGCAAACGGGACTTCTTATGGTTTTCTGTTAACAATGGCTTTCTTCTTGCCACTCTTCCATAAAGGCCAACTTTGTGCAGTGCACGACTAATAGTTGTCCTATGGACAGATTCCCCCACCTGAGCTGTAGATCTCTGCAGCTTGTCCAGAGTCACCACGGGCCTCTTGGCTGCATTTCTGATCAGCGCTCTCCTTGTTCGGCCTGTGAGTTTAGGTGGACGGCCTTGTCTTGGTAGGTTTACAGTTGTGCCATACTCCTTCCATTTCTGAATGATCGCTTGAACAGTGGCTCCGTGGGATGTTCAAGGCTTTGGAAATCTTTTTGTAGCCTAAGCCTGCTTTAAATTTCTCAATAACTTTATCCCTGACCTGTCTGGTGTGTTCTTTGGACTTCATGGTGTTGTTGCTCCCAATATTCTCTTAGACAACCTCTGAGGCCGTCACAGAGCAGCTGTATTTGTACTGACATTAGATTACACACAGGTGCTCTCTATTTAGTCATTAGCACTCATCAGGCAATGTCTATGGGCAACTGACTGCACTCAGACCAAAGGGGGCTGAATAATTACGCACACCCCACTTTTCAGTTAATTATTTGTAAAAAATGTTTTTTATATATATATATATATATATATATATATATATATATATATATATATATATATACATATACAGTGGTGTGAAAAACTATTTGCCCCCCTCCTGATTTCTTATTCTTTTGCATGTTTGTCACACTTAAATGTTTCTGCTCATCAAAAACTGTTAACTATTAGTCAAAGATAACATAATTGAACACAAAATGCAGTTTTTAAATGGTTTACGTTATTAAGGGAGAAAAAAAAACTCCAAATCTACATGGCCCTGTGTGAAAAAGTGATTGCCCCCCTTGTTAAAAAATAACTAGTGGACTTTAGTACAAAGCAGGAGAGGAACTACCAGACCCCCGTCATCAACAGGAGCCCAGTGGAGAGAGTGGACAGCTTCAGATACCTCGGTGTTCACATCACGCAGGACCTGTCATGGTCCTGTCACATCAACACCGTGGTGAAAAAGGCCCGGCAGCGTCTGTACCACCTCAGACGTTTGAGAGACTTCAGACTTCCCTCCAAGGTGCTCAGGAATTTCTACTCCTGCACCATAGAGAGCATCCTGTCGGGAAACATCATGACCTGGTTTGGAAACAGCACCATGCAGGACAGACGAGCTCTACAGAGGGTGTTGCGTTCAACTGAGCGCATCATCCGCACCGAGTTCCCTGACCTGCACTCAATCTACACCAAGCAGTGCTGGACCAAGGCCAGGAAGATCGTGAAGGACCTCAGCCATCCCAACAATGGACTGTTCTCTCTGTTGCGGTCAGGAAAGCGCTTCCGCTCCCTGAAGGCCAACACAGAGGGAATGAGGAGGAGCTTCTTCCCGCAGGCGATAAGGTCTCTCAACCATACCACATTCACACCACAAACACAGAACTAATACAACCTGTTAACGTCAATGGACGGCGGCGCGGTGGTGTAGTGGTTAGCACTGTCGCCTTGCACCTCTGGGTTCGATTCCCCGGCCAGGCTCGATTCCCGTCTCTGTGTGCATGGAGTTTGCATGTTCTCCCCGTGCTTGGTGGGTTTCCTCCGGGTACTCCGGTTTCCTCCCGCAGTCCAAAGATATGCAGGTTAGGCTAATTGGCGTTCCTAAAATTGCCCGTAGTGTGTGATTGGGTGTGTGAGTGTGTGTGTGTGTGTGCGCCCTGCGATGGATTGGCACCCTGTCCAGGGTGTACCCCGCCTAGTGCCCGAAGTCTCCTGGGATAGGCTCCAGGTCCCCCGCGACCCTGAACACAGGATTAAGCGGTATAGAAAAGGAATGAATGAATGAACGTCAATGGACACTATGGACACTTTCATGCACATCTACACTTACATCGGAACTCATGTTTATGTTTACATTCTGGACCCTTGCACAAAGACACTTTAATAAGGCACCTTAAGACACTTTTCTATGCATGCTTGCACACCATACTTCCTCCACCAAATTTCAATTTAAAAAAAAATAATTTCTATTGTACAGTCTATTTCTATTTTTATTTCTATTTTTATTCTAGTTAAGTTTTAATTTTCCTATCGTATTTCTTTACTCATATTTATTTCTTACTATAAGATTTAATTCTCTTTTTAAGGTCACTGGTGTTCGTGTAAGTAGGGTTGGGTATCGTTTGGTTTTTTTTCGATACCGGTGCCAAATCGATACTTTGAAAACGGTACCGGTGCCAAAACGGTGCCTGAACCGATACTTTTAGCCACAAAATTATAGTGGATGACTCAAGAATTAATTTTTATTGAACAAAAAATTTTATGCTTAAAATTGAACAATATATTAAAAGTTTAAAGTATATATGAATATGTAAGCTTCAAATTTTAGCAGTTCTTTTGTAGAAATTTCACCATATTTGCCTTTTCTGTCAAAATACGACTTCTTTCCTGACTTATTGCCCTGCACAGGACATGAATGCAAGATTTGCATTTTGCTATTAACATTACATTATCCTACTACTAACCTGCGGAAAGGCTGCTGTCAGCATCATAATCGGTGACTCCTTTTTGCTACAGTTGGTATGACTGGGTCTGAGGGTCGTCCACACTGATAGTGCCAGCTGTTGTCCACAAGCTGTTAAACACGGTGCGTCCCTCTGCTTTTAACTTTATTCCGTGTATTTATTCTGCATTTAACTTTATTCCGTCTGCCCTCGAATGTTTCATTAGGTTTGACGTGTTTCCGCCTTTACACGCAACTGCTGTAAGACATTTGCTGCACGTCGCGGTGCCGGAATCCTTTCTTGTGAAATACAGCCACACTTTCGACGGTTTAGTTTTAGGCATTTTAATGAGAGTTGTTTACTTTAGCATGCTAAGCTATCGGTAGACCGCCAGCTGCCGTCAGAGCGAGTGTAACGTTAGTTACTGCATTCACGCGCATCTCGGATGGTCTCTCATTTCCGGATAATTTTTGCTTTTAATTTTTTTATTTAATCTAATAAACTATTAATCTACAAAAATATATGAATCTAGAGAACAAATATTTCAATCGACAGTTCAGGCATTTAAGTGGCACCGAAGTTCGCGTTCTGTTTCGGTCCGGTACATACCGGTTCTATAGGTACCGGTGTCGTATTGGCACCGGTTTCCGGTACCCAACCCTACGTGTAAGCATTTCACTGCATATCGTACTGTGTATGAGACAAATAAAATTTTTATTTATATATATATACATATATATATATATATATATATATATATATATATATATATATATATATATACATATACACACACATATACACACACACATACATACATACATACACACACAGTCGTTTGTATATACAGTACACGCAAGGCTTCACTGCAGACCATGTACCAAACATGGCATATTCCAACGTTAAAGAAAACCGCCTGCGATACACGCTTACACACACACAAGGAGAAGTAGTGACAGGCTATAATTTGTGACTCAGGCATGACAGGCAAGCATTACTGTTGTTACCCCTAGGACAAAACACACGCGTGCGACTCTACACTAAATTTCATTGTAGGTTAGAGTATCATAGGAATGGCTCCAGGTGTAACAGCTCCTGCCACACACACGCTGAGACGGAGCCAGACGCAGACGGAAGCAGTGTCTGCAACGCGCCTTCTTTCTCAGGAGGCAAACTCCGGTATGGGGACCGCAGCCCTCCGCACGTCTCTGCCAATCAGATGATTGACAGCAGTGCAATCAGGAAGCTGATTTTTCACTGCAATCTCCAGCAGAGAAATGCTACCTGCGCTCTGATTGGCCAGCTTCCTGGAGCCATAGCAACACATCCATTTCAATAAAAAAACAGCCAGGAGGAAAGTAAACAAGAGACCGATGTTAAGAGTGAAAAACCCACATGTAAACATGTGTGGATGTCTGTAATTATTTATGATGCGGGTGCATACTGGAGTGTATGTGGTGCACGATAGATAGGTGCATGTAACTCGAAAGTTAAAATGACAATATTACAACAGTCCCAAGAAGCCATGGTTACATAAACAATGTACCGCTGCCACACACAAGGGCAGCAAGGGGAGAAGGGACGGATACATCCCTCTTTTGTTAGCCAAATCCTAACCATCTAGCTAACCGTAATGCGTGATATCCGCATACTTCATCAAAACACTGGACTATAGTCAAGATTAAAGATTTTCTACTTGTCTGATCACCATACGCCAAGTTCAACATGATATACAATGAAAAGTATGATTGCAAAATACAATCCGCCTTCAAAAAACCAATAATCCGCTTTCCAACTGTGTTGACTGGTGGCACTTAGTTAGTAACCCAGTGTAAGTATCTATTCAATGGCGGACACTTCGGTGTACGCTCTGGAGAAGAGCGTCTGCCACATGCCTAAATGTAAATACTAGTGATCTATTCCCATTTCCTGGCAACTGGGTAAATTATTAAAAGACAAACATAAGCAACAATGGATTTTTCCCCCCAATTGGTTGTAGTGTCATGGCTGATCGGTGCATCTTTAGATGTGGTTTTGAATCCTAACTCTACACATATTTGATGAGTTCAAGAAAAAAAATGTCAAGTTTCAGATACACAAGCGGTAATCTTAACAATAAACTCTTAATAAGGAGATCATAAGAAACGTATCACAATACATACCGTTTGTTCTTATTTCACGATGTAGCAAATTCTGATATCTCCCCATCCCTAAACAATACTAATGTGAAAGATGACCGGCTGGGAAATGCCGAGGGAGCAACCGTACTCGGGCACGTTACTAAGCAATTACACCCGATATGGAAACACTTTAGAGCATCAGAGCCGGCTCGTGCCAAAACGGAGCTCCTGATTCTCCAAGTACGTTCTTTAAAAGGGGGCTCAATAGGCATTGAGCCGCTATTTGACAATAGGGTGTCAACACAAGGGGCTGGTCAGAGAGAGGGGCATGGGGGTTAAGGAGGATATCCATCTTTAATGGATGGGTTGGAGACAGCTTCATTTCAACAGTAATTACAAACACACCATGTCGTGATCACAAGCACTTTTACACATCGCTGCCAAACACCATAAAAGAAATGGATGATGTTTAGTATTTGCTTGCATATAGCTTGAAGGATAAATTAGAGTTTCGTAAACATCGCCAGTTCCTGTATGTGTGTTTGCTCATCGAATTCTACTTTCATTTCCGGCTACTTTCGGACTTGACTAGAGAATAAAGAAAACTCCATTAAATAGGGCATTTTTGGCGGCAGGTGTCAAGATCACATTTTTATATACTTATATAGCAGTTTGTATTCAGGTACTCAAGCATTTCAAGTCTTGATGCAATGCCAACTAGTGAATTTTATGTACCTGGGCAGCTTTAAAAAAAGAAAAAAAAATCAATCAATAATATTTAAATTAAATCTGATGTTCTGCACTTTATCTTCATATACACTGTTCTAGCTTTCACTTCCAATCTAACATGCGGAGGTACAGAGCCACAGCCCAATTACTTACTGACCACACTTAGAGTATGTACACACACACACACACACACTCCGAGCAGGTAAAGAGCTGTTAGATAGCTCTCGTCAGCGAGATGAAAAATGTAATGCGTGTCTGGTTTTGAAATGATATATTTATATTATGCTAATCGTTGCCTCTGGAGCGCAGGCTGCCATCCGCATGCTACACACACACACACACACACACACACACACACACACACACACAGACACACACAGACACACACGAGTTCCTCAGAACGGGAACGTGTTTAACGCGGCTCATTCTGAGATCTATGTGCGCGCACTGAGCTTATGATGAAGCCCAGATCTTCAGTAATCAGCAGTCTAAGCTACAAAATTAAACTCTAATTCCTTGAAATCAGCATCAACCGAGCCATATGCTGTCCTGCTAAAAGAGGCCGAAAGAGTGATGAAAAGAAAAGAGGGCATGGGGATGAAGTGAGAGCCGAAGAAAAAAGAAAAAAAGACACAGAGAGAGCGAGAGAGAGAGGGAGGTAAACCCAAAACAGCTGTTTGGCTTCTAGAACACAGAGTCACAGAACAAGAATGAGTGCACAAAAAAAAGTGTGTGTGTGTGTGTGTGTGTATGTGTGTGTGTGTGTGTGAGCGAGTGTGAGTGAGCGTGTGTGTGTGTGTGTGTGTGTGTGTGTGTGAGCGAGTGTGAGTGAACGAGTGTGAGTGAGCGTGTGTGTGTGTGTGCGCGAGTGTGTGTGTGCGAGTGTGTGTGTGAGTGAGCGTGTGTGTGTGTGAGCGAGCGAGTGTGTGCGAGCGAGTGTGTGCGAGCGAGTGTGTGCGTGAGAGAGAGAGATACAGTGACACGAGGAGTTTAATTTAAATCTAAGTCAGCTCAATCACTCACTCTTTCCCTCAATCGCTCATTCCAGCTATCTTCCTCTGCAGCCTATGAGTCCATAAAACACATGTTTAGCAATAAACAGACACGCACACAACCGTGCACACACACACACACACCTCTGTTCCCCCTCCCCTGTTCGCCTCAGCTCTCCTCTGGCAGAGAAAGCAAGGGCGTAGGTTTGGTGAATTCCTCACTGTCCGTCCTGCGAGCAGAGCAGAGGAACTCTGCACACCCGAGCAGAGACAGACGAGAAGCAGATCGTGACCTGGTCTCGCACCCTATCCTCTTAATACATCATCGACACGCCACTTTTCGTTTGGGGTCATGGTGAAGTCAGACGTTGTGATTTCCCTGTATTAATTCGCATGAAGTTGACAGGACGAAAAAAAAAGGAAAACAACACTGAATGTGGAGGACACGAGTCTCCAGGATGTCGTTTTAAAGCCAGAGAGAGAGAGACAGAGAGAGAGAGAGAGAGAGAGAGAGAGAGAGAGAGACATACAGAGACACAAAAGAAAACACACACAGATGTAACAGCATATGCAGCAGGTATGTAACAAGCTTGAAAGCAACATAAACCGATACTGTTAAGAGCTGGACGTAAACCTGTTTCGCCATCTGCTTTCAACACTAACTACAACCTTAACTGAATCACCCCACCAGAAACAGTCAAACTGAATTACCCTTAAAGCAGGAGCTTATTTTTATCACGCGCTTTAGCAAAAATAAATACGTCGTCTAACCGGATTTGGAGCACAGTTAGCGAGGGTAGGGATGGTTTCCTCCAGAAGAACATTGTATCAGTTCTGAAAACCTTATATGGGATTATTGCCAAGAACTAAAAGGATTAGCCTTGATCTCCGCTTGAGTTCGGTCGGACTAGTTCATCCAGTTCACGATGGCGAGAAAAAAAAAAAGAGGGGGGTGAAAAAACCTGTCAGACTGTTAACAAGAAGGGGGAAGGAGGGACTGAGTCATCAAGTCATCAGGAAACAGGCAGAGAATAAAATAAACGTGCGACGATCCAACAAGATCCGCGAGATTCCACAGCGCTAAACTCCTGCGCAAGCCAGAAACAAAAAGGCCCGGGATTCTTTTATCGCTCACTCAGACTCGGGCAAATGCATTTAATTATTCATCAATGACTCCAGACTTGTCAGCGCTTGATAAATCCTCAGACAATTAGGTGAGCCCAGAGTACGTTTCAGTACCGATGTTTATGGCGCTGAAAGATTTACGATCGATCTTTTTAATCTTCCGGTTCTTTCTCGATGAACATCAAAACCTTCGCAGAGCTACTGAAGTGTTATCTTTAATAACCCCGGCTAATTTAGGATCGGTATCACGGCCGCGCATTCCGTTTTCCCGACTACCGGCGATAAATTAAGAAGGCCGCAGACTCCTCGTTCGGGTTCGAGCGGCGTCTGCCGCCTGCGTCTTATCTTTACGAACATGACGACGGCGACGCTGAAGGTGATCTCGGCTGCAACGGTAGATAGTTCTAAAAAGACTAAACACAAGCACTCGGTTTGAACAATACGGAAACTGAATTACAAATCACTCGGCATCTGACATAAAAGGTAATGAAGTACCAGAACAAGTGTTATCCGGGAGAAAGAAGCACTGCCACGCATGCAAAAAAAAAAAGGCAGCAAAAACTCGCAGTCGTGATGCCCCAACGCCGTCTCTCTGTGATCACGTGTCCTCTCAGATCTAATCTCATCTCCATAAAAATTCACTCTGTATCATTGTCGCTATACGCTCTTTATCAGATTGGTACAGTCATGGCCTGCTTTTCAGACTGCACAAGTGGATTACCCTATTCAGGACGAGGACAGAGGGGGGGGGGGGTTAACAGGTCAAAGGGCAAAACGTTGGGCCGTAAAAGCAGAGATGAAGCCAGGAAGCCCCCTGCTCAGGTTCTAAACAAGGAAGAAGACGAAAAAAAAAAAAAATACTGGGCTTCGCATGCAGACTTGCAGAATACCATTTATAACATGGAGGGATCTTTTTTTAGGCTGAGAAAATCGCCTCGAACGAAAAGCACAGCGCAGCAATTAGAATTTAATTAGTCAATAATGTTATTAAAACTTTTTTGATTCGCCCAGCAGGGAAGGAATCTAAAGTGGGGGATGACTTAACCTCTGGCACACAAAACCTCCCCTCCCCCGCTCCAAAACTAAGCACATGGGGTGCAGTGGTGTTTGGCCGGCTGGAATTGTTCCCCTTTAGCCCATCGACGATACGCGGGGTGCCACAAGCGCAAGAGAGAGAGAGAGAGAGAGAGAGAGAGAGAGAAAGAAAGAAAGAGCAGACTAAAGCTGGAGGGAAGACTCTGATGCCGTGCATACTGACAACCCCAGCCACGTCTGCTCCATACATCACGGTTTCGAGCGTACACGTGTGTTTCTACTTAAAATGGCAGACACGCAGTGTGCAAAAAAACGAGAGAAAATTTTGTTGTCTTTAACATTCGTTGTGGAGAGACTAGAGCAGAGGCCATCAGCTGGTGAGCTGCAGTCCAGATGTGAGGATTTCAGTGGACTATACCGAGCGCTGAGGAAAAATATACATTATATCAGGATATAAACACAAGAAAAACCAGTTAGATTTCTACACATGAATCGGCTCGTGTAGCAGATCCTCTGTGGCGCTTGATCTGATCAAACGCGTTTATGATAATATAAAGCTCAAGGCAGCTAACTGGAACAGAAGCTAGCTTCAGGGTAGAGATGCTTACTACGATTCAAGATCTATACAGTCATATCATATAATCATATAAGTATATATACATGAAGGGGCGTTCAAGTCAAACCAAGACACAGCTATCGGAGTAAAAACAATGCACTTGTTTCAGCATTTCGCTAGTGCTTGGACATCAAGGTAAAAAGTTTTCTCAGTAGGCCAGAGTCATGATCAAACTGCCTGCTTTACATCCGATATGCTGGCCTCCCAGGAACTCCTTTCATGGCCAAAACATGGAAATGGCTTTGAGCGAGGTGAGGACCGTATTTGGGGGGGGTGTTTGTCAATGATTGTGTGGACCACTCCCACAGATAGATGTGTCTCTTCAAGTTGGCGACAAGTTATCCATCGATTTTCAACGATCAGGTGTTCCATTCACTAAATGCTCACAGGAACGACTGCAGTGGACTCAGAGCCACCTTGGCTATGATTATCATTCACGGACGTGCGGCCTTCTTTAAAACGTTCGCACCATTCAGGTCAGTCATGCTAAAGGTACTGAAGAAAACATCCCTGGTTATACACACATCCTTTACTTACACAGCAGACAAACACACGTGAACGACTAGGCCTTTCCCTCTTCCTAGACCATTATGCCCCAAAACATCAAATAGACCTAATGGAACAAATTAGCCCTAAAAAGTCATCATAAACTATATCCAGCACATTACCATCAGGGATCCTGATTATTACAGCTGATTAGGACAAGACAGAAGCACTTAGCATGGTTAAATAAGTTATGCCTCGTAGCGAAACATGGATACAGCAATTAGGTTTTAGCTCCTAGCTTTGGATAATGGGGTCTGTTTAACACGTACCAAAGGCTAATCTACACTCATTCGCAATGAGGGACGAAGCCCACCATCATCGAATGCTGGCCCAGTTACTGATACAAACAAGGGGACAGCCAGAAAGACAGTCTGAAAGACTGAAAGATGGATGAGGTTTTGGAGGGGTCAAAGGTGTAGCAGATGGGGCACGGGGCACGGCCAAGACGGCGTGGGTGCTGCTACATTCCAGTGGGATTTGCATTTGCTCCGATTCTCCTTTCTAAAGCCCGCAGCAACTCTGTGCCTCCTACACCTCCCTCCCTCCATCTCTCTCTCACACACACACACACCTTCAATAACTCTGTTCCAAAGACAAGCTAGGAGATTGGACCTAGATAACATTAAAGGGCAGGAATTTTAGATTAAACTACTCACTGATACTACCGGCATTGAGATTACACCGGATTACGTCCAGACTAAGTACCTACAATTTGATCCGAGTACAAAATCGACTTTAGGGACATATACACCCCAGCTCATTAAATAGGATTACTATCCTGACATACATTATGTACACACATTCTTGATCCTCCTACACACACACACTATCCCATATGCAAAGGTCTGTGAGTGGGCAAGCTAGAAGCATACTGCAGAAAAACTGCCAGTCCACTCTGCAAGCACAAGGTAAACAAGCTAAATAAATGAAGAAAGAAAGGCAGCTGGAGCTCACACACTTGTTCCAGTGCCACTTAGAGACTGCGAAATAATACGGCTAATACTGAGCGTGATCGCGTACACGTGCACAGATCTCACCAACAACAACAGAAAAAGAAACCCCCAACGGAGTGATGGAGCGTGTTCGCACACCCATTCGTGTGCGCTTCATCAGTCAGAGCCAAAGCAATGACCTTTCACCTCGGCCTAAATACCCTGGCCAGCTCCGTGGCAACCAGTGACATCACTAATGAGCCAGTGAATTCCTTTCAGACAAAGCGGATATCTTAAGGTCACTACGTAATTGCTACGCGCGCGGAATCATAGCTGGAATCCGGAATTCCAAACGAGATACAATCCATTACCGAAAGAGGCGTTCGGAGCAAATTAATGCTGCGCATCGTTCTCCCTCTGTCACTATTCCAGTGCGTAATCATATGCATGCTCAATTGATTTGGTTATTCATAGCCATGAGGTTTGCATCTGTCACATTTCAGCAGGTTTCTATCAGTCTGTCTGCTGCGCAAGAGGCCACTGGTGAGCTAGCAGCATTCCCACGCTGGAGTCAAGCTGCTGAATTATTCACTTCAAGACTCGCTACACACTGCAGGAGAAGTGCACAACAGTGCACAACAGAGATCGTTGTGGAGAGAAAAAGTGTGTGCGCGAGATTCTAAACGAGATAGGCTGTGAAACCGGGGCTCGGAGCGTGTGCTGGTGTTGTAATGGCGTGCACTCGTTCTGTGGATAACATCAGGCTCTCATTTACTGATCAATTCGGCTCAAGACTCACACACACGCCCTGCCTAGAAAACATGTCCTCGAACGACACAAACGACGACCTGGAGACGTTGTCGTATGAATAAAAGAAGGATACTAGAGATGGAGAAGATTGATGGAGGGACAGTTAAGAGAATGAATAAGGCTTTCTACTGTGAGCTATTGTGAGCTGAGGTGATTCAGCAGTAAAGTGTGTATCACTGTTAGGGCTAGGTAGTGAAACTGTTCATAACAAACCAAGCCAAGGTACTCGGTTGAAACTAGTGCTGGGTGATCTGGCCGTCAAGTATCCTCACAATAAACCAGTGAATACTTTGGAAGCTTGCACCTCAAAACACAATCATTTTTTTATCTCAACTGAACTGCAACTATTCTGTAGCTATACACTTGCTCTTGGCCAAATTAGTTTTTCAGTTCAGGCTCTTCCACATTTACCCAAATACATATATATTTATGGCATTTGGCAGATGGCCTGATCCCTAGCAACTTAGATTTTATCTCATGTTACATCTGAGGGTTAGGGGGCCTTGTTTAAGGGCCAACAGTGGAAACTTGGTGCTGCTGGGATTTGAACCTGGGACTTTCAGATAAGTAACCGCTGAGCTACCCCTACCGCACATTCTGCGAAAGTTCACCAAATTGTCCGGAATTGAAATTGTGGATGGTTCTCAGTCGCTCAATGCCGTAACATCGCATGCTTTAAGTCTCCTATGATCCGAATATGCATCATCTACAAAATGGTACAACACACACAGCACTAACGCAAACTGTCTACAGATATAGACTACTTCCCTACAATGAACCATCAAGACGTGTCAGGACTTCCCATGTATTAACCCTGACTTGGATACGTGTTTTAGATACCAGTCAATTTATGAACCTGCTGAATTGTATGTCCATTAGTGCTTAGTGTCCAGCAGTTTATTTATCATTTAGCAGTGGATTTATCCATTTCAGTAGTCTTGTTCCACCTCCTGCATAAGATTTTTGTTGTAAATTTTTGATTATGCCATATACGTTTATATGCTGTATATTCATTGAATGTTTGCCCCATGTGGGAGTAACATTAGGTGACGTGTTTGCCAGAGGGAAATTTTGCTTCCATTTCCACATATCTTGACATTGGTTTATTTGGAAACAGTTCATTTGGAATCTCTAATGTGAATGACTTCAATCGGATTGAAATATTGTAAACATTGCTAGTGTTAGTGTTTTTTTTTTTTTTTTTTTTAATCAGTGAATAGATTTAAAGTTTGGTCAAAATGTCCCCTAAACCGCACTGAATCAAATTCAGGAAAAACAGGCACCACTTGGTTGCCACTGTTGCACCTTTGCCCATATATAATACTCAGTCACTGAACAAGCAGTGCCTCCTCAGTGCCAGTCACCACCCTGGAGAATTGGGTGCGTTGTGGCAGGAAAGGCACCTGGCATAAAACCCTGTGCCAATAACCCATAGAAAAGGGTTCAAATAAAGTGAATAAATAAATTAAAAGTTCAATTTTGATTGGACTAAGCATGCTCATTTTCTATAACGGCGGCTCCGATTGCAAGGCTTATATTAAAGCGCTCATTCTTAAACGTTTCTATAGCAACATTTTACACGGGGACTTTAATAGTGGTGGACGTTCCACATAAACGGATTAAAAACGTGCGAAATGGTTAATGTAGTGGAGCTTTTTGTGCGAAGACGTCTTTAGCGTCAGTCAGAGTTAAAGCTGTAACTAAAAAGACAGTCTTCAGGATGGACAGATTTGCAGTTACATGACATGCCTTATTAAATTCACAAGAGAGCCCAAGCGATAGATTGTTGACGGAGTGACTGTTTATAAAAATAACTGAGGGGAAAAAAAAAAAGACATTAGGCATAAAATAACAGCAGAAACACTGGAAAGAAAGCAGCTCAAGCCAGAACATGCGTCACACAGACAGACACACACACACACACTTACTTCAAAAGCCTGTGTCATCTCTTCAAATGTGACATTTGCTCATACCTTTTGAATCTTCTCTTAAGCCCCCCTACACACACCACTTGTTGAGTGAGGCATATGTTTAAGCGCTAGTCACAGTCACTCTGCACTCTGAACCCCTCAAACTATTTAAACCAAATTCTTTTGACCCAAAAAAAAAAAAACACTACGTACAGCCCAAATCAAGTGCACTCCATTTATAATTCTAATCTAGACTCCCAAGTGCTGATAGCCGAACTGCCGAAGCGTCCGTTCCTCAAGCGCTCTTTTAAAAACGTGGACTTCATCAAACATATTTCCTCAAAGTCTGCCGGACGACAGAACGGCAGGGAGTCTTTTGAAGAATGGGAAAATGTGTAACAGCTAAAAATAACGGCAGAGAAAGCCGGGTATTAATAATACATAACTACTACGAGCGCTGTCATGGCAGCGGGCGAGCTGGCACAGGTGTCCAGAGCTACATCCTACTCATCCCTGCTCTCGAGCACCGAACACTTCGCCGGAGAGTGTTATTTTAACACTTTGCAGGGTTGTGGATCCTAGATTGTCTTGGTTTGCGCGCGTTTGTTTTACATGGTTTTGTGAAAATGCAGCCCTTGCACGGCCTCTGCACTGCAGAGCACTAAATGATAAACATGCTATTGCGGTAAAAGGCTACATTCTTTCACGGACGACGCATTGTAAAAACCTCCTGTGTTCCGCGTAACCTGTCCATTCAGCATGTGTGAATAAAGTGAGCTTGTTGTATGCGTCTGCAGTGCTGGTGTTTTTGAACATGTGCCCTCATGGGAGGTCAATCTCCCTGCATAGCGAGTGCCTCGGGGAGAAGCACAGTTGGCGTTATACACATGTGTACGCGTGTGTGCTGATGCGTATGTTCGGGAACTCTTGTTTGCTTTTTATGACCCAGCACTTCACACTGGAAGCAGCAGTCCTCTTAAATGCGTTTTAATATCACCACATGCCTAAGGACAAAGAGAGCGAGAGAGAGAGAATGTGTGGTGTGAGGGAGAGAAAGTGGTAGCTTCTCCATAAACATCTGACATGATGATGAGAAGCTCTCACCTCACAGTATACTACCAATATTAGATTCTATCCTAGGAGCTAAACGAAAGGGAAAATTCAATAAGGTTTTTATTTTATCGCAGTCCCTCCATACAGCCTTAAAGGAGATGGGCTGTGACCCAATTAATCCAATAAAAGAGAGATTCTGTTAGATAATCAAGCAGCTCTGAATAAAAAGACGCCTCTTAGTTTAAACACTAATCTTAAAACAAATAAAATCTCTCAATAGAACCTCACAAACCATTCATTCATTCTTTCATCCACATTAATTTCCTGTTCAGAGTAGAAGTGAATGCAGAGCATATCCCAGGAATACCAGCCACGAGGAGGAGGGATACAGCCTGGATAGGATTTGTCTCAATGCTTCACTTAACACGATTAACATCCGAAATATTTATATATCAAAACGGCAAATACACAGCATGCACATACATAGCACCTTTATGCAAATTAAACTGACCAGAATTAACACAGACTCCAGTTACTATAACAGCATGAGGGGCGTTCAAGTCGGACTGGTGCTGCATGATGTAATTTCTTGTGAATGAAGGCGTAAAACTGATTGACATTTATAGAAAACTTCAAGAACAGAACGGTGATGAGACACTTAGCTACAGCAAAACATTTGAATGGGGCAAATGTTTTAAAGAAAGCTACAAGTCTGTTCTGTAAGTTCTGCCACCTCTTCCCTAGAGTTCTGAGTTTGCTCCAAGCCATTTCCACATTTAGGCCATTTCCACATTAGGCATGATTGATTTGTATCGATTCCACAGTTCACACAGTTCTCCCACTCCTCACTCCCAACTGGACAACAATCACATTATTTTTGTACTCTGTACTCTGGTACACTTGAGTACTGTACTGTACACTCACCAATTCAGCAGGTGGAAGTATGCACCCACATGGTTTGTGATTAAACACAAAGAGAAGATGAGAACAAGGACATACATTATCCTTCGTGTTATGCATAATACTAAAGATATTTCTGGAAAAATGGTTTTCAAAAGGGAGAACAACGGCACTGCTGACGTCGCATATAAACAGCGGTGTTCAGGTACGACTGGCTTCCACATGTGATTCCATCTGTGCCAGGGTTTGTTGTACTGTGCCCAAGACCACCTATTTAAGTGGACTCAGGTGCCGTTCCCAAGCCTGGAATGATTGGTCTCACCGATCAAAATAAAACAGACTTTGGGGTCAAGTGTTCTCTGAAACGATCCAAGGGCCCTAATGTGAAAGTGCCCTAAAGGAGTTCCTGGGAAGCCAGTGTTTCAGACATGAAGCGGGCAGTCCTATCAAGGCTCCGGCGTACTGGGAAAACTTTCTACCTTAATGGTATCCAAGCACAAGTGAAACACTGCTTGTATTAGTGTAGCAGAAGATTATATAGAGAAATAAAAGGAGGTTTTAAAACTTATCACTTTGTTCTGTTACTCTGCACAACCAAACTTTCCGGTTTGACTTGTATGTCTCTCGGATAAGTAACAGTGAAATACACTAGACAAACAAGAGGAGTTTTCCACCATCCTGTTCAGTTTATTGTTTTCACATTCCTTTCCTCAGGGAACCAGAGTACATCTGTCAGGTTCTTAGCCTCATCCTGGTCTTAGATTACACATATGTTATCAGGTCAGCTACCACACCTTACAATGGTGGAAAATCTCACTTTGTGGCTTCAACATGGTACTTTCCCTGGCTTCATCATATGCCATCACAGGACTTGCTATCAACTCCGAATCTGCCAGTACAGCAAACTTAAAAATGACCTTCACACAAGCGTAATACAACGCCACTCTCTAGATCTGTATCTTTTTTTGTTGCTCCTAATGTTCACATCTGTATCTAGATTTAACCTTGAAGTGAGCATGGCTTTAACTGGAAGTAGTTTTCTTTTACCGAAAGGTAGTAGCATAGTATGGAAATTCTGCCTTCGTGTTTCTCAACCCCAGCTCAAAGAGAACCATTTTAAATGCCATTAAGGTTCTTGATCTTTGGCTCTACCTGCTTGCAAAATGTAGTAACAAACTAAATCTGTTCTACTTCGCAATAAAAAAAAAACCTAAACAAATTAGTAGCCTAATTTAAACCATCAATGTCTGGACCTTTAAGGATGAACAGAATAAGTATATGCATTACACAGGCACTCACATTGACATTAATGAATGCTCAGTTATAAAGGTAAAACAATCAGCCAACCAATAAGTCTTTACCACCTACATAAAAAATCTCCCAACCAAAACAACCCATTCAATGTTATGTTACTGCTGTAAGACGGTACATATAACGTACTACAGTTACACTCCCAGTGCGCACTATGATGTTTCTGCTCTTATTATTTCTAAATTAAGAAATCTATGGTCATTCATTTATCCATCCTTAATAACCAGTTAAACAGGTATGAGGTGGAGCCTATTTTTTTTCTTGGGTTTAGTGAGCTCATTAAAAAAAACAGGAGCCCATTGGCAATTAAATAAATAGAATTTATGTAAGCACGTATCATCTTCATAATGAATAAAACGCATTATTTTACAACTTGTGCTCTTTATTGTTGGACAAACAGACTAATTACTTCACTGGCAATAGGCTTTCTCTGCTACTGTTCCTTTTAAATGCCTGTTCTCAACAGTGTTATTATTTACATATTTACATTAGGATAATGAAGAAAGCAGTTAGCACGGGGGAAACAAAAAAGATAAGCTGTTAAATTTACAGGTCAAATTGACTTATTTTCCTGTTCTATAGCAGCCAACATGTTTAATATTACTTGAACAATGCCTCATGACTGTTTAGAAATGTAAACCACTGCTTATAAACCTGGAAAATACAATAAAAATACAGTAACTTACTCACATTTTCAACTGTGGTTATTATGTTTCATTAAAAACAGTTTATTGGGACATTCCTCATAATGGGACAGATCAGCAATACTAGATAAGATATCACAATACTTAAAAGCTTATCAATATCCCAATTTGGTATTTCTTTTCTTTTCTTTTATTTTTTTATCAAGTTAGAAAATAATTCGCTCCTGCCACACAGGATGCTGTGCTGCCTGCTGATGTTTGAATAGTTTAGAGCACGCCACCAGTAAGATTATAGAGGGACTCAAATGCAAATGTTTCCAACTCAGATGCAAACATATAAATTTAAAAATCTATTTTTAAGCATCTATTGTGAGGTCACTGTGGCGATAGTCTCCCCCCCCCCCAACCCCCATTTTATAACCAAGTGACATCATTATTCTAGGTTACCAGGTCTAGGTTGGCAAAATCACCACCACCCTGTCAGAGGCAGCTCCACCTGTGCTTTACAAATATTTCCAAGCTCTCTGCATCTTTGCACTTAAACGTAGCTAGGATAACTGCATTATTTTTTAAATAGCTTATCCAACACTGAGCTGATATCAATTTATTTTCACTCATGCATTAAATCAAAGGATTCTGCTTTAATATAACTTGCCATTCGATTCTAAAATGTGTTGGTGATCATGGCAGCACACTGGAGTATCTTCCTTGCCAGGTGGGCTATCTGTTCAGACATGGGCAAGTTATCGGGGTAAGCAACCTGTTATTCAGACATAGATGACTATCACTTTAATGTTCCTCATGACTGCATTCAGACATAACCATGACTGCGACAGATAAAGCCGTGGTGACAGGAATACAGTCTGGTTTATGATTGGTTAGATTTTTCCAGAACGTGAAAAGATTTTGAAAAGGGATTTAAACTGTAGTGTCTCTAACACGTTTTAGGTGTCGTGAATATTTATTTATTTTTAAATAAATAGACATTAAAAAAAAACATTTTTACAAATGATGTGTGTCAGTCCTACGTCAGCGTGCCGTAATCTTATGCATGCTTATTGATTAATGCAGCTCAGACTTGCGATTGCCGTGTCGCCTTTTTACGGTACCGGGGCAACCAGACGTGACACCAAAATGTTCAGATGCCATTAGATTAATTCATGGAAAGCAGTGAAGATCTGAAAGGGGCTTGATGTGCTTGTGTCTATATATACACTTCATAACAGATTACGCGGCCTAGAGCTAGTGCTTTAGAAACTATAACTTTCTGGACTTTTTTTGTGAATGTTTGTTTAATACTGTCCTGATTTGAGTTGCCTAGACTTGTATACAGACCAAAGTGAACCAAACAAACTGAAATAGGAAAATACAAACCGCAGAATGCGACAACATGTGCAGTAAAGTGAGGGAAGAAGAGGATGGAGATGGAGGAGGTGTAGGAGGAGGAGGAGGGAGAAGACGAGGGAAAGAGAAATGCTTGAAGGAGGACACTGTCATAGCAGTTAGAAATGTCTGCCAATCAAGCCAGTCGTAACAGCAGCCATCTTGCCAAGATCTTACTCCCACATAAGGCAGGAACACACACAGTCTGGCTTAATCAACAACCAAAGAGACTCTGAGGCGTTTTAATTAATCCACGAAAAAAAAAAAAACTAACTTTTTGGATTGTGTCAGGCGTTAAAATCACCTCTGGAGGACGCAGCTTAGGGTCTGATAGGGAAATTAAGCGCAGTGTCAGAGTTGGAAGAACACAAATAATCTTCATTTCGCCCACATCCTGTCATTTCTCCTCTCATAAGCATTTAGGCCTGAGTCAAAACAAAAGCCTAATCTTCTCCCTTTGTGGCCAATTTATAGCAATGCCCATATCTCGGTTTCGCCGTAATTACGTCCCACTTGAGCAATTTCTTTCCAATCATTTTCTTCTGTCGCAGAGATAAATGAGTTTTGGCCGGGGATAAGCTCTAGCTCTGCCCGGCGGTTAGTTAGCGTTTGGCCGCCGTTTAGCCACGACACCATGGCCAACTACCAGCGGCTGTGCGCATGCGCAACTGAACAAACTTCACACATTTATCCTGTCCGTCCCCTGGAATTCAGAGCTGAAATAGCGCTGATGCGGCAGGACATGGACATTAATGACTCATTCTCTCAGACGTATATAAGAATATATTTTATTATGATTATTAGGTTTATTTGTTTGTCCACCGAGAGATTTCCGTTAGTCTCGTGCCTCGTGCAGATCAAACCATTCAGTCACGCATGAGCGCGCGCTTTCTTCTGTCCACCCTGCGTGAATGGCGGTGAGTGCGGGAGCAGAGCCGCTCCGGGGGCAGGAGGGACTCAACATGTCGAGGCCAATCGGTTTTCAACGGCTGTGTTTCATTAAACATTGAGCGTGTGAGTGAACGCAGCTTCACACCATCCTGAATGGCTGAGAGAAAAGGGACACACACACACACACACACCAACAAAACATCACACCACATCCGTGCAACTTTTTCTTCTTGTTTCCATTCAGCCAGCGCTGATATTTCACATCCCCACTCACTCTAGACATGGCATCCAGGAATTCTGTCGAGGAGAAAGTGTGTGTGTGTGTGTGTGAGAGAGAGAGAGAGAGAGAGAGAGAGAGGCGGCTTAGATCTTCCCAAACACACAAGTCAGGCTTTTCTAAAACCGCAGAACCTCCTTCCACACACACATGAACGGTACCACTAATCGTTTTTTTATTATTCTGGTATTTATTTTCAGAGCAATGCGACCCCCCTGGTGATAACTTCTCCCCTTAGTCGGGTTAAGTATTCGAGGCTGTTGGAGGGAGGGGGGTTATAAAGGGGAAAAAGCCCCTTCAGACAACATATGGCCGCGAGAAGTGTTCTCTATAACTGCCTGCTGGAGAGGAGAGCATTCCCACAGCAATATTCTCAACAAGCACTGCCCTCTCACACACACACACACACACCTTCGGGAGTTGCCTTTTCATCTCTCGCATTTTCCTCTTGCACTGAGTAATACTTGCTGGTCATTTTCGTCTATTCTGTTCCGTTCGATCCGCCTTTGCAGATTTCCACGAGAACAAAAAACATTTCTTAAATACTGTCTAAGGTCTGGTTTTTAATCAGTGTTACGCGTTGTAATGCACTGCGGCTTGATGACCGGAGACACAACACAAGGAGACAGTGTTACGAGTTGCATGCTTTTTCTCTCAGCACTTCAAGCAATGTGAATAACATTCCGCTCGAGCTCAACACAATTTCTCTGCGTGTGTGTGTGTGTGTGTGTGTACACAGATTTCCAACCACCTCCAGTCTCCATAAGCAGCAACTTCACCTTCTTCAATAATAGCACTGGAGCATCATGAAACTTTCTGCTGTAGTCCGACTTGTATACATACATATATACACACCGCGAAAGCCAATGGGTTATGCCTAGCGTTAAATGCATAAAAGATCCGCGAGAGCAAGGCAGGCAGGCAAGCGCGAGCGTGCGCGCGCACACACACCAAACCAAACTCTCCCCATGAAAAAGCACATACACCCCGGCGGCTCCTCGTCGATCTCGCGTTTCGCAATCCTCTACCGTTTGTAAATAAAAGGGGGAAAATGGAAACAAACAAGCGCGGTGATGAACTTACTTTATTTCAAGTGATCCTCAGAGCGCGCGTCCTCGCCATAGCTAAAATTCCCTCAAACCTCGAGAGCGTATCCGTCGTGCTGAGCGCGTGCTAGCTCGGCTCCCCGCCGTAATGAACGGGCTGGAATGCGGCTCTGGCTGGCGGAAAGGGGGCAGAGCCTCGATCCTGGCCGCGCGCCTGCGCACTAACATGCGCGTCCACTAGAGAGCGCTGCAAAGACGCCACTAAACGAGTGCTTCCCAAACCTGGTCCTGGAGTGCCCCCGTTCTGCACTTTCTCTCTGTCTCTCTCTCCTCTAACACACCTGATACAACTAATCAGATAATTAAAAGTCGACGTGGGTGTATTAGTGAAGAGAAAATAACAAGCTGTGCAACAGCATGGTTAGGGTTCGAGGTAGGAACTGCACCAAAGCTTTTATTTGTCATGTATACATTAAATCATAGTGAAAGTATTATATATTTTTGCATATCACATCTTTTTAGGAAACTGTGGTTGGAGCACAGGGTCAGCCATGATACATGTACAAGGGTTTATGTCTTGCTCGAGCGCCCAACAGTGGCAGCATTAAGCCAGCACTGTGCCAGCATGCAGGGTCAGCCTTGATACACTATAGTGCCCCTAGAGCACAGAGGGGTAAGGGACTTGCTCAAGGGCTGAACAGTGAAAGTGCTGGAGCTCGAATCCCCACCCTGATCAGCACTGCCCCTGTGATTCAGTGTGTTAAGGATCTGAGTTACTGATTTCCGAGGCCCTTAACCCTGTCTGCTCCAGGGGCACTGTGTAATGGCTGACATGGCACTCTGACCCCAGGATACTAACAAAAGCTGAGATATGCAAAGAATAATGAATTTCATCGTGCAGTAATATATGTGTTACGAATAAAGCTTGAACTTAAAATATTAAAATATTCACAAGTTTTAATCCTTGAACTCTGTCAACCAACTCCCTAACCACCTGCAGGTTCCCTACACTGCAGTGCCTCCTGTCTTCCACATATTAATGTTTTCCCTGCCCTAACACACCTAATCTAACTCTCTCTCTCGCTCTCTCTTACTAACAGCTTTATCCTGCTCAGGGTCGCATGGATCTGGGGTCTATGCTAGAGGACACTCAGCACGAGTCTGGAATACATCCTGGATGGGATACCGGTCAGTTGCAGGACATTATGCACATACACTTTCACAACCTGGGCAATTAATCATATTTAATCCAGCTACTGGCATGTTATTGGAAAGTGGGAGGAAACCGATGCAGAGACAGGTGACCATGCAGAAACACAAAGTCCAAACAGACGGTAACCAAAATCAGGACTGAACCAGTGACCCTGGAGCAGTGAGGCGGCAACATTACCAGCTGTACCACTGTGCTGCCCCTGATGCAGCAAATCAGCTAATTAACAGCGCTTCCTGAGTTACCGTGAGCACGTTAGAGCAGTGGAACCACTTAAATGTGCAGGACAGAGTAGTGGGACTGAGGTTTGTGTAGTGTGGTGAAATACCTAAAATTGTTTTGCACAAAAATGACAACTTACCACACCATACAGCACAATAGCACTGTCCACTGTCTTACACTTCCACATCTCCTATCTTGCATTTGCAGGCCCCCTCCTTCACTACTACATAGACTGAGTTAAGGCAGCTGAGAACAAAAAGCACCCAGCATTTTCAAAGTTTCTACGTACATGATCCGAGTATTTATAGTGCATAGCATTTTGTTGGCTTTGCATGGTGAAACAGCAGGTAGCATGGCTGCCTTACAGGTCCAGCTTGGGCTACTCTTTCTGAGCATGTTCTTTTCATGTCCCTGGGGATTCTGTTCAGGTTCTCCCATTTCTTCTGCCTGGTAGGCGGATTAGTAGTGTGATTGAGAGTGTGCACCATACCTTGACATCCCATCCACAGTGTATTCCCAACTCATCCCCATTTCTCCTGGAATAGGCTCAGCATCTGTTGCAAGCCTGACCAGAATCAAGTGGTTGCTCAAAGTGAGAACATTTTGTTGAATTTCTATAGTAGTGTGAACATTTTTCAGCACCACCAATGGTGCATTGCTCATATTCAAACAAAAGCAGTTTTTTAAACCAGCCGCATGTGGCAAGTAGCACATGAACAGTCAAGCACACACAAAACACAATTTCATGATTTTTATATTTGCCAAAAGCAGTATGCACATAGAACCATCTAAATAATACTTGATTTTCCACAATTTATGTGGAAAACTAAGGGTATAACAGTTATAGCATAAATCAAGTTTCACAGTTACACTAGGGGACGCTTAGTGCTCCTATGTGGATTTGTAAAAGGCTTCCCTTTTTAAAGACAACCACAAGAAATGAAAGAAAACATATTTATTAAATTTAAACATTCTGGTCTCCACAGAATACAATTCACACTACCTTTTTATGTACTAAAACAGTTCTGTCTGAAACTTAATCTTCTAACAGTGTCATAACTACAGAATAAACCATGATGGGGCCTGCTGTTTCCGGAAAACAATCACTAACAGGACAGCCTGATGTATAACAGCATATCCTGAAATGTTTTATTTCTTTTATACTACATCAATTTGTCACGGTTAACATTATATTACCTGTTTTAAAAATGACATTTATGTGTACACAGGTACGTTTGGGACTTCCACATGACAAATAAGTCCCAGTTCTCAGTTAGATTATAGCAAATAATGTAATCGTTCCCCAGTCAGCTTCTCTGTTTTTTTCTCTCACTCTTGAAGTTAATAAGGAAAAAAATGCAGCTTGTCACATAAACGAGAAACTGTGAGTCTGTATGTGCTGAATCCTGTGAAGGAACACACTTGAAGGAGCAGCTGTACTGTATCTCTCGCTATAACAAATCACAGATGATAGATAGCAAGAATGCTAAATAAACGTCCACTCACAGAAACCTTTACCATATCAACATGTATGAACATTTTGTTATTGGTTTATGTGGCCTGTCGACCATAGAATAATTGTTAGGTGGTGCTACTAATAACTAATAATCAGTTGAAGTAGGTGTTAAGGACAGAGTATTCATATGCTTTGAATTACCATATGTGTATTCATTATATAAAATAATGTATATCATTATATTAATAACCTTATTAACATATCATTCATTCATTCATTCATTTTCTATACCGCTTTATCCTGTATTCAGGGTCACAGGGGACCTGGAGCCTATCCCAGGAGACTTCGGGCACCAGGCGGGGTGCACCCTGGACAATGTGCCAATCCATCCCAGGGCACACACACATACACACACCCAATCACACACCACGGGCAACTTGGGAACGCCAATTAGCCTAACCTGCATATCTTTGGACTGTGGGAGGAAACCGGAGTACCCGGAGGAAACCCACCAAGCACGGGGAGAACATGCAAACTCCATGCACACAGAGACGGGAATCGAGCCTGGCCGGGGAATCGAACCCAGACTCATAATATCATATATAACATAATAACAATAATGTATATCAGTAGTGTATATTATTAGTCAGGTATAACAAACAAACAAAAACCACCCACCCCATGTACAGTATACACTACTAGCAGAAAGCACTACTTCACTACTACAGGAATGCTAAAATGCATTTAGGTATGTTTCCTATTTTATCTATGGCAATATGTTCGGTATATATGATTATAATAAATATAAACTATGAAATATGTTGAAAAATATCAATTTTGACTAATTAGTTGCACTGAGACACATCTAAACTTCTGTAAATTCTTGTCATATATTACAGGGATTCTGTTAAAGTAAAAGTGAATAGCCTAATCATGCTAAGACCATTGAGCTAATGAATTTATCCCAATTTTAAACACAGAACTCACATGTGTGTTTGATCTTTGCATAATTAGTCTCACATTATTAATGCATCAAAGTCCACGGAACAAAGTGAGTGCATACAAAGCTTGGCCGTTCATGATGGATTGAAAACTGCTATCTCAAAGTAAAGGAATATTACTGCTTATCACATTTTAAGGGTACTGTAAGATGGTGTTATACGCTATGCAATGCTATCAAGTCTTTGGACTCCAGGTTATGGGTAAAATTTTTGCAAATAATATATAATTAAATAAAAACTAAAGAAAGAAATCTATTGGTAAGGTCTGTCATGGCAAACATAGTCAAAGCATTAGAATTCAGCAACGAACGTGGCATGTTCCTCTGAATCAAAGCCATCTCTCTATTATGAAGCATGCATGGCAGAAAAGAGAATTTTTCAACACAGGCTTTTGCATGCTTTGTGTGAGAGAGCACTCATACACTATTAATGCAAAGAGGTTTGGGAACAGAACAAACACCGCCTTATGCCAGGGAGGGAATGAGAGCTGAGTGATCATCTGGGGGCTGCGGAGATATCCCCTCCTGCTGCAACATGGCACCAACGCCCACAATTCCCTGCTCTCCTGTATTTAAGCGTTTATGCTATTAGGTCTGTCCAAGCTTAGTGATAAATGTTGTTACAGTAGAAGATACCACCCAAAACCATTTACACTTCACTGTCATGAACAGTCAAACCATCTGCAATAATGTCTGTTTGTTGATAATGCTGTAGTTTGGTCCTGTGTTCATTGATGGCAAGTAGAGATTATTATATTAATAATATAATATATTCTTAGATTCATCAGGCTTTCTTGTAACCTCCATTCTTTATTGTAACCTGAATTCTTGAAAAAAAGAGATAAATAACATGAGCATAGCATTACCGTTTTATTATCTGTATTCGAAGAGGCCAATGTTATAATAAACCTTGTTTTATTGTGTCAGATTAATGTGTTTGTCTTGTTACTGATATTTAGCCAAATGTTACACTTTTAGGCAAATCCATCTGCTGTCTTTGTTATTCATTCTACACTCATCAACACAGGACTCCATTTGTTCAAATTTAATAATTGAAATCATAATTCCATTTTGGCAAAATCCTAATTGGCTTCCTAGATTTGTTCGCTGAATAGAATATGACATTGAGTTGCAAATGCAGTTACATAAATTACATTTAAAAAGTATGGCACAAAGAGTACATGTTGTAATTACACGTAATATATGCATTTTGATGCATCATAATCTTTCTTTATTACTATGGCCTAGACTATATGCAGTCATTTGTTTTCTACCATGACCAAAATAATGTTTTAATATTCATTCATCATGAACAACACTATTCATGATGGATGAAAACAATAAAATTATTGTGCTCATACATTAGAACAAATTCAACTGATTAAATATTAACAACAATTCTCATAATATTTACTGTATATATTCCATAGTAACTGGTGTAAATGATTATAATCCCTGTATAAGGTTACTGGGGAGGCTGGGAGAGTGTGGGTCATCACAGGCATCTAATGCGAGTCATGCTTTTGTTTTAATTAATTAAAAATAAATATTTTTCTAATTATAAAATGAAATATGTACTAAAACAACATGACACCTGAATATATGCAATATGAACTGTTTAAAAAGACACGCTATCTAGAACTGAACCAAAAATCACTGAACATGAAAAACCGAGCAAGATGGAAATGCAGAGACCTGAATGTGAAAACTAGCAAATGTGACCTGACTGTCCTGAAAATATAGATGGAGCTGTATATGTAAGGGTTCTTCAATTAATCTTAATTTGTTTATGGTGCTAGTGAACATTATAATACAGTAGAAAAGCAATTTTATATTGTATATAGTATAATGTGCAGAAGTCTGAAGACACTTAAAAAGTCAGATTTTTCACTCTTTTTCCATAAATATGAGGGTGAGTCAAAAATTTATCACACTCTGGCTGTAGGATTTATTTTAATTAACTTTTACAAAAGACAAATACATTATTTGTCGACATGATCTCCTTGCTTGTCAGTACACTTTGTTCATCTGTCAACAAGCTTTTGTGTTCATTCATTAAAAATGCTTTAGGCTAAGCTGCAAGCCACGAATGCACTGCTGTCTTCACTTCTTCATCAGAAGTGAATCTTTGTTCTAGTAGTGCTGCTTTCAGGGAAGCAAACGGGAAAAAGTCAGATGGCGCAAGATCAGGACTATAGGGAGGATAAGGCAGGACTCAAAACGAAGTTATCACAGAGTGTCGACAGTGTGAGCAGAAGTGTGCAGATGTGATCAAGATCTCAACATCCTTGGATAGCAGTCCTGTGCTTTTATTTCAAAGTTTATTCTTCAGCTCTTCAATACGCATCTGACTGTAATGAGCACAGCTGATTGTTGAATCTTTTTCCTGATGATGTTCGAATACTGGCCCATGAGAATCACATAAAACTGTAAGCATCAATTTTCCAGCTAATGGTTGACTTTTGATCTTTTTCTTGGTCGGAGATTGAGGATGTTTCCATTTCATACTCTGCCGTTTGCTCTCAGGCTCGTAGTGATGAATCCATGTCTCGTCACCAGTAATGATTCTCTTTGAGAAACTTTCACCTTCCTTAGAGTCTTGATCCAAATTTTATTTGCAGATACTTTCTCCAGCTTTAGTGGTACACAGTAAGACCACAAAAAAAAGAATCATTGCACGCTGCTCTTCTTTCGTGCAAATCACAAGTGGGGCATCCATTTTTGCTCACACCGCAGTTACAAATGAACTGATGTAACACGTTCACACCTGCACAGCAGTGGCTGGGGAGACAGTAGCCTCGATAGTGGGGCCAAGAGAAGTTTGCTTCTCATTTTTAACTCACTTTCATACAAAGTCGCCTTTTGTGTTAACTTGCCTCTTAGTGCTCTTCCTTCTGAATAAGAAACACATTTTCTTAAATTAGCTTTTTCTTCTTCTTTTTCTCTCTGTCTTTTTTTTTTATTTTTTAACAAATATCTTACCATGCATTTCTATGTTAAAGCCAGATGATATTGGTAGTGCGTTGGATCAACCTGCTAGTACGTAATAGAATCAAGATTTTTTTAAGCTTTCCTCATGAATACAGTAAAGCATATTGTACATTTACAGTACAATGGTGACTCAACAAAGAAACATTCATTAGCTCTATTATTGCTCTCGGTGCATTGCTGAAGTCGCCTTCAAGGTTGCAACATTTGTTTGACAAGAGCAGAACAATGGCTGATCAAAATCAATCCAAAGAAACTGCCTAGTACAACCAATAAAAATGTGCTCTCGAGGTTTCCCAATCCCACTCCAGCAGACTCTCTTTAACAATCCTAGAAATTGTTCGATTTCTATTTCAGATTTTTTATTTATATTTTAATTGGTTCGACAAACTTATAATTTAATGCACAGTGAACTTTACCAGTTACCAAATATAACTGTGAAAAATTGGCATCCCATCCAGTGTGTATTCCCACCTCAGGTCGTGTTTCAAGCTTCAGATTCCTCACATTCTTGGCTAGAATAAAGATGAAACTGAAGATGGATGAATGAAAATGAATGAATGTGGAAAATATGCTCACGTGTTAATGAACATTGACTTTCTTTGTCCCGTGAGCTTCATGTCTGACCACCCACTCCCACAGGCATGAAAGTGAAGAGTCAGTGATAAAGCTCTCTAAATAATATAATATATAAACACTTAACCTCCACCCCACTGCCAAATGCATCAATTTAATCAGCAGTTCAAAGTAACCCAATTCCAATGGATCACTGAGAGGTTGGTAACATCTCCTTTGAAAGACATGAAGGAAGAGGAGGGTGTGGTTAAGGGGAGGATGAACACACATGACAAGAAGGGGTCAAAGTGAAGAAATTCTCCACCTTAATCTACTCTGTTTCTGGGATTCTGCTGCGTCTGATACACTGAGGTGTAATTGAATACCAATACTTTATTCAGATTGATTGTGTACTAAATGAATATAAATGCCGATATGAAAAACAGTACTGAGTATTTTATGTCTTTCTTTTTTTTTTTTTAAACACACGCATGGCTTTCTTTTAAAGAAACAGCTCACTTAAGTTTATGTGGTAGTTCACCAGGTTTCTAGTCATTACACATCCATGAACCTGGCAAACCTGCTCACAAAAAAGAAAAAAGCTTTAAAAAAATGTTTTTTTAAAAGCAAGCTGCACTATGGGCAAAATGGAATATCTTAAAAAAAAAATTATAAGAAAAAAATTTATAAATAAAGGGTTTTGTTAAGTTTTGAACATATTATGAACTTAATGCTCAAAAACAGAGTTAAACACTTGGTAAAACTACATCATAATAAAACATTAGTAGAAATCACACCTATGTTTAATAGCATTTAAGAGCATTTAAGAGAAAGTAAGAGTATTTCCACACGCACACACAAGAACTCACAGTATTGGGACTAAAGAGCTGTGTGTCAATTACAAAACCATGCAAGTCTTCAGTTAGCTAGAGAGCATAAAGATTGGACTTTGGAGCACTGGAAAAAGGTCATGATTGTCTGATGAGTCCAATTTGACCCTATTCCAGTGTAAGAAGGCTAAGAAGGAAAGAACATGAAGTGATGCACACATCATGCATTGTGCCCACTTCACAAGCCCCTGGAGGCCGTGCTGTGATCTGGGGTTTCTTCGGTTAGTCAGGTCTGGGCTCAACAACATTGTGTAGCAATAAAATGGAGTCAGCTGATGACCTGAATGTACTGAATGACCAACATATCTCAACAATGGAGTTTTTCTTCCCTGATGGCACGGATATAATCCAGGACTCAGATTGTTAAAGGGTGCTTCTGTGAGCATGAGGAATCTTTTTCACAATAGACGAGGCCACCACACTGCATGCTGTAATCAAAGCTAAAGGTGCTCAAACTAGATCTAAGAGTATGCAACATTTTTTAGTTTTTTTTGGCCTGGTAGTGTATAAGGTATGCATTAAATCAATAAAAAGTTTCTGTTGGTTATAAAGGATAATTATCCACGGTTATTAACCGTGTTCCCGAAAAAGAAAAAAAAAGCATTTCAACCTTATAATAAGATGGAGCTTAAAGGATCTTCCTCAGTTTGACTCTCAGCAGGACTGTAAATGCATGTTAGTTTTGTAATCCATTCTGATAATTTGTTCTGCAAACTTTTCAGAACTTTCTGAAATATATCAAGTCTTAAAAACAAAAGTAAATCCTATAAGAAAGACATTAACTATTTATTTGCTTACTCATTCACATTCCACATGAAATAGGATGCTTTCTAGAAAGTTACAGAAGCTGGCTCGTTCAGGGGTTTTAAATAAAGAAATGTTGTTATAATTTGTTGTATTTGCTGTGGTTTTAAATGTAAGAAAAAACTTCTGTGGCCACTCTCGGTGAGAAGGATTCTTTAGCAGATACAGATGATATCTGGTGAGTGATGTGTGGCCGATAACATGTTTCTGGTCAGTAATTATATCTGTTTATGTGTGCGCTTTGGGGACAAACTCGTCTGATCTGTACAGACGGATGAAGAAATGCACAGTGCACAGTGTGTAACATGATTTAATGGGCAAACCGTGAAACATGTTCAAGGTGTCCTCCCTGACAATGCCCTTAACATGCTGTGTTTCCTCGACCATTTGAAGTCTAATCAACCCGTTAATTCTAGCAGCATGCGCGGCTTGCATTTGGGAGCGAAGCACCGTTAACTTTGTAAAACCGGCACGTCGCATAATCTATTAGACATGCATCCTCTCATTTTCTATATTCCTTTGACTTTGATGATGTTATAGGCATGTTTTCATGAACAGTAATAACCTTGGCCCATACCAGCAGGCATTTCACTTAAAATCAGCAGAAAAATACAAACACAATCACAGCAGCAAGTCATTATCGAACAACACACACTCACACACACACACACACACACACAGAGGTCATCGTTCAGCTAAGACTGCTCTGCTCTGTGAAATCCTGTTAGTGGAGACAGAGCCACAAAGCTAGGCTCAGATCTGAAAAGAGAGACTGTCTGGGCCTGCTGGGATTAAACCAGGTATTAAAAACACACACACACACAGACACACACACACACACAAATATGTATGTGTTTGTTGGATGCAGAGTTCTGAGATATCAGAAATAGAGGCAAAGGATTTCTAAAATACTGAAATATAGCAACAGTATCATAATTTAACAGTTGAGTTGATTTAAACCAGTAAAAAAAACATACTACAGTATGATTCTACACAAAGTCATTCTGAAACATATAGTGTTTCTTATTTAATAACATAGATATAATGCATAATAACTACTAAAAAATTATTAAAACCATTATACATCCAATTATATAAAAATCTAAATAAAAAAATGACCAGTGTTGTAATAATTAACCTGAAGTATTCATAGCATGTATTAGGACTAAGCCTCAGGCACGCTTTTATAAGTGTAAGGCTCTTCAGGTATGCAATAATTAAACAAGACAACCAGTGTGCTTTAAAATTGTGTGTATTTTCAAACAGTTAGCTGCTCTGTTTTAATGGAGTAGTGCTAAGCTTTTAAAGCAGGGTTATTCTTCAGCAAGTTTAATTATGCATTACAAGGATTTATTATACACCAACAGCCCCCGCTAATCGCAAACATTGAGAGTATCTCTTCGAGGTTAATGCTCAATGGAAGGCACAGGACGCTAGTACATAGAGTTGATGTTGTGTTTACTGAGCACAATATGATAATCTTGGTTATGGAACATAGCGAGAGTGAAAAGGCAAATAGGCAGGGGTTATGATAGTCACGTACTCCGTGTAATCCAAACTTAGGTCCGACAGGCATGGGTCACAATCACAAAGCACAATGCACTGAGATATTATGGGCAAATCGCCAAATGAGGGACTGGACAAGGAATTACACAGATATGAACTGCAGGATATGATAAACTTTCGTGCAGAAGACAAGACGAGGAAATGAACAAGTTCCAGGAAACAAAAAGGAAATAATGACCGTAAAAGGAAGTGGAAAACATTGTTGTCCAAGGTGAAAATGGAGTCAGGATCTTTCACTCTTTAAAAAAAAGGAATGAAAAATGAATACAAATACATAAATAAATAAATAAATGTATTTTTTCTTGTCACGGGGGGAGCTGCATATATTTTGGAGTGTGATATTACTGTAAAAGCTCATTTTTAAACTACTATTTTTAAAGCTCCAAAAATGGTCCATAAGAAGCATTGATAAACCTTATATAATTTTAAAAGTGATCATTGTATTCACATTAACCTGTAAAATATTACATGTTAGAAAAAAGCCCTTTAAGATCGAAAAGATACCTTTAACACCAGTGATAAGGTAAAGTACAGTGTAGTATCTGTACTGAGTGTACACTGATAAGCCATAAGGTTAAAACCATTACCATTAAACCCACCCAGGTCGTGGGTTCCCCTTGTGCCACCAGGGCAGCTCAGACCCCTCATGGGTTGACTCCTTGTACTATGGTGTCTGGCAATAGGACATATTCTCCAGTACAGTAGATTCTTTGGGGTGTGTTGGTTATGGGATGGGGCCTCCATAGATTGGACTTTTTTCCAGGGGATTCAATGAATACTTGATCAGATTGGAAGGTTGGAGGCTATCATACCCAGCATTTTGACTATTTTGGGATTGGACAGGATGGTTTGGACTTTGGTCCTCGCGGACATGGGTGAGTCTTGGGTGCCCATGATCCTGTTACTAGTTGATTGGTAAATAATTGATAATCAGTGATAATGTTATGTGGTGTTAATGTTATGGCCGATCAGTGTGTTCTGGCTGTGTCTATCTATCTATCTAAAAATGTTATTTAAATGTTAACGCAATTACATTTTGTTGTGTCCTCTTGGGACCAACTCCTTAAAGTGTTTCTAAAGCCTACTCAACCATAAGCCATCTCCCAGAAGGTCAGTTTTAGAAACAAAGTGCTTTTGTCTCAGGTTACACCACATGCTTTTAACAGGTGGAATATTTGAACAGCTGTGGTCTTAAGAGGACACGTGTTGAAGAATCTCATTGGGACTAAGCCCAGTGATTCTATTAAGACTCAGTCATTGAGAAAAGAGCAAGTGTTCAAAGGCTAAGTACTGGTTTGAGACTGACCCCTGCATGTCATGCACAAAATACCTTTTTATAGCCCACTCATCAAATATTTCTAGACTGATGTTAAGGTCCAGACAGATCTGTTGCTGGAACAATCAAATATTCAAGCCCCCAAAGTGTCTTTTGTAATGGATTATAATATTGTAATCTTCTTCCTTGCCCTACCCTATGACGCAGTGAGACTCAGTTCCCAGGCTTCTGACTCACTCGCTCACACCTACTCACCATTATTTTTTGCCTTCCTCTCTCGACTGTTTACTTTGAGCTTCCTAGAAACACTAATGGTGTTCACAAGGCAGAGAACAAAAGAGAACTCAACACATGTAAGCAGTCAGAATGATCATATTTCATACACCATCGCTGTGGTTAGGAGTTGGCTTTTGGCCCAGCGCCATGACTGTTTCCCCCAGAGGTTTGTCCCACCAAGATTTATTAAAATAGGCTCTCCTTTTCCACCTCACTCACTTTAAAAACGTCAGTATATCACAGTAAGTAGTAAGGTGTAGCAACACAGGTATTTACAGTATATGCTTTTATACATGCTATTAATTTATCTGCTTTAAACATATATGTTTAAAAAGAGGGAGCAACTTTTCCACAGGAAGATGAGTCTCTACCTAACTAGTAAAGTGTTTGCCCATATGGACCACACTTTCCACTTTCATCTGACCCACATACTGCTATGGAACAACAGTAATGAACCCAAATGAATACAACCCAACCTTGACAAGACCATCTCTCAGATATGATATGGACCAGAACTAACCGTCAGGCTAACTTTGGCACCAAACTGAAATTCTGCACAAGCATTAAACACAGTTGGTCGGATTTGGACAACATTTGGTGCAAATTCCAAACGCCATAAAACTTGAAAAAGTTCCGCTATTGGCTCATAATACACTAGTCCCTAATACATTAGACCCTTATGTTCCTGAGGACAAAAAAGCTGTCGATATTTATATTTAATGTTTTTAACTTTTTTACAAAAGAAAAAAGTTTTATGAATTGTTGTCTTTTTTTGTTTGAATACATTATTTGTCCCATAGTGGCCTTTATAATAAATGGCACCCTTCATAAAAATGATCATAAAGACAGATATTGTATGACTACTTACAGTAATACAAACTGTTTTCAGGTGGTGCCATTGTTTTTACAAAAGTGCATGGCTGCAAGCATTCAAGAGTAAAGTGCTAGTTTGAGAATGATCTATGTGTCTTCACAACTGAAGCCCAAGTTGCTGAGGACAGACAGATTTGCTGTTGGAACGGACAAATATTTTAGCTTCATCAGTGGTTTCTCTAACAAATTATGGTATTGTTAAATTGATGATATTGTTTACAGTTAGGCCACTTTTGGACCACATTACATTTACCACTGTGAAAGCTGAACCTTATGATCCAAAAGAAAAGAAGTTTGTTATCTGGGTAACATTACCTGCTCCAAGAGAGTGATGGGCAAGGCCAGGGTAAGTGACGACTGTGAATGTCATGTTAAATTAGTGGAATATACATGTTGAGGAAATCATCTCATTCTCAAGATAGCCAGGTGACTTATATACCTTTCTTGGGCTAATGACTTGTTGGTCTTTGGTTGGTTGGTCTTCTAATGGTTAAAGACATGTGTTGGTAAACAACCTTGGTAAACTCTTCCCAAATTACCCATTTTTAACTTCTTTATATTATAGGTATTCTTAGGGGATGGTCACTGCAAAACTCTGATTTTGTGTTTCTTATATTTGATTTGAAAGCATGTTTGGCATGTCATTGACAAAGCCTGTCTATGGACCTTCATGCGGTTGGAACCAGATTTGGGGTAAAAAATATCCTGATATATATCACATTAGCAGATACATGACCATTACACCCCTGTATGTGTTGCGCCTCCAATTCTTGTCGGAAGACTTGCCTTCAGATTTTGGGAGATCATTTGGATCGCTGGATACAGTATGTGTGCATCACTTACCTGGGGAAGAGATGGCACCAAGGTGAATCCTTTGGGCAATTTTTGCTGGGACACCTTGGGTCCTGCCATTCATGGGAATGTTAAATTGTTACATACCATCTACCTAAACACTGCTGCAGACCAAGTACTTCTATTCATGGCAGCAGTTTTCAGCAGTTTTTGGCAGTGCTCTCTTTCAGCAGAATAATGGGTCCCGTCACACTGCAAAAAAATGTTTAAAATGGTCTTAGGAACACTAAAAAAGAGTTCAAGGTGCTGACCTGGCTTCCATATTCTCCAGATCTCAATCTGATTGATCATCTATGGGATATGCTGGATAAACAAGTTCAATCCATGGAGACCTGCCTCACATCTTACAGGACTTAAAGGATTTGGTGCTAAAGTCTTGATCCTAGATACTACATCACACCTTCAGAGCTGGTGTTTATGCCTCGATGGCTCACTGCTGTTTTAGTCAAGACAAAATTAGGCAGATGGTATTTACAGTATGCTATGGCTAATCGGTGTAGATAGACAAATATTTACCTAGATAATTAATTGAATAGATAAATATTACAGTATATAATACTAGTATTGTTTATTTTATCTTATTGTATTTTTTAATCATTCACTTTTAACATGGGTGCCAATATTTCTGCAGTGCACCACATATCAGTTGTATTTCACCTCATCTGCAGTAACCACCAGTCAACTTATTTGGTGCCCAAGCCAGAAGTTCTCAAACATTATGCAGTTTCAGTTCACTCATCCAAAACCCCAGATCACCGGATAACTTTTTCCACCATGACCAGGTTTCAATGTTGTGAAAACCGAATATTCACATATGTGGACATGTAACTTTCTCATAATTACATTGTTTATTTATCCTTGTACAATCCTCATATGAGGATTATTAATTATTGTTGTTTTGCCAAATATCTTCCAGTTTGAGGACCTTGATTATGTTCATAGTTAACAGGTTATAATAAAGAAAATCAGTGAGGAGAATACGCAGTATACACAGTAGAGATCAGTAGAGTCCTCAGGAGGTTATTACAGCTTTTCCCGTGCTCTATAGAACTCTGTGAAAATGTCCTTGAGTTTCATTTTAAAAAGTGAAAAGGTGGAACACTCTAAAACTAACTAAGTGTAACACCAGTGCTTGCATAATAGTCGTAATGTAGCTATAAGTCCTTCAGTTCTTTGATGTCACGTAATCACTAATGAGAAAGTAGTCTTATACACAGCATATTAGGACATGGCATTGACACTAGCCTGCTACATAGCTTAACCAGAGTTATGAGTTCCTACCCATGCTCTATTAACACCATTGTCTTAGTTTAAAAAAAATATCTTTTGCCAGTAAGTGACTTGTATCGGAGGATATGATTAAAAAAAGATATAAAATTAATATCACTGAGATTTTTTTTGTATTATCCTAAAGCAGTGTTTAGATGACTAGATAACCTGTTTTATGATTTGAAAGGAATTAATGAAAAGACAGTGTCAGACAGCAATAAGGGAAAAGAGGAAGAAGGGCATGACTCAACCTTCATAAGTGAGCGAACAAGAAACGAAACCTGAGGTAATTTTAAAGAGATTTTGTTTGTAAATGTGGTGTTGTAATTATTACTTGAGGAAGCAGATCAGGGGAGAGACTTTGCTTGAGAATGTTAGAGAAGAGAGGACGCCTGGAGAGTAATAAAAGAAATGGAGAAACGAAGCAGGGAAATGTCAGGACTTATACACTTATGAATTATTGACCTTTCTTGCTGTGTATCTTTCTGAAGTGATCAGGTCGAAAACCGCTGGTTATACTGTACTGTCTTGCTGTGAGATAAATAAATGTGCTATAAATAAATTGGACACATGTGTTAAAGAGTTTACCGTAACCCTCAAATTGCTTGAAAGTCTTGCACTTAACTGCAAATATGTAGGCTACACATTTCACCTACAGATATGATGGATGTTTTCAGATCTTCACACATATAATGTGTTATATAAGTCTGACAGTTTGTCCATATCATATGATTTATAAGTGCAGTTTCCTGAAATCTTGGCTTTATTCTGAGGAGCTATTGTTCTGCATTGATTTGAAAGCATAGAACATTTCCCCCTTGTAGGCCTGTCTCTAAATTAGTTTGATTAGTAAGACTTTAATGGATCTAGCAGGACAAGGTCAACTATCGATAGGGTGATGCAATCCAGTACTCATAGATTTCTCGTTACGTACAGTATGCAGCTCACTATTGATATTTGAACGATACAGCAAAACTATTTTATATATTTAACACTGTATATTGCAAAAGCTACTGAAGCAAGAGCTGAAAACACAGCAAGAGATGCATTAAACAACTTCATAACTGCACATTAAATGATCATACAGTGATGTATGGCTGTATTTCCTTTGCATTTTGAAACTCTTAGATTTGTTCTAGGTGTTAGTTTTCCTAACACTACGCTGTCTGTAGTGAATTTTAGATGAAGAAGTCATAAGCGTTAGGTATCTGTAATGTCCCGCTGTGCCTGAGAGGCCATGTTTGCTTGTGGTTGTAGGTTGCGGACTCATTTGCTGCTTCTCTCCTTCCTCCCAAGGCTCTCAGTGAAGTAATTAAAGCGCAGGGGCCAACTCTCTTTTCAGCTGAATAATTGAAGAGCAGAGCAGGAACAAGAGAAAAGAGGAGAAAGAAAGGAGCTGACATATGCACTTTCATGCTGATGAAGGCCATGGGAGTGTGACCTTGAAATGGATGACATTAAAGCGTACATCTAGTGTCCTACATGACCCAAGTGTTCGGTTTCTCTCTAATGTACATCAAAAACGCCGGGACATTTGCATATACTTATATTAATAATACTAGTACATTTATGTCTCAATAGATAAACGTATATACTGTAGATCTCAATTAAACGAAAATTTGAATCTTGCAGAGTTTTCATTTAGACCCGAAGTTCTGTGTGATATAAAAAGCTGCTATTCAGACCTATGAGTGTGGAAAATAGTCTCATAAAGCCTAAGAGGAGCCATTAGTCAATTGTCTAGAGAACAATTTTGCTAAGCCCACGTAGCCTTCCAGTTATTAATCCTGGACAGCACAATGCGTGAGTGCTCATCACTAATCTTTTGTGCAAATTACACACATTTTTGTAAAGACATTTCTAGAGGCAAAATGCTGAAACTACTACACTTCAATCAGCGGTGTGGGAATCCTATCCATATTTACACACAGCTAGAAGTGATAGTGATAGAAGCATAGTAACCCCACCTTTTATAAATATAAACCATCAAAACCAAATAAATCTGCACCCCGTAGCCATCTGTGGCCAGGAGACCCAAAGAGTATAATTGGCCCTGGTCTATGTGTAGGATTGATGGCATTACTATCTCCCCTGTCAATTAGAGCTGCACTAGCAAAATTTTGGCCATCTGTGAGCTCATGTATATAGAACAGGGCAGTTAGAGATTTTCTCAGAATGCATTCAGCTGTCCTGTAATGCTGCACCAGGAGCAGCTTGAAAAAAAAAAATCTGTGGCTTCATGTGTCTCGGCGGAAGTATGTGATAGCTTCCACCTTCCTCTGGCGTAGGAGAATGAAGCGTGAGTGGGAACTGACATGAACTATTAAAAACAACAATATAATGCCTATTTGTTACTGGTTTATGTTACATTTATGCTGAAATATCCTTTAAATTAAACTGACACTCTAATTTAGCTTTGATTATGCCTGTCTGTGACAATCACATTTGTGGCTAAAGTCTTGTATTGATGATGACTGGAAAGTCTTCTCCAGCACACCCTGAACCTTCAGTGCTGTTGGGGTCAATTTAAGTGTTTAAAAATGTTTCATGTTTCCAGAATCACTCTTTCCTGGCCCGAACCATTAGGAAATAAAAATTCCATTGATGTGTTACTCTGGTCATTCATTACATTCAGGTCGTCAGCTGACTTCATTTTATTGCCACATAATGTTGCTGAGCCTAGACCTGACCAACTGAAGCAACCCAAGATCATAACACCGCCTCCAGAAACTTGTACAGTGGTCTCTATTCATGATTGCTTCATTCACTTCACTTCCTGAAATAGCCTATCTGGACCTGATATGTGTCATCAGACAACATGACCTTTTTCTATTTCTCCAAATTCCAAACTTTATGCTCCCTATCAACATGAAGCCTTTTTTCTTATTAGCCTAATAAACAAGTGGGTTTATTATGGCCACACAGCTGTTTAGTCCCAATCCTGGAAGTTCTTGTCACATTATACATGTAAAATGTTCCCGTTTTACGATGCAACTTCACCAAGCACTTGATTCTGATTACAGAATCAGAATCAAGTTTACAGATTACAGAATCTAACGTACATTTGTAATTTGTCATTCACTTCAGGGATATTTCCAGAACGTATGAAAATAGCCAAAGTGGTTCCACTTTTCAAAAAAGGAAACAAAAATTATGTTTCGAATTATAGACCCATATCCCTGCTACCACAATTATCTAAAATTTTAGAAAAATTATTTGTTTAGATTTAAAAAAATTTTGTATAAGAATAAAATGTTAAAAAATAATCAACATGGATTTCGTTCAAATCATTCAACAGCAACAGCAATTTTGGATTTGGTAGAAGAAATAACCAATGCTATGGATAAGAAATATGTTACTGTAATTGTTTTTGTTGATTTGCAAAAAGCATTTAGATCATGAAATATTATTGAGGAAATTACATAAATATGGTATAAGAGGCATAGCATATCAGTGGGTCAAAAGCTATTTAAAAGAAAGAGAGCAGTTTGTTGAAATTAATAACATAAAATCAAAAACATGTCAAATAACTTGTGGTGTACCCCAGGGATCGGTACTAGGTCCAGTACTTTTTCTTCTTTATGTGAATGATATTGCAAATGTTTCTAAATTACTTAAATGTATTTTGTTTGCGGATGATACTACTTTATTTTATGCTGGTAAAAATATAAATGATGTATTAAGTTGTAGAGTATGAGTTTGGGATAATCATGAGATGGTTTAATGCAAATAGATTATCTTTAAATATTAGTAAAACTAAGTTTATGATTTTTAGTTGTACAAAAAATGATTTTGATGCAGTATTGTCAGTACAAGGAGTACAGATTGAAAGGACCCATTAATATAAATTTTTAGGTGTTTTGATTGATGAACAATTAACATGGAAATTCCATATCGATCATGTTAAATCTAAGGTATCCCAAATTATAGCAGTGCTGCATAAGGTAAAAGAATTTGTTAATAAAAGTGCCTTGGTTTTGTTATATAATTCATTGATTGTTCCACATCTAACCTATTGCATTGAAGCATGGGGAAGTACTAACAAGATTTATACTGAACCAGTTTTTAAACTGCAAAAACGTGCCATTCGTGTTGTAAATGGAAGTGGATATAAGGCCCACAAAAATCCAATATTTGCACTATGAAAAACTTAAAAATTTAATGATTTATTAGAATATAGCCTTTTAAAAAATAATGTACAAAGCACACCAGTGTGAGGGTTGCCCACTAGAGGGCAGTGTTTTTACTTTGTAGTTTTGGTTCCTAGACTCAGTTTCCCAGAAGCCTCCTCGGTCAGGTGACATGGATGCTCACCTGAACTGAGGAGGCTCATTAGCACTTTTATAAATACCTGTTTGTTCTGGGAAACTGGGTCGAGCATTAATTTCTGTTATGTGGGTTTTGTTTTGTTCTTTTCTGTTTTAGTTTAACAGTATGGTTGGCCTTTTGGTTTCAGGAGCACTTTAAGTTTGTTTATATTAAGATGTCCTTGTCTCTGTGTCTCCTAGCAGGATTAGCCTCTAGGAGAATTAGCCTTTTGTGTAAGTAACCCCCATTGCATGTTTAGCTAGTAGTCTGTTTAAATACTAATGAGGGTGATACTAACATGTTTAGATCTTAGTCTGTCTAGTCTTTGAGTCTGTCTAGTCTCCTTGTCTGCTTAGCTCTTAGTCTGTTTAGGTACTAACATCTTTAGCCACTAACCTTTAGAGTTCTTAGTCTGTTTCATACCTAGTCTGCTGTGCACCCTGTCTGTTCATTCCCTTGGGTCTCAGGCTACTAGCCTGTTTAGCCATTAGTCTGATTAGCTATGAGCTAGCTTAGCAGCTAATGTGCAGAACAGGTGGTAGGCCTAGCCAAGCCTGTCTTGTGTTTGTTTATCCCTTGCATGCATAGTCCCTTGTGTTTAGTCCTCTAGGCTGTTTAGTATGTCTTGTCTCGTCCAGTTTGTATCCCCATGTCTGTATTGTGTATCAATGTATGTAATCCCTAGTCTTATGTCTAAGTGTTTGAGTTCTGTTTCTTATGCTCCAAGTTTAAGCCAACTTCCTTAGTTCATGTTGTGTTCATGTTTGCTTTTTGTTTGTTTGATTATCATTATTAAAAGACACTTTCTGTTTCACTGCATCCCCTCTGCATTTATGCCTCAACACCAAGCCCACAGTCCAATAGCAGAACGTGACAACCAGAAAATATTACCTGATAAATTGCAAAACAGATTCATTAAGAGAGTTAGTAGTTACAATTTAAGAGGAACTGAAGTCTTCCAGAAATCAGAGTTTAGAACAAAAGTAAACGAAAGATGTGTCTCAATGCAAGGTGTTAGTCTGTGGAACAATTTAAATACTGAAATTAAAACTGCAACATTGTTTTGTTTTTAAGAAGTGTGTAAAAGCATTACTAATAGAGAAATATTATGATGCTAATTAGCAGGAAAATGTGATATTTGATTTGACAATGAATGTTACATATATTTGATTTATGACATTGTAAATGTGTTTTAGCGCACCTTATTGGAATTGTAACTTGTTTTATGTTGATAAGGGGCAGATATTATAAGTTTATCATCTTTCTGCTCCCTTTCATTTCTTTTTAAAAGAAAATGGAATGAAATTATTTTGAAAAACAGAAAAATCTCTTCCACAACCATGGGATATGTCTTCTGAAGAAATAAGAAGATACTCTTGTAAAAGTATTTTTGCAAGCTAAAACATTAATCAATGCCGTGAGTATCCAATTAAAGAAGCATTTGCTTATTTCAATCCAACCAGCAACTTTTTTTTTTGGCAGTGCAGCATATTATGCTTAAATGTTTTATCGTACTAGTTTCCTTTTAATAAGATAAACAAGTCACTTGATTACCCTATAATATACAAGAGTATGTTTCACCCAAAATTCTATTATTTACATATTTCTGATGTTATAGTGAATAATAAAGTTTTGGATGTTTCACCCATAAATGTCATTATATAACAGAAATACATACTGAAATATATCTGTCATTAGAAAATCACAATTAAAATTATAGCATCACTAACACTACACACATACAGTACACTACCCATAGCTGTGCTGCATTATCTGTATTTGCATGTGGACTAAAGTAGTTTATAACACACTAATACTTGTCATGTGTTTAATCCTACATAAGGGTTTTTTTTTTTTTTTAGTTTCACCACCCTTAGTTGCTGAAAAAAACTTGACAAATCTGCTTCAGTGCATTTTTGACAAGTCTTCTCAAGGATTTAATACCAAAAGGATAAAAAAAAAAAGGTTTTATAAAGTTTAAAAAATCTTCCAATCTTCTAAAAAGGAGGTCACTACCATTTTTTGTTCATTTACTGTATGAAACTATTATAGCCTTCAAACGTTTATTGAAAGCCTGCTGATCTGCTAACAGCATGTCTAGCTGTGCGTGTTTATTGTGTAGGTCATTATTATGGTCTGTTGTAGTTGGTTTGTGAAATGAAGCTGTCGCATTGCTCGCTTTCAGCTGCTGTTTACTTGTTGCTTCATTGCTTCTGAAATTTTCAGAATATGGGAGTATACGCACTTGCAAATTGTACATTTAATTTCGAGAGGCTGGTGGGAAGGACCCCGAAGTAATGCTGGCACAGGGGCCGTCATGACAGACTTCCAGCGCTGTGCGGACACCATGCCAAATTACTGTGTGAAATAAACGTGTCAGAGCTGAAGATGAAGTAGTGCTGCTTAGTCCTAGAGAAATTCTTGGGAAGTGTTGATGAAATATGAAACGGATGTGATAGGTGGAGCGGCCCCATGAGAACACAAGACAAAGTACCTGAGTATCTGAGATCAGGAGAACCAGGGCATCTAATGCACACTTGTATGCAAGCAAAATGGAAAATCAGGATGAGTGTATTGTGAACAATCAATCAAGCGGGAAGGAGGGTAGAGAGAGACAAACAAAAAAAAGAGTGAAAAATGGAATGCTAAAATATAAAGTTGGTAATTGAGTGGTAGAAAGGAAGCGAGTGCCGTGCGAGAGCTGGGGTAATGATGAAAAGAAACATGCCTTTGATCTGATCAGAGCTACAAGACAATCATACTGATGAACTTCAGCAGCCCTTATTCGCATGCCAAATAGAGCACACACACATACACACACAGAAAGGTTGCTCATTAATACTCATCATCTGCTTGCCGACACATCACATCCCCAATGAGGCAAGACATTACACCAATCTGCACTCTCTCTCTGCATCTTTTCATATACACACACAAACACACACACAAAATGTATGAATCTTGGGATATAAGCGCGTTTTAGTACACTGTCATCTACCTACTCTTTATCCTGCTAGTCTGAAAGGGGGCAATGAACACACACCAGCACACACACACTCACACACACAAAAATGACAAACAGTCAAGGTCTATAACGCTTTAATAATCTTCCATTTCTCTGATCAGCTCTTTTGGGCGCTCCTGTCCTATTAGAGAGGATTAATTTTGGGATGAAGTCAGGGAAAACGAGCCTGATTTCCCTTGGGCCATTGCAACTATAGAGGGTAGGGTTTACTTAGAAAAGGTGAGCTCTGCCTAGGGTAGAAAACACACTCGAGCCTTCTACCTGGAGGAGGCGAGAAGCACTACCACTGTGGGAATGACTTAATCTCAAAATAACTTCCTATAACGATATGGGGAAGAGATGTATCAGGTTGCTTAGGTGTGTGTCTGTATGTGTGTGTATGTGTGTGAAGATATGCTTACAGTGAGTTAGATGTTTGTACAGCCCTCAGGCTGTGTAATCATACCCACCAAAGAGTTAGAAGAAGGACAAACTCTTTCTTCTTTTCTCTCTCTTATACACACACCACACACGCTCACTCAGAAGAAAAGTGACAGATGATCACACTCGTATACACGTTCACAAGCAGTGCTGGGGGCCACAGGTTAATGTCTTTTCCACGCTTTTCTTCTAGTGGTAAGGTACGAACTCTGCTCCAACCTGAACTGATCAAGAGGAATGACAGCCGTCTCTAATGGCCCCCTCAGGCCACCGTGACACTATCAGCACCAGAACACTCGCTAAGTTAGTGCTAAACGTCCCAGAGTGCCTCTCTACCAAACTCATTCGTAATGTTCGATTTTACTATAATTGATTAGAAACAATAATATTTTATTTCATATGTTTCATTTACAATCATTAAATTAGATACTGAGTGAAGTGCATGATATACTGTACACGATTTGTTTTAAAAAGCGCATGTTCCTAAATCAATGATTCTTGATTCAATTACATCAGTTACATGGATGGCCGAGTTGTTTTGAAATCTCCTAAAATGTCCAGGATTCGGCTTTTGCTTTCTACAGTTGTCATTAATTGTATGCGTTTTTGCATTCCTTTTGCTACGCCTTTGGTTGGTCATGTACGTATGCAAACATTGGCCACTGAGTCTCAATCCCTCAGCACCACTAATGGTGAGAAGTTTGGATCATTTTAGTGACTCGGTTCTTTGAAAATGAACGAATCTTTGTGTGAGTCATTTAGTTCAGTCATTTTGTTCTTTTGATCAGAAATAAAATAAAATGTTAAATTTTTAATAATCAAAACCCCAACACAAATTTTATTTATAGTTCCGGTAATGAAAATATTACAATGCAGCTAATGACATATTATGATAAACAGAATGAGCAGCTCACCTCTCGTATCTTCTGGTCAGAATCATTCGTTCTTTTGTCATGTGATAGACGATATGCTCTGCATTACACAGGAAACAGAATTGAGCGGTTCTACTCATGAGTCTTCTAGTCCGAGTCATTCGAAGGACCGAGTCTAGTCTAGTCTAGTCTAGTCCGAGCGTCTATGGGTGTCACATGACAAAACAATGAACAATTCGGACTAGAAGACTCAAAGGTAACTACTCATTTCTGTTTCCTGTTCATAACCTACGGAGGTTTTGTGATGCTTTGCGTATGCGTGCCCAGTAGAAAATTAACAAATCACTCTCTGTGACTACTCGTTCTTCTGAGTTCAAAAAGAATGAATCGTTCATGAACGACCCATCACTAAGCACCGCAGCAATAGTCAAGTGAAAGAGAAGCAGCTTACCTGTCAGTGGATGGCATATGGCTCCTGAATAACGTAAATGATCCTTAAACGCAAATGTAAATTTACAGATGAGTTACAAAGAAAATTCTTGCGTTTTCGTCTCGGTCGGAATCCATTTGAAGCAGAATGCATGGCCTGCAAAGCTGGCACGTACATTACATGTCAGTGTAAAATAAAGGTGCTAGCGACCTAGAAACACACAGAAGCTCTGCAAAACACAAAATTGCAGCTAAAGGAGAGAGCTCTTCAGGTAAATGAACTGACTATTTCGAGAGACCAAGTAAAACTGAATTTTTTTTTTAAATAACAGAAAGATTACCCAATGATTACTGTGTGATCTACCGGATTACCTGATGCTTTGTCACACAGAAAAAAATAAATGAAAGCTCAAACTAGCAGCTGATCTGATCAGCTTCTGTTCTGATGATTATTTTTATATGCAGTATATTGTGTACTTCATAATGTATTAAAAAGGGAAACAAGCATGTAAAATGGATGAAGAAGGTTAATAAGGGTATTAATTTCCAAAAGTTTGATTTGTTCCTCAGATGGTTTACAATTATGTGATTCCTTTTGGATTTGGTGGCTTTTGGTAGCATTACCTTGTTCAGTGTTTCTGTTGCAAATGAGATGGAACATGCTGCATATTACGCTTCATAACATGATGTGCGAGTAACGTTAACTAATACTGACATTTCTAATAACAGCTGAATAACTGTTCTGAGGTTAAATCTCAAGTAGCATAAAAGGGAAAACTAGTGCGTTATGTAGGGTGTAATTTACAATCCCTTGTTCCACACACCAAGTAGTGCCCCTAATCAGGAGTTATATAGGGATTTAGAATAAAGTTGAAACTAGTTAGCTTTGTACCTAATGTAAGCCAGGACATACAACACAATACAATGCAATACACACAACAGTAACAATTACTAAAGAGACAAAGTGTTGCATAAGATGACTTAACTATATCAGATGTGTTTCCTTGCTGAAAGTGCTTTCATGATTGATTTTGAATGTGGGTTTTGGCACCGGCATCTGGTAATTAACAACCCTTTTGCCGTCCAGAAGTGGGCAGGACCAGGGAGGACTAGCATCATGATGGCACCTGCAAAAGTTCTACTTGACGTCATCAATATGTCCCTTTTTCCTGTTTCTACTCAGTTCTTTGTAAATTCCTCCAAGACACACCAACCAGCTTTCACACTGGAATCCTATTGTGCAGTTTCACTATATTAAAGTTAAACCAAATGTTGCATTCATGTTGCATTAAATTTCGACTTTCATAATACATTTAAATGAAAAACACACCAAGGTCTTTGGTGTCCATAGCTACAGTTAGTACACTGTTATTACCACCGTGCCACTATACGAGTCTGTATCATGCTTCATTTCTGATACCTGACTATAATTCCCATTTTTAATTATTGAAGATCCAATTCCAAATTTGCTTCTTTTTCTGGATTTGATTACCACTAGGTTTTGGAACATGGTTGTGTCATTTTCCCATATAGCTACAACAACATTAGGGAGATTGGCTAAGGAAATTATTCATGCTGCTCCAACATATGTGTGTGTGTATATATATATACAGTGGTGTGAAAAACTATTTGCCCCCCCTCCTGATTTCTTATTCTTTTGCATGTTTGTCACACAAAATGTTTCTGATCATCAAACACATTTAACTATTAGTCAAAGATAACACAAGTAAACACAAAATGCAGTTTTTAAATGAGGGGTTTTATTATTTAGGGAGAAAAAAAAATCCAAACCTACATGGCCCTGTGTGAAAAATTTATTGCCCCCTGAACCTAATAACTGGTTGGGCCACCCTTAGCAGCAATAACTGCAATCAAGCGTTTGCGATAACTTGCAACGAGTCTTTTACAGCGCTCTGGAGGAATTTTGGCCCGCTCATCTTTGCAGAATTGTTGTAATTCAGCTTTATTTGAGGGTTTTCTAGCATGAACCGCCTTTTTAAGGTCATGCCACAACATCTCAATAGGATTCAGGTCAGGACTTTGACTAGGCCACTCCAAAGTCTTCATTTTGTTTTTCTTCAGCCATTCAGAGGTGGATTTGCTGGTGTGTTTTGGGTCATTGTCCTGCTGTAGCACCCAAGATTCAGCTTGAGTTGACGAACAGATGGCCGGACATTCTCCTTCAGGGTTTTTTGGTAGACAGTAGAATTCATGGTTCCATCTATCACAGCAAGCCTTCCAGGTCCTGACGCAGCAAAACAACCGCAGACCATCACACTACCACCACCATATTTTACTGTTGGTATGATGTTCTTTTTCTGAAATGCTGTGTTACTTTTTCGCCAGATGTAAAGGGACACGCACCTTCCAAAAAGTTCAACTTTTGTCTCGTCGGTCCACAAGGTATTTTCCCAAAAGTCTTGGCAATCATTGAGATGTTTTTTGAAAAATTGAGATGAGCCTTAATGTTCTTTTTGCTTAAAAGTGGTTTGCGCCTTGGAAATCTGCCATGCAGGCCGTTTTTGCCCAGTCTCTTTCTTATGGTGGAGTCGTGAACACTGACCTTAATTGAGGCAAGTGAGGCCTGCAGTTCTTTAGATGTTGTCCTGGGGTCTTTTGTGGCCTCTCGGATGAGTTGTCTCTGCGCTCTTGGGGTAATTTTGGTCGGCCGGCCACTCCTGGGAAGGTTCACCACTGTTCCATGTTTTTGCCATTTGTGGATAATGGCTCTCACTGTGGTTCGCTGGAGTCCCAAAGCTTTAGAAATGGCTTTATAACCTTTACCAGACTGATAGATCTCAATTACTTTTGTTCTCATTTGTTCCTGAATTTCTTTGGATCTTGGCATGATGTCTAGCTTTTGAGGTGCTTTTGGTCTACTTCTCTGTGTCAGGTAGCTCCTATTTTAATGATTTCTTGGTTGAAACAGGTGTGGCAGTAATCAGGCCTGGGGGTGACTACAGAAATTGAACTCAGGTGTGATAAACCACAGTTAAGTTATTTTTTAACAAGGGGGGCAATCACTTTTTCACACAGGGCCATGTAGATTTGGAGTTTTTTTTCTCCCTTAATAACATAAACCTTCATTTAAAAACTGCATTTTGTGTGATGAGCAGAAACATTTAAGTGTGACAAACATGCAAAATAATAAGAAATCAGGATGGGGTCAAATAGTTTTTCACACCACTGTATATATATATATATATATATATATATATATATATATATACATATTATGTATATATATATATATATATATATACACACACACACACACACACACACACACATATATATATATATATATATATATATATATATATATATATATATATAAAATAAAAACATTTTTAAACAATTAAATTATTATGTTTTTGAAAAACCTGGCTGAGGTATACTCTGGTGGTCGGCATGGGCTTCATGGAGTGGCGGCACTGTCGGGAAGTAACAGGAGGATGTTTTAAAAAGAAAATTATATTTGCACAGCTTGTCGACTCATCATCAGTGGAAGATCAAAGGCAGGGTAAATTTGCCACTCAAGCTTGGCTCTGGAGCAACACCACAACCATCCAACAGTGGAAGCATTAGACAAACAGAAATTATCTGTATTTGTGTTGGTTTTGAGCATTTTTCATTACAAATGCTCAGGTACAGTACATCCCTAATGCATATAACCTAATAAAGCTGTATCTGGAATAGATTAGTTTTGCATGGGAGGGTAGTTAATGTAATTATTAATAAATAAGTAACTTTGGGATTTCATTTTTGTCCCATCTGAATCCATCAGGTCAGTAATATATACAGAAATGTTGGCAAAGACTGCATTATATCCTGTGTGAAAAGGGATTTTGTGCCAGAAGGACTCATCAGACATGCAAGGTTCATTTGGGTTCAAAGTCAATTGTTGAGTTTCAGGCACAGATTCGGAATACAAGCAGGATATATAGAACAGGAATCTTCAATTTCAGCGGTTTATGGCAATTTCAACGGTTTCCAAGACAGTTTGGTGATTCTTCTGCTCAACAACAGCTGAATAAATCTGTTAATTGCTAAGTGTTTTAGGTGTTGATGACAAACATTGATGTTTAAATTGCAGTTTGTTACGCAAAATAGAAAGGTATTTTGAGTTATCTGTGACTCCTTCTATCTTGACAATGTCAGTGAGGCAGATACAATCACAGAAGTCAGATACGAACACAGAAGGTGAATCAAGAAGTGCAAGTACTATTAGTGTAGGTAAGACTTTTCATTCCAAGTTTATAAAGGAACCTAAGCCAAGCTCCCAACAGAGGCCAGAGGCAGAGCCTCCGATGCCAAGTTCATCCCAGTCGCTGGCGTCCTCCCCAGAATCTGGTAATAGAGCAACTATTTATTCACCAGTCACCAACACACCGGAGTAAATGTCATCTGCCCATAGGATGATGCAGCCACCACCGTGTTTCACTATGTGTATGGTGTTCTTTGGGTGTTTTTTTTGCATCACACATACCTTTCTGATTTAGGTTGAACCTTTTGTTTTTTTCTTCATGAGAATGTGCATGCCATACTGTATATTCCATCGACTTCTTTAATGTTGTGAATTACTTTATCGATGATAAGTGTATATTAATTACTGAACAAGTTTGAAAGTGATTGGCAAATTACGAGTACAGTCACCAGCCCATTATAAAACAGTGTACACACTTATGCAACCAAATTATTGACTTTTTTTTTCTCTAATAGAAAAATTTGTACTGTACTGTTTCTCAAATAAAACCATTTCTATTTGCTTTCCACTTGAATTTATTTGGGTGTAATTGGGTTGGGTCAAACCTCCTGCTTGCCATAGCCCCACAGGGGGAAAAAATCACATGGAGTGAGATCTGGATGTCTTGGAGGCCAAGCATGAGATCTGCGTCGTCCCAGCCAACGTCCTGGGAAATGCTGGAGGACACACTAGAGGACTTGGAGACAAGGATTCAGGAGGTTCTCAACAAATATCCCACAAGACCCTTCCTCCCCGGTCATTTGAGGTAACTGTTTGACGCCACTGATGTTGAAATTTTAAGATTTGCTTTAATATTTCTATGTAATGAAATTCAAGTACAATTTGTTTCAATAAATTTGTATTAGGAATATGGACATTATTACCAATTTCTATTTTCTAGTTACTTTTCACACACTCTATATAACAGCACTGTGATGTTTAACTACAGTACATGCATCACTCCACTTCACAAGTGTAATATTAATCGCTAACCTCCGAACAAGTGCACTGCTTAGTTTGTGAAATAAAGCATTCTACACTATACCTAGCACACTAGCTATCAATTTTACTAGAAATACGTCCTTTTTCTCCCGGATATATCCTCTTTTTGGAAAAAAAAATGTGTCCGGCCGGGATTTCTAAACGTCCTCTTTTTTGAAAACTGAAATTTGATCACCCTAATTTTTTGCGCTATTTGTTATTCAACCCCGAAACAGTAATTTAGCTGAGACTATTCGAAAAAGTGGAATAAGTGAAGCTAAAGAGAAACTTAACGAGATTTACAGGATTGCCTGCAGCCTCCATGGTTTATTTCCTTTATCTTTTGGCTACATATTACCAGTAAGAATTTAAAACTTCTTTCACCCCTGTTAATTACATTAACCATCAAGTTTCTAACTGTCGATTGCTCAATACTAGTTCCATCAGTCGTAGGATATATGGTAGCAGAGCAAAATAATAAACAAACAAATCACCAACTGGAGGCCTGCAGGTTACCCTAGGGGACTCCGGGTACTAGGCGGGGTACACCCCAGACAGGGCGCCAATCAATCGCAGGGCACACAAGCACACACACTGGCTCATATACTACAGGTATTTTGGAAACATCAGTTAGATTACTCTGCATGTCTTTGGACTGTGGGAATAAACCAGAGGTTTTTTTTAAGTGTCTACTGTACTTTTCAGTCTTGTGTTCTGTACCAGTCATCCTGCATTTCTGAGATTCTTAAAACCTGAATTTTTTGTCCATACAAACAGTTTGCTTATTCCACGTAAATGAGACATATTTTCTAAAGAAATCATCAGCCAACGTCACATTTATGCTTGAAAATAATGCAATTATATCTCATCCAAATAACACTGAAGGATGTTTGTTCTGGGGTTGAAGTTTTGTCTGATACATATCACAAATAGTGCAATATTTATTATCGGACCGTTGTTCCAGGAACATGTTGCTGAAACTAGTTTTTAACTGAAGGGTGTGTGTTAGTGATATTATACATAATCTGGTAGATTTATGGCACTAATAGAGAAATGTAATGCAACCAAGTGGGTTGAAAAGTAGTGACTGAAACAGAGAAACCACAAGGAAAAAGAAAACTGAGAGATTAGGTATCGGACGATGCCAGTTCCAAGCAGGTGGTACATAAAAAAGCCACACACATGCACACACAGAAATACAGGTGTTACTGTGAGTGTACAGATCAGATGTCCTCTGAGGCTCCACCTGCTCTCTCCTCTCTTCTCCAGATGTCTCCTGCTCTCACTCCATTGCTGGGTGTGTTTGTGGTTGTGGTTTGAGGTCCATACTTAGCACCCAACTCTCAGCTATAGCATACCTTGCAGCACAAGGTGTGTCAGCCAAAGTGTCAACCATACAAGAGATTCCTGTCACTTGAAACAGAATACTTCTGCGTTTTATCTCACCCTTAATGTGAGCCTTCTCTCACCTCTTCTTATCCTCAGATGAAACCTGCACAAGATCATTCCCCATTTCCACAATCCCACTGAGCATTACAGAAGATAAATCTGTCACACCTTTGAGTAGGTATGACCTGAAGGTGAGTGAAAACACAAAAACAAAACATGAGGTCAGGGTTGGTGGCAGAATTCTCTCACACACACACACACACACACACACACACACACACACACACACACACACACACACACACACACACTCTTTAGGACATTATACATTCTTATGCAAATACATGCAGTGCCAATGAACTCGTATTCAAAACCCTGCAGAGTGAATCTGAGCTTAAAAGCAGGATTTTTTTCTCTAATCAATTGTAATCTAATTTACTGCCATCTGGTTATACAGTAGATTAAAAAGATAATCGCCTTTTGATTAAATCAGATTAGCTCTGATTATGTGATGTTTCATCAAACGGATTAAAGGTGTCTGTGTCTGATTCCTAAAATCTCTGTACACTTTCACTCAGCTATGAATGAACGATGCGCCATTGCATTTAACAGCAGATGAGACGCACACACACGCACACACACACATGCGCGCACACACACACACACACACACACACACACACATCTTACTATGCTCATAGGGACACTTCCAATTAAATAATTAATAATGCAACTCATTATTAATTAATTCAATGTCTACACCTAACTCTAAACTTTACCTTATCTGCAGTAACCAAAAGTTAACACTTTGGCTCTTCTAGCATTTTGTCTAGGAAGTGAAATGTTCTAAATTGTCAACTGATGTAGTGGGTTGGTCCACACCAAGGACCTTAACTTACTGTAAAAATGGATACAGATCTGAGATGCAAAACTGATATCCAAAAAGGTCCATGATGAAGCTTGGCGAACTATTCCTCAAGACTACATAAAACAAAAGAAAGTCTGTTTTTTTTTTCTTTTGGAAGCAAAATATGAGGAAATGAGAGGTGGCTCATGACTTGTGCCATTCTCAAGACTTTGGCCAATGCTCTGAGTGGGACATGGACCCTGGTCATGGTGGTGAGATGTGGACTGCTCACCAATGGTCCACCAGGAACATGTTACTCTAAACAACACAACTGAACAGATAGTACTGTACTTGCCAAACAGGCACCAACATTTCCAAAAAAACAATATTGCAATTTTGCCAAATAAATAAATAAATTAACAAGCACCTGGAAGATACTACTACTATTACTAATAATAATAATAATAATAATAATAATAAATGCTCATGTCTAAAATCTGTGAACACCACATTACAGTAACATGCCTATAGCCTGAACAATTTCATGAATTGATTTTCCATGTTCGTGTTGTTTAATAACCTTTTATTTCACGTCCTCTGCTTCTTGTTGCTAGCATTGGTTTTGCTGCATATGGGAGCCAGGATGCACTTGATCATATTTTCAAAAGAAAAATAAACAGAAAAATAACACTCATGTAAAAGAGACATGAGATACAGACACCGTGTCCAGGAAGTGGTTTTGTTCACCTGCTTCTTCTGGTTCAGTTAGCTCAATTATTAATTCAGCATAATCCCAACATCACTGTATGCTATCAGCAAGGAATTCTCGATGAAACATTTAACAACAATGTTGTCCTAATGCTATATTTTGTGGGGGCAATGTCACAATCCTAATTACAACTATATAATGAATGATATTTGATCAAATTCATTTTAGTATTACTAATACTGCTGTGTCTTATAATGATCAGAAACATCAGTTTGTCACACTATGAGAATGTACTACATTAATATAATTAATATAATACTAATACTACTACTACCACCACCACATAATCATCAAAATCAAAAGAACAACTTGAAATATATCAGACTGTGTGTAGAGAAAATACAAGTTTAACTTTTTTTAATTGATTGAAATAAATGAAGTTTTTGATGACATACTGTATATACCTACATACACATTATATACACACACCTATATACACACATCTACATATACACATTTTAGAGAGAGAGAGAGAGAGACAGAGAGAGAGAGAGCTCAAAGCTAACAAAATTCTCCATAATTAAGCTCAGTCCAAAAACTTTATCCTACTGACCAAGTGTGACATCCCTGCACAGGAGAATGTCACCCCAAAATCTGTCAGCTTCTTGTTAAGAGGCGCTCATTACTCAGACAGTTGCACAGCATGCACACCCCTCAGGAAGTCAAGTAAGCAACATGTCTTACCACACAGACATATCTTGATAGTTAATGATTTTACCAGATATGACTCTGAATTACTATGATCCCCCCCCCCCCCCCCCCAACTGTCTGGTCTGTGCTCATGAAAGCTTCAGATTCTTGTTATTGCCTGACAGGAATGAGACCTTATCTGATCTTTGACTGTTGTAGCCCATCACCTCGAATTGTGCATTCTTAGATGCTTTTTTGTTCTCCATTCTTGTAAAAAGTGGTATTTTGAGTTATTATAGGCTTCCTATCAGTTCAAACCAGTCCGGTGATCCTCCTGTAAGCTCTCTCATCAACAAGTTGTTTCAGCCTGCAAACTCTCCACACAAAGAATTGCTTTTTCTTTCTTTCTTTTTTTGGTACCATTCTGTGTAAACTCTAGAGACTGTTCTGTGTTAAAATCCCAGGAGATCAGCAGTTTATGAAATACTCAAACCGGCCCATCTGGAACCAACAACCATGCAAGGTTAAAAAACAATTGCAATTTGCACATTCATGGGTAAAAGTGTTGGTGTTTCTGTGCTTCTCTTATAATGGCATTTTTAATCTGACATGTCAAGCAATTTATCATTCTGAAAAAAGAAAACAAGTTTAATAAGTTTTTCATTTAAACAAGTACTGAGTGATTAAAACTATCAACAAAAAGTTGAATCACTTTAATCATGTACGGTTTACAGTATGATTAAGGCAATTATAAGCTATTAAAGCCAAACACTGCAGGTAGAAACAAACATTTAAGTCATGTCATGCATTTTATTTTCCAGACTTTTAAGAACAAACTGGATCTTGAAGTCATGATTTGCTATAAAATCTATAGTATCACAAGATGGTTATTATATTGTCATTATCCTAAACTTTCAAGAAGGCTTGCGCTCCACCCAGTTTGTGCATTCACATTAAGCCTTAGTTTATCAGTTCATCCTTGAAAAGCTTATGTATGCTATCTAACATATACAGTACTGTATATACACTGATCAGTTATAACAGTAAAATCAAGTTGTGCCAGCGAGGCATCCACAGGGCTTGTAGAGGTGTGCTGTGGGTAGTGGGGTGTCAGGGCATTGCCAGTGGATATTTTGGGTGCTGTGGGTTGTGGGGTGGGGCCTCTATGTACTTGTTTGTTTACAGATTGGGAACTAGGGTGTTTGGAGGTCATGTCAGTAAGTACATAACTCCACATGTGTTCATTCATAGTTCTGATGCCTCCAGTGAGAATCTACTAATGTAAATGGTCATGAAAATAAAGAAAACACACTGACAGATAGATGAGAAGGTGTGTCCAAACTTTTGGCCTGTACTGTACACACACACACACACACACACACACACACACACACACACACACACACACACACACAAACTGTACTTCTAACAATATCAGCAATCAACTGATTATTTATAAAGACTGTTCTACAGTAGTCTTGCCTTAATTACTAAACAAGTTTAGATCATTAACAATAATAATTACATTTCAGAAATTTTCTTTTTTTTCCTTCTATTTTTCCAAATGTAACTCATAACTCATATCCACCTACTGCTCCTTTCTCTGCTATTGCATCGCAGCTACTGTTCCAAGTTGGTGTGGGCTAACAAGTGCTTCTTCTGGGACACCGTAGCTTTTCAAACTGATGCTTATGCAATGTCATGAGACAGACATGCATGATCGGCTACTGATAAAGACAGAGTGATGCCACCCTTTCCGAGTGACCAGGGCCAATTATGGTCTCTCGGACTCGAATCGTTCCGACTTTGTTAGGATTCAAACACATCATTTTCAACAAATTTCAACACAGAGTGTGAATCCGGGTTTGTACTGAAAGAATGCACAATTCCTAAAAACTTGGCTCATTTTCAGTCAACATCAACAAAAATGTCTGCTTTTTAAAAAAACTGCCAGATTTTACAACGTTTTCTTATGACATGATCAAACCAGGGATTTTTTTTTTATAATGAGTTTTTTTTTTATAGCCACAAACAGGCTTCAAATCACACTGCAGCATCCAGTTTGAACAGTTTAGTTCCCTCAAATAGCTAATAAAAAGAAGGATTTTAATCTCAGACCTACTGTTTTCTCAGGACCGGTGATCAATCTCTATGATCGTTTCTCTTCGGCATGAAATCGCTTCAGGGTGAAGCTCTGTGTCCATGAAGGTCAGCGTTCCTGCTTTGCTCCAGCCTCTTCAGATTCTGCATGGAAGACTATTATCTTTTTAATAATAGTGGAACAGAATCATAGAGACCGTCTGATCTGTTTGAAGGCGTAGAGATGCCCAGTCTTTTAATGTCTTTTAAAGCAAAAATACTAAGCAATTGTAATAACAGAGTGACACTTTCAGCTTCCCATCTCTCTCTCTCTCAAGCCTCTCCTCTCTCGGGTTTTTATAGTTTTCACAATAACCTTGATGACAGCTTCCTTTGAGATCATGCCTCTTTCTTCCTCAGCATTAGCAGAGACTGCATTTCCTCTTCACTCTTATATTTACACACGGGCGACTTTCTCTGTGCATTTAATTGATGGATCTTGAAAAATACTCGTGTTTTTACATATTCTTCATCCTTTTTACCCTATAACCTTCTAACGATCTGGCTCTTCTTCTCTGGTGTGATCCTTTATACGATGGCATGGGTTCTGTTTTTATAGCAGATAGTCACTCTGGACCTGCACTGCTATCAATGTCACTAATAGCCTGAGCCATGCCAAGTGGTACTTAGAAAACAAGCTGTGTACCTGAAATGTTTATACAACCTGTGTGTATGCTACATGCAGACATGGAAAAACACACACACACACTTACATACACACACTGTGATTGGCATATAGTCACCCTGCCTGTAGGCACATGCCTTACAGCACTCGGCCATGAGCTGGCACACTCATTACTGACATTCTCACACACCTGCTTGTTCCTCAGTATGGGCACTCATGTGTGGCAACATCCACCATCCAAATGCAATACAGCTTCAGGTAAAAAAGCTCCAATTAAAACTAGCCAGTAATGGTTTATTAGGGCTGTTATTTGTTTTGCATAGATAAGCCACATGAGTGGATCCATTCTGCATTGTTTACTGCTGTAAAAATGTGGTTAAAAACGCACACCTGTAGCTACGCTTGGTTATTTACCAGCTTCCTTGTTTTCTGTCTCTCAACTCCTGTCGCTCACTTCTTTTATCTTTGCCTCACTGCCTTCTCCTTTTCACTCTTTCTCTCGCACATTCTCGCTGTCGTCTCCTTCTCTCCAGGCTTATCTGATAGAGGGATGTAACGATAAGTCCTCCACTTCAGAGCTTTGCTTTCCCTCAGGCAGGAAGTGTTATCTGTAGTCTGCATGGTGAGCGAGCGAGAGAGAGAGAGAGAGAGAGAGAGTGTGTGAGTGTCGCCCTTTTCATCAAGGGCCAATTCCACTGGCAGAAGCTCACCAGCTGTAATTCTGAAACCACTGCGTTTCTTTCCTTCATGCTGAAATTCATGTTCACTCCAGTTGTGAATTTCATGACTGTCATGGGTTTATCCTTCCGTTCTCGTGTTAAACTCTGATACGCCATACCTTCTCGATGTCTTGACTAGCGTGGGCTGTGTTATATTTCAGTTATGACCTCACTACTCACCTCCCCTTCACATACTGATCAAGTACCTGCATCATGTTGCCATCGCCGGTGCATACAGACCAGCTGTTTCCAGGAAACTGGTTTCAGTATTCATCCTCCGTATTGGAATCCTGTGATGTTGTCAAGGGTGGGTTTATTAAGAAAACAACTGAATGGTCACGACTGTAACACCAACACCACACACACGCACGCATACAGACAGCCTGAGAGGCTCGAGGCATCAGCATGCGGCACATGCGTTTCCGCAGCACTTTCAAATCACGGTTCGACACTCTCCCACAATCACACACGCGCACAGCTGCGGTAATTTTCTGCAATGGGAGATCAATAAAGCACACTGAGGAAAGCGAGATCCCATTTTTTGACCCGTTACCTTCCAGCTGTCTTCGCCAATCAGACGCGCCACCGTTGCCATGACGACGGCTTGCGAAGGCCATCTCTCAGAGCTGCATGAAAGCCCTGCGCATTTACATTTATTTTCAGTGCCTGAGATCTCCGTAAATCAGTTGAAACATTAACTAAGCATCATTAACCGGCATGTGTTAATGTGGCTTAATTAGTTACAGTGCAGACCGTAAGTAATTGGCTGCACGGTTCTTCTCGATCCTGGCTCTGTCCAGAACGTCGGAAATGAAATCAGACTTCAAAAGATGATCTTGGATCAAGCACATTAATTATGTCACTGTTCAGGTGCTATGTAGATAAAATGAGTTCCTATTCAGGCCTCGGCTCATGCTGAGTTTAAGAATTATCGTGAATGTGTTTGGCATTTACGCTAGAGCTCAATGTATTGCAGACAAATGTGGAAGAAGTCACTGCGGAGGTGTAAGTGCTCATTACAGAAGTCTAGTTTAGTATTATCAACATTAATAACAGGTTATGTATGGGAGGAGGAACATTGAGTGCTAGAGTCTATCAATCAGGCATCCATCTATCCATCATCTATACCACTTATGTATGTTAGTTGAGCTTCTTAAGCCTAAAAGTTGCTCCTAGTAATGAAATTCTTAGAATCATCATATTCTCTTAAAAATTCTCCTTAAATTTAGGACTAAATCTTAGTAAAGATAAAAATGATTCATGAAACATATTAACCCTAAAAACAGCTCCTAAGGTAAAAACAGTTAAGAGTAGAGAGGAGGACTTTTAAGAGTTGCTATAGCAGAGGACAAAATGGCGGAAAGAAGAAATATTCTCCAAACACTGAATGTAAAGCTAAAAGTAAACACTGCGTCTGTCCAATCTGGTTTTCTTGTTCTTTTACTTCCTTCCATCTCTCTTGGATTGTTGGCTACATACCATTTAAAAGTGCAAAGTAGATTGTCATGCAATCATGTAAATTTGTAAAAGATGAGCCATTTTATTCCAATCAATCTGGAATGGATTACAAGTAATATATATACTCAGCAAAAAAGGAAACGTCCTCTGACATTCAACTCTTTTTACTTTCAGTAAACTTAATGTGTAAATATTTGTATGAACACTAAGAGAGTCAACACCATAAGACATAAACTACTGTAAAAATGTTTCACAATGTGTCCCTGAATGAAGGGAGGCTCAAAATCAGTCAGTACCAGTCAGTATCTGGTGGCCACCAGCTGCTTGAAGTACTGCAGTGCATCTCCTCCTCATGGACTGGACCAGATTTGTCAGTTCTTGCTGTGAGATGGAGGGATTGTGTGTTCCTGGTGTGACTCGGGCAGTTGTTGTGGCCATCCTGTACCTGTCACGCAGGTGTGATATTCGGATGTACCCATCCTGTGCAGGTGTTGTTACACGTGGTCTTACACTGCGAGGATGATCAGCTGTCCTTCCTGTCTCCCTGTAGCGCTGTCTTAGGCAATTTATTGTCCTAGCCACATCAGCAGTCCTCATGCCTCCCTGCAGCATGCCTAATGCACGTTCACGCAGATGAGCAGGGACCCTGGGCATCTTTCTTTGGGTGTTTTTCACAGTCGGTAGACAAGTCTCTTTAGTGTCCTGTGTTTTTAGAACTGTGACCTTAAATGCCTACTTTCTGTAAGCTGTTAAGGTCTTAACGACCATTCCACAGGTGCATGTTAATTAATTGATTATGGTTAATTGAACATGCATGGAAAACATTGTTTAAACCCTTTACAATGAAGATCTATAAAGTTATTTGGATTTTTACATTATTGTTGAAATACACAGTCCTGAAAAAGGGACGTTTCTTTTTTTGCTGAGTCTATATACGTATCAGTATGATAAATAAATGTAAGAACTTAAATATGGTAACTACTGTGTGGAAATTGGTTGTTTCAAAAGTAGGCATGTCAATATTTGTTTTAACCTGATATTTAGCCTATAACAGAAACTTTGCCTGTATTCATGATTATATAATTTCTTTATATTTTAACATTATGATTTTGACTATCATCATAAATTCTATTTTCACAAAGAGCGCATTTAAAAACCTTCACAGATTTATCATCAACCAATGAAAGTGCTTGAATTGCTGCTTAGTCACTAGCAACGGGGTCAACCACACCTCACTAATGGCGCTTTTCCACTGCATAGTACGGCACGGCACGGTTCAGTACAGCTCACTTTTGGGGGGTTTTCCACTGGGAATAAAGGTCTTTGTACTTTCCTTCCTCAGAGTTGCTCTTAGAAGTTTCCTAAATCACTTTTAGTCTAGGACTCCCAGCTAGCAATTTTTACTCTAAGATAGGAGTTCTCTGAAAGAATTCTAAGAAGCTTTGTGAATAAGGGCCCTGGAGTCTATCCCAGGGAATTTGCGCACAAGGCAGTGTACAGACAGGATGGGTCTGCCAACCAATCACAGGGCTCGAGCACACACACTTGCACCCAATTGTTCAATACAAGCAATTTGGAACTGCCACTCACCCTACAACTTATGTCTTTGGACTGTGGGAGGAAACCGAAGGACCTGGAGGAAACTCACCAAACGTGAAGAGCAAACTTCATGCATACTGTAGGTGCAAAATTGAACCCCTAAAAGTCTAACCACTAAACCAACATGCCCCCTGGAGTGATAAAGTAGCAGGAAAAAAAAACAAATAATAGTAATAATTTAAAAAACTAAATGAAGGAATAGAAGCATGGTGGCGTAACGACTTGTCTAGTGGCCTTGCTCTTCCAGGAATCACGCCACAGGACTGTGTGAATGCTTGCATCCAGGTATTACGGTTTCCACTTGCAGTGGCACTTACAGATTAGGCTAATCACCATTTACAAATTGCCTGTAGTGTGTGAGAGTGTATGCTAAGGCCTATGATGGACTGGCACCCCATCCAGGGTGTACCCTGCCTAGTGACCCGAGTCCCCTGGGATAGGGTATGATGCGACCTTGGTCTGATATAGAGAACAGGATCAGTGATATAGAGAACAAGTTAGAGTAAATGCAATTTCAAAAAAAGTAAAACTTATTTTATCCCTTCAGTGTTTTCATTCATAACAATAAGATGTTAGCCTAAGTCTTTCCACAGACATCCAAAACAAACATATTAATATTGCTAACGTACAGCACTTTGTTGTACCTTTATTGAGTTGTACTTGTGGTCAGGGCAGTGTTAGCACGCTGCGAAGGTGCCACGGCTCCCTCTCTACATCACTTGGGAGAAGATAGGGGTGCTGCACACGGGGTCTGAAGGGCCAATTCCTTTCATTTATGATGGGGAGAGATTCAATCCTCCATACCAAAGCATGGCTTATTGGGGTCAGAAAACGGATGGGAGAAACTCTCGCTGCCGAACACAGGCACAAAGAGAGACGGTGTTTTAGAAAGGTAGAGCAAGAGAGAGCGCGAGGAGAAAGCGCCATTTAATAAAAAGAATCGGTGACTGTGAGAGAGCTGCACTTTCGAGGCTAAAGGTTATCGCACTTCCTCTGAACCCCACTCCTGACAACGCACACACTTCCCTGTTACCATGGCAACATCCGCCGCACAATGATGAGGGGTGTCAAGGCTTGTAGGAGCTACCTGAACATTCTTACACAGGAGAACATTCCTTAGACAGAGAAGAAATGCAGAACTCAGAAATAGAATAGTGTTCGCGTGTGTTGAAAAAAGAGAGAGAGAGCGCGCAGCCGAGTGAGACGAAAAGAGGGAGAGAATGACAGAGCGAGAGACAGCGTAAGATGATAGTGTGTTCAAGGTTACTGCGGAACAGACCTTTGCATGTTCATTAAGGATTTCAGAAGATAATTGGCTTTGGAGATGAGCTGGAGGAAGGGAGAGTAAGAAAGAGTGTGCGCACAGCATGATCATACAAAAAACTGTGTACATGTATGCGTGTGTGTGTTATCCCATTTATTTAAAGAAAATAATAGCAATTCCCACATTTATCACATGTATGGTAATATGGACATTAGATATGTATCATTAATGTGCACAATGATAGTGTGAGTGTGTGTGTATGTGAATGAAAAAGAGTCACTAAAATAGCAAAAGAGGCTCACAGTGGAGTGACTGGTGTTGCAGATGTTTTATTGTCGGAGATGTGCCACTGTCAAGACAACTATATCCAAGCAAATCAACATCTCTGCACACGCATGACAAGATAATATCCCGCCCGTTCCACGGCAGAAGAGGGACATTCTTTATATATAGAATATATACACAAAGAAAAAAAGAAATTGTTTGCAGGAATACACACACACTCCTCCACACACTCTCTCTCATAGGTGCACATGAAAAACGATACTGGTAAGTTATGCTGTCTCTCTGATCCTCTTCCTCATGCTCACCGTCTTCATCGTCTTCACCTTCATGATCCATGGTTAACCATTATGTTCTGCAGAGGAGATAGAAAAACAGCCAGGTGTTTATATTTTATCACTCGTTCTCAGCCCCTTTTTTTTTACCTTACCCTTCTCCGGCAGCTTTTCTCTTAAAATAGTTACTAGATTCCACTGAAGAATTCATATACTCCCACACACACACACACACTTTTACGCTTTAAAACATATTAAACCGCAGTGCTGTTAAATTCTTGATTCTGACTGGTCAGAGGGTGTTAAATTTTCAGTAATAGCACGGCTCAGTAGCGACAGCCGCGGGCCGAATCACAGGTTTATACTAATGTGATCCTTTTAATAGGTTATCGTTTCTATAGTAACAGCTAATTTAGAGGGACTGGCATGGTGGACGCTCCACAACAAGCTTAATAATAAGTGGACTTGAGTTATTTTAACCCGTAGAGTTGTTCATATAGTGTATTTTTCTGTAAGGAAGTGTATTTAATCCTTCAGGGAAAGAATATGTGAATATCAGCATTTTAAAACAAACTTGTTTCTTTTCACGTTCACGAGTCTTCAGGATCAAAGGCATTGCGGTTATGCAATAACATGACAAGCTGCATTATTTATCTTATCAACATAAAGGAAGAGTGAAAGGGAGACGTGTCATGTGTACTCTACTTCAATAAATAGAAAGCAGCCAATAGTAAAGATCAGATTGCATCACACAAACCCACCTGTTGATTATTTTCCCATAACAGAATGCCACCAAGTGCTTACTTACGTATTTATTAAAAACAGTCCTTGTGTAAGCTGTGTAATACATGAACTAGCCTAGAGATGTGTAATCCTATGAAAATAATTCATCTAACACTTGAGGACATGGAGACAACCTGATGGCACAGTGTGCTGAGAGTTACAGTTACAGCCCTAGGGTAGTCAGCTTGATCTTGACTTTGTGTTACAGTCTGTGCTGAGTTTGGCAAAATTTTCCCGGTCTTCTCTCCTTCTGGTTTTCCGGTTTCCAAACATGCCAGTGGGTAAATTGGCTGCACTAAATTGCTAAGAAAAAAAAAAAAAGTGTGAATGTCTGTGTAAATATGTGTGTGTGGGTGTGTGCGTGTGTGTGGGCACACACAAGGTGCCTTGCAGTAGTGTACCATTTTATACCCAGTGTTCCTGGCATAAGCACCACCACCTTGACTATGATATAGCATACTAGAGATAGATGAATCAATAATATAAACTATATGGCATAAAGAATGTGGACACCTGACCATCACGTCACGTTTAACACATTGTTGACCCTCCTTTGTTCTTATATTAACCTCCACTCTTCTGAGAAGTCTTTCCACTAGATGTTGGAGCACGTCATTCAGCTACGAGTGCATTAACGAGTACAGGCACATCCCAAAGGTGCTCGGTCATGCCGGGGCAGTGCTCCTGTGCACAAAGGGAGGTCCGTAAACACGTAAACCAAAGTTGGAGTGGAAGAACTCGAGTGTCCTGCACGGAGCCCTGACCTCAACCCCACTGAGTAGCTTCGGGATGCGCCTGAACTCGTTAATACACTTGTGACTGAATGGAATGCTCCAACATCTAGTGGAAAGCAAACAAGACTGGAGGTTAACAATAATGTTTACACAGATGTCTGATTTCTTTAAAAACACTACGTTAAAATAAGTTTAAAAGAAGAGAAAACAAGGTAGAATTGATGACGTCTTCTGAGAAGAATAACAAAAGCCACGAGACGATTTGTTCTTATCTGCCAGTGACATGCTTCGAAATTTAATTTATTGAATTCATAATTCTTTGTTAGTTGAGAATAAAATTCAATTTCGAAGGAACTGATTGATTAAATATACATTTTGTCCCTTTTTTTTTTCTTTTCCTTATTTGTTCACCTGCTGGCTCTGAGTATGAGCTCAAGTAACATGTGCTTCCACCAGGATATGTAAAATCCCTCTTTTCTAGCTGCTCCTCATGATGTGTCTCATGCTAGAATGGCAAAATCAGCCGGAAGTGAGTTCTGGCCTTTTCAGCGTCCTTGATTGTGATTGACAGGGAATAGAAAGAAGGAGCAAGCGCACAATCAATTCCTTGGCTCCTGGATGTTAACTAAGAAGAGGGTAAAATGCTCTTCTGTTGGAATACATACACGTGATCAGCATTTACTTTTTATTCGGCTGCATTGGCTTTTCTGTGGGATTGGACCAGACGCTCTGGCCTTTGGTACCGTGGGCATGGATGAGCATTAGGTGCTCATGATCCTGTTGCCAATTTGCGATCAGCGGTGTTTGGTTCACCTATCAGTGGTCATAATATTATGGCTGATTGGGGTATGTGCATGTTTCTGGCAGGTCAGAAGAAACCAGATACCTGATCACAAAGGTGAGAAAAGCATGCAAGACTCCACATGGATAAGAACCTCTGCTCAGGATCCAACGGGAGTGCTTCAGCTGCAAGGTAGTAATGCTATCCACTGTGCCATCATGTCTTTTTACAATATAGATTTGACTTTAACAGTTTTTTTTATAGGAAGTGTGGAAATTTCCAGAATAAGAAACCTTGTAGCTAAAAGTGAGAGGGAAGGAAAGATGCGCTGTTGATTAAAGGTAGACTAATGGGAATTGGTGCTTTATCACATTTAGTGTGATAACCACAATGTGATTTCTTTGAAAAAAAAAAAAAAAAAAAAAAAAAAAGTGATTTCATCTCATCGTGCTGCCTAAGAAGAGTGTGTGAGGTGAGTGTGTGCATCTGTGTGTGTTACTTATTGCCTGTCTAGAGTCTCTCTGCAGTACCTACGGAGATGTCGAAGGCATGTTATCAGCAAGCAGAGCTGTGCGGGTATGTCATCCGTTCAGTGGGAGGGGTACTAATGCTGTGTTATAACGACACTGATCAAGCACTCCAATGGAGCGTGTGTGTGTGTGTGTGTGTGTGTGTGTGTGTGCGCGCGCGTGCGTATGTTTGTCAGGAAGAGACAGAAAGTGAAAGACTGCATGCACACTGTGAAAGACAGAAAATGCAAGCAAGTGTGCATTTTATTGTCTTCCTAATACCAGTGCCACTTTGCCAGTCACCACCTCTGTGTAAGAATATTCTGAAAAGCTTTCTCTCTTCTTCTTCATCTTACTCCTGCTCCCCGAAGCCCTTATTCCTATTGTTGTCTCAGTGGTGTGTCCAGGTATTTAGATATTAAGAGAAAGCACCACATAAGCGCATATACAGTAGGACCAAGCTGCAATTGTAGAACATCCGATATGTTCCTTAATGCAAAATTAATGACCATGTAATGACTATGCATCAGCTTCATAGTTGCCCTTTAGTTTCTAACACTTAAGAGATTTATTTAAAACACCTACAGCGCTGAAGCGATAATTTGAGTCAAAATGAGCCAGACATAATTCATTATATCTGCAGGAATTGCTGAGAATACCAGACTTCTGTGAATAACCACATGACAGATTGGTTTCGCTGCAGAACCCAGGAATGGTCATGCAGTAGAAAGGATCATATACAGAGCATAAACAGGCTTTTAATCGTATCTAAACCTTTTTTCCAATACAGCTGGACTGTTCAGAAGGAGATGTGCGTCAATTTAATGCATTCAAAGCTGCAATAATTATGAGGCTGGAAACCAGCAATGCTTCAATAAAATTCCCATAAAAAAACAAGTTTAATCATTAAAGCATTATCTACTAAAATTAAATAATTAAGAAACCATTAAGAGAACGAATGAAACATTCAGTAGAAAATCTTTTTAAATATATAAACCAAACCAAAATTCTTTAACAGACTTACTAAAGTTTCAGTGATGCAGATTCTTCTTTGTGTACATTGATGGATCACAATCACCCGTAAATTACCAAGCACAGCTGATTTACATTTAGTGATGCTCACAGACAGCTGGGAACGACAAAATGATGACTAAATGGTGAAAGAGCACCTGCTAAGCATAATGTGTGCTAAATCTTCCAGTAACACGGCTCGGCTATCGCAGGGCATCAGCAACCACACACAAACACACACCAACTTCCTCCTATTATACAGCGCTATTTCAGTTGTCTTAACAGAACAGCTAGCCTTAGGATTTCACCCAGGAATTCTTTTGCATATTTAAGTACATATTTTCTTTGATGTCATTACTGAAAAAAAATTAAATGACTGGCTTAAATAAAGTGTGTGCATTTGAAATACGAGTTGCGTTCAAAGTCACTGTGAATAAAGATGTGAAACTTTGTGAATGATTATTGTGCACATTTCAAACACCACATAACTCGGCCGGGAGTTGTTATTATTATTAGTTGTTCTCTCCTGTACAGTCCTGAACTCTAATTTAGCGTATCATCAAAATTATATCGTCATCGGTGACTAATACCTGATCATTCTGCTGATGTCTTTCCTTAATCCTTCTCTACAGTTTTCTCTCTTGCTCTTACTCTAAAGTTCAAGTTCTAGCCGTCTGGATCACGTGTGAGATGTGGTACGGTCTTTAACGTCCGTCATCGCGATATAATGTCACTGGAACTGAATGAAGATGTCTACCTGACAGACAACTGGTCAACCAATTTGCTCCACACGCGGCTACGAGTCCCAACAAGCCTGCTCATTTTTATAAAGGCCATTCCCACAACGGAAAGCAAACAGAGAATAAAAAATAAATAAAAAATAGCCCAGCAGTCGAGAAGTGGAGAGGGCAGGAGTGAATGAATTGAGATCAAAAGACAGACAGAGAGACAGAATGATAAAAGAAAGATGAACAAGTGAATAAAAATAAGGGACACTTCATTGGATTGACATTTCTCTTTGGTCCTGGCTTTTAAATTAAAAGAAGGCACAACAGCAGTATCCGGTTATAAAAACTGCACTACAGCAGCTCGGAGTGGAAAGGCACAATGAAATACCCTTAAGACAAGGAAGGCACAGGGATGGATGGCAGCCCAGAAGAGATAATACAGTGAGATAATGTCACCGACTGTGCGCCTCACATGGACAGACTTAACATTTCCACAGCTTATAAAGAGGATGGTTTAAACAATGCCTGTCAGACTCACTAAATATATGAGTAAAATCACTAGGCAGGCACCCACACATATGCATGAAATATATGCCCAATATGCCAAGGGAAATGTCACAGACACATTACATTTCAATGTTTATGCTTCTGCTTGTCTTTTTCAGCACTGCTTCTCTTTTTATTGTGCTCACTCACTTAATGACACCTCTTTCTCGTTTTCCAAAGGAAAAAAAATAAAATAAAAAAAAACAACGCTCCACAGCCTATCATAATAACAATAATGCCTGTGTGTCTGTAACTAGTCTCTTTTTTGGCACCATTATTAGACCAGCAGATGGGGAGCTGGCCTCTCTTTACAAATATCCAATGATCCTTCAGCTTTTTGAGGACTATTACCCTGGTCTCATAATATACGGGTAACTCTCTAGCAATAGATTCTGATAGACTGAGCCAGGATGTTTTAAGGGACTTACAGCGTACGAATTCGGTCTTGGGTAATAAAAACCCTTGACCTAAGAATAAGTGCAATGTACATATTTTTAAGCGATGAGAGTATTCCTAAATGAATAAGTATTTAGGGGAGCTTCAGACATGCATCAGACTATTATGAGTAATAAAAGGGTCTTCTGAGCTTGGTACAGCAATTGATTGATAATAAGAAATTCATAAAGGTGTTCCTGGTTATGATAAATTTCTAATTTTTTATTCCAGATTTAATTAGTAATGAAAAATCATCAGCTATAAAAAAAAAAAAAAAAAAAAAAAAAAACACTATTAACGGCAGAATGAGAGAGAACCAAATTGTAACAATGAATGCTTATATATTTCATTTTATCTTTTTAACCTAGGCTGTCTTCCTATATGTCTCACCAGTAAAACCATTCTGTCTTAAAATGTGTAAGCAAAGGGTGCTCAGCTTTTTCCACAAAGTGAATGGCACCCTTTGATACAGTTATTTCATAGTACAATGTGGTATAATGCAAATATCCGAAAGAAAATACATACATGCACCGGCCACTTTAATAGGAACACATGTATGCCTTGCACATTAATAATACAATTGTCCATTCATGACATCAAACATCAGAACGGGAGAAAAATGTGAGCTCAGCGGCTGTGACCTTTGCACGGTTGTTAGTGCCAGATGAGCTGGTTTGAGTATTTTCACGCACAACGGTCTCTAGGGTTTACACAGAACGGCGTGAAAAACAAACAGACATTCAGCGAGCAGCAGTTCTGTGGGTGGAAATGCCCTGAGAGAGGTCAGAGGAGAATGAACAGACTGGTTCGAGCTGAGAGCATGAGTCTGTATTAACACCACTCCTTACAACTGTGGTAAGCAGAAAAGTATTATAGCAGAAGACTACATCAGGTTCCACTCCTAAAAGCCAGCAACATCCCAATGTGTTCTGAATCAGTGAAACATTCCTGCTATTTGAGTAAGAGCCATGAGCTCCCCAGGTTTTATGGTGGTATTGCAGCATTTTCCTTTTTGGCCTATAATCCATAAAGTGTGTTCCTACAGATAAACTACTGTTTTTTTTTGTGTTTTTTTTTTTTTTAAATCCCTGGATGCATGAAAGGCATGTTCATGATTCTGAGAAAGTATGCAAAGGTTGGTTTGTGGTCATCCACACAGTTACATTCAAAGCAAATTGTTTCTCAGGAACAGAAAGTCCAATCAAGCTGAAATTCGGTGTCCTGCATCTGTATGCTAATCTGTATGAGAATTTCTAAGGATGTCTTGATTACTTAAAAAATAAGGCCATCATCGGCCATTCAGTGTTCATCAGGGATTTCACAGGGTTGTGATTGAACATCTTCATGGAACAGCACGTTCATCATTGGTTTCATTGGTGCTCCGTGCAACTTGGCAAGAATGGGCCATTGTGGGCAATACTCACAAAGAAGGCATGTAATTCCTGTTAATATAATTATTATATTAAGATATAATGTAGTGAGGATGATCAATTTAAGTCTAACTTTAAAATGAATTAGGATTAAATCCTACTGCTTTCTAGAAATGCTCAATAAATTCTAGAACATTTTTACTCCTAGATTTTAAGTAATGGATTTTTAATAATACACAAGGGAGTCCTGGTCTCTATTTACTACTACACATTTGTGTTCTGGTCTCTCTTTAGCACTGCATACTGGTGTTCTGGTCTCCCTTTGCAATACTCTATGGTGTTTCTTCAGCACTGTATTCTGCTGTTCTGTTCAGTCTTTTTATAACACTCTGGTATTTATTTAACACTACGTCTCCTTACCATTGCACACTAATATTTTATTTTACTTTCTTTTCACTAGACTCTAGAGTTCTGATCTCTCCTTATTAAATGTATTCTGTCCTCTCTTTATTACTATATATTGCTGTTCTGGTCTTTCTTTAGCAATACATTCTACTGTTCTGGTCAGTCTTTATGACTATACTCTGGTATTATAGTATTACTTTTAGCATTAGACTCTGGATGTTTGGTCTCTCCTTCTCTCCCATTAAACACTAATTTTTGTCTTTCGCACTATACTTTAATATCCTAGTCTCTTTTTAGTACTATATTCTCTTGTGCTCAGATCGTTCGTTATTGCTACACTTTGGTGTTATGACCTCCTTTAGCATGAAATGTGGGTGTTCTGGACTCTTCTATTGTTATATTACGTATTATATTACTATGCATTGGTGTGCTCTTTTTATTATTACACCTTGGTGTTCTGGTCTGTTGTTAGCACCCTATTCTGGTCTTATATTAATACATTTAACATTGCATTCTGGATGCTTTGTCTCTCCTAGACTTTAGCATTGAACACTTGTCTTTCTTTATTACTACACTTCAATGTTCTGGTCCCTCTTTAGCACTACACTTTTATTTAGCACTCTTTAGCACTTATCCCTCTTTAGCACTATACACTGGTGTTCCGGTCTCTCCATCACTACATATTAATATACTGGTCTCTCTCAGCACAATAAATTGGTTTTCTGCTATGTGCTATTACTACACATCATCATTCTGGTCACACTTTCTTATTACACAATGGTGTTCTGGTCTTTCTTTTGCATTACACTCTGATGTGATTGTCTCTCTTTTAAATTACGTTATGGTCTTTTGATTTTTCTGTAGCACTAAAGATTGGTTTTCTGGTCTTTCTTTAGCATTACACAATGGTGTTTTGGTCTCTGTTTGGAAGTCTGCTGTTCTGGTCAGTCTTCATTACCACGCTCTGGTATTCTGGTATTTATTTAGCACTGCACTTCGAACATCTGGTCTCTCTTTTACGGCTACACTTTGATGTTTAGGTTTGCCCCTTGCTGTGATATTCTGATCCATTTTTAGCATTATACTGGTGTTTTGGTCTTTCTGCATCACTGGATGATGGTGTTTAGTTCTATATTTAACACTGGAATGATGTTCTGATCTCTCTTTAACAGAATGTTATGGTACATTAGTTTCTTTAGCACTAGGTTCTGATGTTCTGTTCCGTCTTCAGACCTGCACTCTAATGTCCTGGACTCTATTTAGCATTTTTGCTGGTGTTTTAGTTTCTCTTTAACATCACAGCATGATATTCTGATTTCCTTTTTAGCACTGAGCTCATTTGCAGTTTTAGTGCTGCTATGTCTATAAAGAGCAGTCTGCAGTAATTTGGACCTTTATGTAAAACCATGTAAGGTCTGTGATCTTAATACAGCGTTGAAAGTTTGTCACTTCTTTTGAACACCGGGAATTGCTTGGGCTATGGCGATGTCTAGTTGACGGACGAGTGGTCAACCAATCTGTTCCAGATTAGTTGATGTTGTGGTTACTGTTTAGGACTAGGCTCTGATGTTCCGGTTTCTTTTTACCATTGGGCTCTTTTGCAATTCGGAAGCTGCTGGCAGCCTACACTGTCTAGCTGGCATCATGCCACACCACACGCCAGCATTAGAGCTCAAGGGCTCGACCGCTCACCCGCACACTCTTTGAGATGTGTGTAATAAGTGCGCAGACACACACACATTCTCACTGTCTTTAATGAAAGCTGTTGTTCCCGTTCGTTCTGCAAAATGCATGAGTGAGTCTGTATTAAAAGAAGCTTTGTGTTGTACACACAGATAAAAGGCTTTATGCATTGAATACACAGACACGCGATAATACAAGCCATTGCATTTTAATATCCTGAGTGAAAATTAGCAAAACAAGTTGTTTCATGATGCCCAAATATCCTCTTAGACATTAGCACTGGAAAAAATTTTTTTGCTTGAGTAGAAGCAGCTTATTTGAGAAGATGCAAAAGAATCAGTTTTAAATCTAAATTAAAGTGCAAATATGTATACCAATATTCCCACCAACACACATTTTCTGTGAACATTGATGGAATTATTAAAGCAACTCATTCATTTTATGTCTACATATAACTCCAACTTTAACTTAGGCCATGTCCACACGTTTAAGGGTTTAAAAATACCCGGCAAAACACCCTGTTAAGTGCTATTAGGGGCCTCCCTAATTAACAAGGAGCCAATCAGAAGCCTAAATCATCCGAAACCGCTGTTGCTGTCTGCGGGGTGTATGTCATCAGAGTTTTGTACTGTATGTAGCAACAGTGAGCTTAGTAATACATTCAGGCACCTCTATTCATTAACTTAATGTGTGAATAACTGTGTGTATGTACAGGCATGTAAAAAGTCTAGTACACAACGTTAATACAGTCAGTAGTTTACTGTACATATGTCCACTATTGCATAGAATATTTCTCAAACAATGCTGACGTCAAATCAAGGAGACTGGAACACAGACAATTACATCATCGGCACAAGGTGACGTTACTACAAGCCAGATTCTCCATTTCCCACACAACACCACTGAAAACGGAGTTTTGGAAAATCTTCACTTTGGACGGAAATTTCAAAAAGCGTAGTTTTTAATGACCAAAACTGTGTTTACATGTAGATGAAAGGCAAAAACTGCAGAGAAAGTTTTTAAAAATACCCAGCTACGTGTGTCCTTAAGCATCAGTAACCAAAAAAACTTTGCTAAATAAAAAGCTATTTTATGTTTTTATATTTATTTTATTGTATTGTATTCATTTTATATCTTTCATTCCTTTTTTGTTGGGGGGGGGGGGTATAATGGGGACTATAGGTATCCTTGTGGAGACAAGTGACATGTAGACACACTCACCTTCTTGGCCAAGTTAATGCAGTTCATATATTCCTTTGCCAGGCTGGAGCAGTGCAGAGTCTGATGTCTGTTCTCTTTAAAACAGTTCAGCACCTGAGACTGCATCTCTGAACAAATGGGAACTGTATTCTTCGGCCTAAGAGGAAAAGTAGAAAAACAATGTAAACCTAAAGTTTTTTTTATTATTATTATTTTAACAAATATAAAAATCTAAAGATGAATATCATTATGCGACAGAGTGGTAAGTTCACGCTGAGGACTTGAGTACTGCATTTACTTGGACATGGTCATGACTAAACCCTCAACTCAGTTGATTTTATCTTAGACTTAAACTTGTAAAATTAGCTGTGTGAGTAATTCTTACTTTCAAATGAAATAATTTCAAACAGTAGTCTACTGTAAAAAAAAAAAAAAAAGTCAAAAGTACCTCAACTGATCAGATACTGCTGGTCAGAAAAGAAGATGTCTGTGTAGACAATTGGGGTTCTTACAAAACTGGGATTGTTAAACAAAATGTTATTTAATGCTTCTCACAACCCCAGCAGATATAAAGATAGGATCTTTAACATTACAAGAAACGCCACCCTGAAACATGGTTGTATTACAGTACTGTTTAATTAGCAGAGTCGTTCGTGTTGTTTTGAACAGTTGTGTTGCCAGCTTGTTGCTTTATGATGTAGTTTTGTACCACTTTGATGACCAAGAGGACATTTCTAATACAGACGCAATGGCTTTCGATAGGAAAAGAGCTTTCAGCAAACTGAAACAAAGGTGTTAAAAGTCCAGTTTAGTGGTTCACTCTTAAAAACAAAAGAGAGACAGAACAGCGCACAGTAAAGAGAACAAAAGCTGGACTGCAGGTTCCAGAAGGCAACAATGCAGCGCTGCCATTTTCAGTGCATTTCATAATGAATTTCTAAGTACACTTTTTTTTTTTTAACTGACATTTTGGTCTGTTTTTCCTTTGGTGAACTACATTATCTACGAAGTGAGTTTAATTGAATGGATGCCATACCTCTTGGTAGGCGTATAAATAAATAAGGCTGTCATTTACATTTAAAGAGAAAATAAGCTAAATTGATTTTATATGTCTGTTCACCCTGCTGATCAGAAATAACAAACACAGCTCAATACATCAACAGAAATAGCATACTGCTGGAGTTCTAACTGATATCTACTGCACTCATTGTAGTGCAAATCCATATGTGCCTCATGGCACATATGCAGCTTAGGTGTAACATATACAGCCTTAAGGGCAGGATGAGTACGCCATGTCTCTGCCTTTAGATCAGCTTATGGATCAGACTACTAATTTGTGCTTCCCTTGGTCTTCAGGGCATCTCGATTGCTACAGTATGGAGCAACTCTATAGACCAACTCATTTGAGCTACGGCGAGCCTATAGATGACTTTGATGCATCAGACTCAATCTCCAGCATTTGCTAAACATCCAGTCATTAGGAAAGCTCCTGTGCATCGTAGCTGGTACACTGATTTGTGCACTTAAACGCACCGCTTGGGCACTCGAAGCTTTTAAACCAGCGTGTACTGCAAGTACCACCATACACAGATCTTATTTTATGCAGATCACATGTTACTATACCACTACATATTTCCCAGATGCTTTTGCACATTCGCTGTAGCCTGTCCAGCCAGTCAGGTGCTGAGAGTGAAAGAGCAGATACCTGCTAGATTTGATAAATACACCACTCATTCACCATTGGCACAGAGAGACTGATTAGAGTCTGAGCTGATACTACTGACGTACTGAGCCCAGCTGCACCTTGGCACAAGATAAGCAATGCCACACCCTGATGAAGGGTGTCCTTCATTATTCTCTCACTCTATCAGAGTGGCTGAACAGTGGATGGAGATCTTAGCAAGGAAGGGACAGAGTCTGACAAAGAAACTACAACAGAAGGGAAAAGCAGCAGAGACAAAAGCTTGGACAAAGATGGAAAGACAGAGAGTGAAAATGATGGCCAGTGTGGAGGCTGAGGAAAAAGAAAAGGGTGAAAAGCACTTTCATATCTGTGTGTGCACGTGTGAAATGGACAGCCCTGTCTGCTGTAATGAATGTGCTGGTGCAAAGAGAGAGCAGAGTATGTGCAGCCTAATTGGCTTCAGTTATCCATCTCTCTACTGACCAGGAAACTATTGTGCTACACACAGAGCTTGCACACAAACACACACACACAGTTACAAATATAAAGAATTTTCAAGGAATGTCATAGCAACCAACACATTTAGAAAGTGTTAGCTAGTTCTCAGTTTATCGTCTTAGCTCGTTCTCAGTTTGACTGATTGCTACTTCAAATGTCATTTCAATCAAATGCCCTTTAATGTTGAGTGTGTGAGTGAGTGAGGGAGAAAAAAGGAAAGACACGGGGAAGAAGAGGAGAATGATCCTCAGAGGAAATGCACTCAGAACTTCACCGAACATCTGGCTACACCAGACATTTATGTCAGTGTTAATTAAAATTCTCATCAAAGGGCATCGTCTTCATTTCTCTGCTCAGATGTGCCTCGTGAATCATGAGTGTAAGGGCTCTTGGTGCGCTTATTATAGATTAAAAGTGTAAGGGTTGTTGGTGAACTTATTATAGAATATAAAGTGTATAGGTTCTTACTAGGACTACACCTACACAGTGATACAGTATGCTATATCATTATATTAGATACAATGCTCTCAATATGGCTACATAAAGAACAACACTTCCAACAGACGGCATAAAGTCATCTGCTTGTCATAAAATTTTTACATTACTTTAACAGAATGAGGTCTAATGAACGTTTGAAATTTCATAAAGCCCAAATTCCAACCGCTAAAAATTTATTTCGTTCTCAAATCAGGAGACATTACAGGGCTTTAAAGAGACACAACCCTTTAAAATATAGTCATGCCATGCAGATGTACAAAAAAGGTGACTATTTAGTACAGTAAGGTGATGGATAGAAAAGATTATTTACAAATAGTCCTACGGTGTGCTGATAGGGGTTATTAGGCCCATCAAAGAGACTTTTTTGGATTGGAAAGATCATGCCGTTATGCAAGTTTATGATTTTAAATCTGAGGTACATACCAAACACATTACACTCCTAATATATTCATAATGGGATTATTTATTCATATAATTAATCCCACTCTTCATGACATCACCTTCATGATTCCTCTTTTCACACGATGGTGTTGAATTAAACTTTTATTTGAACATGGTTTTCAAAAAAAAAAATTCTTAGCACTTCAAACTCTTTTCCATCACATGAAATGGTGCTGCTACGCTGCCCATGATTGGCCCATGTGTTACTGAAACTACAGAGGACCTAAGGCAGGACTGACCATGAGTCATACAAAAGGTGCAGATCACTCCGACCAGCTAAGACCCGTCCTTACTGTACGGAAATCTACAGCTCATCACTATTTGTGCATTCGTAGAGATCTGCAAAAATCATAATAGTGGGAGCCTGACTTTTCTGTTGGGAAACAGAAAGGGAAATAAGGTACTCCATGTCTCAGACTCATCTGATACTCCTCGACAGTGACACCTGCAGTGTTGTTTTTTGTTTGTTTTTACATATTTGAAATTGAATTGGATCGATTTGAAATAACAAATCTGAAATTCATGTGTGCGCCACTGTGAACTTGTTTCCAACACAAATACTTAAAAAAACAGAAAAGAAAAGAAGAACGTGACTTTCGCCTCCAATTCCCACATTTAGCTTTTTTTTTGTGTACTTTTGAGATGCAGCTAGGGTAGAGAATTTTTGCTGAGATGTGGCAACCCTGGAACATCAACAAGCTTTCGGAATATTGAATGTTTTAACTGACTGAAAATGCAAACCCAAGAGATGTATTCAGACAATGACTCACAATCAGGTCATAATGTACTGTACCATTATACTCCTAGTTGTTAGAGCACGTATTATAGATTAATTGCAAAGGCTGTTCTTTTGTTTAGTTAAATATGCTGTATGGGAGCAGATGTTGTTTATGCAGTTATTCACACTTCTTGTAAGTGTAAAAAGTCCACATATACTTGTTTTGTTTAAGATTATCATTTATTTCATTATTAAGTGTATGATTTTTATGTATTTTTTATTACAAGTATAAAGGTTGCTTAAACCCTTATTCTAGATTAAAAGTGTAAAACATTCTCAGTACATTGGAATGGTTAAACTAAATTAAACTAAATATATTTTTAATAATAAAAAATAACACTTACAAATATATATATATTTAAAAAAAATACATTCTTGGCAACATGCTTGCTCTCTTCAAACTTGACCAATCTAATCAGATAATTAACCAAGCCATTCTAAGTCCAGGTTTGTGAATAAGAGCAGGAAGGCGCTACCTGGACCAGGTGTGAAAACAAGAAGAAAGGCTGTTGTTCCATTTACTATTATGAGAGTGTAAACACACTTACTTGATGTTGGTACTAGCTTTAGTAGCTGCCTCGTTGTACATTTGGGTTGACTGCTGGTAGTATTCTTTATTCTATCAGAGAGAGAGAGAGAGACAAAAACATAAGCTTCAGTTGATTTGTTAGCTAGGTGTTAAATCATAACTCTCCAATGTACAAGATATGATTATTAACAGAACGTTTTGAAATGTTTACTGGCACTTGTGCCTCTCCAGTCTTGATGGTAGAGGAGGCTTCGGTTCTCTGATGCAGAAGGCCATGGTTAAATAAAGGCAATAAAATGTATTTACACCTCCATCAGCTCATCAGTTTGGTGGAACAGACTTTGTGAGGTGCAGTTAAATTTTATTCAGTGAGACAAGCAATGGCATTCAAACTGCAATTACTGAGAGAGAAGGTGAGACAAAGAGTGTGTATGTGTGTGTGTGTGTATGTGTGTGTGTGAGAGAGAGAGAGAGAGAGAGAGAGTGTGTGTGTGTGTGTGTGTGTGTGTGTGTGTGTGTGTGTGTGTGTGTGTGTGTGTGTGTGTGTGTGTGTGTGTGTGAGAGAGAGAGAGGATAAAGCGAGAGTGATACAAAAAGAGAGAAAGCAGCAGAGAAAACAGTCACAAAGGATTAAAACAGGCAGGTGGATTAAGATATAGAGAGCAACAAAGACAAGAGAGTCCCACAGGTTATTCTTTATCCTTGTATTTATTGAACTCAAAACATCATAATGCTCATATTCTCCAGCAAGCTCAGTAAAACCTAACAGTTGCTTTACTTATAGTACTGTGCAAAGGTCTTGGGCACATACAAAACTATGGCATAAGCAAAAGATGCTTTTGAAAACATTTCTGCATAAAAGAAACTTTTAATAAAATAAACAGTCAATATTTGGAGTTAAAACTCATTGCTTAAAATCAGGAGTTTTAGTCACAGATTTGTGTTTTATAAGAAAATAGCCATTAGGTTTTACTGAGCTTGCTGGAGAATATGAGTTCTTCTGGTAACTTTGTCACACTCACTCCTTTCTATTTTTATGCAAATCCCAGGAGCGTACATTAGGTTTTTTGTTTCCATCTGAAAACTGCTCTGTCTTGCACAATATTATTTTTTTCTTTACAGCCATGCATATATTCTCCTGTAATGTTTTTTTTTTTTAATAAATTTTTTTGTTGTATATGGAAATACTGGATGATTTTGTACATAATTATGCACACATGATAAACATATACAACAAAATTGGTACAGCATATAATATGGTACCTAAGACATTTGCACAGTACTGTATAGTATATGTACTGTATTATACATGCACACACAGTACCAGTCAAACATATGAACACACCCAAGTCCATGGCCTTTTCTGATATTTATTTATTTCTAAATTGTAAAACAATGCTGAATGCATGAAAAATATGTAATAATCTCCTTTGAACAGTTGATAATGAGATGTGTCTGCTTCTCATGCTCTGTAAAGCCTTCATAATGGCTCTAATACGAAAGTGCTGTTAATTGGCGATTTTTCACAATGGTAACTCTAAATGAACTTCTCCTCTGCAGCAGATGTTAGATTTGATCTTGCTTTCCTGGGAAGGTCTTAGATCCAGTATCATCATGGTGTTTGATGGATTTTGAGAATGTATTTGACAATACTGTTCTTGAAAGAACTGTTCCAGAACAGCTGACCTTCATGTCAGCTTAAAATATCAACTAACTGATGTTACTTAATTAAGTTCATGTGTGTTAATTCACACATGTGAAATCTTTAGTATTGTTGTAGAATGTAGAAAATAAATAACTGAACCAAAAACACTGAATTAGAAGATGTGTCCAAACCTTTGACTGGTACTGTATATACACATTTAAAAAAAAAAAAAAAACTTTATACATTGTGAACCCTCCAATTGCCAGCACTAAATCTTCTCCTATAATGCTTGAAGAGATTGGAGAATGCAGAGCAATGAAGAGCTGACCCTTTGAATTCATAATCTTTCTAAATCCCTCAGAGTTCTCTCTGCTCTTCAGCTCACACCACCTGTTACTCTGAGGTTCGGTCAGTTCTGTAGTCACTAAACCATTTTTGTGGATTTTGACATACGTTTTGGATCTTTATCCTGCTTCAAGCTATAACCATGACCCAGCTGTAGCTTCTTGGCAGATTTTCTTTTTAAACTCTCTGGTGTTTCCATAATTCCATTCCCAGAAGGAAAAACAGGAGTCCAACATCATCACAGATTCTCCAACATACTTAACTATAGAGATTGGGTTGTCTGTGTAACTGTTCGCTTCTTACACCAAACCCACCTAGAGTGTCGGCTGCCAAAAAAAAAAAAAAAAAAAGATATTTTTGTATCATCTAGCAAACTCAGAGCAATTACTTTTGTGGTTAGATGAAAGAAAAGGCTTTCTTCTGGCATGCCTTCCAAACAGATTGTTGGCACGGAGGTGTCGTCTAACTGGAGACTAATTGGAGACTTTGTGACCCCAAAATGCTACTGTACCATCTTCTCTAAATCTCCAACTGTGATCATTGCTGAAATGTCTAGATAAATTTCTTTCATATTTTCCATGTGGGATTAAGCCAATTAACCAGAAAGGCATTTTTAAACCCATGTTTACGAAAGGGGCCAATCATTCTAGAGATGACTGTGTAAATACAGAGGAAAATGCTATTTATGCATTACTGTATATCTAATCTATTAGTTTTTATGTTCATAATCTGGCACAAACAAATCTTAATTTAGACACATTAATGTTATTAATAGACATTCTGTGTTAAGATAAGAAGCCTTACTCATCATAATTTAAACTGACTTAATTTACAAAAAGCTTCACCAGGACTTAGTCCCGAGCGGCATATAAAACAATTAGAGTCAGTGTGCCACAAATCATTTAGCACAGTGGCATTAAAATCTCAATCTCGCTGGTAATCCCAAATGCGGGTTCAAGCAGTTGGGGCCGTTTCATTTGGTGTGGATAATTACAGCCATTATTCCCAGTCGGAATACGGAATGCACGATGGACAGAAATGAATAATTGCGAAAAGAGAGTGAGAAAAGTGTTAGAATCGGAAGCCATCATGCAAAAACCTCACTATTAAATTCCTGGGACTCTCACCAGGAGGATGTTCATTTTAACATGTCACACTCACTGAGCTCCTATAATCCTCCACTCTGACCTTTTAGTCTTGCAGGGAAGAAATATGAAAGAAAAAAAAGGAGGGGAAAAAGGGCGTTCCACTTCTACAGTATCTTCAATTCTTCTCTTCTCCTAATTCTAGCCATCTTCGTCTTGACCCTGGCTGTGTCCAGTCTTTATAATTAAAGTAAAAAACATCCTGCACAATTGGAGCTGTGCTTATGTTTATGTATACGTATTCTGAGTACATCATCATCATCATATGGACTACAAGACCTACTGTTGCATACTGCTTAAGCATCCCTTTAATTAAAGGTTGCGTCAGAGCATATGAAGTGGATAGTTCGCTCTGAGGTACATCCCTCCGAAGCTTTCTGCAATGTTTGTGTCAGATAAAATAAAAACCTACCATGCTATTCATAAAAGTGGAATAAGGAATGAGAGCATAGCGCTATCTCTCCCAGAGGCTTAGGAACAAATGAATGGGCGATGGAGAGGAGCGCTTGCGGATTTGGAGCTTAAGCTGAGGGTACGGATGGAGGTGGAGGGTTAGAAGGGTAGTCCTTCACTTCTCTTGCCCAGGTAAAGTCTCTCTCGCTGGGATGGATATCACGTTGCCCAAAGCCGCCTCATCCAAAGATAAGCTGTTGAGGCTGTTTTGATTACCGCTGCTTACAAATGCGCGAGTGCTTAAGAGAGCGATTTGAAAAGTGGTGACAAGTACATGAATGCATGGACACACACACACATGTACACACACCTCCTTTTGGAAACACAGTGATGGCACAGAGGAGACCACTAAGATTAAGTGTGTGTGTGTGTGTGTATGTGTGTTATATCTGCAGCTCACTCAGGATTACTCTCTATGGCAGAACTTAACAAAGAGAGTGCCGGATTAGTGTGTGTATGCTGAATCTTAAAAAGCCTGTGTTTGAGCTGTCTATCAAAACACTTTTTGCAAAAGCGCACACATACACAACTGCACACATACGCACATGCATCAACCAAGAGGAGATTAAAGGGCTCGCCTCAATAGAGCGAGGGATGGAAAGAGAGAGAAAATGAAAGACTTTAAAAAAAAAAAAAAAAAAAAAAGTGTCTTTGTATGTTTCTATTTGGTTGTGTAAGCAAAGGAGTGCATCAGAGTTCGCACCTGTATTATGCGCGAGTATGCATGCGTCTTCATGTGCAACTATGACTGAGTGAATGTGCAAATGAGACAGCGGATAAGAGTGTGTGTGTGTGTGTGTGAGAGTTTAAGTGCGCTAGTAGAGAATACAGAGCATGATGAGGTAAATAGAACAGTCTGTCTGGGTCTACATGGACTCAAATTCAGAGAAAAGCTGCTGTCAAAATGTTATGTACCTTCACAAAGCAATGAGTTATATGTGTGTACGGGGGAAGAAGAGATGAAGCCTTTTGCAGTACTGTAGAGAATTGCGCACCAACAAATCATGTCAAAATGTGATATAAAAGCAAAAAAATAAAAACACACACGAGCAAAGAAGAAAAATCTGAATTACTGGTCCAGTGTGAAACCTCTACTGCAGTAAACTAAAAGGTGATGCTCAAATAAATAAATAAAATCCCAAAATTCTGAAATTGCATTTTGCATTGGACCTCAGCTTACCCGTTTCATAAACTCACTGATAAATTTCCCTGACAATCATTAGGAAAAAAAAATGTTTGACCATCTTTTGATTGGATATACTGGGGGGTGGGGGGTCATTCTCTTTTTTCATTTTCTCTCTCCCTTTCATTTAAACTGTAGTGCTTAAACGGTTTACTCACATGTTAAATACCCAGAATGCCGCAGGGTGATAAGGGAGCCCGGGAACAGCAGTTATGAAGGTGAGGAGGAATGAAGCAGAGAGAGGGGGATAAAAAAAGAAATAAAGCTTGAAACAATTCGGCTGCGTAAGTCGAAGCTCATTCACTGCGCAAATAGAGCGGCAGCCCTGGTGACTCTCAGCAGCCAATATCTCTGCTCCATTTCACTCTAGTACTGAAAAACACACTTCAGGACAAGCGAGCACCCTCCGTCTCACAGGAATTAAGGGAAGGCTGACTACAATAAAATCCTACTCCATCAAAAACAATGAAACATATGTCCACGGCTTCAAAGAAAACAGGAAAAATATAAGCGGATATATTGGTATGTTGTTTGCAGAGTCAAAAACGCCAGTCTACAAGCATCTCAAAATTTTAGATGTATTATTGGACCCTGAAAATATTTTATAAAAGGCGCGTGTTGTTAAAACCAACATCGAAACCACGCCTTTGTCTATACATGAACATGTTCCAAAAGGTAATGCCATGGAATTAATAATAATAATAATAATAGTAGCAGTATTAATAATTATTTTTATTACAATTTAGTAGTGGGTGAGAAAGAAACGTGGGGGTAATAGTAATAGAAGTACCAAGAGTAGGACTATCTGTATTAATAGTAATAGTAGAATGAGTAGTAGTAGTACTAATGTAATAACAGAAGCTGTCCTAGTACAATCACAGTGTCCCAGAAGTCTCCATACACTGGGGAAATTATCTCTTTTTAGCAAAGCATCTTTTAATATCTTTCATACTTAGCTGAAATTAATATATGTTTACAACATAGCCTTTAAGAGTGCTTTAACAAAAAAAAACATACTGAAAGCATTATCATAACCGGATCAGTAAGCTGCTGCATTCAGAATGCATTTGAATGTGCAATTACATGCCGAATGCCAGATGTGTAAACATGAGTTCATCATGAGTGGGAGAGGCTCTGTGTTTTTACAAAGAAAAGCAGTCATGTAGACGAGGTAAAATTAAAAAGGGGTTAAAAAAAAAAATAATTAATTTCCCCCATGTATGGAGACTTTTGGGACACCCTGTCGTAGAATTAATAGAAGTGGTAGCTATAGCAACACTAAAAATAACAATAGGTAAAGGGAATAGAAGGACGAGCTATAGGAGCGTGAACAGTAACAGAAGTAGTACAGTGAAACCACGGACTGCGAGTAACGCGGTTTTCGAGGTAACATTTTGTGTCTGTATGCGTGTGTGCACAGCTCGCATGTAAAGCAAAAGCAAGTCTCATTAGAGAGGTTAAAGATCCATTTCTCTGTCTGCATCAGCCTGCTCTTTGTCTCACTGCTCTGTCGCCAAGGTAAAGTGCAGGTTAATTTGTTTTATTTTTACAGAAGTGATTCCGTTCAATCAAGTGTCAGAGAGATTTCTTGTTTATTTGTCCGATAAACCAGCATTTCCGTTGTGTGCGCGCGTGTGTGAAAAGACTGGAGGAAGGGTAACTGTTTAAGACGAGAAGGGGAAGAGGGGCTTCACACACACACACACACACTCATGTGTCAGGATTTATTTTTACTTTTTTTTTTTTTTAAAGGCAAAGTGCAGGTTAATTTGTTTTATTTTCACTTTATATTTTTATGTATTTATTTTTTGGGGCTGTGGAATGAATAATTAGGGTTTCCAGTATTTTTTATGGGAAAATTTGTATTTCCAAGAAATTGCATGTTCTCCTCGTGCTTGGTGGGTTTCCTCCCGGTACTCCGGTTTCTTCCCACAGTCCAAAGACATTCAGATTAGGATAAATGGCCTTCCCAAATTGCCCATAGTGTGTGCATGAGTGTATGAGTGCGTGTGCGCCCTGTGATGGATTGGCACCCTGTCCAGGGTGTACCCCGCTTCATGCCCCAAGTCTCCTGGGATAGGGTCCAGGCCCTCCGCAACCCTGAATACAAGATAAAGTGGTATAGAAAATGAGTGAGAGTAAGTGAGAATAAGGAAGTGTAGCAGTAGCGGTAATATGAGTGGTAGTATCGGCAGTAGTAATAGTGGTGGTGGTAGTTATAGGAAGGTAATTATTGGTAGTAGGAGCATGCATAGCAGTAGTCAGAGTACGATTAGTAGAGTGAGTAAAAGCTGTAGTAGTTGTAATAGGAGTAATAATCGTAGTAGACTGAGCAGCAGTATTAGTAGTAGTAAGTACTGGGGAAATAGCAGTAGTACTTGAAAGTACAAGTAATATTAGTATTAGTAGTAGCAATAGTAGGAGTAGCAGCAGGTGTGTTAACAGGTGTAATTAGGGCAGGGCAATATGGCCAAAAATATTTATCACGATATATATTTGAAAATTTGCGATAACAATATAACTGACGATATGAATGATGCGAGACAAAATACTTTACAATTCCAAAACTTTATTAGTGCAAAAAAAAAACAAAAAAAAACAATTTATTTTCAATTTTAACAGTGCAAATTCCTTGCTGACAATTTAACCAAAAGGCTTTTCCAGTGGAAATGGGCTGACATATCCTGAGCATAACCATTTATAATATCCACAAAACTTAAAAAGAGTTGCTTTGCACCATAAAACTACAGTGTAGCAAATAAATAAGTGAAATAAAATTGCACAAACTCTTGAGTAAAAACAAAACAAGCAAACAAAAAACATGGATAAATTATGCTACTGCTCATGGAGGTTTTTCACATGCTTTAACAGCTTTGTTGTACTCCAACAAGTGCTTCTACTTTAAATGATGAAATAGGTTTGTGGTGTTTCCTCTCTTCGCCACGACAACCCGCATGCATGTTCTACAAAAAATTGTGCTTTGTTGGGTATCTGACGGGCGAAAACCAAACCAGTTCCACACCACTGAAGTTGCACCATTTTTACAAACCAATTCTGGTTCATCTGTTTCATTCAACGATCCGCTTTCGCCCTTCTCATTCTCCGCCGCCACCATGCTTTTTCTGCCATGTGCGTATGAGCGTATGAAAACAAAGGCACTGCGCATGCGCGTTTTACCCATATTCTATCGCGATATTTCATTTTCTTATCATTGACTAACATTGTACCGGTATTACCGTGAAAGGTATAATATGGCCCAGCCGTAGGTGTAATAGTAGTAGAAAGTAGAAGTAATAATATCAGCAATAGTAGTATGAGGTGCAGCAGGAGTAGCAGTAACAGGAGTAATACTAGTAATAAGAAAAGTAGTAGCTTTAGCAATAGCAGGAATATGAGTAATACTTAGAAGTAAAAACATTAGTAGCAGTAATGGTTATTTATACTAATATAAATTTATTGCCACTTTAGTAATAGTAGGTGGTCTAGGAACCAGAAATATTAGTAGCAATAAAAGGAAGAGGCATAGTAGCAGGAGTATAAGCAGTATTAGCAGTAGTAGAAGTAGCAACTGGGGTAGTTGAAAGTACAGTAGATGCAATATTGGTTGCAACAGTAGTAGGAGTGGCATTAAGTATTAGTAGTAATATGATTAGTAGTAATAGGAGCAATAGTTGTAATAGGAGTAGTAGTAGCAGCAGAAGTAATGAGTAATACTGACAGGATTAGTAGCAGTACTAACACTAGTAATATATGGTTACTGCCAGTTCAATTGAAGCCATTTTCTCTTGCTTGTCTCTTTTATCTCAGCACAATAAGAGGACAACAGTTTACACTATATACGGTCTTGGGAGGAAATGCATGTCATAAGGAAAAGAAGCTCATTAGGTGGTAGAAGAAAGGCACAGTTGAGAAGGGTGGACCTTAAATACCCAAAATAAATAAATAAAATAATAACATTTATCCTTTTTAATATCTACAATGCATTTGTAAGACAAAAGGAGAAAAGCAAAGATGTAGAGGAAAAAAAGAAAAAGTGTTGTCCTTTTTTATTTACTTTTTAAAACGAATTCTACAGGGTTTCCATCATCCGTCTCCATGTCTTCGATACAGACAGGTTGACAGGTATGCTCAGCACCATATGAAACATACTGAAGCGCATAAAGAAAAGAGCCAAAACTGCCAAGGGTCACAGAAACAGTCTGAATGTGAGGCTGGCAAGGTTTTTCTTTTCTTTTCTTTTTTAATTAGAAGGGAGCATATCTTTAACTAGCCATGCACCTGTTAGAAGTTAGACAGCACAACCTTATCTTACAATGCTCATATTGTTTTTTGAAAGCATTAAACATTATAAAAAGAGTTGGTCTATGATTATAGCAGAATTTGCCATGTTTCATCTAATAATTATCTAATATTATAACAATCCCCAGTCACATGACTAAGTAAATGTTCTATTTTTATGCATTATTTTTAACTATTTAAATGATTATACATTTACTGTGATGGGTTGTACAGTAGTATTTTGTAAGATGATATATCTCATTCCATCCATCTTCTCTGTTGTGTTAATGGCCATTACTTACATAAAAGGAATTTTAGAAATCTATAGGAATTCATTGCGATTACAGATGTTTGACTAAATACTGTATGCATCACAACTGGACAATCAGTAAACAAGGTCTGGTTATGTTCACATTATATGCACATGCGAGGAGGGGGAGGAAGTGTTACCGAGGCAACAGTGAGGAGCGCGAGTCTAGTCAGTGTTCAGCTATTTAGTTGTTGGATCACGCCTGCTCTCTGTGTGTGTGTGTGTATATATATATATATATATATATATATATATATATATATATATATATATATATATATATATATATATATATATATATACACACACATACACACACACGTGTGTGTGTTTTTACAAGTTTTAAATGATTTTCAGCATTTTATAAAAAGGACATCAGAAAGAAGAACATAACATGCACATATTATTTATGACTTATCTTCTTAGGTCATAAATATTAAAAGACATTATCAGCGGATAGCTGAGACAAATATCCTTCCAATTCCACCATCCATCCAATCTCAAGCAATCTTTTAACATAATAATAATAATAATAATCAGCAACAGGAAGAAGTTTTTTTTTTCTTTTCACAAACAGATTGTGGTGATGGGCATTGCTGCCTCACAGCACAAGGGTCCCTGGTTCAAGCCTGAGCTTGGCTTAAAATATCTAGAGTTTTTGTGCACATTCTCTGTGCATCTGCTTTGTGTGAGTAAAGCTCCACCCTCTATTAAATACATGTGTATAAACAAATTGTTTAAGAAAGTTGTAAATGAGTGTGATAGCATGTGTGCATCAGGGCTTGACATTGGCTCCCGCCCACCCGCCAAATGCGGTTAAAATTCGGCTATGTCGGGTAATAACTTTAGTCTCACTAGCCACTTTGGCGGGTAGTTTATTCTTTGGTATGACAATATATTTTGGTTATAGTTTTCTCTGAAATCATCTGATATAATAAACGCATTGCAACGTAATATTACGCGCATGAATGTAATGAGGACATTTAATACCTCTCTCTACACATGTTCACACATGCAGAGAGCGGACACACACACACACGATGCGCGGGTCGGGTATTTTTCCAACCCCCGGGTCCCGCTTTTATGAAATTATTTGGCCCGCCCCGCACCACTGTACACTGTAAAAAGTGGGACTGGGCTTAATTAACAATTGTTAAATTAATATTAGTAACAAGTACATAAAATTTACTTACTGCATTCTGGAGTCAAATTAAGCTGATTTAAACAAATGCTGATTATTTATTAATTTAATTTCAAGTTAATTTTTTTCAGTTTGAAATCAGCGAGGAAAAAATGGGGAAATTTTAATAACATTTTTCTGGCCATGTCAAAATCTAATTTTTTTTGTTGTAAATTTTACTCCTCATTTAGAGAGGACTAGGTTCTACTGCCATGCAATTTCCACCCAAGTGTTTACATCCAGACCAGGTGCCACATGCTGCAGAATCTGTATTTTTCTTAATGTAAGATTCCAAATTCAAATTTTATTTGAGATTTGTTTAGTTAGTAATATGAATGTACAAAATTTTTTAGCAATTCAATTTTTTTTTACAGAGAGTTGTGAAATATACAAATTGTATTGTGTGGTTAAATTCAGTTAAGCTATTTCCTCTCAGTCTGTTCTAAAGTAAAGACGTCCTCTCAGTCTGCTCCGTTTTTATTTGGCTAAAAGTCGGGCTTAGCATGGTAGTTAGTTCGGTGTGTGAATTTTATTACAATGTGTTATATAGTATATAATATTCTTTAAAGAGTCAGTCGGGCTAGTCAATGTTTCAGTCTTAGCGTTAGCTTCCCCTCCCCCTAAAGTGGTGAGTAATTAACTTAAAGATTTACTTTTTGTGTTTTGAATTGAGCTCAATATAAACTATTAAATTAAAGGGGACACGTGTAGTAACAGAATATTGCACGTTTCTTTATGATGGATATGGCCCACCTTTGTACCAGTCTCATAATGCTGTTTGCTAATTTTAATGTTAAAATAAAAACTCTTGATACATGCAGTTTTGAAGTATTTGCATTTGAAGTATACAGTTACTGTCCATTTTACCAGCTTCTGATGCTGCTAAAATGTTGGACAATGTTTATCGTGTCTGCAAATAAATGTCAATGTTACAAATGTTAAATGCTATTCCTGTTGTTTTTATGTTAAAACAGCACAAGCATTTAAGTAACTTAGAAATATTACAATTGTTTCTATCTAGTGACATCCAATATTATTGAGTAGATTTGATTTATAATTTAACTGTATTTCAGGTTCACTTAAATATTTAATTAATGTCAATTTCTCTTAAATATTCAATAAAAATAAATCTTTTCCAGATTTCTCTCAGATATCCATTGAATGGAATAAATTTTTTTTAGTAAACGTAAAACTGTTTTCCTTAAAATTATTTAATTTAGCTTAAAATATTTATGCTGAATACATTATATTTGACAGTTAATATTAAATCCAATATGATAAAAGACTTGATTTAATTTACAATTAAATATATATAGTCTTACATTTAAATAATTTATTCTATGTTTCTTACTCAGTAAAATTTTCTTAAATATATTAGGTGTCACTTTGTTGCCATAATTTTTTTGAGTAAACCCTAGGTCAGATTTTTTTTTACAGTGTATCTATTTTTACAACCAGCCCGCCCCCGCGACCATTAAATGATGCAAATTCCCGACCTCAATTTCTCCCGCACCTTGTCTTCCATCTTCACTTTTATTTCTTTGTTTTTGTTGTGACCGCACGCAACATACATGGATTTTTTAAAATTAAATTTTGTTTTTAATGACCCGCCCCAACCCGACCCGCAAGTAAAGCGACAATTTCTTTACCCGCCCCAACCCGCGGGTTACCAGACAACCCGCGCATCACTTTTACTTCCTGTTAGGTGTGTGTGTGTGTGTATCATTTCCTTAAATGGCTATTGCTTCTCAACAGGATGAGAATGTTTGCCCCTTTCGCACAAGTTATTTACTGATTATATAAAAAAAAGTAATCACTATTAAAATCTATTTAGATTTCATGTTGAATGATAGAAAATTCATCAATTGATTGAATTACCTTACACTATAAAGAGTCAACACTCCAAGATAGACCAGAGTCCATTGTCCTAACTCAGAATTCTGATATAATAATACATAATGAATACCTGATAATAGAACGCATAACACTAAAATGATAAATGTTCTGAGTTGCTGTATTTTTAATATCAGAATGAGTTCAGTTGTACTGAATCTGTTATTTTTCAATTTCATGTGGTAAGAGGCTTGAATTTAAGTTCAATAAGCAGAATATACTGTTCATGTTTGCATGTTTTTATATTGGGAGCCATCTTAACAGTACTGAATACTTGACTACTACTATAGTGATACGTTAATGTTTGTTATATCTAGATTTACTTATAAATGACAGCATACACTATTCATGGTGAAGAAAAAAACTGCGATTTTCTGGTAACAAAATTGTGGCTAGTAAAAAGGTTGAATGGCTCGTGACTCCGGAAATCCACTAGCCACATTAACCAGTTAGCAAAAAAGTTAATGTCAAGCCCTGGTGTGCATGTGTAGGGCTGTGTGGTAAAACAATTTTAAATCAGTATCATGAAGCAATTCATTTCCATAATCGTGATATGCTTCGATAATTTTTTTTTTCCTCAATATGGACAGCTTATCACACAAACAAGAACAGTAAATCAGTGTGCAGTTTTTGGTTTCCTACCATAAAGCACTGACTTAACTACAGGTCAGTGGTAGCTCAGAGTTACTGAACGGAAGGTCGGCAGTTCGAGGCCAGCTTCACCAGGTTGCCGTTGTTGGGCCCTTGAGCACGGCCATTAACCCTATCTGCTCCAGGGGCGCTGTATCATGGGTGACCCTGCGCTCTGACCCCAGTTAAGCTGGGATATGCGAAAAAAAGAATTTCACTGTGCAGTAATGTGCATGTGACAAATGAAGGCTTAACTTCATTTACATAGGTGGAAAAAGAAAGGTGGGGGGGGAGGTATTGGAGGTTGATATGAACGAACCATGATCACATCTAACATTTGTAGATGTGAGCAAATTCCCGAAAGTAGTAGCGCAGGTGGTAAAGTGCTCGCCCCATCATCTAGGGTGATGCTGTAATCCCTCGCAGCCAATCAGGGGCGTCTGTGAGCTCATGCAAGTGGAAGGAGCGGATATCGCTATACTCCGAGTGTGGTACGTTGCCCCCAACAGTGTGTGAGCAAGCAGTTCGAAAAGATGTGGTCGGTTGGCGCCACATGATTCGGAGGACATGTGATAGCCTTGGCCCTCCCGACAAAGTGGTAGTAGTAGCCTTAATGTGGGAGCCCCCTAGTGACAGGGAGGAATTGGACACAACTAAAATACGGAGAAAATCGGGGAAAAATTAACAACAAAAATAATAATTACAAAAGTAGCTCATGTGTCTTAGTGACTGTATAAAATGTCTAAAGTCCGGTATATTGTGTGTGCACGCTGTGGGGGGGTGAGGGGGGAAATAAGTCAGCCTCACTGGTTTCAATGAATCAGTCCAGGAGCATAATGATAGAAAATTGCTGCCCTGTAAAGCTGTCCCGATGATAAATAATCCTAATTTCGTAAAATCCTCAACAAAAGAGTTCACAGTCCAAGAAACTTTGATAGAATGACGTCCGGGATTCCACTTGCAAATTTAGTTTGTAGTTTAAATAAAGTCAACATCCGTGCATGTGTGTGCAAGAAACTTGTCCTACACAATAACTCGCCTCCTCCTGTTCTCGGAAGAGCTACATTAAATTAACTACATTATATTAAAAGGAGTACCAATCTCAATCAATCCAGTAAATCCAGTTTCAGATTGTCCTGAATCAGTTCACTTTATTCCTACTGACTTGTATACACGTTATTCTGTCTGCATCATCGGTCCAATTATGAATGGATTACTAGGCTGCATGTAAACATAGCCAGTGTCTGCTGTTTATTTGCCAGAATATGGGAGCGTGTGCTCATTCGAGCCCTACATTTAATTTTGAGAGGTCAGTGTGTAGGACCCAGAAGTAACGCTGGCACAGGGACCCTTTATGATTTCCAACACTGACATCACCACTTCAATTTTACATTCTCTAACTTGATCTCTTTTTCCTCTTTCCTCCTGCTGCATTTTTTTTCCTCTCGCTACAGGTTCAGAGCGGCATAAAGGATGTGGGTGTTGACAAAGTACATCTTCAGCTCAAGGTCAGGGCTTTTACTTAAAGAGAGTCGCTGAAAGAGTGCTTTCGTAACAAGATCACTGCGGTGGCTTTCAGCCGCTGACTCATTAAACGCTATGCGGCCCTAATTTCTTGAAAGCACAACAGGAGTCACTGCTCGCCATCTCTGACTCCAGTTGTATTTATCTGACGACCACGCTCTGCAAAGCAAGGCTGATAAGCACAGCACCTGAAAGTGGACCAAATTGGATTACATCCACAGTCTGCGTTTTCAGAACCGCAAAAGTAAGAACACAGTCGAGTAGAAAACAAACTGGTCGGATCAGCCTAAAAAGGTCCCCAAACATGTTTCTCCTTGGATTAGCGATGCTGTGCAGCGGCTTCAATAGAAACGCACACTGAAGAAGTATCTCATCAAATGAAATAACCGGGTAGAGTCACCTGCATTAGTAGGTAGGAAAGAACATCTACAGTGCGTAGGAGTGTGATACGGTTCTCTTTGAACATGGACATTTTACTACATCCTCAGTCATTCTCACTCACAGGAGTAATTTCTTTTTACTTTCCCACATATTTCCTGTTAGCTCATTGGGTCTACTTCACCTAGAAATGTAACAAACGTTTAAAAAAAAAAAAAAAAAAGTACACCTGCACAACCAAACAGATTGGTGCTTTTTTTCCCCCCCCCCATGCTTAACTGTCCAGTTAACCTGCATCCACTGTAGCCTCAAATTCCTCTTCTTGGATGACAGCACTGGAATCCGACATGGTCTTCTGCTATTGCAGCCAATCCAACTCGAGGCTTGATGTGTTGTGAAATCCGAGATGCCTTTCTGCTCACCATTGTTGTAAACAGTAGAAATTAGTGTTACTCTAACCTTCTAGTTAGAGCAAAACAGTCTGGCCAGTCTCCTCTGACCAATCAAAAGGCATTCCCAGCCACAGAGCTGCTGTTATGTGTGAAAATCTCAGATCATCAGCAGTTTCTGAATTACTCAAATCAGCTCGTCTAAACGCAGTATCAATTTAACTACATTTCAGTACCACAGCAGAAGTTAAGCTATTTACTTTTCTTGTAACTAGTTACACTTTATTCACTAACAGCGATGCAGTGTGACAAAACATTTGCCTACCCTTTTTTCTTTTGATAATCAGATCGATATTTTTTTTGAATCACACAAATCAATGTGTTTAAACCATGGTCAATATATCTAATAAGTGTAAAAGGTGCAGAGGTGCACGTCGACTCGCACGGACCCGTCTGGAGAACAACGGCATCTTGTTACAACTGAAGAGGATGGAAAGCACACTATCGAACATCCATGGCTGGGTTTATTAATGATTGCAAGAGTGAAAGAGTCACAGCAACAAACTCGACCAATTTAAAAGTGTACATGAAGGTCATCGTTTTGTTTTTACAGCATTTGACTAGCTGGTTAACAGAGAGGTCAGTGAGTAAGAGAGTACTTTTCAAAGAGTATTTTTCTGTTAAATTAATGCGTTCTTTGTTATTTGTATTGCAGCAAATAATTCACATGAGTGGGATTTATGGATTTATCCGCCTGCTCATTATAATAAAAAAAATATTTTTTTAAAGCAGCTCTCTTTTTCTACCCTCATTTTCTCAGTTTTTGTTTTGCAGTGAAGTCATGTTAACTACTTCTTGCTTTACAGATAGACAAGCAAGCGTCTCTGTTATGGCCTATACAAGTCCTGCGCATTTAATTTGTGTAATAAAATAGTCGCTCAGCACAATGAAATGCAAGATGTCGCTTGACAAGCTATAATTGCAAAGGAGCTCTTCCAACACAGCTACTTTAACCTGGTTTACATCATGGCGAATGATTATTAAAATAAACTCTGGCACTGTTACAAATGTCTCTGCCAAAAAGACATGCAGACAGACATAAAACATCGGCAAAAACCTATTTGGTATACGCTTTTGTTTGTAACAGCAATAACTTCATTGTTGTTGCACAATATGACAACATTAGCATCATGACAATATGAAATAGGTGATGAATGATGTCCAAAAGTATGTCTCATACAGTGTGTTGCACTCATACATACCTGAATGTAAAATATTCATCATTGTATGAATCGTCAAGATGGAAATAAAACACTTTCTCTCGTCTTTGTAAATGTTTATAATAGTTTATATTTGCTGAGAAATTAAGAATATGGAGATAAAAAGCATAGGGTCACTAAGGTATTATTTTAACCCTGGAAAACCCAGACCACCTTATCCTAATAGGAAATTTATCTCCTTTGGCTGAAATGATGATACAGACCCAGTGAACCCTAAAACAGGTGTTTTTTTTTTTATTAACCCTTTCCTACTACATGTAATGACACGGGTCATATATGACCCCTTGGGATATCCAGTATGTTTTACCAACTGGTAACTTTCACTCATGACATAAAGGCAGGAGTTCTTTCTTAGTAAGGAAAGACCAGATTCTCATTTCAAAATATATTTATTGATTTTAATATTTCATCAATGACTATGCACATAAAATTTTGTTCTAAGGCAGGAACTAAAAACACTGGCATCAGCTTTTATATCACCAAATAAAAAGCACAGTAGCAGCCATGTTTGATGTGAAAAAAAATCAGGTTAGTTCAGTCAGTTACCACTAAATGTCAGTGTTATTGGTTCACATAGGGCACACTGGGTTGTAATGCAAAAAGAAATCTTTACTTTGGTGTGTGGGTTGAATGTGACGATGAAATAAAAGTCTGGGTCAAATATGACCCCATGGGTTCTCCAGGGTTAAGTATAAAATAACCTTTATTTATAGGCCTTATAAGATTATCTCTGCTATCTGATATCAACCAAATGAGGATGGATTCCCTCTCGAGTCTAGTTCCTCTCAAGGTTTCATCCTATTGCTATCTCAGGGAGTTTTTCTTTGTCACAATCACCCTCGGCTTGCTCAGCAGGGACAATCTGGCCATTTTGATCAGAAACATTTCCTCAGACAACTCATTTCCCTAATTTTCTTTTTGATTCTGTAAAGCTGCTTTGCAAGAATGACGTCTAAAAGTGCTATACAAATAAAATTTAACTGAATTTATTTGATTTTCAGTAAAATGAGAAATAGAAAATAAACGAGAGAAAAATGAGAAAAGAAATAAACGAGCAGAGAACTGATTATCATTGACAGATACAGACACGACTCTGTGTGAGGTGATTGGGGTTCCGTGGCGATGTTGTTAAACTATAAACTAGCAGGCAGCATAAAGTACATTCACCACATGCCTGGTCATAGAGAGGAGAACAAAAAAAAAAAACTTCAGTCAGCTGCGCTGTATTACTGTCTGAAAATCATGCAGGGGGTTAGGGATTTCAACTAAAGTTTGCTTGCTAGTTCAGGAACCCTTGATTAGCCGTTGGCAGGTGGTCAACTTGCCAGCTCAATCATACAAAACTGCACTTGGTCGTCTCGCGCATCTTTAGCACCAGAATTTTATCCAGACAGAAATTGTTCACATAATGATATGAAAAAATGGAAACGTAAATGAAATTATGATGCAAACTGATCACAAGAACCACTTCATTCAAGTGTAAGTGCCACAATGTGCAAGTCTAAGTCTCTCCAAGGTACATTTAGCAATGGGTTTTATAAGTCATTAGAAAATTTCATTCCAGTTTGTGTACATGAGAACAGCATGAGGTTTCTTTATGTAGACCTGAATGCCCGGCAGGATGGGTGAAATACTAGGGCTGTACCGAACATAATGAAGTTATGCCCATAACTTTTTTTTTTTTTTTTACACTACCCGACATGGGTCATTCAAACTCTCGAGTCCTCTTTGAGACCGTCTGCAACAAAAGGAATATTCAAACAGGATTCAAAAGTTGGGTTCAACAACTTTAATTACGGTATGCGTGCGTGCACACACGACAGAACAAGAAGAGTACTGCATGCAATGACTGACCCACACATTCCATGAAGGCCGAAGTTTATAAAAATGTTAGCAATGTTAGCAACCATCATGTATAGGGATAAACTAAAACACGAACCAACAAAAAGCTATGTAAAGCACTAATTTGAATATTATCTACGAAAATTCATGTTACCCTTGTATATTCAAAGGGTAAAAATCCAAATAAACTCCAGATAACAAGATGAAAGAAGGTCCTGGTTGTTTTTAGCACTCCACCACATCTATTAGATTCTATTAGCTTCACTTGTTTTTCAACGTAATGTATGCAATTCTGTTAGGCCAACCCTTCCTTGCAAAGTCTTGACATTCCTGCAGGATGCAATTTCGAGCCGTATTATTAGCGGGTTCCTTCTTTTGTTACTGCCTGTACACTTGTTTCTACCTACTGGATAGCATTAGTAGTCTGGTGCTGTTTTTTTTTTGACTCCCCTTGTTTATCGTTTAGGCTTCAAGATTGGTGAATATGTTAAAACTTTAATAAACTCTCACTGAATGCATATTTCTCCTCCTGTTTGTGACAATGTGTGTGTGTAATGAAAAGGCTGTTTTTAGAGAAAAAAAGAAATAAATTCACCCTTCTTGTAGGCTGGTAACTCCAATGATCTGTTTGTGTATGCACGCGTGTTACCTTGTTTTCCATGAGCTGAAGCTGCTCTTTGTAGAATGCAGCCAGATGCTTCAGTTCAGCCTCTTTCCTCGCTAGCTGTTTGGCCTTGGAGAGACAGTGTGAGAGAGAGAGAGAAAAAGAAAGAGAGAGAGAGAGAGCCAATGAGACGTAGATAAAGACACTTACAAGTGTGTAATCTCACTTCTGCTGACATATCCCATTTAAACAGAGTTGTAGTCCATGGAGCTTTTCAGAATTCCAATGTGATCTCGTGCACCAGCCCTAATTACTACCTCCAACTTGTGCATGCACCTTTCACTCCGCATGACTTGCTGCAATGTTCGGCAATGTCACTCAGTGCAGACTTGAAATTAATACAACTTCCCTGTTGATATTTGGACGGTTCAACTGGCAACACAAATGTAGTGTGAAAGAGGCTTGAGGACCACGTGTGTGTGTGTGTGTGTGTGTGTGTGTGTGTGTGTGTGTGTGTAAGGCCGTACACGGGATGAATCGATAGGTGGGATGTTCAGAGACATGTTATGGCCACAGCTGATACGAGGGATCACAAAGCAGGCGGTGTGCGCGCGAGTGAATCTGATCTCAGATCAGCAGAAATAAACTACATGCTCTGTGCGTTCACGTAGGACTGCCATCCGACATGGTGAGTGTGTACGTAGATGTACCTGGGAGAGAAAGAGACGGACACAATGACTAAAGCTGCCTTTAAAAAGCCATTAAGCACACAAAGCGCTTTGCAGCATGCAAAGAGGGAACGGGGGTGGAAAAAAAGAAATTATTAAAATGGATAACCTGAACATGTGCAGAAAAGACAATTCTACTGAGAGAGATAAAATAGAGAGAGAGAGAGAACGAACAAGGTGTTTGGAGAAGTTAAGCCATGCACCCTATAAGTGAGACAGAGTGAGTGCATAATTCTTGTCGGAGGAAAAATTAAAACCGGGGCCCAGGATGACGGAGGCGATTTAAATCTGATCCCTATTCTGCATTTCATTTCTCCTTTTTTTCCCCTTGATGTTCATCCATAACTTATGCAGTGGAATTGTCTGAAATGCGAGAAGACATTACACCTGTCCAATGTATAGACACCTGTACAACTGGTGTGACACATGAATGAGATGGCACACAAAGGGCTAGCTTTTAGAGCCCTCCCGCCCAACTCACACACACGTACACATTAGCTTACAGATGCACACATAATTACATACAGTGTAATCATACTGCTCATTTTTCTTCATTCAGTTAGTGTTTGTTGGCAGGAAGGTTCCATTCACTCTACTACGCAGATGATGTGCAATTTTCTAGCTGAATAGCTCCAAAAGTGTTGTGATGGAGGTGTCATCTGTGTGTGTGTACTTGTGTGTGTGTGCATACACACGCTCACACTTCCATTCTGTTATAATGCACAATGAAAACACGCCATTTGAATAAAGAGAGAGAAAAGTAAGATTAACAGGGAGCAGCTTCTGCTTACCCAAGCGTTCAGCTCAGCTGGCTGCTGTGAAAAAGGAAAGGGGGGGGGATGATAAAAAAAAAAAAAAATAAGACAGAGGAAGGAAAAAAAAAAAAAAAAAAAAAAAAGATATTGAAGTGTAAGTAAGAGGACAACAAGAGAGAAAACAGAGAAGAGAAACAGAGCCAGAAACATGAGCGAGGAAACAAAAAAAAATAGAAGGAGATATTGGGAAAAGATACGAGGGGGTAGAAAGATAAAGGAAAGAAGAGGAAAAGGTACTTTACATTGGGTTCGGTGCTAATTTCATATTAGTGTGCTAATACAGCTGGTGGGCTGTGTGAAATTTATCATGTAGAAAAGAAAAGGGTTAAATGGAGCGACTGAGTTATCCCTTCATGATTAAAAGGGCAGATCCCAGCCTTCTCTGCTCTAATAAATAGCAGAACAGAGCATAATCTGCACAAAAGAGGTTTTATACATTTGTTTTTTTCTTTCGGCAGACTGAGACTGGCTAGGCTTATCATCGTCGGCAAAAATCCCACAGCGATACTAGTGAAAGGATTAGCAGCATTATAATATAACATTAAATCTATTAATTTAATGTTATATAACATTAAATCTATAGATTTCTGCACACAGATATGCAGCGAGTGCTAGTTACACGTTCATTTCTCACTAAGGCCATATCAACATACAGTGAAAGAAAAAAAAAAAGAGAGAGAGGGCGAGAGAGAGATTAACAAAGCATTAGCAGTTATTCAGTTATGAATCATGATACAGTAATGAATCGTGATTCTTTTGTGGGGCAAATAGAATAGACTACAGTATAAATTTTTCTATAAAGATTTTTTTTTTTTTACATTTATAATAGAAATGATCCGGTCGATGAACCAGTGGCCAGAATTGTCTGGTTTTCGGTCTGTTTGGCTGTGAGTGTGATCGGACGATCATCTTCAGATATGACTGACTTTGGAATCAGCACAGAAGCTGCCAAGTGGTGCAACGGAAATGCATTATCGTGTTACATTATCGAAAATCGGAGGTATTAAATTCCTCCAATCTACCCTTCTCCTGCCCCCCGCCCCCCAAACGCTAACTACTCTTTAAAAAACGCATACAGTGGAAGCTACTAGATCCGCACGTACACTGTTAACTTGTGGTTTGAGACTTTGAGTCAATTTCTTTATAATCCTACAGGGTGTTTTGCTCTAAACAATCCACACATTTTCATCCCGTGTGGAAGGCGCAAATTATTTGCTAATTTCGTTTAGAAATAATAATTATGATGGATGACCATAATACGTGCTGAGACGGAGATATGTGCTGCTCGGTTAAATGGATAACTCTTGTATTTGAAGTCAGTTTGTATTATTTAAAGGGTGCTGTTGGTTTTTAAACAAGAAAACAATACTAAAAAAAGGGCTGCATTTAATTTCTCATGTTCAATTCAGTTGTGATGCTGTTAAATAAAGCTACAGCATAAAACGTTTGAGTTAATGTAAATAAAATAAAAATAAAAATCAGGATATTTATAAAATTGTGAAACTTACAGAATCACAATATAAATCAGTCACCTTGGTATTGTGATATAATCGTACTGGATGGTGACTCGGGTTTCCCATCATTAATCTGCAGTAGGAATTTTATATTGGTTAAGACTCTTCTCCTCGATATACAGCAGGTCAGGATGTGTGTGCCTTTAAGACATCTGACTAAGTTCAGGAGAGAGAGTGTGAAAATGGACTGACTGATACTAGTGCTATCACAGCATGTGTTTTTTAGACACAGTGACAGAAAAAAGGAGGAGAAGGTAGCTCAGGTAGCCTGTTCAGCTCATAGTCAAGACTACATCTGTGAAAAGAGGGACAGAGAGACAGAGAGTGGGGAGAAAACCTGCGAGTTCTGATGCAATACAGAATTTTAATAGCATTGTAAAGTTTCCATAGAATCACAACCTGGAATTATTTCTCCACTTGGACTGCGTGCTTGTCTCCGTCTCTCTGTGGAATTCCTGCAGTTGATAGGCAGCACGTTCTCAGTTCTGTCTCTCGCCTGAAGCAATCTCTCTCGCTCTCTCTCCTTCTCTCTGACTCACAGCTAACAAGTGAAGCAACGGCGAGCATTGCAAAATCCTTCTCTTTGCATGCATTTAAATCTCATCAACACCTAACCCTTTCGCTCTGACTCCATTTCTCTCTCGTCTCCATTTCTATTGGTCTTTAAACCATTGGTTCTTGGTCAATTTATGAATGTGTGCAAGTGTCTTAACTTGCACATTATATCTATAACTATGCAGTGCCTTACACCAATATGATAACCATTTATGTAAACACGTTAACCCCAGACTCTCATGTACTGTAGGAGGTTGAAGAGAGAAACCTAAGAATAAAGATAGATGGACACAAGTAAAAACATTTCAGACTGAAAGGAGCAAGGGGACCTCTGTGAAACACTGACACAACTGGAAAGATGACGTAAGGTGTGCGAGAGGAAGTAAAAAGAGAGAGATTAGGCAAAGTGGAAAGAGAAGCATTAAGTCACACTACATTTAACTTTGAACAGAATAGTACTATGAGTATGGTTTATGAGAGTTCTGGCTGTGGTGAGAATTTGCTCAAAACGACTAAATGTTCTCCCTATTTAACTGTATTTAACTTCTAGTTTAAAGAATAAAAGTTCATATTATAGTTGGCATCAATCTTGGATTTTGCATACACGTTGCTATTTTAACATAGTCCAATGTCTACACATTTGATGCACCTGAGATTTTGTGAAGCATTTACTTGATTTTAGTGAAATTGCGACATACTCATGTGAAAGACATGAGTTCTCCTGAGGAAAACGGTGAAGAGAAAAAAAATAAATAAATCGATTAATTCGTAGTCCATACAGATCCTACGATCTGGCCATGCAGGCAGCCTGTGGCTCTGAGAGTGTTAGTGGAGAGGGGTGTAGTTTTGATCGGTTGCCATGGCAACTCTGCATCACTTCCAAAGAGCTTCCTATAGAGCAATTTTTCAAAATGCTGATTTTTGATTGACATGATCTTAGACATTTTTTGAGCCTTCCAACGTGACGCGTTTCTTTCACTCAATGGACCCAAGGTGAGCTAGGTGCCGTGGGAGCAAAAGGGGTGCGGCACTGGTCCCATTTATCATAATGCAAAAACGGTGCATTTTCTGCCACAGTCAACTTTTTTTTCTATAGCACTCAGGAGACCACGCTGAACGTTTTCATATGTTTAGTGGGTGTGTGCAAAATTGAGGAAAATATGGCTGTCTGCTCAGCAGCAGAAAGCAAGAGCTGTCTATCCAATTCCTTACAAAGGTAATTCCCCTCCATCCATATGACCCATATTTTTGTCTAAAGCTTTTGGGCTAAAAACCACAACAGTAGGGGCTTTCTGCCCTTACTGAGAAATCAGTTAATTTGGCAACAGGATGAATAAACCTGACCAGCCATTTCTGAAATGTTGGCACTCACACGAACGTCTTTAATCATCGACTGATAGATAAAAAGATAAACAGATGGTTAAAACTGAATATCATCTTTGAAAGAACGATTACCTCTGTATGACGGACAGCAAGGAAACTGTTAAAGAAAAAATATTTCAGACATTTGACCTTGAACCAGCTTAAATCGATGACAAAATCAGATCAGGTCATTTGCTGATAACAGTGATATTTCCATACAAAACCTATAAACATTTAATCTCTTGTTCTTGATATAATGAGGATCTTGGCTGGACACAACCAGCCTGAAAGTTTAATGTCTCTCACACCTGGCAGTAAAAATATTGAAGTTAGAATATTTTTTAAAATGCTGTATAATTTTTTTGTCTAGCTTGTTATTTAATAAATAATTTCACCGGGATGGTGTAAACGTGTACCTCAGAGCTGCTGCAGTAACCATAAAGACTATGATGCTTATATGAAGGTGAACATCTTTTAATTGTACTGGTTGGCTTTAAAGCTCATAATTGTAGTGCAATGAGTCACAATCCCACTATACAGAGTTACTCAGAGGAGAGTGGGCTGTCTGTTTCCTCTCAAGGTTCTTTCCCTTGTCCTCTCTGGGAGTTTGTCCCTGCCATGGTCACTGGATTTCTTTATGGCAAAGTTGCTTTATGGCAACATATACTGTTAAAAGTGCTACACAAATAAAATGTAATTTAATTAAAGTTTTTTTTTTTAAACGGTAATCAGTGCTAGTTAAAATGCAGATATTTACCTTTAATGACAGGTGATGAGTGCAAAATGTCATTTTCGACATTTAAAAAAAAATAGGCAAAATATCCGTGACATTGAAAGACAACAAGGTAGCGCTCTACCTCTGGATCTCAGCTGAGTTTTTACAGTAATTTTTTTTTACCGGCAACATCAATCAGGGCTCAGAAATCAGCACTATATTTAATGTACTAATAAACATGACTGTGAAACAGTGTTGTAAAGCTACGTTACAGCAGGCAAAAAGAGGTGGAAAGAGCACTGCCTGAGAGGACAGGTAAACAGAGTCAGTTCCCCTGTCGTGACAGCCTTGAATATCGCCTGTAACCATGACAACCTCCGAGAAAAATTTCAATGTGTTCTTTGTTGTCCCTGATCGATTGTTGTCCACAGATTTGTTGTACTCTTAATATTTGTATGGATTGAATCTTTATTCTTTTCTTTCTTTTGTGCAGTTCAAGCTTCTCAGCTTGATATGATTTCAAAAACCCACTGGTTCCGTTTTGTTCCGTTCAGATTTTTTTTTTCCTGAGTAAAGATCCAACAGTAAAGTTTGATGTTGAACATGATTTAGGAGAGAATTAAGACACGATGCAATCAAACGGTGCCACGTCCTGCCTCACGTTCTACCCCACCCGAAGTTGGTTGACATGAAACCTTGCTACTAAACCTGGGTGCGTAATTTGGATTGTAATTAGTTCCATATTTGGCCTCGCGCTCTTAGTTAAATGTAAGATTAAAGCCAATCCGATGTAAATTCCAGCTGCATGATGCTCATAGTTTTGCAATTAAGGACCACTCCTTTACATTCCACCACTTTGAAGTGAAGCACGATGTGGGGGGAGAGCGGAAAAAAAAGAAAAAGAAAGAAAAAAAAAAAAAAAAAAAGAATGCTTCTGCTGCCATCTAGTGGAGAGAAACCCGCCTGGGACACACCCAGGCCACGGACGGCCATGCAACAGGAATCTGATCAGGCTTTCTGCTCATCGTGAAGTTTCTCCATTACAGCTGGTCATGAACGGAAATGTCTCGGTAGCAGATAATATGACCACATGAGCAGCGGCTCTGCTACAAATGTAAACATTAACTAGTATTGACAGCCCTGTCTGTGGATGAGCAAGCTAATATAATCAACCGCCGTGAATAGCCTCATTACAATCCTGCGCCATTATAGCGGACAAACTCGCGAATGGGAAGAAACGTCCTGCACTCGATAATCATTACGTCCACTTAAAACATCAAGCGGAGAACAACAACATGAAGCAAATCAATTTTCAGTGGGCAGAGAAGCACAGATGCGCACAGACAGACGTGCAGGCAGACAGACAGACAGACAAGAAAGAAAACAGAGGAGAAAAGCGTTGCAAGCTCAGCTGACCACTGAAAGTAATTCTTGTGTAAATATTTTTAACTCGGTTCAAACAAATGCGAGTTGTGTGTGTATGAGAGTCTGTCTTACCAAGTTCTGTACATTCTTCTGTTCCTCTTTTGTTCTGGCTCTTTCTTGGAGAACAGCAGGGTTCACATCATCTCCCACAGACTCTTTTTCTCGACGAGTAATACGTGCCAACTCCTCCCTCAGCAGAGCCTGCTCCAGCTCGAACCTACAGCCCACACAACACACAAACACCACAGAACATACACACAACAATAAGCACTTCATTATCAAGTACGATTCTTACATGGGATAACGACACACCTCAAGGTTGTGGGAACTACCCCTGAAATCTCCATGTATGCATCACTAAGTGGCTCAGTTCCATCAAGGACGACTGCATACTATAACATTTAATTGATCTACCCCTGAAGTACCCCGGATATGACCCGTCATTTAGATGTCGTATCTGGTCAATGCTGGTGAACATGACATAAGAATATTATGAGCTTTAAAATCTGCTACCACAGAGTACTGAGCGTAAATAGAAACTATATCTTGGATCTGTTAATTGTTTACTGCTTGGCCTGTGTATTGCACTTGTCTCCGTTACAGAACTACTGGGACACATTACTAACTAGAAGTGAGATCCATAAGGCTTTTTTTCCCCCTTTTTTTTTTTTTTTTTTTAGAACGGTAGCAACGCTGTTGCAGGATTTCAGAAAACCGAGCACGTTTCAAATTCGAGTCAGTCATTTTCCACTAGGGACTCTATAAAATGCGCAGACAAGATTTACTGCATTAAGGTTAGGTCCAAACTTTTAAACAGGCACAGTCCACAGAGAAATTACACTCCAGTATTCCTACATCCATCATATTAGTGTAACGTGCACTGACCATACATAGTGCTCATCAGGTTCCATGCTGTAGAGTTTACAGAAACCCAACAGGCAGAATAGAAGTGTTTTTTAGTTTTTTTGTGGAGACTTTGATGTTGCATGCAGAACATCCTAAGACAGGGAAAACTGTGCAGTTATTTTCCCAAAAACATTACCATGATATGACGATAATGAAAAACAGTAATGATAAGGGAACTTGATAATTTTTTCTTATCTATGTTTTCAAATTGAAGAAATTATATCTATATTTACATTTAAGGCTAAAAATATAAAGGAAAGATGCCATTACAAACAGAAGACCAAAAGACAACTAAAACACTAAAATATAACTAGTTTCTTTTTTTCTATTAACAGTGTCATACCAAAGTCAAACATGTAGAAGACGAATGGGTAAGTCCAAGTTTTTCTCTGTTTTCAGCGATCGCTGAGGGCAGAAATGCTCTGACTGGTTAGTAGCACCCAGAGAGAGAGAGAGAGAGAGAGAGAGAGAGAGAGAGAGAGAGAGAGAGAAAGGAAGACTGAGAAAGTAAAAGAGAATAAAGGGGTGAAAGAGAAAAGAGAGAGTGAAAGAGAAGAAGAGCGAGTGAGAGAGAGAAAAAATGCAGCTGTAATGAAACTATTGAAAATCTATCGATGCAGTACCGGATTTGCTGAAATTTTCCATTAGAACAAATGAAATGTTGCTGTTGAAAAATTTCAGATTATTGCTCATGTCCTCTGCAAAGGGCTCTATGTAACCGATTATAAAAGATGGAGGAATAGTCCCTCTCTCACAGCAGGGCTAAATGTCACATTTTTCTCTCCATCCAGACAGTGGTACAGATTTTACTCTCTTGGACTCTCAGTCGTCTGGATTCAAACTCATGATCTTTGAACAATAGTTGATTTACAATACATAAATGCTTACGTCGCTGGAGTACTTACGAGTTTCTTTCTTAAAGATTATTACCAGTCAAATATTTGGAAAGGTGTGTCCAAACACTTGACTGTTAATGTATGTATTACACACACGTACTGTATTACCAGTTTAATTCCTTGTTCTTTCCAGACTTGTTGATATTGAGGTGTGACTGCTACTTACAGTATGCTCTGTCTATCCAATGACTGAAACTTCAAAGCACTTGTGTAAGTCATTCTGGATAAAAGAAATGTAAATATAAAGTAGTCATAAGGTTATCCAAATCTGATTTGCTGTTAATTGGTCATTTTAACGCTAATAATTCTAAATTAACTTCTCTGCAGCTGAGGTAAGTTTTGGTCTTGCTCTTCTGGGATGAGAGCCAGTTTCATCATGGTGCTTGATGTGCTTTGTAAATGCACTTGACAATGCTGTTCTTGCAACAACTATTTCTGCTGAAGTTGACCTTCATGTGTTAAAATAACAGCTGACTGTTGTTGTTGTTGTGACTTAATTACCTAATGCCATACGTGTTGTCCACTGGCAAATAAATAAAGAAAATAATGCCTAAACATTGACTACATTAACGCTGAACATTTGATGTACAGTGCCCCGACCTCAAGCCCACTGAACACCAGGTATAGAAGTCACCAGGGACAACCCAAAAACAAGATCAGATAGGTGCCAAGTCAATTAGTAGTGCAATTCTGTAAGGATCATGATCAATATACAGTTTCTTCCAGTATTTGATATAATTCTAAACAAACTTGCTAAATAATTCACTCCTAACACATGGAACTTCTCAGGAACTAAAGAACTTCTTGCTGAATATCGGTTCCTGACGTCACCAGCACGTTTGCTGCTGAATGAGCACAAAACCGAACAGGTGCGCTGCAAAATCTAGTGTAAACCCTTCTCAGTCGACGTAAAGATATGCGTATGATGGTCAGATGGTCAACTTTTAGCCATATATCTTATTTGGTTACTCCCGAAAAGGGGAAATTTAACTTGGGTAAATCCAAGTTTTTCTCTGTTTTCAGCGATCGCTGAGGGCAGAAATGCTCTGACTGGTTAGTGGCACCCAGAGAGAGAGAGAGAGAGAGAGAGAGAGAGAGAGAGAGAGAGAAAGGAAGACTGAGAAAGTAAGAGTGAATAAAGGGGGTGAAAGAAAAGAGAGTGAAGGAGAAGAAAAATGCTCGGTTCAAGATTCCACTCGAGCGGTAATTTCCATGAAAGACATTTTCAAGTAGCTATCCAAAAAATTGGTTCACGGAAAGCATAGTGAATCTACTGAATCTTAGACAGTATTGGATTAAAAATAAATAAATAAAATATATATATATATATATATATATATATATATATATATATATATATAAAGTAAATTAAATAGCTTTGATGTGGTTTTTGTAAAATATATTGAAGTTCAGGTATTAACATATTACATAACCAAAAATGCATATGTTTTTTGTATTTTTTCCAGAATTCAGCCAGTGAGTTTTCTCGGACCATCACACATACTTCCATCCGTCCCCAGATAGCGAAAGTGCCGAGTTTTCTAACTGAATTTCCGCCTTTTCAGCCTTTAAAAAAGAAAATGTATCAGGGGAAAAAAAGCCATAATTTTTGCTTAAGTTAACATGACCTGAATCAATTGTCTGATAATGACTGGAGAAGACACGCTGACGGCACATCGGCGCAGGTATAAAACTCAACGACTGACAACTGAGGCGCACGTTTTTCCACATCAGGGAATGTGTGTGAAGTAGGAAACTGAAGCAGAAAATGAAAATATAATGGCAATTATTTCAAGAGAAGCAAAGCATGCCTGGGAGATTTTAATATGATCCACAAATGGCTCTATACGCTGCTTTTACATTACCTGTGATAGATACAGTCACAGACATCACAGCACTACAGACTAACTGAACAACCTAAACTGCTAAGGACCTCATCATTCCAGGACAAAGCCTGTTCATGCTTCAAACACACAGCACACATACACACACAATCAAACACATTAAGGCCACTCTTGGGGCAGGTAAACATTACTGACCTTTTTCTTAGCTCCTCTGGAATCTCAGCTGAAGAATGTCCGCCTGGAGCTGTAATACACGTCATGAGGGCAGTACATGAAAAAAGAAGCACTATAACCTTTATCGATGTAGTAAATAGCACAGCAGAAGAAATTCCTCTAGCAAGCTAGAATCTGATTCTTTTTGACAGCTGTCTGACACAAAAAAAAAAGCATTAGAATGAAATTGAACAAAGAATCAGATGAACAGATCAAGGGTGAGGAGGTGGTGAATACCTGGGTCAGGCTTGCGACTCTCTGGTTTTGAAGACTGAGGTTTACCTGGAGAGTGATTAGTCTCCCGCATCCTTTGACGAACATCTTCAGACAACTGAAAACACATGTACGCACAAATTCACGCCACTGCTCTTAGTGTAGTCTAGTCTATGCAAGAACAGCAGCCCTACTGCAGATTCAATTACCGAGCTCCAGTAACTCTCATCCTTTGGCAATTCCAATTTTAATCTAGTAAAATGATGTATGGAAAATACTAAAACAATCTATTATATGATGGGATGAGGTTCACATTCATTTCATCTTCCATTCAATATTTATTCCTAAGTAAGCGCTTTATCCTGGTCAAGGCTAAGGTGCATCCTAAGAGACTCTGGGCTTGAGGTGGAAATATAACCCAGTCCATCACTGTCCATCATTTCTACACATACATTCACACCGACAAGCTCTAGAGCAAAACTAATCCACCTACTGATTTGTGGGAAAAGGAATACCCACTGCATCACCCTTTTCACCTTACACTTACCTTTAGTGTTGCAATTCGTCAAGTTACAGCCATTATTTATACCTTCACTGTTGCTTTTTCCATAAGAGAACATGGTTTGATTCATGATCTGGGTAGCATTATTTTCTCATAGATCCAGACTCCTAGATCTAACCATGAGCAATAGCCAAGGAGTTTTGCACTGTTCCAATGGGTTTCCTACAGTTTACATTTAGGCATTTGGCAGACTTCAACCTTTAACCCAAAACATGCTGGTAGAGGGAATGGCTTCTCCATTATTAAACATACCTTCTAGGGTTGAAAAAGCCTGTGAAATCTCTGTGTTGCAATATACTGGCATTGCCACTTTCTAGTTATTCCTACGTCATAATTTACTTTGTGAGTCTAATACAGATACTGATGTCGGTGTATGTAGGAATGGATGCTTCTCTGGTTAGTTTTCAATCACTTGTTATTCTACAGTGTTTCTTTAATTTTTCTGTATATTCTTCTTCTAATTATAAATCATGTATAATTGAATATAACTAAATTAACGTAAGTGTTTAAATTAATATATAATATATAAAACAAGACAACGAAGGAGCTTTCAGTCAAACCAGGACTTGTAATGAAATTTCTTGCAAATGAAGGAATAAAAACCAATTGACATTTACAGAAGACATCAAGCGCATTACAATGATGAGACTCTTATGTGCAGTAAAACATCTGAATGGTGCAAACGTTTTAAAGAAGGCAGCGCATCCGTAAATGACAATACCAGGAAAGATGGCTCGAAGCCCACTGCAGTTGTACCAGTGAACATTCGGCAAGTGAAGAGCCAGATCGTTGAATATTGACATAACTTGTAGGCAACTTACGGAAGAGAAGTCTGTCTGTGGGAATTGAACACACACTCATTCATGAACACCAATCAACCTTGACCTCACTCAAAGCCATGTTTTGGGCTATTAAAGGAGTTCCAGGGAGGCTAGTGTTTCAGACATAAAACACGCAGTATAATTGTGGTTCTGGTTACTGAGAAAACTTTTTCCCTTGATGGTGTCCAAGCACTTGTAAAACACTGGGATACATTCTTTAGTGTAGTGTATAGAGAAATAAAGGTAGTTTTTACTCTCGTAATGGTGTTATTCTGCACAAATGTCCTGGTTTGATTTTGAACAAACACGCACAACAAAAAAAAAAGATCTATGAACATCTGTACACCTTTAGCTTCATTAAAATGGCCAGGATCCCCGAGTATAAATGTTTGTGTGCCCATATCCTCCCATCATACCTAGCTCATTTTATTTTACTTGTAACCTCACAGTGATTTATTTAAGAGCCAAACCTTCCAAAATAAACTCATTATTAAACATAGCTAACTTGGATAGCTATCTTAGCAGTGAATTGTGTCTCTAAAGGTTTCCTGGTACACAGCATCCTCTAGACCTGGACACACCTGAGAAAACACCATGAGAAAACAACGACTTTAATTCAGAGGTACGTAAACAGATGACGATAAAGATAATGCTGTGGATGAGATGAAGTGACCAACGAAATGCAGCCGTCACTTTAATAATGTTAATAAAGTCACTCGTTCACTGACTGTACAGTTCGACCCTTTGTCGCTGGCAGGATGTCCCGGCCATCAATCACCGACTTGAAGACTTAAATATCTCCATGTACTGTAGGTCTCTCCAAAAATCTATTTGATCGATTAGTTGGTGAAGAACGCAGCAGAATGTCTTGTGTGAAACGAGAGAAAGCCTGTGGCATGCTGGCAGTTACTCAATTGTACTGGCTACATGGGAAATTTCTGAATCAATTTTCAGACAGTCTTGCTTGATTTTAGATTTTTGAATAGATCTGTAGAAAAGTGCATTACACAAAGCCCTGTAAAACATCTCCAATTCTCTGCTCTCAGATTCTCAAGTGACTGCCCACTGCGCAAGCATGTTCCAGAAACTAAACAAAACAACCAGACAGTGGGTTTTCTGGTACAAAATCACACTCTGACAGAATAACAAAAGGAGGCTGCACATGCACGTCATTGCACTTGCTTTTAACGTCAGTGTTAATGAGCGATTCTTCTAAACTGGACTATACCTCTTTTTAAATATAGTTCTGATTCATGATTTTACTCGTTTCCTTCCTCATTTAGTTTTTCATCCTGTTGATATTGTTCTGATTTAAGCTCAGACTCGCAAGCATCAGGAAGACAAGCATCACAAAACCAAAAAAAGAGATCATAGTAAATTTTCAGAACCGTAACGAGGTAGTAAAAAAATTTTTGATTTAGAATTTTTTTTTTTAAATCCCAAACATGCTAATTTAACTATTTTTGATATTAATATGCTTAAATACATTTTCCTGATTTTTATGAACTAGACTGATATGATTTGCAACGTTGTGCAAACTTCTGCACTTAAACGCATGCTGAACAAGTGCAACGGACCCTGATGACGAGATCCCACGCAAGATAGAAATGTGTAAGAAATTAACTAACCCGAGAACTAGATCTGCGGAATAAAATTTTTTTCACTCACACACTTGGATCCAGTAAATGCTTTAATAGATCCAGAGTCTGTCCTGGAAACACTGGGTGAGAAGCAGGAATAAACAACACACTCATTCACACCTAGGAGGAGGCCAAGCCACCTACTGGTATCTTTTTGGTAGGTGACATTAAAACCACCTACACATAGACTTAACAATGATATCATTATATAATGACAAAGATAAATCGGTGAAAACCCACTCAAATAACACGTAGGGTCTCGACACAGACAGTAACTCATGCTCATGATCAATGCCAAGACCTGTGGGACAGAGATATTGCCCGCTGCAACACCATTTCGCCCAATCACACTAATACTAGGAAAACACATACTCAATAACACTTCTTAATGATGGATACAAGAATACAAGAAATAGGAATGATGAAACCTGAAAGATACCATAAAAGGTGTTCCTTCTTAACACCCCTGAATCAAGCTCAGACATGTGATTAGACAGTGACTGCTTTCCAGTGCTTTCAAATCCATAGATGTGATATGGTCCTTCAGTACATTCAGGTCATCTGCAGACTTCATTTTATTGCCACATAACATTGCTAGACCTAACCGACTGAAGCAACCGCAGACCATAAGACTGCCTCCCATCATTTTATGCGCTCCCCTTCTTACCCTGTTTATGATTAACATTCAATTATTTGTCACATGTACCTCACAGCACACAGTGAACATTTTTTATTGATTTATTTATTTTCATATATCCCAGTAAGGAAGCTCGGGTCAGAGTGCAGGGTCAGGCAGGATTAGGGCTGGGCGATATGGCTGAAAACTGTATCACGATATCAGTGTTTCATATCAGTCGATATCGATAATTATTGATATTTTATATATATTTTTTTTAATTATTATTATATTTTATATATTTAAACATTTTTATTTTAAACTAAACCTTCCTATAATCATAGTCCCGTCAGTTATAAGACAGAAATGTCAACAACCATGGGAAAATAATTTAAATGTAAACACAAGTCTAAAGTCACAATGAACACTTAAGTATCTCTTAACATTTAAGGTGCAAAATTTAAAGAAAATGTAAGAAATGCTTAATAAAGTGTAATAAAATAGTGAAATGTGTTTATTATATCAGATGCTTTTAGAGAAAACAACAAAAATATATTGTTGTAATACATTTGAGTTTGATGTTAATTCACTGGCGGGCCACCAGGGGGCAATACCGCGCTGTATACGATATGTGTCGTGTGCACTGAATGCAGTAAAAGAAGAATACCGTTTCTTTTCCTCTGGTTGTCTCACACAAAAAGCAAGTAATATTATAGATGCAAACATAATTGTCATACCAAAGAATAAACTACCCGCCAATGTGGCTAGTGAGACTAAAGTTATTACCCGCCACAGCCGAATTTTACCCAATTTTATGTGGGCGGGTGCAAATGTCAACGCCATCTTGTCTCCGTTTATGCTTCCTGAATCGCGACCGTACTACTTCCGGGTCCTAGTGCCGGTCGCGGAGCGAGTGCGCGTGACAGCAATCAAAATAGCTTCGCGACCAGCGTTTTCTTCCGACAGAGAATAAAAAATATCGAATAAATTTTTTTATTGATATCGATCACGTGTCTATCGCGAAACATATCGTTTTATCGCCCAGGCCTAGGCAGGGTACAATGCCCCTGGAGCACTGGAGGGTTAAGGGCCATAACTCTGGAATACGGACGATCTGAACTCATGATCTTTTTCTATTGTGCCAAAGATCTTCATGCTTTCTAGCTATTTCTTTTCTTAATCTCACTAACTAGTTGTTTTCTTATGGCCACAAGTTCCTGTAAGTTCTCATCACATTGAGTGTGTCGAAATGCACTTAATTTGACCACTAAACACATCTATGTTTTTTGCTGTTAATCTTTTACCATGCAATGTCACCAAGTGCTTAAATATTTCTTTGACAAAGTTGTCAGCTGCTTCCAAGTTTGAATGAGGTGGTGAGTTCTTAACCGAGTTCCAGCCCAATAATTTGACTTTTGCTAGTGTAGAACTACAACATAGTTCTGAAGACTCTGTGGTTATATCATGTTAGACTGTTGCCTGTCAAATCACAAGCAGAACATAAAATTCTCCCACAATATAGATTTGTTATATTTGATGCCATTGTCATGTAAAAGCAGCTGCTAAGTTTGAACATAACCAGAAATGTCATCGCCTCCGCCATCTTGAAGAGGGCAAATTACTAATGCGCGTTTACTTTTATTATATTCAAAATGTCGACCAAGTGTTTAATTTAATTGTCCAGCATTTAATTGTTAAAACGCCCTGGAGCATCGAAACTAGAAAATGACTTCATAAAAAGAAGCGAGTTACAACCGAGTTGATCCGTATTACGCCGAAATGCAGACCTTCCCAATATGGCGGAGGCGTTGACGGATTAGAGCAGGTAGCATGCGGTGTTTAGTCACAGTAGAGCAGATTTACAATGATGGGGTTAATAAACACACCGTGTGTGACGCAGAGCGAGCTCGCTTATTAGCTCTGACACGCGCACTGCATGGGCTAATCTAAAACGGCACGGCGAAGAGAGAGCAGCTAACAGCAGCTAGCCTGCTAAATGTCTTTGAACTTGAAGACAACCCTTTCACCTTAATTCCTTGCAGAACCGTAACGTTGTCCTCTTCGTTTAGACCGAAAGACACTTTCCTTCCAGTGCTCTCTGTGCCTCCCATGTCCTTTATCAGAAGTCTGCTGTAATGTTAACAGATGGTAATGTTAAGAGAAAGGGTGACTTTCCGACACGGGACACTCTCCTCCATTCGCATAGGCGGATTCAACCGTAAAGAGCCAATCGTGTGTTATCTCGCCGTCACGTGGTTCTGTGGCGCACTATGGGAAACGTAGTGAGCAGCAAGACGTCACCCAAGCAAACGGTATCTGCTATAGAAGATTTTCTGCTTTCTCTTCACAGTATTAATACACTCAGGGGTGCTCTCACCACCACACTATTTGTACTGTTTCTCCTCTAAAGAAAACAAACATAGAACAATTTAAATTGTTTACAAAAAAAAAAAAATATATATATATATATATATATATATTTTGTTAAATTTAAACAAAAACAATGAACAATATATATATTTTGTTAAATTAAAACAATTTAAACTGTTCTATGTTTGTTTTGTGTGTGTATATATATATATATATATATATATAAAAGCCAAAAACAAATATTTGGGTTTCCTCTGTGTACTCCGGTTTCCTCCCACAATCCAATGACATGCTGATTAGGCTAATTTTCATTTCCAAAATGCCCAGAGTGTAGACAGTGAGAGAGTTATAATCTCTTTGCTTTTCAATATATGTACTTTGTCCATCTGTCAATAAGTTTTCGTATTCACTCATTAAAAAAAGTTTTAGGCTGAGCTGCCAGCCACAAATGCACTGCTGTCTTTACTTCTTCATCAGAAGTGAATCTTCGTCCTCATAGGGCTGCTTTCAGGAGATCAATGTGGGCAGAAGTGTGCAGTCGTGCATTGCGTTTAATCTGAAGTTTTGACTTCAGATCTTCAATAAGCATCTTACTATAATGAGCACTGTCGATTGTTGAACCATTTTCCTGATGTTACTGGGACTTGAGAATCACAGAAATATTTTATCAATTTTCCAGATGATGGTTGACTTTTGACCTTTTTCTTGGATTATGTTTCTATCCCATACTCTGCTATTTACTCTCAGGCTTGTGGTGATGAAACTTTTGCGGGTGACACCCTCTGACCACAAAAAATTAATCACTGCGTGCTGACATTCTTTATTTTCATTCTTCCTCGCACTGTAGTTACAAATGAACTGCTGTAACACATTTTTACCCCTGCACAACGGTGACTAAGGAGTTTTAATATAACTGAAGTGCGAATGATTTCTGACTCACCATCGTATATATTTATTCTATCTTCTTCAAAAATATTGTTTTCCTAAAACAGCTTGTTATAATTTCACACACACAGTATGTGTATCGTATGTATTGCTGTGACTTGATAGTTTCTTGTCAAGATATTAAGAGTTATTAGTCTTTAGCCTCCCATCTAATACCACCTTCACTGCAATTATTTAATAGTAACTGGTAACTAAACAAGATTTCGAAGCTACAAAGCCCTATTTGTAGTAGGACCAAATAGAGCACATAGAGATGACACACGGGGATCAGTTGCATCTGGAAGAAGATCTGCATTTTGTACAGTTTGTAGCCTGGTAAAGGTGTGAGTGTGAAGTTGACTGAGGAATGTGTTTCAGCACTGGAAAAGATTGCAGATGTCAGGGGGCATCTGACACAGTAACAAGTTTTAATGAGTCACAATCTTACAAAACCAGTGTTTGGATTTAGGATGGCACAAGGTGCAGCGTGCACTGCCACAGCAAACACGCTATATGACTATAGGCAGGAAGATCTAGACAACAGCATACTGCAACTATGTATATACATGGAAAAAAAATAACCTTTTCATGAACACGGCATGACAGCATTTTGTGGAAACAATACAGTTTTCTCAAGTTTATATGTTTATGAAGTGTTACTGTGCTCTAGCTTTTCAGGGATATTTCTAATAGATTAAAAAGAAGTTGTCTTTTTAGTAATTGCCAAGCAGGGCCTGGTTTTAAAAAGCATGTTCATTTTAAAAGCATCTTAAGTGTTAGAGTGCTTTATATTATTCTCAGTTTACTGTCTCGGTACATATTTTTGATAAAGCGAGTAGTGTGCATTGCTCTAAGGCAATAAATTCACAGCCAAAAAAACAACACAACAAACAAACAAACAGAAATAAATCTGAGGATATTGTCCAGCTTTCCTTCTATGAAAATAAAATATCTGGTATTTCCACAATTCATAAATTGATAAATCCTCCATATTGTGATGTAAAATATGCAAGCCACTGGCATGTTATTAGAGTTCGACAATGATTTCACTATTAAACATAAACTACATTTTTGGTCATTAAAGCCTGACTATGTCTGCAGAAAAAAAGCATGATGGACCAAAAAGGTGACATGACAAGATCCTGTTTATGCTGCTTGGTCTGTTTTACAAATGGAATGAAAATGGAACAGGGTAAAATATGACTAACTTGATCACTAAAATAAATAAAACAATACAAGTGAACACAGAAGCAGTAGATCCAAGCACAGGTCATAGCAATATATCTAAATTTTTCTATTGTATGTGATAAAACTAAAACTAAAAAACTAAAAAAAAAAAAAAAAACCTTCATTCAGATAATTCTGTCTGAGCTCAATTACAGCCAAGCTTTCAGGTCAAGACTATTCCTTCAATTGTAACCTAGATACTGAACAGGTCTCAGAACATACCGGTGCTACAACTCAGAGTGTGGAGGAGTTTTTAAAAAGCACAAATAATAGTTAAAAAAATAATCTTGACTGAGCACAGACGAACTGTCATACACTGAGCTGTCATGCAAGCTGAGCTCAAATCCAAAGCCTAGTCGTTGTGTTAAAGGGAATGCAGTTCACTGGGTGAAGCTCAGTCACTGATTGGTCAAACATGGCCAGTCCTTCTGTTCTCCAGTCCATCCTGTTCCCTCCTCTAGGCATTGATGGCCCTCCATCGGTCACTGTCGATGCTGTTTATGCTGTTTCCGGTTCCAAAGGGCCCAGACACTACGTCGTCCAGATAAGCCCCTGAAGTGTCTATCTGTGTGCTAGAGTAGGAGCTGTGGTCCAGCTCCTTCCTGCTGCCCAGGCCGGCGGAGGAAGTGTGAGGCAGATGCACGTCAGGCTCGTCTGGCTCATCTATCTGAGACTTGTAGGAGAACAAGATCTTTGGCTCTGAACTGAAATCAGGGCAGATATTGAGAAGGAAAAAGAGAGAGAGAAAATACAGGCTCTTATAATGATCCAGTGTTGATTTTGTTGGCAATATTTTAAAATGAGTGTAGATTAGTATGTAAAGTATTTACGATACAATATTTTAGATACATCTATAATAATAATAATAATAATAATAATGTTGAGATATCTAAATATACAGTTACAAAAGTTATACACAAATACAATAAATTACTAAATTGGGTTTGATTTACATGTTAGGTGCTACAGTAGGAGTCACACTATCTTTGTTGAGAGATTAGCAAAGCCGGATAAAAGTACTAGCTATATACATTGTCAGAAGCACCAATGACTTCCTTCTTCTTTTTTTACTCCTAATTGCATACAACCGAGAGACCATCAGTTGGAACTGAGGCCTAATCGAAGTGTACACAGGTATTTAAAACATTAAAGGAAAACACTGGGGTTTTCTCTACATTCTATCCCTTCCTTTGTTTTACATCACTGTAAACAAACATTTTGAACAACTCCTTCCAGGATGAACATTTTTAGAAACTCTATTGTCAGTGTTGATGCATGGACAGGAAAAATCTTCTGTTTGGTGCTCGTGCTGCATGCATTGTGTGTTGTACTGGGAGAGAACGTTTTTTAGGCTTCTCATTGCACAACATGGCAGTGCAGTTAGGGTTATATTGCCACCTCCTGGTTTGGCATGGCATTTTTTGAGAATAAAGGACGAAGAAACCCCATGTACTGTACATGTACATTGGGCCTAAGATTGCATTGGCCTGTTCCTAAAAATTATTTCATGGTGTGCGCTTTGGTAGAAAACGGCTGCTTTTTACTTTATCTTTATTTTATAAATTGTGGTGATGTTTAAATTCTTGGCTGAACCAGAAACTTTGTGAATGAAAGTGAAAGACTGCATTGATGCTGTTTCCTAATCAGCCATTACTCATTACAACTTTAGAAACTTTTTTTTATCTTAATACACTGACAGTAGCTGTAAAAACATCTAAAAATTCAGAAAGGAAATGCAGAGTGAAAGTTGTTTAGAAGATATGACTTAGTTCTGCTTGGTCAAGGTCTGGGAATTTTTACTCACCCAAAGAACCCTTTGAGGAATGTTACGTAGATGAGAGGAGCAAACATGGAGAAATAAAGGAATGTTGTGACATCAACGCAGCTGTGAAACAAAACCACTGTCAGTGAGAAATGAATCGACTCCAAACCTTAACTGTTTGTGAGAGCAAGATGTCTTACCACAAGCCTTCTATGATATCAGCACAGAGCAGAGCACTACCCAGACCTTGCACCATATTCAGCACTGACAGGATGGCAGTATACACGTAAAAACTCCTCTTAGCTACAGAGAGACATGACAGACAGACTGATCGTGTTAGTTATCAAAGTGTAATCATTAGCTGATGTTATGGACAAAGGGTGAATACACAGAATAAACACTTCACTCACATGGTAATGATATTCTTTCTCTGATTGGGGTTTTGGGCAGAACAACGATCAGAGAATAAACCTGTAAAAAAATGAACATGACACATTTTCAGGCAAAGATGATCCAGTGTAAAAGATGGACCCCTCCGAAGATCTGTCTGTTTAGAGAATCAAACTAAAATCAGCACTCTGTAAAGCTTATGTACTGTAGCCAGGTTTAGGCTGCCTCTGACTATTATCTCTAATGTATTTTGCTTTGCCAAGTCCCAGAAACTGAAGAAAGCCAAAGACAGTGCTTTGTATTCTAGAACAAAACATTGTAAGGAAATTATTAGGCAACTATACTAAAGACTATTACTAACACTACTATAAAAGGTGAGTGATAAACAACCAATAACCGCAAATCCTAAAGTGTTCTGTGCCTCTTATACCACGCAGCAGTTTGCCTACAGCTAAAAATAAGTATTAATTAAATATTAAGGAAGATTATGTTAAATCTGTTTATAGTTCTTTCTAATGCTGAGTCTGCAGAACAAGTTAGCTCCTGTTACCGCCCAGATTACACACAGTTCCAAACCGTCTCTTCCTGGAGTTAATAATAATTTTTCAAAAATCTTGTCAAATTACAGAAAAACAACAAAGACTTTTGTCCTGAGAAATCTTCCTGTGTCAGAAAACATATAAACAGCCTTACATCTGACTGTTACAAAGGAATAGCACTGGAGAGTGACAATAATCCTAAATAAACATCTCCACACACTAAAAAGATAATTAATTATCTTCAAATCATTCATAAGACATTTTTAAAACATGGTAATGTGGTGTATCCTCCATGTAATCCATTTGTAACATGTTAATATAGAAACATAGCTATAATGGGAAACTGAGGAGATTAATAAACACCTGTGATCTGTCGGGAAGCTGGGACTGTTGTCTCTAGATACACTGTTATAGCAAATCAGATTAATCATCTCTTTTGACCAATCACAATTCAACACTGCTGTTGTGTAAAGCCTGATTTATGCTTCGCCATCAAATCCGCTTAAGTGGCCTGTGAAGTTGTGAGCATTTATACTGCGCTGGTGTCTCTTCGTCCCTGGCTGTTGAGTGTTTTTTTTTTTTTTTTTGGCATACCATAAGCAACGAAGCATGAAACTGAGCGCCGCTTGTTGTTAATAGATGTTGAACAAGAGTTACTTTTAGAAACGAGAGGAGATGTCGGAGGAGACGGGCAGTACGATGTTCGACTCAACGCAAAAATAGAAGGGTAGAAAAAGATGATGATAATTAACATTCCTGGGGAGAAATCATGAAATTTCCGTGGAGCTGCACGTCACTGCTATGCCGTAGGCTATGACTCAAAGTACACAGCTTTGCAAGGCCTACACTGTAGACTTCATGCAGAAGCATAAATCAGGGTTAAGTCTTATTCATCATGACCAGTCTAAAATTAACACAATTATTATGACACAATCTGTCAGTTAACACAAAGTGTAATCTGTTACCAGGAAGAAGAAGCAAGAGCTGGCCAACCAGAAATGTCGGCCTCCGTGACCGTAGATATTGAAATCATCGGCAGACAGATGCTGATCTGGGTACAGAATCTCCAGTGTACCCTGTAAGATAACATCTTGTATTTAGAATTTCTGTATTGTATTTAAAATTAAGTATTTATTCAACAAGTATATATTTTAGAAATGGCTAATAATATAGTAATTAACTTCCTCTTTCTCTTCCTCATTCTTACCTGTGTAATCGAGTAAGCCAGCGCTAACACTGCAGTTATGGCCAACACCCGTTTGATGCTCGACTTGCTCTCCAAATGACCTGCCAGAACAAAGCACAAGACAATTCATCACAAGTTTAGTCATTCACTGTCAGTCATAAACATTTTCTAAATTATTCTAGCCAGAAAACTTTTCATTTAGTGCAAAACAGAGCCTGGATCAGAGTTTGGCATGACAATTATTAAACATGTCCTAAATGAGCAGTTTCAGATTCAGCCGAGTGCGTACAAAACCACACAGTTTACTTAAACCTACCGAAGGCCAGTCCTAATATGACGACGCTGAGCTCGATGGTCAACAGGAAGAAGCGTGTGATCTCCCACAGCACCTGGAAGCAGTACACCACTCTTATCAGTTTTTATTACTTATACAAACAGTCGTTTAAAAAAAAAAGAATGACTCATTTTGACTGGCGTGACACCTTCTTTGCCTACAGCACAATCAACTCTCAGGTGTGGAAAGTTTTAGACTTTACCTCTGAGAAGTGAAGGGAACTGAAAGTAAAAAAAATGGATGTGTTCTTTAATTAGCACTACACGAGTCTAAAGATGGCTTCAGGCTACTAACGGCATGCTGGTTTTCCCCTTCAGCATAACAATGTCATTGGTGGGAAGGCTCCTGTTTTTTGTTGCTGCTACATGCTGCACCTTACATTATGATAAGGTTTTTTTTTTTGCAGATGGATTATTTTAAAAGCAGATAAATTTGCTTCAAAATAATCAGCTACATACACACGCTTACTGTATGTTTGTTTTCACACACAACAGTCTTTAGTTTTGCAGAATGGTTAGAAAAACAATGTGATAACAGTTCAGTCGGTGGAGATGCCTAGTTGAAAAGAGAGGTCAGAGGCATATTGGCGAGCCAGGATTGAGGTACTAAGTCAAATAATTACTTCTGTGGTAAGCAGAAAAGCATCTCGGCATGAACAAAAATAAATAAATAAATCAAACATAATGCCACTGGGCTGGAGCAGAAGACCACAATGGGTTCCACTGGTCCAGAATAGAAAATATGGCAGCACAATAAAACTGTGTGTGTTGGGAGGTTTCCACATGTATTTCTCGAGACGCTTTTTTTTACTAGACAACAATCACAGACACCATATTAGTCACACTGACTGACTAGTGTAACACAAAACACTATTAATTCACCAATTAGGCCAGAGATTATCGAATGATTCAGTCAAACAACTCGATCGCGTCTCTCATCTTTTCACTTATGGCATTTCCCTAAAATGTTTAGTAAACAACTGTGTTTTGCATCCAGATTATATCTTCGCTCGCTCCAACTCTTACTTGAGTGCTCAAATTGTATTCCCATAGTCTCTGCTTCACGCGCTCAATATCACAATGCTGTGCTCAATCAGTTCCAGCCAATCAGAACCTTTACGTAATTTACTGTAAAGCTTCTACAATAAGGAAAAGCTATTTTTTGTGTTGTGAAAAATACAGAAATCACAGAATTCCAATGGAGAAGAAAAGTAAGTCACATTTTAGCAAGAATCATACAACCCTGGAACCCAATGCACTCATCTGCTGCTGTAGCCCGTTCACCTTGTCGTGTTTTAATCTAAATTATTTCTTTGCTAGAAGCAGCAGAAGTAAGAAAAGCTTTAAAAAAAACATCCTTTGACAAGAAAAGTGATCCAGGTGTCATACTTCTCTAAATCAAGCCGAGCTTTGCACTACAGCATGGTTACTAATACTGTACAAGTCTAAATCAACATGCTATCTTAGTATCCATTAAACTTGAAACAATAATTTTAGGAGCTGTGTGACTGACTTCAATTCTCATATCTAGTATTAAAAACTATCACTTTGCTTAGTTGATTTAACTTGCTTTATCTCTCTGCATTTGTCAAAAAAACAGGGACAGCAAGAGTTTGAGAAAAAGTTGAAAGCTCAATGTCATCAGATGCTCCTACAGAAGATTACTGTGCCATAGTGTTTCATAGAAAAGTGACTCGAGCTAGTGATTTGCCAAATGACGGTTGTCTGACTTGACTGCCAGCGTTTGACAAATGAATGGTCTGCACTACTTCTAGATGCAGTCATAGTCCATTAGTTTCAGTGTGGATCACAGGGCAATGACAATAGTGACTAAACACTAACGCACTAGTGGATTACAGGTCCTAATGTTGAGTGTAAAAGTGATAACATGATTATTATTTACAGCACAACACATCAGCATTACACTTCTCATTCGCTTCAGGGTTTCTCTTAAGAGCCATGTTATAATTTTTAAATGGACCCAGGGTATGTTTTTTTTTTTTTCATTGCGTGCGTTTTTATTAATTAAAAGAGGGTGTGTGTTTTCTTTACCTTGTCGATGATGATGGCTGCACTTGATGCACTCACAGTCATAGAGACAATAGCTCGAGTGATTCCAACAACTGCCACAACAAACACCTACATCGAGAACATGAGTCAGTCAGATAAATAACAAAAATAAAAGACTCAGGCTGTCATACTGATAGTTTGAACATGACAGGGCTTAGATTACACTTCCCCAAATGTCAACCTGTCCTCAGACTAGTGTCGCAGGTAAACGGATCTGCTCACCAGGATGTAAAAAGTGATAAAGATGGGGCTGGAGGTAAGCCGGATCTTGGCTCGAGCTGATGGAAGCTTCCAGATCAGGAACCCGAGGAATGCTATGTTAGGCACCAGCAGCAGCAGGTCCCAAAAGCGCACCCTAATGTAAGATTAAGACAGTCGCATGAAGTAAATTAAATCTACATAACCATTAGTACCTGCTTACAAACAAATATTGTTACACTGAAATATTTGTGATGTAATTCTGACGCTAACGTGTTGGTCTGTGCTGTGTTTCTACGTAATGCAGCTACAAAGAAAAGAAAGAAAAAAAGTTATGTTTCAATGTTAGCTCCTAAAAATAAATAAAAGGAACAGAGCTTTATCTAGAGACCTAAAGTGCTGCTACACAGCTATGAAAGTTTAAACTAAAACTTTGAATTTAATTGAAAAAAATCTTGGATGCAAGTCAATGTCACACACTAATTATAAAGATTAGCATGCATGTCATGCATTTCATATTTTTAAATCTTAAAACACATTATCTGGCCAATGCTATTACTATACAACAGCAACAATTCACTTCACATCAAATAACTAACAAACAAAACTGAAAGTTTATTTTTTAAATACCAGGGGAACTTCTCCAAAACAAAAAGTACTTTCCAGAGAGAGAGAGAGACAAAAGAATGAGGAAGTGAAGCCTCACTGTGAATCACAAGCGATAACAAATGCAGCAGTTATACTGTTAAAGACCTTTTAAATAGCATACAGTACAAGTAATATGCAATAACTCAATTTGATGAAATACTAAACTGATATTCTGTAAATATAAAGACAGCTTTTCGATAAGAACCGTATGCAGTATGGATCACACTGAAGTGACATTCACATTACAAGGCAACAATTCTCTTATCAGAACCACTGGACTGAGTACAACATCATTCACACACACATAGTGTCTAATCAGAGCATCAAATAAGAGCTCACATTAAGCACAGATGTGACCCCTGGGCTTGTTCTAGCCGTGTGAGAACAAACCTACCTGGAGGTGCCGATATCCTCGTAAAGAACCCGCAGGCAGCCGTGTGGTTGGCTGATGTTGGACTGAGGTGGCCATGTGGGCAGAACCGATGTGTTCTCTATAGATGGAGGCAGGGTGCCATTATTGTGCGTCACAAACCAGCTCACCGTCACCGTGTCCAGCATTCTGCATTCACACGCTAAAACACATGTTCACAAAAGTACAAATTAACACTTCAGTCTTTAGTAAGGTGCCTCTCTCCTGAATCGTGTCCAGTGTTCTAGCAGTGTTTACTCTATATAAATAAATCATTAAATAAACATCACAGAAAAGTGAACTAGCTACCAAGAATTGGTTTGTTTGTTTGTTTGTATTTGGGTTTATTGCCATATCAGCTTCTCAGGCTATTTCATGGCAAGATTCACATCAAATATTATGCTGATTTATTATGTTATAAAAATGTAAATGATTAAGAGCGTTGTGAGAGTTAAAAGGATATAATAATAATAGATAAGATAATAGCATGGTCTTGGTCAGAAGAACAGGGTTTTACATTTGGTTCTTTACGTGTACTTTAGACAGAAATTGTAAGAGTTTTTCTGGTTTTGCCTTGCAGAATATGTTTTTTAAATCTTGTTCCGGTAGAAATTGTTTTCTTATGGTTGTAAAACTTGGGCAGTCCAAAAGTATGTGTTTTATGGTTAGGGTCGTTCTGCAGCGCTGACATTTTGGGGCTTCTTCATCGTTCAATAAATAAGCATGGGTAATGTTTGTATGGCCTATACGGCACCTTGTATATACTACCTGGTCGTGTCTTGATTTGAATGAGTGATAACTTCTTTTTCCTACCACTGGGTTTATTTCGAATAATTTGTTGTTTTTGTATTGTTCCCATTCTGCTTGCCATTTATTGGATATATATTGATTTATCAATGGTTTAAGGTCAGAGGGTGGGGAATTGGTTTGTCAGGTAAAACACAAACACAGAAAAACACTTATCAGCAGTGGTAGTCATGTTAGTTAGCTAAGTTATGAGTTATGCTACAGTATTGTTAAATGCTCGAATGTGATTGGTCAAAAGGAGCTGTTTAAGACTATTAGACTATACTTCTGACTGCAAGGTTTAGATAATTTGTACTCATTTTAACATTATTATTTCTACACCAACATGCATCTAAAAATGTCATGGCAGAAGCTCCAGGCAAATGGATATAAAAATTTAATTATTAGGGATTAAAACCAAAGGCACCTCCCAATATGAAAAATCGATACCTAGGGGGCTAACTTTTGTATTGTTACAAAAGTTTAACATTTAATGCGGATTCTTCATATAAGCACGGGTGCATGCAGCTTCTAACTCATGTTGATTTGCGTTAATTCGACTAATTTGTGATGCAAAAAAATGTGACCAAAGATTACTTAATCCTCAAAAAAAAAAAAAAATCATCCATCATATTCTAATGGGGATCCTAATGAATTGTATTAGGTTTTGATAAACCCTCTAATCTATTTCACTCTGAAAACGCTTATTATTCTAATAAACTTCCATTCTATATTCTATTCAGAGAAATATTCTATTAAAACCCTTTTGTTACATATTATCTATCCTATTCAGTTAAATATTCTATTCCATTCTGATAAAACTTGTAAAATATTTAATAGCAATTCATTACAGTTCTGATAATACACTATTCTATTAAATTCTTCAGTAAAAAACTTCTGTTCTATTGAAACTTTTTATTTTATTCTATTTTGATAATCCAGTCTTAAAATAAAAAACTTCTATTTTCGTATAACTATTTCTACAATGAAAACTCTCATTCTCTATAATGCTTATCCTGTACGGGGTTTCGGGGGCCTTGGTCCTATCTCGGAGGACTCAGGGCACTAGACCATCAAGGTCAAGCACAAACACACACACACACACACACACACACACACACACACACTATGGGAAATTTTGAAATGACGGTTATCTGCATGTCTTAGAACTGTGGGAGGAGCCACAGTGCTAACCACACTGTCCCATTATTCCGATAAATATTCTATTATATTAATGATCTGTTAAACTGTATTGTCATAACATTCTATCAGTTGTGGTTAGTCTATCAGCTGCTCCAGTCGATGGGTATAAAAAAAGCAACTCTTGAATTTTGATTAAACTAGATAAAAAGATTTTAGTCTATTAAATTTTCATTCATTCATTCATTCATTCATTCATCTTCTATACCGATTTATCCTGTATTTAGGGTCGCGGGGACCTGGAGCCTATCCCAGGAGACTCAGGGCACGAGGCAGGGTACACCCTGGACAGCGTGCCAATCCATCGCAGAGCACACACACACATACTCATTCACATGGTCAATTTGGGAACGCCAGTTAGCCTAATCTGCATGTCTTTGGACGTGGGAGGAAACCGGAGTACCCGGAGGAAACCCACCAAGCACAGGGAGAACATGCAAACCCTTCACAGCATGCACACAGAGACGGGAATCGAGCCTGGCCGGGAATCGAACCCGGACCCTGGAGGTGCAAGGCGACAGTGCTAACCACTACACCACCGTGCCGCCTTAAATTTTCATAAAACTTCTAATCTGATTGCTTAAACACTTAAGGCTCTGGGTTATTGATTGGAAGGTCAGGGATTCAAGTCTCAGCACAGGGAAGTTGCCACTGTTGAGCCCTTGAGCAAGGCCCTTATCCCAATCCACTAGAATGGTGCTGTATCCTGGCTGACCCTGCTGTCTGACCCCAGCTTCCTAACTGAGATATACAAAAAAAATACAAAATTAATTGCACTGTGCTGTAAGGTCGTCATCTCATTGTTTATACTGCTTTATTCTTTATACATGGTCTTGGAGGGGACCTGGAGAACTTGAGGTGGGGTACTCCTTGGACGGGGTGCCATGCCCTTACAGGGCACACACCCATACTTATTCACACGTTACTGCCAATTTGAGATTGTCAATTAGCCTAATCTGCCCGTCTTGCAGGAAACCCACCAAGCACAGGGAGAACATGCAAAGTCCTTGCACACAGAACAGAGGTGGGAATCAAAGAGCTGTTAGGTACACAACATGTAAACAAATAAACAAACCTTAATAAGATTCTACTTTATTTTGAAAATTCCTTATCCATTCTATTCTACTAAAACTATGTTCTATTCTACCTTTGATTCCAAAAGTAAAGTCAATTCTATTTTGTTAAAGCTTCTAGTTTATTCTGTCTTTATATGTTCCTCCTTCCTCATACAACACATCTGATAAACCAAAACCATCCCACCAACATGCAAAGCTATCCGTGACGTCATCCAACGACTTCTTTGAGATCGCATTAGGTCTTCCCCTGAAAGAGTTCTGACAGTATTTTTTTATTTTTTTGCTAGACCAACACACGAATAGAATAAGATTGGAAACTTAATATACATAGTGTTTACATAATGTTTATAAAAATCCAGAAACAAACAATAATAGACACTAATAGAGCTCAGATACTTGGGGTATGGGTTTCCATTAGGCCTGGGCGATAAAATGATAACGATATGTTTCGCGATAGACACGTGATCGATATCAATAAAAAATTTATTCGATATTTTTTATTCTCTGTCGGAAGAAAACGCTGGTCGTGAAGCTATTTTGATTGCTGTCACGCGCACTCGCTCCGCGACCGGCTCTAGGACCCGGAAGTAGTACGGTCGCGATTCAGGAAGCATAAACGGAGACAAGATGGCGTTGACATTTGCACCCGTCCACATAAAATTGGGTAAAATTCGGCTGTGGCGGGTAATAACTTTAGTCTCACTAGCCACATTGGCAGGTAGTTTATTCTTTGGTATGACAATTATGTTTGCATATATAATATTACTTGCTTTTTGTGTGAAACAACCAGAGGAAAAGAAACGGTATTCTTCTTTTACTGCATTCAGTGCACACGACACATATCGTATACAGCGTGGTATTGCCCCCACGTGGCCCGCCAGTGAATTAACATCAAACTCAAATATATTACAATATATTTTTGTTGTAGTTTTCTCTAAAGGCATCTGATATAATAAACACATTTCACTATTTTATTACACTTTATTAAGCATTTCTTACATTTTCTTTGAATTTTGCACCTTAAATATTAAGAGATACTTAAGTGTTCATTGTGACTTTAGACTTATGTTTACATTTTAATTATTTTCCCATGGTTGTTGACATTTCTGTCTTAATAACTGAGGGGACTATGATCATAGGAAGGTTAAGTTTAAAATAAAAATGTTTAAATATAATATATTATTCTACTGGTCCTTATTTTAAATGGGTCATAAAAATATAAATAATTATCGATATCGACTGATATGAAACACTGATATCGTGATACAGTTTTCAGCCATATCGCCCAGCCCTAGTTTCCGTTTAGTTTCTTGAGACCAAAGTTCACTCCATAGAGATAAAACTACTGATCTCCAGCTTTAACTTTACAGCTAGCTTTGCATAACACCATCGTACTCACCACCTTAGTGATAACCTTCGGAGGCTAAACTGTATACATGTCCCTGTAGATCTCTCTAAGTAACACTGGAGTCAGCAAAGTTTCTGTTTTTGCCCCAAACCCCGTGATGTTTACACACAACACACTGAGGAACACTGAAGCTGAGCTTAAGTTCACATCTCACCAAACCACACAGGAGCACATTGAAATAAAACCAGAAACACACTGGAACACCGTGACATATTTGTTTTCTAAAAAGCTTCCACAGTGCAAACCAAACCTCAATGTTAGTACTGTATTGTGTGCTAAACTTCTAACACTGTTAGCCTGATGCGTCGCGTCAGCACATTATCCATTATAATACACTATTTTTTAGCCAAACTACATGACTGAGTGTGTATTATTCACCTGCTATGCTAACTATTCCTAGCTAATCAAGTCCCGAGTTGTATTTCCTGCCTAACGCTGATACGCTAACGGCGTAGTAATGCTATGCTAACCATTAGCCGCTCCTGTGTAATAATCTGACTTACCTTCGCTTGAGTTGATTTTAAATCAGGGGGAAATGTACTCCACAGGACCAGCTAGCGTGCAAACAAACAACATAGCAGCTTTCTTTCGGTCTGTGATGATGCGTACAGCTGTTATAAACAGCAGCACAGTAACCGACATAAAGCAAGTGAAGCTGTGTATGTGTGTGTTTTCACTGTGAAGCACTGACAGTACAGCCGGGTTGCCAGATCTGCCAAATTAGGAATCCAGAAACTTCCATCTCAAAAATCCCCCTTTCAAACTGTATACACTGTCTGGAAAAAATAAATAATAATAATTATTATTATTATTAGTAATAATAATAATAATACTATCCTAGCACTGAAATACTAGCACTATATGTCATTCTAGAAGAGGCAGATTATTGGGCTGGATCAAGCAAAGAAAACAATTAAGGAGATCTGAAGTTATTGGAACTTGGTAAAGATTCTTTCAAGACATTAACAAAACCTGGAAAGACTGGACTTTGTAGAATAAATGTGGCCATGAATGAAGATAATGTAAACAATCAGTGAAGTTGCATGGTAAAAAAATAAATCAACAATAATAACCATAACAGGCACAGTTGCTTCAAACTCTGTCACCTTGCACCTTCGATCCCCACATAGCGTCCGTGTTCATGGAGTTTGCATGTTCTCCCTGTGCTTGGTGCATTTCCTCCAGGTACTCCGGTTTCCTCCTACCGTCCAAAGGCATGCAGATTAGGCTAGATGGCGTTCCCATATTCCCCCATAGTGTGCAAATGAGCGTCTGAGTGCATCCCTAGTGTACCCTGCCTCGTTCAATAGGGTCTCCTGGGATAGGCTCCAGGCCTCCCGCGACACTTTATACATGATAAACACACTTTGATAGAGTGGTTCAGGGAGCATGAGGAATCTTTTTCTGATTATAATGATCTCTAGTCACACGACTAAGTACTCCTTTCAGAAACAGTTTATACATATTCATGAAAGTTTTTCATTAACTTTTGACTTTTAAATGGGAATAAATATGTATAATTTTTGCATTTAAATATATCACCTTTAAAATGACCAGACATTTTCTGAGATTGTCTGAGGTAAAATATAAATAATAAGGTAAAATATAAGCTGACTGCTTCTTTAAAATGTCTTGGATCAGGAACAGTTGATATAAACGGGCTAGCAGGGCAACAACGCTGTTGATTCAAAGATAAATATACATCTATACAAAGTTATATATTTTTTTGTTTCAATATATATTTAGTTTTATATAAATATATTATATTATATCTTCACATCAGATGATTTGCTGTTAAAATGTTCCCCCAAAGCCCCCCCCTCCAAAAAAAATCATGTGACATTTTACAGATTTTTTGTTTGTGTTTTTTTTTTGTTTGTTTTGTAGACACTAATAAAACAGAATATGAAAACGACAAAATAATGTTTTGTATATAATTTTCTTTTAATGTTACAATCATTTATTTTTCAGGGAAACTTTAAGGCGCTTTAAGGCAAATGATTCTGTAATTAAGTGCAAGAGCGCCTCAAGTGGCTGCCTTAAAAATCTAATTCAAATTTTATTTGTCACAAACACAGTCATACATAGTACATATGCAGTGAACCTTAAAATAAACGACTACGAATAGGAAATAAATATGAAAAAAAGAATAGAAGGTAAATTTAACTAAGAAAGAATAAAATAAAATAATCACAGAAAAGTATGAAAAAATAAATAATTCTTGCAGCTCCTACAGTAAATGACAGTCATGTCTGGTGTTTAGTCAGTGTCTCAATGTTCGCTTGATTTCTTTTTTCTGCTTGCTTGAGTAAAAGATCTCCAACACGTCATCAGCAGTGTCCGAGAGGGTGCGTGTGAAATACACTTGCCGATGTAATAAACACTAATGATGTGCATTATTTACTTTGACTATCCCTTCACCCTCAAAAATAGTCTAAACACACTTTGTTTAATGTACAAACTGCCCATAAGGACAAAGGACACTTTCATTCATTCTCTTATTTTATGTGTATATTTTGTCTCTTTAGCATGAATGCTATTTGCAGGAAACTTAATGAAACTCACAAAGGGTGTGCCCAGGATAGGCTTCAAACTTCACTACGCCACCATGTTAAGCTACATGCAGAAAGAAAGTTGAAAAGAAAGCTGTAAAATCATAATGCAGTGGTGACTCAGCAGTTATCTAAAGCTGCACTGAAAGACACAAGGTAAAAAGAATCCAACCACACTGAAGCTGCATTCGTGACTGATATCACCTTATCTGCTGAAATGATTCACTCCCTTCTGTCATGTACTATGCCATAGATTGTCTTTTAACAGCAATCATGTTTTATTCAAATGTTTTTTCTACCGTACTCAGCAGAAGCTGCTGGATTATGGCTCCTTCGAATCACTCCAAGCACCAGCTTCTCTTATGGAGAGATACGATTGGTTCTTCAGTTGGAGTCACACCGTTGTGAGATTGTTTAGCAGACAAATCCCATGAGAATGTTGTCACATCCTTTAAAAAAGACATTTCACTAGAGGGCATCCTACCCTAGATTTTAAAAACTTTAAAACCGTCAATTTCTGTTCCAGCAGTACTGATCCAGCATGGACATGTCTTGACATGCTGTATTATTACAATACTGTAGATTGTTGGTGACCTTTGCCTTGCGTCTTTGTTAGATTACCCATTGAAATGACTCATTCTCTGCCTGACTCTGGATTTGCACTTTGGCTCTTTTAATGTTGATATTACTCAGCGTATGATGCTCTGTTACTGAGATGTAAATTGTAGATAATATCACAAGTTAACCTCTTGTTATGGAGGCACTATGATTTTTTAAAGTCTTTTAGAGCCTCTCATTAATGCTGTTAAAATCATTTTAACAGCATTAATGAGAGGTTCTAAAAACTTTTAAAAATCAATTCAATCAATTCCAACAATGAAACAAGAAAGGAAAACAAAGTCCTGGACGTTTTTTTTTTTTACTTTTAATACATTTACAATCATCTGTCATTCATTAGAGGTTGCCACTCACAAAGAAATATATATTTTTTTATTTCTTCATTTCTCTTTTCAAAAGTAGTTGACAATGATTAACAATACATTCACATTAAAACAAGCAAAAAATAATCAGAAAATGTGGACTGTAATAAGGTTACTGTCTTTTAGATGTTTATCTTTTTAAATAATCAATATACTGTACTAGAAATTATTTTGTGTATTTACATGTATATTATACTCAAAGTTTACACACACATTCTAATACAATGCTGAAGGCGTTCAAAACATGCAATGATTTCCTTAGAGCAGTTGATATTGAGATGTATCTGCTACTTACAGTATCTCTGTAAAACCGTCATAACGGCTCTAATCTGAGGTGCTGTTCATTTGTGATTTGTGATGAATTAACTTCTCCTCTGCAGCAGTGGTAAGGTTTGGTCTTGCTTTCCTGGGATGTTCTTCATGAAAGCCAGTTTCGTCATGGAGCTTGATGGTTTTTGCAAATACACTTGACAATTCTGTTCTTTCAAGAACTATTTCAGAACAGCTGACCTTCATGTCTTAAAATAACCACTGAATGTTGTTACGTAATTACCTAATGGCGTACAAGTTATTTCATAGTTTTGAAATCTCCTGTGTTGCTTTAGAATGCAGAAAATAAATCACAAAAAACAATGAATAATATCCCAGTACATGGGGAACAAAACAAAAAACACTGAATTAGAACTTTTGACTGATTTGACTGATACTCTATAACAATCCTCATATTATTAAACTGTAGTGTTACATGTTATAAATTTAATTCTAGGATATTTTACAGAATTTACTGTATTTTAAAAATGCACAGAAAGTAAAGGGTGGTGAAAGGCAATGTTTGTCAGGAAGAGTTCAACCTTCCTGAACACAAAAACATGGAAATAAAAATCCAGAGGAATACTGTATGTGTGTGTGTGGGGGGGGGTATTTAAATGTTACACACACAATGTTATTCGGGCTTTAGGCTGACCAGACATTATTCTCACAGCCAAATAGACAGGCTTGGTGAAGGTCACGTTAAAAGTATGAAGATGGGTTTTGGCTCCAGTAATATTGCTTATGCTAGAAAATATTATGCAATTCTTGCAGAAGCTAAGGAAAATTTCCAGTTTCTGGAAAAAAGGAGTACGCTTGAGCACCGTCTCTTTTCCTCCTTCATATGCCCTAAGTAGGTTATCGTACCACATTAAACACCAAGCTCCAGTTCTGCTTTCTATACCACTTTCAGTACCAGAACGGGGCAGCCCCTCATAGCACAGCCCCAGAACCCATGGGCAACCTTCAGCTTGCAGAATCCAGCAGTGTTCTCCTTTAGAGAAGCTTTGTGAGCTTAGTGCTTGAAAGTAGCTGGTGAACCTTTGTGGCCCAGCTGGATAAGGCTGTTTGACAACACTGAAGGACACAGTTTTAAGATCCTCAGACAGCAACAGGGAAGGATGCAAGGTTTCAGGGTCAAAAGTCACCTCAGATGGGTTGAGAATACTTCGTAAGCGACGTTGGGCAGCTCCAAGTTTGAGACGGAGGTCATGATTACGATGTTCCATTTCCTCACACAGGTGGGTCATGTTGATGTTTGCCCCATTCTCGTCAATCACTCCAATTTTCGAAGGTTCAACAATCATGCTGGCAACAAGTTTCTCAACCTCTGGGATCTCTTTACAAAATCTAATCTCATCTTGCTCATCCAACATGGTTTTAACCTGGAGCTTTGTTTCCTTAAGCTGCCTACATATATCTGATAGTGTTTGTATACTGGTCACCAAAACCTCCTCCCTCTGTCTTAAATCAGCCTCTACATGCTCCATCCCTGCTGTGCTGTAGTCCCTTAGAAGCTCCTCCATCTCCTTCCAAACCGTTTTCACTTCAGCTTTAATGTTCATGTTTGATGTCTTAACTGTGGCTTCATTTTCCTTTGCCTTGGCCAGAAGATCATCCACCAGTTCAATCTTGGTTTGAATATCCATCATCACAGGAGTTAATCGAGATCTGTGTTTGCTCATCTGTGTTTGTTCATCGAATAACTTGATTTGTATACAGTCTGAATGATCAGCAACATCTTTACCAGTGTTCAACATCAGATTACATCCATCTTCTCCCTGGCTAGGAGAAAGCGTATCATCTTTTCCTGACATAACTTTGACCTCCACACCCCTGTGATGTGCACCTTCAGCTGTTGTGGCTTTGTAACTTTCAACTATGTTTTTCAGTTTAAAGTTTCTTTGTTCAAATTCAGAATCTGGGAACTCCAATCTGCAATCTGGGCAGCGATTGACATACACGCCTTTATTAAAGCTCCTGCTCTCCTTCAGACATGCAAAGCAGAACGAATGCCCACAGTGGAGTGTTACAGGAGCAAAAAATAGCTGGAGACAAATAGAGCAGCTAAGCTCCATTTCCAAGGGATTTTCAGGAAAACTTGAAGCCATCTCTGGTAACTTTGTCAAACTCTTGAGCTGTACTGTACAAATACAAGAAAAGAGAATGTAAAATTGAACTTAAAATCATCTTCAGCAGCAACTGTTATCATAATTGTGGTGGATCCAGTACCCACGCCAGGAACACCGGACACAAGGCAAGAATCTACCCTGGATGAGACACTAGTCCACCAAATGGAGCACCATTCACAGATATACACTGATCAGCCATAACATTAAAATGTAAAACATAAAGCCCAATATTGTGTAGTTTCCGCTTGTGCCACCAGGGCAGCTTCACAAGACCTCTGGGGTGTACCGTGGTGTCTGGCTCTGGGATATTAGTGGCGAATCTATTAGCGTAGTGTTGTGGTTTGTGTGGTGGAGCCTCCATGGATCAGAGTGGTTTGTCTGGCTCATTCTGTAGATGCTTAGTCGGATTTGGATCCGGGAAATTTGGAGACTGCATTAACGAACTCGATCTCTTTGTCCGCTAGGCCCCATACACAGGAGGCTTCTAGTGCCTCTTTTCCACTGCATAGTACGGCACAACACGGTTCAGTTCAACTCACTTCGGTTCGGCGCAGTTTGGCTCGGTTTGCGCTTCCACTGAAGTTTAGCAACGCTTTAGAGTGGACGGGATTACGTGTCGTTTAGTTGCGGCACCGCTACTGCCGTGACGTCATCATAAACACGCCACAAACAAACACACAACAATGGAGCATATCGACGGCATGGTGTTCTTCATTCTCGGCATGTGGATGTTTTTAACAGCGAGACGAAGGAGTTTGTTTCAAAAGAGGCTGATGGCAGCCAAAGAAAATTTTTGGTTAATACAAAAAGATGCGTCCGATCCTTCTCTGGCTGCTCTAAATATAGCGGTTCTGTTGTGTCTCGTGTCGCAGTTCGGTGACGCAGTAATGAGGATTTTCTCCGGCCAATCAGTGACCAGCGGAGTTTACACATCACGTTTTGGTAACGGTTCGGCGCGCTTGGAACCTCGGCTGAGGTGATACTAAAAAAAGGACCAGGTACCAGGTACTGTTCCCAGTGGAAAACCCCCCAAAAGTGAGTTGAACTGAACCGTGTCGTGCCGTACTATGCAGTGGAAAAGCGCCATAGGTGTTCTGATACCTTTCTAACATTGCCAGCATTGACTTTTTTTCAGCTATTTTTATTCATATTTATATGTATGCATATTTCATATGCTGTATGAGCCTTAGGTGCCCATGATTCTGTCACCAGTTTACTGGTATATACAGGTAAAAAAAAATATTTAGTTTGAATACTGTGCAAAATTTAAATTATTTCAGTAATGCAACTTAAAAGTGAAACTAATATATGAGATATTATATATGACTCATTACATGCAAAGCAAGTGATTTGTCATAATTGAGATGATTATGGCTTACAGCTCACCCAAATCCACAATCTCAGAAAATTACAATTTTGTGAAAAGGTTCAATATTCTAGGTTCAAAGTGTCCCACTCTAATCAGCTAATTAAGCCATAACACCTGCAAAGGGTCCCTGAGCCTTTAAATGGTCTCTCAGTCTGGTTCAGTAGGAAGCACAATCATGGGAAAGACTGCTGGCCTGACAGTTGTACAGAAAACCATCATTGACATCCTCCATACGGAGGGAAAGCCTCATCATCTCAATTATGACAAATCACAGCTTGAACTATCTTGCTTTGCATGTAATGAGTCTATCTCGTATATTAGTTTCACCTTTTAAGTTGCATTAGAGAAATAAATGAACTTTTGAACTATATTAAAATTTTTCGAGTTTAACCTGTAATTAACAAACAATGATATTCAACTGACCTGGCAGTTTAGTGTGGCTAATAGAGAATGTGGAGTTGTATGAATGAGTCATGCCGTGTTGAATTTTCAGCAACAATCTGTTTACGTGTTGTGCCGTACTGTAAGAATCATGCTGCCTTTCTTTTAGTGACTGTGTTTTGATTTTCAGTCATAAATCTGAAAAGCTTCTTCAAGAACTATCATAACATACCATGGGTATTGGACACAACTGAACAAAGGATTTTTTAAATAGTTGAGACAAAAAGAGGAGAGAAACCTTATCTGTGCAAGTTTGACCATGTTCTTACAGTTTCCTCAGTTGTGAATAAGCAGATTCTGTACCCAACCCTGCAAAACTGTTCATAAGTGTCTAGGAATTTATAACTTTTAAAATCCAAAGTATATGCACTCAGTCCAAAAACTAGACAATTTACAATGTCCAAGTATGTGAGCGGAGGGCATTGGTGGCCTTAATCCAGTCTTGTTGGTTATATTATTGTAATTTTGTCAGAAATGTGTTGTGTTGCTTGGCATTGCAATTCAATTCCTCCTGGTAGGCTTTCCTTTTTTTCCTCTGTCCCCATTTCCCTGATTCAAATTCAAATTCAAATTTTATTAGTCACATACACAATCATACACAGTATAATATGCAGTGAAATGCTTTTATACGACCGCCAGTGACCTTAAAAAAAATAAATAAATAAATAAAATCTTGTACGTAAAATAAATAATCAATAAAAGGAAATACTAAAGAAATAATTTTAACTAGTAAAATTTGTAAAATTAACTGTGCATAAGGGCATAATAAAATATTGCAAAAATATAGAAATATGGTATTAAAGTGTCAGTGGTTGTGCAAATATGCATGAAAGGTGACATGTGCAATTGTCCAGATGTATGAGTATTTAGTGCAAGTGTGTATGAATGTGTCCATGATTGTCCAGTCAGTGTTGTGAGCTTAAAAGATGTTATTAGTCCTGTGTGGTGGTGTGATTGAGGTGTGATTGATGTTGTTGCTAGTCTTTCGGCTGCTCCCATCAAAGGGGCATCACAACATCAGATCCGCACACAACTTGGCACAGGTTTTACGCCAGATTAACTTTTTGACGCAACCCTCCCATTTTATCCACTTGGTGCTGGCACTGCAACCAGTGGGTGAGGTTAGGGCATTGGGTGTGAACTGAACCTGGGCCTTTCACATGGCAAGAAACTTACCACTGAGCGACCAATGCCTTCTTCCTCATGATATCTAAACAAATTATAGCTAAAATAAATGAAAGTGTATCAGGTAACTGTTGAGCTTCCCTGCCCTAACATGCAACAGGGCAAGACAATGACCAGGCATGCACATGAGAAAACCAGCGAACCCAAACAGAGACACTAGCTTCTAAAGTTACTATTCCGTCTAACCCTCTAGAAACCTCTAGTCTAACTAGGGACCACATGGTGAGAGGCCGTATGGTGATTACTATTGTATTTATTCCCATTTTATGAGCATGGTAGGACCTCCTGTCAACATTCACACACACTCACACACTACGGGCAATTAGCCTAATCTGCATGTTTTTGGACTCTGGAAGGAAACCAGAGTACCCGGACGAAATCCACAAAGCACAGGGAGACCATGCAAACACAAACCAGAGGCAGGAATCGAACCCGGACCCTGGAGGTGCAAGGCAACAGTGCATAACCACTACGCCACTGTGCCACCAAAGGTTTTATTTTATTAGAAATAATTTAAGTTTTTCTTCTCTGCTAGTCAATAGAAGCAATTTTCTCCTATTATGAGATTGGAAACAAGACATGAAAAAGGGGGAAACCTCATCAAGTAGCTGATTTTACATTTGATTTAGCTAATGATAATAAGCAGGAGAGTCCAGTACTCTACAACAGTAATCAGAAAGTGTAGACATGTTGGCTTCTGTCCTGCAGTCAGTAAGTTTCGTTTTCTTCCCTCGTTATGAAGACACACTCTGCAGCTCCGTTACAGATTTATGTATTTGTTTATTTTTTAGAAAATAACCATATTCAGTACATGAAATAATGTTTACCTTGTAGTTGGTGCCTTAGATAAATCTTTAACCTCCTCTTGTTGGTCTAGAGTAGCCTAGAGCTGCATGACTGAAGCTTCCAACAGTAAACACACACACACCTGTCCGTGACGAACTGACGCGCGCGGACACACACACACACACAGCACGCATTATGGGTAGCGTGATTCATTTCCCTGTTTGCTAATCCTACCGGTCCCCTCTTTTCATTTTTTCCTCTTTTTACTGTTGTTTATTTGATAGTTTTTACTGATTTATGTTTTTAATTATAAAAAAGGAAATTAATAATAATAATAAAATTCCTCTGTAACTGTTTCATAGCCTGAAATACGCTTCAACAAAAAACGTACTGCAGTACACACAGGACAAGCCTGCTAGTAAAAAAACAAACAAACAACAACTAGCACGTCTTAGCTAATTTAATCAAACTGTTTCATTAAATAAACACCAACCACCTGGGTCAAGTCCCACTTATAAATTACCCAAAACGAAACTGTTCAACACTCTCCACTGTCTTCATCTTAAACACACACTTGAGAAACAACAGCACAAACACCTTACACTGATGCACAGGCTGTCATGAATAGCCTTAAATCAAACACTTGTTTTAATATTGATGATTGTGGCATACAGCTCATGAAAACCCAAAATCCCTATCTCAAAAAATTAGCATATCATGAAAAGGTTCTCTAAACGAGCTATTAACCTAATCATCTGAATCAACTAATTAACTCTAAACACCTGCAAAAGATTCCTGAGGCTTTTAAAAACTCCCAGCCTGGTTCATTACTCAAAACCGCAATCATGGGTAAGACTGCCGACCTGACTGCTGTCCAGAAGGCCATCATTGACACCCTCAAGCAAGAGGGTGAGACACAGAAAGAAATTTCTGAACAAATAGGCTGTTCCCAGAGTGCTGCATCAAGGCACCTCAGTGGGAAGTCTGTGGGAAGGAAAAAGTGTGGCAGAAAACGCTGCACAACGAGAAGAGGTGACCGGGCCCTGAGGAAGATTGTGGAGAAGGACCGATTCCAGACCTTGGGGGACCTGCGGAAGCAGTGGACTGAGTCCGGAGTAGAAACATCCAGAGCCACCGTGTACAGGCGTGTGCAGGAAATGGGCTACAGGTTGTCATTCGGAAATCAAGGTGCCAGAGTCTGGAGGAAGACTGGGGAGAGGGAAATGCCAAAATGCCTGAAGTCCAGTGTCAAGTACCCACAGTCAGTGGTGGTCTGGGGTGCCATGTCAGCTGCTGGTGTTGGTCCACTGTGTTTTATCAAGGGCAGGGTCAATGCAGCTAGCTATCAGGAGATTTTGGAGAACTTCATGCTTCCATCTGATGAAAAGCGTTATGGAGATGAAGATTTCATTTTTCAGCACGACCTGGCGCCTGCTCACAGTGCCATAACCACTGGTAAATGGTTTCCTGACCATGGTATTACTGTGCTCAATTGGCCTGCCAACTCTCCTGACCTGAACCCCATAGAGAATCTGTGGGATATTGTGAAGAGAAAGTTGAGAGACACAAGAATCTGCAAAAGGATTCCCGACCAAGTATTGAGTGCATAACTGAACATAATTATTTGAAGGTTGACTTTTTTTTTTTTGTATTAAAAACTATATATAAAATATGCTAATTTTTTGAGATAGGGATTTTGGGTTTTCATGAGCTGTATGCCACAATCATCAATATTAAAACAATAAAAGGCTTGAACTACTTCAGTTGTGTGTAATGAATCTAAAATATATGAAAGTCTAATGTTTATCAGTACATTACAGAAAATAATTAACTTTATCACAATATGCTATTTTTTTGAGAAGGACCTGTAGTTTAAATAATAATAATAATTGCATTTATTATTTCTATATAAACAGGACTTGCAGTAGACAGCTTAGTGGTTAAGCCACACAACTCCAGGTTCGATTCCCGCCTGCATGGACACAGACCTGTGCTTGGTGGGTTTTCTCCAGGTACTCTGGTTTCCTCTCCCAGGCCAAAGACTTACAGATTAAAATAATTGCCGTTTCCAATTTGCCCGTAGTGTGTGAACGTGTGTGTGTGTGTGTCCAAGACATACTCTATCTTTGCTTTAAGTCTCCTGGGATAGGATGCATGCCGCTGTGACCCTGTATACAGGATAAAGCCGTATAGACGGTGAGGACTTGCAGTAACAGTCATCCCCTGCTGTTCATACTTCCAGTCTGTATGAGGATATAACCAATTCTGACAATCATATTTTACAGTACTGTATATCCACACAGTGAACATGCTTAACACTTAATCCTTCAAACCTGAAGACGTGCATTAAAAATATTACACACTTCCAAGATGAGCAAATTTGGATTCATCTGGGTTACATAACCCGATCCTTTAAATGATTCACACATCACAAATCCTTCTCTTCAGTTACTCTGATCAGAGTCCTGAGTTATCTTGTTGTTGCTAACAACATACATGAATACAAACTGAATTACACCATTCAGTTGTTCTTCTTAGTTTTTAGCTAGTAACTGTAGGAACAAATACAATAAAAACAGCCTCATCCAAGAGACTCAGTGTGTTTCTGAGTCCAAAGATTCGGTGGATTCTGAGGACAATCACTAAAAACTCAACCTCAAATTTGAATCGCAGGCTTTACCACGTGGCCTTTTTTTTTAATCTAAAACTTGATAAAAACTATACCAGATAGCATATCCGTTTTTAACTAAAAAAAATTAAAATACCAGATGCCGCTGTTATTCTTTAGTTATATTCGTATACTTATTTCCATATGCATTTGTCATTAAAATAAACGTGTTCACGAGTCCAAGATTTGGTGGATACTAGGATTCAGTGAGCGCCCTCTAGTGCAGGGACCATAGGAAAATCCCTACTGAGTCAAAGGACTCAAGAGACAGGGATCCGTTTACTGAGTGATTCAGAAGTCAAATTCGTTAAAGTATCAGAGTTTCTCATCTCAACTTCCAACATCAACAAGCCCTGTGACTACTTAATCTAGGAAATGCTGATTATTGTTTCTAAAATATGGTTTGAAAGATTGTTTGATGTGTAATTTATGTGGAAAGAAGGCATGATGTAGTGCCTACTGAAATTAAATGTTTTTAGTAACATGTCATACAGTATACAGTTTGCATGTTCTGCCCCTGGTTGGTAGGTTGCGTCTGGGTACACTGGCTTCCTTCCACAGTCCAACGACATGAAGATTAGGCTAATTGGTGTTTCCAAATTGCCCAGTGTGTGAATGAGCGTGTCCGTGTACGTTTGTGCCCTGCGATGGATTGGCACACTGTCAAGGGTGTACTCCACCTAGTGCCCTAAGTCTCCTGGGATAGGCTCCAGGTCCCCAGCGACAATGTATACAGGATAAAGTGGTATGGACAATGATAGTAGATTACCTAACTTGGTATAACTCACTCTATCTTATACTCTAGTTATATTTAATATCCAGGAATAAAATGGACATACTCCATTTGTTATTACTTTATTCTTCAGGAGAGATTCAGAAAGATCCCAGTATCATCTTAAAAGTCCTAATCCTGATCCCCATTCAATACCTTCATGCAGTATCTGCATGCCAAATTGGCTCAATTGTTTTGTCCGATCATGCTCCAGTCTCCATAGACATGACCCTAAACGTACACAAGACCACAAGGGTCTGGAGATTTAATTCTTCCATGTTGAATGATCCATCGTTTTGTGATTCAATTCGGGAAGGGCTAAAAAATTATTGGACAGATAATGAAAATTCGCCAGTATCATCGGCAACTATTTGGGATGCTGCTAAAGCTACAATTAGAGGCCATATCATATCTTATACCTCTGCATACAAACGAATTTGGTCTAGAAAAAGGCAGGAGTTAGAAAATGAAGTAAAGAGATTGGAATGTTTACATAGTACAGCTCCTACTCAAACAAACTGGGCTCAACTATGTCGAGCCAGGGCGGAACTTAATCTGGACCACACAAACCACATTAAAAAACTTATTTTTCTTTCAAAACAAGCGTACCATGAGTACGCAAATAAACCTAATAGATTACTGGCCCATCTAATTAAAAAAACACAGAATGAGAGAATAATTAAATCAATGAAGACTCCAGATGCGTCAATTACGTATGATGCCGCTTCAATTAACAAATTATTTAAAACATTTTACGAAATATTATATAAATCACAAGTTACTGCTGGACAATCTGATATTACTGAATTCTTAGATAGAATACCTCTTTCAGCTATTTCTGATAAAGATAGGACATTTTTAGATTCACCTTTGTCACCAGAAGAAGTTTTTAATGCAATCCATTCTATGTCGTCAAATAAATCTCCAGGCCTGGACGGGTTCCCTTGTGAATTTTATAAAAAATTCTGGCCAGAACTCTCTCCTATTTTAATACCCGCCCTCCAAAATGGATTAGATTGCGGAGTGGCCCCTGAATCATGGAAAACAGCATCTATTTGTTTAATCCCTAAAAAAGACAAAGATCTGCAAGATTGTGCCTCTTACAGACCAATAAGTCTCCTGAATACTGATTATAAAATACTTGCCAAAACACTTGCCCGTAGACTTGAAACCGTGTTACCACAGGTTATTAAGCCAGACCAGACAGGATTCATCAAATCACGTTTTGGCGCAGATAACATTCGTCGACTTTTAAACGTCATAAATTCAATACAAGCAGGTAAAACACCATCCCTTATTGTTTCCCTTGACGCAGAGAAAGCCTTTGATCGAGTCGAATGGAAGTTTCTTTTTGCCACCCTTAAGAGATTTAATCTAGGTCCCAAATTCATTGACCTGATAAAATTGCTTTATGCCAACCCTCAGGCTACTGTGACTACAAACGGCCTGATCTCAAAGCCTTTTGAAATAGAAAGAGGTACTAGACAGGGGTGCCCTCTCTCGCCCCTGCTCTTTGCCCTGGTAATTGAGCCACTGGCTGAATCTATAAGGCAATGCCAACATTTTTTTGGAATAACTGTAGAGGATGAAGAACACCGGATTTCTTTATATGCAGACGATGTGCTGCTGTATATTTCTGAACCAGATAGGTCAGTCCCAGCGTTATTAAAATGTATTTCAGATTATAGTATTTTAACCGGATATAAAATTAATCTGTCAAAATCCATGGCACTCTCTTTTCATATCCCGAATCTACTTGATCTTTCATCCCTTTCACCTTTTAAAATCACTTCGGTTGGTTTTAAATATCTTGGCATATTTATTACACCAACACTTAAGGATTTATTTAAAGAAAATTATGCCCCTCTTTTTGAAGTTATTAAAAAAGACATTAACATTTGGAGGACACTTCCTATTTCTTTTTTGGGTAGGATTAATGTGATTAGAATGAATATTCTTCCTAAATTTTTATATTTATTTCAATCGCTTCCTTGTTACTTACCTAATACTTTTTTTTAAAAGATATCAATAAGCATTTTTCAAAATTTATATGGAACCATAAAATGCCCAGAATTAGCCTTAACAAATTAATGAAACCAAGGGAAATGGGAGGAGTCGCTTTACCAAATTTACGCCTTTACTTTTGGTCAGCACAGGTGAAGCATATGGTCAGCTGGTACAACGAAAGGACAGACTCTAAATGGCTCAATATGGAGGCAACAGCCTGTGCCCCTCTCCCAATAAAATTCTTGCCTTTTATTATGAATACTAAAAAACTTGAATGCGTTTCAACAAATTTCATCATCTCAAACACTCTTCTGACATGGGGAGATATAAAAAAGTATTTTAAAATTCCAGCTAATATTACTTTGTTTTCACCTATTGCTTTTAATCCTGATTTCCCTGTATCGTTACAAAATATTGGCCTTTCAGATTGGTCTAAATTGGGGATTCTAAAGTTATCGTGCCTCTTTACAGGCAGTACACTAAAATCTTTCCAAGAAATTTCCAACCAGTATAACATACCGCAATCAAGTTTTTAAAAATATCTTCAGCTGCGTCACTTTATAAAATCCTTGTCTGATAAGGGTAAATTGAGATTTGAACTTGCTGCCATAGAGCAAATTATAACGAGCAGCTTTTCCAAGGGGTTAATATCCAAAATATACAAAGTTCTATCTTACTCATGTACATCTTTCGAGAGGTTGAAGATTGTGTGGGAAAAAGATTTAGGTCACAAAATTGAAGATACAGATTGGTCTGAAATATGTAACAATTTGTTCTCTAAATGTACTTCATTGGGTATTCATGAACTCAATTATAAATTCATTAACAGAGTTTATCTCACACCTTTACGTCTGAAAAAGATTTACAGAAACTCCTCTGATCTTTGTTTTAATTGTAAAAAAAGCAACATTCCTTCACTGTTTTTGGTATTGCGACAAAATCATTTCTTTTTGGAAGAAAGTACATAATTTTCTACAAAGGCTCTTTAAGATAAAATTGTGTTTTTCATTGGAATTTTATTTATTATATAGTGGAGTAGAGAATGTGTTGGACTTCCACACCAAGCATTTGTTTCTAATTTTGGTTTATTTGGCAAAAAAATGCATACTTCTATTGTGGTCATCTCCTCAGGTACCATCCCTTCAAATGTGGTTGTCTCAAGCATGTACATTATTTCCTCTCGAGAAACTCACCTGACATACATCAAGTCTGATGATTTTTGGCAGATATGGACACCTTTTTGGTGCTACATTAATAATTTCTCTTGACTTTCTATTCTATGGCGCATATTTAGTTCCCAGCCTGATTGTGTTAACTTGTTTAGTTGTTTGTATAATTCCCACAATTTCTTTTTACTGTATAGCTGAGACTGTATTTGTATGTATATGTGTATTAAAATAACCGACGATTAATAATAATAAAAAAAAAAGTCCTAATCCTTTAAACATATTGTAATTCCACTGGTATAAAAAAAAATAATGCCATAAATATTTATAATCAGTGCACACACCCTTTCAAGACTAGTGGAACAGCTATTTTTGCAGTTTTTACTGTTTTTGTATTACTTTCTTCCTGGGATGAAACTGAAGCAGGACAAAAATGTATTTGATTTATATAGGCATACAAAGTCAGCAAGCGTTCCAGCTTGACATTGTCTTATCACATCCTTAGGAATTTGTGTTTCTTAACAAGGCTTCCTGCACAGATTTAGGGCTCAAATGTGTAGCGGAATGTGACTGTATACACAAAACCTTTTTTAAGATGTAAAAGTATCCAGCTTGAGAATATAAATTATACTTTAGACAGCACATTTCACAAAACAAATAGATGCTGTAAAACTATTAGAAAAGGTTTCATAAGAAATACACAGGATTTATTTGATACCAAATTATAATCTTTGGTTTTTCACACTTTTTTCCTCATGATGTGGTGCACATCTTTCACTGTAGTGCCATTTTAACAGCATTTTAACATATGTGTTGCATCATATAATAACATACAGCATTTGACACTGTACAAGCTACTTAAAGATCCAGGTGACCTGGCATACAGCTTTTATTCATTCAGCTCTTTAGTGTCATGATCAAGTGAGGCAAAGAGGAGCTGGAGAGTTAAGAAAACCAGGAAGGCATTGAAATTAACTCTGGAAATCTAGAGGGAAGTAAAGTCCAGTGGTGCCAACGGCTCTCTCCAGTAAGAAAAGTGACTGAATTCTGGGTAATCAAAGGACGCATGCTGGCCTTTAGAGAGGAGAGGGAAGACATGTTCCACAAGCTCACTCAAGTGAGAATACCTAGGAGAAACCCAGTGTTCATGTTAAATAATAATAATAATAATAATTTATTCCTGGCAATTTAATTGTGCCTGCACGCATGTCTCACTTACGAAGACTTGTGGCCTTTGTTGTTCTCCTGTATCAGCTCCCCTTTAGGGTTTACGGTGAAGATGCGGGTTTCAGGTACGCCAACTTTCACATAAGCAAATGCATCCTAGATGCACAAACACAAATCTGTTACTCTTCCAGACAAATAAAACTAGCCATTACCCTGTAATGGCTTCACTCCTACTGTTTCAATAAGGCTTACATTAGTCCTGTTGCCAAAGGCAGCATAGAATGGTTGTCTGTGTGGATTGAAAAGCTCTCGAATGTCAGTCAGGCATGTGATTTTAAAGACCTCTGGCTTCTTTTCAATTACTTCCCTGTAAAAATATGAGTACAAAAATGAGTTCTAATGTATACCATTTGTGCACCAAAGAAAAATAGAGCATTTAAATGTGTGTTATACCTGTGTAAGGCTGAGAACAAGCTACTGGGAGCAAGTAGTACAGGTCCTTTAGGCAGTACAATGCCTTTATCATTGACCCATTGCAGGTAGCCCTTGGTGATGTCTGCCATGCCAATGGCCCTAGCTGAACAGTATAGGAACTTGTAGCCATTCCTAGAGAAAAGACACCAAATACCTTGGTAATAATAACACTGATAATACAGTATTATGTTGTACCAAAAACAAATCGACACAGTCTTCCACATTTGCTCCAAATGTCAGCCAACACATTGGTGTTTTGTATTAGAAGGATGATGTGGATTACCTCTCTTGAAAAAGAGCCTTGGCCTTAACCCCACTGAACACCTTTGGGATGAACTGAAATGTAGACTGTGCACCAGACCTTCTCACCTGATATCATTGCCTAATGCTCTTGTGGCTGAATGGGTTGAAAATTTCACAGCCCTGTTCTAGTGGAGAGACCTCCCAGGAGAGTGGAGGCTGTTATAGGAGTAGGGAGGGGACGAACTTTGGAACGTGATGCTCATATGGGTGTGATGGTCAGGAGTCCACATACTGTATCTTTGGTTATGTAGAGTCAGGCCCATACATTTATTAATAAAACACTCAAGATAAATTAAAAGTTAAAACTTTCAGCTTCAATTCAATGTGTTTGACAGAAGTATGGCATTAACCACCCTGGAATTACAGTCATTTTCATACAGACACTCCCATTTGGGAACAGCTCATGAGCCAAAGCATACCACATCATCTGTCAAATATGGTGGAGGCAATATTATGGCATAAGTGTGTATAGCTCCCAGTGGAACCGGGTCACTGGTGTTTATTGATGACGTGACTGATGATAAAGTAGCAGGATAAAATCTGAAATATATATGGCTATACACTCTGCTCAGATGTGTGAACATAGGACACTGACCCAAAACATACAGTGATGGCTACCAAAGGCAATGAAATGGCATATTTTTTACTGGCCAATTCAGTCACCTGCTCTCAACCATTAGAGCATGGTTTTCATTGAAGACAAGAGTGAAGAAAGACTCAAACAAGTCATCTGCAGTAAAATCCTGCCAAAGCTTCTTGAGTGAGGAAATTTAGAATTTGGTGAGTCCATGGGTCCTAGACTTCAGGCAGTCACTTACTGCAAATTATTTTCATTCAAGTATTATAGGCAACCCTTATGACTGTAATTATGTTAGTATGTTATATTATTTATGAGCCCCACCAAAATAGCGATATGTGTAAGAAAATGGCTGTAATTCCTGAATGGTTAATGTTTTTTTTTTTTGGCAAACCTCTTGAACTAAAGCTAATAGTCTTGAGTGTTTCATTTCAAATTTAATATGGTGGTGTACAAAGGCCGAATGGCAAAAAAAATAATTATTTGTTCCTAAATTTATGACCTGACTGCAGATTATGTCATACTCTATATAAAGGGCTGCACTGTTTATTTATTACTTGCAGAATGATTGAATTAATTTGTATGGCAATATGGTTTACATTGCTTTATATACAGTACAATCAAAAGATATTAAAAAATGAATGGAATTATCCAGATTAAGTGCCTTGGGTCACTTAAGACCAGCTTCAGTGCTCCGTGCTATTTGAGATAGATTCTACAGGTCTTTAAAAGTGTAGTAATGCGGGGAACACCGTTCCTTGAAAATACAATCACTTGGTTGCCGTTTTGATGAGACTGGGAGACTAAAATGTTGGACTAAAATCTCATCTAAGTGTAAAAGTGGTTTGGGATCTGGTGCCTGTACGACATGATTTATGATTTACATCATATTAATCCTCATCAAACCACTTAGTGAGCCCTTTGGATGGGAACACTGATCGTGTTTATAAAAAGGTACTATAACAGATTAAACATTTGAGATAAGTGTGCATACTAAGAGACTTTTCTCCTCACCCCGGTCGTAAAGCGTGATGAGTTACAACAACCTTACCGGTCATCTAAATCAATCCATCCATTTTCCACAGACCTCTCAAGGGATTAGCACAGAGAATTGTCATGTGTGTGTGAAAATGCCTAAGCAGATTCTGAAATACTCAAACCATCCTCTATGGCACCAATATTCATGTCACAATCAAAGTGACAGTAATTGACTGATGTTCTTCACCTGAAGCTGCATATTTTTATGCATTAGACTGTTGCCATATAATGGACTGATTAAATAACGGCATAAATACATGAATGATGAATGTGTAGAGTTATAGATGCTCCTAATAAATTGGATGGAAAATGTGTGTGCATGCGTGCGTGCGCGTGCACATGTCTTGACTTCCTGGCCATGTTAATTTTCCATCATTAACTATAAGTGCATGTAGTTCATGTAATCTATGGTGCCTGTATATGGTTATGTAGTGTAAACAGCTCTCATTCACTACAGTAGCAGACTATACGACAGTATGTGTGTCTTACTGGTGTATTTTGTGGTAAAGCTTGGCGATCCCTTGGTGTGTCCAGTCTTTACCCAGCTGTGGCAGAATGTGACCTAGTGCATCTGACCTGGCATGAACAGAGATTGAACAGAATTACCTCAAAACATACAAGTTCTCTACATGTCATCCACCTTTATACACCATGTTCCAAATTATTACGCAAATGATATCTGATTTTCATAATTAGTCAATGCAATATACTTTGCATTTTCAAGTCATTAACCATTAGAGTATAATTTGAATTTTATTGAACAAACCTCCTAATGATAATATTTATTTTAAAAAAATATATATGAAAATGCACTGTTCCTAATTATTATGCATAACAGAGTTAAAACATTTTATAGGTTGTAAAGAACCGAAAATGGTCTTTTGTTGAATTTGCAGCTTTAGGAGGTCATGTTTAAAGAAATCAAAAGTATTTCAATCAAAAACATCCTAACAGGGCATGTTACATCTTAACATAGGACCCCTTCTTTGATATCACCTTCACAATTCTTGCATCCATTGAACATTGTTTTTGGACAGTTTCTGCTTGAATTTCTTTGCAGGATGTCAGAATAGCCTCCCAGAGCTGCTGTTTTGATGCGAACCGCCTCCCAAACTCATAGATCTTTTGATTGAGGATGCTCCAAAGGTTTTCAATGGGTTTGAGGTCAGGGTAGAATGGTGGCCACACCATGAGTTTCTCATCTTTTATTCTCATAGCAGCCAATGACACAGAGGTATTCTTTTGCAGCATGAAGATGATTTTGTTACGGAAGGCACGGTTCTTCTTTTTGTACCATGGAAGAAAATGGTCATTCAATATACTTTGCAGAGGTAATTTTCACACCTTCAGGGAACCTAAAGCGGCCTACCAGCTCTCTCCCCATGATTCCAGCCCAAAACATGACTCCGGCACCTCCTTGTTGACGTCGCAGCCTTGTTGGGACATGGTGGCCATCCACCAACCATCCACTACTCCATTCATCTGGACCATCCAGGGTTTTTAAACAAGACTGTTTAAAAACTTGTCTTCATGTATGCCTGGGCCCACTGCAACCGTTTCTGCTTGTGAGCATTGATTTGGGGTGGCCGAATAATAGGTTTATGCACAACTGCAAGCCTTTAAAGGATCCTACACCTTAAGGTTTGCGGGACTCCAGAGGCACCAGCAGCTTCTAATGGCATTTCCGCAGCTGCTCTCTTAATCCGATGAATTTGTCTTGCAGAAACCTTCTTCATTCTGCCTTTATCTGCACGAACCTGTCTGTGCGCTGAATTAGCCACAATTCTTCACAGTACGATGGTCACGCTTAAGTTTTCATGAAATATCTATTTATACCTTGTCCAAGGCATTGCAATATTTGACGCTTTTCGGCAGCGGAGAGATCCTTTTTCTTTCCCATATTGCTTGAAACCTGTGACCTGCTTAATAATGTGGAACAACCTTCTTCAGTACTTTTCCTTTAATTGGGCTCATCTGGCAAACTAATTATCACACGTGTATGAGATTCATTTCAGTGATCCAAAGAGCCCTGAGACACTTACATCCAATTTGCATAATAATTTGGAACTCGGTGTATAAAACACATACAGTACTTACTTGGTGATGGTTCCATCAATATCTGAGATTATAACTTTATCATCCCAGTTCCACAGATAGATGGCAGCTTCACAACGGCAGGTTCCCTGGTATTGTGTGGTCACACTGAACACAATTTGATTAGGTCCCTCCCTCAAATTGAGACGCTCCTACACACACACACACACACACACACACACATAATAATCACAAAGTTATAACCTATAGTTTATCATTTTTAAAGCCGCTGGGGTTTGAATATGTAATATAGTGATGATTAAACTTATGCACTGTGTTTGTAGAGTAAAGGAGTTACTTACTATCTGTTCAGAGGTGAGGCGAAGGGATTTGCGGTATATCTGACTCAAGCACTGTGCAGTATTTGTGGCTTCTGTTAAACTTTCCTTCCTGTCAGGGTCAATAGCATCATCATCACTGGACAACTGACCAGAGTGATTCCTGCACAAACCAGAATAAAGATGATGTGATGACCAGAATGAGTGATATCAACTGGATAATAAAACTGGCCAGATTTCACACCTCAACATCACAGTGATGAAGCGCAGAACATGTTCTATATGAAAAACACCAAGCATAATGCAGGAGGCTGCAAATGTTTTTCTAAATGACCAATTCTTTTTCTCAGATGGCTGTTTCATTGTCAAGATTAAAAACTTGTTGTTTCTCAATTATTTGATACACACCTGCACAGTACTGTGCAAAATTCTAAATACACCACTCATTTCTTTATATTTTGCTAGGCAAATGAGACAATCGGTACAGTGCAACATGTGCAAACATACAGGGAAATACAGTATGCTGTATAACACAAGGTGTTTGCATAATTCTAATGAGCTTTAAAGTCAAAATTTGGTATGAGACTGTTATTCTTCACATGGCCTGAACTCTCTTTCTTGTAACTTTTTAAGTAATCTTCAATAATGGTTCTAAAAGGCCTCTCTTCTTTAGATGCTGGCTGCCTTTTGTTTTGTTCTCAGTTATGACGATTCCACACTGCTTTAATAACGCTGAGTTTTGGACTTTAGGAAGGCCATGACTGAGTGTTCCATTCATTCATTCATCTTCTATACTGCTTATCCTATATAACAAGGCTAACTTTGGGCACAAGTCAGGGTACACTCTAGACAGCATGCCAATCCACCGCATGGCACAAAAGCACACACCACACACTCATCACACCCTATGGGCAATTTGAGAACACCAATTAACCTAATCTGCATATCTTTGGAGGAAACCAGAGTACCAGGAGGAAACCCATCAAGTACCTGGAGAACATGCAAACTCCACACACTCAGACCCGGGGTGGGAATCGAACCCGTGACACTGGAGGTGCGAGGCCACAGTGCTAACCACTATACCATAATGCCACCTGATTGTTTGTAAGGCTATATCAAAAAAGACAAGAAGAAAGGAGGGGAAGCTTAAGACTTTTGCAGAGTATTCTATATTGCAAACACATTCTTACTTTATTGGGGGAGGTGTAGGAAGAGATGATGATGATGCCTCAAGTTGACTTTCTTCAGAGTCAGGCTTTAAATTTGGCTGAAAAAGAGTAAAAACAGCTATGCATAGATAGAGGATGGACAAATAACTCTCTGTTCCTTAGATTTGACCCTCTGCATTACTGTCTATTATAATTACATGTGTGTGTGTGTATATATATATATATATATATATATATATATATATATATATATATATATATATATATATATATATAATGTGGCTAGTGGATTTCCGGAGTCACTCGCCATTCAGCCTTTTTACTAGCCACAATTTTGTTACCAAAAAAAAACGCAGTTTTTTCTTCACCATGATACGTTAATGTTTGTTAGATCTAGATTTACTTATAAATGACAGCATACACTGTATCAGTATAGTAGTAAAGTATTCAGTACTGTTAAGATAACTCCCAATATATAAACATGCAAACATGAACAGTATATTCTGCTTATTGCCTCTTACCACATGAAATTGAAAAATAACAGATTCAGTACAACATTTATCATTTTAGTCTGTTATTATGCGTACTATTACCAGGTATTATTATTCATTATGTATTATTATATTAGAATTCTGAGTTAGGACAATGGACTCTGGTCTATCCTGTTGTGTTGACTCTTTATAGTGTGATGTAATTCAATCAATTGATGAATTTTCTAACATTCAACATGAAATCTAAATAGATTTTAATAGTGATTGCTTTTTTATATATAATCATTAATTAACCTATGCGAAAGGGGCAAACATTCTTATCCTGTTGAGAAGCAATAGCCCTTTAAGGAAATGATACACACACACACCAAACAGGAAGTAAAAGTGTGTGTGGGTGTATGTGTGTGTGTGTGTGTGTGTGTGTGTGTGTATGTGTGAACAACATGTGTAGAGAGAGGCATTAAATGTCCTCATTGCGTTTTATGCGCGTAATATTACGTTGCAATGCATTTATTATAACAGATGCCTTTAGAGAAAACTACAACAAAAATATATTGTCATACCAAAGAATAAACTACCCGCCAAAGTGGCTAATTTTATTAGACTAAAATTATTACCCGCCTCAGCCGAATTTTACCCGCATTTGGCGGGTGGGTGGGTGCCAATGTCAAACCTAATATATATAAGGCAGAAGAAGAGCTGTACACTATAAAACTCAAAGTTTGTTACCACCTGACCATCAGACCCACAAGTGATCTTTCTTAATCTGTTGTCACAAATTTGGAAGCACGGAATTATTTACAACTAGATGTGCCTGAGTCTTCATTTACATGGAATTTAATTGCACTCTTAAAAGCAAGTTGTAAAAAATTTACCATCTGGTTTAAAATGAACTAAAATTTTTACGTTACCGTGAAGTGCGCATAATACAAGTGTGAGATCGCATTTACAGTATTAAGTAGATTTCAACTGCACACTCATAATTGTGTATTTAAAAATGTAAAGCGCCATCTGCTGAAATTTGAGATGAACTAATGAATTGTCCATGATTTTTAATGATATTCTCCATTTAAATTTCAAATTAGCATTTTTTCTCTTCCTGTGGGCTGACTGTAACGAAACTATATGACCTCAAGGTCAGCCAAATACACTTGTAAGAACCCCAATAAAATTTGTTCATAGATGTTTACATGATGCACGCACAAATAGATAGACCAAAAACAGAACAAAAATTTGTGTGTCCTATTACATTCCCCCAAATTGTGTTTCCCCCCCCCAATTTTCTCCCTAATTTAGTCGTTGCCAATTCTCCTCCCCGTCACTAGGGGGCTCCCATGTTAAGGCTACGACTACCTTTCAGCCAGGAGGGCCGAAGACTATCATGTGTTTCCTCCGAACGGCGTGACGCCAGCCGACCGCATCTTTTCGTACTGCTTGCTCACGCACCGTTGGGGGCGGAGTAACACACTCGGAGGAAAGCGCTATCCGCTCCTTCCGCTTGCGCGAGCTCACAGACGCCCCTGATTGGCTGCGGAGCCGTGATTAATGTGGGAGCGCAAGTACCTCTCATCCCTCCCCTCTGAGAGAGCTCGGCCAATCAGCTCTCTCTAGAGCTCCGGCTGTGAGAGGTTACAGCATCACCCGAGGTTCCAACCAGCGATCTCCGGATGATAGGGTGAGCGCTTTACCACTGCGCCACTAGGAGGCCCCAAATTGTTTTTTCACAAATCTTCAAATGTACAGACACGCCAACTTTACAGCTTTATTATATGTATAGATGTCTTTGTATTCTGTAGCATTATAATTTCCCATATTGGTGAAACTAAGGTATAAACCTGTCCAAGCATGTGCACAAAGCAAGGTCCATGAACTGTGGTGGACCTGAAGCATATCCCAGAGAGAAGGAGCACACACACCAGATAGGGGGGGCAGCCCTTTGCACACTCTAGGGGCAATTTAAAATCTCTAATCAATCTACCAATATGCTTTTGAGAGGACCAAAACCTGAGAACCCAATAAAAACACTCAGGAACATGGGAGAATATACAAAACTTCACACAGATAGTAACGTGCCAACAATGTCCACCATCCCACCAATTCAAATTCTAATTAAAGTACAAACTATACCTGATTGCTTTCCATGTTTTTCCTTCTCCAGGAAAACCACCAACGACCAGACTTCTTAGGCATCTTATCTTTGACCAGCTGGTCGACTGTTCCCTACATAAAGAGAAAAGGTCAAATATATATATATAAATCTAAGTTCTGATCTAGAAGCAGGACCTCATGAACAAATGCTCCTATTACTAGTGTAATGTGATGCACATAAACCATCTATAATGGGCTTTGTACCTTTGGCAAATTCTTTTGAAAAGCTTGCATTGACAGGATCATCGGTGCAGCAGCTGCCCAGTTGTAATAACTGAAAGGAGATTACCAGATATGGATTAACAGAGAAAAATACAGTACAGTGCAAAAATCTTTAGCCACCCCTCACTACTGCATATTAAATTAACCTTAATTTAATTATGTGTTTCAACTGCAGCAGGCTGATCATCTGTCATGATCTGCACCTGTTTCTCACTGGTTCATGCCTTAAGTTATATGGCTTTTTATTCTTGAATGGTTCATAGGTTACTGTGTTGTCTAACAAACAAAACATTCATCTGAAACTGGTCAATTGTAAGAAAAATATGAAAAAATGTGGGGTGGTTCAAGGCTTTTGCACACTACAGCCTTGGCCAAAAGTTTTGAGAGGTTACTATGGTATACTAAAGTATAATTAAAAGCATTTAATGAGTGTCAAAGAATTTTGTTGACAATTACATTAAGTTTACGCAAAGAGACAAATATTTATGCAAATATTTGCAGTGTTGACAATTTTTTTCCCTTTTGTCCACTTGCCTCTTGAGAATTGACCACAAGTTCTGAATATAATTAAGGTCTGGGGAGTTTCCTTGCCATGGACCCAAAATTGCTTAGTCAACTAAGAGCGAGTGAGCTCACTCCCTTGGCTGAAAAGCAACCCCACACATGAATGGTCTCAGAATGCTTTACTGTTTTCACGACACAGGACTGATGGTAGCGCTCACCCTCATACATTTCAAGAAGGGTGAAGCCACATTTCTTCAGGAACAAATACAGGGACAGACTGATATTCTGCAAATACTACAGGGATTGCACTGCTGAGAAGAGGGTAATTTTCTCTGATGAGTCCCCTTTACGATTGTTTTGGGGATCCAGAAAAAAGCTTGTCCGAAGATACCATTAGGACTTTTTGCTAAACTTCATGTAATTGTCAATAAAAGCCTTTGTCACTTATAAAATGCTTGCAATTATACTTTGACGTGGCTATACTGTATATCCTTTCATTATGCAGGAGATATACTGTATAAATAAAGCAAACACTGTTCTGGTGGAATTTATTTCACTATCACTATTTATCTCACTAACTTGGAGTTGATGCAGATGACGAGGTTTGGATCATCAATCATTCCAGGGTTGTTAACAAAATCCTGATATGTGACAATGTGCTCCCCGAACTTTTCTGCAACACAGAAAACCACAATGAAACCAAATATAGACATTGCACATGCCGGAACTAATGTCCGCTGCATTCTCACTGCAGGCACTACTAGCTGCATAAGAAGCTTGCCTTTCTACAATGATGTTCACATGTCAACCTTACATAACATTAAAATTGATTATCAAATATATACCGGTAAACTGGTGACAGAATTATGGGCACCCAAAGCTCACCCATGCCCACAGCCAAGTGGACCAAAGTTATGGCTGATTAGTGTATAGATTGGTTTCATATCTGTCACCTAGCTACATTATGGGTGATTAAACAAACTAAAGCAGTGCTATTTTAATATTTTAATGCAGTTCAGCTGCTACTCGTTCCCCAATAATTTGGAAAATCTTCTTTACTTTTACAATTACATAGGATCAAAGAACTGTGATATCGCTAGACCTACTGCTAATCAAGTGCAAAATATCAGATTGATAATTTGTAGTCAGGCTCCTGCGCTCACTCTTTCTCTACCTTTCTTGATCTGCGTGGAGTATCCCTCAATCCCACAGAGGGACATGGTAACATCCAGTGTGTCAGTGGTGGAGTCTGATAGATACTCAGTCCCACTGTCCACATTGGCATTGCTTAGAGACGGAGGAGTCTGCTGTCCTGACTGTGGGGACTGTATCGGTGGGGCTGAACCAAACTCAGAATCACCCTGAGACAGAGATTCCCCTTCGCTGGATAGTGAGGAAAAAAAACAGACAATAAGAACCAAAGTATGATGCCTACATACAATAATAAAATGCTTTTGTAAGCATATGGACTATTTGTATAATTGCACACTAATATCTAGACTTCAGACAGTCACTGACTGCAAAGGATTTTCATTTAAGTATTAAAGCAATCCTTATCTGTATTTATAAAAATTTGCTTACGTTATTTATTAGCTCTCAAAATGTGTGTGTGTGTGTGTGTGTGTGTGTGTGTGTGTGTGTGTGTGTGTGTGTGTGTAAATTGCTGTACTTGCTCTGCTCAGAGGGTGTTTTGAACTCAGAGTAGAGAAGTACAAATGCCAAAAACGCATCTTTGTTCAAAATGTATCGACCTGACTGTATTAAGTCTTGACACAGTCATGCTGAACAAACTTTTAAACGTACTGGACAAGTATTGCATGTAGCCTGTTTGCCTCGGAGCATCACAGTGTCCCCTGCTAACTTGGGAACGTGGGAACTCTAAAGGCTTAGGCCACGTCTCATGACGATACATGAGAGAGTTAAAAGTCTCACCTTTTGGGAAAATACCGTGCAACCACATCAGGGTCGAGCCTGGACAGATCATCCAGATAGATATCTGATGGCCCCAAATGCTGACTGCGCTTGCCTGCACAGCGAGAAATGTGAGAAGCGGAATCTGATTGGGACAACTCAACATGACATGACATGAATGTAAACTATAAAAAGCCTAATCAGGATGTATTTAAGGCCTACCCTTTTTCTTTTCCTGGGATTCTGCTGTTTTAGATGAAGGCTGAGAGAGGTTGGGCAGCTCCTCTAACTGTGTAACAGATTCCACATGTTCCGTCAATCCAACACTTTTCGTTTCCTGATTGGTCTGCTGGGCCATTGTGGGGCATTCCTCCTCTGCAAATCCTTCAGTCAGTGCTTCAATACCACTGTCTCTCTCCACCAAGGTTACATTTTCAACTGTAGTAAAATGAGCTGTCTCAGTAAAAGCACTGATTTTCTTGACAGAGGTAGCTAACAAATGCGACTGAGCCATGCTACCCGAGTCAGCACTACAAGATATGCTAACAGTGTTTGCATGGAATTCAGAACAAACTAAGATGTCAGTCTTTGCACTAGTGTCAATATCTCCGACTACCCCGTCAGCATTAGTAGATTTGATGGTGTTCTCTGTGTTATCAAGATTTGCAGTTCTAGCATCACGGTCTGTAATACCTGTGTTAGCCATGCAATCATTCAGGTCGCTACGACCCACCAGTTCTGAAGTGTTCTGTTGCTCAGAACCCTTATCATCAGGCTCCATGTGGGGCAGTGCGAATGGGGAACCCTGATATGCAGGAGAGGAAGCCTCTGTGTCTGGGGTAGAGTGGGAAACTTTATTGAGATTATCAGGGAGACATGATTGTTTGTCAAGAATGCAAGGTTCTGGTCTCAGTACAGTTACAGTGGTCATGGGGTCAGAAAGCTCCATGTTGAATGAGGCCTGCCTCTGGATGGTGCGGAAGTGGGAGCGCTCAGAGGGTGTAATGAGAGAGGAAGGAGTGGAGAGCCGCTCTGTGCTCCCTCGCTCTGATGGACACACCTGCAGGCATAAAACAGGACATCAGATACGGCTTGATTTACTGAGAGTGAAAAAGCAATAACGGATATAAAATAATACATTTTGCAGGGATAGAGTGGAGCACCTTAGGAAATCCACCCCAGTTCCACTGCATCTGAGGCCCGGTTGTTTCCTGAGGCTTCACAAACAGTTCGGAGTCGCTCTTAGGAGATGAGGGACGACTATAGAAAAGGCTGTGAAAGGAGAGTGTGAAACTCATAGATGTAGAAATGAAAGCAGCATTACTTATTACTTCTGTATTTATTTAAGTTCTGGTTTCACCTACTATGTGTACATAGACCTGCACAGTCAAACAAACAATATGTAAAATACTCTCCCTAGAATTACATAACGCAAGAAGAACAAATAAGGTTGAAGAATGGAATATATAAATATTATAAAATAACGAATACAGTGGAACCTTGGATTACGAGCATAATTCGTTCCGGAATTGGGCTCGTATTCCAAAACACTCGTAAACAAAATTTTATTTTCCCATAAGAAATAATGGAAACTTAAATTATTCGTTCTACAGCCCAAAAAAAATAAATGCATAAAAATTATTCATACAAAATATAAAAAAGTAAAACAAATGAACCTGCAATTTACCTAAGTAAAAATAAATCCAGACGGATAAGTGTTTCCGTTTGTGCGAGCAGGCGCTTTGTGTGTGTTTGTTAAGATGAGTTGGACAAACTGGTCGATGCCCGTTCTTTTATTTTCTGCAGTGTCAGGCTATAGTACAAACTATATCCTAGCTTACATCTCGCATTCGCGTTCACACACACCGGACTGCATTACCCACAATGCATCTCTCGCACTGGACTACACTCCCGTAAACAGCGGTCATTAATCAACCTCTCTCTCCCGCAACACTGTTTTGTCGGAAAAATTAGCAATTAACTTCGCTACCGACACTCGTGTGAGCGCCTACTAATGGAATCACTGCTGTAAAGTAAAACAAACGAACAAATGAACCTGTACTTTACCTTTAAAAAAAATCGTGACAGAGCAGATTTTCTGGGTAGACCAGATAGTGTTTGTGTGTGAAGAGAGGGGGTGCTTCTCACACACACACACACACACACACAATAAAGACCAGAGAGTGTGTGTGAACCGGCACACACACAGGCTGAAACAGAGACGGAGAAAATGTATCTTTAACCTCTGTAATTCTCTTTTGCTTTACACGTGCGCTGTACACACGCGTGTTATAAGAAACAGTACATGCGCGCTGTACACACACGCTTACAAACACAAAATAAAATATGTTTTACACACACACACACACACACACACACACACACACACACACGTGGTCACAGTGTTATAGTAAACAGTACACGCTTACACAGATGATAATTATACCAGTAAGAGACAAGCACTAAGACCCAGCAGGGGAGACGATTACCCACAACTCCGCAGTGCAAGAGAGAGAAAAATCGTTGGCTCAGTTGTGATCATGTGACGCTCGGTGTCAAAACAAGAAGATGATACATGATACTTGATATATGATACACGATACATGGTACTCATAAACCAAGACAATGCTCGTTTTTCAAGTCAAAATTTATTAAAAATCTTTGCTTGTCTTGCGGAACACTTGTAAACCACTTTACTCGTAATCTGAAGTTCCACTGTACATGTATTTATGTTTAGATTTGTTTTTATTGCTGTCTCCGAGTGGCGCAGTGGTAAAGCGCTCACCCTATCATCCGGAGATCGCTGGTCCGAACTCCGGGTGATGCTGTTTTCCTCTCATAGCTGGAGGCACAGAGAGCTGATTGGCTGAGCTCTCTCAGGGGGGGAGGGATGAGAGGTACTTGCGCTCCCACATTAACCACGGCTCTACAGCCAATCAGGGGCGCCTGTGAGCTCGCGCACGCGGAAGGAGCGGCTAGCGCTTTCCTCCGAGTGTGTTATTCCGCCCCTAATGGTGCGTGAGCAAGCAGTTCGAAAAAAGATGCGGTCGGCTGACATCACGCGGTTCGGAGGAAACACGTGATCGTCTTCGCCCTCCCGACTGAGTGGTAGTGGGAGCCTTAATATGGGACCCCCTCTAGTGACGGGGAGGAATTGGCCATGACTAAATTGGGGAAAAAATTGGGGGAAAAAAAACAAAAAGAATAAAAAGAAAAAAAAAAGATTTGTTTTTATTTTAGCGTGTGACCTATGATGCATATTGTTACCTCTCATTAGGTGAGCACTCTCCTTCAGAATAAGGATGCAAGTCTCTGGAATGACTTCCAAGCACATCTTCACCCGGTTCCTCAGACAAAGAGTAATACACAGACTTACTGCAAAAACACATAGAAAAGGGTAAACTCAACAACTGATTCATTCAGGCCTTATACAAACCTGAAATATAAAAAAAAGCTAAAATTATTATTAGAATTATACACACACAGTCAGTTCAGGTCCACTCATTTAATGGGTTAAACAGAATTTCCCAGAGTGCTGATAATTCTTCTAACCACACCGACATCATGGACAGATATTAGAAAACAATACTTCTCATGAATATAACGTTTCGAAACGTTTCATTGAATGAAAATGAAAAAGTGATGAAAATTTCACCAGAAACACCTTCAATGGGAACTTACACATGAACATGAGCAAAGTGTAGACTGTAAGCAATTTCACATGGGCCAGGGGTAGCTCAGTGGTTAAGGCATTGTTACTATTGATCAGAAGGTCCTAAGTTCAAACCCCAGCATCAGTTGTTCTGAATAAGGGCGCTTGAAAACACTGTAAATGTAAGTATGTCCATTCAGCAATTTAAAGATACCTTCTCAGTGATTTCTCAAAATGGAACAGCTGTATGCACGCCGATTCAAATATCCGCCCAAGCATAGCACGGCAGCATAATGCATAAAATCATGCAGATACAGGTTAAGAGTTTAAGTTAATTTTCACATTATACATCAGAATGGGGGAATGTGATCGCTGTGACTTCTGCCATGGGATTTGTCTTGCTAAAGAGAGAGGTCAGAGGAGAATGGCCAGACTGGTTTTAGCTACCAGAAAGGCTCAAATAACCACGCTGTACTGTAACTATGGAGAGCAGAAAAACATCCAAAATGTTCTTTTTCCGATCTTCAACTGTCCTGTTGAACGAGTCCCAACTATTACCTCAGATTTCTGGTTCTTGTCGGGCAGGATTTTTGCCGTTCCACCTTAAAGTGAGAAGGATTGTGCATTCTGAGATGCCTTTCTGCTCAGCATGGTTGCAAAGAGTGGTTATTTGAGTCACTGCTATCGTCTGACCACCTTCGACAACAAGGCATTTCCACACTGCTGCCATTTACTTTTTGCCATTTACTGCTCTACAGACTGTCTGCATGGATAATCAAACCAGTCTGTCTGTCAGAAGATATGCCATGGTCAGAGTCAGAGATCACATTGTCCCCCCTCATTCTGTTTTTTGGACGATGCAACAATAAATTAAGCTCCTGGCCTGAATCTGCACTGTGGAGCTGCTAAATGAATGTTTGGAGTATAATGTTGTTCCTATTAATCTGTCCAGTGTATGTACATTAATCAAAACTTCTTATAGCATCGCACAAGCTGAATAAAAACTCTAACCTTGCCATGATCACGGTCTCCTCTTTCAGGATGTCCTGTTCTCGGGTCTCCCTCTCCTCCCCTGAGGAGCTGACATCCTCATGGACGTGTGCGTCAGAGCGGGAACGTTTCTTGCGCCGTTTTTTTCGGCGGTTAGACGAAGACGAGGTAGTACTGGAAGGAGACTCGGTCACCTCTGAAATCTCTGAGACTTCCATGGGTATGGGGGAGGTGCAAAGGTGAGCTGGTACTTCTGTCTGAGAGAAAAACCATATATTCTACATTAATTACACTCACTCACTCATCTTCTATACCGCTTTATCCTGTATTCAGGGTCGAGGGGACCTGGAGCCTATCCCAGGAGGCTTAGGGCACGAGGCAGGGTACACCCTGGACAGGGTGCCAATCCATCGCAGGGCACATACGCATAATGTACATACACTCATTCACACACTACGGGCAATTTGAGAACGCCAATTAGCCTAAACTACAGTGGAACCTCGTATTACGAGTAACGCGGTTTACGAGTGTTCCGCAAGACGAGCAAAGATTTGTAATAAATTTTGACTTGAAAACGAGCATTGTCTTGGTTTACGAGCACCAAGTATCACGTATCACGCATGTGCTTGTTTTGACGCCGAGCGTCACGTCATCACAACTGAGCCAACGGTTTTTCTCTCTCTTGCGCTGCAGAATTGTGGATAATCGTCTCTCCTGCTGGGTCTTAGTGCTCATCTCTTACTGATATAATCAACATCAAAAATACGTCTGTGTGTGTTTTCATACGAAAGGAGAAAGTTTTACTGTGCAAGATGGGAAGGGGCAGACAGGAAGGGCTGAAAGCAAGAGTCTCCACTTACTCTAGCCACACACACACACACACACACACACAGCGCCTGTGTGCACAAACAGAAACACTTATCTGTCGGGATTTATTTTTTACTTTTTTGAAAGGTAAAGTGCAGGTTAATTTGTTTTATTTTTACTTTATATTTTGTATTAATTATTTTTATGTATTTATTTTTTGGGGCTTTAGAACGAATAATTTAAGTTTCCATTATTTCCTATGGGAAAATTAAATTTGTTCCGCTTTCGGAACGAATTATGCTTGTAATCCTAGGTTCCACTGTACATGTCTTTGGATTGTGGGAGGAAACTGGAGTACCCGGAGGAAACCCACCAAGCACGCGGAGAACATGCACACTCTATTCACACAGAGACAGGAATCGAGTCTGGCCAGGAATCGAACCCGGACCCTGGAGGTGCACGGTGCTAACCACTACACCACCGTGCCCCCTATATTAATAACAATTTGCTGTAAATGTATACTATTCTACACAGAATGTTTATCAGGCTTTTGTAACTACATGCTGTAGGATCACTGACACTTTCTTAATACCTCCAAGCTTTCATTTTCTTCCACAAAGAATGCCTCTCCGTTATCTCCAAGTTTCATGTGCAAGTCAACCGGCTCACCATTGATCTCAATATCCACCTGAAAAAAAAAACAAAAAAAAAAAACAGATGGATCAGATAAATAAAAAATTATATACACAACATCAACATCTTCCAGCATCTTCTTTGAGTAGAACATTCAACGTTAGGTAGCTTTTCTTTGACATTACATAGACAGCTTGTACATTTTCGGTACAGGTACACTGTAGATATTAGTATACAGAGAAAGCATTTTACATATTTCTTAATAACATGGTGTAGAATAATTGAAATCTTTGTGTTATATTGAAAATGTTTTATTCTTGTCTCTGTTCATCTGGAATCCATGGGGCAACAGCAGACCACATGCTTTAAGTCATACAATTGCATTATTTATGAGGAAATTAGATTAGTATTATACAAAACTTGTGTTGTGGTTTTAAAGGTTTTAAAGTTTTAAAGGTTATCGAATGGTTAACATGTTCAAATATTTGTTATATATGAGAATGATGTACTGAATCAGCAGGTTTCTATTCCCAAAATTTCTTTAGGACGAAAAAAAAAAAGCAAAAACAGCTAATTTTAACCAAGGGAAATCTTTTAACATTTTCATGGAGCACTCCTAGAAATATTATCATTATCGATATAAAGTAAAGTAATGGTGTACAACTATTTCAGGTTCATTTATTATCCTACACCACCTCACAATTCAGTATCAAAGCTCCTTTGTCCCTTACCACTTTCTCCTTGGAGCGAAGAACTCCCAGCTTTCCAAAGCGCACATGGAAAGGTGAGCAGAGGAGACTTCCATCTGGCTGACGTACGACGATGACATCGATCCCACCAGTGAGGGTAGCAGGGTTCAGTCCACGATAAAGCTCCTTTACAGTAACAAAGACCGTCTCTGCCAAATGTCCAACGTAATTCATGGTCTGGGACTGAGATAGGGAGACAGATTGATTACATGATCTAACAGGGTTGACTTAAATCTAACTAGCACACACTTCCGGAAGGGAAAAAAAATTAACTAGAAAACAAACAAAAAAAACTATGCTTGGTCTGCTGTATCAATTTCCAAACTACCGGAGATGCTTAAGAAGCATAACGTGGAGCTTGATAGTAACCTTTGGTTAGAGTCAATGACTCATCAATTGAGGGAGTCTCACATTCCAAAAACAGTTCAAAGTCTCTTTTTGTTCAACGTAGTACATCTTGATGATCTTCTAGGACAGAACGTAAGCATAACATTTATACTGATGAAATGATTGAACAGCAACTTCTTTTACATTTTTAAGGACTTGAGGACAAGAACTCATTGATATGTAGTGTTGGCAGTGTTCCACAAAGTATCTACAAGAAAGATGAGTAATTATCTGGACACGTGTGACTCACACAAACTTTTTTAAATGGTAATAAGTCTAATAATGGATGGCTATTTTCACAAGGGGCATTCAAGTCAAACCAGGACTTTTGATTGTGCTGAATAACAGAACATAAAAAAGCATTTCACTTGTGCTTGGACACCATTAGGTAGAACGTTTTCTCAGTATGCTAGAGTCATGATCAGACTGCCTGCTTCATGTCTAAAACACTGGCCTCCCAGGAATGCCCTCAATTCCTCCAAATATGTGGAAATGGCTTGGGCTACTCTGTGGCAATAACAATGTTCCTGTAATGTGAGTGGTGTTTGTAAATGGTTGTGAGTTAAATTCTCAGAGATGTATGCGTCTCTTCTGTAAGTTAGTGACAATTGCGTTTCCCATATGTGGACGCACAAAGTGTGGCATAATTCCAATGCAATTGCAAACTTTGCATTACCGTTTGCTGTTTCGCCTTTGCGGGCGCACACTGACTGCCAAATTTCAAATGAAAAAGCAAAGTCCATTTGCATTTGTATTTCCCAGGTCTTACACGTCATGAACCGGTCATATTTAAATAGCAAAATCAATTACCACATTTGCTTTTTCACTTTCTCTGCGCCGCGCGTCAAGCCGGCCAAAATTCAAACGCAATCGCTAATCCATTTGCAATTGCATTTCCAACACGTTACACAGAAACCTATCAATCAGCGTCAGGGGTGGGTCTATCCTGTGGGGCGGGATTGTATGGAGAGTGACGTCACTCGCAGTCGCCGACCAAGAGGGGGATATTTGAGCACTGGAGGTGAACCGCGGTAAAGTTGGTGTTATGCGCTAAAATGCCCCCTGCCACTGATTGCACCCCCACAAAATCTCTGTCAAATATATTAGGACATCACAATCAAAAATTCATATTATTATTATCAAATATATTATTACTATTATAATTACCCTAAGCACGTGACATATTAATACACGGAAATTAAGACACATAATACAAATTCTCATATAATGTTTATTTTGTGGCACATTTATTTTGCAGGGGTTTGTCATGTAATACAAAAACGTTTACACTAAACAAATATTGTTTATGATGAAAAATTACACGAAGCGATTTTTATTATAAATAAGAAATATTAAAAATATACATGTAATTAATATATTTTTCCCCTATACTACGTGTGTTTATTTTTATATAGCTTATTTTATAATCAAATTCGTTTGGTGCAATTTGTAAATCCTAAGCCTATGAATTTGTTGTAATATAATATTTGATAGAGGTTATGTTGGGGGGGCAATCCGTGGCAGGGAGGCATTTTAGCACATAACATTACAACAAAAAAAACAATAGCTTTTTCGTTATGTGGATTACACATGTAAAACCAGTTGTACTATAATCCACTCTATCACTGCTAATTAACTACAACATTTTTATCATTAAGTTTGATTTCATTTTTCTTTTCTTTTTTGCAAAAAATGTATTAAAAAAAATTAACAACTGAATTAATATCAAACTGAATATTGCAAAGGGAAGGGTTGTAGTTATGAGCAAGTGTAGAGTGTATTATAGTACAGTTGGTTTTACATTTGAAACTTCTATAGGAAAAAAGTTATTGAATTTTGTTGATTTGTCATTTTCTGCAACTCATAATAGACTGTACCAAAGTGCATTCATTTTCATACATATCTTTACAATTATTATTATTATTTTAAAAATAAAAAACACCCTCATTTAACAAATAACTCAACTCTCATTTAACAAATTATCTGTTTTATTGCCACAAGAATTGTCTGTGTAATCATTTATTTGAAAATGTCCATTAAAATAATTATAAATCAATTAAACAAAAAAAAAAATCCATCAGTATAAAGCGCCGGTACGCAGCGTTTAGCTATTTAGCTCCAGCAGGCTGTAAAAGGAGAAGATCTAAAAATATTTTATTTGTAAAAACTTCTCTGTCCACTCCAGAGCAAGAAAATATGCGATTTGTCATTTTTGAGTATTTATTTCTTGATAAATAAATGAGATAATCTCGGTTCACCTCCATTGCTTACAGATCCCCCTCTTGGTCGGCGACTGCGAGTGACGTCACTCCCCATACAATCCCGCCCCACAGTATAGACCCGCCCCTGACGCTGATTGACAGGTTTCTGTGCTTTTTCATTTGAAATTTGGCAGTCTGTGTGCGCTCGCAAAGGCGAAACAGCAAACGGTAATGTAAAGTTTGCAATTGCATTTGAATTATGGCACACTTTGTGCGTCCACATATGGGAAACGCAACTGCATTTAAATATTGTCCGCGATATCATTCCATACATCCCAGTATCAGTGCAATTTTGGCAGGAATATACCCTGGATGGCACGAGAATCCATCACGTCACTTCCCACACATGCATATACATATTTATTTTTCATGTTTTTTACTCCTATGTTTTGTAACAGTGGGACAAACCCAGACAATCTTTGCAAAATCTTTTTTTTTTTTTTTTTTAACAGGACGCATGGCTCTTAGAGCAGGAAAACACATGTCAGCTCTGAGAAAAATCACACAAGTCACATGTAATTAAACTTATGTGAATAAACTACAAAACTGTCCAAATAATTTGATGAAAGTCAATTCTTATCCCTGTTCTAGTATAGCCAAATAAGGTAATCATACTTTGGTAATAGTACATTCTATGTCACAATTACTTTAAAACCAAAGATGTCACAAACAAAATGATTAAAGACTGGGCTACTGCTTAGCCAACATTTTAGATTTTATGATTTTTTAACATGATCTCTTACCCATAGTGAGGGATGGAGATGTTCCTTCCCTACAACATCTGATACCCTCCACACCACAGGTGCCATCCAGGAACTAATATTTCTTTCATCCTCAAATCTAGGCCAAACCCTGGTCTACAGATAAGCACTTGAATTCTCTCTCTCTTGCTCTCTCTGAATACAGTGTGTAGCTGTTTTATAAATACAGGCTCTCGTTCTCTCAGCTCTCCTCTATCGAGGATCGAGGATGTGCCTTATTGTGAGAGGGCCAATGGTACTGGTGTAACGTTAATATGTGGAACTGACAGAATGGTGATAGTGCTGATAATGGCAACATGAGAGAGACCCAGTGCATTCAGGCCCTATTATTCACTCTATACACAGACACACACATGCACGTGCATACACACAAACACACCACTCTCACACACTGTTTTTCAGACAGGTTACTGTCTCCCTTATAGACATAGGGAACATGCATGCAACTGCTTGTGCACGCTGGCCCAGTTTACAATCACAGATGTTTACAGGCATACGCACGCACACGCACACACACACACGCACACACCATCTGTCATTTAGGCCAAAAGTTTGTGACAGACTCAGCCATTCTTTTCACTCGACCTAATGTCTTCACAAGCAGGGTGAGGTCTGATTTCGCAAGCGCACGTATATAATAGAGAACGAACAACAAACACGCTGCCATATAAAGATAAAGGTTTCACACAGCTATGAGCAACCCAAGGCTGCATGACCACGATAACAATTATTACTGCTTCAAATCTGAAATCATGTGTATTTATTGACAATATTCAGCCCATTATGTTTTAAATGATGCAACAGCTGATTGTTTGACTCTCTGACAGTGTACACCAGGAGTGTCCAATCTTTCCAAAAAGGGGCCAGATTAGACCTCATCAAAAAGCCTGGGAACCGGGATTCGATCCAGGATGCATATATTAAATGCGTGATTAAATACATTTGTGTGTGTCCTTTGTACATCCTTGCATTTTCCCATTAGTAGCCTATACCCATTATATATATCCAATATATGTATTATATATTTATATTCATGGTTGCATGGGGGTGTAGTGTTTGGTGTAATCCGCATGTCTTTGGACTGTAGAAAGAAACCAGAGTAACCAGAGGAAATCCATCAAAGGTTAAATGAGGGTTAAATAGAGAGGTGCAGATACCTCCACTTGTAAAAAGCAAACATTAATCGATGGTAGAGTCACTGACACCAACAGGAACTTCGCCCATGCTTAACAAATGAATGACTGAGAGATTAGAATACAGCATAAATTGTTCCTATTAAAGAAGAGGGTGATTGCCACAAGTCAGTTAACATGTTCCCATGGGCAACATCAGGCTCTGAGCCAGATCTCTGGACAACCCTGACATACACTAGAAACCTGCATTCAGCAAAATATTTAAGTTGTAGGATTATAATAAGGCTGCCCTTTTAGCCAGAACAGATGGGCTTATAGTCTTATGAAAATAAATATAAACACAAATATACACTCGGGTCCATAAACATTTTAAGTTTAACAATCTAGATGTTATTGATGCTTAGAATTTTTAGCTTTTATTAAAAAATAATTTAAAAAATACTATTTGTAATAAGCAAAAAAAGTAATTCCACAAACTAACCAAAATGCCAGGCAATCATTAACTGCAAAGAAGTCTACAACCCATGCACGTCAACAAATGCTGAGTTTCCTCCCTTGAGATGCTTTGCTAGCTGCCTTCCGTTGCTTCGTATTTGTGGATCTTTCTGCCTTCAGTTTTATCTACAGTAAATGAAAAGCAGGTTCAAGTCGGTTGAGGTCAGAGGACTGACTCAGCCCTTCAAGAGCATTCACTTAATTTGCTTTAAGATGCTCTTGAGTCACTTTTACTGTATGATTTGGGCCATTATCCATCTGTACTGTGAAATGCTCTATTATCAGTTTTGCAGCATTTGACTGAAAGTGAGCATAAAGTATAGCTCTGTACACTACATTAGCCCAGTGACACTTATAGCAGACATGTACGCTCATGACGTTAAAGTGCTTCCATTACAGATGATGTGGCAGGTTTTGGAACCTGAGCCTTTCCTTTCCTTCTACATATTCCTTAGCTCCAGTAATTCTTGAACAAACCTGGTTTCATCCCTCCAAAGAATCCTGTTCCCCGGAACTGGGCAGCCTTTTTTCATCTGGCCGTCCTGTACTTGAGTGTTTTTAGTGGTTATTATCTTGTAAAGCCTCCGTATTTACAGTACATTCATCAATGCATCTTTTGATAGTAGACTTTAAACAGTGAGACTTCTACCTCCATCAGTGTGTTCTTGACTTTGTTGAAATTTTTAAGTGGAAAGATTGGAAACGGAGCCACTACACCAAAACTCGCAGTGAATCGCGATGAACCATACTTACAACCGCCGCACAAAACCAGTCTCCATGAACAGCTACCAGGTGAAAACTCAACAGTTGAAGTCAACAAAATTACAACAACAATTTATCTCCTTAATTTTGTCATGAAATAACAAGAAGACAGGTCACAACTGCAGGTCGGCCATCTGCTGCTGAACAACTGATCACTTTAGAAAATCTAGGTATGTACAAACTGAGGAATTTTGTTTAAAAAAAAAAAAAAAAAAGCTGTTCCTATTCAGTTAATGAAATATTTTTGTTAAACCCTGAAAGGCTGACCTTTAATATTAATCACATATTAATCTCTTCATTTCAAATACACTTTTGTGTTGGTAAGGCAAAACATGAAAACTGTCAGTTTCCAATCACTTATGGACCTACGTGAATATCACACACTTTAACTGCACATATAGTAATATTACTTTACATATACAGTACATTAAACAAAAATTTTAATAAAATTTTCGTGTTATGTATGCTTTTGTGCTTGTACTACTTATTAAATAGAAACCAATCAACTACAGAAACGGCCACAGCACAGCTGAACATTTTTAACCTGATTGGTCAGGACGTGTGCATTAATTACTTTTGTATAAAAACATGGCTCAGATACTGATTTACCTGAAAAAAAAAAAAAAAACAATAGATTTTTTTTTTTGTTTGTTTCTGTAGCTCACACACGGGAACTTGTTTGCCAAAATGCTTCAAATAGTCTAATAGCCCTAATATTAAATGGATTTATAAAAATGTTATATAAGCAAAAGTAAGACATGTACTCGTTGACTTGGTGACGCATTTGCTTAGGGGATATTTATTTATATATCATGTAAGAAGTCTTGAATATCCTGTAATGACCTGTAACACTCATCATGCTTTAAACGGTTTCCATTCCTTCTGAAACATTTTTCAATTCTGTTTAAAATGAAAAGCTGCTCTCTGTAAAATTTCAATATTTTAGAGAACACATGGAAGAGAGAGAGAGAGAGAGAGAGAGATTGAGAGAGAGACGCTTGAAGGGACTATTTATCATAAGTGAGAACAGGCACTAACTTGTCTTAAACATTTCAAAGCAACGATCATCTTTTAAAATGTGTGACATGTTCAATATTAAATTGAACATGGTAATCACTGGCAAATCATTGTGAGGTAAAATGAATAACACACTCCCTACCATGCTGTTATATAAAAGTAATCCACTTTGGCATGGTAACACATTACATCATCCTATTATTGTTTATTTTGACACAACAACATGCGACAAAGTGGGTTGGTCCTCCAGGGATTATTTAATCTGAACCGGATGTGGAAGGTAACCAAATACATTTATGTACACTTTGTTACTATAAATATTTTATGTAGAACATTACAACATTAGATAATACTTCTTACTTGTACTCAACTACATCCTACAGCAATTATCTGTATTTTTTACTTCACTACATTTCTGCATGGTATTGTATTACATAACTATAGTGGTGTGTAGCATCTGAAGAGGGAATGTCGCACACATGCTGTTACTTGTACTTGCCTGATTTGCCTAAATGTTGAACAACATAACAGGTGTTTGAAATTAGAAGCAGCTGAGCTGGTTGCAGATAGAGACGAAAAGAGCACATTCACAGTTAGAGGGAAAAAAACACATCTAAAGCAAGGAAGGGCGAGAAAAAGAAAGAGAGAGAGACTTACTATGAATTAAAGGGTACATTGATCTAGTACATGCTCAGTACTTTTAATACTTAGGTAAATTTGAGGGTGAGAACAGTGGAACCTTGCATTACCTCTCTGTGTGTGTGTGTGTATGTGTACGGAGAGACCATTTTTAAAACCATTTAAAAATTAGCAAGGAATATCGCTAGTCACACTCGTGTGAGCGCATACTAACGGAATCACTGCTGTAAAGTAAAACAACAACAAAAACAAATTAACCAGCACCTTACCTTTTAGAATCGTGACACAGCAGAGTTTGTTTGGGAACCTGAGAGGAGGGGGGGGGGGGCTGTAAAGCAGAGAGAGAGAGAGAGAGACAGAGAGTGTGTGTGTGTGTGTGTGTGTTGATGTAAGTGAATGAGCGCACGCACACACACACTCGCCTTTACAGCCCCCCTCCTCTCAGGTTCCCAAACAAACACACACACAAACGCACACTCAGAAACTCTGCATGCACTAAGACCCAGCAGGGGAGACGATTACTATTACTATCGTCTCCCCTTCTGGGTCTTAGTGCTTGCAGAGTTTCTGAGTGTGTGTGTGTGTGTGTGTGTGTGTGTGTGTGTGTATTCACCCAGCAGGGGAGACGATTACCTACAATTCCGCAGCACAAGAGAGAGAAAAACCATTGGCTCAGTTGTGATGACGTGACGCTCGGTGTCAGAACAAGAAGCGCATGCGTGATACATGATACTCTGTGCTCGTAAACCAAGACAATGCTCGTTTTTATTAAAAATCTTTGCTCGTCTTGCGGAACACTCGTAACCCATGTTACTCGTAATCCGAGATTCCACTGTACTTTAGTTCTTTCACTCAAATACACATGTAAATAGACTTTATTCAACTTCTATACCACCTATATCCTATACAGGGTCACAAGAAGCCTGGAGCATATCCCAGGAAACTTGGGGCACAAGGCAGGGTACATCAAAACAATCGAAAACAGGGCACACATGCCTGCACCACAACGGGCAATTATGGAATGTCAATTAATCTGCATTTCTTTGGACTGTGAAACCCACCCAGCACAGGGAGAACAAGCAAACTCCAGACCTGAGGCGGAAATCTAAACCCCTCACCCTGGAGGTGCGACGCCACAGTGTTAACAACTACACCAAGGTGCGACCTGACTTTGTTTGACTTTTGGCGCTTTTCCACTGCATAGTACGGCACGACACGGTTCAGTTCAACTCACTTTTGGGGGGTTTTCCACTGGGAACAGTACCTGGTACCTGGTCCTTTTTTTAGTACCACCTCAGCCGAGGTTCCAAGCGCGCAGAACCAAAACGTGACGTGTAAACTCCGCTGGTCACTGATTGGCAGGAGAAAATCGTCATTACTGCGTCACCGAACTTGCGACACGAGACACAACAGAACCGCTATATTTAGAACAGCCAGAGAAGGATCGGACGCACCTTTTTGTATTAACCAAAAATTTTCTTTGGCTGCCATCAGCCTCTTTTGAAACAAACTCCTTCATCTCGCTGTTAAAAACATCCACATGCCGAGAATGAAGAACACCATGCCGTCGATATGCTCCATTGTTGTGTGTTTGTTTGTGGCGCGTTTACGATGACGTCACGGCAGTAGCGGTGCCGCACGTGAGTAATCCCGCCCACTCTAAAGCGTTACTAAACTGCAGTGGAAGCGCAAACCGAGCCAAACTGCGCCGAACCGAAGTGAGTTGAACTGAACCGTGTCGTGCCGTACTATGCAGTGGAAAAGAGGTATTAGACTTAGATTTTACTTGAGTATTACATTACAGTACCTGGGGTCTCTCTACTTTAATTTACTCTAATTCAAGTACAGGATTTATGTATTTTGTACCCCACCCCATCAAAACTGCTCAATCCAGGCAAAACACTTACCACTGAGCCACTTAAAATATACATGTATTACAAATGTGTTTATTATTGATAAAAGCATTAATTTTCATTCATGACATATTTTATGCATATATAATTAACTGGGTTTTGAGAAACAGAAACAGTACAGTGTTCAGAGATCTCTGTGATATGTTGTTTGCTCCCGTTAAGGAGTTGTCACATTGTCTCGTCGACGCTGACCATCCTATCTGCACACAACTTGGCATTTTATCTCGGGACCGGCATTGGGTGGGAACTGAACCTGGGACTTGCGCATGGCAGGCAAGAAATCTACAACTGACTCATCAATGCCCCTCTCTCTCTCTGTCTCTCCCTCTGTGATACATCAGGATATGGGGAAAATTGTTTAATGCATGACAAATTACTGTGATATAAAAGAAATATAAAATAATTAAGGATGTGCTGTTCGTAAAAAAAAAAATCTACTTCAAACTGGCAACAGATCACAACACCCTGTCACTGATTACAACATCCTGACCTGAACTATGAGACTTTTTATTTTTTCTTCTTCTTCTTCTAAACCTTTGCTGGTTGACACGTCATCAGATGTAACCTGGACATGTTCCTACTTTAACAGACCATAAATCTGGACACTTCAGTCTAGGCAGAGGTCGACTTGCTGCGTCTGAAGTCTGAAGTCTGATGATCAGCAGATCTCTGGTCTAGTAGTGGATGTGTGTTAGAGAAGGCGTGGACCAGATCACTAATGAACCAGATAAACACCCGAGAAAATACACTTCCACAACCTATAATATACAGCAACGTCATTCATTAGACCTTGGAAAGTGATTACTGCGGTTTAGAGATTACAAACAGGATGAATTGAGTAACCCTTAAGTTAACTTGGCTTGTCGCTGTGCTGTTTAGACATCATGACATCCCCAAATAAACCATCAACATCATCATAATAACGTCTGTAACACACAAACTAGCGTTTTTTCCTATTTTAACTCATGAAAAACATGCAATAATAAATACAAGCAGACTCAATAACGCTTTTGTTACTATTTCCGGATGTTTAAAAGTCTACTTTTTGCTCTTACCTTTCCAGGAGTGACGCTAAGCAGAAACCTTCCTATCAAACTTCCGGACGCTGAAGTATATTCAAGGCAGTGACTCGGCGAACACGTCAATCACAATTTCAGCCAATTGGAGCCCGTATTTCACCAAGGCCCGCCCTCCCTTGCCGTCTATTGTTTTCATTGCAAATACGTTCAGTTCTATGACAGACCACTAGAGGGCGCGCAGAGACAGCAGACTGTGTGTATACCATTCACCCAGACTTATTTACACGTTTTGGTTTTTACAAGTTTTACAGCCTGGCTAGGACTGTGGGTTTATTATTAAACACATATTTCATTTTTATTTCATCGTTATTTTTCTTATATGAATTCTGTTCACTATATATTTCTTTTCCACAGAGCAGAGATTCTGAGTCAGAATATTGAGTAATAGGGCTTTCCCACATGTCCAAAATAGGTTTTTAACCTTTATATCTTAAGATCATTAGAGATCACTATATGGACAGAAGTATTTGGCCAAACTGGCAATGATATTGGATCTGAATAAATATACTACCATATGGAGTTGGTCCCCCATTTACAGCTATAAGAGGTTCCACTGTTCACAAGATTTTGGAGTGTTTCTGTGAGAATTCGTGCCCATTCACTCTGAAGAGCTTTTATGAGGTCAGGCACTAATGTTGGACAAGAAGCCCTGGATCACAATCTTTTGTTCCAGTTCATCCCAAAGGTACTCATTAGGGTTGAGGTCAGGGCTCTGTGTGGTCCAGTCAAGTCATACTGAACTCCTCAAACCATCTGTTTATAGGCCTTGTTTTGTGCACTGGGCATAGTCATGTTGGAATAGAAAAGGGCCTTCCCCAAACTGTTGCTACAAAGTTGAAAGCATAGCATTGTCCAAGATATCAGCATTGGTATCCTGAAGCATTACGATTGCCCTTCATTGGGAATAAGGGGACTGATTGAAACACCTGGTTTCAGGTTAGGCCCAATACTTTTGTCCACTGCTAAATGCTAAAAATAATTTTTTTGGACTTTGTAGGTGGTTCAAGTCCACTTATAATGGATCATAGAGTTAAAAGATATTCAGAAATCCAAATGCTTTGCTAGTATTTAACAATAAAACACTCCAAACTGTAACAAATTCAACTCCCAATTACTCAAGAATTGCCACAGTTCTGCTAAGAACCTCTACATTCCTGCTAAAAACTGCTACAAACAACATGTGGCAACATAGCGCAATTCCCAGCCAGTGCAGCGCTAGCTAGCTACTTACGTATAGTGCACTGGGCAAAAAAACACTTTATTTCCCCTAAACAACAACAAACAAAAAAAAAAATCAAGAGGATGATGCCATTTTAAGGGTCATCCCCAGATTGCTCACTAATTATTATTTTTTTCTTCACCTTGCTGAACTAAAGGATGTGAAATTTGTACCATCTGGATTTAAACATTAGAACAAAGGCTGTTTATATCAAAACAGGGATATTCAGGTCTTTGCTAACAGATGAACTGACACAAAACAAAATCTTAAAATGTGTTGCTTTGAATATAGTTCTTGACCAGACAGTTCATAGCAAATCATGAGGTGTCGTAGGTAGTTCATAGACAGTAGAAGTTTGGCATGAGTAAGGCATGGTTTGAACAGTAGGCGAAAATATATCGTAAATGATTTGTGAGTACATCGTATCACTGAATCAATTTGAAAAAGGTTAAGGTGCTGTATGTGAGCTTGAGTCAAGCACCCAAGAGCCCTTGCACTCTCATAAACGATTCAAGAATGGAGAAAGTCTTCTGAATGTAGTAACAGTTTCAGGGTAACAATCTATTGCTAGTAATGGAATTTTCTGTAGTTATTAACTTGTATAAACAAAGATACAAGTGTGCTGGTGTTGTTGTCCTAAATATGAACACTGTTGGAATACTGATTTTTACAGTAATGTTATTGGACAACAGCTAACTCTTGTATAAATTGAAATTTAAATGCTTCTTTGGGCCATGCCGTGTGCAATATCCTTACACACACACACACACACACACACACACACACATATGCGAACACATCGTCTTTCCGTCTCACTGTCCTGGTGAAACTTTCCTCTGGTATCTTTTTTTCCATTTTAATGCTGCTAATTTAGTCTATTCTTACACTTTAACCTAATCCTAATCTAATCTATACCGGTCATCCTGTGTAGGGTCATGAGCGTCTGGAGCCTGTCCTATTGAACTTCAGGCACAGGCAATGTACAGTACACCCTGGATGCAGACACTCTAACACAACCAGTTATAAACTGTGGGCAATTTGGAAACAGCAATCAACCTACACTTTTTGTCTTTACTGTGGGAGGAAACCAAGAGTACGTGAAGGAAATCCATCAAGCACAGGAGACAATTCACACTCCAGCCACAGAGACCAGAGGCAAAATTTGAACCCCCAACCCTGGAGGTGTGGAGTGACAATGCTTTCCACTAAGCCACCATGTTTTCTTTCTTTCTGGCTGTCTTTTATCCTACATAAAACTGCTCCCCATTCAAAGTCAAAATCATCAGATACATTATGTCTGGGAAAATTCTGCCCAAGAGTACACTTTCAAAAACAACAACTGTGGATCTAATCACGTTCTTTTTGTCATTTCTGTCCTGTTGCCATTCAGACAACAAAACATGTCATCAAACTCTCATTAGGAATATCTAGCTCCTCTAATGCACAACATTACTGTTAACTAATGCCAATCTATTCAAACACCAAGTAACACGCTATTAAACTTATTCCTTTATTCTGCCTTTTTCAAAACTGGGCTACTTTGTTAGAAAGCGAGCAATGATTCATGGAATACAGTTCAACAAAAGACATTACTTCCATACATTAAAGCACATATGTTTGTCCTCTGCCTTTTTAAGGAGTGTTTCGCTGCTCTGGGCAGCTGTGTGGTTCTGAGATATAAACTGTAGGGTATATAGCCTTTAGCATGTTCTCTGTCCATCCTATGTAAACCTTCCCACTCACTCTCACGCACTATTTTTTTTTCCTAAATAAGGCAGCCTTATCTGTGTTTCTGTCATTTTGGCCCCATTCCTGCGAGTATCCCATTCTACAGAGTTCAGGCCAAGGGGCAGGCTGCAGCCGCACATTCTTTTCCCTTATATGGCTAAATCCCTGCTTTGGCCCTGCCCTTTGTGGGTAAACCAGAAGCCCTGATTGGCCAGATCAGAAATGGGAGGGATGTATTACTAAACTGATGCTTTAAACAAACTTTTGTTGAGAGTGACTACCTCCATCCCTCTCTCCCACAGACAAAGCTTAGCCGGCTGTTCACTTCATCACCTGACGCCAAGGTGAGCAGGGAGTTTCTATCCTTGTTGGGTTTTTTTTAAATACAGGATCTTAGAAATGGCTGTGTTCAGTGGTGTTGAGCAGTATTCACTTCTGCTGGCTGTAGTGAACAGATCGAGATGCTGAAATAAGCTGATCGAGGGTCAGTTAGAGTACGCATAGCAGTTCTGAGGTCTCTTTGGAGTGAAAGGTCTGGTACTAATCCTCTATTTGGTGAATGTGTGTCCCAGAAATATAAGAGTGTGAGATTGTTCGTAACAGTAATAAACTGGTAGTAAGAACATTAATATGTCACGAGACCATTTAAAGAACTGTCAGTGATAAAAATCTGCAGCTGTTCCCTAATACGCTTTTAACCCGACTAATGGGTTCCTCGCTGTCTGTCTCCTACTAAGAAGATGTTTGTTTGTAGTGCCATTGTGAGGGAATGTGGCTGGAACCCCGAGGCAGTGTGTAGCCTGAAGTATGCTGTTCCTAATCTTGCTTCTGTCATCTGGGGTCACAGGTTAAGACAAAGGTGGTCTTGTGTGTTGTAAGAGAGGCCTGAGATTGAAAGAAGGCAAAGAAGAATCAATTTCCCAGGACAAACACGCTTAGTAACTTCAAAGAGAATGAAAGAAAAAAACAATCTCCTGATCAAAGTAGCTAGTAAAGCACCATACTGGAAGAGCTGAGTCCATGAATAGTTAAACTTCATCTACATAGGTACAATATAATTTAGAATTGTGTCTAAGCTAGTAAAAATACTGTAGGAGCTTTTATATTAGAGAGCTAAATGCAGTTTTTAGCAGTTCAAATTTTTTTTTTTTCAAAATAAAATTTTATTTATCACATACACAGTCATACACAGTACGATATGCAGTGAAATGCTTAAACGACCGCCCGTGACCTTAAAAATGTAAAACCAATTAACAAGAAATAAATAGTGGAATAAAATAAGAATAAGTTTAACTATAGAAACCTAGCTGTAGAAAATAGAACAAAATATATAAAATATTTAAAAGAAATATATAAGAAATATATAAAAAAAAAACTTATCTATACAATGATGAATTTAAATGGAAATAAATGGAAATGTCCAGGAAGTGTACAAATGTGCATGTGTATGTAGATGTCCATAAATGTCCATTACTGTCCAGTGTGCAAAAATGCAGAGATGATTAGTCCTGTATAGTGTACATAGCTGTGCATTGTGCAATGTACAAAAACTGTGAAGGTCCAATATTTTACTATTTGTTAAACATGTTAACACAGGTCTCACAGCTCCCCCAAAGCTCCCCCTGTTAATGCTCCAGCTGAAATACACATTAGACAATCTATAACTCAACCCTTTATTTCACTCCTCCTCCAAATTTACATTTAGGCATTTGGCAGATGCTCTTATCCAGAGCGACTTACATTTTTTCTTTTTTTTTTTTATCTCATTACACATCTGAGCAGTTGAGGGTTAAGGGCCTTGCTCAAGGACCCAACAGTGGCAACTTGGTGGTTGTGGGGTTAGAACCTGGGATCTTCCGAACCTAGTCCAACGCCTTAACCACTGAGCTACCCCTGGCCCCAAATGCACCATTTCAGTGTCTATGTAAATGAGCTACTGTTGATAAGGTCACATTAAGGAACATCTAATTGGCCAGTACAGCAAAAAATTACAATATTTTTTTGTCACTTTTTTCATTTGTACATGCACAAAATATCTAAAATAATTTCTTTAAATGGGTTTATTTGCAGTTTTCTTTATGATTATATAAAAAAGGACACACAACGTTACTGGCATATGCAGAGAGCTGGATTGTGTCATGATATAAAAGAAGAGTTCACACGTTATGATAGGAAAAACCAGCCACATGGAGAGGGTGTCTATTTTTACAAGAGCAGAAACTAGGGATTTAAAAAGCGGTTGTTGCAAAGCGGGAGTTTGCAGCTGCCAGTACTTTAATCTTTAAAAAAGACAGTTGTGAATACCATCGAACATTTTGCACATCGTGTACAGCTTATGTCTGTTTAAAGGTTCCGAGGATTTATTCATTCTTCTTCAGCAGCAACAGACCAACAGAGAGGCGTTACGTAATAATGGCTATTCATGAATGTTTGGAAAGAGAACCACATGGATGAGTCCTAGTTTCATACTGATCTGAAACCTGCGAATTCGCTGATCTTATTTATCAGATGCCGATCTACAGAAAAAAGGAATGAGAGCATCCTTAGTGTGCTCGTCACTTCATTACCCGATGTTTAGCTCATGGCCTTCTCTTATATTATGAGTCAGTCCTAGCTCATCCCTGCATTGAATACTGACGCTATACCCAAATTAAAACCAGGACATCAGAGTGTGCAATAGAACAGAGTCTAAGCTGGTAGAATGCTAACAACATGTACTGCACGTCATTATAGTTTACAGCACAAAGCAGCCGCCCTGAAAGGCTGCTCTGTGCGCATTGTTGCAGTATTGATTCAGCGAGGAGTTATTTTTGTCGAATGAAGCTGAAACATGATCCTTGGGCTGAAATTCACACAGGAAATGAGGTCTTACCAGGGAGAGGGAAAAGAAGTTCCAAAGATGCAAAGGAGCATTGTAGTTTGGAACGAGTTAGAGACTGAATGTTTAATACGTGGTAGGAGGAATGCATATAAAATGACTAATGACTCTCTATTTGGTGTCTTGCTGTATTGACTCGAATTTCGAACATCCAACCCAAATATACTCACCTAGAACAGTCATATGTCAGACAAGAACAGACAGGCACACAATACCAAACCAAATCAAACATATACTCTTTTAAACGATCATGACTGGTTAATAGATAAAGGAAAAACTGAGCTTTGAACTATGCGTTTATTTTTTTTAAACAGGAAAAAAAAATCCAAAATAGCTCTGTGTTCAAGGGAGATCAAGCATATAGTTCCATGATTACCTGCATGCATGCATACAGACACACATATACACACAGCGCCACGCAGAGCAGGCATGGCCTGGTTACATGCTTGAAGAAGTAACAGGCATCTTAAGTGCCTTAGACAAGGGCAAGAGCTGTGTCTGCACGTCCATGTTTTCCTATTAAACCACGGCTACAATCCGAGCAATCAGAGTCTCAGTATGACAGGATGACACCACCCTCATGTTTCCTTTCTCATGATCCCATCAATCATAAACACGATACTGAAATTTGTGTCATCAAAGGAAATCTCCACCCTTTATTAACATATAGGTGATGTGCTCCATGAATTTGGGTGGATAGTCACCGGGGGACAATGCTAATGTGGCCACGATGGTATATAATAGATGAATATTTTTAACAAACTCTTAAACAATGTGTTTGAGAAATTATATATTTTTTATAACTAAATTATAATTTTTAGAGTTTTGTGCCTAAAAAAAAGCACAAGAGTTTTAGTTATGAACTATTGTCTGGATCTTTGGGAAGACATGAAGCGAGGACTAATTCTCACTACCACCATTATACAATCAGCGGGTTTTTCACACAAGTTAGTGAAGGTAATGTAGGAAATCTTTAACCAAAGAGAAAATCAATATGTCAGTCAAGGAAGTTTCAGCTAAAAAAAAGCAAACTTGCAGTTTTATTCTAAATTCTAAATGATCTTGCACACTGAAGATCACAGGTTAACGTCCAAGTCATGCAGGGTGGCTTTTTTGCTTTAAAGGTTAAGTGTTATACACCTTTTTAAACACATTTGCATAAGTCAAATCATGTATTCTGGTTGCTTGATTTTCTTTGTTTCACTCCTTTTCCAAATACCCTGTTTCAGTGTCTGTAGCTTTAAATAAACTGCCTCCTAAATACCCCTTAAGGGGCGTAAATTTTTCTAAACAATCAAACTTATGGACTGGAAACGGCCATTTTTTAGATCTTCTCAAATCATTTCCAATCCATTGTTGGGTTTTTCCCTAACACATATTTCAAAGTAAATAAAATATTTATTTAAGATTGTTAATTTATGATGACACTCAATAGTTTTGCTATATAAAAGCTAAAAGACAAATACAGTATGAGCTAAAACTGCTAGGTTAACCTTTAGCACTTAGCAGTTATTAGCAATCCCTTATGAAGAGCGAAAGCATGAATTCATATGCAGTTCTTATAAATGGTACGGCGGGACGAGCAGATCTAGGAAGAGCTTAGCATTGAGCTGGGGAGGATTCCTTGGTGCATGAGGCAGCAGCAGGGGGGAATCTGATTTGCTTGTTTAAGCCCCAGCCTAAACAAAAATGGAAAAAGGACAGACAGCAGGGAATGTTTTATTTCTCACATTTCTTTCTGTTCACGCAGACTAGAGACCCCTCTGAACGTCCAGATATGACTGAAAAGAGAATTCTGTATAATGGTTCCCTGTAACAGTACAAACTGTACATAAAAGTATATTTAGAAACAAGCAGAAGTGCCAGAGTTTGACTTTGCAGCTTTACCTCATCCCTAGGTTCAGTCAGCTGCCATCATGTCGAGCAAACGAGCCAAGGGGAAGTCCACAAAGAAGAGGCCACAAAGGGCCACGTCTAATGTGTTCGCTATGTTCGACCAGTCCCAGATCCAGGAGTTCAAAGAGGCCTTCAATATGATCGACCAGAACAGGGACGGATTCATTGACAAGGAGGATCTACATGACATGTTGGCCTCACTGGGTATGTGAGTGAAAGAAAAGGTCATTGTGGGTAGAATTACAGCATGTGTGAGCAGGTGAAAGTTTTTAACTTCACCTTTGAACTGATCATTATTACAAAAGTAATTACATCATTTTTACTGTACCTGCATGTGGAATCAAAACATTTGTCAGGATTATTCTTAATAATTAGACAATTTCTCAAGCCCTGCTTTTGTGTGTGTGTGTGTGTGTGTGTGTGTGTGCGCGCAGGTAAGAACCCGTCTGATGACTACCTAGAGGGCATGATGAGCGAAGCTCCAGGTCCCATTAACTTCACCATGTTCCTCACAATGTTCGGAGAGCGTCTGAACGGAACAGACCCTGAGGATGTGATCAGGAATGCCTTCGCCTGCTTTGATGAGGAGGGAACCGGTGAGTCCAATACTGCTTCGTATAACCTTTGAACTCGTACAGTTTCTGGCATGAAACCACAGAGCGACTCACCAGGGTTTATTTTATACCTGCATAATGATTGATTTTTTAAAAATATACAATTATCTGGAATTATTTGGTTTATCTGTTTAAATCACGTGCAGCGCTTGTACTGTATATAAAGCATTACTATATTGAATGAGAATTCCATTACACATCTGGTAAAGTGTTCTCCAGCTGTGACGCTAACGCCTTCACTACCTCTGGGCAGGTGTGATTCATGAGGACCACCTGAGAGAGCTGTTGACCACCATGGGGGATCGCTTCACCGACGAGGAAGTGGACGAGCTATTCCGAGAGGCTCCCATCGACAAGAAAGGAAACTTCAACTATGCCGAATTCACACGCATCCTCAAACACGGGGCTAAGGACAAGGATGACATGTAAAGCTTTAAAGAGACTCTCGGCCTGGCAGCAGAGTACACTTCACAACAAAGATGAAGAACAAAAGACACATTATTGTAAAGTTAAAAGCACATAACACAAATGCAATATATATAGATATATATTCACATCTTTTTTTTAATGATAGTCTACTTGCACTTGTGTAGATTAAACGGTGATAACTCAATACCTCTATTTTTTTTTAATTCCCTCCACATGCCCACATGCCTTAAAGAATGATATAGTGCACAGAACTGTCTCCTTGTTTATTTTGCGGAAGTTTCAGTTGGATACTGTGAAGTTCAGGTAGAAATGAAGTCATAACAAAAGCTAACATCTCCGCGTAATGATCGCTCCATGCTTTATAGTTCAAAGGGAAACCACTGTAAGATGGTCAGATTAAACTGATAGAAACACTGACTTGTTTAGAAGAAACTGTGGCATTATTGCTTTCTTCAGGGAAAATTGTTACTCTCTTTTTATATGGTGACCAAAAGCTTAACTTTCGTCTGCTCAGTTCTCTCATTTACATTTACGCATTTGGCAGACACTCTTATCCAGAGCGACTTTTTTTTTTTTTCTCATATTACACACATCTGAGCAGTTGAGGGTTGAGTGGTTGTGGGGTTTGAACCTGGGATCTTCTGAACCGTAGTCCAATACCTTAACCACTGAGTTACCCCTGGCCCCATTTTTAACACAGATTTCCAAAAAACATCCAGTTTTTCTCGGATTTACAGCATGTTTAAGCGTCGCTTGAAATTCCAGCCGTCCCTTTAAGTTTTCTAAGCATGTTATCTGAAAGTCAGATTTTTAGACGTCCCAAAAGGTGTGATTTAGAAAAGAAACATTTTTATATCTTTAAAGGAATGCTAGGTTTTTGCATGAAAAACAGCTTGGTTATTTGCATTTATATTGACACATTGTTAATATACAGACTACATTTTAAAGCCATTTATTGCTTTATTTGAACATTTAATTTGGCTTGTGCTCACAAGGTAAGCTGTGTGCTCACAAGATAATATGTATAGCTTTAAATGCATCTTTTGTAACATTGCATGATTGGATTAACTACAAAAATGTATGACGTCATTCTCTAATTTAAAATAATAATTAAAGTAAACCTAAATGTTAACAAGCTGCTGCTGTATACGAGGATGGAAATGCTTTGATATGGTCATGTAACCTAACATTTCTGCAACAGCATGCTGGGACCAGTGAGTCAACCCATGCACATGAACAGTTTCAACACCACCTTATCCTTAAATGGGACAGTTATTTAATTTTTTCCTTATTTTATTCAATAAAATCTGGTTGCTTATTATAAAATATTTGGAACAATTCTTGTTTATTACGGAGCTGAGGGTGATACTCTTCAACATGAATTACGCACAAGCACAGTAATACACAAAGCCAGGGTTGCAGTAAACACACACACATGCATTAAACTTGTATGAAAATTTTACTTTATTTCTCTGAAATGTACAAAAAGGAGGAGGACACATCACAAGTTTAAGGCAGATATTGCACAGACTAGTCCAAAGATTTCTAGAAAAAGCTGGGAAGATTCTCTTGTTCTCGTGTAAGGCACAAATGCCGAGTTCACTGTCCATACTGTCCATACTTTTAACTTGATACACTGATAAGAAATGTAAGAAACAAATACTATTAATATCCATCTTAAAGTATTTGGTCATATATAGAGAGACAGAGAGCGCTACACATTTAATATACATAAAAACCAGACCCCATAGACATGCGCTTTATATCTACAAGACCTCTTTCTCAACTAAATAGACACAGTATCTAGAATATCAACATCAGTCATTCTACAGAAGTGAAAAAATAGAGCATCTCTGAAAAATATAAGTTTATATCCAGTACCCATTGCTGTTCCAGGAACCCAGTAACTAACGGAAAGCTCACAGTGGTTTTTTAAATTTATTTTATTTATGTAGTGGTCCACCGGTTTTAACACCTAGTTCTTGTATCATTATGCTGTTTATTTGCAGAAAGCCTAAGCTGGTTATAGAAACATGTCAAACACTGGTCTAAAGCACATTACTGATCTCTAATACTCTCAGTTTTCTAACCAGTGGCTAACATCTATGCTAAAAGAGGAATGACTGACTTAACCTGAGACTGAACGCAATGCTGACCCCCCCCCCCCCCCAAAAAAGGGACGACAAAACCAAAAAAAAAAAAAAAAAAAAGATGAAAAAATAACACAGAATTTGTTACAATATTACAGAACAGAAGGGCGAACCTCTAAAACAGTAAACGATTAGAGAGCACCTTCCTTTAACAGAACCGCGACCATAAAACCAAACAAAACATGCTAGCTCATTACATTAGATGGTTGCAACATTTCAGCATTTTACAAATACATAAGTTACCGGATATAAAGCAATGAGAAGGGAAAATAAAAATGGCACCACCAGAGGTAAACTAGGATGATGTGCATTGAATACAGTGACAACAACTCATTCAGGCACACAGCTACTATGTTTATTTTTTGGGGGTGGGGGGGGGAAGAGAACCGAGTCATGGAACTTGGGCATGGAAAAAGAAGCATGGGCCCTAACATATAACGATGTGACAATGACTACAATAAAATCAACAATAAACATGAAGAACTAAATCATGATTTAAAAAAAAAAAAAAAAAAAAAAAAAAAAAAAAAGACCCCTCTTTTAATAATTCAAAGCCTAAACGAAAAAGAAATGCCAGCACCCAAATACAGCGATCTTTCACATTCTCAGGAACGCGGCCCTGCTCTAAAATCGATCCCAAGAAAACAAGTCTATCGTACTAAACGTCCTCACTACAGCAAACTCAGCGTGCACCTTGTTTATATCAGCACTGTGAAGGCGAGTTGCAGAATCAACGTATGCATCATGAAATTTACTTTTATTCTGATAACGAGCCAGTAGTCTGACCTGATAAGGACATGACAACATGACGGCTAAATCTGATCGTGTCTGCTTTCCACCTTCACCACACTGATTCATGTAACCTATACCTTAATCCTGCTCTCACTCTCTCTCTCCCACACCATCTGGCTGTCTCCGATACACCCACAAACGTCAAATAAGTTCATGACATCTTATATGGAAATTCTTGACACTTGGCGCCCGGAAATGCACCGTAAACGCTCCACATTTATTTCAACGAAGAGAGCTAAAGCTTGTCTGGGATGGGAAGGAGCGTCTCTCGCGAAATCGATGACGGCTCTGCTGCTGCCTCGCGCTATGTCACTGCAGAGGAGCGATCAGGCTGAGCTATGCTCTCTGCAGTGCAATCAATTTCCCTGACCGCCTGTCTCCTCTCCCTCATCCTTAAACATTACTCACTCTCAGGCTCTTCTCAAGAAGGCGGGACAGGGAATCATCATTTGAACCGTAAAAGAATTCTGATAAGGTTTTGAAGTACTGGCAACAAAGAGACTTGGAAATAAAGTGCAGAATGTATGAGTGACCACACAAACAGAAAAGAAACATGATATTTGGAAGTCGTTGTCCCATTTGCAGCGGTTTCAGACCACTGGAATGAGGTATCAAACAAACAAGTCTGCAGCATGCCAAGGGTTTTTTCTTCTTCTGCGAACTAAAGTGTAGCTCCTAGACTTAACAGGAACAGACCCTGTCTGCACGATGACATCAAACCCACCAGCGATTCATTCAACAAAAGCATGTTGGCTCACAACGAGCATTCGGGAGTCATATAGAAAATTAGATAGCCGTGCTACATTACAGTCTACTTATCTAGCCCTAAGCCAGGACATTGGAGCATACAGGCAGAATGAATATCGAAATCTGGTAGCTTTTGTGTTACATATTACAATACACCCTTCTGAGAGCAACGTGGGTGTGCTGCTTCACTAGTGTACTGTGTTTCAAACTTCAGCTAAACCACATCTTGTATCGTGCAAACATTAGGTATTGTGATATGAGGTTTTTGCCATAATCGCCCATCCCTACTTTAATCCAATATGGAAGGCAAAAACTAAGCAAGGCCACTTGTGTAACTTCTAAGGGCAGTCCTAAAATCAAATAAACCCATTATATGTCTTGCCTATCAGTTAGATACAGGACACTGAGAAACATCAAAACGCCAGCATGCGTGTGGAAAGTTCACTGTACGTGTCAAATCTGAAAATGCCCTGTTCGGGATTTTAAACTCACACTTCCCTTTTAAGCCGAGGCTTATCGTATGTTCTCAATCGATATTGAAATGGTAAAGAGGACCACCCCCCCCCCCCCTCCCAAAAAAAAAAAAAAAAAAAATCTCATGTAGTGAAAACAATAGGGGAAAATAAAATCAGTTAAGAAGTTTTAAGCTTGCTGCTTTAAAAACACATCCTTTGTGTCAATAAAAGGTAAACTTAGAGTATGACCTACAACCGGGTTATCTGAACCATCCGGGGAAATGTTCCGTTTCCAGCTTGTCGTCCAGCAACCGTCAGATCACGTCCATGACAACTGCAGGTAGTTAAGACAACAGTGACATTGCAGCCACATGACTCATGTAAATAAGAGGGTCAGACAACCCGAGACAAACAAGGACCCGGAGCAGAGGGGTGTTGCATTCACGTCTTGGTTGTGTGGAATGTCTTTTTATCAGTCATTTGTTGCTTTTTTTGTGTGTGTGTGTCCTTTATAAATGCATACACCCGTCATTTTTAATTTCTCAGTTGACTGCTTCTCTGACAGCGTGGAGTGTGTGCTGTGAGCTCCAGGTGTGTTTGACACTGGTTGGGGTTGGGCTAGCTGGTCTGACCACACTCCACACACCATTTGGCTGAAAATTAACTGCTCCAGCAACTCTATGTGGGACCACTGGCAGGCTAACACCCGACTCACTCGCAGGAAGAGCAGAAGCAGAGGCGTTTAACACCGGCACGGAGACAGGCAGAATGGCCTTCTGCTCCTGCGGGCTTGGAGCAGAGTCAGCTTTGCTGCTGGAGCTAGGGCTTTCATGACTCTTTTCCTGCTCTGTGTTCCTACTTAAAGCTTCTGTTGCGGAAACAGACGCAGGGACAGAGCAGGGCACTCTGGCTGAAGGCTGCTCCTTCTGTCTCTGGTTTTCCTGCTCTGCTGCTCTCTGTAGGGCCGCGTCTACGAGCAGCTTGAGGTCGCTGAAGTCGTGTGGGCAAAGCTCGGGGGGTGTAGGGGGTGGCGTGTTGAACAGCACCACAGCAGGACTCATTGTTCCCAGACCTGGGCTGCTGGAAGAGCCTGGAATAGTAGTTAGATGAGGAGGTCCAGTCATACTTTCTTTCTTGATCACGCCACGACTCTCCACCTGCACGAGGGTCTGGACAGCACCGTCTCGGCCTGTTAGACCCGATCCCACTAAGCAGCCAGCCCCAGTCAAGATGGCAGTCGCAGTATTCCCCAGCATGCTCAGGTCCAATGTCGGGGCGGGGCGGATAACAGAGGGGCGGGATGTGGGGACCGGTGGAGGGGTGGAGTGGTCTGGGGAGGCAGAGCCAACTGACCGACTGTCTGATTTGCTGGCTCGGCGAGAGATGGTGAACTGAGTCGGGTCCTTTCCATCCTTCCTGAGCAGGTCAGGGAGCAGTCGCCGCCGCGCGTTAATGAACCAGTTACAGATCTGAAATAGTTGGCAATAAAGAGTCAATTTTGTCTGAAAATGAACACAATCAATATACAGTCTGATTGTCAGAATTTCAATTACTACACACCAAGAACATCTGCATGTGAAACGCCTTATTTAAGAAAATAAAGTCAGAGGCCGAGTTCTAAACTGGCAGGCAAACTGATCATTTGATTCTCCCTGTAAAAACTGTAAGGGGGGTTACATTTTTCCCCATTTTTGATAGACAAATGGACACTTTCTATTGCTGATTGTGAAATGTTGATTAGTTTCCTGTTTAGTTCCCCCCGGGCATCACAGAAAACATAAAATAATAATAATAATATAAATATTACAAAATATTCATCATTTTAAAAAATAATAATGCCCTACCTTAAGCAGAAATTTTTATATTAAACTAGTGTGAGCCAGGGAAGCTAAAAAGAAAAAAAAAAAAAAAAACGTATACACTTTGTATAAATCTCACTGGAATGAGAATGACTACTTTAATATGCAGCCCACATTTCACATTTTTGTCTTTATTATAATTAAAATAAACCAGCTCTTCATAACCAACTATGAAGAGAGCTCTCTGCTGCAAATAAACAGAGCCTTGGGCCCTCTAGTGTCCACCCTCCAAACTGCACGTTTTCAAACAGCTGGCTGTAATGGAGTAGGGAGGGAAAATGCAAAGCCACAATACAAAGGCCTCAGCGCCTGCATTCCTGCACACTGACAACACCACCACTCCTGACTCACAACCAAGGACAAAACATGGCTGAGATCACACACACACACCGTGTCGTTTGAAAGTACTGTTCCTGCAAATAGATCCAGGTGTGTAATATTTGCCATGTACACACACACACACACACACACATATATCTATAAAAATTAAATGTACTAAGGTAGTAAACAAAACCAAAAAAACAAAGTAACAGAATTTCCTCGAGCAGCACATGATGAAGCTTACCTGCGAGATGGAGAGATTAGTCTGTCCTGATAAACTCAGCTTCTCTTGCTCAGAGGGATAGGCGTTAAAACGATGCTCATATAGCCAGCTCCTCAGAATCTGAACAGACTCTTTAGGCAGGTTCCCCCGGCGGCGGCGCTTAGCGGAACCTCCACGGGCACCAGTGGAAAGATTGAGCGGGTAAGCATCATCCTCACAAGGATCACTGTCTGACATGGCAGAAAACTCTGTCTCTCCACTGTGCTCCTCTTCCAACACTGCAAAAACCGAGGCAACAGTTAGGATTACTAGTCAACAATAAAAAAAAATTAAATAAAAAAAAAAGAGACTTGGAAAGGGGGAGGAAGGGATTTTAGTTTTTTTTTTTAAGTAGCACATATACAACATACACTTTACATAAGAATCATGTTAAAACGAGACAAAACAGTGAATCAGATTCACATCTACATACAAAGGCCTGATCTCCCTTGGAGCAGATCTCATTTACATTTCAATAGATGGATGGTTGGTGGTGATTCTTTGCAAGGAAGAACATGGTAAGATGAAGACCTAAAACACACTTTACTAGCAAACGAAACCCTGTACTTCAAGTACATTGTGGCATGTAATGTTTAACTATGTGTACCCCAAACCATAGAGTAGTCGAAAGTAGACCTGCTAAAAAAGCAACTCCAGGAAAAGGGGCAATTCTGCAGCATTTGGACTGGAGCAGCCATAAAACAGAGCACCAAAAGTTTGCCTTAAACTTAGTAACCAGTGCTAATATAAGTTTTTCAAGGCGATCTCATGCACAGACTTGAAGTGAATCTGAAAGAAACAATGTCCGAAAACTAAGCTGTGGGTGAAGTACAATAAATGTGGTGAGTCACAGCTGCATATGCCATCTCATTCGAAAACTAAAACTGAGGTATTTACAAGGCTGGTTTTTCACTCAAGTGTGCTATAAAATCTTATCAGCAGACAAAAATAATACAGCTCATTTCCCTTTGAACTTTAGGAGAGCCCAGTCTGCTCCTGACCACATTAGTATAATAATAATAATAATAATAAAAAACAAAGTATTGCACTAAATAACAGTTATTTTGTTCAGGGCTATTGTCATACAAATGTGCAATTCAGCATGCAGATGAGCCGTCATTCACAAACATCTGCTAGGAAAATGTAGCAACCACAATCTCCCCATTGCAACAAACATAGCCTTCAAGGTATTCTTTGCAAAACAGGTAAAATTAAAAATTAAAACCATATTCTCTAATCAAAGCCAAAAACCATGATTCCGATTTAATCAGGATTCATGTAACCATACTCCAAAAGCATGTCTCCAGTCTGTCCTTGGTTAAATAACACTCTGTATTTTGTAAACATAGTTTCATGACAGTCTGCAACTTTTTCCACACCGCTTTCTTTAATCATATTCCAAGGAAAATTTTAGATGAGAAACAGGAACAGGTCCAATTCTATAGACAGGAGCTTCTTTACAGATTGCAAGATTTTGTTAGTGTGATGACACTTCCTAAAGAATTCAGGTTATAAAAACAGACAGGAATAATAATAATAATAAATAAATAAACAATCAAAAACTAAAAACTAGGCCAAGGTTTGGTACGGAATTGTACGAGATAAAGGTTCTCACAAGAGCTGGGAGCAGGCATCCTCAGGGCTGAGATAATGATTAGCTAAGTCAAGGCAAGTTCTCTTCAGATGAGCTGTAGGAGTGAATCTATCCACTCTTTAATTTCCTGCCTTTCATCCCCCTCCACTTCCTCTCTGCTCCATTCACCACACGGAAGGGATACAAACAAGCTGAATATTTCCACACTTTCTCAAATACCAAAGCAATTCAGAAAGCTGATTTTTTTTTTTTATAAAAACACAAGAATGCTTCTATACAAGAATGGTAGTATTTTAACATTGGTGGGGCTTTTGTTGTCAATTTCCTGTGCAATTAATCTAATTTCAATTAAAGCTTCAGACTATTATGAAAACAAGATAATTGATTAAATGATAACTGCGCTGCATTTTTTAAAATTAAATCCATCACATTCTTTTACTTTAAGGCAGCATGCTTTCATCAGGCTGTGGTGTTTATCGTTACTGTCAAAACACTAGGTTGTTTTATTTAAAAGCTTAATAAATGCATAAAGTTATTGCGCAAAAAATGTAAATGCATAATTACCCCCCCACCCCCCACCCAATCATAGTAATGATTTAAAGAAAGTCGTTCAAAAATACTTTGGCATCTCAGACCTGCTTGTGTCAACACTATCAGCAGTAAAGAGGGAAATTAAATTCTTTAAACGTCTAAACTTGTGTTACTTGTTGACATGTTGGCTAGAAACCGTCCTGCTCGACGTCTAGTCTCGCACGAAGACTCCACGGAGTGACCTAAACTTCAAATCTAATACTGCTGGGTATGTTTTAGCTATAGCACTTCAGAGTAAAAAAAAAATGGAGGTGAACTAGGCACCGACTTGCCCGTGTAGTTTGAGGTTTGGGGGGAAAACGTTGAATATCAGCAGTGAAAAGGAAGGTTTTTCCTGGGAGAACAATGGCGCAGAAGTGTGCTGGTCTGAGTCTCTGAGTGAAACCCGAAGCCCGCAGGAGCGGAGACACAGAAATGTGGCAGTTCCTGCGTTCCTCTCCAACAAAGGAGTGTGTGTGTGCGCGCGCACGCTCGCGCTCTATCCATCTCAAGTACTGAGGGGCTTTAGTGTGTGCGTGCGTGCGTGTCTGTGTGTGTGCGTGTGGTATCCATCTCGAGCAAGGACGGATTTTAGTGCTCCTTTACCCCTCTTCCAAAGCTGCCCACCCACCCCCTCCATGGACAGCCTGCTAGAGCTAACCGCAGAGGTAAAACCGTTAGAGACAGGCGTCAGGATCACTTTATTATCCAACAACCACCAGTGGACGGGAAATAAAACTGAGACTGCCCGCCTGTGGCGACAAATACTCGTTCAAACTGCCCCCGGTGACGCAAACACTGCCGTTACTTTCTGCTGAAAAGGAGTCTAAAACCTGTAACGCGGTGGTTTTATGGCTGCGATCTGTCAAACACACACACACAAAGCGAATACAATGGAACGAGTCCTTCACAACAACACGTCCAAACCGATAAATCCAATATCAGACTCTGTGAAACACGCGGCGACGCCAAACTTTTCCAGGCATGCAACAAATGCTGGCAGTGTGTCCCAGTTCTACACAGGCGTCTAATATCCAAAACCCTGACACTGGAATTCCCCACTGACTCAAACGTGCTAACTCGCTAACTGCCCGAGTTCACGACAATGTGGAACATTTTTTCCCCTTTTCTTTTTATTTCAAAGAAACGTGCATCACGGCACGTCAAATTATTCTCAAAAGACAAAACTACTATTATTTTTTGGTGTGTGTGTGTATATGTGTTTTTGACATAATGAAGCTCAAAAGCGTTAAAATCCTGACTTCAAACACGTCTAACTGTTCTTCAGGACAGCAGCAGCAGATGGACACCATGCTCAGCACTGAGCTAGGCAGTTAGCTTTAGCCAGCTAGCCGTTCAAACACAAACACCGCGTTAAGTCTTAACAGACAAAAAAACGCATTCCTTTTAAAATCTATACTGACTACAAGTTCAAATCATCATATACTATGACGTAGGCTTAAACGAAAACATAGAAATCGAGTGAAGAAAAAAAACCATTCACTTTACCTCTTTTGACAGATTTCATCCTTTGTTAAGACAGGCTCGTAGGATTTTAAACAAATCCTCAGCTTTCGAAGTTGCTCGGAGAAGAAAAGCGCGTGCTGCCCCACAAAGCGCGGACGCGACGCGAGCTTCTGCTGGACAACGCGACGCGATTTTTCGTTTCTTTCCCACCGAAAACTCGACCGAGCGCAACGATACTGTCTCTCTTTCTCTCTCTCTTATCGAGTCCGCTTCATTTCTCGCACATGTTAATGAAAGCAGGAAAAAAATGGTGTTGACAAACGCGTCCCGATTTACCTGCAATGCCGTTTTCCGCCAGCGTTGTGTCAGTGACAGAGCGCTTCGCCCCGCCCCATCGGGCTCACCAGCCAATCAGAGGCCGCGGATCCATGCGCTATACACCTCCACATCATCACTGACTAATGATCAGTCAGTCCAGCCGACGCACACAATCTCTACACGTTTTGGAACAGAATGAACATTTCATTCTTCATGCATGCATTCATTCAAACATACGGTTTAACATTTAATATTTGATCTGTGGATGAACATGGATCTTGTGCCCTAGCTTTCGTGCTCCTGTACAAGTCTAAACGCAAACCTGAAATAAAACTTCTTAATTAGTAGGTCAAATTATATTTATTTTCTCTTGACGTGTGTTGATCAAAATACGTTTTTAAAATTTGCTTTTGTAGCATAGTCAGGCCTTCAATCAGTCTATAGTTAGTTTATTTACCAAACATCCTCTGCATTGTGTATGCATTGTTGCCTTTTTTTTGTAAAGTCTCACACACACATGAACTCGTGATAACGAGTGATGTATGCAGCCTTTTTGGGGTATGCTGTAGTATGAAAAAGTCTTTTTTTTTGTTATTATTTTTTACTTATGTTCTAACTAACTATCCATCCATACCTACTTATCTATCAATCTATGGTAGGTACCCTGGTATTACTTTAGCACATAACACAATCCTTTGGTGAATACTATAGTATTTACTGGGTAACACACTGGCTAACAAAGTTCAGGCATCTATTAACATATGCTTGTACATATTATATATGTTAGTACAGTTCATACTACTGCTATGATATAATACAGGCCGTTCAGTTGCTTGCTGAACTTTGGTAGCCATTGTAGTACCCACTAAGTAATATAATGGTATTCACCAAAATATTGTGTATTAACCTTTGGATGGTACTGGAAAAGGCATGAACTATACTATAGTACATATACCATCGTACCAAAGAATGTAACCATGGTAGAACCATGTACTATATAGTGCAGTACATGGTACTACTATGCATCATATCAGCAAAGAAGAAGCATTGTTCTCTCCAAAATACCATATATATATATATATATTCAATTAATTTTTTTTATATAGCGCTTTTAACAATGGTCATTGTCTCAAAGCAGCTTCACAAAAAATTTAAAAGATTTTGTTAGAAAAGAAAATATTTGGAAGTGTGTATGTGTGAGAAAAATGTGTTTAGGTAATAATGAGATGAATGAATGATGAATGAAATGTCTCTGATGAGCAAGCCAAGGGTGACGGCGACAGTGGCAAGGAAAAACTCCCTGAGATGGCATTAGGAAGAAACCTTGAGAGGAACCAGACTCAACAGGGAACCCATCCTCATTTGGGTGATAACAGATAGAAATGATAACATCATGTGTGTTGTGCAGGTGAAAGTGCAATATGACAGAAAATCATTTAATTTAACATGAAGACCCGTTCAGCATAGGGATGAGCCAGTGGACAGATGAGGTGCAGAGGGCAGATGAGGTCTGGATCACTGGAAGCACAGGAGCAGCATGTGTAGCTCCAACCATCATGAAGCAGAATCCAGCTGTAGCTGGGTGTATATATATATATATATATATATATATATATATATATATACACTACCTGATAACTCTAAATGAACTTCTCGTCTGCGGCAGAGGTAGGTCTTGGTCTCGCCCTCCTGGGACGGCCTTCATGAGAGCCAGTTTCATTATGGTGCTTGACGGATTTTGCAAATGCACTTGACAATACTGTTCTTGCAAGAACTATTACAGAAAGGCTGACCTCTGTGTCTTAAAATAACAACTGTTGTTTTTGTTACGTAATGACCTAATTCCATGTGTGTTATTTTATAGTTTTGAAATCCCCAGTATTGTTGTAGAATGTAGAAAATAAATCACTAAACAAAAAACTAAGAAATTTGCAAGTGATCTAAAACTTTTGAATGGTAGTATATATATATATATATATATATATATATATATATATATATATATATACACTGTATAAAGTTAGATTTAGCTTAAGATGATAAACAAAATGCTTTACTATGTTTCAGATGGAAAAGAAAGAAATAAAGGGAAATTAATTTGTGTGTCTATTAGTATCTATTAGGGTGGCATACCTTTAAAAATCTCTCCCATAATAATGGATAACTCCTGCAGTACCACGACAGACCACTAGTTGGCCGCAGGTTGAACCTCAGTCTACTGTGTCTGTTTTTTTCTTTCAAATGCAGGAATGCGCTGTGAGCACGGTGACCAGAATGGAGTGGCAGTTTAGCAGTAACGAGCTGTAACCCACCCCCAACTGCAGAACAGTATCCACCTCTCAAGGTTCTTTGCAAAACTGAACTGACTGTGTACTGTAGTTACTGTGCCTGTAGCTATTACAACTATTATCCCATAAAACAATAGTAAAATAGTATATCCCATAATATTGGCATGATAGCTCAGACATTACCAATAGGACTTTACCAGTTCCGTGTACCGGTTCACTGGCTACCATGGTAGTAATATGCTATCTTACACCATACATTGGTGAATACTATGGTAGGTACCCTGGTATTACTATAGAGGGTAACACAATACTTTGTTTGTACATACTGTACCATATTGTATATGTTAGTACATACTACTGCTGTGATATAGTACAGGCAGTACAATATTATTTGCTTGCTGAACTTTGATAGAGACTGTAGAACCCAATAAGTACCATGGTATTCACCAAAATATTGTGTATTAACCTTTGGAGGGTACCATAAAAGGTAAAATGTCACTGCAGTTGTTATTATAAATATATTACGATTATGGCACATGAACATATGTAAAACAATTTTAACACTGTCCAGGTATGTGCTCCATAGTACCACATTATGGTACATAGAAGTGCCATGAACCATACTACCATGGTACTATGGTAGAAGCATATACTTTAGTGGGGTACATGGTACTACTATACACCACATCAGCAAAGAACAACCATTGTTCTGTTAAAAATACCATGGTACGTATATTTCCTATTACAGGTACCATCAGATTACCGTGATACCTTTACCTCGCTAAAATTTATTATGGGGTGTTGAACATATTGTATTGTATTATGTTGCATTTGCCCTACAGGTTGTGTGGTGATTACCTGTATATGGCTAGAATGTCAATAAAACACTCCAGAAATATGATAAAATTAGCCAATCCAGGAAGATTTAAATGACAATTGTCACACTCTGAAGGAGAATTAATAGAGATGTAAATTCCTAAGTACACTGTTCCTGTTGAACTTTTTTTTTTTCAATTACAATTTGCAAAAGAATCTAACTATAGTCATGTATGAACACACTCTATGCTCACATTGGAATTGACTGAGATCTTTAAAATTAAATACAGAGCAAAAACAAGAAAGCCAATAAACACACTTTGGTTAACTTAAGTCCATTTTATTGTATTTCTTACTAAAACAAAAGACCCTGACATACACAGCCTAAAATTTATATAGCATTAGATATATCTAACAAATCCTAGTCAGTAAAATATGTGCTTGTCTCATAAAATATCAATTATTATAACAATTATGTCTTTTTTTTTTGCTACAGATGCTTGCATTGAATGTTAAGTTCTTTTCCCTCATATAGACCCTGGATTATAACCAATCGGATTTAAAAGTGAACCATAGCCGGAGAAACAAAGTATTCAGAGCAAGCCTAGCTCTTTTTTTGCAGGTCAGGTTGATGAAAACCAGGTAGAAGTGTACACTTACGGCTGAGTGCAGGGTGCAGGGTCAGTACAGGGTCACCATTTGGGCTTCTTTTAACCCAGTTTGGCTGTAACCTACCAAAATTGTGCTGCATGTCAGTTACATAAGAGGTATATTAAAAAACTTCAGAACCTAAGCAGCGCGAGCAGGGCAGAAACCGAATGTCCCTTCAGAGTGTCTCTCAATTCAAAGTCATCTCCAAAGAACTGTCCGCACTTTTCCGCACATGGGGCTTTTTCTGCTGTCCAACAGACGAAACGGATTCCCAGCTCCTGAACCCACTCGGCGTCAAAGCAGACACAGAGTGTAATCGGTCCACCGTGGTCCTAAGGGAAGCCCGCATACTGTATACAGTATGATCAAGAAAACAGACTCGCAAAGGAAAATACAATTAGACCAGAGTGGATAAAAACAAGGAACAGATGGAAGATCTAAAAACATTTCTACTTCATGTAAGAAAGAATTTTCAGAATTTTTTTCTTTTTTGCAAAGCTAAAAACATAAATACATTAAATGAACAGAGTCCTAAAAGAAATTCAATAAGCACAAAGATGTTATACAAACTGATTGAAAGTGAGAGGAATGTGGATCTGTAAGATCCAGCATTAACAGGGAAATCTAAGCGCTTCAGTGGTTTTTAGAAGAAACTGTTCATCTAGCAGTCTTGTTTCATTTCACTGTGCACTATACCAGCTGTCTATGGTTGAAAAAACAATAAATTACACTCGACTTATGTTTACATTGTCTTTCGTTTCCCAGCTTTAGTGTAACAGACACATAGCCTTGAAATTGTGATTCAATTTGCTTCATCATTTCCTGGATCAAGAATAAACTCTTAAAGTTTTCCAATATCTACATTTTACTTATCCATTTTGTATGTACTTTTACCCAAACTGTGTAAAAATGATAATTCAGGTTACAGTCTCAGACACACCTGACGATCCTATATGCTGGCAGTGACTCATGTTCGCACTTTATGCCCTGTAGTGTTCTAACAATTTTAGTCCTTTCCCCCAGAATTCGTTTTGGAAAATTACAATCTAACCAGCTGCTGTTGCTCTCGTGTAATAAATAATGAGACACCAGAGAAGCAATGTGCACTACAGATGATTCATTTCCAACGTGATTTGTTCTAACCTGCAGAGAGCACAACTCTATTTAGTGAATCTCACACCCTGAATAAGCATACTTCATTGACTGACTTGAAATCCCACTTCACCTGATTTAGAAATGGGGCTGCTGAAGTAGTTCTGCACGGATTTGTCAGACATGCCTTTAAACCCTGTGGAGGGGATAAGCCGTAGGCCATCAGCACACAAAGCTGCAGGCGTTAACGACTCACCCCCAGGCCAAATGGGGAGAAGGAGTGGAAAGAGAGGAGATCCCATTCACACCATTACTGCAAACAGCAAAGGGAGCCATCACTGGCCTGGCTAACACACAGAACTGCAGACAAAGGGAGCCAATCACTCAACCATTTCATTGCACAGAGTGTTTGTGTGTGGGTCTGTTTAAAGAAAGCAGGTGGGCCAATGGATGGGTCTTCCCTTGTTCAAATGCACAAATGTCACTTTTTAAATGAAGGGAGGCAGATAAAAGAATTCCAGATTCATATCGGTCTTGAGCATGTGCGGTTTTTACGTTTTCATTCAAGTCTTTAAAATTCATGAAAAGAAAGCATTAAGCATGAGTTGAGAAGCCTGGAGCCATTTTGTTACAAAAGTGTTATCAGCTTCCTGTTGCCCATGACCCAAATGAACTCATGTTACCCCTTAGGAATATCAGCATGCTTTAAGCCTGACAGTGCTTGACTAATAACTAAAGAGACATGATTACCTGTCTGTAAAGCAGCATGGATAAATTATCAATACTAAAAAAACAAATAAATACAAAAAACTGATAATACAATTTGAGTTTTGTTATAACGCGAGTCAGGTGCAAATGTAGTTCACAAAAAAATAAAAAAAAATAAAATAAAATTTCAAATGACACCTAAGAATGCATATAAAATTAAAGAATTTAATGATTCTTCTGTACTTCATGGAGGATAAATACTAACAAGTTACACAAAGTAAAAAAAAAAAAAAAAAAAAAAAAGGATAGAATATGAACGCAGAATAAAATGCCTTCAGTTTGTCAGGAAATTTCACAGGAAGTAAGAGCCAAATAACCACAGAGAGGTGCTGTCACTCCATAGTCTACCTTAGGATTGTTTGGACACTGAAATGTAATGTGTTAAACAGCTTTAAAATTACTAAATACATCTAAAGAAAAAACAATTATTTAAACAATTGACATTTTAGAGTGAACTTAACTGCTTCCCGTTCATGATCAGATATTTTCTTACAGTAAAAAAAAAAAAAAAAAAAAAAAATCAATTAGAAATAAAGACTTTTTCAGGATACTAAAACTGGCAGTGGTTATGATGTGTGATCAGGCTGTACCTGTGAGCTATAATGAGAGCGCTACGTTTCTGAACGGTGGCAAAGAGCGTGTAGATTTAATAGTACATAACATGATGTATCTTTCCTCTTTACCTTCATTAGCAAAATTCTGAAACGTTAGTAAAAATAAATAAATAATCAAACAATAAATGGTGCTTTATCTGGTGTAGTTCAGTCAATATATACTTGGTTTAAATACATGGTTTTTAAAGATATTTAAACTCCCAATCATTTCTTCAAAACCCATCAATCCGTCCTACATCTAGATTTTTCATGATTGTGATTTTCCTTTAAGCTATTGCTTTAACCCCATTTAAGAACAGGATCGTACCCATTCCTCCTTCAAAATGTGTGTGCATTAACATTAGGCCCCGATGAATAGTATGAAAGCTTAACATGAAGGACAAGTCAAGCGGTTAGGAAAATAAACAGCTGGATGAACTAAAGAGTGTGTCCTACAGTTCAACAACACTCTTTTCCATTATAACAGGCTTTTTGTTTATCTGTTACAGTTTATCATGAATAATTACTTTCTATAGCTTGTACTAGAGGCTGAAATCAATAGACCAAATTAGTAAAAAGAAAGACAAATATTTCAAAAAGGGCATACGAAAGAAAGGCATCCTCCAAGCAAAGGTGGGTATGGAGACTTCAGAGGAGGATTTTCTACAGGATGGTAGGATGGCGAAAGGCAAAAAACAACACAAATAATAATAAAAAAAGTGTGGCTACCTTAGTCCACATAGATTAAATCTCTTATCCAAGATATTAGAACATTTAAAACAGTCCGATATAGACTTTAGGTGATATAATTATCAGTAATAATAATAATAATAATAATAATAATAATAATAATAATAAGTCTTTGTGAGGTTTTTCTTGGCAGTCTCTGAAGAGAGAAGCTCTTCACGTGGGGTGTCCACAATTCCCACCTTCCCCTTTCTTGACTTTAGGCTGCCACCATCATAAAGAGCATTTCGCTTTTCATATCAGAGCAGATCCGTGGAGCGCTCTAATGTCTTCTGACTCTTGTCTTCTCTGTCCCCTCCCCACATGTATGAGCTGTGGACCTGTGGTTCCTCATTTCACCTGTCTTAGAGACGTGTCTGAGCTTCGGGGACGTAGATCTCGATGTTGTCTGAGCTCTCAGTTGCTGAGTTCTGTTTGACCGACTGTGCTCTCTTGGCCGCCATCAGTCTCTTGCGAGCTTCCTGCCTCTGTTTATCTGCTGTGTCATTGCTTTTCTCGCGGTTCAGCACTGCCTTGCTCTTCCCAGGCTTCTTCGGCACAGCTGGAGCCTGCTTTTGATTTTTCTAAAGATGAAATGTTCATAATAATCGTGTTTACACTCATTGCACACTAAGGAGCTGATCATTAGCTGAGTTATCAAGTCAGTTATCAAATTATTTAAGCATGCACGTAAACAGAATGCCATAATATCTTAAATCGATTTCAAATTGTTGTTTCATTTCAGATTCAATTGTAGCTCAAATAATCAGGATATTCAGGTCATTTATGTTGTTAATGTTTTTTTCTACTAGAACCTCAGAAAAACAATAAATAATCGCCCCTTTTATGAGAAACTACAATAAATGCAGTACAATGTTTATTTTTAGCCCATGGATAGGCTGATAAAATAGTGTGACTATACGGTTCCTTACAAAAACTCACCTGTTTGTCTGGGGATTCTCGGTCCAATTTCCAGTCGTTGGATTTGAGGTGGTAGAGCTCATCAAACTTGAGGCTAATGTCCTCTATCGAGAGCTGCAGAAGGTCCCAGAATCCTGCCAAGTCCTGTGCCGTGGGCCTCGGGTTAGCGTTCACATTCTACAGAAGAAAGCCATACAGAAAGGAAGCACACATGAAGATGGGATGGCTACTCCAAATTCCTCCTAGTTCTCAATGAATGCAAGAATGGGCGTAATACATGAAGAAGGACTTGTTCCCTAGTCACATTTTGTGCCAGGGTTACTGGAAATGACTTCAAATTCCCTCTGACTCAAGCCCATTGAGGACGTTAAACACAACGTTGTGAATTGTCTTCATTCCTTTGTACACAAGAGGGCAGTGTAACCCTGGGCACAAGGCAAAAATGAGACACCCAGTTCATTACGGGTAATTTACAGTCCCAGTCATCTCACTGGCATGGTCAGGAGTTTGATTTCCAGAACAGCATGGCTCTGAGAGTGGTACAGTGGACGCTTTGTGGTATAAAACCCAAGACTCCTAGTCAGAAGGTTGTGAATTGAAATGATGGTGGTGCCAAGCTGAAACAAGGCCCTTAACCCTTTAACTGCTCAGTTGTATGAATGAGATATTTGAAATTTGCTCTAGATCAGAGCCTCCGCAAAGCCATAATGTGATGCAAACTACTGTGCATTTGCACTACTACTATGAACATTCACTTTACATACACTGCTGATGTTACATACTCTGTATATTGTGGTATTTATTTAATCTGTATAGTTCTTGAATGTTGTACTGTGAATAGTGTCTGTCTATAAACAAAATGTAAAATGTCGTGATGAAAATCTGAGGATCACCAACAGCTGGAATCAAATTCCTTACGTATGTCAACATACTTGGCCAATAAACCTGACTCTGAAATGTTAGCGTACTGCTGGCTGCTAGGCAAATCACACAGATGTTTGTTTAGCTTCGCCGTTAGTCATTTGAAAAAGTCAGAGGTGAGGCAGTAGCTTTGTGTTTTCAGACATGAATCCTCAGGACAGATGTCTTTTGTGCTACTTCTGTAACAGGACACACTGCATGCTTCATGCAGGTTTTGAAGAATTAAGGCCTTGATACATAATTGTTGTATAGCATAAATAAGATAATTAACATAAGTAACAAATTGTTGTAATCACATGTACACAATGTAAAAAGAAAATACTGCAACAGTCATAATCAAGTGACGACAGTACCGGTGATAAAGTAATAATATAATAAACATAAATTAAGCATCACACCATCACCAAAACAAATGCAAATGTTTTCAGCAGCTTTTTAAAATTATATCGAGTATCTGCCTGTAGAATCTCAAACACTAACTCAGTCATTGCATTTATTAGTACGTTTACACGCAGTATTTCCGTATTTGCTCTGCACTAGCTGTTGGAGTTTTCACAGATTATCAGGCTGCATGTAAACAGATCAGACATCTTGTGTCTCCTTGGCTTCACTCTCAGCTTCATGACATATTTGCTCTTTAACACTTCAACAACATATCTACAGACATCTGCACTTCATCCACCGCTCTAATCAGCGAACTGAGTCAGTGCACTCTGGTTTAAGGAAGTACATTTGGCTTCATAACTACAGTATGTGTATAACAATAGTCTACAGCTGTATCTGCAGACACCATGGTTAATGTACGATGCTACTCTATATGGTAGATTGCATATTTATAATAAAGTAATGAAATAAAGATGACTTACCAAATTTTGTTCACATAACCCCCTGAACTGTTGAAACTTTTGCGACATGAGGAGCTGAGCACTTCCCACTGCACTGCGCACCTTACCAAGCACTGGACACACAAACACATACACACGCACACAGTAAGAAAGACGTACAGATCAATAGCAATTTCCCTGTCTACACTATACCACTAGTTATAAATCACAGATACATAAACTTGTCCGAATCTGTAACTCAAACTAGGGGTGGGCGATATACCGGTAGACACGATTAACCGGTAGAAATTTGTCAACCGATAGAGATTTTAGTCTATCGTCTTAATCGCGATTGGGATCACGTGACGTTGCATGTTACGTAACCACGCAATACACATTCACTTCTATGGGAAGCCAATCACTCACTTCTATTGAGCCGGCGTGGGCAGACCAAATATCTGCGCGGCCCAGTGGACAGCGCAGCGTGACTATCTGGATAGCGCAGAGATAATCTGGTTTATTCGCGCAGGCCGGTGGATCGCGCAGACTCTGATAGAAATGGACCGCACCGACCATCAAATTACATTTCTGTACAGTCCTAACATTTTAAATAAATAGTTTTTAAATAAACAGTGGGTCGCGCAGGTTTGTGATTCGAGCAGCGCTGCTCAAGTGGGTCCGCGATGCGTGATCCACCGAGCTGCGCAAATAAACCAGATCATCTCTGCGCTATCCACATAGTCGCGCTGCACTGTCCACTGGGCCGCGCAGATATTTAGTTCAATCGGGTGCCACGGTTTCGTCCCACTTTTGATGTGTTTGGCTTCACATTCATTTCGACAATGGAAGAAGACCCAGTGTCTCAAGCAGTGAGTTTGCTTACATGTGACGAAACCAAGAACGAAGAGATTGTAAAGAAAAAAGGTGCATCGTCTGTGGTGTGGAATTGGTTTGGGTATAAGAAAAGTGATACGAATGAGACGAACGTGATTTGCAAGTGCACTGTTCTTGCAAGTGGTGGAAACACATCAAACCTTTTCTATCATCTGAAATCTAAGCATCCAAACGAATATGGCCAAAGTAAAAAAAGGCGGCAAACCTCAGCAATTCACAGTTTATATAAAATTACATTATGTAAAACAATTTATTTGTGTTTGAATTTTAATTTATGCATTTTCAGATACAAATTGCTATATTGTGATATATATCGTTATCGAGGTAGAAAATTGCTTCTACTGTGATAGAAGATTTTGGTTATATCGCCCACCACTAACTCTGACACATCTGAGTTTAGGTCCTTGTGTAATAACTTGGTTAACTGTGAGAACAATGTTGGCTGCGCAAAGATTTTTAGGCACTAATATCTTGTCCTTCTTTCTATTTTTCTTTCTCAATACTGGCACAAAAACTCCAATCCAAACAAACGAGTCTCGAGCTACACCAATCAGCCATAACATTAAAACACAAAACATCAATTCCAATTTTGTGTAGGCTCTCCTCGTTCCTTGAAAACACCTCAGACCCCTCAACATGACTCCACAGGACCTCTGAGGGTATAATGTGATGTCTGACACCAGGACAGTAGCAGCAGATCTTTTAAGTGCTGCAAGTTCTGGGGTCAGACCTCCCTGAATCAAATTTGTTTGTCCAGTACATTCCATGGATACTCGATCGAACTTGAATCTGGGGAAACTCTTTGCCTGCTGAGCCCCATTTCTGCTTCATTAGATTTTCTGGTGGGATTGGACCGGACCGACTGGCCTTTGGAGAATTGGGTGTCTGTGATCCTGTATATAATAACCTGGTAGTGGTTTTAGTGTTATGGCTGACTGGTGTCTCAAACGGGGACCATTTGGTTGGTCATACAAACAGAAAAATGACCTAGTGGTTGCAATATGAACTATGTGGGAAACCACCAGATGGCACTAGGGTTTAAATTTAGTTAAATAAATGTAGCATATAAGAATTGTAATTGTTTTTTTGTCATTTCGGGTTCTCGTCCTCTTTTACCCTCTTCTGAGAGCTGGTGCTCTTTGGTCTCCTCATCCATCTGTTTGCACCATCCCTCCATCCGTGCGCTCTCCGCCTGCAGCAGCTTCAGGAACCAGTGCCCATCCCGCCGGCACGCCGACATGCCACCTGACGACGACGTGTGCGTGGGGCCTCCGTTTCCAGTCCCGTTGCCGCTCTCCAACCAGGGGTCGGGCGGTGGCAGGGAGGAGGGGTCGAGGGCGGGGTCTAAACTCTCTGAAAACGAGGAAGAGCTGCTTCGTGTCGTCGAGCGATTAGTCAGGAGCTGGCGGGAAGGGCCGCTTGTCGTCACGAGGTCGTCGTCGTGGCTGCCGTTGTCGAGAGAGATTTGAGCGTTGAAGTCCGCGGACTGGCTGGAGCTGTTCACCATGACTTTTTTCTCAGTGGGTCTGGAAGCGTTGCTGGATGTGACACTGGTGACAGAGTTGAGAGAGAGATCTTGTGTGTCTGAGTCAGTTTCCTGCTTAGATGCCATACTACTGGAGCGGCTGAGTCTGTGAGAAGAAGATGGGGAAGGAAAAAAACAAAAACAAAAAAAAACATTAGTAAACAGATTTAACCGAGACCACATTTAATAGTGATGGTACATGCTGAAAGAAGGAGGACATCGATTCTTTAAAAACTTGCCAAAAATGTGGTAAACAGTTCCCAAAAACCCGTCCTTTGATTCTGACTTATCTGTAAGTGATATAAGTGTAAGCCTATGCACAGACCAGCAGACACAGCTCAGAATTCCAGACTAAAAAGTGCTGAATTTAAAGATCTACTATTACAGCAGACAGAGCTGCACCTGGCAGGAAGTAAGAAAAGTCTCTAGTGGATAATTATCTTTATAGAAAGGCATGGAAAGTTATCTTTATATATCTTTATATGTTAAACAACATGGTTTGTAGAGCACAAATAATTTTTTTATAATTCATAATGGCCTAATACTGGTGAAACCTCCGTCTCACAAAACAGACGCGCTTCTGCTTAAAACATATTAGTAAAATATAAAATTGCAGGAAGCGGAAGGAAGAAAACAACAGGACAGGAAGCACTCACGTCCAGCCGTCCTCCACTTGCACTCCGATCGACTGGAATCTGGCCAGTGGCGGCGGTGGCGGCGGTGGCGGTGTCTCGACTCGGGTCTGAATTTCCTGAATGCTGTCCACCTTTTATTTCATCAAAAAGCAAAGTATTTCTCAACACTCATTTATAATCAAAGCTCACTTAGACTATATTGAAAGGACAAAAGGGGACAAAAGTCCGGCCTGAAACCTGCACCCACCTGTATTCCGATGGAGGAAAGTTTGCGACGGGGTACGGGCTCGTCTGCTGCTCTGCCTGCCTTCACCTGCTCATTCTGCAGCTCACGAGAGGACTCCGGGGAAAGCACCACGGCTGCTGGAACCTGCGGCTCGCGAGGTCCAAGCCCGGTCGCGTGACTCCGTGAGCCTTTTGTCAGGCTGCTGTCCGACGAGCTGCCGTTGGTCTGGCTCTTGTGCTCGTGGTTGTCCAGGTAACTGTCCTGCGCCGATTCGGTGCTGCTCTGCACCGTCACTGAGATGAAGGGCTTGGAGGTGGAACTGCGAGGCGGGACAGGGGGCGGGGCTATCTTCTTACACGTCGTTATGCATGTCGAGACTGAGAAGAGAAGAGCGTAAAATGTAAAACAGGAAGAGTTTTGTTTTTAATCTCCAATTCACTGAACTGTCTAAAGAACTCCACTCGCATTCGCAACTTGATGACATTTCCTGAGTAACAACTATCAATCGACGAGACGTGTAATTAGCAATAACTTGATTTGCAGAGAACAGGAAACACTGAACGGTGCTAACTGGCAGCTACGATTTATCTCTCTCAGCCTGTGTGTGTGTGTGTGAGAGAAGTCATGGCATTTCTGTAATAAAGGATTCATTCAGCCCACGCTACCAGGCATTTGAGACAGAATGCATGTGGGTAAAACCCAGGAAATGAGGTTGATGCAGGAAGTCATGACCGGCTCTAAATGTTTTTACTAATTACACCACAGTGCTCTCTCTCTCTTTTACTATTGTTTTCTTTTAATGTATTGTTGTATTGACTCATTAGATAAACTGCTGATCTTGAAGTCAATAAAATTGATGTATAGGTGCACAGATTAAAAAAAAAAAAAGATCCAGAAGGAAAAACTGCTGCTTAAGGCCAGCGAAAGATGAATGTCTTAAGTAAGTATACCTTATGCAATGTGCGATAAAGCACTGCTGATAAATAATAATAATAATAATAAACCTTTATATTTGAATATCCTTCTCTGTAAAACAGAATTAAACGTGGGGATATTAACAAACGCACAAAACAAGAATATCTCGAAACTGTGAGTACACCGATCTGGCAGAGCTTTATCCAAAATTGTTTATCCTTCACACAAAACCGTTTCCAATCCTTTCTGCATGCGTGTAGGTTACCCGTGTTTGTTACTGTACGCTGCTCTGTGACGCAAATATGATGACCTACTCCCCCTTTTTCCAGCGCTGCGCTTGTTATTCCAGCCCCGTCTCTCAGTAGGTGGGTGAGTGCACGTGTGAATACGCGTTTGGGTCGAGTGAGGTTTGGAGGGGGCGATGGGGTGGGGGTTTACGAGAGTGTAAAAGCAGCGTCTGCAGATATACAGTGGTGTGAAAAACTATTTGCCCCCCTCCTGATTTCTTATTCTTTTGCATGTTTGTCACACAAAATGTTTCTGATCATCAAACACATTTAACTATTAGTCAAAGATAACACAAGTAAACACAAAATGCAGTTTTTAAATGAGGGGTTTTATTATTTAGGGAGAAAAAAAATCCAAACCTACATGGCCCTGTGTGAAAAAGTAATTGCCCCCTGAACCTAATAACTGGTTGGGCCACCCTTAGCAGCAATAACTGCAATCAAGCGTTTGCGATAACTTGCAACGAGTCTTTTACAGCGCTCTGGAGGAATTTTGGCCCACTCATCTTTGCAGAATTGTTGTAATTCAGCTTTATTTGAGGGTTTTCTAGCATGAACCGCATTTTTAAGGTCATGCCACAACATCTCAATAGGATTCAGGTCAGGACTTTGACTAGGCCACTCCAAAGTCTTCATTTTGTTTTTCTTCAGCCATTCAGAGGTGGATTTGCTGGTGTGTTTTGGGTCATTGTCCTGCTGCAGCACCCAAGATCACTTCAGCTTGAGTTGACGAACAGATGGCCGGACATTCTCCTTCAGGATTTTTTGGTAGACAGTAGAATTCATGGTTCCATCTATCACAGCAAGCCTTCCAGGTCCTGAAGCAGCAGAACAACCCCAGACCATCACACTACCACCACCATATTTTACTGTTGGTATGATGTTCTTTTTCTGAAATGCTGTGTTACTTTTACGCCAGATGTAACGGGACACGCACCTTTCAAAAAGTTCAACTTTTGTCTCGTCGGTCCACAAGGTATTTTCCCAAAAGTCTTGGCAATCATTGAGATGTTTTTTAGCAAAATTGAGACGAGCCTTAATGTTCTTTTTGCTTAGTGGTTTGCGCCTTGGAAATCTGCCATGCAGGCCGTTTTTGCCCAGTCTCTTTCTTATGGTGGAGTCGTGAACACTGACCTTAATTGAGGCAAGTGAGGCCTGCAGTTCTTTAGATGTTGTCCTGGGGTCTTTTGTGGCCTCTCGGATGAGTCGTCTCTGCGCTCTTGGGGTAATTTTGGTCGGCCGGCCACTCCTGGGAAGGTTCACCACTGTTCCATGTTTTTGCCATTTGTGGATAATGGCTCTCACTGTGGTTCGCTGGAGTCCCAAAGCTTTAGAAATGGCTTTATAACCTTTACCAGACTGATAGATCTCAATTACTTTTGTTCCTGAATTTCTTTGGATCTTGGCATGATGTCTAGCTTTTGAGGTGCTTTTGGTCTACTTCTCTGTGTCAGGTAGCTCCTATTTAAGTGATTTCATGATTGAAACAGGTGTGGCAGTAATCAGGCCTGGGGGTGACTATAGAAATTGAACTCAGGTGTGATAAACCACAGTTATGTTATTTTTTAACAAGGGGGGCAATCACTTTTTCACACAGGGCCATGTAGATTTGGAGTTTTTTTTCTCCCTTAATAACGTAAACCTTTATTTAAAAACTGCATTTTGTGTTCAATTATGTTATCTTTGACTAATAGTTAACGGTTTTTGATGAGCAGAAACATTTAAGTGTGACAAACATGCAAAAGAATAAGAAATCAGGAAGGGGGCAAATAGTTTTTCACGCCACTGTACGTGTGTGAGCATTCAAGGCTGCGTCGAATGAGCTAACAGAAGCATACTGGGTGTTGTCAGGACACGGCAGTGGGTTGAACGACAGCAGGGAAGCTCAGTGTAATCTTCCCACACGCTGTTTTTGTTTCAACAATTTTACATATTTAGTCCTCTGCATTCCATATACACAATGAGCCGGAGCTTAGACTGTGTTTTCAGCCCTCTGGTAAAGTTCTGGTTGACTTGCCCACACTTATTTCACTTTTGTGTAAATCTTTATTAAACAATGTTCGATTCAAATCTCAACCATGTTAATGAGGTCAACAAAAAAAACAGACAGGAAGCACGCAGCAAGCAGACAGACAGCTTTGGAGTACAATGCCATGAGAGAATTCCTGTTCCTGTTTCATCCAGTCACAGGTATTCAAAGCCCTGTGCAAACACATGATAGAGACTAAGCGTGAACAGGCGAGATAAAAGTGCTGCTGTTACAGTTAAGCCGTGCTAAGTGTCGCTTGTTTTTAAATGTGTCTTTCTGCTTCCAGAAACATGAACTTGAGTAGACTTATCATTAAGACAGCCCGGGATCCTGTCAGACTGTCTGTTAAACAATAAGTAACAAGCACAGCCATCTATAATGCTTTCGCCTGTGACGTCAAGATATCTGGCCAACTTCTGGATGGCATTTGCCAAAACCTACATACAACCCCAGTCACAGTGGCACTTTTAGCGCAAAAATACATCATTAATGATATCGCTGTCATCTGAATAAACACTTGGCCTCCTTTTCAGTAAAATAAGTCTTTCAGTCTTGCCTCTGAACTTCAAATCTCTCTCTAACCTCTGATTAAAGGCACTACTTATGTTGTGGAACAAGGGATTAGACACCCTACATAGCTCACTAGCTTTCCATTTCATACCATCTGGGATTCACAACAGAACAGTTAGCTAGCATTCAATTTCGAAATCTTGAAATGTCGGTATTAGTTAACATTCCAACCTGGACATCATTTTATGAAGCGTAAAAAGCACAGCGTATTCGTCTAATTTGTAATTATTACCTTCCTTGTCCGTTTTCACATGCATCAGGTAATCGCGTACGTAATCAGGCAATCATACGGTCTGTTTTTTTTTTTTTTTTTTTTGACTTCGAAACACTACTCTGATAATTCATAGGTCACTCAAAAATATTTCATAGACACTAAATAATAATCTGTCACGTCAATCACATGTCCTGTTCCAGCTAGCTGGCTAATTAGGTCTCCAAATTAGCTAGTTAGTTTTTTGGTAATTTATGTTTTCGTCACGTCACTCTGAATTGTCTCAGCTCGCCAGCTAATTAGGTTTCTTAATTAGCTAGTTAGTTTTTGTGTATAATTTATGTTGTATGTAACACCTTGGTCCTGGAGGAGTGTTGTTTCGTTTCACTGTGTACTAAACTGTATATGCTTGAAGTGATGATAAAAGCCTACTTGACTTGGTTATAATAATGGTACTGACGCCGTCCACTGTTGTGATGGTAGTAACGTGTCCGCAAACGTGTATTCGCGGTCTGGACAGTGTTTATTAGGAACACGTGTACACCTGCTCATTCATGCAATTACCCCAATTAGCGCAATTACCCAAATCATGTGGTAACAGCGCACTGTACACAATCATGCAGATACACATCATGTACAGGTTGAGTTAATGTTCACATCAACATCAGGATGTGGAAAAACATGATCTCTTTGACTCTGAGCATGGAATAGTAGTTGGTGCCAGATGGACTGGTTTGAAGATTTTTTTTTTTTTAGGAACTATTGATCTCCTGGCTTTTATCCTGAAAAATCCGAATACCTCCAGTGTGGGCAGACATCCGTAGTTGATTTGAGAGAATGAACAGACTGCTTTGAGCAGGAAGGCTATAATAATTCAAATAAACACTCCGTACAACCGAAGTGAGCAGGAACATGCAAAAAGTCGAGCTTTGAGGTTCCAACATCAGGATCCACTTCTGTCAGCCAAGAACAGGAATCCGAGGCCGAACTGTGAGCAGCTCAAACTACACAGAACATCTGGATCACCAAAAACAGACTGCTATTCTCAGCCATCATTCCCAGCTCACCAGATAAAGCCTAGATAATCATAAAGGCATGTTTAATGCAAGTTTCCAGACACTCATTTCTATAATCACCTACTTAAAATGTCCCCCCCCTTTTTTTTTCTGAATATATTCAGATTCATTTGGTGCTTCAGATACACCGTGTGTGAACGGGGAATTCCAGCCTAGGGCAAAAAAAAACACGGCGTACATCTGAGTCAGCTGAGTCAACCCTGCTGGCTGCTACTCCTATGACGGGAGACGGTTTACAGCTTCGTGAGTCACGTCATATGAGCAGCGATAACTCCCACTGCTGCTGAGTGACTAGGCCTCAGACTATGCTGAAGCCGCTTCATTGGCTTTGTAATAGCTTCCTAATGGATTGTGTAAGACGATATATAGATATATTTCTCAAAGGCTGAGTCAGACCTTCCCTTTAATTCCCACCAGTCGGGACACACCTGAACTGAAAAAAAAAGAAGAAAAAAAAAAGCCATGAAGGTACCTCCCAACTCTAACCATAGCACTGAACTTAACTCGCGGTTATGAACCTAATTCTCTATTGAACACTCGGCATCGGTTCTTGTGCCGGATGTCAGACCAGTTTGAGTTTGTGACTCATGTTGGGATTTGGATAATGACGGCTGTTTGACTTGACGAGGAGAACTTCACCGAGCATTCAGCAGCAGTGTTGTTTAATGAAGGTGGTGTCCACCACAATATACTGATCCTAACCCCATTGAAAGTCTTTGGGTTGTACCGGAGAAAAAAACATCCTTACCTACTCTGGCTGGGAATTTTCGCCAACCTTATTTGACATTGTATAAGGCTGGTGAAGCGATGCCACGGCGAATTTACACCTTTTAAAGAAATGTTAAAGTGTTGTTTCTACAGCAACAGCTCTGACACAGGGACATATGAGACACAGGGACTTATGATCTAAAGCTAATAATAAACAGATTAAGCAAATCATGTTATGTAAAAATAGAACCATGTACAATTATTGGTGGTTAACTTTTACATGAGAAAACATTTATTAAAAATTTGTTGAAGGAGTGTGAAGTGTTGTGAAGTGTTACACCTTTTTAGGGGTGTAACGGTACGTGAAAGTCACTTTTCAGTAAATTTTCAGTAGGGTGAACAAAGACATGAGATTTTAAAAAAGTTAGGTGGATATACCGTGTAAACAGAGAAATCTGTACAAATTTGAAAACATAATAGTTAAGAATAAGAAAAGAAAAAAGAAAAAAAACACTATGTATTTGAGTGAAGTTGCTTAAGGAAAGTTACAGCACTATTTAAAGCAAACCGTGCGAGCAACACTTCTTCAAAATAAGGGATATTTAAAGAGGAAATCTTTGCACTACTGAGTGACCCCTTCTTTCCTTACAGAGTAAATGAGTCGCATTTATAGGGGCAGTGGTGGCTCAGTCGGTTAAGGCTGTGGGTTACTGGGTTACTGATCGGAAGGTCGGGGGTTCGAACCCCAGCATCGCCAAGTTGCCACTGTTGAGCCCTTGAGCAAGGCCCTTAACCCTATCTGCTCCAGGGGCGCTGCTCCGTAAGCTGGCTGACCCTGCACTCTGACCCCAGTTTCCTAATTGGGATATGTGAAAATTGAGCAATTTCCCTCTGGGATTAATAAAGTTCTATAAATAAATAAATAAAAATAAATGTCATCAATGATATAAAACACCACTATGACAGAAGTCGACTCGGGGATTTATTCCCAAATCTAAACCGGTTTACAGAGCGACGTCAAATCAACATGGTTGCACAATCAGAAATAAATGGAAATAAAACGTAAGTAAGCTTTACTTAGTTTAACTTAGCATTTAATGAATGATACTGTATATACAAGTATTAGCTTTAGATGAACCAAAATACAGACATATTTGTTTGTTAGATCTAAAACACAGAGTCGTATGTGTTAGCTGCCTAGCATATTGCTGACAAAACATTTACATGTACACAGTTACACCCCTACTGATGTAATGGTGAGGAAGTAGTAGCACAGGAGAGACTCCAGAAAAGTGGAGTGTTTGCCTTATTAATTTGAAGAGAAAGAGAAAACCGTGAGGCTGATTTTAGAATAATTGTTCGCATTTGCTACGTCTGTTGGAGTCCACAGTGCCAAATGTAACCTTTAACACATTACAATTCATTCTTTAATCAATACACATTATAATAATCGCTAAATTGCTATTTTGTATAAGAGTGCGCGCTGTCATGATATAAAGAGCGAGTCCGGCCATGTTTTATTTCACACTAATCTCTTATGCCTGGAGCTTCAGGAGTTCGGCTGTAGACCGCTCCAGTCTCTCGTTCTCTGCAGCGTCAGCGTACATCGTGTTAAGTGCATATGTGAAAAGTCCTAATGCACATAAATCGCTGATTTAGCTGAAAGATAATACAATGCCTGAGGCATTGCCCTACCTAAACACAAACATTACTTAGTCAAGTCAACCAAACACTCCCTTCCGGAGCGTTACAGGTATGTAGAAAACATTTAAAATATCCTATTACAGACTTTTTATTTTTTTAATGGAGCTCTTCTAACATTAAAAGCACCACCAAAGTATGCTAGCAAGAAGGAAAGAGCATCAGCTCACATTAAAGCAACAAACTGATACCGCAACATGACTGGTTCTTGATGTTTCATACATCAATTAACAGGACAGTGATGACAAGAGACATTTAAATAAATTCCTCAAAGACAAACAATCTCATCGTACTCATCAGCACAGATATGTGACAAGCTGGTTCCTGTTCAGCTTCAACTCTGACATCAATCGGTGAAATGCTGAGATGTCTTGCATGCCTGGGTGTGACTCGAGTCGGCATTCACCGTCGGGTCAGCTCTGGGACGCTACGTATGACCTCAGAAACCGGACTCCGTGAGAAGAGACAGAAGGAAGTAGTCTGAATATGATGTGAACTCAAAGCAGCTCAGGGCATTCTCCACGGTTATGTTTAAAAATATATAGATTTTCTAAAGTTTTGGATTATTTTCAGTAAAGGAAAGCCCATCCTGCATCCTGCTATTCGTATAACTACGAATAAACAAAAAATATTAGCCAATTAAACAGACAGTTGATTTTTTCCATCTGACAGAAAACTGTTTTAGGTCAGACTGATTAGAATAAACTAGAATAAAGACAGTGGTTGTGTAACATCCAATTTTTTTTTATACAATCCTCATCTAGAATATGTCTGGCTTCATATACATTGTCCCCATTATACAGGACTAAGCATTTTCACCAAATCTGGGGTAGAAGAGGCAGAGGGTGGGGGTTGTTTTCAGGAATTAGGTTACAAGTTTCTGACTAACAATGTTTAAACATTGAGACTATGGAGTAAAGACTATTAACTATTGAGATCATCTACAGCAGACTGTCTTCATGAAGGACCATGAGGCTTCCGACTTATTTACCCTATAAGTTCCTGTGCTTTTACAAATGCTGCACTCGAGCTAACTATAGTTCATGTAGAAAGCCACAAATTACCAACCTACTAATCAGTTTACAGACTTCAAGCTGGAACTGTTCAGAAAAACACCCTCTATGTGTGTACATATGCTAAGACATCTTTTAGCAGATATGGCTTTAGAAAGACACTGACCCTGAACAAAAGGAGTCATAACAGAAGGACTTTCAGGACCAATAAATTATTAAATATGAACTGCAAGTAGATCCGAGTCTGATTAACGTGTTTAACAGGAGCAGAGGATTAATGTGATAAACTAAATTTGTTTTATTGGTGCCACGAGCCCATGTGCACACGCATACCTCTCTCTCACACACACACACACATTCCGTAGATATGTTGACAGCTTTGCTGATAGTAGCCTCCGTGATGAGACAGCACATAGGAATTCAGCAGTCATGGTGTTAACATGCAGCGTTGTGCTTACAATGAATCTGGGACTTAACACCTGATCTCCACTTCTCACACTCTCTCCCCCTCGTCCTCTCAATCTAACACACAATTTTAATGCTATAATTAACCTGGTTGACTTGTGTATTGCTCATTCATTCACTTCAGAGAGAGTGTTTTATCGTGGTTAGCGTCATGGTAACACCCATCTCGATATCACTAGGTTCCAGGCGAGAGAACAAAGCCTTTACTCCTGCTGTAAACTGCTCTCCCTAGATCTACCCCTAACCTTAACCTCGGCAAAGCGAAAAGAAAGATTTGGGCTTTTAAATTTTAATGTGTTAAAAAAAAAAAAAAAGAAGCAATTTCATCACGGAGAGCAGCCAAATGTCACCTCGAGGTTGAACTATAACATTAGTTCCCGGATAGAGATACAACCATACGGCGGACACACGCAAACGCAGACAGGCGCACTATATGATAAACACTGCTAAGCTTGCCTAGTCAGAATCGATTGTGATTAATCTGCTGAAGAAGCCAAAAATTGATTGAGGAATAAAAATACGACCGATTGTACAGCTCAAGCTGGACCACAGTAAGTATTAATGTGGCTTATTACAGTAAGGACCGGCCACTGGCAGAATGTCAAAGGTAGTTAGATCAATAAACACCCAGCTGATACTCCTTCATATCTATACATAGCTAAAGTTGGGCTCCCTTCATCATTTTGCTGTAATCTCATCTTGAGGCATCGAACTGCACAGTATACATTATACACAGTTATCACTGAACTGATGGGCGTGACCATGATGCAATTTATGACTGTCTGAAAGGAAGGAGAGCTTAAAGAGGGATGAGATGGTTACTGTCTGCATACCGACCGTATGAGGCTCCAGTCCCTGCTCAGTGTCATGTCCTCGAAATAACAGTTCACGAGCGCACAGCAACAGGCTAAATCTGGCATCTTTAAGAGACTCGAAGGAAACCGGCGTTAACGTCGTAGGTGCATGTGTGCCCAAATATAGACCGGAAACGGAGTTGGGTATAAAGTAGGCCTTCGAGGAAACAAGGAAACCGAGAAACCACATCTACACCCACTAATCAAATTCAGTCGCTTCAAAGCCATCTACTAACATCCTCATCACTATCTCACACATTTATTAACAAAAGATGAGAAAAAAAAAAAAAGTGTTATTTACTACTAAATAAAGAGTGAATGCATTGCATATTTATGAATTCGATGTACAACATCCTTGCTAGTAAGACTAAATAATGCAAAGCTCCTGAAGTGCCTTGAGCACAGAATGGTTTTAAAGCTTGACTGGAAACAGAAATCAGGCTTACATGCAGCCAATTACTGCCTTCTTGAAGACAGCTGACCTTTCGAATGAAAAACCCTTCCAATTTGTGATATAAGAACTGATTTCGACTGCTTTTGTTGCCAGATCTTTTATTTCCCGCCATGCAATTAAGCAGATGGAGACCTAACCATTATCATCAGCCAGGCTAAACTTGGCTGTGGCTCTGTGACGCCAAGACTCCTGCATAGAACAGACCGAACCATACATTATCCACGAGGAAGAACCAGTAAAACCTAGACTGAACATAGAAACTCGCTCTTAAATAAATCACCAAGTCTGAGTCCACTACTGAGTATGCTAATATTCCATTGTTTAAAAAATAAATTAAATAAATAAATAATAAAGATTGCATTGTAATAGTGTAATAATGCACTAATGTAATAGTTGTAGTAGACATTATTGCCGCTTCATACTGTAGCTCCAGGGTCTACGGTTAGATTCTGAGCTCTGCTTTACTGTCTGTACGTAGTTTAATGTTTCTGTGCTCCCACAGGTTTCCTCAGAGTTCTTTACAGGACTCATCAGATCATATGACCTTTTTCATCGCTCCATAAAGTCCAATCTTTATGCTTCCTAGCAAACCGAAGGCTTTTTTTTTCTGATTAGTCTCATTAACAAATGGTTTCTTTATGGCTACACAGCTGTTTTGTCCTAATCCTGTGAGCTCTTATCATATTGTGTGTGTGTGTGTGTGTGTGTGTGAGGAGCAAGAATGTTTTTCTGTTGTCAAAGCAATGCAGTTTAACCCAAAATACACCTTGTTATCATATTGCAAGGGCGGAGTGCACGTCATAGCCGAGGAACTGCAGCGTGCGCACTTAACAAGGATCAGGATCGAGGCATGATACCACGATGAAACTAAAACAGGTTTTTAGAAATAGGTTTATTATGGTGCAACTTTGCCAAGCATTTAAGTGTTCTCCATTCAGTTCATCCACGTTTCTTCTGTGAAGTTGACGGCTCAGGACGTTCTTTTCTGAATTTAATAATGCATTAGACAGTTCTTAAATCAATTAAAAAATTTTCAACAATATCCCTAGTTGTTGTCTTTGCTTGGTGCAGAACAATAACGATTATTGTATGACTTCTGACTTAAAGAGTCAGTACAAAAAAATAAAATAAATTTTTTTTTATGCCAGTAAAGGAATCAATATATTATGTAATATACCAATTATTAGACAATAGAAGAAAGCTTAACAGCTGATTTCCTTACAAAACTGCACAAACTCCACCCAAGACTATTGATTTCTTTTTAAAGCAAAAGGTTGTCTCACTAAATATTGAATTTTATTCCTGTGTATTACTGTTTCCTGTTTTTTTTATGGTTTTTGAATATATATATATATATATATATATATATATATATATATAAAACATGAAACTGTTTAATTCAAGTATTTTTGAAAGCGTTTCTGCTTTACAGCACGTATCTGTATCCTCCACAGTACTATACAGACATAATATATTCCTGAGTGAAACAGATGTGATCTGCGCTGCAGGGTGGAAGAACAGATAAATGACACGTAATGTGATTAAACTTCTATGTGATTACACTCAGGTGACAATCAAAACTCTGCAGGCGTTTAGAGAAGAGTAAAAGTCTTCGCACCAGGATTAGATCACTGATACTGATGAATGAGGAATAATATCTTTAGAGACATGGAATACCGGAGCAAAAATAAAAAGGTCTGCTCTTGATATATTAGAATCGTTTACTCACAGAGGGTTTGGTATTAATGCTTGCTTTGTAAAGAATGATCTACTTCCAGAAATATCTGAGAACAGAAGGCCAGAACTGATGAATCATTTATTCAAGTTATTTATTGACTAAATTTATTATTTGAAAATTCTTGGTACTTTCATACACACCTTCACTGTATAATGCAGATGATAAGTCTATCCTACACTCCGGCATGAGAGCACTTCACAAATATAAAGCACAGAATATCATCTCATACTCAGTGCCAGAAGAACAACCGGCAGTTAGCATCCGGTGAGCGTCTCATAACGCTATATTAGATTTTAAATCCTGTATGCCAGCTAAAATCCAGCCTCACACTGATAACCTGGTAAAGACAAAAATAGGCTGTGCCATCACGGATTCCATTTCCATCCTGCCCGTCCCTTGCTATGATCCATGTATATTTCTTGTACGTCTCTCTCCCTCTCTCGCTCTGTTCTTTCACTACAATATGCTCTCAACTCTCAAGGCTGTGCCAACTCACTCTGCCCACGTTCAAACGGCCAAAAAAAAACAAAACACTGGCACACTGCCATATTTTCACCCCTATCTTTGCCACAAAGTACATCATCCCAGCCTATGACTGACCAACAAAAAAAAAGAAAAAAAAAACCTCTAAGCACACCATCTGCTCAGAAAAACTGTGTAACAAAAATGAATACTAATTTAAAAGCTTAAGCCAGATGGAAAATTTCTCTGCTTTAAATTATGCTAACTGGCATGTAAACTTCACTTGAAAGTGCCTGGCTAGATTTCATCCTTTGTTGCAAAACTGACTGAGGGGGGGGGGGAAGAAAAAAAAAACAGACACAGATGAACACACAACATACTATGATCTCAGCAAAAAAAATCACATATTTAAAAATAATAATAATAATAATTTGCTCCGGTTCATCAGCTTCCAAAATATTCTTCAAGTGTTACTGACTTGAAGAAATGGAATGAATGAATGAATGAATAAATAAATACAGTGCCATAGTGTAACTGTAGTGGCACCTCCAAGGTCGAGAGTTTGATTCCTGCCTCGGGTCTGTGTGCATGGAGTTTGCATGTTCTCCCCGTGATTGGTAGGTTTCCTCTAGGTACTCTGGTTTCCTCCCACCGTCCAAAGACATGCAGATCAGTCTAATAGTCGTTCCCAAACTGCCCTTAGTGTGTGAATGAATGCGTGAGTGTGTGGTGTGTATGTGTGCATGTATGCCCTGTGATGGATTGGCAGCCTGTCCATGGGGAACCCCAGCTAGGATAAGTGGTATAGAAGATGAATTAATGAATTAATAAATAAATACTACTGTAAGCCAAACTGTGCCTCGGTTGCTGTGTAGTGTGTATTTTGAAATGAGTAGCTCATGTGATAGAGTTACGGTTATATCGGGTATATATCATTACATTGAAACACACAAGATGCAGTTTTGCCCTCTTTCAAAACAATCAGCTTTTTAAAAATAGATACTACTTCGCTAAATAAATAAAACAAATGTGCATGAACAGAAAGCAATGACATTGAACAGTACGAAGAGCATTCTGTGTGGAACCCTGTCCATGTCCAGTTCCTCTGATTGTAAAAGCAGGGTGTATTGTTTGCTTATAAACAATCGGTTGCAATCCGGTCTCTATGATGCACACGACTCCACTGCTTTCACACCGAACTGTTTAAAGTGTACTAACTGCATAGAAATATAGGCGCTGGAGATGATTATACTTTCAAACATTCTTAGGTATACACACAGCTCTTAGTGTGATGTAACTCAAGCCTACTCAGATTAATGTTGTCTCATCTGACCAAGCTGTCGAGGTTCAATTTCAGTATTTTAATATATCTATAAATACATATCTCAGTGTGGCGCTAGTCTAGGAAAACAATCCATGGAATCCATGGGTCGGAATATGAAGTGGAGTTACTGATACACGTCCATGACTGTTGATTATTTTACCTATTAATGCACATCGTAACACTTATTCCCCCCCTCTTGTTCCCTCAGTAATTAGCCAATAACTGCTAATTACTACACTTAATGCTACGACCGTCACTTGACAAGTTAGATCCTGATATCGCTCACTTTATAGCAGATGCAAGTATTTGTTCCTTCACCAGTTTCTAAGCGCAACATTTCATGTAAGCAAGAAACTGTAAAGCGCAAAGTTACCTTTAAGAAAAAGTGCAATCTGTAAATATGAAGTGCAGTAGTTCAATATCTGTTGATCATGTTTAAAACATACCACAGAGTACTAGATAACTATGATGATCTGTTAGCTTAAATCATTCTTCTTCTTCTATATATTCTTATATTATATGTTCATTCTACTTTTTTATTATCACTGACTCAGAGAGTTCCTGTACAAGAAAATTCCAACGTGCTCATACTGTTGGTATGTGTACAAATGGCTCTTGAATTGCTTGAATTACAAAATGCTGAGACACATGAGAGCCATTATTTCAATGTTAAATGTCTCCTAACACAAAAGGCATCACTCATCATACAATTGCTTTATAAGGTTACCTATAAGCCTTCAACATACCACTCACTCGTCGTCCATACCGGTTTATCCTGAAATATAATGACCTAGACACCTTGCACGGGGTGTCAATCCATCGCAGGGACTCACACACTACTTATTAATTTGGGAACACCAGTTTGCCTCACCTAAGTGTCTTTGGACTGTGGGAGGAAACCGGAGCACCTGAAGGAAATTCACCCAAGGGAAGGGAGAACATCCGAACTCAGATCCGGGACTGTGTGGGAATCGAATGCGGACCCTGGAGGTCAGTGGTCACAGTGCTAACCATTACGCCACCGTGCCGCCTCTTCACCATACCCAGCCACTGTGAATTAGCTGAATAAGCTGCTTTTATAGAAAATTAATCAACACCTTCTAACCATTCACAACTTCAAGTGCAGTGTAAACATATATCTTAATTTAATAGGCTACTACTCACCCTCTCGCTCTGTAGACAGTAAAGATAAAACAGCAGTGTGAGTGAAAGAGACCTCAGTCAGACTCACTCAGTCCCTACGGGTGTGTAAGAAGTGGGCGGGGCTTTCTTTTTCTCTTGTGGGCCAGTGGGCGGGGCCGCTGCGTGGCTGACCGACACCACCCCGTTTAGCTCAAGGCGCGCGCACGTGCTCTAATGAACAGTTCAAAGGTTGTACGCTGACAGGAATAATAACTGACACAAAGCTGTACAATTAGCACAGTTAAAAAAATAAAATAAAAAGCACGAGTGCTGTTGTACTGTGCCCTGCCAAAGGCGTATCGATTTAATGCAGCGCCAAAACCCGGCTTCTTACCGGTTTCATATTCACATTGAGGCGGCACTCCTTACAATAAGCTCGAGAAATAATATCGCTTTATTTCTCAGTGATCCTGACCTGGGTGTAAAACATTAGTCTGTCTGAGACTGAGAGAGAAAGACGGAGAGAGGGAGAGTCTTACAGGCAGGTAGGCGGCTGCCGGAGGAAAAGCATCCATTACAGTAACATCCCCACAGCACAGAAACAGAAACTCAAACATACCCGTACAAATAAAAAACACAATAACCAAGACATCGCCACTTCACAGCTATATAACAAAAGAATAATGTGTTTACCTATTTATCCCCATCATGTATCTTGATCTCGGCGCATCCGTGTATTCAAAACGAATAACCCTACACTTTCCAATGAACCAGGCTTTCCCGAGTCTCACTAAAACATCATTTCTTTAAAAGAAACCTTCCAACGTTTTTTTTTTTTTTAGTAAGGAGCCGAATCGTATTTGCCGAAAAGACGTTCAGTATCCGTGGTCCACGTCGCGGAAAGAAAGGATTGTGAGAAACGCCTCTCCCATTAGCCATTGGAGTATGGTTTGGAGAAGATGCACGTCATTGGATAAACTGGCTGTCAGTAACAAGAGTACGCGTATATGATTGGTTCACGGTGCCATGGACCAACCCTCAAATCCTGTCACGCAACAGCGTTGTAATATCACTAGACTCCCGCCCATGTCTGACGCTCAAAGTGAATGAAGACAGGAGTGTGTCTCGTTTTATACAGCTTGGTCTCATTGTTCCCCAGCTCCCACTATTTTATCATTTGGAATTTTGACAAAAGTGAAAGAATTTTGTCTGGTAAAGTGTTAGAGCACGTGGAATATGTTTTCAGCTCTTATAAGGTGTACCTCATGAATTAGGGATGTATTGATTCTGTACTCAATAACTGTATCAGGATGGTATTTCATATACCAATGAAATACTCTTAAAAATGATCTTTTTAATCGCACAGTTAGTACTTTTTCTCACATCTTCAATCACATCAATTGACATAAGCGGTAATTTACTTAGCACACACACTGTACTATCACTGTAACAAACACTTACACACACCCTGATGCTTATAACCAGGGTTGGGCAAGGTTGGAAACAACGCTTCTAGACAAAGATCTGTGCGAGTCCTATAAGCTTGACATGAGTTTAATGCATTCTGTAAATCTGGTACATACCGGTGCTGGTGCTATAGGTGCGTACAGTAGTAGCAGTGGGTGGTGGTGAATCAGAGTCTAGTGATGCTGTGTCGTCATCTTGGGAACAACCAGCCTGAATGGCGCGGAGGTAACTATGGCTTCTGGAACGGAAGCACGTGGGCAGATCAGGGTCCTCTGCCCGAGAGTGAGAGCGTGCGAGTGTGTGCATGTCTCCAAACACAGATTCTGAACAGGAGTCTTCTCCATAGCGTTGGTTCAGCTCTGAGTCCCGTATCTAAAGAGACAGACACAGGGTGATCCCAGCTGCCAGAGACTGCCAGCTGGATTGCCTGGATTGCCAGGTTGAGTGTTAACGAGACAGAGAAATGTACACAGTAAAATGTATATGATTCTGTGTTAGCAGTTCCTTGTAATTAAACCCAAATCTGGTTAGTGGGAAAAAGTGAGGCATGATCAGTATGAGTATTGACAGGTGTCTCGCTTAATTCTAAACTAAACTTAAGCAGTAGAAGTGGATCGTAAAGACAATTCAGAATAATTCAGTGTAAACGCAAGTATAAAAAAAAAAGAAAAGAAAAAAAACACTTTCTGTGACAAAAAAAGTGAGACAAAAGTTAGGACAAAATTACCTCTTTATGTATAAGTTGACATAAAATCAAAGTCAAGGCAAAATTACTTCAGTAAACACTTGTGCCAGTGAGTCACACTGTGGCAACCAATTATCAAATGTTTTTACTAGTAGACACAGTGAATTCGATTTTTTTCACCACTTTGTACGAATAGGATTCTGTCAACATCACTCAAGCACTAGCATTAACAGCCAAAGCCATTTCATTCCAGTGGGTTTCATTCATTACACCAGGCCTCTTTAATTGATCATTTGTCACTTCGCTGAAGTGAAGAAGGAGACGAGTGAGGCCGAGTGGAAGTGACTCAGAGGCTAATCTCAGAGGCTTTTCACAGCCAGTTAGGCATGTCACGTCAATGTTTTATAAATGCATACACTTGTCAACTTATATGGTATCCCACATTTATGCACAAGAATATACTTGATCAGGTTTAAACCAATATCCCAGGAGCTTATAAATCTCCACACCTCGGTCTATCTGACAAGATCTTACTGGAAATGATTTCAACCTAGAGACCTCTAATATGCAGAACAAGACCAACTCTTAAAACTATTCGAGTCTGGAGTGAACAATACTGGAGTGAATACTTCACTGCTGCAGTACTGTTTTGAAAATATAGTGAAAGTTGTTTGCAAAGGGTGTAAATGTGAAGGTATGCCACTTATCCGTTTTGGCTGCATAGCCTTCTGCACTAAGACTTTGTTAACAACCAAGACCATGAAGGTTTCTGCTCAGGGTAAGGTACACTATGTACTGGCTGGCTTACGATAATGCCCAGAGAGAACTGATAAATGGCATAAAATAATAAGCTGGAAATGATTATACTTTCACTTATAAATGCAAATGTTCATACATACTGTAAATACACACAACTCTTACTGTGATGTAACTCAAGCCTACTCAGATTAATGTGTCATCTGACTGAACTGTTGAGACTCAATTTCAGTACTTTAATAGATCTATAAATGCATATCTTAGTGCAGTGCTGGTATAGGAAAACATTCTCTGTTACTGCACTTAAAAAGAACACTATTATTCCTCTCATACCACAGAAAGTAGCCAATCTTTGTCCTGCTTTTTAACTGTTTATTACTACACTTATTGTTACGACCATACACTTGACAAGTTAGATCTTGTTATCACCCACTTTATAGCAGCTGTAAACATCTGTTCCTTCACCAGTTTCGAAGCGCAAAGTTTTTTATTCTGATTTACAGTTACACAATGCTGAGACACCTGAGACTCATTCCCTCAGTGTTAAATGTCTCCTAAAAGAAAACATAGCTATACCAATGATATATAATGTTATTCGAGGCCTTCATCCTAGCCCCTGTGAATTAAAGAGATCTGATGAAGGTTATTAAAAAAGCCAAGCACAGAAACCAGCAGCGCATTGAAGGCTGCTTGCAAACGGCATGTGGAAAAGCATTGAAGCCGTAACAGACTCCAAGAGCAGCACCTGCCTGACCAGCCATGACAACACACTTCCTGACACAATGCTTCATGCTTCGACAGCCACACCAGCAGACTGATAGCTCAAACAACATCATCATCCAGGGAGGGGCCTGTACTCATCAGGTGAGATCCCACTTAAGCAGCAGGACCAGACACGTGCCAAGTTACACACTGGAATCATGTGCTGACCAACTGGCAGTGGTGTTTACCAATATCTTTAACCTGTCCCTGCCGCAGGATATAGTCCACACACACTTCAAATCTTCCACCATTGTGCCTGCGCCCAAAAAGCATGCAGTCATGTGTTTCAATGACTGTCATTCATTTACTCTGACACTTTTATGAGATAATTTAAGAAGTTCCTTCTATAATAGCCACTGATCTGGATAGCTACCAGTTTGTGTACCATGGAAACAGGTTGATGGAAGATTCAATCTTAACTGCACTTCACACAACCCTGTCCTACTTGTCCCATTCCAGCACATGTGTTAAGCATAACATATGCTATTTCTTGACGTTAGTTCTGCTCTTAGTTCAATAATTGCCCAAACAAGCTCAGCAAACTGGTATAAACAAGCTCAGCAAACTGGTATTAGCAAACACACTCTGCTCACGGATATTCACCACAAAATGTCAGGGTGAGCAACCATACATCATCCACTCTCACCCTTTGAATACAGGAGCTCCACAGGGCTGTGTCCTCGGTCCTGTCCTTTTCACCCCATTCGCAAATGACTGTACACGCATCCACTCCTCTAACACTATAGTGAAGTTTGCCACAACACTCCAAGAGTGGGACTGATACCAGGAAATGACTAGATGCACTACAGAGAGGAGCTTCAAGATCTGGTTAAGTGGTGTTAGAGAGTAACCTGCACCATAAATGTTGAGGAGGTCAAATTCCTGAGACTTCACATCACAAAGGATCTGACATGGACCTTTTTGAGAGAGCTCAGCAGAAGCTTTTCTTTTTCAGAAAGCCTAAAAAGCCAAACTCCTCTTTCAGCTTTTTGTGAATTACTACAGAAGCACAATAGAGAGCATTCCTTGCTGCTGTGTCACAATGTGGTACTCCAGCTGCACTGCAGTGAACCAGAGAGACCTGGCCTGGATAGTTAAGACTGCACAGTGAATTGTGGGACACTATCTAGACGTAGTTTATGCTAGCCACCTACGCAAGAGGGCTCTCAACATTATTAAGGACTTGACACACCCAGGTTACACACTGCTTGTACCTTTTCAGGAAAAAGATACACGACAATCAGAACTCTACTAGACTGAGTCGTAGCCTCCATTACATTCCCCACATACACAAACGCGAACCCACACACATTCACACACACACATTGACTAAAGACAGAAAACAAACCAACCTGTCTTACCCCCCAATTGTTCTTCAACTTCCTGCCAACACACTGAACACTTAAGATCCATGACTGTAAATACAATTATAATAATTTGTGTAGTACCTACCGCTTACTGAAAACAATACCTGTTTTCACTGCAATGTTTGTACCATTAAAGACCTACTGTATAGATACATGACCTCAAATAATTATTTATATCATAATTATCTTATATATATTTTTATTGCTGCTGGCGTCTCTGAGTACTACAAAACATAGGCACGTTGTACAACAATGACAACAATGTCAATGTACAATGTCCTGCTCACCCTATAGTGCTTGGGCCCTAATAAAGTATTATCTCCCTTATCACTCACTCACTCATCTTCTATACTGCTGTATGCTGTATTCAGGGTCGCGGAGGGCCTGGCGCTTATCCGAGGCGGGGGTACACCCTGCCAATCAATCGCAGGGCACACACTCTCACTCACACACTACAGGCAATTTGGAAATGCCAATTAGCCTAATCTGCAGGTATTTGGGAGGAAACCAGAGTAGCCAGAGGAAACCCACCAAGCCCGGGGAGAACATGCAAACTCCATGGACACAGAGAAAGGAATCGAACCTGGCCGGGAATCGAACCTGGACCCTGGAGGTGCAAAGCAACAGTAGTAAACACTACACCACCGTGTTGTCTCCCTTATTGCTCAAAAAAACAAAAAAATGAAGAAGACATCTGACCTGGCTGATGCAGCTGTTGCGTCCGAGTGTGCTGCAACCCTGACTGAAGTCATCATCATCCCAGCGTGGGAACGATGAGCTTACAGAACCTCCGATGCAGTCCAAATTATCCACACTGCGATTCCCAGAAAATTCTCGCAGAGACGGAAGACAACTGAGAAGAGTAGGGCAAAAGGGAGCAAAAAGATTTTAAATAGCCCACATAACTGTAAACATTTCTTGTTCTTGCTCCAATATGCATTTACAAATACAAAGCAAATGGATAAAGCTGTACGCTGTGATTTATGAATATATGGAATAAAACACTGTTATAGCAAAATAACCAATGACAACTTGGTGTGATGTTGCCTGATATCAAGCAGAGTTACTGTTACCACCCTGAAGTTCATTTTCACCTGACAACAGCATGTCCTGGAGTGTCTTGTACAGTAGCAAATGTCAGTTTATTAATGAATCACACATCATACTTTTTTCCCGTTTATTGTTGCATTTCACCTTATGAATCGCTTTCCTAATCGATTCCTATACAACACAAAATGCAGCATGCCATGTTACTGAAAAAGGAGAATGTGACATAAAACTGACTGAAAGCTGCAAAGTGCTGGCACCTACAGTATGACTCCTTTAACTACATAATATCCATAACCTCAGTAATATATAATTGTCTTGCAGCTGGAATTACTGTCCAATCAGTGCTGTAGAAAAAAGAAATTAACCAACACTGTCTGACCATCCAATCAGACTTGATAATTCACCAGCATTATGGGAGTAGCATTATCACCTATTTATCAATCAAACACTCAGTCTATGCATACATCCAAAAACACCAATATGTTAGGTGTAGTGGCAGCTCAGCCGTGCTTGGAAGGTTGCGAGTTTGCATCCCAGTATTGCCAAGCTGCTACTGTTGAACCCTTATCCGCTCTGCATAAATATAACAAGGTTTGAATAAAAAGCTTCTTTAAAATTAGTAAATGGATTTGATCAGCACATTTGATTGATACATGATTAATACGACATTAAACACATGAGTCCAAAATGACCTGGGCATCGAGTATGAGGTTAAGCAATGGCCACAAACTCTGAAAAGGCTTTCCCTATTTAGTTTTACTGATTTATGGACAGTGTTGGGTTTAACTCAGGTTATTTTTTTGATGTAACGAGTAATCTAACGCGTTAGGTCCCCCATTTAAGTGATCAGTAATTGAGTTACTTTTTCAAAAATGTAATTCGTTATTTAGACAATTTATGTCATTCGTGAGCCAGACTGCAGTCATTCCCAATCCATTAGTGTGTGTGTGAAAGTCGTCCTACAAGCCCCGCCCCGATAACCCGCCCCCCTGTTATTCCTGCTGTTATACCCCTATCTCACCTATGTGGTTTGACTTTGCGAGGACCGACACGCGGAAAGATGGGAACCTAATGACAGCGCCAAAACTCGCGGTGAATCATGATGAACCGTACTTACGGCCATCGCGCGAAACCGCGTAGGTGAGATAGGGGTATTAGTAGTTAACAGATTATGGCCCAAACTTTGCTGAGTGATGATAGAATAATTATAAAGGTCTTGACTAAAACTACATGCATGAGGAATCACTAAATTTCTAAAATGGAAAAGTTCTCTAACTCATTAATTTTATCAGAAAGTAACGGAGTAATGTAACTGATTACTTTTTGAAGACAGTAAATTTGTAACGTAATTAGTTACTTTAAAAAGTAACGTCCCCCAACACTGTTTATGACTGTAACAGCGTGAAAAATGTAGTTTCCACGTCGATCAATTCAACAGAGAAAGCCACTCAAGAGTTGTAGAATCCAGGGCCTTTATCATAAATCATCTCATAGCAGGAGAACTGAGCACTCAGGCATGATAGAATTTGATATCTGAAAATGTATTAACTCTTATCGCAGCACTGTTACTCTGTACTCGTATTCTGAGATGAAGGTAGACCCAGGTCTCTGGATGAACTGCAGTGCTGCAGTTTATGGTAAAGCGGCTCCCCCCGGTGTGCTGTGAGAGGATCTGCAGCTGACCTGCTTCTCTTCACTGCACTGACCTTACGGAGCGTCCGATCTGCTGCAGGGTGGCAATGCTGTGGAGGGGAGACCACAGGGCCTCCAGATCCCCCTGGAGCATCGAGTAGTCCAGAGGACGGCTAGGAAAAAGGGCATTTAAATATAAGGAGGGTAACAGGGTTATTAAGAGAGGGTATTGATAACGCGGAAGGTATGGTTTTCCAGGAGAGAGAGAACAGGAACAGGACTCCGAACATGTAAAAGGGTTCAAGTCAAAGTGAGATAGGATAGGGAGATATACTAATGGAAAAAGAAAAGCTCTGCACTTTAATAAAAGTGGTCAGAACCAGAAAAGGAAAAAACAAAAAAATAAAGCTGTCTTTAAAAGGTTGTTCAAAGTCTGAGATTATAGCAAAAAAAGGTACACTATGAATGTAGCCTGTGTATTTATTAATTCCTCAAATGTTAGCAGGATTTCGAAATACAGGAATCTCACACAAACGTATTCACAAGATCGACGGCTCCCTAGTGAGTTCAAGCGGCTCTCACGAAAAGTACTGAGGAGCTGCAGGATGGCTGTAGTGTTCTCAGTCGTTATTGCTTCCCTACTATTTCTGGACTGTATTGTCCTGATATCGATGTTACGTATTCAGACAGGGTGAAATTTCTCTCCAAAAAATAAATGTGGCCCATGTTTTTCCATTAGTATATAAAGTCATCAAGAGAAGGGCAGGTTTATGCGTTTTTTATGTTCTTAAATGACTTTTCCATGTATGTCATTGGGGTGTAACGTCATTCCTAAACACACCCATCATATGTCTGCAAAAAAAACCCAAAATGTCCATTGTATTAACATAACGAGATATGTGATAATTCGACCCACAGAATATTTGTTGTACAGCGTTTCCTGTTTAGAGGAACGTGTAGAAGATAGCATATTAAACCAGAGAATCTATCACATGAGCAAGCATAGCTTGGATATTCGTGCGTGTGTGTGTGTGTGTCTGTGTGTGTGTGTGTGTGTGTGTGTGTGTGTGTGTGTGTGAGAGAGACCCGGGGTGTTTATGCCATGGCAGAATGCCCACTTACTTTCTGGAGGGGAACTGGTCACTGAGGGACTGCTGTGTGGCACGTAGGTAGCTCTGTCTGCGCGCAGCAGTCTTTGGTGAGGGTTTCAAGCTGCTGTCTGAGTCATCGCTGTCCTCCAGGTCCCCCATGGCCTTTACGTAGCTGCCACTGCGCATTCGCCTGCAAGGGATCTCGCCTCGACCAAGAGTCCCGCTCCACTCTCCTGTAGAGGGCATCTACAGACAGTTCACAGATTGAACATAATGAGCATAAACACTATTGGTAGGGATATTATATACAGTATATATGAAGGAAAACATGTAAGCCAATGAACCACTGAAAGCTTCACTGCTAAGATACTGTAGATTGCTAACATGCAAAAATATTTATACCTGTTCTGTAGCCTCTCAGATTGGTATCTCTTGTTTGTGATGTGCTCCATTAGTGCAGTGGGAGTATCTCTGCCTTTCTTGTGAAAGACAAGGGTTCAAATCCCCTAACAAGGAATCATGAGGGTGCACCAGTGAGTGCCAGTCCCAAACCAGATGAAAATTGAAAATGGAAAGGGTACCCGTGCCAAATTAAAAAATGCTAATTGTATAATTGGGTGAACCCACAATGGCAGCAACCAAAAGTGATGAAGATCTTTTTTTTCCATATACTCTACCATTCAAATGTTTATACCCACCTTCAAATTAATTTTTTTAAATTATTTTATACCTATCAAAAATATCAGAAGGAGTGTCCAGTGTTTAGACTGGTACTGTATGTTGGAAATAAAGCCATAAATGGGCCTGTTAAATATTTAAACAATGAAACATCTATATATCCCTTGGATGGCACCCCAACTCGCCTGCATTACCATTGCCCCCGCACTCACCCTGCCTCGCACCTGGAGATAGTGGCAGGCCAGCTCCTGCTGGCATGACTTGGATTTGAGAAGTGAACGATCCAGAGTGGCGGTTCCCTTCTGGCACAACTGCCTACTTGGCCCAAGTGTGAGTGTGGACCAGGACCCACCCTTCCCATAATTTCCTTCCACAACTGCCACTCTTCCTCCCCCTCCTCCTCCTCCTCCTCCTCCAGGGCCTGGGAGAGCAAGAAGGCCATGGTGTTTCAGGTCATTGTTGCTCTTTGAGGCTTTCAATGTGTGCTCATTGATGGTGTTGTAGCCTTGCATTAAGTACTTTGAATTCGCTTGACTTTCCAGTGCTGACCCAGATGCAGAGCTCTGTCGACCCAGAGTCATCATTGCCACAGGGTTCCTGTAGTTAATGATGTCACTGTCCAGGTCATCTGAGCTCCAGTAGCCAGACATGTTGGAGCGTGGACGCCGTTTAGCTGTGCCCTCACTCTTGGCCCTGTCTTTGCTTTTACTTCGGCGGTGGTGTTTGTCTTCGCCACTGCTTCCTGAGCGCCCATTCATGTTTCCCTTCATAGCTGAGCTTTCTAATGACTGTGACTTGGCGAAGAGTTTTTGGACAGAGTGGACCAGGTAGCGGATCTTTCCTGGACTATCAGTGCGCTGCTGCTGCTGTTTAGTTGTTTCCACGGCTGTGCTGCGATGAAACTGTAAAGTACTGAAGCCATCCCGTTGCCCCGGCAACTGCTTCTCAAACTGATCAAGGAGGTTCGCTGGTAACCGATTCATCTTCCCTGCACCTACTGGCAAAGGGAAAGAAAAGTTTAATACAAATTTCAAAAGACTGTTATCTCTTCTGCTTCATTTCTGCTCATTAGGAATTTAAGAAATATAAAGGCACTTTTTTCAGTTATTGGTATGTTACAACTATTCCAACACCTACATCAATTATGTAAGCATAGGAATCTGGTTTGACCTGATATGGTAGCAGATCCACTGGTGATCATTGCTGTGCGTCCTGATCCGAGGCCCATGTTCATTCCCATGCCAATGGACATAGAAGTACCCAGTGTGCCTGTGCTGATACCCCCGATGTTGTCTCCACCTGGAGGCGAGAAATCTCCCTGCTCGAAATGTGAGTTGTAACTGATACGTGGGAAGGTGCTGCTGGTAGACAGCTGGCTGCTGTGGGGCATCAGACAGTCTGGGGGAAGACCCCCTGAGCCGGGTGAATTTGAGAAGTGATGGGGCTCCAAGGCTCCATAATGATCCATGGTGGAAGAAGGGACAGTGTAGGGTTGACGCGATAGAGTGGAGCTAGCTGAGGGTGGATACATTGGGTCGATGCGAGAGGGTGAGTGTGTAGGATCACATTCGGAGAGGTGACGTGTGCGGTGGGGGGTGTAGCCTTTCATGATGCGAATGTGGCAACCCCCCCAAAGACCCCTAAAGTAGCAGCATTTCTTCGCCAGGGAGAATGACACACCCTGGAGGAGATGTCCTGGAGAAAAATGAAGAGAAATGAGAGAACACCCATCAAGCAGGGAGAAAACATGAAAACTTAGCAAACACAGACTCAACAACAAGACTCAAGCCATTAACCCTGGCCACAGTGCTATCTAGTATGCTATTATATTCAACAGTGTATCATTTCGTCCCTTATTTAAGTTCTATCGGCTGTGTATTCATGTGTCTAGCTTTTCTTACATAGCGGACATAATTTAAATAGGGTACTTAAGAGACCAATGTGTGCCACCAATGTTATAGTTTGGTTCTTGGCTATTGCCTAGAATCCAGGTTCACATTTGTAATCTTAATTTGGTTATCTGTTACTGTTGAACTTGTTAATTTAATATTGGGTCTGCCTTGCGTCAGCCTTCCCCTCTATGACATCAGGATAATAAGCAGATTGTAGTAAAGCTTTTGCAGTGAATGGGTATCCTACACAGATGGCTATTTTCACCCTGAGCCACAAACAACCTTACCACCCATTTTATGCGAACACTGACTTACGTACACAGGAAATACAGCTGTAGTTTTTACTTGTCCTGGACTATACATCTGTAAAGAATCTAAGCGCACATCCTTGTTGCAGCATAGCCATTTAGTTAGCTTAAAACACATCATATGGCTTACTCTTGCTCTACAGCCAATACTAGCAGGGGACGGACTACTTCATATTGTGTGCCCAGACTGTCTGTGCCCTTGTTTTGCCTACCTGGCATGTTGGAACAGATCAGAGAGAGAAAGGAACCATTCATTTGCTACAGTATTATTGTCTGGGGGGAATCAAAACATCCAAGAAATTGCTACTCTGCCTTCAGTCATTTGGGTGGAGCAGTTACATTAAGATTAAGATGCTGACTTGCATCATTAGTCAAATCAATTATTTTGGAAACAGTTTATGAGGGAAACAGAGAAAGAGAGCGGGCAACCCTAAATAAAGGAGTATCAGAGGAAAAACAGCAGAATCATTAAAGTGAATAAATTCAAACCCATGTAAGATTAAATGTCACCAAAAGATTCCAAACTAAATTTAACTAAGCTAATACTGTATATAGCCTACAGCACCTATGAGACAGTTGCGAACACACACACACACACACACACACACACACACACACACACACACACACACACACACACACACACTTTGAAATCTCCTCATGAATAATTATTCTTATATGATTTTGCACTTGTCTTATCTACTCCTTTGGTATTACCTGTTGGTCTGATATATTTATGAACCTGAATTTTTAAATGTAATCACACAGAGGTAACCAGGGGACCAACCAGGGAATGATAATCTTGGATTAGTCTGATGCATTCACTTACACATCCCATTGTGCCTCTAAACCTTAAAAGAGAAAAGACGAGTGAGAGACAAGTGGGTATGTATGTGAGTAAGAGAGAGAGAGAGAGAGAGAGAGAGAGAGAGGGTTGGGTAAAGCTCCAGGTGTACAGACTGTATTTTTTGGACTTGCTTGCCAAGCAGAGCAGTCACCATCTGCTAAAGTCTTCAGTACAGGAATGACACTGCCAATAACCCCCCTCTCTCTCACACACACACACACACACACACACACATACTTTCCATTAAGTTAAACCAATCAGACTTGGAAAAACAAAGATGTTTCCTGTTCATATTGATATCGCTCATTCCTCACAGAAATGGATGGCATTATCTTACTAAGCTCACAATCCTCTTTAAACGGCTCAGCCACTTTCTTCCGCCCATGGGTTTGAAGTTCAGACTCGACCTTGTTGCTGTTTTGACAAAGGCACAGCCTGGAGGGGGTAAGAAGCCTTCAAAGCCTCACTGAGTTTAGACTGTTCATTCTTGAACTCAATGATGGTTGGCACATTTTCAGTCCAGCGGTGTAATGTTCTAATTACTTCTTACTCTATTTGGTTGTGCGAAATAAATCGAGAATTCCCACCTTAAAAAGCTAACCGAATGCAAACTGTTATAGATACTGGAAAGGCCATGCAACTAAATGCAACCATAATATCTATGTATATGTAAAAACCACATTCGATCAAAACCTACATACATGATTTTACCCCTAATCCCAACTGTGACACATAATACTAAATGAGATATTAAGTTGTATTTTGTATTCAAGTTATGGCTTTTTTAGCTGGTTCACAAAGCTCTATTTTGCTACCAAGTTTTTACCGTATCATGTCCAGTAGCTCAGATATGGCCAGTGCAAATTTGTTTAACCATTTATTTAACTATTTAAATATTTTTTAGAATATTAAAATAAAGATTCTGTCATGTAATAAAACTAAACTCTCAGCTTCGCTTTGGCACCAAGATTTTCTGGCCCTTAAAAAAAGAAGAAAGAAATCCATGTTTTTCTTTCTAGCTTGGATAGTGTTCATTAAAGTGCTTGAAAACAATGTTTAGAATTAAAGCTTTCTCCATTCTCATGAAGTGTAAAAAAAAGATATTTATCAACGGATTTGTGATGAATTTGACAATTTTATACATTTCACCTACTGCACGGTATTGGCCATAGCACAAAGCTAACCTGTGTGACTTAATACTTGACTTGATATGAATTAAGTAAATTTTACTTAATTCATATCAATTCTCTAGACCAGTGCAGTAGCGTCTCTGAAATACCTTCTGAATGCTTATGTTATACAACCCCTGACAAAACTACAGACATGACAAAACTGTATTTGTTTATACTGAATCCCTGATGAGTTGTAATGGTGCCTATGCAGCTCACCGACCATATACAGGTATTTGGTTAAAAAACCTTACAGAAGAGTGGAGGCTATTATAAGTCAACAACGATGATTGATGCTTAACAAGCCAACATGGGTTTGGAAGCCACAAACATTAGGGCATAGAGTGTATCTGTAGACCTAAATTCTTTGAACTTCTACAAATTTAAATTGTCATTCAGACGTGTTTATTGGTGTGTCATCTAAAGGCCAGATTGTTCAACCAACTGACACACTAATAAATCAATAATGGACAAGTGCTCCTGTTGACCCAACTGTAGAGTTTTCTTTTTGACTCAATTTCAGTGTAATTTCCCATGGAAAGTGTAGACATCAGCTCTTTTCTCAAAATCTATGTCAGATCTGACTTGACTGATGGAACTGCAGGACCTTTGTCCTGATAGATGTTGAAGTGTGTACACACTGCATTATAAGCATGTCTCTACAATCTCCAGGCCAGTCTACTCAGCTGACACTATGGCTAATGCAGTCTCTACTGAAACATGTGCACACTGAGTAAATGACTTTCTTCATGATCTCCAAAAAGGAAATACCAAAAAGAGAGACTTTCTTAAAAGGATATACCAAAAAGAGAGATTCCTCTCAAGATACACAATTTAATTTAATCTAATTGCTTAATTGTGTTTTAAAATAACAGCCTTTAAAATTAAGGTCCTTTACTGTTGTTGTTACTTAATCACCTAATGCCATATGTGTTATTTCATAGTTTTGAAAAACCCAAAATGGGGCATGATGAGAGGCATGGGTATAACTATATTTAAGAATGTAAGTTTGAACATGATGAGAAAATGCTAGAGCTTCCAGCTAGCAGCGTTTAGGGTTCAAAACCTCTAGAGTGATGGTGAGATGATAGTTTGAAGCTTTAAACTTGATGCAGTGTAAATTTTGCTTGAGCAAAATGTACTATATTATATTATAATAATATTGAAAACAATATTATATTATTATAATATTGAAAATAAGCAACGACATATGGTTGAACATAGACAGTCGGCCCACCTGTGTTCTATATCTACATTTAGGCATTTGGCATTTGGCAGACTCCCTAATCCAGAGCGACTTACATTTTTATCTCATTATACATCTGAACAGTTGAGGGTTAAGGGCCTTGCTCAAGGGCCCAACAGTGGCAATTTCATGATTTGAACCTGGGACCTTCCAAAGCATAGTTCAATGCCTTGACCACTGAGCTACCCCTGCCCCATATCCTGTATATATAGTTAATGTATGTAGGAGAATTTCATGCACTGTATTTCTTTAGTTAGTTAGTTATTAACTTTAGTTATTTCTTTATGCCATATAGAAGAAATTGTGACAACCTTTTTTCCTGTCCAAACAGCAGGGGGTGCTAAGGGGCAAAGCATATAAACAACACACACACACACACACACACACAGGGTAGCACCATAACCACAAAGAAGCACAACTATGCAAAAAGAACTGCCCTGAGAACAAGCACAGGAAATTATCTATCATACTAGGGATTTTATCCACACTAGAAATATAACCAGAAAGATCTTGCCTTCATTATGATAACTGTTTTAAAGATTTTTTCAAATAAATATCAAATAAACTATTCTTCATGCTCACATGTATAGCACCTATACCCCTGTTTAATGAACCACCAGAGTTCATTGTGTAAGCTGGATTCAGTCAGAATGAGTTCTTCTGACTCATGGCTTGTTCTGACTTGTGTGTTGTCACGCTGTAGATCCTTACTCTTTCTTTTCTGTCTGCTGCCTGGTGAATGATGCAACTTAGAGCACAAACTACTGAGTGTGATATTGCACAAAACACCAACTGGGATACTGCCATATCTATTCAGTCTCATGCTGCATACAAACATATTCATGTATACAAACTGAATGGCGTTTCATTCTCTCTCGCTCTCCGCATGTATGTATGCGTGAGTGTATGTGTGTGTGGTGGACGGGGAAGCTTATGCTTCCATGATAAACAAAAAGGGAGCTACAAAGGCATAGCTGTAATGTGGCAGGAAATAAAGACACAGAGAGGGAAAGATGATACACAAGGACAGACCAGAAGGAAACGCTCAGCAGCCATATGTTCTCAGTGTGCAGATTATCAAAGAGCAAGTGAGAATGAGAGAAAGAGCGTCAAAGAGAGAGAGAAGGAGAAAGAGAGAGAGACAGAGAGAGAGAGAGAAATGCTCAATCTAACCTTGTCCTAATTATATTCTGCACTGGGTGGAGCCATTTTTGCTCTAATTTCACACCTCTAAATTTACTCATAATCTAACCCCCCCCATCCCTTCCCACTAGCTTTCTGTTGTGATGAATGGTTTCTTCTCTTTGTAACTCTTTCCCCTCCTGAATCAGGAAAATGTGAAAAGGATAATAGTAAAACACTAATAGGTAAAACTATAACGCCAATATTTCCAGAAGTATTCGACTGCTTCACATGCAAATGAACTTCAGTAACATCCAGTTATTACTTGAACATGAACATGAACAGAATTTTGGGAACATGAATTTGTCCAAAATGTCTTGGTATGCTGAAGCATTGAGAGTTGTCCTGAAAAACAACTGCACACCAGTTCCGCCATGACTGCGTACCAGTGCACAAAGAAAGGTCCATAAGGACAGTGCATTTGTGAGGTCAGACACTGAAGGCCTGACTCGCAGTCTCCACTCTAATTCATCCTAAAGGTGTTCTATCAGGTTGAGGTCAGGACTGTGCAGGCCAGTCAGGTTCTTCCACACCAAACTCGTTCATCTATATCTTTATGAACCTTGCTTTGTGAACCGATGCTGGTTGGATCTAAAAGGGCCACCCCCAAACTGTTCCCACAAAGTTGGGGGCATGAAATTGTGAAAAATGGTTCGATATGCTAAATCATTAAGAATAACTTTCACTGGAACTAACGGACCGAGCCCAACTCCCAACTCCTCCACCAAACGTTACACTTGGTACAATGCAGTCAGACAAGTACCGTTCCCCTGGTAACCGCCAAACTCAGACTGGATGTTGGCTGGCCGGACAAAGAAGCATGATTTGTCACTCCAGAGAACTCATCTCTACTGCTCCAGAGTCTATTAGCGGCATGCTTTACACTAATGCATCTGATGCTTTGCATTGCACTTGGTGATACAAAGCCTGGATCCAGCTGCTTGGCCATGGAAACCCATTCCATGAATCTCTTGAGGTATCGCCACAGTTTAGAGGTCTGTAGTAATTGACTCTACAGAAAGTTGGCGACCTCTCTGCACTATGTGTCTCAGCATCCGCTGACTTTGTTATTACACTTTGTGGCTGAGTTGGTGTCGTTCCCAGTCGCTTCCACTTTGTTATAATACCACTAACAGTTGACTGTGGAGTATTTAATAGCGAGGAAAGTTCACAACTGACCTTATTGCACAGGTGGCATCCTAAGGTGGCAGGTGACACCTGTAACCATGGACTTGATTGGAACACCTGAACGCCTGCCTTCAAATGCATACAAACTTGAGTAACATCCCATTCTTAATCCATAGGGTTTAATATGATGTTTGTGAGGTCAGACACTGAGGTTGGAAGAAAAGGCCTGGCCCGCAGTTTCCACTCTAATTCATCCCAAAGGTCTTCTATTGGGTTGAGGTCAGGACTGTGCAGACCAGTCAGTTCTTCCAAACCAAACTTGCTCATCCATGTCTTTATGGATCTTGCTTTGTGCACTGGTGTGCAATCGTGTTGGAACTGGTGTGGAGTTGTTTTTCAAATTGTTGGCCCCTTACTTCCAGTGAAAGGAACTCTTAATGCCTCAGGATAAGACAAGACATTTTGGACAATTTCATACTTCCAACTTTGTGGGAACCGTTTGGGGATGGCCCCTTAGTCCTCCACCATGACTGCACACAAGAGCACAAAGCAAGGTCCATAAAAACATGGATGAAGGCAGGCAAGCAAATACTTTTGGTGTGTGTATATAAATACATATTTCTGTCACCCAGTGAAACTGAACCACACTGAAGCATTCCACTTACTCTACAGTCACACATTTCAGTCAACATAACAACTAAACAATATTACGAAGGGAGTTCAAGTCAAACTTGGACTTTTGATTGTGCAGAATAACAGAACACAGGTATAAGATTAAAAATGAGAGTATATGAGGGTATATGGGTAAAAATGAGGGTAAATGTAGAAATACATTTATTTCTCTATACAATCCCCTGCTACATTAATGCACTTATCCCAGCGTTTCACTAATGCCTGGATACCATCAAAGTATAAAAGTTTCCTCAGTATGCTGGTGTCATGGAACCGACTACCTGCTTCCCATCTGAAACACTGGCCTCCCAGGAACTCCTTTATTGGCCCACACGTGGAAATGACTTAGAGTGAGGTCAGGACTGTATGTGGGCAATAACTCCCACCCGAATTCCTGTGATGTGTGGTGGGTTTTTGCAGTTTGAGGTTGTGCATTGCCAAGCAAAAACAGAACGGCTTTGGTGATGAATCCAAATAGTTTTTTTCATGAGAGCATTCCACTCACTGATTGTTCATGGGAACGACTGCAGTGGGCTCCGAGCCACATCGGTTGGGATCATTATTCACTAACCCAGGGCCTTCTTCAAAATGTTTGCATCATTCAAATGCTTTACTGCAGCTAAGGGCTGCATCATCGTACTGTACTTGAAGTTTTTACATTTGGCACATGCCTTCATGAGAAATTTCATATTTTACTATGAGTCAATCAATGTTTCCCAATCTTGGTCCTTGAATACCAACTGTCAGAAACATGTTAGTGGTTTTCCTTCCACACCTGATTTAACTAATTAGCTTATTCCTAAGCCGAGGTAGGTACAAGTAGAAAAATTTAATCTACAGGAAAGAGGGAACGCAGAACTAGGACTGGGTACCAGTGGGCAAGTTTTTTTTTTTTTTTTACGAGGCAAGTGAGTTTTCAAATAAATTCAACAGTAAGTAGTTGAAAAAACGCTTATATTCTGCAATAAGGCAGAAAATAGATTTTTCATTGACACTAGATTGCAATGTAAATGCCATTTACCTTTCCGCCTTTGAACTGCGCTGTTACTAATTCAATTCTTTACTTTCTGAAAGATACAATCTGCATTTGTTTATCTCACTGAAAATCACTCTCACCCCACATCCACTCATCTTCCAATCAGCTTATCGTTTCCAGCTCGAAATAGATCTTTCATGGCTAATTAAATTTTAAGCATATAACTCCTCAACAAAAAAAGGCTCCCAGGAAGTGTGCAAAAAACCCCCACAGTTTTTCTTTAGTCTTCCTGCTCTTTTATCTTTTTTTAAACAAAGCAGAGATATCAGGATTAGCTTGATGCACTTTTATCCACAGTGAGCTTTAAGCATTAGAATAAGCACATGAGGTGTACCTTCTGTGTCTTTATCAGGCTGCTGTGTATGATGCTGCATTTAAACTGCATGGAATTATAATGCATAAAACATGAAGATTGAATAAGCCCACCAGTGTACAAAAATGAAAAAGAAAATCAGATGAGTATGTGAAGCTTTCTAACTTATCAAGAGGCTCAAAATAATAATTAGAGCAATAACTTCAGAATAAGCAATAGATTACATTTCAGATAAAACACTCCAGTTATTGTTGGATAGTCGCTGATAAAATGTTGTGATATGAAATGAAAATATATTAATTAAAACTATGTCATAATGCATAATGTCTGTTTGAGCAATGGATAGCCTTTCCAGTTCTATAGCATATAATGTCATAGAGATAAAAATAGCGATAAAAATGTACTAATTAAAAATTTAATAAAAAACAATAAGTATATTGTACACACATTTAGCTCTGCAGTCAAAGATAGCATGACACTCATGCAAACTATTGATTTTATATATCAATTAATAATAATAATAATAATAATAATAATAATAATAATAATAAAATATTTCTCTCTCTCTCTTATACTGATTTGTCTCCCAAGTGAAGCCTTGGAAGAAGTTACATCATTTTTCTTAGTGGACAGGGCTTTGCTTTCTCTCTCTCTCTCCATCAGTCCAGTTTAGTGTCCTACGGTGCTATGGGGTCATCATGGGTTCTCTCTGGTGCTTTCTGGGAAGTGATTCTGCTCCCTGAAGGCCAATACAGAGAGACTGAGGAGGAGCTTCTTCCCGCAGGCGATAAGGTCTCTTAATCACACCACCACACAGGACTAATAACATCTTTTTTACATCCAACACTGACTGGGCATTCATGACCACTATGGACACATTCATGCACACTTTTGCACTATATACTGTATTTATATTTTCATTTATGGACCACTGCACAAATCACTTTAATAACAAGACACTTTAAGAAGTCACTTTTATGCATATTTGCACACCTCAGTCACTTCTACATTTCTCATTTGGACAAATTTCTATTTTCTTCTTTTATATTTCTATATTATTATATTGATATTTGTTCTTATTTGTACAGTATATTATATTTTACTTTGTACAATATATTTACTAGTTAATTTAGTTTTCTTACAGTATATTTTACTTGTACAGTATATTTTACTAGTTAATTTTAATTCTAACGTATTTCTTTGATTCATATTTATTTCTTATGTTTAAGCTTTTATTTTTAAGGTCACTGGCAGTCGTGTAAGCATTTCACTACATATCGTACTGTGTATGACTGTGTACGTGACAAAAATTTGAATTTGAAAAAGTGAAAATCAAAATGTAGAGTAAAGCGTACTTCTGCCTATAATATCAGTGGAAATAATGTTAGTTTTGATCACTGCACTGTTTATAACAGCAGTTTTTTTCTGTTTGTCCATGGTGAGTCACTTGAGCCACTTCAGACTGCCAATGTGAGTGTAGCAAAAAATGTAATGCCCCAAAGGAATTATTTATAGAGTTATATTTTTATATTAATTCAACTTCCACTAGGGACACTGGAACTGGAAAGCAGTCCAATGGAGTGGAAGCAGTTATAAAACTGCTATCAGTATATGAAAAACCAGTCGTTTTTGAAGACATGTCTTAACTGACTCAGAGACCGTGCTATTGTCAGTAATCCTCTAATGGATACCTGTCAAACGTGTCACCACAGGACAAGCAGTCTCCATGGCAACTCTGAAACATAATGCACAGGCTTTATGGCCGTGGACATGGGTGTTTATTGCTGTTGGAGAAGGTAAGGGTGTGTGATCTGAAACAGCTCAACTCTCAAGTGGTTCTCACACAACATCAAACAACAGAAAGAATTTGCCATGACACAAAATACATCCTGTTACACAGATCACTTACTGCACTAGACTGTACTTACATTTGGAGTTCATCACACAGGTGGCTGAGATCAAACAAACTCGCAGATTCCTGTTGAAAGACAAATTGCTTTATTAGCCTAAGTAAATGTATCAGTCTTAAGAAAACTCTTGTACTACTGTCTATGCAAAAGGGACTGCTTTACTTTGAGCCCCGGTGAACGGTTAACATTGGCTAAAGACACAGCTCTCGCGTTACAGAAACCTTTTCTCTAACTGTAACTCTATTCACCATCTTATTCATCTGATCTATATTTTTATAGCTACTCTATGTCTTGATATCTACATAGAAAATAGTATTTAATTTTTTATATACTTTTTTTTAATGAGAGCTGCCAGTTTTACCTACATAAGATATTGACCAGTGTGACATTATGTTTTGGACAAAACACAGTAGAACAGGTGAACTACATTTGTGGAATGGTATGATCATAAACTGTTAGAGGAAGTACAGTGACATTCGTAAGAGATTCATGTACAGTACAAAGTTTACACTTACAGTTTAAAATGGTGCCTTTCGTAAACTGTGAGAATATTCTATTATTAAAACCAATAAAAAGCTTTCCTGTTTACAATGTTACAAAACAAAAAAGCCCAGTGCCATCTATGAGGCTGCACTCTGGCAGACTGCCAGGAGACAGCAGCCCCCTTTCGGTGCTCAATGTGAGCTGGTTGGCTTCCCACTTTCTCGTGTGCCGCGCATGCGCAGTCTTGACATGGGTGCAAAACACAGTCGCTACAGATTCACATAAAGCCACCACAGTCAACACCTTTGGTGTCGGACAACGCAGCAGCGGTGCTCCGGTAGGAGATAAATTCTGAGCAAAGGGGCGATTCAAGTGGTTCCTTTGGAAGCTTTTGAGGGAATGGAGGGTACACCCATGGGTGGTAGCTCTGATCTGGGAGCGCTTTGGCAGGGCAGTAGTGGATCTCTTTGCATCCAAAGAAAATGCTCACTGCCACTATTCCATAACAGATTGCAATGCCCCTCTGGGGATCGATGCGCTGGCACACTCAAGGCCCTCTGATCTATTGTATGCTTTTTCTCCAGTAGAACTGATTCTGCCTGTCACAGAGAGGGTGCGCCAGCAGGGCCTGTCCCTAATCCTGGTGGCCCCTTGTTGGCCGGCGAAGTCGTGGTATGCAGAGATAGTCAGCCTGCTAGCAGCAGAACCCCTGGAGGTAGTTCACCCGTGTCCCAAACTGTGGAACTTAATGCTTACCTGTTGAAAGGTCCAATCTGATGGCTAAAGGGCTTCCTCTGAATGTGATTGAGACAATTCAAAGTGCTCGGGCCTCGTCAACTAGAGGTTTATATGCTTACAAGTGGCGTTCTTCCATTTCAGTGCTCCATGGTGGAGGTTTTGTCTTTTCTATTAAATTGTTAAAAAAGCCCTTTCCTTCTCTACTATTAAAGTATACTTGGCGGCTATATCAGTGTGTCATATTGGTTTTGATTGAGTGTTACCGGGGGTTCATCCGCAGGCCAATTGACTCTATAGATATGGCAGCCAGCTGGTCTTCGCAATTCCACCGTCTTGACATAACGGCCCCCTCAGTGGCCCATTGTGTCCTCTCTGCGGTGTCCATTATGTAGTAGAGTAGCCATCAAGATTCTTGGAACAAGGAACAAGGTACAACACATTGCTGCCCCGTCTCACAGCTTAGTTTGGCGAAGAGAGAGTCAACCGTGGTGACGAAGGCTTATAGGTATAGGCGGGGCTAGACCTATGTCACGACTGGTTTGACTGCCTTTACAGCGTGAATACAGGTGGCTTCTGCTAGGATACGAGAGGGCGTGATATCCCATACGTTATGTGTTGTACCTCGTTACTCCCCCTCAGGGAACAGAGGATATAGTCATAACCATTCGGTTTTATTTGAAGGAACACCTTGGCATAATAGAGCTGTTGCCTTTCTCGTGCTTGAAATCAAAGTGGTCCCTTAAATATGGTGCCGCTTTGCGCCGGATAGCTGAGGGAAGAAAGAGCTCAGAGCCAAAAGTAACGTTCAGCACAAAACCTTTACTAGTCTCTTTCACTGTCACAAAATTATAATACAAAACATAAAGTAACAGTAAAGGGGCCTCCGAGTGGCGCAGCTGATTGGCTGAGCTCTCTCAGAGGGGGAGGGATGAGAGGTACTTAATGTGGAAGCCCCCTAGTGACGGGGAGGAATTGGACATGTCTAAATTAGGGAGAAAATCGGGGGGTAAAAAAGTAAAAAAAATTTAAATAATAAATAACAGTAAAGAAAAGGGTAACAGAATTGAGTGTTTCTGGGGTGAGCAGCACACCTGAGCTCCTACTCCGTTCTCTTCTACTCACACACACACATCTGCAGCGAACACAATGTGGGGAGGGGCAGCAACTCTAAAATGACAACATACTGTACATAATGTGGTTTATAACATAGTAGAGGCCGTTACAATGGCCAGGGGTTTGCTTTATAAGAATTTGATGGCATTTTGCTTTCAGCTGGGTCTGCATCACTGGCATCTGTTTTGTCCGTCTCCATCGTCATCCATTCTTGTGAATTTAAATCAATCAGTGCAGGGGTTTCCGGGGTGCAATTTTTTTCCTTCCCGGTTGCATTATTTTTATTATTTTTCATTTTAATTTATGTATTTTTTACTCAGTAGTGAATATGATTTCAAATGTAGCGAAGTCCAATACTTCCAACAAAACCAGATTTAAAATACTACTCAAATACAGTAACGCGAGTAAATGTAATTCGTTACTTTACACCTTTGCTCTTTGGGAGGAAACCCACCAAGAATACGCAAACTCCATGCACACAGAGACGGGAATCGAGCCTGGCCAGAAGTCGAACCTGTTACCTGGAGGTGCAAGTGCTAACCACTACACCACCATGTCGTCCTCATTAAATAAAATCATGTGTAAAAGTTAGTGCCCCCTTTTTCAGTGTTTCAATGTCTGTGTGTTTGTTTTTTGAGAGGTTAAAACATAATAAAGTGCATCTGATGATAGTAGGTCTCAGCATTAGGCAAATGTAATCTTGAATGAACAACAACATATAACTTTTTTCACTGTGCCAATGTTTATTTAATGAAAATTAAGCCCAAAAGAAAAAAAAACCATGCAGGCAATACTAAGTATCTCCGTTGATTCAATAGCTTGTAGATTCACCTATGGCATCAATAACTTTGTAATTTAAATTTAATAAAAAATTTGTAATTGTTTCCCGTATATTGGCGTGCTCTCCTGGAAGCCAAAAAAGGCCAGACTTCTCTTAGTCAACACACTTGTTTAACAAACTATTCTCTGCTGTTGCTGACTGTCGTCTCTTATCTGTATTTTACAGAGATTGAAAAGGAAAAACGGTATCGCACTTTTATCATCATGTCCAAAGGGAAGCCAGGCCTAGGTAGCTTCCCTTTCTAAAAAAGATCAAAAGATTAACTACCCGGAAAATGCTCATCATAGCATTGTCAAACTGTGATTTGTCAGAACCATTACATGGGAAGGCAGGGTGAAGTTGATGTCCTTTGTTTTAAAAAAAAACTTGGTTGAATGTCATGGCAGAATGTCTTATCTTCTTCTTTTCTCTTCTTCTTTCGGCTGCTCCCGTTAGGGACCATTTGTCTCCATCTAACTCATGTCTACCACATCTTCCTTTGTCACTCCAACCTCCTGCATGTCCTCCCTCACCACATCCATAAACCTCCTTTTGGACCTTCCTCTTTTCCTCTTGCCTGGCAGCTTAATTTCTAACAATCTCCTCACAATATTCCTCATATCCCTATTCTACACATGTCCAAAGCACCTTAATCTGGTCTCTCTAAACCGTCCTACCTGCACTGTCACTCTAATATACTCATTTTTAATGCAATATATAGGGGTTGGACAACGAAAACTGAAACATTGGCTAATTTAGTGTTGGAGGTTTCATGGCCAAATTTGACTAGCCTGGTGTCCAATCTTCATTGATTGCACATCCCACCAGTAGAATATTGCAATGCACAGAGCATTATGGGTGACATTGTCAGAGTTCAAAAGAGGACCAATTGTTGGTGCGTGTCTCGCTGGCGCATCTGTGACCAAGACAGCAAGTCTTTATGATGTATCAAGAGCCACAGTATCCAGGGTAATGTCGGCATCTCACCAAGAAGGACGAACCACATCCAACAAGAGTAACGGTGGACGCAAGAGGAAGCCGTCTGAAAGTGATGTCCGGGTCCTAACCCAGATTGTATCCAAAAAACATAAAACTACAGCTTCCCAACTCACTGCAGAATTAAGTGTGCACCTCAACTCTCCTGCTTCTACCAAAACTGTTCGTCGGGAGCTCCACAGGGTCAGGGATCAAATTTGGACCTTTGAACATTATGTTTGAAATCCCTGCTGTAGAGGATGGTTTGTACATGATGTTACATTTTGCTTAAAAGTGTTAATTTCATTTATACAGAGAGACTTGTAATCCAGTGTCATTTTGTTCTTATGAGACCTTGATGGCACAGCACTATTTAGGGACACAAATAGAACCCAAGATACCTAACGAAACGGAACGGGTCATCTTCCCAGCTTTGACAAAATATTCATAACAAGGACACAATTCCTCTTCTTAATAAAAGCAGGCTCTGTGTCCCAGACCCATTTCAGTCAGAATGGCAACAAATGAGCCCTACTGTATCAATGAATTTTTGTACCTAAATAAATAAATAAATAAATAAATGAGAATATCATTTGCTTTTATTCCCAAGTAGTACAACTCTATTATAGATCTAATCTGTGCTGGGACATGCTGTTCTCTCTCTCACTCTCTCCACTGGGTAAACAAGATGAGTTTATCTGCTAACCCAACCGGATGGGGAAAGACGCAGGTGCACGCCTTACCATTTAAAAACCCTTTCTTCTGTACCCTGCAGCTTGCAAAATGAGAATTTTTAAATAATTTCTTTATTAATTCCTTTAAAAATCAACAATAGAAATGGTAAATGAATGGTGAAATGTTCATGACTGGACATTTCCATTTCAGTTGCATTTCTATTCTATTCTGTTACTTGTACATAATGTAAATTGTATGGTAAAAAGTTTGATATATTTTCTATGTTGTACAATTTTTATTATTATATTTTGATTTCATATTTTATATTCCTTATTTGAATATTTTCTTTTTCATACTCTATTTTTCTTTTTTATTACTATATTCTTATTTTATATTCGCTATATACTCTAATTTCTTTTTAATTTTTAGTTCATGGGCAGTTGTAAAAACATTTCACTGCATATCTCACTGTGTATGTGAATTTGAATTTAAAATTTGAATATATACAAGAAATGCTTAAGAAAATTATTGAAAAAACAATGTTCTTCAAAGAAAGATAGGAGGTATAGAATATGAACATGCCACCCTCTTTAGTGAATAACATAATTCAAATATTTCAGTAGGACATGGGTTTAAGCCTAAGATGGATGATCATTCACCTGATCCCGCAGAAATCACCTTATCAAGAACTGTTATTTCTCTATTAGTGATATAACCTAATATTCTTATCTGTCCCCAGTAGAGAACGTTTGGAGCATTTCTGAACGTTTGGACCATTTTGAAACAAACTGTGTCAAAGCTAATTGTGTCAATGAAGACCCAGGACTAGAATGGGACAAGATTACGCCTAAAACGCTTTATCACTTGGTGTCCTTGGTCTCTAAATCCCTTTGAAGTCTTGTGAAAAGGAACAATACAGCAAGAATACACAATGGTGAATGCTTTATGATCCTTTTATAATATGTTGCAGAATAAAAATGAGTATTTTGAACAAAGAAAAAAAAAATCAATGAGGTATAACAGTAAATAATGTGCTGCTGTCACAGTTTTTTACAAATCACTATTTTCATTTAATTATATTTGTGAATTTACATACCGGCGGAACTTTTTCTGAATTCTGGATTGTAGTTGGATAGAAAGCTTTCATCCATCTTTGTCACGTTTCTTACGGTGTCTGCGTCGGAGGTGTGTGCGAGGCATGATCGCGGAGGCGAGCTGACGGTTTAACAAAGTTCTTTATTTTTTTGCTTTGAACATAAACAAACCCACTCCAACACAAACTAAACTGAAGACTAATGCTAGACGCCTGACTGAGCTTCAGTCAGGCTATTTATAGAACTCAACATAAATCAAACTAATAATTGGCTTACCTCGGTTCAGGTGAGCTTCTACGTCACCTGACCGAGGTGCAAACTGGGAAATGAAGTTTAACCTTAAACATAAACTAAACTACAAAACAAAAACCAAAACCGGGCGTTAGGCGCCCTCTAGGGGTCAACCGTCACAGTACCCCCCCAAAAAAAATGCTCCTCTGGAGCATCATCGGAGGCCCCGGACACCCACCCCAATGTTCTACCTTCCACCTCCTGACTAGGAGGCTGGGTGACGGGGCTGGAGACTTGCTCGGCCGTGGCAGGGCTGGTGACGTGCTCGGCCGTGGCAGGGCTGGTGACGTGCTCGGCCGTGGCAGGGCTGGTGACGTGCTCGGCCGTGGCAGGGCTGGTGCTGCGCTCGGCCGTGGCAGGGCTGGTGCTGCACTCGACGACGGCGTTGGAGCGGTCACTGCGCTCGACGACGGCGTTGGAGCGGTCACTGCGCTCGACGACGGCGTTGGAGCGGTCACTGCGCTCGACGACGGCGTTGGAGCGGTCACTTCGCTCGACGACTGCGTTGGAGCTTGTGCGGAGCTCGACGACTGCGTTGGAGCTTGTGCGGAGCTCGACGACTGCGTGGGAGCTTGTGCGGAGCTCGACGACTGCGTGGGAGCTTGTGCGGAGCTCGACGACTGCGTGGGAGCTTGTGCGGAGCTCGACGACTGCGTGGGAGCTTGTGCGGAGCTCGACGACTGCGTTGGAGCTTGTGCGGAGCTCGACGACTGCGTTGGAGCTTGTGCGGAGCTCGACGACTGCGTTGGAGCTGGTGCGGAGCTCGACGACTGCGTTGGAGCTGGTGCGGAGCTCGACGACTGCGTTGGAGCTTGTGCGGAGCTCGACGACTGCGTTGGGGCTTGTGCGGAGCTCGACGACTGCGTGGGAGCTTGTGCGGAGCTCGACGACTGCGTTGGGGTTTTTGCAGAGCTCGACTGCGGCGTTGGAGCGTTCACTGCGCTCGACGACGACGTTGGAGCTTTTGCAGAGCTCAACAGCGGCGTTGGAGCGTGCACTGCGCTCGACGACGACGTTGGAGCTTTTGCAGAGCTCAACAGCGGCGTTGGAGCGTGCATTGCGCTCGACGACGACGTTGGAGCTTTTGCAGAGCTCGACAGCGGCGTTGGAGCGTGCATTGCGCTCGACGACGACGTTGGAGCTTTTGCAGAGCTCGACAGCGGCGTTGGAGCGTGCATTGCGCTCGACGACGACGTTGGAGCTTTTGCAGAGCTCGACAGCGGCGTTGGAGCGTGCATTGCGCTCGACGACGACGTTGGAGCTTTTGCAGAGCTCGACAGCGGCGTTGGAGCGTGCACTGCGCTCGACGACGACGTTGGAGCTTTTGCAGAGCTCGACAGCGGCGTTGGAGCGTGCACTGCGCTCGACGACGACGTTGGAGCTTTTGCAGAGCTCGACAGCGGCGTTGGAGCGTGCACTGCGCTCGACGACGACGTTGGAGCTTTTGCAGAGCTCGACAGCGGCGTTGGAGCGTGCACTGCGCTCGACGACGACGTTGGAGCTTTTGCAGAGCTCGACCACGGCGTTGGAGCGTGCATTGCGCTCGACGACGACGTTGGAGCTTTTGCAGAGCTCAACAGCGGCGTTGGAGCGTGCACTGCGCTCGACGACGACGTTGGAGCTTTTGCAGAGCTCAACCGCGGCGTTGGAGCGTGCACTGCGCTCGACGACGACGTTGGAGCTTTTGCAGAGCTCGACAGCGGCGTTGGAGCGTGCACTGCGCTCGACGACGACGTTGGGGCTTTTGCAGAGCTCGACAGCGGCGTTGGAGCGTGCACTGCGCTCGACGACGGCGTTGGAGCGGTCACTGCGCTCGACGACGGCGTTGGGGCGTGCACTGCGCTCGACGACGGCGTTGGAGCTTTTGCAGGGCTCAACAGCGGCGTTGGAGCGAGCACTGCGCTCGACGACGACGTTGGAGCTTTTGCAGAGCTCGACAGCGGCGTTGGAGCGTGCACTGCGCTCGGCGACGACGTTGGAGCTTTTGCAGAGCTCGACAGCGGCGTTGGAGCGTGCACTGCGCTCGACGACGACGTTGGAGCTTTTGCAGAGCTCGACAGCGGCGGTGGAGCGGTCACTGCGCTCGACGGCGGCGGTGGAGCGGTCACTGCGCTCGACTGCGGCGTGGGAGCGTGCAGTGCGCTCGACAACGGCGTGGGAGCGTGCAGTGCGCTCGACAGCGGCGTGGGAGCGTGCAGTGCGCTCGACAGCGGCGTGGGAGCGTGCAGTGCGCTCGACAGCGGCGTGGGAGCGTGCAGTGTGCTCGACAGCGGCGTGGGAGCGTGCAGTGCGCTCGACAGCGGCGAGGGAGCGTGCAGTGCGCTCGACAGCGGCGAGGGAGCGTGCAGTGCGCTCGACAGCGGCGAGGGAGCGTGCAGTGCGCTCGACAGCGGCGAGGGAGCGTGCAGTGCGCTCGACAGCGGCGTTGGAGCGTACTCGGCGCTCGACAGCGGCGTTGGAGCGTACTCGGCGCTCGACAGCGGCGTTGGAGCGTACTCGGCGCTCGACAGCGGCGTTGGAGCGTACTCGGCGCTCGACAGCGGCGTTGGAGCGTACTCGGCGCTCGACAGCGGCGTTGGAGCGTACTCGGCGCTCGACAGCGGCGTAACGTCGTCTTCAAAGCCGGGAGGCGGCGGCAGAACAGGAGCATCGGTCAGCTGCTGCTGACACGCTGGTTCGCTGTCCTCGAAGCCGGGAGGCGGCGGCAGAACGAGAGCGTCGGTCAGCTGCTGCTGACACGCTGGTTCGCTGTCCTCGAAGCCGGGAGGCGGCGGCAGAACAGGTGCATGGGACAGCGGCTGCTGGCGTGCTAGCTCGCTATCCTCGAAGCCGGGAGGCGGCGGCAGAACAGGTGCATGGGACAGCGGCTGCTGGCGTGCTAGCTCGCTATCCTCGAAGCCGGGAGGCGGCGGCAGAACAGGTGTTTTGGTCGTTGGAGCTTGTGCAGGGCTCGACAGCGTTGGAGCGTGCACGGCGCTCAACTGCAACGGTGGAGCGTGCACGGCGCTCGACTGCAACGGTGGAGCGTGCACGGCGCTCGACTGCAACGGTGGAGCGTGCACGGCGCTCGACTGCAACGGTGGAGCGTGCACGGCGCTCAACTGCAACGGTGGAGCGTGCACGGCGCTCAACTGCAACGGTGGAGCGTGCACGGCGCTCAACTGCAACGGTGGAGCGTGCACGGCGCTCAACTGCAACGGTGGAGCGTGCACGGCGCTCAACTGCAACGGTGGAGCGTGCACGGCGCTCAACTGCAACGGTGGAGCGTGCACGGCGCTCTCCTGCAACGGTGGAGCGTGCACGGCGCTCTCCTGCAGCGTTAGAGCGTGCATGGCGCTCCTCTGCAGCGTTGGAGCGTGCACGGCGCTCTCCTGCAGCGTGGGAGCGTGCACGGCGCTCTCCTGCAACGGTGGAGCGTGCACGGCGCTCAACTGCAACGGTGGAGCGTGCACGGCGCTCAACTGCAACGGTGGAGCGTGCACGGCGCTCTCCTGCAGCGTTGGAGCGTGCACGGCGCTCTCCTGCAGCGTTGGAGCGTGCACGGCGCTCTCCTGCAGCGTTGGAGCGTGCACGGCGCTCTCCTGCAGCGTTGGAGCGTGCACGGCGCTCTCCTGCAGCGTTGGAGCGTGCACGGCGCTCGCTAGCTTGCACGGAGACTGGATGATGGACGCGCCGTTTTGTTCTTCGCGCAGACACGGCGCGCAGTCTTCCTCCGCGACAGGCTCAGGCAGTGGTCGGGGGATGAGCGCATCGTCCAGACCCGGGAGAGGGATTACTTCCGGGGCTATAGACTGGTTCTCCCGAACCTGGACGAACTGCAGTTGGAGCTGCAGCACCTGCTCGCGCAGGTCACGAATGCGCTCCTGGTTTGACTCCGCCCACTGCCTGTAGAAGCCTACCTTGTCGCCGTGCTGAAGCGGCGTCCAGTCCTCCGTGCTCAGCTCCGGTGTGCTGTCCGCGCCACCTTCAGGCAGTGGCCGTGGGAGGAGTGCATCGTCCAGATCCGAGAGAGGGATCGCTTCCGGGACTACAGCTTGGTTCTCCCGAACCTGGACGAACTGCAGTTGGAGCTGCAGCACCTGCTCGCGCAGGTCCTGAATGCACTCCTCGTTGCGTTCCGCCCACTGCCTGCAGAATCCTCCCGTCTCTCCCTCGGCCGCTACACCTCTCGGCGGTGTGCGCCGGATGACGGGTCCGCAGCTTTCCCAGCTTCGCCTCGCCTGTCTCTCTCTGGCTGTCCTGCTGTCCTTCCCTGAGCTCACCGGCTCGATGTGTTCGCCGTTTCTCCATCCCTGCTCCACTTCTATTTCGCCGTGCTCCTCGCCGGCCTCCAGCAGTTCCGCCAGCTCGTTGGAGATGATAATTTCTCCTCCCGAGTAATTCCCTAGGAGGAGATCCTCCGCCATGCCTCTGGGTAGGTCTAGCATTCTGTCACGTTTCTTACGGTGTCTGCGTCGGAGGTGTGTGCGAGGCATGATCGCGGAGGCGAGCTGACGGTTTAACAAAGTTCTTTATTTTTTTGCTTTGAACATAAACAAACCCACTCCAACACAAACTAAACTGAAGACTAATGCTAGACGCCTGACTGAGCTTCAGTCAGGCTATTTATAGAACTCAACATAAATCAAACTAATAATTGGCTTACCTCGGTTCAGGTGAGCTTCTACGTCACCTGACCGAGGTGCAAACTGGGAAATGAAGTTTAACCTTAAACATAAACTAAACTACAAAACAAAAACCAAAACCGGGCGTTAGGCGCCCTCTAGGGGTCAACCGTCACAATCTTCTAGACCACTCATCCTGTATACAGGGTTGCGGAAAGCATGGAGCCTTTGGGGACAAGGCGGGGTTTACCCTGGACAAGGTGCCAATCCATTGCAGGGCACACACATACTCACACACTACAGGCAATTTGGGAACGCCAATGAACCTAATCTGCATGTGTTTGGATTATTGGAGGAAACCCACTATGGGGAGAACATGCAAACTGAACACACACAGACCTAAGGTGGGACTCAGGAAGCAGGGGTAGCTCAGTGGTAAAGGCATTGGACGACACTTTGGAAGGTCCCAGGTTCAAGTCCCACAACTGCCAAGTTGTCCCTGTTCGGCCCTTGTGCAGGCCTTTATGTAAGTCGCTCTGGATAATGGCGTCAAATGCCTAAATGTTTGCTTCAATGTCATCTGGTAAATTATTATAAAATTTGATAATCTCATGGAACACTTACATGCATACACGTGCACACACACATACACACTCCCAATTGTATAGAGCAGGATTAACCCTCTCTTGGTTAATTGTTCACGTCTTAATTTTCAGCAAAGGATAAGATTAAAACCAAAGTTATTAAATTGCAAAATTACATCCAAAGACATTAAACCTAAAGGCAGCCGGATGTGCAACAGGTTGTAGGCTACAACTGAACGTTTATTTTAACAGAATTAATGAAGCTGAAGTGATCTGCTCACAGAGACGCAGTGACAGCCACCTGCTGCTCCGCTTCCCATTACTGCAGCGCACTGGGGTTCTTCTGCACCACGGTTTTTATAGTGACACACAACAGCCATTCTCATCTTGTGTGAATTTTAAAGTGAATATTGTGAAGGTGTTAAATCATTTCCAAGCTTGCTTATGAAAAATTAATTAATTTAACTAATTTATCTTTTTATGTTATTACATTTTTCAATTTGTAGCCTTGTGTCTTATTATTCATTGGTTGTTAATTTCTGCTAATGGTCCCTCAATGTGTTGCAGCCAACAAAATTTAATTACGGATAATTATAAAACTCAAGTTTGAGTTGACTTTTTCATCTAAGTTGTAAGCATTCTTACAAAGTTGTTATTGTAAGTGATGATTTTTCATAAATCCATTAAATATCAGCCTTTTTTAATCAAACGTCTAGTTGGATAATACAACATCGTGGAATAAATATAGGGAAAATAACAAGAAGTTGGATTACTAGACACACTAGGCAAACTACTCGTTGCCATCACTTTCTTTACAGTTTTACTTATTTCTTAATTAAGATATAATTAAGCATATAGGGTATATCGATATACTAGATATATTATATGGATATAAACATATCACATGAGAGGGAGTGCTGTCGTTCTGAATACACACAGGCACCTCCCAGAGTGCCAGAAATATCGCAGTCATGCTGATATTCAGCACAACAGCATTCCCTTTCATATCAAATTTGTTTTGCATTTTTTTTATTGGATTTTTTTCTGTTTTCCCCCAAATTTAGTAGTATGCAATTCCCACTTAGCCAATTAGGACACTCCCACATCAAGTCTACAAATACCAATTAAGGGAGGGCCGAAGACTCTCTTATGTTCCCTGAGAACCATGTGGCGATCTTTTCGAACCATTTTGTGATGAGTAACATTTTCGATAACTTCACAGACGTCTGAGTTTGACGTGAGAGCTGTGACTGATGTGAGAGTGCTTCCCATCCCACCCCTCTGAGAGAGCTCAGCCAATCAGCTTTCTCCAGGCCCCAATGCAGGCTACAGCATCACCCAGGATTTGAACTTGTTACCCACTGTGCAACTTGGGGGCCTGTGATATTTGTTTAACAAATGCAATTTATTATCAACAAATTATGAGTTATTTTTCAGCGCCAACTAATATCCTTACATGACTGGCGGAACTAGCTATCTGCGACTGGAGGAGTGACAGTTAGCTACTGACAGTTAGTAATTAAAAGAGGTAAACGTAAATTCCTACCTGGAGTATTGTATGTAGCCAAAAGGTGAGGAGAATAAATCATGAAGGTTGTGGTCAGTCCTGAGAAACTTTCAAGATTTATTTTATATTTCCACTTTTTTATTTATTTATATTTTTATAGGATTTCCCACCAGATTTTCTGCCTAATTTAGTCGTGTCCAATTACTTCCCACCACTAGGAACTCCACATTAAGGCAAACTTTTATTTTTTCTTTTCGAACTTTTCCTGACAGGCTGTAGAGCTGTAATTAATTTCCCCCTAATTTAGTCATGTCCAATTCCTCCCCGTCACTAGGGGGCTCCACATTAAGGCTAATATGACCACTCGTTTCCTCTGAACCATGTTATGTCACCCACCGCATCTTTTCGAACTGCTCGCGTACAGAGGACAGCTCTATATGCTCCCTCTGCTTGCATGAGCTCACAGACGTCCCTGACTGCTCTCTCCTCCTTCCAGTACTACAGACCACACTGACCTACCTACCCATGCTGGTGACTGACGATTAGTGTAATTAATCGATGCAGAATGATTATGCTCTATGTCCCCACTTGTGGAATGTCTCCCGTTCAATCAGATTACTTGGTCTCTAACTGTTCGGTATAATAATAGCTATATCACACTCATGTGATACTTCTTCCCTATCACACCTACAAACTGATGAGTGCAATACACATACATCCTTCAAAATACACAAAACCTCATTCAACTCTCAAGTCTCACATTACACCTGAACACACTCAGAGGAAAGTGCTAACTGCCACGGTCACAGATGCCCACCTTTGACTAATATCCTCTAATTGATCACCCAGAGAGCACAGACAATTATGCTTTCTTGAACTCAGACCTCCCAAGGGTAGGGCAAAAACTGCGCTGTTTCAGTGATTATAATTCACTTTGAGTTTCAGCTTCGTTTTTTTAATCCTGTTCGGATTTTCTCAGCACACAGTACTTGAATACATGTATACAAACCTTGATAAAGAAGAAGGGCCCGTTGACCAAGCTGCAGTCCAACACATTAACTAGTTCATCATCATCATTATCATCATCATTACACTGGTGTCTAAACAGTTCTGAATGATTGAATGACTAAAATTCCCTATAAAGTATGTAAGTAGGAATGAAATTGCAATTTAAAAACAGTTTTAAAGGTCTCCTACAATCTTTTAAAATTTCCACAAATGTGCTCTGAAATAAATAGTAATAATTTCTGAAGCAAATGATAGTGACAATTGAAAGTGATACTTTTTCTCTTTCAGGAATTTTTTTTTTCCATGTCAAATTATGAATCATGTCACGTCACAGGTTTGGACATACAGTAGAATCTGTGTGAATATGTTTCCAAAAGAACACAGTGCTGATCTCTCCTACTTGTTTAACAATGTATAAACAAAAACTACTTGATGATTAATCATAGGGACTACACACATTTTCAACTGTAGAAAACAGATGTCAATGAGAATTCCCTTTAATATTACATGGCTAGTTTAGGAATAACATTTCTCTCAGCAGCTTTAAGTGAACGCTCTTATTCAATGAAAATTAGAGAGGAGCTTGTTAAACATACTCATCCTGAAAATACATACTTACACAGAGTTTAAACACAACAGGAAGCTCAAGCACTACCAGAAACCAGAATCAACTCTGACGCATAAGCACAATGATGCACATGCATTCTGTAGGAATAGAGGGGTCTTTACTCTATGCTTGTTTAGTTGGTACAGACAGAAAGGGTCTTAGCTGTTCAAACAGGCAGGCGAAAGTCATTCCAATGTGGTGAATAGAATAGTTGAAACAGTATAAAATAATAAAACATACCTTTTTTTATAAAATAAATCATAATCTCGATGTATCCTAAATTAAAAAAAAAAATCATTTGTATGGCTTGTTTTTTTATATTATTGACAATAAAGAAACTGTAATTTCCCTTATAAATAAGAAATATCATTAAACTGTATTTAAAGAATGAGATGTGCTCAACTGGTAATTTCATATTGCACCTTGGGCATGGCAGATTCTTGTCACACACTATTAGTTAGTTAATACAACATTCACAGACTGCTTTACATTTCTTTAGAAAGCATATTATAATTAAAATAACAATTGTATTTCAGATACTATAAGTTACTTATAAGTTCAGGTCAACTCTAATCTTGAACTAACACACTACATAGATACACAATAGACAGAAAAAGAAAGATTCCACAATCAGAAAAAAATTATTAAATATGTAATTCTATTTTCATTGATTATATTCCTGGTATATTCCTGATTATGAATAGAAAGATAAGCCTCCACAGTTGCAGACTAATCACGAGGCATAATGTGGGAGAATATGAGAGATGATGACAGTGCTAGCTCTCCAATGTAAAGTAATTCAACTTCTCAAGGCTTATTAATGCAATGTTTCTATTTTTAATCTGGGTTAAAACTCTATGTCAGTCAAGCTCCTTGTGAATGCACAATACTCTTGCTGCATTATTGGGATGCCGGTTACTCCTTCTGCCCTCCAGACTTGCCTCAACTTCTGTTCAGAGCTTTCTTCACTTAGGGATCTCCTGCTTTTGCTGAGGATGGTCCCACATGGATAGACTAAAATTGCTTTCAATAGTCCACATGGACACCCTAAAGCAGGGGTACTCAAATATAAATTTGAAAGGTCCACTTACCAAATTTCTATTCAGTCCAAGGTCTGGAAAAATTACAGTCCAATTTCAACAGCAAAAAAAGTAAAACCAAAAATTTTCTAACAATACCCAAAAATGACATGGTAGTCCTTTTAGTGTGAATGGTGACATCATCTTTGTGCCACCAGTTGCTTGAACTTGGGCATAAAAGGTGTGAGGACCAGGTGGAGGCACTGATGTAAATGTTCATTGGTGAGGGAGCTGCGATATGTGTTTTTCACCATGCTCATAGTTGAAACAGCAGATTCACAACAGTACGTTGAGGAAAACATTGTGAGAATTTGAAGGGCCATTTTCTGCAGGACAGGAACACCTGCTGCAGTAACCATCTTTGTCCAGAAGGTGAGAAGGTGACCACTTTTAATTGCTAGATTAAGCACATTGGTTTTCTGCTTCCCACGGGGAGCATGAATGTATATTTTTCTGTTCACTCACTCTTAAATTCGCTGTTTCCAAAATCAACTTATATCAATTGCCAGCTTTGAGCACACCATTAGGATATTAAGGACATATTATAATAAACAGAATGAGTAGCTCGCCTCTTATATGTTCCAGTCTGAGTCGTTCGTTCTTTTGAATCTACTGCACTGCATAGCGTCTATGGGAGTCACGTGACAAAAGAACGAAACAACTCAAGACTTAACGATTCGTTGAGAACCGTTCAATTCTGTTTCCTGTACTGTACATAGCCTACGGAGGCTTTGCGATGATTTGCGCATGCACGCCCAGTAGAAAATGAACGAAACTCTCGGAGACGACTCGTTCTTCTGAGTCACGTTAAAGAATCATTCAAAAAGAACGAATCGTTCATGAACGACCCATCGCTAGAAGACTCAAAGATATATCGCGCAGAAACACAGTTGCGCACTTCATTGAGAACTCATTTGGATTATGATTAAATTAGCATGTTTGTTTTGGTGTCGGTCCAGATTTAACCGTATTTGGGTCCGGATGCGGACCAGAGTCCACCTATTGAGTACCCCGGCCCTAAAGATTTGCACTTACCAAAAATCTTTTATGTCGAAAACACACTCATACTTCAATAGACAGCTTCACTTTGAACATTGATTTGATGTAAAAATCTTTCAGTGTCACTCAGAAGAGGATGGGTTCACTTTAAAGTCTGTTTTTTTCCCTCACCACTGTAGCCGTCGGGATTACTCATTAGTGATCTCAATCGGGGTTCCTGTTAAGATGCTATTACTAAGCTGCTTTAGTAGGGATGGGAATCACCAATCACCAGTCTAGATACGATATGATCATGATGCCTAGACGACTAGGCATATTTAAATTTTCGATTAAAACAGCAATTCTATAAGTATCACAATTTTATAAATGTCCCTATTCAATATTTTAAGTATAATGAGTTGTTAAATGTAGCCCATTATTTATAGCCCTACTTTTCTAGGACTGTATTTAAATAATACAACATAACTTCAAATACGTTTAACATCAAATGAAATTTAACAAAAAGCTACATTATTATTGAGCAGCACATACAGTATCTCACTTATGTCATCTGCCATAATTATTATTTCTAAACAAAGTTAGAAAAAAATTCACTCCTACCACACTGAATAAAGATGTGTAAATAGTTCAGAGAACACTGCCTGTAGGTTTACAAAGAAATGATGGCGTTTCAAAACTCAATTTAACAGTGGGCATGCAGGGTGAGTGTGTGGTGACTAATTTACACTTGCGGTGTCTTGAGACTTGAGTAATGTGTGTGTTTGAGACTAATGCACTCACAGAGTTTGGAAAAAAATCAGATAAGAGAAATTTTTGCCCCAAATATTGACATTTAGGCAAACGTGCTTATCCTGAGCGATTTACATGATCTCATTATAAATCTGAGCAGATGAAGGTTAAGGGCCATAACAGTGGTACCTTGGTGGTTGAACCTAGCACCTTCTGAACTGTAGTCCAATGCCGTAACCCAGTGGTTCTCAAACTTTTTCTGTCATTCCCCATTTAAGGGGGTGAGCGAATTTTCAAGCCCCACTTGTCAACAAAATAATAACGAAATCGGCCAAGTTTACTGTTTATTGAAATATCAATTTCTAAACCAATAAGATCAAACAACACCAAGTTAAAAACAGATAAAATACACGTGCAATTGTTATAAAAGGCTTATGTTGTCACTTATCTTTGCATAATTGACCCCATGTTTATTAGCTGCTCAGCAATCGTTTGTAGTTTTTTTGCACTGGCCAATTCTGTATGCAACTTTGAATGAAGCCATTTGTGCTTTGCTGTCCACTGATTCAGATGTTACCATGCAATTATCCTGCTGTCTGTATTCTGCCAGCTTTCTTTGAAAGAAGTCGAGTGGCTTATTAACGTGTGTTGTCTCTAAGTGTCTTCCTAATTTGTTGGGAATCATGCGGTCTGCTGCCAGCGGTTTAAGACACAAAACACACACAGGTCTCTCCTCTGCCCCCACCATCACTACCATGAAGCAAGTTAGGCTTCATTAGGGGTGGGCGATATAACCAAAATCTTCTATCACAGTAGAAGCTATTTTCTACCTCGGTAACAATATATATATATAATCACAATATAGCAATTTGTATCTGAAAATGCATAAATAAAAATTCAAACACAAAGAAACTGTTTTACATAATGTAATTTTATATAAACTGTGAATTGCTGAGGTTTGCCGCATTTTTTTTTACTTTGGCCATATTCGTTTGGATGCTTGGATTTCAGATGATAGAAAAGGTTTGACGTGTTTCCACCACTTGTTAAAACAGTGCACTTGCGTACCTTCCAAATCAAATTCAAAAATTCTATTTAATTCAAACCTTAAAATAAAAGACTATGAATAGGAAATAAATATGAAAAATAAAATAGGGGGTAAATTTAACTAGGAAAGAATAAAATAAAATATAAAAATTAAAGTTAAAATAAAATAACTGTACAACAATACACAATATAGAAAATATATGAAGAATATGTGAACAATAAGAGCAGCTGTACGAGTAGGAAAAGAATGGTAATGTCCAGGGTTGTGCAATCCACATGTTTAAAGTGGATCACGTTCATCTCATTCGTATCACTTTTCTTATACCCAAACTAATTCCACAACACAGACCATGCACCTTTTTTCTTTACAATCTCCTCGTTCTTGGTTTTGTCACATGTAAGTAAACTCACTGCTGCTGCACCGTCTTCTTCCATTGTCGGAAGTGTATGTGAAGCCAAACACATCAAAAGTGGGACGAAACCGTGGCACCCGATTGAACCAAATATCTGCGCAAATACAGCGCAGCGCGACTATGTAGATAGCGCAGTGATGATCTGGTTTAATTGCGCAGCCCGGTGGATCGCGCAGCGCCGCTCGAATCACAAACCTGCGCGACCCACTGTGCACTGTGTTTTTATTTACAAACTATTTAAAATGTCAGGACTGTTTATTATTGTTTCCGCCTTGCCATGCCTGGTTTGTATGTGCGCATCCCAGAAAATTTAATTTGATGGTCGGCGCGGTTTATTTCTGTCAGAGTCGCGCAGCGCTGCCCAGTGGGTCGCGCAGGTTTGTGATTCGAGCAGCGCTGCTCAAGTTGGCCCGAAGTTAAACCGTTATTGTTCCACTATGGTTCCACTTTTTCTCCCGGCTCACAACTGATGTTATTTTAAATTTACTTGTATTAATGATCCATTTATTTGTGTGTGATTGTTTAGTTTTGAGCGTACGCTCTTCATTATCAATAAAGAAAAGCATGAATTAGAATAGGTACTTTCCTGTTTTTCCTCCCGTTCATTGCGCCCCACCTGTCATGTCTGTATTCCCCACTAGTGGGGCGCGCCCCACACTTTGAGAACCACTGCCTTAACCACTGAGCTACCCCTAAGCCCATAACCTAGAACATAGCTTTGAAACATTCCCATTACTTGTTAGGTCAAAAAGCTATCATGTGTGTCCTCCGTAGCTGTTTTTTAAAAAAACGTCTGTTCATTCTACATTACAAGGTGGCAATACCATCTCGAAGAAAAGTGCTATCTGCCCTCTTCCACACACATCAGTTTTCAAATGCTCCTAGTCTCACTGTGAATGTTAGGGGTTTGAGAGAAAGGTACCACTCACATAAATTGTAGGTGCACGTTGTATGTAATATTAAAATGTATGCAAATTCTATGTAAACAAACACAAACATGGGATTTCAATACAGCAGATAATTGATGCTTCACGGCTCCAGGGCCTCTCATTTAACTCCGATCTTAGGTTACTGAGTTTCACATGTTCCACCCGTGTCAGATGGTGAAACAGCACATTTTCTTTGTAGTTCTTTGAACTAGCACACTACTCCCACCAGCACATTTTGTTCCATGTGTAAATGTAATTACTGACGCCTGGATATGACAAAAGCCATTAGCACATCACTGCTCATTTCCAATGCTCATAACAGGAAAGTGTCATTATTAGAACATAACCGCATTTATGACATTTAATACAGCGCAACATTAGCAGCTAAATCACCACAAGCTGTTGGAGCTGCTCGCACATTATGTTTCTTCACATTCGCATGACACATGATGGCCTATAATTAAATATCTCTCTTTAAATTACAGCAACTCCATAGTTATAGTTCTCAACACAGAGAATAATAGCAAAGATCTGGGATCCAAATATAGGCTGGCTAATAATCTTTTCGGAATTATCATTATAATAACGTATCCGAAAGAGTGTGTGTGTGTGGTTTTTTGTTCATTGTTGTATATCCACAGGCACTTGTGCCAAGACATGCTTCTTTTTCTCTTTCTGGAGCATATAGTGAGGGGAAATCAGTATTTGAACATTTTTATTTCAATAATTTTTTAATTTGCATGTTAAAAAATTATACACGCACAGTGTTTTGACCTCTTATATTTTTATAATATAAAATTCTATAATTGATTTCGACACACGCTAGAGCCACCTCAGAGTTTAGTGATCATGCATACATACATGCATACATGTATATGGCTGGAATGCCCTCCAAATCCCAAATTGACCATTTTATTTCTGCTGATTACTAATGAGACACACATGGACTTAATCACACAGCACATAACGCATTTAGTTGTATTTACTCATTAAGGTATACAGTACTGCTTGGTGGTCCTCTCTAGGTCTTGATTAGTTTATGATCATATGTGTGTATTATAGATTTCCACTTCTTCTAAAGCCTACTGACTGATGTTTGCTGATTGATCGATCTTTGCCTGTTCACTGGTTACAGATTTGGATTCTGTGTTTGTCCTGTTTCGTGCAACTGTACCTGGCTCTTCCAGTGTTTGCCTTATAAAATATTATACCATCACTATAGATGCAGAGGAATAATTTGACATTGGAGACTCAGGGACACTACTTACACAAGCTGCAGCATAAACCGCACATCCCATCCTGCTTGCTCAATTCCAAGCTGTGGGACCCTCATCACAACCTTCACCTGCAGCCCCACCCACTGCTAGGCAAGACAGTTATGCCAGAGAGCCCATGGAATCCAGGGGATTCTTGCTCCAATGGCCCCAATGCTACTTCACAGATCAGGAGGGACTTACTGAACAAACCAAGATTTCTCACTTGATTGCTTTTCTTACTGGCAAGGCACTAAAATGGGTTACAGCTGTCTGGGAGCAGATAGGATAGAATGTCTCAGCCTAAGACAGCTTCATTTAGTTGTTCTGGATCATTGCATCATTCCCCTGAAGGCAAAAAGATGGGCGAGAAACTACTGTCATTCAGACAGAGGGACTTGAGTGCCAGTTTCATACCCTGACAGCCAGTAGCACATGAAACAAGCCTGCTCTCAAGGTTGTTTGTCGACAAGGTCTAAATGGGGACATACTGTATTAACTGAGCTTGGGTGCAGGGAAGAACAGACAAACTGATAACTACAGTATGTCCATCCATCTAAATCTTCTGATTTGTGGTAGGCAGCCAAGACACTAGTGTATATATCAGGCCCTGCTACTACTTCCTCCAGAGCCCATGCATTGGTGGCGGCTCTGGAAAGACTGGCAGAATGCTAGTGCAGATGAAGAGAGAAATTGTGTATTTATTGCAGAAGCCCACATCACCTGGTTGTCAAGTGCTCAAAAGACCTCTGTCCCAGCCCAACCGGGTCAAGGTGGTGCAAGGGGCTTTCATTCCTTGCTTTGATGGGGGAGTGACTGACCATTCATTTCTTCATATGAGTCTTGCTGCCTGTACAGATACACCACTTACAAGAGTTGTTCTTTGCTCCAATGTAGATGCAACCCTAATTTGGCTTCAGAGACCCTTCATGTGCAGGCACTTTAAAGCAGGCCTGTTGTGGAGGTCATCATTCACTACACAGAGCCGTCTCATTACAAATAGAAGTGCTGCATTGTGAGAAACTGTCCTCCAGGGATGGTGTAATTTCTCAGATATCTTTGCACCTTTCGTAGATGCAGCAGCAGAATCCCCTAGTTTCCTGGAAAAATGTGAGCTTGCACACTGTTCAGCAGTCTTCATCGACCTGCGATCACTGTGGTGTCCATGACCATAGAAAGCCCTAGAGTCTTCCACATCACTGCATCTATTAATATGCTATTGAGTTCCTCACAGGCACTATTACACCTCTTGTTGCAGGGTGTATCTTCTCTCACCAAAACTATAATTTGGGCAATCGAGAGCTAGTGTTGGCTTTAGAGGAAGGGTGGCTCCCAACATCCAGTTGTAATTTAGACACTGAAACCTTGAATATGTAAAGTCTGCTAAATACATTAATGCATAGCAGAGTGGCTATACTCCCCGTGCTTGATAGGTTCCCTCTGGGGTACTCTGGTTTCCTCCTACAGTCCAAAGATATGCTGGTTAGGCTAATTGGCATTCCCAAGTTGCCTGTAGTGCATGAATGAGTGTGTGCGCCGCGATGGATTGACACCCTGTCCAGGGTGTACCCTGCCTTGTGCCCTAAGCCTCCTGGGATAGGCTCCAGGTCCCTGTGACCCTGAATACAGGATAAAGCGGTATAGAAGATGAGTGAGTGAGCATAGCAAGGTAAATGTGAAAGGTTTTATTTTTAATATTTGCCTCCCAGTCCAAGTCAGAGAACACCAAAGCTGTCATATATCATATATCATGTCAATATCACACTGCTCCCTGGGAAACCACTGAAAAAAGAAAAAAATATTCTGCCAGCATCAAGCTTCATCACCTGGGATTTTGACAATGAAATTATCCACATGGTGACGACTAGAGTTCCTGCACATTGCCCTGAGGTGAAAACCTTATAACTTGGCCTCATGCCTCTCCAGGCATGCAGCCCCTTGGTACTCATAGGATATAGAACTCCTCCACAGAAAGTACTGATGGCCAATCATGCATTGAGAAATACTGTTATGTCACATCGTGCTCAGTACGTGCCCACACAAAATTACTTTGAACACATCCAACCGGCAAAATCCTGCCTCTGCCAACATCAGAAAGACCCTGATCTTATCTCATGGTAGACACTCATAAATAATGTATACATATTTATGTACACATACGCACACACATATATATTACTTTTTCACATAGGTTCTGGCAAGTTTGGACAGTTGTTTTTTTTCAGTGAATAAATGAAATTATCATTAAAAAAAATATATAGTTAGATGATCTCAATCATTTAAGTGTGACAAATATTGGTGACAACAAAAACCACAGGATGAGGGCAAATACTTTTTCATGGCACTGTATATGTATTCTTTTATTCAAAAAAGCTGTCCAAATTTGCCAGATCCTATGTGAAAAAGTAATCACCCCCCAACTTCATTATCTATTAACTGTAATTGACTACATTTTTTTATTTTATTTTACATCTGCCAAACTCAGGCCTGCCAAATCTTTTAAATCAAACAATCACTTAAACTTAAACAGAACCTGTCTGACAAAAGTGAGGCATGTTAAAATGAAACATGATCAAAAGAAATGCAAGAACAGATGAAAAACATAGTAATTATCCGTCTGGGAATTTCTAAGGCGTTAATGAAAATGATTTAATGAAAATATTAGATAAGATTAAAGAAGAAAAGAAAAGGCCAAGATAAACAGACAGAACTTTGCTGATGACTTCAATATATTACACTTCAGGGATATGAAATTTATACAGGTTTGGATGAACAAGTTCTTGTAAAATACAATGCTGTAAGACATCTTAAGCAAGAAAGGTGCTGGTTAAAATTACAAACAAATACCCTTTAAAGGGGACATACAGTCCCAATTTTGCATTGGTTAATATGATTCTTTAGGGTCCTAATGAAAAGTTTGTAATATACTTTAATTAAAAATTCTCAATTGTTGTGTAAAAAAAACATTACTTTTACCTGGTAAAAAGTAACTCTGTTCTCAGCAACCTATTTCAGTACATGCTCCTTTAAATGTTTATGACCTCTACTGCCAGGGGTAGCACAGTGGTTAAGGCATTGGACTACGGTTCGGAAGATCCTAGGTTCAAACCCCACAACCACCAAGTTGCCACTGTTGGGCCCTTGAGCAAGGCCGTTAACCCTCAACTGCTCAGATGTATAATAGATAAGAGCGTCAGCCAAATGCCTAAATGTAAATGTCTACTGAACACAAGTGGTTACTAAAGTTCAGCAGGTCTCTAATATGGTATTTTTGTTCATACTTTACCACAGTAGATATGTTAGTACACAATACTGGTGTGGTAAAGCACACGCAGTATCATATTAAATACCCACTGAACTTTAGTAAAACAGGTAAAATGGCATTGCAGAAGTTACTGTGCAAATATTACTATTACTATCGTACATAAACATGTGTAACATATTTTCTATGGTATCTCCATCCATGTTCCACACAAGGGTGTGTACTAAAGTATGTGACATGGTAGAATCATGTACCGTAGTGTAGTACATGTTCTATATCAGTGAATAAGTCCAAAAAATTATGTGCTACATGCCATCATAAATTTTCTTATGTGTTGTATTTTCATTCAATGTTATGTTAACTGTATTCATTGGATTTTAAGGTATTTCAATGTTCTGTTTGTGCACTGTAAGTAAAACCTTATTGTGCAAAATGTATAGTTTTTGTGATAGCTCCCATGTATCCGAGGGATTTCATGCCAGTGTCAGGCCTTTGCCAGCATTACTGATAATGTGTGTTTGTTTAATTTGGGCAGAAGGAAACATAGACAGTTAGAATTAGACAGTGCAGACAGTAAAAGTACCAGTGCTGATATTTAAACTTCATAATTCTTGTTTCCCACTGAGCATTTATCAACATATTTTATAAAAAACTATGCTTGTCTGTGATGCTTAATTAAACAAAATATTTGTTCTTTTTAACAGGTAAAATGCAGGACCTGAAAGAGCTGTCTAACCAAAAGTCCTCCTGCGCCGGGACCACGAATTGTTTTCCCAAACTGAATCTTATATTGAAACTTATATGAAACTTATATCTTTCCTTCTCAACCCAAACAGCCGACTCGTACACACGAGAGAGAGTTTCAGGATTTTACATTTAATGAGATGAAAAGACAAAGATGGGAAATGATAATGTAGGAAAGGGGGAGACTGACAATGGTTTCTCAAGTGTGTATTTTTTTTAGTTCTTTAAAGTTTTTTATAAATTTTTTTCACTAATGCTGCCCTAATTAAAGAACAATTAAAAATGTCCACTTATCTGATTATTATTACTATTATTTTTTGTATCCATGTGTATATTTATCTCTTTTATCTTTTTGTTGAAATCTGTAAGACACTCTGGTGGCCCCATTAATTTTAAACATTCATTGTTCCGTAAAAGGAGAAGGCAAAACTATTAAATACCCTTTTTTTGGAACTTGTATATATGTTTAGCATTCATTTTTAGCATTTAGCAATAAATTTTTCGCCATTTGATTGTTGCCAAGAGTTTTTTTTCGATATTTGTTTAAAATATAATAATTTCTGCATGCTTTATTAAGAAAAGTGAATAATGTATAGTGAGTAAGTAAAATTAATTAATGAGTGTGGATATTGTAACAATTAATTGCAATTTCAATTAAAAGTGTTTCAGCTGAATAATTGAAGTCAGTCTTATTATTTAATAACCACAAACAAAGTTTTGGATATAACCATGCCATTACATTATCACGTTATGCTTCAGTACTAAATGCATGTTTGCAATTGGGATTTTAATTTTTCTTAAGCTATGAAACACAATAAAATTAACACTCACCTCACAATTGCTATGATTTAATGATAATCATAAGCAAAAAAAGTGTAAAACAAGGAATTCACACTTATTACATTTTCATCCAGAGCGGGATTCGAACCGGCGTCTGGACGATTTTATGCTATTATTTAAGCAACGTCAGACCACGTGGAAAATGCTTCAATTTCATTGGCTGTCACTGAGTGCCAGCTATTCACGGCTGGCCACCACTAGACCACGAGGGATTAATGGCTACCTCATGGAAATGCCGGGTATTCAACCCGCGACCTCATACACGCGAAGCATTGTTTTTTCGGGATCTCACCAGGACATTTACAATGGTTCATTTGTAGTAACATATGTCTATAGCACAGGCGTTTGGTCAAACATATATAAACTGATCTTTTGCTGTTAATAAACAGAGACCTTTCTGACAGACAACATGTGTGTGTGTGTGTGTGTGTGTGAGACTGAGTCTCTCCTGGTGTCAGAAAAGCTTACCGAAGCACAGTGGACTCGCCTCGTCTACTACGCAACTTTAGAAAAACTTTATAAATGTGTAGTGCAAAAAAGCATGTCCCTTGAGCGGGAATCAAACCTGGGCCTCCCGCGTGAAAACGCAGAATCCTAACCACTAGACCACCACACTACACCAAAAAACTGCACACCACACTCGTGTAGGCGCCATTTTGCTTCAGCGTAGAAAAACAATGGCCGACAGCTTTCTTCTAACTCTGGGCGGGTCTTTGCTAAACCACCAGTGTCAATCAACTATAGTGGGAGAGGCCTCTGTCGGTGTGACGATTTTTAAATTCAAAGAAAATCGCTGGGCGGCTCTTTATCATTGTAGAGTGGTCGTGTACACACTCTCCTAACACATTTCAGTCCAAACAGCTTGAAAAAGTGCATGTAGCACCGTATGTCCCCTTTAAAGATTCATTATTTTGTATAAAAAGGTATGAAAAGATGTTAGCAAATTTCTAGTGGATGTGCTGTAAAATCACACACACACATACACACACACACACACACACACACACACACACACAGACAGACAGACACACAGTAAACCGGACATTGCATTAATGTGTGTATACCCAAAAAGCATATCATTGTTCAACATATTTTTGTAAGAAACTATTGTTTACCAAATAAAAACAGTTATGTCTCAGAACAATGTAGCCTGCAAGGCTAAAAAGGTTAAATTCAAATGTCTAAAATGACGAATAGTTGCAAGATAGTGATGCTATGGGGGATTGAATTCAAAGAAAAGAAGATGGATGGGTACAATCTAAGTCGTTGTGCCTTTTCACTGACCAGGGCATTTTCATCTAAACCCTGCTACCTGCACAACAAGGTCACATTTACTATTAACTGTTCTGAACAGATACTTGATAGCTACTGTAGAAGTTCTGAAACCTTTATAATTGTGCATATTAGCATATTAGACCTTACTTAAGGCATTGGACCATAGCCTGTTAATGGCACATCTAAAAATCTGTCATTTATAATCCCCCTTAGTCTCTCTCTCTCTCTCTCTCTTTCTCTCTGCGTCTCTATTGTTGAGCTTTTATTATATACTTCTCTACATATATCCTGTTGTCATGACATTCTGACTCGACATTTCCAGAATAATATTAATAATTAATGCATATAAATAGCATGTTATATACAACTACCGTATATGTAATACGAGGATATAAATACATCCTGAATCGATGTTGCTGCTCTGATGAGTGGAATCTATCCATTTGTTTGCATTTTTGCCCACAAGCCTTTCCTTCACTATTGATTCATGGGACAGTGAACAGAAGGAAAGAGGGCTGCCATCTACAACCAATCTGCCTGATTAAACACTGGCAGCAATCAGTGTTTTTAATGCCAAATAATCAACCAAACACATCTCTAATTAACAAAAAAACGGACACATTGGATCAAAGTAGGATTTTTTTTTATAGCAAGGGTACTTCATTTTTGAATATCCCCTTCAAATGATCAGCAACTAGCTACTAGAATGCTACCTAAACCTATACGATACTATTCTCACAGATTTAGCATGCACGGGCATTCTCCTACTATGACAACTGAGAGCATAGTTTTTGCGATGTTGTGAAGTAATAGAAAGAGTCAGGGGAGGATTACAATGATGAGGTGCGACATGAAAGAGCGACGGTTAACTGATTTAGACTGCTGCTCTACTCTGAGGATTATAGACAAGAGCACCTTTTGCCTTTTGAATAGTGCATGAAAGGAATTAGTGCATTAATCCTGTCACTCCCCAGGCTCTCGGGTGCCCTAGATTCCTCAAAGAGAGAGAGAGAGAAAGAGACAGAGAGAGGTGCTGTTGGGGGTCAGATAGATTCCACAAAATCCTATGAAAATATAAACACAACATTAGTGGCTTATGGTACGATAAAATATTCACATGGCTTACAATGACGGACCAGGAGTTCGATTAGACTCAATGGGACAGGATGTCTTTGTAAAAGAGACAGGCTTTATGGATTCTTATTCAATTGTACTTTAAAAACATGTATTCCCTTGGAGAACAGCCACAATGATACGCCGAGCAAAATGATTCCGCTGACCTCTTAAACTAAAGTTATTTCCTCAGTTGTGTTCACACAGCCTGTGACACACTTGCAACTTTCTATGGCATCCCCATGAGATGGGGCCATCGGGGCTCGCATTCTAAGACAGTTTGCTGAGCTTTTCTAGCTATTCCATTTGTGTCAGAGCAAACCTCCATGATCATCCTCTCCTCTCTCGCTAGAGGACAGTCAAGTGAGCCCAGTCTGGGGATTTTGATTAGCAAAAAGGATCCCAATCATCCCAACAATGAGCTTTGTGCTGTACAATACTGGAGAATTAATACATTTTAGCCAATATAGCTGGCTAAAAAACATATATACTTTTTCTCTATCCATTTTTCTGTTGATTCAAATTTGCAATTTGAAGGTTTCATTTTGAAGGTTTCAAACCAGGTTTCATTTTTATTTACTTTCCTGACCTTATTCAAGACTAGATGAGCCGGCGACTTTGTCCGCGTGGAATTTAATTGCACACAAAATTTTGGAATGAACTAAAATTTTACCTGGAGGTGTGGTGACCTAATGTTACCTTGAAGTGTGTGGAACGAAGGTGTGAGATTGTGTTTATTAATTAGATTTCAATTGCACACTAAGTACAATAAGTGCGTATTTAAAAATGTACACTGCCATCTGTTGAATTTTAAGATGGACTAATGATTTTTTTCAAGATTTATTTTTTTCATAAGGGCATTTTCCATTAAAATTTCAAATTAGCATATCTTCTCTTCCTGTGGGTCGATTGTGAAGAAACAAAACCCCATTAAAAATTCGTTAAGTAGTTTTTACGTGATGCATGGAAAAGCAAAAAGCCAAACAGACAAAAATTCCATAAACCATCTTGATGTGTCATGCGCACTCAGCTCGCGACCGGCACTAGGACCCGGAAGTAAGACGGTCGCAAAGACTGAAAGCATAAAAGGATACAAGATGGCGCCGCACATCGCTCTGTCATTGAGTTTGCCCATGTTGTCTAGGTTTCGTTCGTCTAACCGTGAGTACTCACTTTCTTGGGTTTGCTTTCAGGCTGAGTGTGTGTTTATAGGATGCGAGTTAGATTGTGTCTTTCTCTTGCTCCGTATTTGTGAGAGTCCTTAGATCAAAGTGTGTGATTATCCTGCCCACTCGTGTTTATCCGCGTTTGGGTTTACCATTCACGCTACAAGGGCTAACCGCTAAGTCTTTCTGGTCTCCTCTGGTTAGTTCGTGACAGAATGACAGAGCCCCTCCGCGGTAATCATGCGCGCCTGTGCGACGTGGTTGACCAGCATGCTATGCTTATCAATCGGCTAACCGCAGATCTCGCTACTCTACGCGGCGAGGTCACGGAGCTCCGGCAGGAGAACATTGAGGGCGTGGCTAGCAGGCCGCCCGCCGCGGAGGCCGCAGCCCCGCACCAACCCCCCCCTTCTACTGATGTTTTCCTCGCATTACCTGATAAGTGGGATGGCACGGATTGGAAATGCAGTGTGTTTTTAACATCGCTGGAACTGGTGTTTGAGTTCAATGCCACCAAGAACTCGTGCCGACACCGATACCGCCCACTCTTATAACGAGTTCACCCGACAGCTCAAACTCACTTTTGAGCATCCAGCGGGCGAGGTGGAGACCGACACAAAACTGTACCACCTATGACAGGGCGGATTGTCCGTGAGCCGTTACACGGCTGAGTTCCAGACCCTCGCGGTACAGACATCGTGGGGAGATGCCGCTCTCCGGACATCCTACTTCGAGGGGCTGGCTTCCCGGATCAAGGATGAGCTAGCCGGGCGAGAGCTCCCAGCCACGTTGGAGGGGCTGATCTAATTAGCCCTCCGTATTGACCAGCGCCTCCTCTCTCGCCCTAAGCCAGCACCTCAAACCCTGCCGCCTGCTCCCACCTACGCCCACACCGTATCAAGACCACCAGCCACCTTCACCACCGCTGTTCCCGGACGTGTCGGATCTCCACCTCCTGCCGTGGTTGACACCGGAGCCGGGGAACCCATGCAACTAAGGCACGCCTCCCTGTCCGTGGCGGAACGCGATAGACGTTACCGCGAGGGTTGCAAATTGAAATTTTATTTGTCACATACACAGTCATACACAGTATAATATGCAGTGAAATGCTTACACGACCGCCAGTGACCTTAAAAAGAAAATAAAAGCTTGTACGTAAAATAAATAATCAATAAAAAGGAAATACTAAAGAAATAAATTTAACTAGTAAAATTAACTGTACAATAAGGGCATAATAAATTTGTGTGCCTATTGTGGGTCAGCGGCACACTACCGGGCGACATGCCCATTCTGCCCGGGAAACGCCCAGAGGAGAGACTCACTGGGTACCATCCACCTCTCCGCTACAACTGACACCACCAATTCTCGCCTTACGGTCCAGGTAATCCTCCACATTGGTCACAAACGGGTCCAAAGTACCGCGTTCATCGATTCCGGTGCCAAGGGTAACTTCATTGACTCTACTTATGCCAAAGAGTTGGGGGTAAAGATTGAGGCGTTATCCCAGCCTATTAAAATCACTTCCGTCGACGGTCGGCCCCTTTCGTCCAGCCCCCTCACCCAACAGACCCAACCCATCATTCTCCGCCTCGGCCAACACCAAGAACGTATCCAGTTCCACCTCACTCCCATCGCCTCTCCTCCTCTCATACTGGGATAGCCCTGGCTGCTCCAGCACGACCCCTTAATTTCCTGGACACAGAGTCGGATACTCCAGTGGGGGCCGACCTGCACCGAACTCTGCCTACAGGCTCAGGCTGGGACATGTTCCACGGAGTCCGCGGTCCTCGACGTCGACATCCACGCCATTCCACCACCTTATCGGGACCTGGCTGAGGTCTTCTGTAAACGACACGCCAGCCACCTGCCACCTCACCGTCCTTACGACCTGGCCATTGACCTCCAGCCCGGCTCTACCCCCCCCCCCCCCCCCCCCCCCCGCGGCCATGTCTACTCACTATCAAACGACGAGACAAAGGTGATGGAGGATTATGTCGCCAATGCCCTCCGAAACAGTACCATCAGACCGTCCTCGTCGCCTGCCGCCGCGGGGTTCTTCTTTGTAAAGAAGAGAGGGGGCGAACTTCGTCCGTGTGTCGACTATCGGGGGCTAAATAAGATCACCATCCGAAACCGTCACCCCCTGCCGCTTAGCAACTCTGCCCGATCACCCTATCACCCCCAGACGAACGGTCAGACGGAACGAACCAACCAACAACTGAAGCGTTACCTGAGATGCTTTGTGTCGGATCGTCAACGCTCCTGGGCCCGCTACCTCAAATGGGCCGAGTTGTCTCATAACCTCCACATCTCCTCGGCCACCAACCTAAGCCCATTTGAGGTGTGCTATGGTTTCCAACCTCCGATGTTTGACCACCAAGAACCGGGCAGGGGCACCCAGTATCTGTGTACTATACTAACTGTACAATAAGGGCATAATAAATTTGTGTGCCTATTGTGGGTCAGCGGCACACTACCGGGCGACATGCCCATTCTGCCCGGGAAACGCCCAGAGGAGAGACTCACTGGGTACCATCCACCTCTCCGCTACAACTGACACCACCAATTCTCGCCTTACGGTCCAGGTAATCCTCCACATTGGTCACAAACGGGTCCAAAGTACCGCGTTCATCGATTCCGGTGCCAAGGGTAACTTCATTGACTCTACTTATGCCAAAGAGTTGGGGGTAAAGATTGAGGCGTTATCCCAGCCTATTAAAATCAGGGGCACCCAGTATCTGGTCGACTGGGAGGGCTATGGCCCTGAGGCGCGGTCTTGGGTCCCAGCACGCTTCATCCTCGACCCCGAGCTCATCCGGGACTACCGTCACCGGGTATCCTCCACCCCGGGACTGTCCGGAGTCGGTCCTGGACGGGGGGTTACTGTCATGCGCACTCAGCTTGCGACAGGCACTAGGACCCGGAAGTAAGACGGTCGCAAAGACTGAAAGCATAAAAGGATACAAGATGGCGCCGCACATCGCTCTGTCATTGAGTTCGCCCATGTTGTCTAGGTTTTGTTCGTCTAACCGTGAGTACTCACTTTCTTGGGTTTGCTTTCAGGCTGAGTGTATGTTTATAGGACGCGAGTTAGATTGTGTCTTTCTCTTGCTCCGTATTTGTGAGAGTCCTTAGATCAAAGTGCGTGATTATCCTGCCTGCTCGTGTTTATCCGCGTTTGGGTTTACCATTCACGCTACAAGGGCTAACCCTTTCTGGTCTCCTCTGGTTAGTTCGTGACATGATATGTTCTATTACTCATCTTACGTCCCCCCAAAATAATTTTTTCATAAATATCTTGAGCGCACAGACACGTCAACTTTACATATTTTTTTTTATATCTATAGATAGATTTTTTTGTATATTCCTATATCCTGTCAAAACCTTGTGAAAAATGTTTTTCATGGTAAGGTTTGCTCTGACCGAGACTCATTTCCAGATGTAATTATCAGTGCACTACAGGCATCACCTAAGTCCTCAAATCCAGTAAAGGACACCAGGATGTGTCTGATATACAAAACTGCATATTCATGACTGGAGCTTTGTTCATCTGTTGTTTGTATGAGAGTCATTTCTCAAGGAGAACAAATTGGGCCCGAAATAGAAGAGACGTTTAACAATAATGAGCAATCAGAATAACAAATATAACAATCACAGCAGTCATTATCATATCAATATTCAACATCAAATTGATTCTTCTAGTGTGGTTGTTATTTCACAGTCTGACACAATATTCCAATCAGTTGTTAAGCCATCTGATATAACCATTCTTTAGCCTTTTCCCACCTGTTTCTGTACACCTCTTCTTTGGGTAATAGCCTGTCCAGCTCTGACAGAACGAGCTCCATTTCACACCTCCGTAGGTTTAAGCTCCATCTTTGGACCACAACGGCCACAGTACGTAGATGACCCCAACTTGACTATCATGAAACATTTCATTTTATACACTAAGGATTTTCATTACTACTACAGTATTACTCCAGTACCTTCACGACTACTTATTTTTTTTACTAGGACTTCAATGTAAAAAGCTACATATCTAATAGGGAACTTCTGCACATGCTGCGAGCTATGAATATAAATGTACAAAGTTACTTAATATTCGGTGCTTATTGACAGGTTTGCATCCGAGCTGTGAAAATTATATATATTTTTTAATTGGTAAGACTGACACGTCATTTAGCCCAATACAATCTTGACACCATCAGCAAAATTTATTCCGCAAATAGGGAAGTAATGTGGGCTTTATTATCATTTCTCTTTCCATTTCATTCATTCATCCAGGATAAACTTTTGACATTTGATTACGTAAAGGAAGCTGCACCATTATACAATAACACAATAACAATGAGCATGTAGGTGACTGTTAAACTGTGAGGGAAATAAAACCATGAAAAGGTCATGAGATTTTATTCGGACAGCTCTGTCATCTTTCATTTGACAACTGCAGGGCCAAGAGTATAAACTCCATCCAATTAGCAGTGGAAGAACACTGGACCTTTTCGGAATCATGTGTTTGTTTGTTCGACACCATGATTTTTGCTCTCCTGTTTTCCCAATTGAATGTTTCCAATTAAAATTTGGGAGTTTAAGCCTGAATATTTTTCATGTATCTTTGAGTTCAATGTCATGGCTGATCTGAGATCTGTCCCAAGAACATTGGGCCTTAAAACATGAACAATACCTTCTATTGTTGGAAATACCACTTAGATCTTAGATTAGACAAGTGCCTCCACCAGCATGGTTTAAAGAAAACCATATAGACATTGTGATAACAAGTAGAACTCTTAGAATATTAAAAACAGCTCAGGATTAAACCCCAGATCCTCGAGCTGGTGGAAACAACACCTAACATTTAAAACAAATGGTGCAGTCCTTGTGGGTCTTTATCTCTTGTGGTACCGTTGACATAATAAAAATACCACAGGACATCACAAGACATTATTATTCTTTATAGCATCTCCAGCATAATTTTATGGCTTTGTCAAACAATGAGCACCACTAAATACCTTTTCTAAATGAAAAGAAAAAAAAACTAGACAAATTGCACTTTACTAAAATATTCATTCAGGAAGAGGCAAAGGGAAAAAACTGGCCATTATGAGAATGTCAAAGATGATAGGTCAGAGCTGCTCAATGTCTGAGATCCGTTCTGTGAAACATTATGCAGTTTGGATGTTGTGCGAACAACCTATTACACTACAAGAATGTAGATACTTATGTTACTTGTGTTTGCTATGTCCAGCAATAGTTCCATTTGTTAGTGTAGGTCCTGTTCTCTGACTGTGATTTCTGAACCATGGATATATGTAAATGTTGATATTCAATTCGATTTAATTCAATTTTATTAGTATAGCATTTTAATCATTGACATTGTCACAAAGCAGCTTTACACAATGAAAAGAAATTATGGAAGTTTTATGGAAATTATGGGAGAATTTGTATGAAATGTGAATGTGTATGAATAAAAATTATCAGATTGTCCCTGATGAGCAAGCAGACGGTGACAGCAGCAAGGAAAAACCTGAGATGACAATAGAAAGAAACCTTGAGAGGAATCAGACTCAACAGGGAACCCATCCTCATTTGGGTGATACCTGATAGCAGGGATTGATCTGGAGACCGACTGTGGTTTAGGCAGCTGGAAGTTCAATATAACAGTTGATGTCTTTAAATTAATATGGAGTCCAGTTCGTTATTGGAGTTTCAGGTAGACTGTAGGAAATTCCAGGCTTGAACTATCGAGCGACTGCAGTCACTCGATAGTCCTCAGAGAACAGCTGTCAGCATCAGCCCATTCCAGGATATTCTGCTGTCATGAATCATTCTGACGTTTAAAAACAATGTTATCTATAATTTAACATACATATATCTATGTATACTATATGTCAATGTCATCCAACGATAGGATTCCTGCTGGCATCTCTCCCTTTTTCCCAAGCAGTTTGGTACAGATGGAAAACTGCAAACTGGGAACAAATAAGCACTGATTGCAGGCTACAATACTGAACAGGATGGTTGCCAGGGCAAAGCCCGTATTTTTACAGATAGCAGTTTCCTCCCTGATTAGAAATCACTTCCCCTCACCCCCAGGGGGTGCAGTTGGAGGTACAAAATGAAATAGGAAGTACAAAACAAAGACATTTGTGTTGTTCATTCTTTCTTTTTACATGCAGGTCATATGGATGATCATGTTTATTGTGCGTAGTTAAATCAGTAAACTGTCCACATGGTTGGTGTGCTTCTGGCCCAGCATTGTACCTCATTCACTCACTCATCTTCAGTAAACACTAAAGGATGTCAGTAGATTAGAAGCCTGTCCTGGAACACTGGGTTTGAGTCAACACAGCCAATTGAGAATGCAACACAGCCAATACACCAACAGCATGGCACACTAAAGAAACAGAACTGGATGTCACATAACTGAATGCCTAAATCTGTCTAACTAAAATAGAATGAAGAAAGTACTGTACATACAGTATATCATGACACTTATCCAGACAAATCCATTTTCTGATGCTTCGCTCATCCTTTTTTTTTTCTTCGAGTTTATTTATTTAGCAGGATAATGTAATATTAAAAACAGAACATCTGTAACATGCCAGAATTAGCCAAAGGCTAGTTTTCATCTGTTGTCCTGTAGGCCTGTTGTACAATGGCAACCTAAAAAAAATATAAACAGTAAATAAAACAACAACAGTAAGAATCGGCATGTTAGCGCAGTGTTAATCGATTGCAATAGTGACAGCAATAGCGTAAAAAAAAGTGTGATTCAGATTAAAGAAGTTGTGAATAAGAACCAGGAGCAGCAACAAAGAGTTTAGGAAAAACATAAAAGCAGGAACAGCATTTGAACGCACTAAACCTTTCAACTAAACATCAAGTGTGGAGATGAGAAATTGTACCAGTTACTCCAACAGGAGATAATTATGGTTGCCATACTTAGAAAAGTAAACAAGAGCACATTAATCATGATTACTACACTTTACTTAGCCACCACTGGGTGAGCTGAACAGCACCCGGATATCTGTCTCCATTATGGCTGTTAATGTTCTTCTTTGGGCTTAATTACTAAGCTCTGCTGAGGAATGAGCACAGGGCTGGTGTGGTCTTGCATTGGCTGCTGGATCTTGATAAAGATGTCAAAGTTTAGAACAAACATGGAAGATGCTCGACTGCTGGTAATGAGGAATGGGTCAGCACACATTGTATAAGCGTCAAATATGGAGTTCAATGGAAACTGGACTAGAAATCCAGTACAAGATTTAGGACTGCAAGAAAGAGATTAACATTGTTAATTCATTCATTCATTCATTCATTCCTTATACCATTATTTTCCCCATGTGAACCCAGTGACACATCACTGATAATCAGCATGAGAACAGCTTAGAGCTCTTTGCTTCCAAGCCAAAAGAAATTATGCATGGAATAAGGCATGTGCAGATAGATGAATCTTTGCTCATTGTCACGCTGTGTCTGTCTGAAGTTGTGCGTCTGAGAGAGGTCATATTAATGGAGCAGTCTAGATGAAGTACCATACTGACTGCCACATTCATAACCAAAGCCCAGGATAGAGGCAGATAGAGGGCTTAATGGGTGTTCCTACCCAAGGATCACACCCATCTCTCTTTCTCTCTCTCACACACACACACACACACACACACACACGCACAGACATTTGCAAGTATGTGTGGGTACAAATATATACCATATACAGTGATGTGAAAAACTATTTGCCCCCTTCCTGATTTCTTATTCTTTTGCATGTTTGTCACACTTAAATGTTTTTGCTCATCAAAAACCGTTAACTATTAGTCAAAGATAACATAATTGAACACAAAATGCAGTTTTTAAATGAAGGTTTACGTTATTAAGGGAGAAACAAAACTCCAAATCTACATGGCCCTGTGTGAAAAAGTGATTGCCCCCCTTGTTAAAAAATAACTTAACTGTGGTTTATCACACCTGAGTTCAATTTCTGTAGTCACCCCCAGGCCTGATTACTGTCACACCTGTTTCAATCAAGAAATCACTTAAATAGGAGCTACCTGACACAGAGAAGTAGATCAAAAGCACCTCAAAAGCTAAACATCATGCCAAGATCCAAAGAAATTCAGGAACAAATGAGAACAAAAGTAATTGAGATCTATCAGTCTGGTAAAGGTTATAAAGCCATTTCTAAAGCTTTGGGACTCCAGCGAACCACAGTGAGAGCCATTATCCACAAATGGCAAAAACATGGAACAGTGGTGAACCTTCCCAGGAGTGGCCGGCCGACCGAAATTACCCCAAGAGTGCAGAGACAACTCATCCGAGAGGCCACAAAAGACCCCAGGACAACATCTAAAGAACTGCAGGCCTCACTTGCCTCAATTAAGGTCAGTGTTCACGACTCCACCATAAGAAAGAGACTGGGCAAAAACGGCCTGCATGGCAGATTTCCAAGGCGCAAACCACTTTTAAGCAAAAAGAACATTAAGGCTCGTCTCAATTTTGCTAAAAAACATCTCAATGATTGCCAAGACTTTTGGGAAAATACCTTGTGGACCGACGAGACAAAAGTTTAACTTTTTGGAAGGTGCGTGTCCCGTTACATCTGGCGTAAAAGTAACACAGCATTTCAGAAAAACAACATCATACCAACTGTAAAATATGGTGGTGGTAGTGTGATGGTCTGGGGTTGTTTTGCTGCTTCAGGACCTGGAAGGCTTGCTGTGATAGATGGAACCATGAATTCTACTGTCTACCAAAAAATCCTGAAGGAGAATGTCCGGCCATCTGTTCGTCAACTCAAGCTGAAGCGATCTTGGATGCTGCAGCAGGACAATGACCCAAAATGCACCAGCAAATCCACCTCTGAATGGCTGAAGAAAAACAAAATGAAGACTTTGGAGTGGCCTAGTCAAAGTCCTGACCTGAATCCTATTGAGATGTTGTGGCATGACCTTAAAAAGGCGGTTCATGCTAGAAAACCCTCAAATAAAGCTGAATTACAACAATTCTGCAAAGATGAGTGGGCCAAAATTCCTCCAGAGCGCTGTAAAAGACTCGTTGCAAGTTATCGCAAACGCTTGATTGCAGTTATTGCTGCTAAGGGTGGCCCAACCAGTTATTAGGTTCAGGGGGCAATTACTTTTTCACACAGGGCCATGTAGGTTTGGATTTTTTTTCTCCCTAAATAATAAAACCCCTCATTTAAAAACTGCATTTTGTGTTTACTTGTGTTATCTTTGACTAATAGTTAAATGTGTTTGATGATCAGAAACATTTTGTGTGACAAACATGCAAAAGAATAAGAAATCAGGAGGGGGGCAAATAGTTTTTCACACCACTGTATATATATATATATATATATATATATATATATATATATATATATATATATATATATATATATACAGTGGAACCTCGGATTGCGAGTAACACGGTTTACGAGCAAGTCTTGGTTTACGAGCACCGAGTATCATGTATCACGCATGCGCTTCTTGTTTTACTGCCGAGTGTCACGTGAACTGAGCCAATGGTTTTCTCTCTCTTGTGCTTTTGTCTCCCCTGCTGGGTCTTAATGCGCGTCTCTCACTGGTATAATCAACATCCATGCGCGTGTGTACTGTTTACTATAACACTGTGACCACGTGTGTGCATGTAAAACACATTTTATTTTATGTTTGTAAGCGCGTGTGTACAGCGCGTGTACTGTTTCTTATAACACATGTGTGTGCGTACGTGTAAAGCAAAAGAAAGTCTCATTAGAGAGGTTGAAGATCCATTTTCTGCCTCTTTGTCGTTATGTGTGTGCACGCGCGAAATTTGACACAGTGCCCCTTAACACACACAAACACACACACACACACACACACACACACACTCACATACACACACACACACACACACACTCACATACACACACACACACACACACACACACAGTCTCTCGCCTTTACACACCCATCCCCACCCCCTCTCGCTTCATACACACACACACACACACACACACACTCTGCTCTACACAGAAACACTGCTCTGTTGTGATTCTTTTTAAAGGTAAAGTGCAGGGTTCATTTGTTTGTTTGTTTTACTTTACAGCAGTGATTCTGTTAGTATGCGCTCACGTGAGTGTCATTAGTGATGTTTCTTAACTTTCCCTTAATGTGTGTCTGTGTTTGTGTGAAATTCAAATAAGAAAGAAGAAGAGTCACTATCTACTATAAACGGAAACACACATTTGTCGGGATTTGTTTTTACGTTTTTTTAAAGGTAAAGTGCAGGTTCATTTGTTTTATTTTTACTTTATATTTTGTATTAATTATTTTTATGTATTTATTTTTTGGGGCTGTGAAACTAATAATTTGAGTTTCCATTATTTCTTATGGGGAAATTTGCTTTGATTTATAAAGTAAGTTATGGAACAAATTATGCTCATAATCCAAGGTTCCACTGTTCCTGAACATAAATGGACATATGTAATAAAAAAAAATAAAAAAAACGTGTCGACAACCTGTACAAATCAGAATATGTTTTATAATTTAGCTACATTTAGCTTTGCACACTTATGGCATTCTCTCATCAGATTCTGCTAGTGACACTTGATGACTTCAAGATTGAGGCTTTAACCAGAACACTTAACCAGTATTTTTCAGCGAATTGCCATCTCCTCTGGCTTGCTCTTAGTGAAACCATCATTTGTTTTTAAATAGGGCAATGACACCAAACACACTACTAGGTTATGTAAAACATATTTGTCCAAGAAGGAGAGTGATGGAGCGCTGCATCAGAAGACCTGGCCTCCACAATCACCCAATTTAAATCCGACTGAGATGGTTTAGGGGAAGTTGGAACGGAGAGTGAAGGTAAAGTAGTCAACAAGTACACAACACTAATGGGAACTCTTTAAACATATACAGTAGGAGTACAAAAAACTGTATATACACACCAAAGTTCAAAATACACCAACTCAAATTTAGTTATGGCAGTAATGTTTAGTATTATGGGATGAGAGCCTATGACATTCTGCCAGGACATTGGAAGGATTCTGTTGAATTCCTTCTTTGCTCACCGAACTTTACACCCCTTGATTTTGTGAAACATTAAATGACTTGTTGTACTGTAGAAAAACACTACAGGAAGAAATTGAAGTATCACGCGCAGCAATCCCTGTGGACACAAAATTAAATGTGTTAGGTTGCGAATGGTGCCACTGTGAGCACCTAATGTGATTGCATAATTCAAACATGACTTACAATTGCTCTTCGATGTTTATTTAGTAATTTAGTAATAATTTTTTATGCATATATTTTTCATGTTGACATCTGTATAACAATTTTATGTTTTTAACATTTTACAGTTTATACAATATAATGGAAGAAAACCGTTAATCAACAACTTCAGGCTGTGCTGGTGTTACATAAAAACCTTGGTAGTATTGTTTCATTGCTTATGGTGTCTTTAGAAAGTAAGTAACACAGTACAGAAATATTTACTGTCCATTCATGGCTCTTCTTTCTTTTATAATTAACTTCATCTGTGAAATAATTAAGAATCCTGGGCAACACAGGTCACTCAAAGCATGCCAGTAAAGGTCAGCATAAATCCTTAGCTAATACACACTGTGATGCCTACAGACGGTTCATACCATGTCATGTGGACTTGTGACAAAACAAAATAGCAACCTTTCTGTGCAAAATGCCAAGTGTTCAATGTTTTGATTTTGGGTGCCACCTTCATTTAGCCTTGAACCCAAGTGCTGACTTACTGAAAAGCAGCGTTATTGATTAAACGGCTGCTATTCAATTTGAGGTCAATAACTTGGGGGAAATAACCAATGGAAGCAGATGGAAATGGAAATATTGCATTTTTGGTTGTTATTTGTGTTGTTGTTCCATGCTTAAAAATAAAATGTGGGAAACCTAAGAGAAAATTCAGAGTAACATTGAGTTTTGCTTTAGTGTAGTATATAAGTAATAATACGTAGATAAATAACTGAACAATATGATTTACAATTTGATAGGTTTATAGTTTATCTAATTTAGTTGTGTAAGATGAATAACTTTATTTGAAATGTTGTATGTAAATTTTCAATTCTATGTAAAACCATATTCAAATATTATAACTTGTAATGATTATTTTAATACAATTTGCTTTTCGAGTTTCATTAAAGAGATTTTGGTTTCTTCCAAAGTAACATTTTGAACTTCTCTTAAACCCTGTAAACTCACAGGACTCTATCAAATACACACATTTCCTAAGCAAGTATGTAACTTAGTAATTTATAATAGACCTGAAAATATGCTTTAGGATGAGTAACTGAATAGATGCCAGGATTGTCTTTCAATTAGTTATTAGTCAGGAGAGCCAGGAGTCATGATAGCCATGTTGGTTTTAATGTCCATGTCAGAGGGATGGCATTACTTTCTCCCCTGATAACCACTGAGATGCGAACCAACTTTAGATATATTTGAGCTCATGTACAATGCCTGGTGCTGTCATAGTATTGTTTCAACAGCCTTATGAAACGTCATAACATCTTTCCTGTTCAGAGTTGTATTAAGTTTTTACTGTGAAATCGCCAACACATCCCAAAAACATTCAGTGGGGTTAATCTCCAGGAATCTGTGGTGACTAATCACAGATTTATTATGGCATTCTCCTTTTCATAATATATATATCTGAAAATGATTGTAAATTTTTTTCATATAAAAACATTATGATTTCACTGTCTATTCTATTATCATGTATTCTATTTTTACAAAGAGCATATTTCAAGACCTTTGCAGAGGTCAGTGGTTATTTTTTATCAACCAACCACAGTCCTTGAATTGCTTGAGATGTTTCCTAAATCACTTTTAGTCTAGGACTCCCAGCTAGGACTTTTTAAGCTAAGATAGGAGTTCTAAGAATTCTAAGAAGCTTTGTGAATACGGGCCCTGGAATATAAAATGCAAAGAATACATTGATGGGCTAACCTGGTCATTCAGGACATTCAGGTAACCTCTTTATTACCACATAACGCTGCTAAACCCAAATAACTGAAGCAACCCCAGACCATAACACTTCCTCTAGAGACTTGTATAGTGGGCACTATGCATTAAGATTAAGACTCAATTATTTGGCATATACCCCTTACTGTGAGTAATTTTTTTCCACATATCCCAGTTGTGCACAGAGTCACCCAGGATACAGCACCCCTGGAGCAGATAGGGTTAAGAGCCTTGTTCAAGGGCTCAACAGTGGCATCTCCTGTGGCATTCCAATCATTAAACCCGCCTAACGTTTGGCTTAAACCCTGACATTGAGTGTCATGCTCTGCCAACTAAACTAGCTAGGATGCATTGCTTCACGTGCTTACCCTGTGTTTACCCTCGATTTATGCTCCCTAGGAAACTCAAGGCATTTTATCAGAATAGTCTCACTAATAGGTGGTTTTCTTATGGTCATACTGCTGTTTAGTCCCAATCCTGTTCTAATACCTTGCACCTTGCATGTAGTAGGAGAGCTAGAGGTTGGGCAATAATCACTCAATGACCAAATTGGGCCAAATAAACTAATACATCTTTTTGTTGAATTTGCCGTGTATTGATTCAGAGCCCACTAATTAACAACACTCAACATGCGTTTTCCATCAACTCAACATGTCACTCAGTCGTTCACTTCAGAGTTCAGATGAAGGCCATTCTGTGGTGCCCTAGCAGTTCTGACTGAGGGTGCACTTAGAGGCGCTAGTACAGGAGTGTGTATAATGCAGTGCAGTTTGCTGGAGTGAAGTGCTCTTGCTCTCTCTGGGAACTCGTTTGATATGATGTGATTTGGCCAGACTGACTCTCTCTGACACAAAAAGGGAAAGGTCAGTAGAGCGAGGGAAAGGAAATGCGTACAGCACCTCAAGACACAATCAGCTCTTTGGCTGCCTGTAACACAAAGTCACTCACCCTCATTTTTAGACACGTTCACAGACGACACAACAGAGGAGCAGTGGAACATTTGCCAGTCGCTACGTCAGTTATTATTTAAGTGTATATGTATGTTACATTCTAAGAACTTTGCGTAACTGTCCTTAGAACTACCATCCTTCATGACATATAGTATCAACACACACACACACACACACACACACACACAAACGCAGCGTTCCGCTCACTTAATTATGAACGCAGCTAATTAATGCTATGCTAGACACAAACCAAGGCCGCCAGACGAATGTCCCCACAAGGTGAAATATGTCAAATAATCCTGTCTCTGTAGAGACACCTTGTGCTAACAACATAAAACAAATCCTCATAGTTTGAGAACAGTAAGCTTTTTTCGATGGCTTGTAGGCACTATTTGATAGCATTAGGGTTAAAATGAATTGAACTATAATTCCTGTTCCATTTCCTTACAGAATTAGCAGCTTAGGCACATTACTTTAGCAGCAACTAATGCAATTTTATTTAAATGAGAAACCCAAATCTATCTCTCTAATCTGTTGGCATGTTCTCAGTAAACGATTTCCCACCTGATGCTAAAAGGTAATTAGAAACGATGGGGTTTGCCTGAAAATTAGTGCTAATCAATACACACCCCTTTGATTAGTGAACACAAGCTGTTTTAACCACACACACACACACACACACACACCAGTAAAATCAAAGCTACACAGCTGACCTGTTCTAGTTCTAATGCTGATCAATGTTTACAGTGTTACTGATACATTGTGCAAAAAAACCTTGATGAAATGTAAAGTATGTTGTACTAAAAGATCTTTAAGATTTGTGACTTCAGTGTACTACTGATTTAAATAGTATGCTAGAAAGATGATGAATGGATTTGAAGGTGGCTGGTGAATTATCTTCTAATAATTGTTTTATATGAACTGGAGTTATCTTCAGGAACGCAAACATGTATAACAAGTTTATTTATGCTCATAAACTGACTGCAGCTCTGCAGGTGATTTTTAATCCATCGGACCAAGAGCTTGACTGCTGCTATTCTTCCTATAATACTCCTTGTTATCTGGTAGACAGACTAAATCCTGCTTAATCAGCACAGTTCACCTAAGTTTTATGTAGTTAAACTCCCGGGACTGACTGCTCAAGCAAGTCTTAACTCTAATCATCAGCTAAGTCTGGTGTAACTTTTCAGACATAAGTTTAAGCTTTTTTTTTTGCACTGGAAATAAAAATTTGGTGCTGCTTTACAGTTTAGCTTTTCCTGTACACGTTTCAGGAAGCAGCATCTGCTTTCTAATGCTCACTTCTTATTTTTTGAGTAACAGTTAACACTGACTCCAAAATCTGCAGTATCTGACAAATGTCTTGAGCCGTCCCTCATATTCACTCACTCACTCACTCACCGTCTATACCGCTTCATCCTGTATTCAGAGTCGCGGGGGGCCTGGAGTCTATCCCAGGCGGCCTAGGGTACAAGGCGGGGCACTCACACACACACACTATGGGCAATTTAGGAACGCCAATTAGCCTAATCTGCATGTCTTTGGACTGTGGGAGGAAACCCACCAAGCACGGGGAGAACATGCAAACTCCATGGACACAGAGACGGGAATCGAACCAGTGGCGGCACATCTTATTCAATAAAATTAAATGATGTAAATGAACAGATCTATGTGTCTAAATATACAATTTTAAAATGGGTTGCCTTAAGAAGTTTGATGTTTATTTTGGGTGAATGATTCATAGGGTGAATATTCTTCTGAAACCGGTTAGGTGCATGTTCTGAACTGAAAATGAGAGCCAAAAAAGAAGAAGAGAGAAGTATTCTGCCACCCTGTATATAAAAAATAAATAAATTAATTAAAAAAAAAGAAATAAAAGGCTCTTTGGAAGCAATATATGAAAAAAATGATAGATGTCTCGAGACTTTTGCACAGTACTATACATCAAAGAAATCTGCATCAATTGTGCCTTATATTCCTGCAGTGATTACTCACGAACATGACTATGAATACTTCTTTTATATTACTTTCCTATAACCTTCTTTATTTCTGCTTTTAGGCTGACCACTGCTTAGTAATTCTCCTTGAAGGCTCTTCACTGGCTCGCAGATGATGTGGATTTTCTGCTAAAAATGTTAAATCAGTTTTTATCATGAGAATCGACTTTTTCTTATTGCCATAGTGTCCAATAGTAATTCCAATGACATTTGAAGTGAGATTTACAGTATGCAACTTTTCCAGTCTAAGCTTGTTCTTATACAGGTGGTGTCTAATTGTTGACCTTTTTTAGTTTTAATCTACTCCCCACAGATAAACTACCTTGTTTCTCTGTAATTTGGTGCTTGCCAATTCCCACCCAGCAGCCAGCTCTCCCTGTAATGATATCATGTGAATCCACTCTAAACTCCCCTCTTCACAAAACACTTCTGCTTACAAACATGGCCGTCTTCAACTGTAACATCCAGCACAACGCACCAAGCACACGTTCACACGCACAGTCTATAAGAAAAGACTCTAGCAGTTTGTGAAGTATCAGATTTTCAGAGATTTCCCTCTAATAATAATAATAATAGTAATAATTTTTATTATCCTGTATGCATAATATCCTGATTTGTGTTTGGACTTTTACGCCTGTGATTATAACCATTAAACCATTTAACCTACGATGGCATCTATTTGACCCCTCAAACCCGATTCTCCCATATCACAAGACACACAGGGTGAACGCAAACGCAGGCTTTTTCTGAGAATTATGAAGCCAACTACATCTTTTATTATTATATGTCACAGTGCAGCACAATACATTTGGAGGAAAGTGTTAAGCCATCCATCCTTTGCACACATGACTGGCTAGTGTCATTGTTATCAAGGAGAGGGAATATGGCAGCCCTCCCACCCAGAGAGCACATTTTTTTCTGTCTTGGACTCCCAGTCAGAGATGGCTGTCACATCACTGGGATTTGAACTCATGATTACCTGCACCACTCAGGAGCAACCTTGCAATTCTTTGTGTTATGTCTTTTGCACCATCATGTACTATCATGGGATTGTTATATAGCTGCATTAAACTCTTGGCAATTTATCAGCTTTTTATTAAAGTCCTGATTGTATTGAATTTTATATTTTAAAACTAATTATTCTTTGGTTGGCAATCAAATTTTTGTCTCAATGTAACTTCATGAAAAAAAAACGAAGAGTGTTCAAGTCAAACCAGGACTTTTGATTGTGCAAATGAACAGAAAACAGTTACGCAAGTAAAAACTGGGTTTATTTCTCTATGCAATTCCCTGCTATAGTAAGGCACTTAGTATCATCAAGGTAGAAAGATTTCTCGGTATGCTGGAGCAAATTGCCATTCCTGACACACTGGCCCCCCAGGAACTCCTTTAAGGGCCCTTTAATGGTTTGACCACCAATGGCATTTTTTTCAGGACAATGCATGACCTTATATTGCATTCCGCACCACTTGCATATTACAGGAAATCTGATGGAAATTATTGTCACATCCCCTGTACAATCCTGACGTTGTTCCGAGCCATTTCCACATGTTTACATGACCAAGGAGTTCCTGGGCGGCCAGCGTTTCAGACATGATGCAGACAGGCCCACTCTCTAAAAACTAAAATCTTTCTACTTGATGGAAACCTACTGTAGCACTAGAGAAACACCGGGATATGTGCATAATTATATAGAAAATTTAAGAGGATTATATGTTAATCCCCTTAAAGTTTTTACTTTCATAACTATTCTATTATTTTTGCACACTTGTGTCTTGTACGCCTTCGTACTTTAACTGATATGAATGTAATAATGATATTAAATTGAGCATATTTATTTATTTATACACTCTGTATTTCTAATACTAACCTAACAGTATTGGCAGTATTGGTATCCTACTGTTAAAATTAAATATGATCTTTTTGATTGCATACATAGAAGGCAAATTGATTATTATAAAACAAGCATCTGGAGAAAGGCTTTGATTATTGACTGAAATGCACCACATATTAACTGCACAGATTATAGGTTTGAGCAGGACTTGTGTGTTGACAGATGGCGAACTTCACTAATTGTGGCTATGTTGGGAGTAACATTATCAGAAGCAGTAGCAAGTGGCACAACAATCTCTGGAGATTGAGGCAGCTGTGGAACAAAACAATGACAGGATCTGACTCACAGACAAGCTGTTTGCTGATCTGCTAAAGATAGATCTGCATCTGTGCAGAAGCTAAAGGCATTCAGTATGCCAGTTCGTTCAGTCATGCTAGTTCAAAACACAACTAAGCAATATGGGGGGAAAACATTTTAAGAGAATCCACGACAGAATCCGTTTTCATTAGTGAAAGCACCTACACAGAAATTCTGTACTGTAGATCTTGTAACAGATGTTTTTTGGTTGCGTCAAATGTACTTTACATTGTTGTGTTCATTTTTGAGAGATTGTGAAAGTTGTTAGAAAGGAGGCAGTTGTGGCATGAAATGTCATATATGATCAGGGAAATAGAGGAACATAAGCCCTATTCGGACGGGACTAGTTTTCCAAACGACGTTTAAGTTAGAATTTTTTTCAGACGACGTCTGTCATTTCATGTACGCATTCGGACGGGACTAACATCTCCGTGTTTATTACGGTGGTAGGAGTGTCTGTGTTTTACACTATTGGTGCGCAAACTTAAATACCGGCGCGCTAGTGAGAGTACGGTAGCTCACGTTGACCAAAACACAAAAGAAAACGTGTTTTGGAAAAAAACATTTTCGGCAATCACAGACATTCGCATTCGGACGAGATTAGATTTCTCAGAGGAACGCAGAGTTTACTGTAAAACAGTGGGTAATTTGCTCTGGAATTTTTACAGAGGTCGTGTGAGAGAAAGACAGACATGGCAGATTAAAATCACAAAGTACATCGGTGAAAGAGAAATTTCTCTAACGACAAACTAGTCCCGTCCGAATAGAGTCTGCAGACATGAGAAGATAGAGTAGCAATGTGAATACAAATGTATGAATGGACTTGGGCAGGGCTGTCAGATTCATTTTATCATCTATTCCTAAAACATCAGCTAGAATCAGACACATAGAACACATGAATGTAAACATGGAGAGGAGAGAAGGAAAAGATCTAACTGGTGTCTCTTGAGAGAAAATGAAATTATATAAAGGTACAATGTAAATTTAAACTTAAGATGCCACAACCAAAATGTGTAACACACACACACACAAAACTTTATTAGAAGTGTGACAGCACAGCGTATCGTATTGTTTCATTTAATATTGAGCAATGGATTTATTATATGGTTTGTCATAAAATATGGCTTTCAATGTGTAAAGTGAAATAAAGGTTTAACTTGAATCAAGCTGACACTTTTGCTTCTGAAAAAAATAAACTTCTGTGCACAGCAACACTTTTTCATGGATTCGAGCTAGACTAAAGAAATTAGTGTGGTGACTGGGAAGTTCATGCTATTGTAGAGAACACGAGGTTTGAAAAGACACATAGAGCTACTGAGAGATATGTGACTCCGAGATCACAATTAAAAACAAGACCAGTGCTTCAGACACAGCACCTAGTGAACACTTGGATCCCATGATTTGTTTTGTTACATCAGAACATAATCCATAATATAATCCATAGCATTTGTTTTGCTAAATGCTCTGAATAACTCATCATGCAAACATTGTCATGAAATAACATTTCTAGGCCTTTTAAATTCAAAATGTTATAGTTCTTAAAACCATTTTACCATTTTCTTTGCATTGCTATGTTGTTCAGCACTATCAATATGATAAATTGAATTTTATTTCATTTTCACCAAATATACAAACATGACTAAGTGAAATTTGCCAAAAAAAATTAGCACATACTGCAGCCAAAGAACTATGACAGATAAATATGATCACATATTTTTATGGCTGTTTCTATTATTAATAATCGAATGTCCATATAAGCAGGTTGTCTTTTAATTGGTCATTGACCATTGCTGTGTTGCTTGTGTTCTATCAAATTTATTTATACTCTACCAAAATTCCCTACCTGTAGCAGAAATTTATTCAGTTAATCAGTCCACGCTACTTTCTAAATATATTGCACCTATTGCACCTTTGAATGATTGTAGAACTGAAAAGAAGTATAGTTTTACCAGAGGTAACATTTCCTAACAGATTGGCAGTACTTTATGACATGTTTTTTTTGTTTGTTTTTTTTTACATTAATGTGAATATAATCTTTATTGCATTAACACTTGTAGCAATTTTTGATGTAACATTTACAAAAGTGGATTTAACATTATCTGTGAATCCATTAGTCAACTGTTAAATTATGCAAATGAAATAAAATGAACAATAAAGTACACAAATGATAAAAAAATAAAAGAAATTACTAAACATAAACCCACAAGTCGATTGAAATTTAAATGAACCCTTAATCATTAAGTAACCCTTAATCAGTGACCTACTGTACAAGTGCCAGTAATGGTACCTATAAAAAAAGCACATATTTGTAGAAATAGCAATTATTTTTTGTTTTTATGTTTAAATAAATGGACCTTTAACTTTATCTGTGCTTTATAAAATATTTTATATATACACTTTTTGGAAAGTTTATTAACCTATACAGTGAAAAACCATAAATGGTAAGTTGCATTGACCTTGATTTGCAAGATTAGTGATTATTTCAATGAGGGCCTAGGGTTAACTATAAAGAGTTAAGTGCAGAATTTCAATTCAAGTAAAATAAGTAAGTTGAAAAAAAAGGTAAATAATGGTTAAAAAATGGTAACTTTAGGATAACTCAATAAATAAAATTGAACTTTATAAAACTTTATAAAACTTAATTTACTGTAGTCAAAAAGACAATCAATTTTTAAAAGTGTAAACTTTTGAGATATTGGCATGGTGAAATAGTGGTTACCACTGTGCCATCACACATCCAGGGTTGAGGGTTTGATTCCGGCCTCTGGTCTGTGTGTGTGGAGTTTGCATGTTCTCCCTATGCATGATAGAGGTTCTCTGTTTTTTCCCCCACATTACACAAACATGCAGAGTGATCTAATTGGAATTTCCATGTTGCCCATAGTGTGTGAGTATGTGTGCATTTGTGCCCTGATAAAATTTCCTAATAAAACCTTGCACTTACAACCTTTCTTAATAATGACAAACGTTTTTAATTTAATAAAATTATGTACTATAGTGGTCTCGTTTGAATTTTTCCATATCCTTTCACTATTAAAATTGGAAACAACCTGTTCAATGAATGAATGCCCAGTTTCCTTTTCCAACATTACCATATTGGAAGTTGATAAGCTCTTAATCTGTATTTAGTGTCATAATACAGTAAAAGTCTTTGTCTTTGCCTGTTTTGCTCTTTTTCTTACAAGAAAGCGTATGTAAAAAGAAAAAAATAAGGCTATCCAAAATAATGGAATACTGCATATGATAGTGCTTAGGGCATACTGTATAATTAACTGGTTTTCATTGGTATCTAATTGAAATGCATTCTGTATCAGAATTAGAAGTATGAATGGAAGTATATAAAAATTTTTACAGAGAGCGAGAGCAAAAAGTAAAGTACAGAATATTTCCATGTAAACATTATATAATGAAATGTGGTGCAGATGTGTGATAAGTTGGACAAAACAGGTGTGTGGTCAGTTTCAGTCCTTGCCAAAACATCATGGGGTGCTTTACTGCATACATGTATTGCTCCGTCCATAGCTCTCTACTCTGATTTAGTATTCCACTCCAGCTAAAGCAAAAAACAAGTGGTCTAAGAGCCAGACAGACAATCATAGGAATGTTGCAAGGTTACTGTAGTTACAGTCCAGAAAAAACTGCCATTAATTGATGTGTGAAGGTCAAAGGATAAAGGTTAACAGTGTTAGAGCATTTCTACCCTAATTATGTCTGCACTGTTTTCTCTAATTCTGCAAAGGTGCAATAGAATAAGCTGTAGATAAGCTCTAGATGCACTGTTCTAGTGCATCTAGACTAAGATTTGGAGGTTGGAATTTGAAGGTTGGGTCTTTGACCTTGTGCACCGGGTGTTCTGCTGCCTTTCTCTTATGACCACTTTTTTCAGGGATTTGTGCGTATTGCCTTTTCTGTGGGAAAGGACCAGACAGGTTGGCCTTTGGTCCCCGCGGACATGGGTGGGACGTGGGTGCCGATGATACGTCACTATTTTACTGATATATAAATGGTGATCAATGTTATTCACTATAACTCACCTGACAGTGTTGTTAATATTATGGCTAACTGGTATACGTAAAAAAAAAAAAATTTCTTTTAAGAATTTACCCCAACCCTCACCCCCACCACGCAGACCCTTACACAATCATTGTAATATAACTAGACCATAACTAGCCGATTTTACCAGAGGTTACTTACAGCAAACCCCAAAGTACCATTTTAAAGCAAATCAGAGATTAATTAAGTAATAAAAGCCCTCACTCATATGACTCATCCTGAACGAGAAATTTTTTTTTATCAAAGTGAGAGAGAGGGAATCTTCAACATCTGTTTTGTCAAATAATATTGTTTGTGGTAATTTACAGTATGTCTGTTATATGATGTTTGTTAATGTCTTAATCTCATATCATGGAAACAAATGACACCTCTCTTACTCCTCCAAAAAAGTAATTACAGGGTCTTAGTGTGTTGTTCATTCTATTGCTCGGGTCTGTGGTGCAATATTTTCAGACTATTCCAGAATATTTCCAGACACCAGGTGACAGAGGTGGAATAACATGTCTTCGAGTCTAGCAGCATATGTTTGATCTCACTCCTGTCAAGATTATTTCAACCTTTTCTTAAAGCTAGTGTGTTGTAAATATATGCATTTACTGGAGTCAATAAATTTTTTTGAGAGGATGCTTAATTTACAAAGGATTTTTTAAAACACAAATACAGTAAGACACTTTTATAGACAATAAAGCTCAAACTGCTACTGTAAGGATAGCACTAAACCATAAAATAATGGAAAGAGTGTGAGAAAAAAAGAGACAGAAGAAAGAAGAAGGATTCGGCTTTGGAGTTGAGTCTGGCTGTTGAAAATATCTCATTCTCAGAACTCATTTCAGGGAGATCCTTCTGGACACCACCTCCACACGTAGACTGATTGAGAGAGAGAGAGAGAGAGAGAGAGAGAGAGAGAGAGAGGTTGAATGTGAAGCCCTGCCCAGTAGGAAAAGTTCACTTAGCAAAAGTTGAATCAGTATAGAAAGATTCAAATGAATGAAGGTGGATGGGTAGAATCTAAGATGTGCCTCTTTACTGACCAGGTCATTTTAATCTAAACGCTGCTACTTGCACAACAAGGTCAAATTTACCATTAACTGTTGATCAGATAGTGGATAGCTAGAAAGTAAAATTGTGAAACCTTTTTTACAATTGTAAATATTAATATTAGCATATCAGACCCATGTCATTAGACCATGGCCTATAAATGGCAAATCTAAAAATGCCTAATTTATAATCGCTCCCTGGTCTCCTTCTTACGGTGGCCCTGAAGTGCAAAACAAATTAACAAAACTGAAAACAAAAAAAGTCAACTGAAAACAAAATAACAAAACCCAAAACAAAATAACAAATGCAAAACCAAATTAACAAAATGGAAAACAAAATAACTAATTTATATAATTTTTATAACTAAAAACTTTTTTTTTTTTTTTGGTTTGGGCTTTGTTGTTTTGTTTTTGGTTTTGTTATTTTGTTTTTGGTTTTGTTATTTCGTTTTCGGATTTGTTAATTTGATTTTGAATTTGTTAATTTGTTTTACGTTTTTGTTAATTTGTATTGCACTTTTCGGCCAATCAGATACAAACCAGAAAAGGTAGGTATAGTTTGCGAATGGAATTCTTACCGATGATTGGACAAGACAGCTGTCACTCAAGATATACAGGAAGTACTGTAGTAGCGGTAAATTCGTGTTTGTATGAATGTGCAAACATTATTGTGGTTTCAAATATGGCGTTCTTATGGTCAATTTTGTTAATTTGTTTTGTACTTTACGGCCATCATAGTTTAAAGTGAAGCAGAACACACAAGAAACAAAGATAGAGAAAGAAGTTCCTACTTCCTGTATATCTTGAGTGACAGATGTCTTGTCCAATCAGTGGAAAGAATTCCATTTGCAAACTATATCTACCTTTTCTGGTTTGTATCTGACTGGCCGAGAAGTGCAATACAAATTAACAAAATGTAAACCAAATTAACAAATCCGAAAGCAAAACAACAAAACCCAAAAACAAAAAAACTAACTAGTTTTGGGTTTTGTTATTTTGTTTTGGGTTTTGATATTTAGTTTGTGAATTAGTTATTTTGTTTTCCATTTTGTTGTTTTGTTTTTGTTTTTGGTATTTGGTATTTAAATTTTTTTGTTTTCAGTTTTGTTAATTTGTTGTGCACTTCACGGCCACCGTACCTTCTCTCTCTCCCTCTCTCTCTAAAATTACTTTCTAGGATATTACTGTATGACAGGCGTCAGGGGGCTGCTATTAATCTGTGGGAGACTCACGGAATATTCGAGAGGGTGGAAAGTTGGATAAAACCTACAATTAGGTTACAACAACCTACAACGTACAATCTAAAATTACAATGAACATTTTGTGATATTATGCAATTCTGTAGGGGCTAATTACCTTATTTTTTCATCTTAGATTGACTGATCGATTGATTGATTGATTGATTGATTGATTCATTTATTGTTTGTTTGTACAACCCTACCAAGATACCAATAATAGTCTAAATTAGAAACGTGAAGCACATAGAAAGTGCTTTGTTCCCGAGACCTAATTATGACAGAACTAATTATGGTAACAAAACTAATTATAAACAACTCATTAAGTAAAAGCTTTTACTGATCCTAACAAATCAACTCTCGGGAGAGCTTATAAGTGTCATCGTCTTAACAGGTTACACAGACGTACTACATGTTCTGTTCACTACACATAAAAATAAGAGGAATGTGGTGTCAAGACTTTTTGTTGGAAAAAAAAAACACCACCACTGATCTTAAGATGTCAAATCACATAAAAAGAAAGATATAAAGGAACCCAGAGAACAGTAAAAGTGACAATGAAACATTTAATAAAATATGTGGAATGGTGCATCTCTCTCTCTCTTCAGTCACAGCTTTCTGACCATTTAATTGAGGTTGTCCCCACTAATTAGTATGCAGGCTAAATAGGCTGCAATAGTTATGAAAGGGCATGTGACATGAGTTGACATGGGTTGAGCTTGGGAAGCTCTCGAAGATATTGTCTCTTAGGCCACGTTTCTCATTTGTGTGGGAGGAAACCACTGTCGGATAAAGAGATGAGTGCATATGCTCAGAATACTATTCTCTCTCTCTTCTTCTCTCTCTGAAATACTGCTGAGTAATTTGGATAGACAGAGTACGGATTCTAGAAAAGAGGATAAATTATCTTAACTGAATAAGCACAGCCATTTCCTGACATCAGATTGGGTAAACGACCATTGATGGAAAGCTATAATGAGAACAGAGTATGATGAGAAATGAAGCCCAAATACAATTTACCACACCAAGACCTGTGCAAAGGGAATGCTTTGCAGTGACGGTATCACTGAAGCTGCTGATCATTCGGTTTACATGAGCAGTGTTGGGGGACGTTACTTTTAAAAAAACAAATTACATTACAAAATTACAGTACTGTCATTAAAGAGTAATCAATTACATTACTGCGTTACTTTCTGATAAAAGTAACTAGTTAGAGTATTGCAGAAAATGAAAACTCCTTTGTGATTCCTCATGCATGTTATTTAAGTCAAGACCTTTATGATTATTCTACAATCATCACTCAGTGAAGTTTGGCCCATAATCAATTACTGTAACTACTAATACCCCTATCTCATCTACGCGATTTTGCGCGGTGTCCATAAGTACGGTTCATCATGATTCACAGCGAGTTTTGGTGCTGTGATTAGGTTTCCATCTTTCTGCGAGTTGGTCCTCGCATAGACAAACCGGGGGTGGGCTTGTAGGACGACTTTCACACACACACACACACACACACACACACACACACACACACACACACACACACACACACACACACACACACACTAATGGATTGGGAATGACTGCTGTCTGGCTTAACGGATTACATAAATTGTCTAAATAACGAATTACATTTTTGAAAAAATGACTAAATTACTGAGCACTTAAATGGCGGACCTAACGCGTTAGATTACTCGTTACATCAAAAAAGTAATCCAAGTACTCTAACGCGTTACTTTGTAATGTGTTATACCCAATACTGTACATGAGGAGAGATTACCTCCTGGATGCATTTTGCAAAAAAGATGTAAAAGAAAATAAAGTCACCAGTCATCAGTGTGAGGGGCAGGTGTCCACATACTTTTGGCCATATAATTTATATGGGGTTTTAAAGTAACCACCAGGCCTTTGTGGGGGGAGTTGCCACTTGTCTGTTTAAGTTACAATGAAGAACCTATAAAAGTTTGACTGTATAAACCAAAAAAATTAAATAATAATAATGAGAAAGTGACATTTCAAATGCGTGGCTTAAATAATCTGTTTATTTCTGCTCCATGAAAAATCTACACTCACTTTATAGCTCATCAGCTCACACATGCATGGGAAGGTTCTTCTGGGGAAAATGGCTTCTGATAAACTTTCATATTTTGCACTAATGGTTATATTCATGTACTGTGAATCATATCATTGCCATCTTCTGATGATGTCACTAATACTGTAATAACTGCTTCAATGTAGAAAGTGGAATTTTACACACAATAACCGTTCTTAGAACGCCATATTACCAATCAAATTAGTAGAAGGGAACTGTTATATAGTAACCTAAACTTCTTCTTCTCCTTTATCTTGTAGCGCAGCCACACAAAAGGGACATTTTCATATACAGGGAAATGGTTGAAGAGCTAATGCTGCTCACCTGTAGCCGAAGATATGCCCTAGCTGCTTGTTTTCCCCTTGTTACTATGTTTTGGTCACCGGGTAGGCTCGCACGCATGCGCGATCGCTGCGTGAGGGAACCCGGAAGTGACGTGGGTCACATGACCCGGCATAAAGTCGGAACCGGCAAGGAAGCCGACACGGAGAGATGATGACAGCGTGCTGTATGGTTTTGGAAACTGAGAGCCTGATTGTGGATTACCCGTCGTTAATTTCATTCAGTACCCAGCTCCTTCCGTTTCTCGATCTCCCAGACCTACCATCGTTATCTGGTGAGATCGAACCATCTCTCCAACTGACCATTTTCACCCCAATTGCCGTTTTTCAGACACTGGACTATCATACACACACTCACACACTCGCATACATCACACACACACTATTTATATTTGTATTATATTTGTATATATTGGTTTGTGGTGCACCGTGCTTGTTTATTTATTTATTCTGTATAATACACTTGGTTTAATTTATTATCATTGTTTTGTGTTGCGTCGTATATTGTCCTGCCGCGGTTGCGCAATACCGGAAGTGTGGTTTACTAGCCCCTTTTTAGATTCCCGAACCTGTTTTCTTGTAACCAAGCGGTTTTATAAATCCAAGCGTTACAATCTATCAGTGAATCATCTGCCTCCATCTAACCCTATCCTCTGCATCCTCTTCTCTCACACCAATTAACTTCATGTCCTCTCTCACTGCATCCATAAATCTCCTCTTTGGTCTTCCTCTAGACCTCCTGCCTGGCAGTTCCGACCTCAGCATCCTTCTCCCAATATGCTCACCATCTCTCCTCTGAACATGTTCAAACCACCTCAATCTGGCCTCTCTGACTTTATCTCCAAAACATCTTATATATCTAACATGGGTTGTCCCTCTGTATGGCATAGCTCAAACATCTTATAGACTAACAGTCAATACACATAAAGCAAAGTACCTGACATGAAGGTTATTTTAACCAGAAAGTGGGACTAAATCTGGATTGCAATGTTTAACAAAGACATGTGCATATATAATACAGTACTAATGTGTCTGCATACACAATTTTTTGTCCTTTTATGTAGTTTCTTTGTATTTCGACACTAAATAAAATGGCTTATTTTAATAAGAAGAATATACAATAGCATAGTTTTCAAAAAGTTAAAGAATATGATCTGTCATTTTTAAATAATTATCAAAGCAGACTAAAGGAGAAATTCTAGGATAATGTGAAATAATTCAATAATAATTTTTTGAGGGCTGGAATCAAGTGTAACTTTGACTGAATTACATTAAATGTACTAACTGGAGCAGTTTATGGAAGCACAGAAGCATAATGTGACGGAAATGAAAAATTACCTTCAAAATAAAATTTGGTATTGTGATGAATCAACTTTGACACACCTCTTCACTGTGGACGAGAAATTTTTACGGAGTGCCTATTTGCACCCTAGTGAGAATAGCACCACAGCAGCTGTCGTCTCTCCAAATATGGCGCCCCAACTCCAAATAAATAAATAAATTAATATAGGGTTAAGGATTGTAGTTATTCTGAGTGTTTTTTTGTGACATACATTTATATATAAACTGTAGTAATAAACTGAGTCTATTATATAGATGAATGTTATAGTCAAAGTGAATATGAATTGCTGCAAATAGGTTTGTTGTATGATTATACAAGTCCTGGGTGTAAATCACATGGTTGGCTATGAACACATGGGTACTAACAGCCACATGGGCTTTTCCACTCTGGGTGCAAATAGCATTGTTGCCAGCGGATACCTGAATGCAAATAGTATCTGCAAAATGTTCTCTTGTCTTTGGCCCTGAATATAGTAATACAAGTATGACATTTCTATTTGGAATGAATCAATCTATCCAATGTTTTAACAAAACTCATTCACATTATTGCTTTACTGATTTCACACACGTGAAATCACAAACTCCTTCACAGGGACACGGAGTACCTGGAGTAAACCCACCAAACATGGAGAGAACATGCAAACTCCTTGCACACGGACCCGAGGCGGGAATCGAACCCAGACCCTGTAGGTGCAAGGCGACAAAGTCATTTTACTGTAGCTTTATACTCTGTTAATACCTTTTTAAACTGTCAGGGTTATCAAATGATCAATACAAACTAAACAGCACTGGATGGGTTCTTCTAAATTTACAGTGAAATAGGAAAGTGCGTTTACATCAGCTTGGTGACTTGAGAATAGAGCTCAGCTTAGTACAAACCAAAGGCTGACATTTACATGCCTTTTCTAAGGTCTCTACCCGAAAGGATATTATGAATTTCACAAAGTATTGAGGGAAAAGCATAGAGGACATCAGTGTTTATGCAAAGAGGATGTAAAGGCCATACAAAGACAGTTGATAAACTCAAATAAAGATGGGACAGAAAGACAAGATGTGCTTAAATACTGAAAAAGTTAAATTTATATGGTTCCTATTGGATTTTTTTTTTGACCTTTTGAACTAGAACATAGCCTTATTATGTCAGAATGATTATGCTTGTAGAAGATAGAAAGGCAAGTGTGTGTGTGTGTGTGTGTGTGTGTGAGGAAGAAAGAGTCTACACAGTAAAAAAGAACGTCAGGTCACAAAAAACTAGGACACTAAATGTTCCTCACCCTAAGGGCCGAGAGAGGGAGGCTGAGAAAGCTTCATGTTTAACAGGTTTACCCTAATAATGACACTCATATTATACACTTCAGCAACATCCTACACATCTTTCAAATCCTTCTATAATAGCTGCAGTTGAGACACATAAAGACTGGATCTAAATGAACCCTTAGGAGTCTGCAGGGGTTCTGGGGCCCTAAAGAAGTTCTGACATTAGTGTATTTTTCAGTTACTTCTATACATATACATAAATGGCTAAAGTCTGATTAAACTGTGTGAAGCACAAACTGGGCTACAGTAATATGTGAGCAGCATGTACGTACATGTTTGTACTTTGGAGAAAATGACAGTTACAGTATGCATGGTTATTGAAAAAAAATATATATTTTTTAGTCACTGAAATAGGCCACAAACCGCATTCATAACATTTGTGTGCAAGACATTTGTGAACTGGATCTCACATTCTGGAGTTTTTGCTTCAAAATGATGTGACAATCATCCTGCAAGTTTTTTTTTTTAGTTGCACTATTTTATACAGAAACTGAAGATGGTAGACATCATGGATTTGAGTTATATTTATACACCGCGTTCCAAATTATTATGCAAATTGGATGTAAGTATCATAAACATTAAATGTTTGGTTTTTAAATTAAACTCATGGATGTTATTGTGTCTCAGAGCTCTTTGGATCACTGAAATGAATCTCAGACACGTGTGATAATTAGTTTGCCAGAAAAGCCCAATTAAAGGAAAAGTACTGAAGAAGGTTGTTCCACATTATTAAGCAGGCCACAGGTTTCAAGCAATATGGGAAAGACAAAGGATCTCTCCGCTGCCGAAAAAAGCGTCAAATATTGCAATGCCATGCACAAGGTATGAAAACATGAGATATTTCACGAAAACTTAGGTGTGATCATCATACTGTGAAGAATTGTGGCTGATTCAGAGCACAGACAGGTTCGTGCAGATAAAGGCAGAATGAAGAAGGTTTCTGCCAGACAAATTCATCGGATTAAGAGAGCAGCTGCAAAAAAGACCATTACAATGCAGCAAACAGGTATTTGAAGCTGCTGGTGCCTCTGGAGTCCCGCGAACCTCAAGGTGTAGGATCCCTCAGAGACTTGCAGTTGTACATTAACCTACTATTCGGCCCCCTTAACCAATGCTCACAAGCAGAGACAGTTGCAGTTGGCCCTGGCATGCATGAAGACTAGTCTTGTTTACTGATGAGTGTCGTGCAACCCTGGATGGTCCAGATGAATGGAATAGTGGATAGTTGGTGGATGGCCACCATGTCCCAACAAGGCTGCGACGTCAACAAGGAGGTGGTGGAGTCTTGTTTTGGGCCGGAATCATGGGGAGAGAGCTGGTAGGCCCCTATAGGGTCCCTGAAGGTGTGAAAATGACCTCGGCAAAGTATACAGAGTTTTTCCCCTTCTTCCATGGTACAAAAAGAAGAACCGTGCCTTATGTAGCAAAATCTTCATGCATGACAATGCACCATCTCATGCTGCAAAGATTACCTCTGTGTCATTGACTGCGATGGGAATAAAAGATGAGAAACTCATGGTGTGGCCACCATCCTCCCCTGACCTCAACCCCATTGAGAACCTTTGGAGCATCCTCAAGCAAAAGGTCTAGGACAGGAGGAAGTTCACATCAGCTCTCTGGGAGGCTATTCTGACATCCTGCAAAAAAATTCAAGCAGAAACTGTCCAAATACTCTCAAGTTCACTGAATGCAAGAATTGTGAAGGTGATATCAAAGAAGGGGTCCTATGTTAACATGCCCTGTTAGAATGTTTTTGATTTAAATAGCTTTTGATTTCAGTAAATATGACCTCCTAAAGCTGCAAATTCAACAAAAGACCATTTTCAGTTCTTTACAACCTATAAATTTTTTTAACTCTGTTGTGCATAATATTTTTTTTTAAATAAATATTATCATTAGGAGGTTTGCTCAATAAAATTTGAATTATACCCTAATGGTTGATGACTTGAAAATTATACTGACTGTCATTTGCATTGACTAATTATGAAAATCAGAGAAAGATATAATTTGCATATAATATATTTATATTTATTATAATAAAACAGATGGAGCTACTGTATGTCATGTGCTTTCTTTTATGTAATGTATGTGTAAAAGTATGTTCATTGTTTGAGCATGAACAAATGTCACAGGATCATTTTAAGAGCCGGTGTGTTTGAAGGTGTGATTGCAATTTTGGTCTATGTCCAATGATACCTATACTGTACCTGCTGCTCTGCCACAACCCTAAATTTAAAACTAAATTAAATTTGTGTTGCGAGAATCATGGTAACATATTCAAGAGCAAGGATCTTTTTTATTTTTTGTTTTGTTTTCTTCAGAGCCCTGTGCATTTTGTTCACTACCCCTTCAAAATTGCAATGATTATGTCACCGCTACCAGGCAAAGCTGTGGAGTGGGTAACAGCAATTTGGGAAAGGGCTTGGAGGGCAGCGAGAACATATGAAAGATTTACCACCCTATATAAAGCAATGTTTGATCATCCTGCTGAGGAATGAGTGTGAGTCACGGAGCTGCTGCACCTTAGAAAAGGCCAGCACCGAGGCCCGTCTTTGTCTGCTTTCAGAGGTTAGAATTAAAATACTTATTTTCTTTGTTTTTTAAAAATAAATTTTCATAGAAGACTGAAAGAGACCAAAATGGTCAACTGCCTGCTAGCTACAGTACTACTTCTTCTGCCTAAAACAATCTTGGTGCACTGAAATGGACCTTCTATGTTGTTGGTATTCCAGTTCTCATTCATTTGTTATTCAGCTATGTCTTACCTGAGTCATTATTTGAAGTGGAAGATTGCAGCACTTCTAGAGTAAAAAAAAAAAAAACTGTCGCCAACTATACAGTACATTGATGAAAAAGTCAAAACATACGGTAGAATATTTGTTCAACCTCCCATAAGCCACAATCTCATTGTCACAGACAACATTGCACAGACCATGGAATTCATTACATTCAACTCACTCACTCATTCTCTGTTCTGTATACAGGTAGTCCCCAACTTTGGAACGAGTTCCATTCTGGGAGCACGTTCATAAATCTGATTTGTTCTTAAGTCCGGCGAAGTGAGTCGTATATGCCTTTATAAAGCATACCAATCCACTTGAGTGACATCTGTCCCTTTTCCCAACACGGTTTCCCATCATGTTGCCAAAATCCGTAATCACGACTAAGGAAATTAATCTCACAGCAAAATGTTGTCTCTGCGTCTTTAAATCACGAGGGGTATCTTGGAAGCCATTTTGTCTCAGAGCTGTTTTCCATTGTATTGGACTGTGTTCTCTGATTTCTTTAGAATTTTCAGAAATTAGAATTATTCACCATCAGGACAGTTTTACAGGACATCCATTTTCTATCATCATGCTTTCGGACTGATTAATTGAAACCGGTGAGGCCGACTCATTTCTCCTGATCTCCCACACATACACACATACAATGAACTGGAATTTTTGTCATTTTATACATTCACTAAGACACTGAAAATATTGTATATAATTGTAAATATTGTATATGGTGCACTGCAGTGTCAATATTTTGTATAATACACGTGTGCTTATTCCGTGATTAAACCGGAAGCAGAACTGTCTGTTGGTTTGTATCTGTCAGGGACTATGTGTACTGCTTATCCTATGATATGCCAGGAGCCTCTAGACCAGGGGTACTATAATATAAATTTGAAAGGTCCACTTACAAAATTTCTATTCAGTCCAAGGTCCGGAAAAATGACATGGTAGTCCTTTTAGTGTGAATGGTCACATCATCTTTGTGCCACCAGTTGTTTGGACTTGGGCATAAAAGATGTGAGGACCAGGTGGATGCACTGATGTAAATGTTCATTGGTGAGGGAACTGTGATATGTGTTTTTCACCATGCTCATAGTTGAAACGGCAGATTCACAACAGTACATTGAGGAAAACATTGTGAGAATTTAAAGGGACATTTTCTGCAGGACAGGAACACCTGCTGCAGTAACCATCTTTGTCCAGAAGGTGAGAAGGTGACCACTTTTAATTGCTAGATTAAGCACATTGGTTTTCTGCTTCTCACGGGGAGCATGAATGCATATTTTTCTGTCCACTCACTCTTAAATTCGCTGTTTTCAAAATCAACTTATATCAATGGCCAGCTTTGAGCACGCTATTAGGATATTAAGGACATATTATAATAAACAGAATGAGTAGCTCACCTCTTATATCTTCCACGAGTCGTTCGTTCTTTTGAATCTACTGGACAGCATAGCGCCTATGGGAGTCACGTGACAAAGGACGGAACAACTCGGGACTAGACGATTCTTTAGACGGAGGTTTTGCGATGATTTGCGCATGCGCGCCCAGTAGAAAATGAGCGATTAACTCTCGGACACGACTCGTTCTTCTGAGTCACATTAAAGAATCGTTCAAAAAGAACGAATCGTTCATGAACGACCCATCACTAGAAGACTCAAAGATATATCGCGCGGAACCACAGTTGCACACTTTATTGAGAACTCATTTGGATTATGATTAAATTAGCATTTTTTGGCGTGGGTCCAGATTTATCCGTATTTGGGTCCGGATGCGGACCGGATCCGTCTATTGAGTACCCCGGCTCGAGACACTAGGCAGGGTACATCATCGCAAGGGTGCCAATCCACTGCAGAGCACATACCGTACACACACAATCACTATTAAAAATTTGGGAATGCCAATTAGCCTAATCTGCCTGTCTTTGGACTGTGGGAGGGAACGGGAGCTCTAGGAGAAAACCCACCAAGCATGGGAAAGCCACAGTGCTATCCACAACGCAGTCTTACATTAAATACTATTTTTTTAAATCACGCTCTTACCAGCTTGACATCAAGCCTTAGTAATTTAATTCCACTGTTTGATGGTCTAACTTTCAAATCTCCTTAAAAAATCCCAGTGCTCGGAACTAGTATTTCAAATCCATCATCCTCTCCATTAGTCTTCTTTTCATCCTTCAGACATGTCAAAGCCTCACAGATGCTATTAGAAAGGCCAAAGCAATAAAGCAATAAAGTATATACAGAGTAAGCCAAATATATATACACACTTCAGGAAAAGAAAAACTTATTTATACATATTTTAATACTAAATTAATTGCTATAATAGAAATAATAATAATAATAATATAATTTATTATTAATAAGAGTATAATATAGCTTTAATTATACTCAGGACAAGGATGATACCTCCTGTAAAACCTGGATAAGTATGAATGGTGATGCAGTATGGCAGAGAACAGGCAGCACCAGTTTTTGAATGTTTTTCTTTGAGCAACAAGATTGAAACAATTTATGATGCTGTAGCAATGAACTACTCATCCAATCTGCCCAAATGGCCAAACATGTCAAGCACAGATATGTATACAGTATTCCCACCCAGACTGCATCACCCAGATCACAACGTTCTTCTGCAGCAATGCCTCAGAGGTACTGTCTGGATCATTCCTCTTCATTTCTCCTCGCTGACCTTACTAACTTCTCCTTGTCCCTCTCCTACTTAATCATCAGATGGGACATTTATTCCACTGCTAACATATGTCAGTCATGTCCTTTCTTGAATTAAGGCACCGCAGAAAAGTAGCACAGGTTGATTAATGATAGAAGGGAAGTTGTGTCAAGGGAATTTGAGCTAAATCTGCAAATCACATGATGTGAGTGCAGGGATGTAATACAGGTACATCCTCACCGAGAGGGGGTGCTGTTTCACAACACACATAGGTTTAAATCACATGCTGTGCTCAAGGACGGCTAAAAAGAAGCAGGTGATAAACAAGGATGTTGCACAAAATGTACAAGTCATGCTAATGTGCGAATGTATATGTGCTACATTTGGGATGTTGTACATGCAGCAGATATACATTAGAAAATGCTAATGTAGTTGTTTGTTTACATAGTTCTCTCTCTGCATCACTGATTGTACCTGTGTGTGTGTGTGTGTGTGTGTGTGTGTGAGAGAGAGAGAGAGAGCGAGAGAGAGCTTTTTCATCACAGGGATATTTCTGGTGCTTTTTAGTGTACATGCTTCCAAATGGTGGAACTCCTTTATATAAGATACAGTTAACAGATATAGTTAAATTTAGGATCAGCTAAAAAAAAAAAACATCCCAGAACAGTTTGGCAAAAGTGATAACTAAGTTGCTTGGGGAACTAAAAACAACTTTTCTGTCCATGTCCAAGTAACTCCCCAGAGCTTAATCCCATTGAGGGTAAATACTGAAGAATCAGGTGGACAAACAAAAACCCACAAATTCTGCCAAACTCCAAGCACCGATTATGCATGAATGGGCTGCCATCAGTCAGGATGTTGCCCAGAAGTTGATTGAAAGCATGCCAGGGCAAATTGCAGAGGTCTTGAAAAAGAAGCATCAATACTGCAAATATTGATTCTGTGCATAAACTTAATGTAATTCAAGCCTTTGAGACTTATTAAATGCTTATAACTATACTTCAGTATACCATAGTAACATCTGACAAAAAGATCTAAAACACTGAAGCAGCAGACTTTGTGAAAATTGATATATGTGTCATTCTCAAAACCTTTACTGTACATCATTACTTAAGCTTCAACCCCACGCCCCCCAGTATAAGAGGTTCATCATTCCACACACACACACACACACACACACACACACACACACACACACATATATATATATATATACACAGTGGTGTGAACCTGATTTCTTATTCTTTTGCATGTTTGTCACACTTAAATGTTTCTGCTCATCAAAAACCGTTAACAATTAGTCAAATATAACATAATTGAACACAAAATGCAGTTTTTAAATTAAGGTTTACGTTATTAAGGGAGAAACAAAACTCCAAATCTACATGGCCCTGTGTGAAAAAGTGATTGCCCCCCTTGTTAAAAAATAACTTAACTGTGGTTTATCACATCTGAGTTCAATTTCTGTAGTCACCCCCAGGCCTGATTACTGCCACACCTGTTTCAGTCAAGAAATCACTTAAATAGGAGCTACCTGACACAGAGAAGTAGACCAAAAGCACCTCAAAAGCTAGACATCGTGCCAAAATCCAAAGAAATTCAGGAACAAATGAGAACAAAAGTAATTGAGATCTATCAGTCTGGTAAAGGTTATAAAGCCATTTCTAAAGCTTTGGGACTCCAGCGAACCACAGTGAGAGCCATTATCCACAAATGGCAAAAACATGGAACAGTGGTGAACCTTCCCAGGAGTGGCCGGCCGACCGAAATTACCCCAAGAGCGCAGACAACTCATCCGAGAGGCCACAAAAGACCCCAGGACAACATCTAAAGAACTGCAGGCCTCACTTGCCTCAATTAAGGTCAGTGTTCACGACTCCACCATAAGAAAGAGACTGGGCAAAAACGGCCTGCATGGCAGATTTCCAAGGCGCAAACCACTTTTAAGCAAAAAGAACATTAAGGCTCGTCTCAATTTTGCTAAAAAACATCTCAATGATTGCCAAGACTTTTGGGAAAATACCTTGTGGACCGACGAGACAAAAGTTGAACATTTTGGAAGGTGCGTGTCCCGTTACATCTGGCGTAAAAGTAACACAGCATTTCAGAAAAAGAACATCATACCAACAGTAAAATATGGTGGTGGTAGTGTGATGGTCTGGGGTTGTTTTGCTGCTTCAGGACCTGGAAGGCTTGCTGTGATAGATGGAACCATGAATTCTACTGTCTACCAAAAAATCCTGAAGGAGAATGTCCGGCCATCTGTTCGTCAACTCAAGCTGAAGCGATCTTGGGTACTGCAGCAGGACAATGACCCAAAACACACCAGCAAATCCACCTCTGAATGGCTGAAGAAAAACAAAATGAAGACTTTGGAGTGGCCTAGTCAAAGTCCTGACCTGAATCCTATTGAGATGTTGTGGCATGACCTTAAAAAGGCGGTTCATGCTAGAAAACCCTCAAATAAAGCTGAATTACAACAATTCTGCAAAGATGAGTGGGCCAAAATTCCTCCAGAGCGCTGTAAAAGACTCGTTGCAAGTTATCGCAAACGCTTGATTGCAGTTATTGCTGCTAAGGGTGGCCCAACCAGTTATTAGGTTCAGGGGGCAATTACTTTTTCACACAGGGCCATGTAGGTTTGGATTTTTTTTCCCTCCCTAAATAATAAAACCCCTCATTTAAAAACTGCATTTTGTGTTTACTTGTGTTATCTTTGACTAATAGTTAAATGTGTTTGATGATCAGAAACATTTTGTGTGACAAACATGCAAAAGAATAAGAAATCAGGAGGGGGGCAAATAGTTTTTCACACCACTGTATATACTCAGCAAAAAAAGAAACGTCCCTTTTTCAGGACTGTGTATTTCAATAATAATGTTGTAAAAATCCAAATAACTTTACAGATCTTCATTGTAAATGGTTTAAACAATGTTTTCCATGCATGTTCAATTAACCATGATCAATTAATTAACATGCACCTGTAGAATGGTCGTTAAGACCTTAACAGCTTACAGAAAGTAGGCATTTAAGGTCACAGTTCTAAAAACGCACTACACTAAAGAGACTTTGAAAAACACCCAAAGAAAGATGACCAGGGTCCCTGCTCATCTGCGTGAACGTGCATTAGGCATGCTGCAGGGAGGCATGAGGACTGCTGATGTGGCTAGGGCAATAAATTACCAAAGACAGCGCTACAGGGAGACAGGAAGGACAGCTGATCATCCTCGCAGTGTAAGACCACGTGTAACAACACCTGCACAGGATGGGTACATCCGAATATCACACCTGCGTGACAGGTACAGGATGGTCACAACAACTGCCCGAGTCACACCAGGAACACACAATCCCCCCATCTCACAGCAAGAACTGACAAATCTGGTCCAGTCCATGAGGAGGAGATGCACTGCAGTACTTCAAGCAGCTGGTGGCCACCAGATACTGACTGGTACTTTTGATTTCGAGCCTCCCTTCATTCAGGGACACATTGTGAAACATTTTTAGTTTATGTCTTATGGTGTTGACTCTTTTACTGTTCATACAAATATTTACCCATTAAGTTTACTGAAAGTAAAAACAGTTGAAAGTCAGAGGACGTTTCTTTTTTTGCTGAGTATATATATATATAATCTATCTAAATAGATTTTAATAGTGATTACTTTTTTATAGGGTTGTTCCGATTCCGATCCTGGCATCGGAAATGCTGCCAATACCACAAAAAAATCTGGCATCGGAATCGGCGAGTATTTGAGTCCACGTACCGATCCGATACCATTTTCCTAAACATAACTTATTTATGCCCGCTAGCTTTGCTAGCTTAGCTTACTTACAGAGTGTCACGGCGTGCGCCTGTGATGGGCGGGCGCCCAAATTGATATCGCTCCTCACTCACTAGTTAGGCGGCCTCCCCCCCTTTAGGTATGTGAAGGAGCAGGGCGGCAGAATCAGGCAACGGCCCATGAGCTATCGCCGCTAATGATCCCGGCGCTATAAAACACAGCGGGGAGTGTAGCTCGGGGTCTGACTGTTGGGAAGCTGAACTTTGGATTTTATGACAGACAGTGGCACAAGAGCGGGGCGATGTGATGCGCCCCAGAAACTTTAAAAAGGGGGGCGCCTTTGATCTCCGCTAGAGATCGCGTGAACGAGCTGCGGCACCTTCACTTCTGCGTAGAGCCTGCCTTCGCATCCCTGCCGCCGAAGGGGAAAATGCCGCAGAGAGCCTTTAACCCTTTCCTTCCCCATTTTTCTAAATAAATGACCCTTTTTCCTGTAAGACTTCGCCTCGTGTCTGTGTTTCATGCTGTCGCTCGTGCACTTAGGGTCGAACCCGTTACACAGGGCTAGTAGTATTTTACTTAAAAAAAAAGAAAAAAAAGAAATTATATATATATATATATATATATATATATATATATATATATATATATACAGTGGTGTGAAAAACTATTTGCCCCCTTCCTGATTTCTTATTCTTTTGCATGTTTGTCACACTTAAATGTTTCTGCTCATCAAAAACCGTTAACTATTAGTCAAAGATAACATAATTGAACACAAAATGCAGTTTTTAAATGAAGGTTTACGTTATTAAGGGAGAAAAAAAACTCCAAATCTACATGGCCCTGTGTGAAAAAGTGATTGCCCCCCTTGTTAAAAAATAACTTAACTGTGGTTTATCACACCTGAGTTAAATTTCTGTAGTCACCCCCAGGCCTGATTACTACCACACCTGTTCCAATCAAGAAATCACTTAAATAGGAGCTACCTGACACAGAGAAGTAGACCAAAAGCACCTCAAAAGCTAGACATCATGCCAAGATCCAAAGAAATTCAGGAACAAATGAGAACAAAAGTAATTGAGATCTATCAGTCTGGTAAAGGTTATAAAGCCATTTCTAAAGCTTTGGGACTCCAGCGAACCACAGTGAGAGCCATTATCCACAAATGGCAAAAACATGGAACAGTGGTGAACCTTCCCAGGAGTGGCTGGCCGACCAAAATTACCCCAAGAGTGCAGAGACAACTCATCCGAGAGGCCACAAAAGACCCCAGGACAACATCTAAAGAACTGCAGGCCTCACTTGCCTCAATTAAGGTCAGTGTTCACGACTCCACCATAAGAAAGAGACTGGGCAAAAACGGCCTGCATGGCAGATTTCCAAGGCGCCACAGCTGAATTTTACCCGCATTTGGCGGGTGGGCGGGTGCCAATGTCAAACCCTGATATATATATAGATAGATAGATAGATATATAGAGAGAAATTATGATTACTGTTATATTATTTGTCAATATTTAATATTCACTCTCACTCACTCATTCTCTCTAGATCTCTTTACTTTTTATCCTGTACATGGAGTCAATACAAGGGGACTTGGGACCTAAGATGGGGTACACACCCTCAACCCTGGAGGTGCAAGGCCACTGTGCTCACAACGCCACAGTGCCTCTAATACATTTATTACACTCAACATGAATAAATGATCCACCTGAAAGACTATAGGACACATTGAATTATTTAATATTATTTGAGTTACATTTCATTTTTCAACGAAATACAACAAGATATCTGCCTGTCAGATATAGATGGACTAATGAATATATCATATGCTGAGGGAAATATTATCCTTGGAAAAATAAGATACACTTCTTTTTTTATTAATTACCTATCCCATGTCACTTAATATTTTTCCACTATTAAAGTTCAAAGGTTCTCCAATATAACCATCCACCTGAATCAATAACAGCCTGAGTGACTCTCAGTGGCAGGGACACTGGCTTTCTCTGTCAGACACAAAGGTACTGATGAAGCCAGAAGACCGCAGGAGAAGATAAGAGAAACTGTTAGAGAATGAATCACTCTGAATAAAAATTTTATCTAAATAAATATATAGGAGCATCAGCAAGGTGTCAGTACGACTTGATTTATGCATGTTGTACTTTACACAAAATACATATTTGTTATTTATCTACAGTAAATAAAGCAATCCTCTTGACAAATTATTGCAGTATTCCTTAGTGTACAGAAACTCGGAAAGCGCTTACCCAGAGTTCCATTAATTCCTGACAGACTCACCTACATTTGGTCTTCACTCAGAAAGTTAAGTTGCTCAAGGACAGGCAGATATCAGTCCTTTCGGTAGGACATATTCCCATAGTAATTCTCGCTTCCTCAATATATCCACCATCAGTAACTGTCAAATGACCCAAACTCCAACATCCTTCCATGTCCCTGTGAGACATATATTCATGCCTGTCCTTTTCAATGCCAACAAGTCAGAGACATTCAAAGAGGTAAAGAGGAGATAAATGAGCTGACCTTCTTCTGTTCTTGGCAAAAGCAGTGTATCAGTATATCCCTTTCAGAAAAAAGAAAGCGTTTCAGAGAATCTGAACCATTGTGCTAAAGCACACAGTACCATTCTCAGATACACTGCCTGGTCAAATTTTTTTTTACACACTCTAAGGCCTTGTTCACACGGGCGTAAAATTTTTGGATAAACGAACGCGCTCTGAACGTCCTATAGGTTTATGTTGCGTTTTGTAGCGACACTCGATTGACTTCTACACTGGCGTTCGTTTGTATATATAATATATAATAATATTTTTTTAAATAATACGGTGCCGCCGCTACTGGGTTCACCCTCTGACTGAACAACGTCGGATTAAAGGAAGTTTTTTGTGGTTTATGAAGAAATATGAGCATTTCCGCGCAAGTTTTAATTTTTAACCCTTTTGTTTTTGCCTTTTTTCCTCATTTCCCCATGTATAGCATGTAGGATCATGGGATATATCCGGTCCTCCGAAGTGTAAAATGGACGCGGAGAAAACGAACTAGACACGGTTTCCTTGCGTTCGTTGGGATTTGAACGCCAAGAAAAAGCTGCATGCAACGTTTTTTTAACACCGTATAAACGCGCAGCCGGACAAACGCACGTCACCAAAGCCCGTGTGAACACCGTCATTACCGATCACCGGACGCTACGAACGGCAGAAAAACGGTCGATTTTAATGCCCGTGTGAATAAAGCCTAAGATTTCATTTGACTGCCTTTAGTTTTAATTACAGCATGCAGTGTGGTGACTAATTCATTTGTGGAAATGATTGCTCGGCCTCCCAAAACCTCTTCCACAATCTGAGTATTGGGAAAAAAAAGTACTTATGCTATGCATCATTCAGCACATTCAGGTCATCAGCTGACTTCATTTTATTGCCACATAACATTGCTGAGCCTAGACCTGACCAAATAAAGCAACCCCAGATCAATAACACTGCCTCCAGAGGCTTGTACAGTGTGCACTATGCATGATGGGAGCATTGCTTCATCGCTTCCCTACACTACAATGAGCTGAACAGTTCTTAACCCAATTCCAATAAAACTCATTAGCTGTTTTCTTCGCTTGATACAGACCAATCATTTGTTCCTTCTGAAATGGCAACTTTTCTTTGACAGAGCAGTAATTTAACTTAATAATAACCTTAAAATCAGTCACTGATTGATAAAGAATCATGTGTTATTGAGTATAACTAGTAGATAATTCAACTCTTCTTATATTTATACAGTATCGAGAAACCACATTCCTGGACAGTTTCCTCCAAACCCTGCAATGTCTTAAAGAGATGCTGCTAATTAAATCAAAAAGCAAATTAAGAAAATGGTGAATAACTTTTCTCTTGGCTAAAGTTTACTAATTCACCATGTAGTTGCATTATAAAGTGAAAAAATAGTATGCAGCAGTTTTATTACTGTAAGAATATCTCAGTATTGTAGCTGTTAAACATTGCAATGAAAAAGCAATTTTAATTATGAATACAGTCTTCAACTAGCTTTCAAAGTGGGGTGCCTTGGCTTTTAATTTTATTAAAAAATGGAAAAGTGTGTGCTAAAATCAACCTAATTAATTGCCATTTCAATCTCACGGTTTTCAGAAATAACTGAAGCAGTTATTTCCGCTCTCAGTAGATTCAGACAGTATGCTAATGAGGATACACAGCTGGACAGGGAGAGCAGTGGTTATTAACAAAGTTACAGACAAAAACTGTGACTTAAAAAAATAAATCCGAGGATATAGTGACAACTGAAAATGTGATTGATTTACAAAATAAGTTAAGTTACAGAAGATAATTATCTACAGTGTCAAATAAGCCTCAAATCAAATAACATGATTCAGTAAAAAATGGCTTGGATTTTAAAAGATTTAACTGTGGAAGGGCAGAGAAAAGCTAACATTACAAGCAAAGAACATTTAAGTCAATAGGCTGAATTCCCCCCTAGAATAAAAGTGCATTGTGGCAAACAAAAAATCTAAATCATTCGCTATACTTTCCAAAAAACAGTAAAAAACATTCACTTAAAATGGTGAAGCATTCTCAAATGAGGCCATTACACAGGCCCTCATGGACTGAAGGTACGCAGACAAGCTGAAAATTGTGCAGGGAATTTGGGAGCATGGTAAGTGTACTCAGTGCCGTCTTTGCTCTTCATATCATGTGCTTAATTTAAACCCAGGTTCTCAATACATCACTCTGGGAACGACATAAAATTACCTCTGTCCTGTTGAGTATTAAAAAAAAAAAAAAACATAGGAAAATCGAACTTTTCACTTTTATTTATTTATTTATTTATTTTACAGTTGTTGAAAAAGGTGCTAATATGGGGAAACAACTGCCAGGACAAAGAGAAATCAAGTGTCTGCACAAATTTGTTACACTGATATTTGTCCATTTTTTTTAGAGTTCTTCATCCTTACAGTAGACATCTGAGCACTGTGCAGTATCACAGCTTAATATTGAATAAGGCGAAAAATGTTAATTACTATTATAAATCATTATAGTTTAAGTGTATTCTTCAAATAGAAACCTACACAAAGGATCTGTTCTGAATCAATAATGGTTAACATAACTTAATTTATTGTCTTGCAGTCTTTTCTCACTCTCATGTAACTCTGATGAGTTACATCATCCATACCACTTAATCCTGTATACAGGGTCGCGGGGGGCTTGGAGCCTATCCCAGGAAACAGGGCATGAGGTGGGTTACAATCCATCACAGGGCACACAAACACGCACACTCATTCACACACTACAGGCAATTTGAGAACGCCAGTTAGCCTAATATGCATGTCTTTGGACTGTGGGAGGAAACCGGAGTACCTGGAGGAAACCCACCAAGCATGGGGAGAACATGCAAACTCCATGCACACAGGGGCTGGAATCGGACCTGGCGGAGAATCGAACACGGACCCTGGAGGTGCAAGGCGACAGTGCTAACCACTAGCCTTTGTGCATCCTTGCAGTCTTCTGATGCTGACCACTACAATTGTAATTTGAAAAACAATTCGGAAAGCAATCTGCCTTGTTCTTGTTTATAGTTGCACAACAAGTCTAATCAAGTTTTTAAGCACATGTAAATCAAATATACAGTGAATACAATGGAAATATATTGCTGTATGTTTCACAGCATCTAAAAAGTATATTCACCCTAAAAACCTTTCAAAATTGCCAAATTAAATATTAACACTTGTATTCCCCCACAGACACCACCCAAAAAATCTCATCAACAGTGAAATTTCTCTAATGAACTGCTTAGTGCTTTTGTGCCAGTACTCACTAACTAATGGCACAGTGCTAAAATTTTATTTTATTTATTTATTTATTTTTTATAACTGAGCCTGGCTTTTCGCCATTGGCGCTGGCACATGGACAGTCAAACAAATGACTACACAGTTTGTGATTTGAGCTCTGGGCTAAGTGGGAGATATCAATGTCAGTAGGGATTCCAATAAAATGCTAATAACTTCTGACAGAGTTTTAGGCAAGGACACAGATTAAAATTTTCAGAATTGAATTTATGAATATGAAGCTATGAAATTACTACACAGACTAATTATTATGATACATCATGTTTCTCTATATGGAATCAATACATGGTATTTTTTTGCACACATACAGGTACAATATCCATATTTTTATAAATAATTTTTAGATACAGTTTATTTAATTATTGCAAATTTTGACATTTAACACACATATATCTATTTCTCATATTGAAATCTATATGAATAGTAGAAAGGTTTTTTCAATAATATCTTTACGTTTCATACATTGAAGGACCTGCAACCAGTCTCAGAAATATTTCTGTCTGTATACTGTATGTCTGTTCAGATTTTGTTACAGCATTGTGCAAAACTGGTTTGACAAAATTTTATGAAACTTTGGCAAGTTAGGCAAAAGACTTTTCGCAAAAGACTAATTTGGCTGATGAAATTTTATAAAATGCGGTTTCTTTGTATTAATAAGTTAGGCGGGGAGTTCTGCCGTACAAAAAGACAGGCAAATATTTATTGCTATTAGAACAATACACATGAACAGAAATGCATTTCTGTAGAATTTCTTGCAGAAATTTCAGTGCATATTCCCCATCCAGTTATTAATATCGCTGTAGTATTTTGGGCCCATATTCACAAAGCTTCTTAAGCCTAAAAGTTGCTCCTACCTGTACTGATGAAATTCTAAGAACATTCTTAGAATTCTGACATTTTCTTAAAATTTCCCCTTAAAATTTAGGACTAAATTTTAGTAAAGATAAAAATGATTCATTAAACATCTTAGACCTGAAAACAGCTCCTAAGGTAAAACTTGTTAAAGAGTAGAGAGGAGGACTTTTAAGTCTTGTTGCTTAAGAGCAACATACGTAGCAAAATGGTGGAAAGAAGAAATATTCTTCAAACACTAAGCGTGAAAGTAAACACTGCTCTTCTGTCCAATCTGGTTTTCTTGTTCTTCCTAAATAAATGTAAGAACTTAAATATTGTAACTACTGTGTGGAAATCGGTTGCTTTAAATCGGTTGTTTTTTATCAACATTTGGCTGTTTAATTAACTCTGAGATATTTAACCTATAACAGAAACTTTGCATAAAGTAGGCTGCATGTATGATTATATAGTTTCTTTACATACAAACATTATGATTTCACTGTCTGTTCTATGATTATATATTCTATTTTCACAAAGAGTGCATTTTAAAACATTTACAGATTTTTTTTTATCAACCAGTCCTTGAATTGCTGCATCATCCCTAGCAACAAGGTCAACCACACCTCCTCACTAATATTCCTTCCTCAGAGTTGCTCTGTGAAGTTTCCTAAATCACTTTTAGTCTATGACTCCCAGCTAGGACTTTGTAATCTAAGATAGGAGCTCTCTGAGAGAATTCTAAGAAGCTTTTGAATATGGGCCCTGGAGTACTGTGTTCATTGTATGGTATACAGTAATTATGATATACGGTATACAGCAAAATATTCGTACTGCAACTTGTGCATCTCTGACATGCAGGTGTGTTTGTCAACGTGGCAAAATTCCAGCCGTACTTGTTTCCCAGTTAAATTATTAAAAAAATGAATACTAATTTAATCCAAACATAGGATCATGTTTATATTTCATTATATTGGTGTTTTGCTGTTTACATAAGCCTTTGAGGTATCTTCTAACAAATACATTTTAATTAGTGAAAGCCAAAGTGCCCTGTCTCTCTCAATAGAACAGAGAATTTAATCATCGAGAAGACTGAGATAAAAGGAGATAAGTACTGTACGGTACGTTGCAGATGTAGCAGCAAACCACATGAACACAGTAGATAAAGAGTGTATTTTTACTTTGTATTTTTACAAAAAGTGTATGTACCATAATGAACTAAGCTTCTAGCTGTGCCTGTTGTTCAATTCAATTCAATTAAATTTTATTTATATAGCGCTTTTAACAATGGTCACAAAAAAAGCACAAAGCAGCTTCACAAAAATGAAAGAAAATTGACAAAAAAAAAAGAAAGAATTTTTTAGAAAAGAAAATAATTGGAAGTGTGTATGTGTGAGAAAAATGTGTCTAGATAATAATGAGATGAATGAATGATGAATGAAATGTCTCTGATGAGCAAGCCAAGGGAAAAACTCCCTGAGATGGCATTAGGAAGAAACCTTGAGAGGAACCAGACTCAACAGGGAACCCATCCTCATTTGGGTGATAACAGATAGAAATGATATAACATCATGTGTGTTGTGCAGGTGAAAGTTCAATATGACAGAAAGTTCAATATGAATATGTATGTTTTGTTAAAGTATGGGATAAAAATTAGAAGCTTCACCATGAGCACATACAGTATATTACCAGACTTGTGACTTTAGTCAATACTCTGAATAGTATATATATATATATATATATATATATATATATATATTTTTTTTTTTTTTTTTTTTTGCCTTTATTACTAGTTCAGGTTGGAGCAGAGTGCTCCGATGAAGTGTGTGCAGTTGAAAAGCAGTCAGCTAGGGGAATACTGTATTTGGTTTTGTTGTAACATAGCTCCAGTTTTTTGCCCCACTTAATGCTCTAGTTTTATGATCTGATTTGGTCTGGTTTGTAGAGCCTATGCTTTCTTTAGCAAAGAGTGCGCGTGTCCTCAATTACAGGACAAATACCAACACTGGTTTGCACCAGATCTGTATCTGTATGCTTTCAAATCTGATTGTAAAATGAGCATCCACTTTCAGGTTTCTTATTCGTTTATTTCATTTTTGGTGTATCTGTATGAGCAAGTTCATGTTTTGTCAGAGTGTGTGTGTGTGTGTGTGTGTGTGTGTGTGTGTGTGTGTGTGTGTGTGTGTGTGTGTGTGTGTGTGGGTTTGGGTGTGTGTGTGACCGTCTGAGAACATGAAAATATGTGAGTTATGGATGAATTAGGTTAAAGTAATGAAATCAATATCAATATATGGTGAATGATATCTAAAGGAAGTACTGTATACTTTGACTAGAGAAGTGAAAATAATTACTATTAAGACAGACGTTTGTTTCTGCATCACCCTGTATACTCAAATCTGCACGTGTTTCTCGAATATGAGTTAAATCTTTAATTAGTCAAAATTAAATTTAAATACGTTTTAAAATTAAATCCAAACATGGGAGTTTGCTCCATGCTGGTTCACACATATTGAGATGACCTTGAAAAGAACAGAGAAGCCTCCAGCCATCGTCATGGAGATAGAAACCAGCCCATTCTAGACCACAGTGGGTGAGAGAAAGAGAGAGGTGGGGGATGGGGTTGGAGAAGTCCTAAGCAGTGTCTGGAAGATGGGAAGAGGAAAATCTGGGAAGTGACTGAGGGAGACGGAATAACACAAAGCACAAGAGGAAGTGAGTAAGACTGAAGAGAAAAAAAGAAATCATAAAAGAGGGCAGTGTTCCAACTGAGGGCTAGAGAATGATAGAGAGATGGCATGGAGAGAGAGGTGGGGGAGAGAGAGAGATCTGGCATTGCTTTGGTGGCCTCTCCCCAGTTTTGCTCCATCAATCTGTTTTAGATTACTATAATACAGCTCTCTCTCGCTCTCACACACACAGCGCCAGCAATGGCATTATCTTCTAGACCAGACACTGTCGACAAATTCTATCCAGACAAGAAGGTACTTCATCCTTCTCCATTTCAGCTTCAGTGTTCATGCCAGTTGTTCGTTGCCAACAGCGTAATGTTATCGCTCCAGTTAAATCTTAACATTTCAATCTGAAACTGATTGAAGTAAAATATAAAATATACTATATATAATACTCCATTATGATTGTAAGAGATTCAGCTAGCATGTTTGCATCCTTAATTTGAAAAAATCTTATTATTTAAACCTACTATTTAAATTTACAGCAAACTCAAGAATTACTGGCACTCTACATAAGAAAAAAAAAAAAAAAAAACTATCGATCATATCAAAAAGTCATGAATTATGCATTCAGAGACTTGAACAGACTTTTGAGGGACTGTTGCTCTAACTTGGGAAAAAGGGCAACCCCTTGATTTAGGTGTCAACCATCAGAATGAGCATAAATTGAGTAAAATAGTAAAAATTTAACTTTTATATTTAACATCCGTGTGAAGATCCTGATGACTGCATGCTACCATTACCTGCAAATGGAGTGAGCTCCAATGTTTTGTGAACTCTTAATTCTGACTGTTGTATGCACTGCCTCATGTTACATTCAGGAGGAACGTCTATAACACACCAGTGAAGGAACTACCTTTGATGGAACTACAGTACCTGTGCAAAAACGTTATAAAGAAGCTACCTCAGCTTATACAGTAGCTGCTTACATGTTAATCAGACATCTAGCTAAAATTGCGTCAAATGTTAATAGTATAATAGTATAAAGCATATACGCTTTATTTAATCTAATTGGATAGAAGGTATTCCACGAGTGGTGAAAATAGACAGGCACAGCACAGTTTATCTATATATATCATTCTGCATCACAAATTGTTAATTTCACTTACTGTCAGTCGTCAGCATGGGTAAAAGTAGGTCAGTACAGTCTGCAGTACTGAGGGGAGAGCAGCTGCCTGTCAAATCCCACATTCAAACCCAGTCATGGAAGAACTTTCAGCAAGAAAGCACATCTGATAACCTTATGCCATTTTTAACAACACATTGTCTCCTTAATAATTGTTTCTAAGTCGTTAAGTTCTAAGTTGTTTTGAATTGTCTGTGTCATCTGTGTTAATCCTGGAAACTAACGTAGCTGATACTGTAAAGTAGAATAGGTGGAAATATAAGAATTTAAACCTACGTTCACCCCTGTTAATTACACCCCTTTTAATTACTGTACACTGTTGGTTGCTTATTTTGGTTTGTTTTTTTTCACCGGGTCTGTAAGGACGATGTTAATTATGAATTATGTTTGTGGAACTACTGTATAAAAGCAATATCAAACGTATGTGCAGTTGTGCTGGATGTCAGAACAGCTGTGCTGTTGAGATGCAGCACGACAGCACAACCTCTGTATACTATACAGTGGTGTGAAAAACTATTTGCCCCCTCCTGATTTCTTATTCTTTTGCATGTTTGTCACACAAAATGTTTCTGATCATCAAACACATTTAACTATTAGTCAAAGATAACACAAGTAAACACAAAATGCAGTTTTTAAATGAGGGGTTTTATTATTTAGGGAGAAAAAAAAATCCAAACCTACATGGCCCTCTGTGAAAAAGTAATTGCCCCCTGAACCTAATAACTGATTGGGCCACCCTTAGCAGCAATAACTGCAATCAAGCGTTTGCGATAACTTGCAACGAGTCTTTTACAGCGCTCTGGAGGAATTTTGGCCCACTCATCTTTGCAGAATTGTTGTAATTCAGCTTTATTTGAGGGTTTTCTAGCATGAACCGCCTTTTTAAGGTCATGCCAGAACATCTCAATAGGATTCAGGTCAGGACTTTGACTAGGCCACTCCAAAGTCTTCATTTTGTTTTTCTTCAGCCATTCAGAGGTGGATTTGCTGGTGTGTTTTGGGTCATTGTCCTGCTGCAGCACCCAAGATCGCTTCAGCTTGAGTTGACGAACAGATGGCCGGTCATTCTCCTTCAGGATTTTTTGGTAGACAGTAGAATTCATGGTTCCATCTATCACAGCAAGCCTTCCAGGTCCTGAAGCAGCAAAACAACCCCAGACCATCACACTACCACCACCATATTTTACTGTTGGTATGATGTTCTTTTTCTGAAATGCTGTGTTACTTTTACGCCAGATGTAACGGGACACGCACCTTCCAAAAAGTTCAACTTTTGTCTCGTCGGTCCACAAGGTATTTTCCCAAAAGTCTTGGCAATCATTGAGATGTTTTTTAGCAAAATTGAGACGAGCCTTAATGTTCTTTTTGCTTAAAAGTGGTTTGCGCCTTGGAAATCTGCCATGCAGGCCGTTTTTGCCCAGTCTCTTTCTTATGGTGGAGTCGTGAACACTGCCCTTAATTGAGGCAAGTGAGGCCTGCAGTTCTTTAGATGTTGTCCTGGGGTCTTTTGTGGCCTCTCGGATGAGTTGTCTCTGCGCTCTTGGGGTAATTTTGGTCGGCCGGCCACTCCTGGGAAGGTTCACCACTGTTTCATGTTTCTGCCATTTGTGGATAATGGCTCTCACTGTGGTTCGCTGGAGTCCCAAAGCTTTAGAAATGGCTTTATAACCTTTACCAGACTGATAGATCTCAATTACTTTTGTTCTCATTTGTTCCTGAATTTCTTTGGATCTTGGCATGATGTCTAGCTTTTGAGGTGCTTTTGGTCTACTTCTCTGTGTCAGGTAGCTCCTATTTAAGTGATTTCTTGATTGAAACAGGTGTGGCAGTAATCAGGCCTGGGGGTGACTACAGAAATTGAACTCAGGTGTGATAAACCACAGTTAAGTTATTTTTTAACAAGGGGGGCAATCACTTTTTCACACAGGGCCATGTAGATTTGGAGTTTTTTTTCTCCCTTAATAACGTAAACCTTCATTTAAAAACTGCATTTTGTGTTCAATTATGTTATCTTTGACTAATAGTTAACTTTTTTTGATGAGCAGAAACATTTAAGTGTGACAAACATGCAAAAGAATAAGAAATCAGGAAGGGGGAAATAGTTTTTCACACCACTGTATACTCTGATATTGCTTAATTATTGCACGATGTGGTGCAAACTTGACAAGTTGTGTGTTATGATGAAAACTTGAAAAGCCTGACAAAGATATTTATTCACAGAGAATCACACATTGTGCTACCATTCATCATTAATTATTTTCACCATTTCAGAAGACCTACAGTAGCCACAACCATCATAAAACATCAATGTCAAGCTTGGAACCATCAGTGTCACATGACAGAGGGTATCGTTTTATAAGCATGTCTATCAAGAGGTAATATCCATTATGTGCAGTGTGTATTTATAATCCCCCAGATAAATGGAAATCAGTACTAATAATTTTGTTGCTTCTTTTCAGATAAAATGCAATAATTATATATTTTTATACTGTATATAAAAATTTATGAAAATCGGGTATATTAAATGTTTCATTAGTTTATCCTGAAGATCATCACTCATTTCTTCATAAATGCTCCAGTAAACCTACTGTATAGGTGATTGTACAGTATATGTAGCTCTTAATGTAAGGAAATTAACCTGTACATTTTATAAGGTTTACTTTTCGTGTGTCCTTACTGAAAGTCCAATCTATTTCATGCTAATATATAAATGTGTTCTGATTAACCATCTGATTATTTCAATTTACGTTGTACATTTCCTTGGAGTTGATACTCGATAAAGCCCCCTGTGTGTTTTGCAGTTAAAGTGTACCTCCGCCCCAGCTAGTGAAATGAACCTGAGTGTATCTGCTCCATTAAACAAGCATCGGTGAGGCAGCGTCGATGAGCCAGGAAGTTATCAGTGTGGTCTGAGACTCAAAGAGAGGTTGGGGGCGTTTTACTAGGACAGAGTTTATAATGAAGAGCTCTCCAAAACACCTGCGCCTCAGACTCGAGCCTGGGAATGGGTGGGAAGGAGAGAGAGAGAGAGAGAGAGAGAGAGACCATGGACCAGGAGAGTTCTATGCTAACAGCAAAAATAGATCAGGAAATGTTTGAATTTGTAAGCAAACAGCTGAGTGCATGAGTTTACTTTTCACAAGAGTACAATATTAAAAAGTGCATGTACAATCTGCAGTCTGGTCCACAGCTGTATTGTAATGCTAACAACGATAATCTGTATACCATTTTCGTGAAAGAGATTTTTTGTTGATCAACTGACTTATTCAGTCTTAGCAACATGTACAGGCTAACCTAAATAATTAAAGTGAAGTAAAAGTAACACCAAATGCATACTCTGTTTCGTGTATCCTTTTGCATTGAGTGATTTGCAATTTGCACCAGGAATTTATTTACAGTTGACCTCTGATATGGTTATTGTGTAGATCTTGAAACTGATGATGGTGGAAAACTGGGAAAACATGAACAGAAAGGAAATATTTTTACATTACGCCTATGACCTTCAAACACCATTGTCATGTTTTTTGATCAACTTCTCATCTTCAATTGCCATCAATTCTAAGATATATATATATATATATATATATATATATATATATATATATATATATATATATATAAACTTACACAATGTGAATAAAAACTTGTCTGTTTTGTAAAAAAAAAAAAAAAAAAGAAAAGAAAAACCTCCTTTGTGAAATCCCTTTTTACACAAGCCTTCATCAGGGTCCAAAGAAAAAAGAAAAAAAAAACATCTATGAATTGATGATCTAAGTCATCTGAAAATCTACGAGACACTATAAATTGATAAAGAAAATCTAAAGAAAAAGAGAAATTTTGTGTATCCAATTTAAGAATAAAATTTGAAACTAATCATTACTGTCTGAACACAATACAGTACATACATGTTTGTCAGAAGATCACATTGAGGAAACGATCTTTACGAAGCAGATAATAATTTTTATTCACATTTTGATGTATGTAATAGAATTCCCATTGTTCTTCTTTTTAAGAACACTTGTTGTTTGTTCTCTTAATAAGGATCCACACAGCATTCCCATGTCCATTTCGTTCTTCATAACACTTAAACAATAGCTATATTTCCTGTTACTGTTTATGTACAGTGTAATCAAAACAGTGCTTATATGGAACTCTTGCCGGTGTGCATTAACGGGGAGGCTTCAGACTTATCATTACTTTTATCAAGGGTAAATTTTACCACTACTGGATTAGGGAAATGACGACACAAAAAATGAACAAATTATTATTATTATCAATTGTATCTGTGCTGTTTCTTTGCCTACATGTACAGTATGTGACCCTTCAGTGAATTTCAGTTCATCATTTTGCCTATTTTGGATATGTCACTCTGTAGTGCACAATCCTGGGCCCTATAAAGGTTTATCCTTTTTATTCACTAAGTGTTGCTGATCAATTGTCATGATTTAACGGACAGTGCAGAAAATTAGCTTTTTGTGTTTGTTTGCATATTACAGATTCATATTTCATATTCAGACCCTTGGACATTATTGGTTTACCTTGACTAGTAACATTTGTGTCATGGTACCAACGAACAACGCTAACCAGCAACCCTATCATGCCACATATCACAAATCACACTTACTTGTATTTCATTAGGCCTTGTTTTACACCAGTGTTTAAGTTCCTGTTTTCAGATTCTCACTGTCATGGTGTTGCAGATGTGTGTTTCAATTACAGTTTTTATAATAGTCTGTATGGTTTTGCCTCATGTTCACTGTAAGCATCCAGGATTATTGTTTCCATGTTGTATTCTATTTATTTATTTATTTATTCTATTTCACTGAATAAAAGATCTGCTCTTGCATCTGCCTTATAAAAGCTGACAATTTGGCTTTTTTGATTTATTGCATTGTTTATTTCTATATTCAGGACTCAGGAGTGGTAGATTAAGATCTATAGTTATTGTTCGACATGAATTTTTAACCAGCCTGAATTGTGTATTGTGTTGTATTAAAGAAGAAAGCTGAGGCTTCTTTTTATCTCGATCAGCAACAAGCAACATTATCCACTAAACTAACAAGAGTCTCTAGAGAAACCGAGACATATCAATCATGCACATCAATCATCTAACGTGCAGCAAAACAAAACGTCTCACTTCATCAAATGTATTGAGTCCAGAAACCGCAAGGTACTGTAAGCAACTGTGCTCACATGCTGCTCTGTGCATCTGGTACAGGAAGCTGTTGTACTGCTTTTGAAGAGCAGTTTGAACATGACCCTACCTGATCTCTTCCCTGGAGCTGCACACGGACACGACTATGAACACTCAGTTGCCTTTGAAATGTAGGCTTTTGAGGAACATGAAAAACAGTATGTGTGTGGAGTACTGTATGCTTCACTATTGTTCTGTTGTCTCAGGATTCTGCTAGCACTAATCTCTGTATTGTTCATATATATTAATGAATCATTACACCTTAAGGCAACATAAGGACACTTTGAAAGGCACATATCAAAAGAAAAGACGCAGCTAATCC